>OZ018375.1:73648894-74957127 GCA_963969555.1 Polydrusus pterygomalis
TTTCACGAACGTTTGCAACAGGTTCTTCTGTTCTTACAGATGGTCTTCCTGCTCCTTTTTTGTGTTTTATAGAACCTGTTTCCCTAAACATAGCCACGGTTTTTTTAATTTTTATATCTTTATTTCTTTTTTTCGTCGACTTTAGACCTAGCGATTTAAGAAGCTGGCCTGTATGTGACGACAAATTTGCAATATTTGAAGGTCAGTTTATTAATACCCACTGAATTTGAATAAAAAGCTAAAAAGTACGCGTTTATTAGTTTTAGGTATTTAAATTGCGCTTGTATACTAAATTTTATTAAAATCGTATTCCGGTCTGCTTGCTAGAATGTTCTTGTTAGAAGAAAAATAAAATAATTTGTTACGTGAATATAAAAAAAAGTTGTTTATTGTAATCTCCTGTTAACAAAAAATAATCCATATTTTAAAATATTGCTATGATCATAAATCGTTTTAAGGATCAGTACTACATAACTTTTAATCTAGAGATATCCATTATTAGTGCTGCTAATCTTAGATTTATGAAAAAAAAACTAAATGATATAAACCGACAATATCTAGTTTTAATTTATAATGAGGATTTACTAATTTACTGTTGAAATGTCACAAAAATTTGAACGATAAAATTTGATTCAACAATTAAAAATTTGGCATCACTAAATTGACATTGTAATGGGAAACAATATAAATATTTATTTTGTTACAATATCACTTTATTTTAAAAAAATTTTTTTGATGAATGTAGTACTACTACATTATCAAACTTAATACCTTAAAACTATGGTGTGCCCTTATAAATGGATTTAACAAAGCAATAGAATACAGATATTATTTTTTAATTAAGTTTTTTACCAATAGTATTGTGAATAGCGGGGAATTCCACAGGTCTGTTTGGTCATTTAGTAGGTTTACGGTAGGGTTTTTATTGTTTGTAAATTTCAATTGATTCTAAGATATTAAGTTTCTTACTTTTTCCATTAAACAAAATTTTTAAATGCAGCATTGTTTTCCAGATATTAGTAATATAGTCCTATAGATATTTTAATTCCCTTTTATTTTTGTAAAGTCCTTACCTAAATTCACTAGTTTTGCCAATAATTTGACTTTTATTTAATTTTTTTTTAAATACTGTGATATTTGTTATGCAAGTTACCCATGACCAGCTAAATCAAAACAAATTGAATTGGAATTTCTAATGTCAAATTAGACATAACAGATTTGTGCTGTACTTATATAGTATATACCGCGCGAGCAAAAATTATTGCATCAAAGAGGGCTTGGATTAAAAAACGTAGCGCTTGGTTTAGATCACAATGATATGGGGACGATATATCTAACCAAATCTAGGTTAAAATTTTGTCAAATTCATATTATGACATGATATGCTAAACTAATGAGTAATAAAATAAGTAGACAAAAATACAAATTTATTTTTGTTGTTTACAAAATTAACAAAGTAAGAATATACAGAAAGAAAAAGAAAAATAAATACATAAATTGCTGAAATCATCTAAATCATTTATTTCCAATAAATTTTGGGTAAATCATTGAGAGTTTTCAGCAGTGGCGTATTTAGGGGGGGGGGTCCGAGGGGTCTGGACCCCCCCGTGGACTCAACATAAAAAAAAACTCAGAACAGATCAGATGCCTTGTTGCATTTAATGTAGACAGGGTGAACTGAACCTCGCCCGATAACAAAATGTAATAATTTTCTATTTTACAATTTTTGAATAAAGACCTTTATTATTATTATTATTATTAAATAAAATTATTCATCATTCAATTCTTTTCTTGTTTTTTACCTGCGTGTCTAATTTATTTAATTAAAAAAAATTGAAATGATGTTCACTTAGTTTTGTCATTTTTTTTGCAAACTAGAACTATTAACAATACTTTGTTTTTACAAATAATTAAGTAACTGTGTCACAGATAACAAAACAACATGGCCAAACTTGGCAAAAAAAAATGGCAAAAATAATTTGAAAACCAATCATTTTCGGAATCGGTCATATTATGTAGAAATATATATTTTTAAACATAAATATTTAAAAAAATATATATTCCCATTCTTGAGTTTATATTTAAAAATTTTTTGGGTTCAGCTATCAAAACATAGAAATTATAAATTTTAATAGTTCAAAATAGGGCGTGGCACCGAAATTTTTTTCGCCTGCGGCGCTTTTTTAAAGAAAAACAGACAGATAAAACGAAGGGTATAGACCCAATACCCTCTGAAATACAGAGGATATTGATAGACCCCCCCCGTGGCAATATTCTAAATACGCCACTGGTTTTCAGAATAAACCCCACTTTTGAATTATTTTTTGGAAAAAATTAAAATTTTCCAGATAATGCAAATCACGTGACTACTATTTTTTTTGCTTAATTTTCATCTCGATCGAAGCAGAACTTAATAATAATGATAAATAATAAAGCTATTAATAAAAAAAATCCTATATGATGCGGACTTTACTGGTCACACTGTGTATAATGTCTACATAGGAAATAATAGTAACTTTATTCAAATTACGCTTTAATCATTCTCGTTTGTTATTATTCAGACTCCTATCATATAGTAACGATAATAATCCTAATTTAATGTTTTGTAAATTCACAGCGTTTTCGCTACAGCAGGAAAATGTATCATCGGTCTACCCTACACAAGCATTAATTATCACTCTTGACAAATAAATACATATTTAAGGTTTAAACAATCATGCAATTTGCGCCAATTATTGTCTTGTGCATGCAAATTTGCGCAAATGAACCTCAACGACCACTCTCAAAAGCACGTCATTTGGAACTTTATTTACACGCTCGTGCAAATTTATCAACAGCATGCAAGTTATCTGAAAACAAAGATTTACTTCAGCCAGGCTTTTTGGCTTAAACAACCTGCATGCTTCCGTTTATAGGCAACAATGTACCTATTTGTGCAAAATGGCTTGTACAGGCCAAATTGGCACAAATTGCATGAGCGTTTAAGGCGAAAACATACAATGACTATATTTTCTGCACTCAAGAAAATATCAAAAAACCAAAATTACTCGATTTTTCGAATTTCTTTCTAACTTTCAGGAAAATGCTTCTTGAAATACAAGCGTCAATTTTATTATACAATTCTTCCAGAGAAGCGGGCTGGGTTTTATAAACTATTGATTTAATGTAACCATATTATTAATAATAATAATAATAATAATAATAATAATAATAATAATAATAATAATAATAATAATAATTATTATTATTATTATTATAATAATATTAACAAACCCTTTTTAAACAAAATGAATAATTATTATTGCGTAATCCGACAATATAATATATAGTAAATATAGTGAATCATAAATTATATAATAAAAATAATAATAATAAAATGAGCCATAATAGTAATAAATATGCACCGTTGGCACACATAATGTGCACTACAATACGTTCTAGTAAAAAACAACATTAAAGAGAGGCAAGTGAAGTACTTATTAAAAATATTAAAATATTTTACCGCGTTATAGGATACCCGCTGAAAAATAGTTTTTTTATGTTGGGGCATCGTGAGTGTATTTGATCGAACTGAAACATTGTGAATATCTTTTCGAAAAACTAACTCAGATCTTAAGTACATTAGGTGTTGATGTTTTTAATAATTTGTATACAAATGTCAATAATAAGAGTTGAAATATACTGGCCATATTCAACCAATTGAGTTCACATATTTTTAGCGAAATATGGTCATATTTTTTAAAATTAAATATAAATCTGCAGCAATTATTCTGCATTATTTGTAGATGTCGCTTGTCCTCTTGAGTTAAACAAGGATAATATAAGATAATACAATATGAAATCATAGACAATATATAGGCTTCACATAACTTTTTACGCACTGTAAAGTTAAGAATATGTTTATTTGCATATCGTATTTTTAACACCATGTAAGTCCTTTTACGTAAGTTTGATATATGTCTACTAAACCTTAATTTGTCATCAAACAGCACCCCTAAATTTTTTTCAGTATCCGTGAAGTGAAGACGCTCCCCATTACATTACATATATTGTTTCAAAAAGTCATAACACCCTTCAGCTGCAAAAAGTAAAACCTGTGTTTTTTGAGCATTTAATCTGAGGTTATGTTTACTGCTATATTCAGAAATTCGCTGCAAGTCTGTGTTAATGTTTGCTTCGATATCGTTATAATTTGACGGATGAAAAGTGCAGACAAGCTATGTACCATCGGCATAAGTGTGGACTTTGGAAAATGATGGTATTTTACCGATATCGAAAGTATACAATATAAAGAGAAGAAGTCCCAAAATAGAGCCCTGTGGTACCCCAGACGCCACATTACCGTCAACCATCAACCATCAACCTTTTGACGTCCCAACGTTAATTACCTACATGAAAACATATTGACCGCCATGTATTCTATTTCTAACAGAATTAAATGACGACTCTCACTATTCAATACATACCTAGGCTACAACGTATATGTTGGGTAAAATATGAATAATGTGCGGTTTGTTTGTATAGCTTGGTTTTAATTTGCAATTATTACTACTTTTCAAAATGGTTCAAATAAGTAGGTTTTACTTTCTTACTTAAGAAACCTCCAGTTTGTTTGTATTACTGTATTAACTATTTTGCTATTTTTCGACGAAATAAAACCTATTTTAGTTATACTTGCTGTCCAGTGGTGGATTTACCAGTAGGCTGAGTAGGCTGGAGCCTAGAGCGGCAGATTTTAGGGGGCGAGCTTTTTCTTTCCCGAACACTTCACCTGTTTCACAACTCACGAGCCGTCACTGGTAGGGGCGGCAAAAATTGAATAGCCTACTAGCGGCATATTTGTAAATCCGCCACTGTTGCTGTCGCTTTGTATCTAATTTTGTTTGTTTAACATTTAACGCCCAAATGCAACGGTAAAATCATTGTGAAAATCGGTCCAATTACCCCGAACTAATCAGCGTACATATTATTATCAAAAATATACATTCGGCTGGAATTGAGAACCTCCTATTTTCTTGTCTGTTAAAAATGCTTATATCATTAAAAATTTCAATAAAATACGATATGCGGCAACACCACGACATCACATCCGTGAATTTGAGACATCTGTTGCCGCGGCGCTAGGCGCTGCATTATAACGACAGATTTAAGGTTAGAGTTACGATTAACTCCACAATGGCGGCCAAACCACCTCCAAGACGTCTAAAACTGGGTTGTCAACTTGTCTCGGACATCCGTCATTCTTATATAGTTTGATATTCAGTGTTTGGGGATATTGAGTATGGGCTCCCTGGAGATTATACCAAGCAGCTAATAACACGCCGCAGTCATGTATCCTAGATGGTATCAGAATACTAGAAAATACTATGACCAGCAGCATTTTGGAAATGCCCTCAGACGAAATGACAAAAATATCTAACCCTAAAAGCCCTTCATTCGAGATGATGTACTTCAAAAACGGTATGGAGCTGTCGTGACGTACTACCTAAATTAAGTTTAAAGAACAAAAGCACCTTAATATGGATTCCGGGACATATGGAGAATAACGAGGCTGCTGACGAGCTAGCTAAGAGAAGAGCAGCAATGAAATTCACAGAACCTGAACCGGCAATAATTATATCTCTTGCTATGGCCAAGATATCGATTTTGGCCTAAGCAATAGATAAGTTAAGAAGGCACTGGTTGAATTTACCAGGCCTAACATACTCAAAGGAATTCATAAACTGCCCAATTAATCGACAGTTAACTGACAAACTACTAGAGCTCAATAGGGTGCACCTTAAAGTCCTGGTGGGATTATACAGTGTCACCAGTAAAATCCGCATCATATGGGTTTTTTTTATTAATAACTTTATTTAAAATTTGACTTTATCTTTAAGTTCTACTTCGATCGAGATGAAAATTAAGCAAAAAAAAGAGTAGTTACGTGATTTGCATTATCTGTCAAATTTTAATTTTTTCCAAAAAATAATACAAAAGTGGGGTTATTTCTGAAAGTATCGAAAAACTTTTTTTAAATGCAGTTTCTAGCCCACATGCAGAATTTTAGCTGCATAAGATAATTTTGATTTTTACCTATATTTTGTAAATTGCACCACTTTTGCAAAATAAGACTCAACGCAACCTACAACTTGCTACTCTATTTCCAGATAATACTGATCCTGATTTACAAAGTTGAACTTTATGTTTTAACAGAATGGTGCTGCCCAGCAGCCATGCTGCTCATGTAAGGGAGTACTTAAATACAATTTTTCCGGGGCGATGGATAGGTAGACGGGGGTCAATAGGGTGGCCACCCAGATCGCCCGATCTTAACCCACTGGACTTTTTTTGTGGGGCTACGTCAAAAATTTAGTTTGTAAATACTAACCCATAGATAGATTTAACGAGCCCATTCGACGAGTAATACGAGAAATTTCACCACAAGTAGTACAAAATGTAGAACCGAAATTTTTAGATCGATATAGGTACCTATACGGCTATACGGCAAAACAGTTGCTAAAGGACGTTTTCAACATCTTATAAATTTTTTTTTATACCTATTTTGTTTTGAAAGTTAATATTGATACGTGTATCAATTTTATGATCTACCCTGTATCATATCTTTTTTTTTAATTCATTTCAAAAATTAAAATTTGACGATTCCGTGCGATTCTTGATTAAGTGGGTGCTATGCTATGGAAAAGGCCTATCCGTTTCTTTATCGTAACGCTGTATATGAATACCAGTAAAACTACGAAAATATGTACTTATTCATGAAAGAAATAACTAGTTGTACGTTAGCAAAATAGTTTTACTAATTTGTGACATCCATTGTCATATTATAGTCCTTGTTAAAGTGTCTAGTAAAGAACCCCGCACTTCTCTTATGGGAAATGGCCCTTTGTTAAATTTCCTAAATTTTTAGTATGTTGCAGAGAATGTCATTCTGATGAAAAGTATCCATGGCCACAACCAAATCTGCCGACCAGTTTTTGAGATACGGTGTCCAAGTTGCAAAATATGAATTTTCACTACATTATATTTTCGAAGTTTATAATATTAATTCGTTTTATTTTTCTAGATTCTTGTTGATCCTGTCGTAGATACGATAAAATACAATAAAAGTAGTTTTAAATTTTTTATTATATACCGGGTGAGTGACGAAAATTATTTTATATTTTTGGTAATCATTGTATTTTCGGCAATAAATTAAATATTAACAAAGCAATACTGTGGATGACATTAGCTTGGAACAAGCTATCAGAATTTATATTCTTTATATTTATTTTGAAAAAATAGTCCATACTTAAAGTGGAGTTAAAAGTATTAAAAGGAAAGAAAAACAAAAAGTCTTCCTCCACAAAGTTTAATAGAAAAATTATTAAATCACGGGTCTCTACATGTTTCGAAAGTAGAAACGTTCATCCTCGGGAGACAGAAAATTTTATTTTGTGCTGTTGTTGTTAGCAAAAGAGAAACTTAAAAATGGAACCCTAATTGAGCTTTCATGGACTCAAAAAATTGAAGTTTAGAAGAAACACGATATGAAGAAAATTGGTGATGGTAAAACCATACTGAGTATTTAAAATATTATTAAAGTGGGCGTAAACAAACCAAGTGAATTGGGGAAAAAGAAAAACCTTGCTAAGAAGTTGCCGAAGATTATTTAAAAAAATCTTTCTTCAAAAAGTTATTATTTTTTTATTAGTTTTCAAAGAAATATTGTAGATACCTATTTCTTTATGTACTACTACTTGCCGCTTATCGTACGGTTCCAAATATATATAATTATCGAGGTTATACAGAGTGTTTCCGATGATAAGCGATTGAAAAATAACAAAAAAATGCATGTATTTCTAAATCACCAAGTACATTAAAATTGAATCGGTTAAATTTCGTTATTCTTTAATATTTTTAGCTTGCAAAGTTTTACTCACATGTTTGCTATTGATTTCCCCTTTCCAATGACCAGTTCTGGATATAACACAGCGTCGAGCCAAAACTCAAAAAATAAGCATAATTTTTTTTAATCTCAATAAAATTTATTATGTAAGTTCATCTTATGGTAAAAAATAAATATAATTAATGCTATATAGGGTGTTTCGAATAATTATTGTATTCCAAACTGTATTATGCAAATAAGAAATATATATTAATAGTATAAATAAGCAAAGTCTCAATACAAAGAATTCATTTTATCCAAATATAATAATTAATAGGCCTTTAGAAAACTTAATATTCAGAGTAATTACATTTTGACAGATCTTTTATCCCAGTACAAACATACAGAAATGTTAATTATCTACTGTTTGAAGATTGTGTTCTATATTTTCAGGCGGTAATCTATTTTGGGATAAAATTAATTCTTTGTATTGTCTTGTTTATACTATTATTTATATACATTATTTCATATTTGCATAATACAGTGTTAGAATACAATAATTATTCAAAACACCCCATATAGCATTAATATATTTATTTTTAACCATAAAATGAACAAACAAATTTTATTTAAATTAAAAAAAATGGTATTTTATATGCTTATTTTTTGAGTTTTCAGTCTGTTCGATGCTATAGGTATATCTCCAGAACTGGTCATAGGAAAAGAAAAATCAATAGCAAACATGTAAGTAAGACACTTCACGCAAAAATATTAAAAAATAACAAAATTTAACCGATCCAATTTTAATATAGACTGGGTGATTTTTAAATACATACTTTTTCTGTTATTTTTCTATCGGTTATCATCTGAAACACCCTGTATAACCTTCATAATTATATATATTTGGAACTATATGATAAGCGATAAGCAGTACTTACATAAAGAAATATCTACAAAAGTTCTTTAAAAACTAATAAAAAAAATATTAATTTATTTTGAGTTACCCTGTATAATTTTAAATAATATAAATTCTTAAAACTTGCTCCAAGCTTATGTCATCTACCCCTACAGTATTACTTTGTTAATATTTAATTTAATGCCGAAAATGCAATAATTACCAAAAAATATTAAATAATTTTCGTCACTTTGAAATATAATTTTATATTATTTTATCGTATCTACGAAAGGGTCAACAAAAATCTAGAAAAATAAAACGATTAATATTATAAACTACGAAAATATAATGTAGTAAAAATTCATATTTTGCAACTTGGACACTCTGTTTCTCAAAAACTGGTCGGCCGATTTTGTTGTGGCCATGGATACTTTTCATCAGAATGACATTCTCTACAACATACTAAAAATTTAGGAAATTTAACCAAGGGCCATTTTCCATAAGAGGGTTCTTTACTAGACAGTTTAACAAGGATTATAATATGACAATGGATGTCACAAATAAGTAAAACTATCTACTACTGCACAATCAGTGCCTACCACCACAGAATTTAAAAACTAATTAGAACACCTAATAGGCATGATAGTATGACCGCATGATTAATTTTTTTTTTATTTTTATAAATATTTATATATTTGAAAATATAAATTATATAATTATATTTTTAATTAAAAACAAAAAGATATACCGATAACGACATAAATACACTAACAGGGCTAATCTGTATCCGTAATACCTATAATAAGTATTATCCTTATCATTAGAACATAATATAGCTATCAGAAGTGCCTTTTTCCGCAATAACGGCTATAAGTGCTATCTTTATTATAAGTAGGTCATGTAGTTATCATAAGTGACCCTTCTTCAAGATTGATAGGTTAGATTGGCAAAAATTTTTAAAAAAATTTATTTACCTTTTTTATCCAACAAAAATGGTATGTCTAACAAAGTACATCTCCGTTTGACGGCATAAATAGCACTAAAATTGTTAATTCAGTATAAATACTCTAATATACAATTAACCCATTAGCGCCGGAAATACTTTTTTCTCGTTTTTTTTAGCAAATTTAGTAAATTAGAGGTAAATAGGGGTTAAATAAACTGTAAAAGTTATTTTTTGTGAAAATTTATTTTCAAGTTAAAGTTTTGAGGGTGTTCCCATATGGGACCACTAGGCGGTTTGTCGAGTAAACTTTTTTCTTTTCATTAAAAATGTATTAGTCAGAAAGAAAACAATAAATGCTACATTTTTGTAAAAATGCGTTATTTTTTAGTGTGGAAAACTTTAAAGCATTTAATGCACAACCCTAAATCAAACTTGCAAAACATTGTACGACTTCTGCTGCTGAAATTATTGCCGGCGCTTCTTCTTCTTTTATTATTAGGGATCGGTATTACAAAATGGCCTATGTTATCCAATCGTAATTCATCAGTCATTCCGGGGGTTTGTCCAGTTGATTACTAAGGCTCCATCAGAAAATTTAGGATTAGGTGGGGATTTGTCAAGTTTCCATGTAATCTTTTTAGTTTGTTCAGAAGTAAAGTGTATACGATCTTAGTTGAGACAAACAAAAAAACTAAAAAAATTTTGATGACAGACTTGTCAAGCCCACGTGGACTATCTTCGGACATCTGTATAGAGAGCGATCAATACAAATGTTGTTATATTTGTATTGTAGTTTCAATGTGTGATGCAGTAAATTGATCGTACCCCCAATATTAACGTTGTCTCAACTGACTTCGTATGAAGTATACTAGTAGACATATTACTTAATTTTTCTGTATCAAGGTACCTTTGCTGCTTGTGCCCGCCGCAATTTCATGGTGCAAATCAATGTTTATATATCATCCGCGATTCCGCTAATTCTTCTAGAATTCGTAAAACGTATTTCGGCTCCATCAGCAGCAAACTGTCGGGAGCTCAGATTATTAGCTAAACCTTCATCGTCTTCATCAGCGGAGTCCTCATCGATTAGCATGTGGCTCTCTGGACGTTCTATAAATACTTCTGCAACTTTCGTATCCGAGTGTGGCTCGTAAGCAATATGTAATGCTTCTTGTAACGTGATTCCACTACAAGAATAGTTATTCGTAACAAAATTTAATTATCTTGCAAACCGCCTAGCGGCTCCATATGGGAACACCCAATTTTCTCTCCATCTAGAAAAAATGTTTGCAACATTTTTGTAAAAACTTTTTTGTTACTAGTTAGGACCATGTTTTAATTGAATTGAAAAACTATTATAATGGAATAATTCTTAAGACCCAAGGAATTATTATACCTACACAAAATTAATGTCCGACAACTTTTAATTGGAACAAAACTTTTCATAAACAGCGTCTCACAAAATAAACAATTACAGTACAGAAGGTCATAAACAGATGTAAGGAAGTGTCTAAAGTCAAGTCAGGTTAAGAAATTAACGAAGCGCGTGCGCAACTATCCCCATCACGCATCTGAAAAACATAGCGCGTGGTGAGCCCATATGGTGAGCCCATATGGTGACCCTAGGCGCTAATGGGTTAATACCGTGCGAGCAAAAGTTATTTGCACAAAGAGGGACTTGCATCTAAGGACGTAATGCTTAGCCGTAGAGCCTAATACCTGTTGGGTGTTAGTAACTACCTGAATTAACAATCAATAAGTTATTCCGTCATCTTTGACAGTCGTTACAAGTAATTTGATTCATCGCTAATTTTTCCAATTTCTTGAACAATTCACACAATGGGTTTTACGGAACAGCACAAAACATTCATGGTTGATGAAGCGTATTTTCGAAACAGAGTTAGAGTAAATGGTGAGTGGCAATATAATCCAGGTTTGTGCATGGACGATTTTCACGAACATTTTCCTAACGTTGCTTTTATTGCTGGGGATTTTTATCATTGCGTAAAAAGAACCGTGGCTGTGTTTAGGGAAACAGGTTCTATACAACACAAAAAAAGAGCAGGAAGACCATCTGTAAGAACAGAAGAACTTGTCGCAAACGTTCGTGAAATAATGCAAAATACGCCAACAAATTGCCTGTCCCAAGAAGTGGGAAGATCTTATGGAACATGCAGGACTATTCTTAAGAAGCAGCTAACTTTATTTCCTTATAAAGTGCAAGTATACTTTTTTAATTTTATAAACAACAAACATAAATTTGTATTTGTCTACCTATTTTATTACTCATTAGTTTGGCATATCATGTCATAATATGAATTTGACAAAATGTTAACCTAGATTTGGTTAGATATATCGTCCCCATTGTGATCTAAACCAAGCCCTACGTTTTTTAATCCAAGCCCTCTTTGATGCAAATAATTTTTGCTCGCACGGTAAACAATTGTTTCCTAATACCCTTCAAATTATTTTCTTTTCCAGTGCTTGAAGCTCTTCATAGTTCCACCGTTAGATTTTATATAGTTGACTTTATTTTCTTCGAGGTATTTACATCACTATCACACAATCCATCATAATAAATAACTACCAACACAGACCCACTTTTTAAACTCCATCTATCGAAGAGCATTCAGCGGATAATTGATATTTCTTTGTTTGAAGAACGCAAATGTCAAAGACAATCGGATTTAAGATTCTTATCGGTTCCGTTGATTTCCATCTCATCGGAATCAATCACGGAAGACATGCGTTCTGTTCTGCTCTCGAAACAAAGATGACGGTGCACGATTTGTTATTTTGTGAAAAAGGTCAGGCATGTAAATTTAGGTTGTTGGATGCAAATGAATTTTCGTTATTCGAACAGCAACTGACATTAAAATAAAAGTAGACTATTTATACTTTTTACAATACCAACCAAATCTTATACTTACAACTTCATATTATTGTTTATGAACACAAAGTCCGCGAATAGGTTATGTGAGCGTTATTTACGATCTGTACCTAATGAAATAGATATTTTTTTTAATAATGATGGTGGATTTAAATATTTTGTATTCTTTTCATGAACAAAGCTAGGAGATAAATGAATGAAATTGAAAAAGAAAGAAATAATGTAAGAAAGTAGCAAATACATTTATTTTTTAAAATAATATGGGTACCCATTAGGGTTTCTATGGGCTGGTATCTATATATAAGTACCTTTCAGCCAGTTACAGACCCGTAGCACTTACCTGCATTTTATGCAAGTGTATGGAAAAGGTGATCGCCTTGGAATTGACACGGTTTTTTTTTGGACAATGGGTGTATACCTAAGCAGCAGCATGGTTTCCTGCCTGGCCGTTCAACTGTCAGTAACCTCCTTACTTGTCTGAATGAGTGGACTAAAGCATTTGATGAGAACAGACCAACCGATGTTGTTTATCTATATTTTAAGGGCGCATTTGACACTGTCCCCTTCAGAACACTCCTTGGCCTACTTAAGCATTTAGGCGTCAGAGGAAACCTACTAAATTGGATCACACACTTCCTCACTTATCGTACAAAACGAGTTAGATTAGAGCAAGCTGTCTTCGAGCCATATGAAGTTCTAAGCGGGGTACCCCAAGGGTACTGGGACCCTCTATATATCTTGTCTGTCTCGGGTGATAAATTCGTCAAAGTCCTTTTTTGCAGGTGATTCAAAGTTCTTCTCCAATCCCCTGCTAAACAATTAAACAATACGCTAGTGGAAGACCTACTATCTCTCGAAATATGGACTGAATCATGGCAGCTTACGTTAAATGAAGCTAAATGCAGTATCTTGCATATTGGAGCAAATAATCCGTGCTTGGAATTGGACATGGCTTCAACATGAAACAAAAAATAATTCTCAAATATTTTACATAGGGGGGGGGGGGGGGGGTTTAAGTACCCACTGACAACCACTATTTTTTAGTACATGCGCCAGTGACTTCCAAACTACTTTTTTCAGGTAATTATTTATTTTTGATTATTTTTTTACAGCTATAGAATTTTGATAAAATGATGCGTTTAGGAGATAATTTGAAAAGTATAAGTCGTTAACTGATGCCAACGCGGCTTACGATAATCTCATTATTTTTTTAAATGAAAGATCAATTCAGCCGTTGTGGCATTACCATAAATATAAGATATAATTAAGTAAAACTTTACAACGAGAGCAAAACACTAGCCGAAAATAATGTAAAGACAGTGGCGTATAGATAAAATCCTATTGTACTCAGCCAGTTGAATGAAATTATTTTATTGCTCTACTAGAAACTCACTATCGTTAATCTTCTTCACATAACAGTAAAACGCCTCTGTTATCACTCGTTCTTAAGACAGTAATCTACTATTACTATTTATTAAACAAATTTCAAACATCATAACAAGACAATAAATATTCAAAACATATTATTTTCAAAAAATTACGTTAGTAACAAAAAGAAACAAAATTAAAAAAAAATATATTCTAAAGAAATTGCTCACCTTCATTTTTTGAATACATACAGGGTGTTCATTTGAAAACTTCCCACCTCGATTTTCCTGCTTTAAAATAAAAAATGTGGAAAATCGCTGGGACCCGTCGATTTTTGCGTATATTGTCAATCTTGTTACTTCAAGCCCCTAGGAGGGAGGGGGGGGGTAAGATCTAAATGGATACCCCTATTTTATATAATTTTTTTGGATTCTGCATAAAATTCTGAACATTTTTTAATAAAAGCATTATTAGTCTATACTTAACAGTTTCCGAGATATTGACTATTGAAAAATGACATTTTTGAACTTTGACAGCGTCTAGCTTTCTAACTGTACATCTTAGAGCAAAACGGCTTACATGTTCCTATCTTCGATTTTTATTATCTTTACAATAGTGTGAACTTTCGGTTAAACCGGATGTAAGAAATATAGTACTTCCGGTTTGACCGGAAGTTGACACTATTGGAATGATAATAAAAATCGAAGATAGGGACATGTAAGCCGTTTTGGTCTAAGACGTACAGCTAGAAAGCTAGACGCTGTCAAAGTTCAAAAATGTCATTTTTCAAGAGTCAATATCTCGGAAACTGTTAAGTATAGACTAATAATGCTTTTATTAAAAAATGTTCAGAATTTTATGCAGAATCCAAAAAAATTATATAAAATAGGGGTATCCATTAAGATTTAGATCTATCCATTACAGATTTTTATCTGTACGCCACTGTCCTTACATTATTTTTGGCCAGTCCTTTGCTTTCGGTATTATCACCTATTGCAAAATTTTACTTAATTATATCTTGTATAGATAGTAACGCCAGAACGGCTGACTTTATTTAGCATTTAAAAATTATGAGATTACCGTATGGCGCGTTCCCAAGTAGCACAAATATACTTCAGACAGTTCTATACATTGCTATATAACAATTTGTAATATAACTATGATATTTTAAAAGTCCTCTGTAAACCATTATATGACTCTTAGAAACACGAAAAAGGCCCAGATTATAAAACAGTTTCATTTATTAGAAGTTTTGTTAGGCTCACATAAAATAATTGCAATACACTTTTGGGTATTTTATGTAACGTTTATATAATCCATTTTATAAGAAATAATTAAATATTTTATAACTATAGCAAATAACCTCTCATAGATACTAATAAGATATTAATGAAATTGTTTTATAACAGGCTTAAAAATATTTTAACAATAACCATTTTGGGCCGATTAAAATATTTTTATTAAATTGTGTTTATATTTTAGTCGTGTAGTTATTACGAATAAAATTTCAATATATTTACCTAATATGTCAGCTTATACAAGAGATAGCATAGACTTGAAACATGGCGACAATAAAAACTTACAGCAGTTTGCACGAAAAAGATTTTCAAGTCGAACGCTTTCCCACGGCCAAATTTCTCTGCCAGGCTGATTTTACTGACATAACATATCCATATTTTTAAGTGAATTTTTACGGGCTTTCATTTAATTAAACATTTTGTTATTGAAGATATTTTAAAAATATTTTTAAAAGTTAAATAATAATTTATAAAGTTGAAAATCGACATATTTTTTACTTGCAATGTTATTGGCCAAACGTTTTTCTTATTAAAATGACTACTTTAAGAGATATTTAAATATTTTATTTGATTAATATTATTTCGCCAACATGGCCGATTAAAAGTAGTTTTTAAAACATGGCGTCAACTCTAACAAATCACTTTATCGTTCCAGGCACACTTATAAAACAAATATATTAGGGTAAGCTATACAGTTATTGGCCACTTTAGAGGGTTTTTATTTTAATATTTTTTATAAAATTAAGTTTTTTCATATGGTTACCAGACTTATTTTCTTTGGGTTATTTGTACTTTTTTTAATGTTTTTTGGCTAAAATATATATGTTCTTTTTAATAAAATTGTACTTTAATAACAAAAAAGAAAAATTTGAGAAATGCATAGTTATTGGCCACAACATTTGTATTATTGGCCATTAAAGTACCAGTGATTGGCATACCTTTATTTAAAGGAAAATTATACCTCCCGAGTAATTTAAACAACAACTTTAATTGCTTCTACAAATGGAACAACTCTAGATACAATAGACTTATAAGAAAAATATATTTTATATATAAGTTTTCTGCTCTAAACACGTTTTACATTTAAATAATTCATTTGTATTAACTTTAGGGTCCATTTTTATTATGCATTTGGTGTGAAAGGTCCTAGTGCATCCATAACATCGTATACCTTTTATGGAATTGGTAATATTGTGGGTACAAAGAAAACATAGTTTGCCTGCAGCAGTAACATTTTTTGAAAATTGATCTGGTTTTTCAATTTCGTCTTCACTCTCGTTTCCAAAAATATTTCTTATAACCCGAGAGTGACGTGCTAGATTTACACTTTGTAAATCGCTTGGACCCGGTGAACTTGTGTAAATGCTTGCAATTTCTTTATGTAATTCTACCTTCTTGGTAGTAGGTTTTTCAGTTTCATGATCACTCTCCTGTCCAAATATATTACTTGTTACATGAGGCTGACGTGTAACATTAACACTTTGTAAACTGCTGGAATCCGGTGAACTTGTGTAAATGCTCTGGACTTCATGTAATAATGCTCGCTCCTGGGTTGTAGTTTTATTCTTCTTTATGCGATTTTCAGGATTTTCATTTTTTCTTTTTGTGATTTTAGTTTTTTCTTGTTTTTTCATTTCTACTGCAAGTTTTTTTAACGATCTCTCTGTTTTGCGAGCTTCCTTCCTTTCCTCTTCTTGCTTCTTTGATTCCAGTTTATCCATTAGGTTTTTTTTCCAAATTGTACTTGTGAGAACAAAAGACTCTCTTTTGCTTTCTTTTTTTCCTTTTCTCTCCGGAGTCTTTGCCCAAACGACACAACCAGAAAGTTTACCTGTATTCTTCTCAATGTTTGGGAATTCTGTTATGGTTCTTATATCTTCTGAAACATTATTTAAATTAATTTTATCATAATATACTGCTTCGGTGCCTTCTATGCCTGGATTTCCTTTATTGCACCCTTCATCTACTTGTAAGGTTTCTAAATGATTCATTATTTGTTCTTCACTTTCAGATACCTCAATGAGTATAGACTGATTATTTTCGTTGACTCCTTGCAATTCTAGTTCATCAATAATAGGCAGCGTCTCTTGAACAACGATTTCAAAACTATCTATATCCCTATTTGCTAGCTCGTCTATCTGCAAAAGGTTACCGTCTTGTCTTTCTGGTCCACTTGGTTTTTCAGCTGATGAATCAATATTTTTAAACTCTCTATATAATTTATACAGTAAAATAAATTCGTCATTACTTCCTGTATCAAAATCTTCAATTCTTTTAAATATTTCTATTTTGTCTTCCCCGACAATATCTTTAAATTTTTTAAATGAAAGACTGGTATTTAACGGAATATCCTGTTTTATTTTAGGATCCTCTCTACTGATCTTTTTTTCAGCTCCAAGGCATTTACTAAAATCTATAGCTGAAGGATTCCAGGGATATAAACCAGAAGCACGAAAACCATTTCTAACAATGTCGACTTTAGCACATTCTTCCACAACAGTCTTTAGAACGGGAGCAAATTTTTCTTTGGTCAATGTTTCATGAGGATTTTTTCTTCGAAATTGCAATACTGCTTTTTTCCAACCATTTTTTAAAGGCTTAAATGCTGATACGTCTGCAGGCTGAATAAGCCTAGTCGCATTTGGGTATAGCGCTATAAGGATTATTCCTAATTCTGTACGCAGTTGACTCAGTTTTAATGTTTTATGTGTGGAGTGACCATCGACGAAAAGAATTATTGGAAATGTAGTACCAATCTTTTTTAAATACGGGTACAATATATTCTTAATATATTCAAAAAACAGTTCTACTTTCATCCATCCATTATCACTGTGTCCTATTCCCCAATCAACAGGTACTGAATTGATTATAGCCGCAGGTAGTCTTTTGTAAGGGTAAATAATCATAGGGTTAGTTACTATACCGGAAGCTGAGAAAGTAAACATCACCGTTATATTTGTTTTAGATTGGCCAGAGTCTACTTCATACACATTTCTTGCTCCTCGAGGAGCAAGAACTTTAAAGCTTTTGGGACATAGGGAAAAACATGTTTCGTCTCCATTAAATATTCTCGTAGGATCTTCCAGTATATGATCTAGCCCTTTGCTCTTTAGATATTCTTCTATTAAGGAAAACCATTTGCGAATATCAGCTTCAGAAATAGCTGAGCTAGCTGATGTTACTCCTTCGGGTGTTCGGTGAGTGAATACGGGATGGCGCTTAAGAAATGCTCGGTACCACCCATCGCCAGGAAAATTATCATTGAATGGATTTTCGCGAGGGTTAGCGTCTAAAAACTCCTTAACTGATGCTTGAATGTCCAACTTTCTGACCGGAAAACCTTTTTTATAGCCGGTGACTATCCATTCTTCTAAAGTATTCTCTTCTTCGCTGGTCAGAACAGTGTTAGGCCCCAAACTGATTTTATTTTGAAATTTTTTGCTGGTTCTAAACTAGAGCGTTTGACGTGGTATTTTAAAGGTTTTGGATGCGGCTCTTTGAGATAGTCCATTCTCTATGGCTTTTACCGCCGATAGAACATCCTCCTCTCTATACTTTTTTTCGTATTTGTCCCCCTCTCGTACTTTGGGCATCTAGGTACAAAAAAACATGTTTTTATTACAAAGTCAAAACTGGCCAATCACTAAACAAAATTTTGTATGAATAAATTCTTCTCTGACAGTTATTGGCCATACGGCCAATAACTATCAGGCTATATAAATCTGCAACCAGTGATTGGCATACCCGGTTTAACGACAAATAAGGTATAATATTGAGGTACCCATATCAAAATGATCTAATTTAAAGATATTTGAATCGTAATTGAACAAAAATTTTATGCAGAAATACATACCTTGCTAGTTATCTTTAATCGTAGCACAGTCGATCTTAACGAATTTTGTTAAATTTTCACTAAAACATATGAATAAGCAAGGACGATCTGACACGAGTCCCAATAACTTTTTAAGGTTATAAGATTCTGTGATCTGGCGTTGCACTTGGATTTAACAGTGTTGCCACTACATTTTAATATAAACCCTAATTGGGTTATGTTTAGGCAAAACGTTAATAAATACTAAAACATTCTGCTATGCCAATCACTATCACATGGCCAATAACTGTATAGCTTACCCTATATAAATTGTTATATTATGCCTTTTTACATGACAAAATTGTTTTATTATTTAAAACGGCGCAGCATCACGTGGTCAAATTATTGTGGTTCTCGCAATGTTGCCATGTTTTTGCAGAATATTAATTTTTTGTAGCTATAGGTATACTGATCGCCTGTGTTGAATGTTTTTGTAAAAGCCATTCTTTATTTTTATTATTATCATGATTAGTATTATTATCGTTTTGGGTACCTTTTTGCTATAATTTAAATATTTCCTTATAATTTTTGCGTGTAACCTTAAAGAACCATTGCTTACTTTTATTAAAATAATTGTGCCTTGAAAAATAAAAGTGATTTGGTGAAGCATTCTAGTCCTTTCTATTTAATGTTCCTATTTTAATATATTTGCTTCAAGAAATTAAGAATACCTTTAAGTAGACTTGCAGATTTTATTGTTATTCCGACAATGCTGTATGGCCGGCCAGTCATTCTCGGCCGTGGTGTTAGTAAGTGGCGCAAGGTAGCGTGACAGTAGATTAATTTCAAATAATGGCGACACTAATAAATTGATAATATGATAGTTTTGTTGTATAAGGCTCACTTTAGGCATCTTATTCGATACTATTATCGTATACGCTATTATGGTAACCGGTTCTATATAATCTTTTCATTAAGAAATTAAATCTAGTAGCCCATACTTTCATTTTTTTATTAGCTTCAATATTTTTGTTGATCTCAGTTAACTCTAAAGAATTTTCTTCATCGTCGCTCGATTCTACGGTATAATAATCAGAGTCTAAACATTGATTGTATTCTTTACTATGGGCTATGGGCGCATATTCTTGCTCGGATGAAGAATCGTAAAGCATTTTACCCAAATCAACCCTGTCTGTTATCTGTGCTGTTGTGTTTACTCGTTGTACATTTGCATTTAAAATTCTTTGATAGTTATCTTTAACCTTTTTCTTAAAGTTTCCACTTTGTCTTATTTTTTTCCAGTGGGAAATTGGCCGACTGCTTAAGCTTGACATTGTTTACAAATTATAAATAGATACACTGACTGATCATATCAACTGATGTGGACGTAAAAAGTTAGGTTAGTACGGGTAGTGCTATAAATATTATATAAGGTTCACTAAATAATGATTTTGCATTTACAAAAGCATTTTTATATTTTAAATGCTTTTTAACAATTTCATTACGTTTTATTAAATAACCATTATAAAATAGTCGTTTAAGAGTAGCCGTAGTTGCTTAATTGTCGTCAAGATCAAATTGTTTTATAAATAAGTTTCCGCTACTGCTATATAATCTAACAATAAAGCTTCTATAAAATTAAAGTGAATGTTTTTATAATTGCTTTATAAACTGTTTAAAATTACCCTTACAAAATAAGTATAAAATATATCTATCTTAAGCGAAAAGAGTTGTATAAGTTTTGTTACATACATGTTTCTAAGCAATCTGGTTTTTGTACTTTTAAAACTGTTTTAACAATTAACGTTATAAACACCTATATTACAAACTTATAAAGTAATTTTGGTTATACAGCAAGTTAGTGTTGATGGCAAGTGTTATATAATAATTCAGTGTATTTAAAAGCTCTAATAAATCCGATATAAAACAATTTAGTCAAATAGTAAGATTATTGTGCTACTTGGGTTGGCATCAGTTAAATACACATACTTTTCAAATTATCTCCAAAACGCATCATTCTATGGAAATTTTATGAGAGTGACAAAATAATCAAAAAATAAATGTTTACCTAAAAAAATTCATTCAAAAGTCACTGGCGCACGTACTAAAAAATAGGGGGGTCAGCGGGTACTTAACCCCCCCCCCCCCCCTATTTTGAATATTTGACAATTGTTTTTCTTGAAAGATGTAACTCTTTATGGTGAAGCAATAAACCAAATTTAAAATTTATATATTATTAATTACTAGAGTTATACAAAAATTACTTAAATCAATTTAAAATTTTGAAATTTAACGTATATAGTCGGATCTGGTCTTATCGTGCGGGTCATACGATTCAAGAAAGACATACTCTCAGTTTTTGTTTTTTTTACTTGCGTTTAATTTTGCCCTCTAAATAAAATACGTAAGATAAATGAGACAGACTTATTCCATTTTGACATGAAAAAAAAAGGATATGTATTTACTTTCCAGCGATTCTAAAAAAGCTTATAATAGCACCAGCTACGTTTTATTTTAAATATGCCAGTTTTGTGACTTTGACACTTTGTGACAAAATGAAACAATTTTCTGGGTTTTTGCATCCCCAATCAAAAAAAATGGTACTTAATCTGATAAACTATTTCGAAAATGAAAGAAAAAGTGCAAATTCGCCAACCAATATTCAGGAAACAGTAGCCAAAGCACTGGAAATTAGTTTAAGGACTGTGCAGAAAATTGTGCATGAAACAAAACATAACATAATACCCAAGAATACTAAAAAGTGTAAACGAAGAAAACCAAAGACTGAGGATTTAAGCGAAAATATTAAAATGGGAGTTCGAAATGTGATTTACGATTTATACAAATCAAAAACCAATGTAACTCTTCCAGTTTTACAAAAAACATTAAAAATTCGGGGTGTTTTGGAAATTGGACTTGAAGCGTTATCAAAATTAATAAAAAATTTAGGTTTTCGCTATAAAAAAGACGGTAACCGAAGATTTTTATGTGAGCAGCCACAGATAGTGAGTCAGCGTGTTCAGTTTTTAAAAAAATATACGGACAATTACAAATCGAAATTTAGAAAAGTGGTATTTTTAGACGAAACGTGGATATTTTCGAATGGAAGTGGTTCAGAACCTTGGCAAGATGAGTCTGTAAAAAGTGTTAAAAGGAAAAAGGGGTGCGGTACGGGAAAGCGTTTTATTATTTTGCATGCCGGTTCTGCAACAGGATATGTTGCAGGTGCGAGTTTAATTTTTTCTTCAACATCAAAAAGTGCTGACTATCATGATAATATGAATTGCGAAATGTTTGAAAAATGGTTAAAAGTTCAATTGATACCAAATTTGGATGCTCCGTCTTTAATTGTATTAGATAATGCATCATATCATTCAAGAATTTTCAATAAACAGCCTACTTTATCTTGGAGGAAAAGTGATATTTATGAGTGGCTGGAAAAACACAACCAAAATCTTTTACCAAATATGCCTAAATCGGAACTCCTATCAATAGCAAAGTCTCTTAAAAAACCCAAAATATACGAGGTAGATGAAATACTGCGTGAATATGGTCATAACTCATAAGGTTCTACGACTGCCGCCATATCATTGCCAGTTTAACGCAATAGAATTAATATGGGCTGGTGCAAAGTCTTATTATGAAAAACATGTAGGTGATGGTCTTAAATCCGACCAAGTACAAATAGTTTGGCAAGATTCATTAGATCATATTACACAAGAGTACTGAAAGAAATCGGTGGAACATACAGAAATATTAATAAGGGATTGGTGTGATCGAGAACAAGTACTAGATGTCGAAGTAGCGCCAATGATAATTGCTCCATTCGAAGACGACTCAGACGACGAGGACTTTTCAGATTTTATAAGTGACGATGAGAGTTTTTAGGCTATAATTATAAACGGTGTTTTTCGTTTACATTTTTTAGTATTCTTGGGTATGATATTATGCTTTCTTTTCATGCACATTATTATGCATAGTCCATAAACTAATTTCCAGTGTTTTCATTACGGTTTCCTACATATTGGTTTGCGAATTTCCACTTTTTCTTTCATTATCGAAATAGTTTATCAGACTAAATGCCATTGTATTTTTAGGTTTTAGTAGTAAAATTGTTAAAATAAATTGCACTGTTTATTATTGTCGTGTTTAATTAAAGGGTACAGTAGGTATATAATTAACGATTATATAATTTTTTTGTAACTTTTTCAACTCCCCTGTACATAATTTTTACAAAACTAATAATAGGTATATGTGGCTATCTTCGCGATAGCTAAAATAATGAAACTATTTTTCCTTCCTTCGGTATATTTTCTAAATAATCTCACAACATTTTGATAGCTTCTGTGTTGTCTGATTTGACGCATATGATCATTGACCTTTGGACCCGCACGTTAAGACCAGATCTGACTATATCAGAGCCATAATGCAATTGAGAAAGAGCAAAATAAATTTTTAAGATACATAATATACTATAAAGAAACTAAAGTAGAAGTTATGAAGAAATATAATCTTGTTAGTTTAGAAAATATAGCAAGCATGAGGGTCAAAAATAAAAAATGGCATCATAAAAGTCATATTATTTTTGCTCAAGGAATATATGTTTAACGGATTGATCTCCTTTTTCCGAACACCCTGTATATACGTAGGTATATATCGGCTGCTTTGTTTCGATAGCGAATTTATAACAATTGAATTGCGCAAGCGAAGTCCCGGGTACACGCTAGTTACAGCAGGCCCGGTTCCAGCGCCCGGGCAACCCGGGCAGACGCCGGGGGCGCAAAGTCCAAGGGGCGCAAAATATTGCCAAAGGTAAAACAAATAAGCGTCTGTATAACCTTCGATGTATAATATACTATTTAAAATATAAGGGCGCCCAAGTATTTTTTATAATCACGTCAAAAAAATTAAATATCTTTGATGGTATAAGTATATATATATATTTAGGAAAAAAATATGAAATAAAAATTTCGAGGGCGCTAAATAAGACCATTCCCGGGGGCGCCAAGGGGTCTAGAACCGGGCCTGGTTACAGTATAGAAAGTCGTATTTTATAACATGAATTGTCCCAAGAAATCGTGACGATACAATCGTTAGATATTTATCTGTTGACAGGCACAGGTCCTACTTGGTAGTTTTAGTTTCCTACTGGAATTTCTAAAGGAAAATGTCATGCGATAATGTTTTATAATATTTTGGTGTGAAATTTTCTTACAGAATCTTCCTCGTTCTGGTGATAAAAATCACTTATAATCTCCCTAGCAGCAGAATTATCGGGAATTAATTCTGCTGCGTGGGAGATTCGATAAGAAAATTTAATAAATTGGAGTTTTTTCTTATTGTAATTTTTTTGCTAAAATGCTACAGAGTACAGAAACATATTTCCAGCGGCTTTAGTTAATAATTGTAACTAATTAGAGTTTTAGAAATGAAATTCATTTTAGCCGTTAGTAACTCATTTTTATTACTAAAATGTGAGAAACATTAAATAATAAATTTGTATCGGAAATCCAATGTCTTTATAGTTTTAAATTCAAATAAAAATTTGAAAAACATATTTCCGATGAGTGTAGTTTAATATGACGCACGGTATTTTTATAATAGAAGTTGATTTTACTTGTTATTAACTAAGGTTTATTACTAGAATTCCAGGAACATTAAAAACATTAATTCGTTTTCAACCATGTATCTGAAATTACATGTCTACCATAGTTTCAAATGAAACCCAAAAAAACATATTTCCGATGAGTTTAGTTAAATTTTTGATGTGTCTCTTTTAGCCCTGGTGTTCGATATGTAAAGCAAATTGGTTAGTATCAATAAAAATTATAAGTTAGCAACAAAATTTATTTTGATTTTATTCTGAGAGACTTTTGCCAATAGATATAAAGCATTTCATTTTTGACAGAAAAATTATGAGTTATTAATTTCATTAAGTTAATAGGAACTAACAACATTATCGCGATAATCTTCCGTTGCTATAAGCAACGTAAACAAAAGGAGCCTTCTAATTGGTTGAAAATAAATTTATGTCATTGTCATGTTTCCCGACAGACCAATTCCATGCAAAACAACAGTCCTGAATATTGTTCGTAATTTTGAGAGTGGAGGTAATATTATTAATAAATGCAACTACTTAGAGCAAAATAATGATGTAGTCGATGGTAGAGTACAAAAGGTAATGCAGATTTGGACCTTTCAGAATAAGCACTATTCTTCTTGGCAGAACTGTAGTAAAGCATCACTCTACAGTGTGCAAATTACATAAGAATAAATATCAAAAACATCAGGGCTTCAGGGAAGGTGGTAAAATATGAAGAGCAAACTTTTGTCTTATAACAGATTTTTAATTTAGGCATTTCTTTTGGAGAAAATAATTATTAAAGTTGGTCTATTTATACTAATACACAAATTATAGTATATTTTGAAAACAAAAGGGTAATTGGAAAATCTGTTACATGAGAATCAGAGTTTGCGGGGAGGTCTTTCAATATTTTTAAACTGAAGTTAATCGTATGTGCGGTTACAGAGAGGACATTGTTTTACATGCTTGGATGCATTCTTAAAAAAAATAAGGTATTTTTCTTCGAGAGCGATCAGCAGCAAAAAATTCGCTCTCAGCCAACGAAAAAATCTTGTACAAAAATTAATTCATCTAAATTAAAATACATCTCAGGAACAAATAGCGGGCTTCGAAGGCAATATCTCAAATTGATTAAAAGCCATCTGTTTCACTGATCCCGAAAAGAATCCATTCTTTTTAGGAATAATTGAGTAATTTTTCACTTTCCAAAGTTTCTTAAAACCAAGGCAATATTATTTAATTTCGGTATATTGAATTTTGAAATAAGTCTTTTCTTCGACGGACATTTTATTAACAGTGTTTACAAAAACCTAAAAAATGCGACCTTTTTAAAACTTCTTTAATAATTTATTTTCAGTTTGCTGTAAAATGCACGAAGATTTTTTAAAAATATGTCAATAGGGCAACAGTGGCATTCTTCATGTTACTCCGGGTGGCACAAAAAAGTGTGGCGAACCAATTTTGTATTTAATTGATCGGAACGATGAGTATTAAGATGCTGTGTTATTGTTTGATGGCGGTTGCAAAAATATAATACAGGATGTCTCTAAAAGGTGCAAAAAAATTCACAGATCTTGCACCTTACGCAAGCATCCTATGTATTGAAAATACCTGACACAGCTTTAAAATTTTAATGACCTATGTCATGTAATTAAAGCCCACATTCTAATTTTGATTTTAACAAATGGGATAATTTTTTAATATTGATTTCTCAGAAAATTTTATTCTACATAAAAGTTTTGCATCTTGAGTAAATCGTTTTGACGTATTCAAATCTTCTGTGGCATAGACAGGGTGAATATAAAATAGAAAAATATGACGTCAGTGACTCAAAAATTTTTAAAAATTTAAAAACTGAAACAGCCATATTAACAGTTAATGTGGAAAGTTAATATGAAAAGTGTAAAAATTCAATAAGGGCAAACCGCATTATTTCGCCTTAAGAAGCCTACTGTTGCTCTGTGTCCCATTACGTTTGGGACACCCTGTATATTAATTAAAACATATTATAAATAATCCCAAAAAAACGAAAACAAAAATAATAGTTTGACACCCTTTATCTTGGTTGTTATCAATTTTGGGATAATGCAAGTTTAAATAAATCGCGTTATTTCGCCTTAAGGAGCCTGCTGTTGCTCTGTGTCCCATTACGTTTGGGACACCCTGTATATTCACTAAAACATATTTGTATTAAATGTATGGTTTTATTTCTAAGAATAATTAATATTAATTTGGTTATAAACAATAATATTCACATAGCAGACCAACCAAGGTGAACTATAAATAATCCCAAAAAAACGAAAACAAAAATAAAAGTTTGACACCCTTTATCTTGGTTGTTATCAATTTTGGGATAATGCAAGTTTAAATAAATCGCATTATTTCGCCTTAAGAAGCCTGCTGTTGCTCTGTGTCCCATTACGTTTGTGACACCCTGTATATTAACTAAAACATATTATATTAAATGTATGGTTTAATTTCTAAGAATAATTAATATTAATTTGTTTATAAACAATAATATTCACATAGCAGACCAACCAAGGTGAACAATTGCCTTATATTCAATCGGTCATATTGTCTAAGCCTACTTATGCTATGTTTTTAAATTATACTTATTTACCCAAGCGTTCAAAATAGACCATGAAGATTTTCATGAGATAGGTAGGGGTGCAAAATATAACCAATCACCCGGTACAATAACATTTTCTGAGAAATCTATAATAAAAAAATTATCCCATTTGTTAACCAAATTTGGGCGGACCCTGTAATATGCAATTATTGTGCTCCAACTTTTTGCCTCCCGCTTTTTTTTTCGATATAATATTCCGATTTAAATAACATGAACTTACCTTAGTTATAACTTATCTCAATAAAACACTTTTTAACAAAGTTACTATGGCGTTCTTTAAAACACAAACTAAACTAAACATTATTCATTATTTACTTGCCGACTTTACGCTGATTCATATTTATATTTCCACCAAGTATTATCAGAGTATTATGTTACAAGACCGATCTAGATATTGCGCTGTTGGCCGCGACAGACGGCAGAGCGACATCGACATGAGCGACATCGACATGAGCGACATCGACATGCAATGCAAAGTTTGCGTAAACACGATCCTAATAGTATTTTCAATACTAAAAAATGCTACCACAATTCCTCAGTCTTAAATATGACGATATAACCCAACTTACCTCGGTCAAACAGTGGATGATTTCGGAGATACAGAGTGTCAAAAGTTCAGTTTGGTTTCAGTTTTTCATACTTTTTTTTAATAATTGTTGTATTGTCATGAAATTCGGCTAGAGAAGGT
This sequence comes from Polydrusus pterygomalis, assembly GCA_963969555.1. Taxonomy (NCBI): domain Eukaryota; kingdom Metazoa; phylum Arthropoda; class Insecta; order Coleoptera; family Curculionidae; genus Polydrusus; species Polydrusus pterygomalis. Next base: position 73,676,868 of record OZ018375.1, read on the forward strand.
TTTGTGGGTTGAAAAATTATAATCTGTTCTCATTTTTATTGTAAAATTTAGCGACCCCTGCGGTACCTTGCACACATTAAAAATAAAATAATTTTTTTCAGTCACTCTGAATTGAAATTTTAAATAAACATTATGATTCTTCATCGTTTTTTACCTAAAAAAAGTATACGTGGTAAAAATTGGTTTGAGCAGCCGTTTTTGAGATATCTGGATTTAAATAATTCATTTCGTGTGTGGTCAGGTCTAACTTATTGTAATAATTAAACACAACTTGGGAATGCGTTAAATTAAAATAACTCCCTGAAAACTGACTGGTGTCAAATCATAACTAAAAAACAATTCAAGCATATATTTGAATGGTCTAACAATTTTTACATTTCTTTTCGTCATGGCAGTAGTGCAGTAGATACAGTATAGCAACGATCGATGTGTTATTGGATTTTGGATATCGGCAAGGAGTTAAGAGTTAAGAATCTTGCAGAGTATACAGTGAAGATTTCCGAATTTACCAAACCATAAAACATTCACGGGTATGCGCCCGTTTCTATTATTATGGTCGTGCAACTACGGTAAGAACTCCAGAGGTTTAGGAAGATCTTCTAAATCGGATTGAAATAAATCAGCAAAAGACGATTGGGCTTGGAATTAGGGGTATGCAAAGATACTGTTAAAAGGGTGACCAGAGGTCAACTACTGCACCTATTTCATGTTGAACAGGTACAAGATCTTTTCTGAAACACGCCTAGCTTTCTACCGGTTTATTCAAGCAACACAGAAATCAAGTTAGGAACTTTACACGAAGAATTTTATTCACTGATAAAGTATATTTCATGCGAAGTAGCTTAACTAATTTGCACAATAAACATGTCCTTGCTGAAGAAAATCCTCATGCGACTTAAGTAATCCATTATCAGCATGAGTATAAGATCAATCTGTGGACAGAAATCATAGATACTTTTATAATTGGTACTGTCAATTTACCACCTCGACTAAATGGCGAAAATTATTTGGAACATCTGCTAAATAAATTACCAAACTTAGATCACCTTTCCTTGAAACTCCAACACATTTTTCGTTAAACGTAGGTAATTATTGCCTATATGCAATTGCTGCTATATGCACCCGCAAATTGGCCAGATCGATTCCCTAATATCACTCCAATGGATTACTTTTTATGGGGAACTTTGAAAACCCTTGTATATTCTAGGATAGTAGATACAGAAGATAAATTAAGAAGACGTATTCAAACTGGAATTGACGCTTTCAGAAATGATGACGAAATGCTCGAAAGAGTTTAATTTTTTAAAACATTCAAATCTTTGTACACACCAAAATGGAGGTCATTTTAAACATTTGCTAAAAGCATTTTTGTTTAAAGTAAAGTAATTTAAGTTAAAATAAATTACCCATATTATATTATATTATACAGGGTGATTCACGGTGGATGGAACGTTAGATGTTTCTGACGAACCAGCAAAGAAATTGTTCTGAAAATTTGGTCGCGTACATAAACGGACATGCTCTACCAACCTAAAATATTTTTGACATTACAGTGCTGCCGCTTTCACACAAAAATAATAGTAAATTCGATTTTTTAAACGGAACACCATATATTTTATTTTATTTTCGAAACTCCCATTACTTTCTTTACAATTTTTATTAACTTAACTTTATACTTATCTCTTACCGTTTCTAAGATATAAATTAATTTCCGTTTTTTTTTGTTCGAAAACGTCACTTTTAAAAATGCTGAAAATTTTGAACTCTAAAACACTGAAACCCTGAAATTTGGTAAATAGTTAACTAATACCATAGGGCTCTTTGCCCTAGCCCCAAATCTTAGTTGCAATATACAGGGTGGTTGAAAAATACATTTATTCTGGTAACTTGAAAAAGTGACCATAAGTCACACACCCTGTATATTATTACGGATTTGAAAAGCTGCTAAAATTTCTCGTAATTCTTGTATATCATACCTGTACCTAAATAACTAGTTTAACTTTTTTTTTGACGTATTAAGCATGATTTGTAAAATTTTCTATACAATTCAATTTTCATTAGGTTATTAGTAAGTTAGCCATGACAAAAACTGATGTTTACGTATGTTACTATGGTTATCGTTTTGACATTTCATTAAGTTTAGATTGAGAGCGCGCAACTTGCTTATCTATGGTTTAGATACAAGATAGTTACAGTACAAGACAGTTTAAAATCATGGAAGAAACCTATACAAATGCAGTTCTTATGAACTTATTTATTTTATTTGGACAATGTAAATTGAATTATCGCCAGGACATGCATAAAGTTTAACGAAATGTACATACTCTAATTTACCGCTAATGAATCTCAGAAAATTCATAAGGATCCAGAACAATTTTACTGAGTTTGGTTCAGTTTTAAAAGCGCCAAGAAACTTACCTCGACCCATGACTTCTGACGAAGACAACGAGATTAATGATTTGGCATATTTTCATGTATTTCCCCAGTCTTCAATACGATGTGCTCAATACGATGTAGGTATAACATATTCATCAGTTTAAAGAATTTTAATACAGCATAACATGCATGATTACAAGTTTACAAAAGTTCAAGCCATTAAGCCTCAAGATCAGAGAGTAGAATTTTGTAAAATGTTATTTATGGAAATGTTACTCAAGAAGATCCAAATTTTTAGATTTGGAGATACATTGGCGTTAAATTAGTACATTTCGTTAAACTTTATACATGTCCTGGCGATAATTCTATTCACATTGTCCAAATAAAATAAATAAGGTCATAAGAATTGCATTTGTATAGGTTTCTTCCATGATTTTAAACTGTCTTGTACTGTAACAAACTATCTTGTATCTAAACTTAATGAAATGTCAAAACGATAACCATAGTAACATACGTAAACATCAGTTTTTGTCATGGCTAACTTACTAATAAAATAACCTAATGAAAATTGAATTGTATAGAAAATTTTACAAACCATGCTTAATACGTCAAAAAAAAAGTTAAACTATTATTTAGGTACAGGTATGATATACAAGAATTATAAGAAATTTTAGCAGCTTTTCAAATCCGTAATAATATACAGGGTGTGTGACTTATGGTCACTTTTTCAAGTTACCAGAATAAATGTATTTTTCAACCACCCTGTATATTGCAACTAAGATTTGGGGCTAGGGCAAAGAGCCCTATGGTATTAGTTAACTATTTACCAAATTTCAGGGTTTTAGTGTTCAAAATTATCAGCATTTTTAAAAGTGACGTTTTCGGACAAAAAAAAAACGGAAATTACCTTAGAAACGGTAAAAGATAAGTATAGAGTAGAGTTAATAAAAATTGTAAGGAAAGTAATGGGGGATTCGAAAATAAAATAAAATATATGGTGTTGCATTTAAAAAATCGAAGTTACTATTATTTTTGTATGGAAGCCGCAACACTGTATTGTTCAAATATTTTAAGCTGGTAGAGCATGTCCGTTTATGTACGCGACCAAATTTTCAGAGCGATTTCTTTACTGGTTCGTCAGAAACCTCTAACGTTCCATCCACCGTGAATCACCCTGTATTATAATTCATTATATTATATTTTATTATATTATATTAAATTATGTACCTATATTATATTATTTTAAATTTTTGTTGTTGATAAAATAAATGTCTTATTGACTAGATTTACTAGAGAATAAAATTAACAACACATTTACGCAATTGTTTTTTTTTAGTTTTTAGTGACAGTTATTTTAATTTAACGCGTTTGTTTCAATTGTGTTCAATTATTACAATAATTTAGACCTGGCCTAAATAAAGTGAATTTTTTAAATCCAGATACCTTAAAAACGACTTCTCAAATCAACTTTTACCACGTATATATTTTTTACGTAAAAGATGTAGAATATAATAATGTAATAATAATAATAATAATAATAATAATAATAATAATAATAATAATAATAATAATAATAATAATAATAATAATAATAATAATAATAATAATAATAATAATAATAATAATAATAATAATAATAATAATAATAATAATAATAATAATAATAATAATAATAATAATAATAATAATAATAATAATAATAATAATAATAATAATAATAATAATAATAATAATAATAATAATAATTGCTCGAAGTTCTAGATCTTTACAAAATAAACAAACACATCAGTATCTTTTTGGCACATGCTATGACACAGTGGAAAACTAGACTTCTTAACAACACGCCCGAAGAAGTAATGGACGCCGGAAAGATAGATATCAGACGGGGAATCTTTCAGGGAGATGCCCTAAGCCCTTTATGGTTCTGCCTTGCTTTGCGGCCACTTACCCAGCTACTAAATAAACAGGACAACGGATATAAGCTCAACCAAAAAGGGTTAAGCATTAGCCACTTGTGGTATATGGATGATCTAAAGATTTACGCACCAACAAAAAAAAAACTTGAAAGTTTGCTTACCTGTGTAGGCAAATTCAGCTCAGACATCCATATGAAGCTCGGCCTAGATAAGTGTAAGATAAGTAGTATAGAGAGAGGAAAATGGGTAAGACACAGAGGATTTGAAGTGATGCAATCACAAGGGAAACAAAATTAACGAACTCAGAAATCAAAATAAAAGGGATTAGAAAAGGAAAGTTTGAAGAACAAACAGCTCTAGTAGAGCTTCCAAAAAGGCAAGCGGAAAAGTTAATAAGAGAGCGAAATATAAAGATAGGATGGATAACCTGTGGGGTAAAAGAGAAAATCTATATTACAAGGTGCTTTAAATGTCTGGAGTACGGGCATAAAACTTATGAATGCAAGGGACTTACAGATCGTAGTGGAGAATGCCTGAAATGTGGACAAACAGGACACAAAAGTAGGGACTGTGCAAACACCGAACGATGTACGAAATGTGAGGTAAAAGGACATAGGGCAGACCAAATTAGGTGCCCCTATTTTAAAGGACTAGTAGAAAAAATGAGAAGGCAGAGAATACAGGCCGCTGGAACAGGGAGGGACAGGAAAGCAAGCTTTCATGGCCCTTAGAAACCTACAAACAAATTTGGGAAGGGGAAGGCAAGCCCACGACCTGGCATATGAAACAGCCAGACAAAAGGCAAAACCAAGCCGAAAACTAAGCAAATATGGTATACAAAAGCACAATGGCATAGAGATATAGTAAGAGAAAGGGCTCACACGTTGCCTTCACGAAGGAGATATCAAAGATGATGGTTCCGTGAAGTGCAATTGAGTGACACACAAACGGTGGTTTTTAGTGAGTATAAGGAGTCTCACACTATCGGGGAAAGGTTGAACAAGTACCTGGTGCCTATAAAAGGTTTTCCATCGTCCAAAAAAAAAAAAAAAAAAAAAAAAAAAAATAATAATAATAATAATAATAATAATAATAATAATAATAATAATAATAATAATAATAATAATAATAATAATAATAATAATAATAATAATAATAATAATAATAATAATTGCTCGAAGTTCTAGATCTTTACAAAATAAACAAACACATCAGTATCTTTTTGGCACATGCTATGACACAGTGGAAAACTAGACTTCTTAACAACACGCCCGAAGAAGTAATGGACGCCGGAAAGATAGATATCAGACGGGGAATCTTTCAGGGAGATGCCCTAAGCCCTTTATGGTTCTGCCTTGCTTTGCGGCCACTTACCCAGCTACTAAATAAACAGGACAACGGATATAAGCTCAACCAAAAAGGGTTAAGCATTAGCCACTTGTGGTATATGGATGATCTAAAGATTTACGCACCAACAAAAAAAAAACTTGAAAGTTTGCTTACCTGTGTAGGCAAATTCAGCTCAGACATCCATATGAAGCTCGGCCTAGATAAGTGTAAGATAAGTAGTATAGAGAGAGGAAAATGGGTAAGACACAGAGGATTTGAAGTGATGCAATCACAAGGGAAACAAAATTAACGAACTCAGAAATCAAAATAAAAGGGATTAGAAAAGGAAAGTTTGAAGAACAAACAGCTCTAGTAGAGCTTCCAAAAAGGCAAGCGGAAAAGTTAATAAGAGAGCGAAATATAAAGATAGGATGGATAACCTGTGGGGTAAAAGAGAAAATCTATATTACAAGGTGCTTTAAATGTCTGGAGTACGGGCATAAAACTTATGAATGCAAGGGACTTACAGATCGTAGTGGAGAATGCCTGAAATGTGGACAAACAGGACACAAAAGTAGGGACTGTGCAAACACCGAACGATGTACGAAATGTGAGGTAAAAGGACATAGGGCAGACCAAATTAGGTGCCCCTATTTTAAAGGACTAGTAGAAAAAATGAGAAGGCAGAGAATACAGGCCGCTGGAACAGGGAGGGACAGGAAAGCAAGCTTTCATGGCCCTTAGAAACCTACAAACAAATTTGGGAAGGGGAAGGCAAGCCCACGACCTGGCATATGAAACAGCCAGACAAAAGGCAAAACCAAGCCGAAAACTAAGCAAATATGGTATACAAAAGCACAATGGCATAGAGATATAGTAAGAGAAAGGGCTCACACGTTGCCTTCACGAAGGAGATATCAAAGATGATGGTTCCGTGAAGTGCAATTGAGTGACACACAAACGGTGGTTTTTAGTGAGTATAAGGAGTCTCACACTATCGGGGAAAGGTTGAACAAGTACCTGGTGCCTATAAAAGGTTTTCCATCGTCCAAAAAAAAAAAAAAAAAAAAAAAAAAAAATAATAATAATAATAATAATAATAATAATAATAATAATAATAATAATAATAATAATAATAATAATAATAATAATTGCTCGAAGTTCTAGATCTTTACAAAATAAACAAACACATCAGTATCTTTTTGGCACATGCTATGACACAGTGGAAAACTAGACTTCTTATCAACACGCCCGAAGAAGTAATGGACGCCGGAAAGATAGATATCAGACGGGGAATCTTTCAGGGAGATGATCTAAGCCCTTTATGGTTCTGCCTTGCTTTGCGGCCACTTACCCAGCTACTAAATAAACAGGACAACGGATATAAGCTCAACCAAAAAGGGTTAAGCATTAGCCACTTGTGGTATATGGATGATCTAAAGATTTACGCACCAACAAAAAAAAAACTTGAAAGTTTGCTTACCTGTGTAGGCAAATTCAGCTCAGACATCCATATGAAGCTCGGCCTAGATAAGTGTAAGATAAGTAGTATAGAGAGAGGAAAATGGGTAAGACACAGAGGATTTGAAGTGAATGAGGAACAGGGATTTATGGAAGGGATGGAGGTAGACGAAAGGTATAAGTACCTGGGTTATCTACAAGCCAGGGATATAGATCATAAACCGGCAAAACAAAAACTCAAAGCAACCTACTTAAAGAGAATCCGTTTGATACTACTATCAAAATTGTCTGCCCGAAACGTCGCTAAGGCAGTAAATACATATGCAGTATCTGCCATCTGCTACAGTTTTGGAATCATCAAATGGACAGACACTAAACTTGAGGATTTAAATATAAAAACCAGAAAAGAATTCTGTAGATACCGTGCCCACCATCCCAGATCCTCCATAGAACGGTTCCATCTACCAAGAAGACTGGGAGGCAGGGGGATCCCTGATTTGAAAACCAGACATCACCAGCAGCTGTGCAACCTAAGACAGTACTTTCTAAGAAAATCAGAAAATAGTAATCTGCACAAAGCGATAATGAAATTGGACAAAAAAGCAACCCCACTACGACTTGCAGAACGAAGATTTAACAACGATGTCGCAACAAACGAACAACTAATGGAGCAGTGGAGGAGTAAAGCCATGCACGGCAAGTATCTGGCAAAAATCGAACACGAATCAATAGATACTGCTGCTTCACTATCTTACCTGACATATGGTAATATCTTCAATGAAACCGAAGGCTTTATCAACGCTATCCAGGATCAGGTTATCGCAACAAAATCTTATAGAAGACGCATCCGCAACGAAAATCTAGACAATGTGAAGTGCCGAGTCTGTAATACAGCTGAAGAAAACTTAGATCACATAACTGCCGGTTGTACAGTGCTCGCACCTAAAGCGTACCTAGATCGCCATGACAGAGCTGGCAAAATAATTCATCAGAAGCTACGTGAAAAACATATGGGGCTGACAGAAACAACTCCCTATTATGAATATGAGCCTCCAGCCGTGTGCGAAAATGACAACGTACGTATTTACTGGAACAGAAAAATACAGACGGATAGAACGATCCCCAATAATATACCTGATCTAGTGCTCACATTTAAAAAGGAAAGGAAAACCTTCATTGTGGATTTTGCCGTTCCCTTAGCCACAAATCTCTCAAAAACTTATGCGGAAAAAATCAACAAATACTTACCGCTACGGGACGAAATAACTGAGATGTGGCATATGGAGTCTGTGACGATCGTACCAATTGTGATCGGGACCCTGGGTGAAATACCAAAAAAGTTAAAACAAAACATATCAGTGCTTGGCCTAGAATGGAAATTATACAAACATTTACAAAAATCAATACTACTGGATACATGCAGCATAGTGAGGAGGGTTGTTGGCCTACAATAGGATCATCTTGTCACTTCTGACCGATGAATTCTGTAATACCACTAATAAGTGTGATACCGTTAAATAATAATAATAATAATAATAATAATAATAATAATAATAATAATAATAATAATAATAATAATAATAATAATAATAATAATAATATAATATAATATAGTAATGTTTATTTAAACGTTCAATACAAAGTGGCTCAAAAAAGCTATTTCGTTTTACTTGTTTGCAAGGTACCACAAATTTTACAATAAAAATGAGAGCCGATTTGAATTTTTCACCCCACAAAATCCTTCCTTGCCGAATATTGTATATAAAACAATAATTTATGAAACACTAAAACTAAATTAAACTTTTGACACTCTGTATCTCTGAAACCATCCACTTTTGGAGTAAGATATGTTGGGTTAGATAGTCATATTTAAGCCTTAGGAATGTGTGGTACCATTTTTCCGTACATTTTAGAGACACTCAGTTGTATATAGGAGGCCCATTAAAAAAATTGAAAGTCAGTCAAAACTAGCCCCAATTCAAAAATCAATACGCGTATATTTTTACAAATTATCAAAAAATAAAGAATGGTAATTCTTTCTTCACATGTTCGTATTGTGCTGTTAAAATTTGAAGTTGATGAGGTGGAACTGCCACAATTCCTTTTAAAAAATTGAATATTTTTTATGGAAAATCCAAGCATTCTGATGCCTTCTTTCTTGGGAACAATGCGGTGAAGACGTAAAAGAGATATTAGAGCAAGAAATTCTTAACATCATAATTATAATATTAAAAATTAGAGATTACAAACACGCGGTTACGGCAAGCTATTACACCACATAAGCGACTTGCAGCAACTTTAAGATTCCTTATCGCAAACAGAAGATATATTTTGACATTTGGAGCGATATGTTTCTTTATTACATTTACAATGGCCTAACCACTGCTTTACGTGTCAACGATACGCGGCGGAATGATTTAACTAGTCCATACGCGTCGAGACATAACTTATGTGTCGCGTGGCCCTGGAATGAATAATTGATTTATGGGCCCCGCGACAAATAAGTAGCACCTCAAAAAAAAATATAAAAAAATCGAATAAAAAAGAAGAATTTGGAAAAAAGTCGAATGTAAAGTAATGCCAAAAAGAAGCGAATCTGAAAAGAAAAAAAGTTAGGCATTTGGGACCAGATTTTTAGATAGTACGGTGGCGCTTATATAACGTGCTAGGCTACTCTTGGTGGTGTTACGTTTTATTGTTTAAATCCATCAAGCATTTGTATAGGTAAATGATAGATAGATAGATAGATAGAAACGTCTTTATTTTCGACTCGGCGAAGGTCAGCAACAGCTGTTTGCTTAACCGAGCATGTATAATACATTAACAAAAATTTTAATTTTACAAAGAATAAATAAAAAATACTAAATTCGAGTAAGTAATATTACCTAAATCTAATTATATAGAAAACTTAAAAATTACAACTTAAAAAGTAATAAGACATTGATCTTAAATCTACACATCTTTAAACATAATTCAATCATAATTTCCCAGCAAAAACCTACGATATTTGGCCCTAAATGAATTCGAACTTAGATTAAGGAATGTGTTACATATATCAGCATTGTAAACTTTAGGAGCTATATAGGAAAAACTACGTTGAAAAAGGGCGGTTCGGTGTTTCGGTACATCCAAGAAAGTGTTGTAACGAGTTGAACGATCATGTGTGAAATGCCGAAAATGAAGCTTTTCACGTAGGTATTGGGGTATACCACTCAAGAGCAAACGATATAAGAAGCAGGCAAAATGCAGTTTTTGTCGGTCTACTATTTTAAGCCATTTCAGCTCAGATAACTTGTAGCTGACATGGTCTCTTGTTCGCAGTCCATAAATAAAGCGAATACAAGAATTTTGAACCCTTTGTAATCTCATTTTGCATTGAAAGTCCAGACAAGGCCCGTATACATAACTACAATAGTTAGAGTGAGAGAGAACAAGAGTTTCACACAGTGCCTTCTTTAATTGAGGTCTTAATACGTGCTTATTTTTATATAGGTTTCTGAGAGAGAAATATGATTTCTGAATAACTTTACCTACCTGACTCCTAAACCGAAGCTTGCTATCAAAAATAACCCCTAAATTTTTATATTCCTGCACAACGGGTAGAACCGTATCAGCCATAACCACATTCATGTTTTTAGCTGCCCATTGACAATCAGGTCCAAAATAAATGATAGCGGATTTGTTAGGATTTAACTTTAAACCATTGTTTTGAGAGTAGTCATAAATCGATTTCAAGCACTGTGTGAGATTATCTTTTGCCTCAACAACTCTGGCCCTACTAAAACTGGTGCGCAGTTGCGTGTCATCAGCGTACCTCTGTAAATCGCAACCCCTAACAAAGTCATTCACATCAATTGTATAAATTACAAAAAGTAGCGGCCCCAGGATCGACCCCTGGGGCACACCCATACGCACCTCCCTAGAGGTAGAACGATGCCCCTCCAGGAGCACAAATTGGGACCTGCCTCTTAAATATTCTTTAAAGAAGTTCACTGAAGACTCAGTGAAGCCGAACGAGTGAAGCTTAGCACATAAAAGCCGGTGATCAAGCGTGTCAAATGCTTTACTATAGTCGAGCAACACCAGAGCCGACGTTTCACCCCTATCAGCAGCCCCAATGATATCGTCCAAGACCTTCAATAAGACCGATGCGGTGCTGTAACCTTTACGAAAACCGGACTGAGATGAAGAAAGCAGACTATTTTCGTTAAAGTACTTGACAGTCTGCTTATAAATAATTTTTTCGAGCACCTTGGATAAAATAGACAATAAACTAATTGGTCTCAATTCTGACACATCTGTGGGACTATTTATCTTTGGTAGAGGCACGACCATGGCAATCTTCCAACTAGCAGGAAACACAGAGTTGGTTATACATAAATTGAAGATGTGGACTAAGAATGGTACGATGACTGGACAGCACAGTTTAATCATTTCAAGAGACAGACCATCTGCTCCTGATGCATTCGATTTCTGTTGGAATATTGCATCTAAGACATCGGCGTCAGACACCTTAGAGAGTGTGAACCTAGAGTTGGTACGAATATTTTGATGAGCTTTTACAAACTCGTCGATGATGGGTATGATACACTTCCCTACGTATTTTACCTTAACCTTGTTCGTAATAGAATTATCCTGATCTGCTAATAGTAGATAGCATTTTTATAAATACCCACCTACCTGCTTTCTATAAATTAGTTTTAAATTTTTTATTTATGATCATATTTTAAAAGTATGGTTATTTATTATTTAATCCGCATTACTTTTACGTGTTATAAACTAAATATAGCACGGAGTATAATACAAAGAAAGACAATAAAAATCAGTTAATTTTTAGGTAGATAATAATATTAGAGAGCTAGAGGCACCGAGGGTACCGAGTAGCGAAAAGTCAAATAATTTAAAACGGCGGTCTGGGGGCTACTCCGCTACTGCTACCTATACTCAAAACATGCACTCACTGTGCGTTATTTTTCTTCTTCTGTGGGTACCTTTAGTATCGATTTTTCCTAGCACGTTAAGCGCCATGGGGTATAACGCGCGTGCCACACCTCATTTGGCCATGTGGGCCACGAGACAAACTTGCTGTGTTTCATTGAAGAGCAGTAACCCCCTTTACCACAATGAAAATTGCCGAACGTTTTGCTGGTCAAACGAAAAGAAAATTGATATTTAGAAAATAAATTCTACTTTAAATACCCCATCCAGAAAAGTAAATGATGATCGAAAATATTCCCAAAATTTTTTTTAGAAATTTTTTTTATTTTTAGTAATTTTGTAATATCTTAAAAATTCTTTATTGGTCAAAAGCAAAATGACTTTCCCGGGTGAAGAATGTTGTACCAAACAATTTTTCTTAAAGCCATTTTTCAATATCGGCCTTACTTTTTTCTCAAAAACTTTGGCGCGTAAACCCACTTTACACGCTTAAATTCACTTTACGCGCCCAAAGTTTTTGAGAAAAAAGTAAGGCCGATATTGAAAAATGGCTTTAAGAAAAATTGTTTGGTACAACATTCTACACCCGGGAAAGTCATTTTGCTTTTGACCAATAAAGAATTGTTTAAGATATTACAAAATTACTAAAAATAAAAAAAATTTCTAAAAAAATTTTGGGAATATTTTCGATCGTTATTTACTTTTCTGGATGGGGTATTTAAAGTAGAATTTATTTTCTAAATACCAATTTTTATTTTTTATTTTCGTTTGACCAGCAAAACGTTCGGCAATTTTCATTGTGGTAAAAGGGGTTACTTCCTCTGAAGGCTGTTCTATTTTGCACTACAACACGACCAGTGTGTCGCGCTGATGTGGTTTCTTTATGGAAACTGAAAATGCGTGGCCCGGAGAACCGCACATTGTTATTGGTCCGTCAAAATTTTACTTAGATTTTTTGTTTTATGTATTTTTTTTTATTGTTTGCTTAGAGCCTATTTTAGTAATATGAAACAACTTTAGGGTTACTTTATAACCTTTATTACAAAAAAGAATAACATACAAATACACTACTTGTGATATTATTATCAAAAATAATATAAAAAATATTTCTTATTTTTGGAAATAAAATGCAGGTTCTGCGAAAAATAATTAAAAAAAATTATAATATCTAGTAACTTATAAATACTACCCTAATCCTATGCATATATTTCGTTACAAACTAGTGAAACAAAATGAAGAAGTAAGTAATTACAGAAAAAATTATGTTGATGTTTTCTGGGAATGATGATCAACAAAAAGCATGGAACACAATACCATTTGCTACAGCCAGAACATTGCCATTTCGAACGGGACGCTTTATTTAGTGCAATTTTTCGCCCTTCCTCTTCTTTTCGATTACGATAACATACTACACAACATAACCTCGAGTTCTGTTCTACTAAAATATGTTCCTGTCTTTCTTGTTCTATAGGTGGTTCAGCTTCCGACAGTCCCAGAGAGATAAAGAAAGTTGCTCTCGAAAGTCCGTTATAGATATTTTGGATTGAGTAACTTCCTTGTACACTATGTGAGCATTTACAATGGCCTAACCACTGCTTTACGTATCAACGATACGCGGCGGAATGATTTAACTAGTCCATACGCGTCGAGACATAACTTATGTGTCGCGTGGCCCTGGAATGAATATTTGATTTATGGGCCGCGCGACACATAAGTAGCACCTCAAAAAAAAAAATATAAAAAAATCAAATAAAAAAGAAGAGTTTGGAAAAAAGTCGAATGTATATAGTAAAGTAATGCCAAAAAGAAGCGAATCTGAAAAGAAAAAAGGTTGGGCCAGATTTTTAGATAGTACGGTGGCGCTTAACGTGCTAGCGCTACTGTTGGTGGTGTTACGTTTTATTGTTTAAATCCATCAAGCATTTGTATAGGTAAATGATGGGTATGATACACTTCCCTACGTATTTTACCTTAACCTTGTTCGTAATAGAATTATCCTGATCTGCTAATAGTAGATAGTATTTTTATAAATACCCACCTACCTGCTTTCTATAAATTAGTTTTAAAATTTTTATTTATGATCATATTTTAAAAGTATGGTTATTTATTATTTAATCCGCATTACTTTTACGTGTTATAAACTAAATATAGCACAGAGTATACAACATGCCTTATTAAATCCCATTGTATTTGTTTGTTCTTTCAGTGAACCTAATCTGTATATAAGTAATTAGAGGAGGAATAATTATTATATAATAATAATAATAATAATAATAATAATAAATGTCTTTTTATTTCAAATTCCCAAAAACAAATTATAAACATAATGGTTTATAGACGGCGAGATCTAGCAACGCTACTCTATCTAACCGTCTTCTAACTATAAACTAAAAGATAATAAAGAAAATAATATTTTTAAATACTTATAATATAATATTAATAATAAATATTTCATAACAGCATTATTACGCTAGAGGCAAATGCATGAAGGTAGTATATAAAAACAACTAATTACTCGTTTCTTTTACTCACAATGAACTGCCTGACGGCCCTCTTAAAGCCAGTGGCAGCGGTAAGGGATTTTACACGGGCAGGTAGAGCACTGTACACTTTGACCGCGTTGTAACTAAAAGATCCCTGAAATTTGGCCGTTCGGTGCTGGGGGATAATAAATCTCTCACAGTATCGCGCCTCTCGTCCATGTATGTCAGTACCCACAACAAGCTTCTCGCAAAGATACGCAGGCGATCCGCACTTAACAATTTTATGTGTAAGTGTAGATAAGTGCAAAAAAAAACGTTCATCCATTCTTAACCACCCAGAAGCTTGAAATAACGGTGTGACGTGATCAAATTTCCTGGCATTAAAACAAAATTTAAGACAAGAATTCTGAAGTTTTTGGAGACTATTTTTTTCTCTCTGGGTAAGAGCTGGCCAAAAAAGAACGTCGGCGTATGAAACTATCGATAATATCAGGGATTCGCTGAGTCTTAGTTTGACATCAGTCGTTAAAATGTCTTTGTGCATATATAAAAGTTTTAATTTATAATACGCTCTCTGTATTATTTCAGACACGTGTGCTTCGAATCGGAGCTGCGCATCCAAAAAAATACCTAAATTTTTTTCACAATCTGAAGGCACTAAAACAGCACCTTCAATTTTAATATTAAAATTATTTAACCCAGATGAGCCAAAAAGAAGTAACTTGGATTTTGTACCATTTAATACCAATTTATGGAATTTGGATATTTCAGCAACAATTGCCAAATCAGCATTAATAGCCTCCATGGCAGTTACAGCCTCCGAATGAGGGAACGAAAAATAAATTTGCTTATCATCAGCATATTGATGAGATGAACATACCCTTAAAAATTTATAAAAATCACAGGTATATAAAGAAAACAAGAGCGGTCCCAAAATACTTCCCTGTGGAACCCCCCTTTCAATATTGACATAATCCGAAACATCTGAACCAACACACACTCTTTGTCTTCTACCCAATAGGTAATTGTTTAATAGATCAAGAGCAGTGTCATGTAAACCGAGGTATTTAAGTTTAGAGCGAAGAACTGAGTGATCCAGAGTATCAAATGCCTTGCTGTAGTCTAACAGCACTAAAGCAGTCATCTTATTTTTATCCAGACTTCGAAAAATTTCATCACAGACATGCAATAGAGCTGTTGTCGTACTGTGCTGCGCTCGGAACCCAGACTGTGTGATAGGCAGTATTCGGTTAGCTGCCACGTAATCCTTTAATTGGTCATTCATAACTCTCTCGAGTATTTTCGATAAGGTAGGCAGAATGCTGACTGGACGATAATGCGACATCTCTGTAGGTGTGCTATTTTTCGGTACCGGGATAATGTTGGCACTTTTCCATTCCGTTGGAAATTTACAGGTTTTAAGAGAATAGTTAATAATAAACGTTAGATATGATGTAAGATACGGAGTGATTAACGAAAGCATTTTAAGGTCTATCCCGTCAGCACCCATGGCAGTACTTTTTATACTAGCAATTATTCTCTCCACACTCTCATCACTCACCTCAGAAAACTTAAATTCATTCTTTATATTTGAGTGTTTCCTGTTATTATAGTGTTCATTCATAAAGGCACCAGAATCAACAATAACCTTAGGGACACTATCAACAAAAAAATTATTAAGCCGAGAAGCTGTCATAGTATCATCCAACTGTGCATCCGCCTGAGCGTGCCTGCCGATGTTAAGTTGTCTTAAAGTTTTCCAAAAAGCCTTCGGGTCGGTCCGGAATTTATGATGAAGAAATGCTTTCTTCTCATTACGTACCGTAGTAGTAACTAAGTTACGAAGTTGTTTATAGTTTTGCAAAGTCGCCTCAGTCTTAAGTCTTTTATGTTTTGTTAAAGCTTTTTGGCGGAGCCTCATCATAAACCTAACATTATCTGTTATCCAAGGAGCGGCGGGCTTCGTAAATCTTGAGGTTTTCAGCGGAGCATGCACATCAAACACATTCCTAATATTCTCATTAAAAAAAACAATCATATCGTCCACATCGGTCATACCCAATAACACATTCCAATCAATGCTAAACAAATCATTAAGAAAATTAATAAATGTGAATGAGGAATAATCCCGGTATGCCCGATACGATATAGGAACGCGAATTTTCTGTAAATGGATCTGAGTATACACTAAGCAGTGATCAGAGACATTATCCATATTTATTACCTGCACATCGTCAGAAAGCTCCGGCGCCGACGTCACAATTAGGTCAATGAGGCTATTGCTAATTGGGGTAATCCGCGTTGGTGTGGCCACCATTTGGGAAAGCTTATACTTACCAAATAAACGATTAAGTAGAATACTTCCGGAGTTCTTTGAGTCAGAAATATCCACGTTTAGATCGCCTCCAAAGAAAATGTGATCGCAGGAAGGAATAAAACTTGTAAAGGAATTTTCCAAATCATCTAAACAATTATTAAGATTAGCATTAGGAGGACGATAGAGAGATCCAAAACATATGGTTTTACCCTGGACTCTTATGCTTATCCAAAGCTGCTCTAATAGACTTGACTGAGGCGGCGTCTCTAGTATTTTAAATTTAATCGATCTGACAATGTACAAACCGACCCCACCCCCTCGTCCTGTCCTATCCTTTCGTACTAAATTATAGTTCGGTATTAAAAAATTATTACTATGCAAGCCATCGTGCAACCAAGTCTCCGACAGGCCAATGATGTCGTATCCCTCCGCCGCCACAAACTCAGAAAATTCGGCAAACTGAGTACATAGTGAGCGTATATTAAAATGTGCAAAATAAAACTTAACCTTTGCATTTGCCATAAACAAATTTAAATCAGCAACTAAAGACACATTTGCGCCGCATTAAACAAGTTCTTTTTAAATTTCTCAATAGGTGCATTGTCATTTCAATTTATCCTATTTTATATCAAAAAAAATATACCTACAATCAACAATATTCAATAGAAATAACCAAATTTTATCAAACAAGAACAGTTTAACCCTGCCAAATTTCTATATTAACAAATTATATTTTTCACTTCACAAAAAAGAGATTAGATATTTAAAGAATTTAATAAAAGGAATAGCAATATAAACAGATTTCAATAGAGACCTATTGCAGAATTACGTTATAAATGAATATTTACTTTAAATGTAATTCTATAGCTGGTACAAACTCTTTTGCTTAGTAACGGGGTCCAAATAATATATCTTTCCGGACATTGACCAGACACTATTATTTCCAAATTTCCTCTTTGCCTCGCTTAACAATTTGAATCTTGTATTCGTTAAGTCTTCAAAAATAGCGACAGAAGATTTTTTTAGTAGTTTCTTTGCCATAAAGACTTCATCTCTCTTAATACTGCTGACAAAATCAGCGATTATCGCCGAGGGCTTTGCGGGCCTTCCATCATTGTTATTTGGTAGGCGAAATATGAAGTTCAAATCCCTGCTACTACAATCAACCTTCAGAGTTTGCTTAATAAATTGTGGTATCAAATCAACAAGATTTTCCTCATCTACTTCCTTAAATCCGCAGATGCGTAGAGAATTTCGTTTGGCTTGCTGTTCCAAGACATCTAGACGTATCTTGAAATTATCTATATCTTTTTTGTTACCCATCACGGACTCATTAATTTTATTCAAAGAGTCACAAACCTCATTTAACTTGGCCTCTATTTTGTCGGTTTTTGCGGTCAGACTTTGTTCAAGCTGCTTTATAATATTACTGCAGATTTTTTGAACCAATTTTTCTATAGTATCCTCATCCAACCTGGTACCGCTACGGAGTGTCGTACTTCCTCCCATATTGTATGAACTCTCTATTGCCGTAGAAAATTTTAGCGAGGATTTGATTGGTTGGACCTTTAATTTGCTCTAATTACCAACCAAATTATTTTAACAGAGAAATGACTTACTCAGCATGTGTCTGACATGTAGAAAAAAGGGCAGACCACACAAAAAATGTAACTTTTAATAAATACACCAATATTTTATCAATTAAATGCGGAGCAATGTATAAGCGTGCTACTCACACTGCATGCTAGCCAATATTCAGGTAGCTACTGTCATAACAATTTGGTTTAAACGACAACATTAATATCGATTGCATAAATATATACAGGGTGTTCCATAACTATGGGATACACAGCAACAGGAGGTAGTGGACTTGAAAATTGGTCATTTGTGATATTTAATTTCTTATGATAAAATATCCACGATTAAAAAGGAATAGGGAGATCCACGAAAAAATTGACGATGGTTTTAGAATGGTTTACCGGATATCAATCAAATTTAGTGTAGTTACGTTAATGAGGGCAAGAAAGACCATTTTATTTATTAATTATATTTTAATATTCTTGCTAAATTAATGACCTTATGTCAGCTTTGGTTGTTTTATTTCCTCATCATGCATCATGATGGAATATGGTTTAGCAGCATTGTGCACTGCCATATTAGGCGCAAGCCGTTTGACAATATTTGAATGAAGTTTTTTTTAACCGGTGAATAGGGAGAAAAGGCATAATTGAGTTAACGGCATGATCGCCAGGTCTTGCCAGATCAAAAGTTTTGTTTTATGTTAAAAAAAATTTCTTGACAAATCTAGAAAATGTAGAGAATCTTAGGGAACGAATGACAGGCGAAGTCCGACAATAACACCAAAAGAGGGACCTAATATTACAAATAAATTCAATATTAGGCCATGTTTCTGCCATGGAAAGAACGGTAAACATTTCCAATAATAATTACAATATAAAAATATTTATTTAAAGAATTAAATACTTTTTTTTATTGTCAGGTAACATAGATTCAAAAGTAATGAATTCGAAATACTCCATTTTTTATACCCTTTTCCGTAAAATATCACGATATCCCTTTCAGTTCCAATTTAATTTTTCATATCCAAAAATTATGATATTACATAGTAATTTGTTTGGCCTTATATTGACATTATATTTATACTCGTAGCGTTACCCAATTTTGTCATTTAATATGTGCACTCTAGTGTACAATGGGACTTTATGGTGTCCATCACTATTTATAAAATATATATATACCATTTTTCACAAATATAAATTATGTATTTAAGTACACTAACTTTTCTTTATACCATATATATATTTTTCTATAATAATACAATAATTATTTTTTTTAACAATCATTAATTTTTTTCCAATCATATTGTAACAAGAAACAACACCTGATTGATCCTTGGCATTATCTTCTTTATCTTGCTCTCCAATTTCAACATCATCTTTCACCTAGATACGTACATCTGTACAACTGTGAAATCTGACTCATCTACTCTTTGAATGTTTAAAATTACATTTTATGAGTTGCCAATAAAATAAATAAAACAAATTTTAACAAACCTTGCTGGTAGGATTCTATTTCCCATCCATCATCATTGTCACTAAGATAGTCTAGGACAGAATCGTCATTCAACAAACACTTCAGAAGTTCTTTATAAGATAGCGGCTTTTTACTCATGTTGAAACATGTAATAAGTTTATTTTTATGTTCAATGCAAAAAAAATTAAAATTAAGTATACTCACTTTGCTAAGACCCAATGTACATGACAGTGTACGTTACCTTGATCGACCAATATACGCAAATATATCAACCAGTTTACAAAACAATACAATATATCATTAAGTCAAAGTTCAACTATTTTCTATTTTACAAAATTTAGAAAGTGCAAAACTGCAATTTTGCATAAATAAAAAAAAACAATAAGCAATCACGTCTGGTCGCTTTCGACATAATACTGCGCGACATATATACTGCTAATTGCGTTGCGTTTTAACACATATATTATGGCAGCTATTTAGACTCTACAAATGGGTACCGGTAAGTGCACAATGGGACGCAATGGTCAAAATCCACTTAGTGCTTGTATTAAGCTAAGGTTAAGTTTCGGTACACTACAGTGTACGCAGGAACCGAAAGGGATATATACAGTGTGGTCTATTCAAGGGCGGATCCAGGGGGAGGGGTCATGGGGGTTATGACACCCCCCCCCTGGGCGGTTTACATTTCAACATACGTAAAAACGATTGTGGTCAAAAAGAGTGAGTTCATAACCCAGGGCACATTTTTTCTACAAATTGAAAACACTGTTATTTTACGGCGTCTTGCAAAAAGGAACCTACTCATTTTCATTGTAAAAGGAACTTCATTAATACGATTATAATTTAGGATTATCTCTAAAAAATGTACTAATAAAATCTCCAGTTTTGTATATTTCAGGAGTTGGTTCTCTAAACCTACGTTCCTTTTTTATTAAAAACTCGGCGACTGCCGGTCTTGGATCAAAATGGGCTGTTCCAACTCCATTTAATGACACTAAGAGGCGATCATTCATTGTATCTTTATTTAATGAAATTCTTCCTGGCGTTTTTAATTTGTTGTAATGGGAAATAATCCTCTCAGTAGTCATTGAATGAGGACTTATTAGCAATAACGAAACTAAAAGCTTTGTAATATATCATTAGTACAAACTATGTTTTCCTAATTTATTAGCTAGTCTGGTGCCTTCATCGGGAGTATCAGTCTGAAATTTCTTGAATTAAAGGCCAGCAATCACACACGGATGTCGCAAAATTGGACACTTCCTCTAAACCGAAGAGATTCTCAACTAATGGTCGGTCTGCGGATATCATTTCAGCTTCGGCACAAATAAGGTTTATCATATTTTTAATTGTTTCATCTTCTTCCTCTAAAAACCTCTAAAAACCTCTTAAAAATTTCGCCTGCGGCGCTATTTTTGCGCCTTCGGCGCATTTTGACCCCCCCAGGGTTAATTTCTGGATCCGCCCTTGGGTCTATTAAGTGTGCAACAAATAAGAGATTCTTATATTACTGGCACAAACAATAGTTGGGGAATGGCCGATACCCATATCAGGTGCTCATGGCGCCAGCTTAATTTATACAGGGTAGGAAAGAATATTAAAATCGTTAAACAGTAAAGTACCCTTATATTAGTCATGTATAGAAAAATAGAAAAAAACGTTATAAAGAAAAGTTGTTAGAATTATTAAAAACTATATTTAAATACAAAATCATAGACTTCTGTAAAAAAAATATTTATTTGAAAACTTGATTATTGTATTTAGTATGAGTTTTTTTTATATTTTAGTAAAATACATTTTCTAATTTACCACAATTAAACCACTTCCATATAAATTCCATCAAGTTGAAATAAATGTTTGTGGCAAGGTTACTACAAACCCGAACAAACCCAAAACAAACCAGAACCACCCCGAACAAACCCAAACAACTCGCGTTTTTGGATTTTTTTTCAAGAAATGGATAGATTCTTTATAACCGAATTTATATTTACCCTGAATATTTCACTCATGTATAAATTTTCCCATAAGAAACGTTAAAAATAAAAAAATATCATTGTCAGTGCTCCTGTCAGTGCCAAAAATTCGACAAATTTTGAAAAAAAATATCCTTTTTTGCTCGTTTTGATCGTAAAGGGTTACCGTTCCGCCATGGGGGATACCAGCGGTGGGGAAAACCCACCATTAACCGTAGAGTCATCTTCGGAATCTGAAGAAGAGCATTTGGATGCACAAGATAATTTAAGCGAAAGGGAAAAGGCCCTTGAAGCCAGATATACCAAGATGCTATACAACAGTGAAAAACAATGGAAATTACGCCTGGAGGAGGCAATTACTAAGCTAAGTGCCTATGTGTTAAGGATTAATGAGATGGAATATACTATTCAGCACCAAAAAACAGAATTGGAGAGACAAGTGAGTCAGCTCTCGTCTTATTCAAACATGCCAAATTATAACCTAAACACCCAATCAAACATAACGTCAATCACTACTCAACACAACATCACAGAAGACAACACTTTTACTCCTACTTTGGATACTGAGATGCTATCAGTCGAGAACACTAATGAAAAATCATCATTTCAATTCGTTAAATCATATCGAAAACGTCCTAATAATATAACCACTTTAGATAACGCTAAAAAACAGCAGGTAGCAACTACGGAATGGCCTAAGTTACCTGTTTCGAACAATAAGTCTCTTCAAGAATACTTTATTAATAAAAACGCGAATGCTTCAGGTACCTCTAATTCCAGCCATACCGTAGTATCTATCTCAGCCCTTCCTAAAAATAATGATAATGTTACAGAGGGAAGCCCAAAAAAAATTCGAGTTCCTCCTGTGGTTTTGCGCGATAAATCAAAATTTAATGAAGTGACCAGCTATCTCAAAGTTAATAAGATTGACTTTGGAAAAGCAATTACTGTTGAGGGCGGAGTAAAACTCCACCCTTCTACTCCAAATGATTATTTTAAAATCGTAAAATTTTTCGACAGCCAGAAAATACCGTATCACTCTTTCCGCTTCCCGGAGGAGAAAGAATTGCATATAATATTACGGGGCGTTATAGAGACCTGGTCTGAGGAGAAGGTCAAGAAAGATTTAGAAGAGTTGGGTTTCCACCCGTTTAAAGTAATTAGGTGGAACAAACGAGATGGTTCTCCTATGCCTCTCATGCTGATAATTTTGCCAAAATCTGAAAAAGGCATTTTCGACCTAACGGCGTTGGATTGTCTAAAAATCAAAGTTGAATCTCAGAAATCAAAATCAAATATTTCGCAATGCCATAGATGTCAGCTATATGGCCACTCGCAGTTCAAATGTACGGCTCTAATTAAATGCCTTAAATGCGCTAAAAATCATTTCTCTTTTGAGTGTAAAGATTTTACTCCTGAACTATTAAAATGTGCAAACTGTGGAGGAGATCATCCTGCCAACTTTCAAGGTTGCCCCTGTCACCCACGTAACTTGTACAATAATAATAAAAATGTCAAAAGAACTCCAACCACCGTTAGACCGAACATACCTCCACCCACATTCAAATGGGGCTCTCAATCAAACTCTAAATTGAGCGACAAGTCCTCAATAGAAAAATCTGCATCAGATTCACTGGAAACAGCGTTGCAGGCCACTTTACAATCGTACCTGGGCGAATTTTCAAAAATGATGCAGCAACAAATGCAGCTGCAAATTCAAAACATGTTGGCGTCGTTTACCTCAACGAACAAGTAATGGCTTTGCAGTGCGAGGTTGCCTATTTTAAGTTGGCTACGATAAATATAAACGGGTTTAAAGGCAAAAAACTTGAAATTATTAACTTTGTCGAGAAAAACGAAATTGATATTTTATTTATACAAGAAACATGGTTTAAAGGGGAGCGCCTCACGTTCCCTAATTTTACGATATTCAGGAATGATAGACCACTAAGGCAAAAAGGGGGAACCATGGTTCTTGTTAAAAAGAATATCATTGCCCAGGCCGTGCCAGGTCCGTACAATTGTCCACATATTGAGGGTACATTCATTCGAGTGAAAACCAAAACCAAATGGGTTCACTTGGGCTCTGTTTACTGCAGTCCGGCGGTCGATTTCGACGGCACATGTCTAGGCAAGGTTTTTGATACTAATGAAACGATGATTATAGGTGGAGACTTGAACGCCAAACATCGCATCTGGGGATGCCGTATCCAGAATAAGAAAGGCCGCATCTTGTTCCATAAGTCTCTAGACTATAATTATCACATTATGCCACCGAGGGAGCACACTCATTCGTCACCGAATGGTCTCCCGGAGATTCTGGATATTTTTGTGACAAAAAACACTGACCTTTTATCCCAACCCGTTGCTCTTTACGACTTGACATCTGATCATCTTCCAGTCGTAATAGAGTACGGCAACCCCCAAGACAAAGGACAGGGGTCTATTTCAATTACGTCTACCAATTGGCCCGTGTTTAGGCGTCTGTTAGAATCAAAGGAACCATTGCCACCAATTCAGACAGATGCAGATATAGATGCGGCGGTGATTCATATTACCGATGCCATCAATACTGCTGTAGCCAAAGCCTCCGCCACAAAAATATCCAGATTCTCTAAGTACGGAGTCTTATCAAATAATATCAAAGAGCAAATTAGAATAAAAAATAGACTTATGAACCGGGCGTATCGCACTGGTGATCCGCGTATAAAGGCAGAGGCGAACAGAGCTGTTCAACTCATACGTAATCTCCTCAAAGTTCAAGAATCCTCTTTATGGGAAAATAGAGTAGCTGATCTTAATATCGAAGACAATAGCATATTTAAAATGACCAAATCGCTAACAAGGGGCTGCATAAAGCCAATGTCATTTATAAGAAATACTACAACCAACAACATTGTTTCAGATCCTAGGGAAAAAGTCGAAATGTTCGCGGATAGTCTCTATGAACAGTTCAACGAAAACCCGACATCTGATCCAGTAAGGGACGCTCAGATCTCCAGGACGATACGTATTTATAAGTCTATAGAGCACCCCATTCAAAATATCCGGAATATTAATATGGATGAAGTAAAAAACGTTATTAAATCCATTAAACCAAAAAAGGCTCCGGGCTTCGACGGTATAAAAAATAAAGCACTAAAGAACTTGCCTGATAACGTGATTACGGATATAGCAAACATAGCCCAAGCTATTATCGTAGTAGGACACTTCCCCCAAGTGTGGAAAAAAGCTAAAGTGGTTCTGATTCCAAAGTCTGGGCAGGATCAATCTTTAGTTACCAGCTATAGGCCCATCAGCCTATTGTCGTGTCTTGGCAAGGTTGTTGAGAAACTTATTCTTCATCGGATTAATGATTTTGTATTTAACAACAACATTTTACCACCAGAGCAGTTCGGCTTTCGATCCTCTCATTGCACGGTAAGGCAAACCACTAGACTTGCTTCTAATATACGAAATGGTTTAATAAACGTTTCAGTACAGGAGCGGTCTTCTTCGACGTCAGCAAGGCATTTGATAAGGTCTGGCACAACGGACTCATTCTAAAGTTAATAAGGGCAGGCATGCCGAACTATTTAATAAAGGTAATTCATTCATACCTGACAGACAGGATTTTCGCGGTATCGTCAGAAAATGCGATATCGACGGTGCGACATGTTAGAGCAGGAGTTCCGCAGGGTTCCCCCCTTGCGCCGACTCTGTACAATATCTATACTAGCGATATTCCTAAATTTGGTCAAACTCAACTATATCTGTTTGCTGATGATACCGCCATGACTGCCACTGCAAAACAGCCCAGGTTGATCGTCTCAAAGCTACAACGTCATATAAAGCTTATCGAGGCGTGGTTAGATAAGTGGAAAATTCGTCTTAATGACGCTAAAACACAAGCCATCTATTTTTCAAGGTCCACATGTAAATTTCCACTGACCAGATTGCAAGTCAAAAACTCCAGATTAAACTGGTGCGAAAAAGTAAAATACCTGGGTCTGAGCTTTGACAAACGGCTGGCTTGGACTGACAACGCTAACCAACGCTTAAGAAAAGCAAATGGTCAACTCAGCGCCATCTACTCACTTATCAACAGTAGAAGTAGACTAGACTTACGCACAAAGACTTTACTTTACAAGACAATTGTTAGACCCGTACTTACTTATGGTATCGCCTCCTGGTGCACAGTAAATAAGTCAACGATGAAAAAAATTCAAATTTTTCAAAATAAAGTTTTAAGAATAATAACAAATGCTCCACGATTTACGATGGTTCATACGCTGCACAATGACTTACAGATACCAACAATCACGAAACATATAGACAAACTTATTATCAACTATTACAAACGTACAGACGTATCCATGAACCCACTCATAACGCAATCACACATACACTCCAGCCCACAAAAACCGTACAGACTACCGAGAGACTGGCTCATTCCAGCCACGGCTGCTCAATAAATTAGAAGTAATTACTTTCCCGATGCCCTCTGCCCACTACCTCAACTAAAATGAAATAATTATTCAGCAGTCAACCACTTCATTCAAGATCCGCCGAAAGGCAATACTGTACATAAATATAAATTATAGTCTGTGACTAATTTAATAAACAAATATGATCCAAAAAAAAAAAAAAAAAAAATATCAGCGGATATACAACGTTGCCTAGACAACGTTGTATATCCAACACACAACAATCGAACCTATTTGACGAGACAGTTTTTTTTTTTACCTTTTTACTGCGAACGTGATCGTTATTGTTATGAGTTTCCCCTCGGGAAATTCATTGCTTTTGAAAAACAAACCCTCTCAACAGATAACGACAAAGATATAATTATGGCATAAATGAAAAAATATAAATATTATTTACCTAAAAAAAAAAAAACCCCAACCCGGGTCGTCCGGGGTCGTCCTGGCGAAACGCAACTCCTTAACACTTGAGCCATCAAAGGCTTTACATATTATTCGTCAATTATTCAAGAAGAGTTGTCTTAGGTGCAGCATTGTAAAGCAGTTTGACAACAGTCAGGATTGGTCGGGCGAAATACTGTATCGTAGATACCTGTTTGTTTGTATTGTTATTATTAAAAAAGTCAAAATGAACCGATTTGGTCATGCACTTAAGGTGGAAGTATCAACATGCTTGCCAACCTATAACCTATTTCGCGTAGATTTATTTATGTTTTCTAGCTTTTATACAAAATTTAAAGAAAATCAGTATCGACTTGATATTATATAGGTAATAATTGACATATTTAATAAATATCAAGGAATTTCATAAGTTATTAAAGGAGAATTGTATAGCCAAAAATATCGGGTAAGATTTTTTTTAACATTATTATGTCATTGTCACTAATTGTTCTTTCACTATACAATTCTCCCAAAATTAGCAATAAAATAATTTGATATTTTTGTAATATATCAGATACTACCTAAATAATGTACCGACGATATTGATTTTCTTTAAATGCTAGTTATTAAAATAATAAACTCAAAAAATCAACGCGAAATAGGTTATAGGTTGGCAATAGATTAAATGACGTTGAGAATTCAACCTTAATGAACAAATAGACAAAGAAATTATAAAAACGACCCCAAAAAATACAATCAAATCAAATAAGAGTGTTTGGAAGCAGTTCATGGAATTTTGCACCGAAAAAAAATATACTTTTGGCCGTGATACTTCGGCATCCGAGCTCGCGTCAATTTTAAAATGTTGGGCTTTTAATATGAGGAAAAGAAACGGCGAAGAATATAAAGAACATACAGTAAAACTCCTTTGGAATGTTACAGCGAAATTTCTAATGGAAAAGTACTTTAATGAGTACAATATTAAAATAAATCCCTTCCATCAAATTGAATTAAAAGTGGCCCGAGACGCAAGAGATACAAAAAGAAAAAAATTACAGGGTATGGATGGTAAGCGTAAGGAATCAGCAAATTTCTTGACCTATAATGAGTTTGAAAAACTTATCCAAACTTGCGATGAACAAACCCCAGAAGGTATCCAAAAAAAAGTATTTTTTTTTGTTGTCTTACGAACTTGCTTGGAGAGGTGGAGAGGGCGCAAGAGCCGATACAACATTTTTTAAAGAAGAAACCGACAATAGTGGAGAGAAAACAGGTAGGATCGAATATAACCCTGTATTTTCAAAAACTACGCAAGGGGGTAGCCGAAAACTAGCCGATTCAAAGTGGCTGGTGAAAAATGACACAGATCCTAAAATTTGCCCCGTCAGAATGTTTTTAAAGCTCCAAGAAAAAAGAAAAAATGTCACCAACACCCGACTATTTTTAACTCCAAATCCATATTGGAAAACATCCGGAAATTGGTTTAAAAATAGCCCCGTAGGGGTTAATGAGATATCGGCTTGGACAAAGAGGCAAGCAAAAAAAACAGGGCTTGACATTACCAAAAAAATTACAAATCATTCACTTAGGGCTACTGCTGTATCAAAACTGGCCAAAAGCGGAGTTTCAGAACAAAACTTGATACAAATCACGGGTCATTCCAATGCAAAATCCATATCCAGCTATTTACAAATGGATGAAGACCACCACAGAACTATCATCGAGAAAATGAGGAAACGCGGAACGGAACTTCAGCAGACTCCTCAGACTCCAACTTCTTCTATGACGAGCAGCAGCAGCAGTTCCATGTCATCACAAAATCAAAATGTAATTAACAATTACAATAATTGCAATTTTTATTATTCAATCAATAATTAGTTAATATTTTTCAATTGTTTGTTGCTATTTGTTAAGTTTTTTTATAAAATAAAAAAAAAATTGTTATTGGATTTCAGTTACAGTTTTAATTATGTTATATGAAATTGAAAATTGTATGACAAAAAAAAATTTTTATATATATTTCATTCTAGAAATATTCTCCCTAAATACCGCTCGTGCATAAAAATTAACCAGATAATTTTCATTCAAGCTTGTTATACTAATTCCACTCGTTCTTCGAACTCGTGGAATTATAAATAACAAGCTTTCATGAAAATTATCGGTAATTTTTAAGCACTCGTGGTATTACCCCCGAATATAACTTTTACTACCGACTTTATTTGTTTGACCATTCTTGACATTTTACGAGTATGATGCCAATAAGTTTTGATATGGAGCAATCCAATGTATAAGGTGTCCAAAAATCTGGAATATTGAAAATATGTCAAAAGCTACCGATTATTATAATTTTTGATAATTGGTAGATCCTCATCAAAGATTTCCTTAAAAGATAAATCAACGGTATAGGGTTTGATAGATTTATTATTCAAAATCGTTCAGGGAAACTAATTTTAAATAATTCAATTCAATTCAAACCGTCTTTTATTAAATCTATATAGGTGAAATAGTTAGCACACCTAAACATTGAAGAAAGGCCACTTTTATGAGATGTTTAAAATGTTTGTGATTGTTAGCGAGGCAACAGTCAAACCTGACTCTGAATTCCCGTAGGAGATTTTCAAAGAATTCCATTGAATTTCCCGTATCTCCTTTCTACTTGCAGATTACAAATCTCAGTTGTACCGGTCCTGTTGAAACCAGATCTATTTTCAATCTGAATAAAGAATTTCTAATTATTGTAGAATAATCTGTTCACCTAATATCTACTGTAAGCTACGAATAAAGAATACAAAGGAAGTAGGGTATTGTAGATTGACAGTTGTCCGGGATGGGGGCCGATGGCGGCCACATTTGACGCATGCGCGTTTCCGGTCCACCTGTGGCGTATCATTAAAATGGCAATAATAAAATGATTAATGAAATTTTATTTGACGAAGAAAATAGAAAAAATATTTAGATTCATATATACCTATAAGATACGTTAAGGTTGGTGTAATAAAACAATACAACTATTTCTTTTCATTATTTATTTAAATAAGGTAACGGAGAAGAAAGGGTTCTTAATGTAAATATCTGGTTAAATAACTAAAAAACACCTGTTATTATACATTAAAAAAAATTGCAGGAAACAAATCGTTTCAGATAATAAATACTGCTGAAGGCAAAATTATTGCCAAAACGTCTACATTAAAAAATAAAATTTTTAAAAAAACCTTACTCTTTCTTCATGAACCAAATCACAAGAAAATAATAAAATATAATATAATATAGTCCTGTTTATTATATATATGTACCTAAATAATATTAATGAGATTTCTAGTATACAAGAAAATTGTCAAATGACAAACTATGCAGATAATACAAACATTTTATTTATTTCTAGTATCAACAACTTAACAAGTTAATTATAGATATATAAACCCCATTTCTAAAAGCTATCCTAAGCTATAATAAATATTCAATTAGCATTTGCCTAAGCAGTTCATTCCTTAATATTAATTTTTCATAGTTTAAATTATATATTATGTCAATGTCTCCACAATATTTATTAAAATAGAGCACAGTCTTATAAGTGGTGAGTTTTTGTATAGATTTGTCCTCGGTGTAGGCATATAAAATACATGTTACATGTTAGTATTGACTAAGCCTATTCTAAACGGAAGCAGTCCTAAGAACTCTTTATTATCTATTTTGTCTGTAATTATTTTATATAAGAAAATAATTCTTGCTTCTATACGCAATAGTCTTAAAGAAGGGAAATTAAACAAATTACACAAAAGCTCTTGATCTGTACCTCTTGGCGGATAAACTGAAAATGACTTGTAGTACAAAAATTTTAAAAATTTACACTGAATATATTTTAAAAGAGCAATCTTATTGGCATACTGAGGATCCCAAATAGTGCATGTATACTAAAGTTTTGTAACTACCAGGGATTAATATAAAGTTATTATGGCGTTAACATTTTTAAAGTATTTACAAGTTCTTATAATAAATCCTAGCATATAAAGACCATGAGCTTCTCGAGCAACATATTTAACAATTATGATTGAAGTAAATAATTATTGGTTTTCTAAAGATAAACTGATATTAAATAAATCAAAGACCGTTATCACCTTGTTTAAGACTAACCGATACACTTTGGAGAATCCGGAAACAGTAACCATTAATGATTGTCATATAAGATTAAAGGAAGATACTAAAATCTTAGGTGTGTTGTTGGATAGTAAAATGTTCTGGAAGAGCCATGTCCTGGAAGAGCCATGTCCTGGAAGAGTTATGTCCAATATACGTTGTAACCAGAAGGTGTTCCAGTTAGATTCACAGTGGGATAATTATCTTCAGGCAGGTTTTAACATGGTGTCTTATAAGATATTGCATAGGAACGTACCTGCCAAAAAAATATAAGTTTTTTTAATTATCTGTTTGGCACCTTTACCAAATGACACAAAAGTACCTATAACGTGATACTACCTCTCTTTGTAAATTTTTTTTTTATATTTTGATGTGAATTTCTTTGAATGATAGAAGGTTTGGGACTTGCTTTGAATTTATTTTTTTAATCAATGGTATCTCCAGTCGTCTTCAGGTGAATATTGGGAAAACGTTTCTATCATTCTAGAAACGAAACATCATTGTCTTCAATCTTTAAATATGAATTTCTTTGTTTATCGTACCTTCACTCCCATATTTTATTACATTCTTTATCCATGGGTTTAAAATTTTAAAAGTAGATTAAACCAATAAAACATCTAAAAACTTTTATCGATACATACTTTATGAAAAAGTGACAAAGCAGCTTCCTCAGAAGCATAAATAATGCAGAATTATTTGTATTCATATTCTTAAGTACCTACCTACCTACATATTTTCCAATATATTATGTAATGACCCGATACAATAGTTTCAAAACTTACATTTTTTAACCTGGCTACTTCAAAAGTAGGCACTACTGCAGTTGGGACCAATCTAACTTTCAATCTTGAAGTTCTGTCAAAGCAATCTTCAGAAAAATGTTCCGAGCAAAGAACTCTATTTCGTGTAGGATCCCAATCACTTCGGTTTACAATTTTTAACCATGCCTTTTTTCTTAGGTAATTATGTGGAAAACTAAAAACCAATAAGTATTTTTAATTTGCTTTTCTGTAGAAAGGGGGTAACCCAGTCGATTAATAAATAAATAATATTTTTCTGGTTTTATAAGACGAACGCCCATGAATGACGAATGACATGCGAGGTTCGGAGGTTATGTGTATTTTGATATTAAATTAAAATATTAACATTTTTTTTCTCTACAGATTAAAAAAGTTTATATATCTAAACATAAACTTACCGATGAAATGTAATGCCCAGTTTTTTACTTCCTAGCGTTTGGGAGCACCCACAAGCAGCACAATTAACCATATTTATAGCTTATTAATTAACCCATAATACCAACCAATTAAACTGTTTTAATCGCTGTCCAGCGCTAAAAGTATACTCCACTGTCACGCTAAAGTAATTATAAGTTTACTAGAATTCGTTAAATATGGTTCTTAACTAATTAAAATGGAAATTAACTCAAAAACAGCAAAGAAAGCAGAAATCACAGCTCGACCTGTCAACTAGTGTCAACCACGGTCAACCACCAAAACAAACATGGAGTCATATTTAGACATTAGATGGGGGTTCAAAATGGCCGACTTCCGTCGGTTGCGTTGTAAGGCGGTTTATGCAAAATCCTACTTCCTTTGTATTCTTTATTCGTAGACTGTAAGTAAAATTCGCTTGTAAGGTTTCCATCAATAAAAAATAATAAATTTTTTATATAAACCTATTATTTTGGGAAATGAATATATCTTACCTTACGTAGTGGAATTTGTGTTTTAAGGAACTATTTAATTTCTTAGTAGTATACTGCCCTGATTAGCCGAAATGCAGTATCTACAGAGAAACCGTAATGAAGAAAAATGGCTTTTTGTTTGGTTTTCTGTTTTTTTGCAGCCGTAATAACTTGGACAATTTTAGCTAGAGTTTGTTTAATAAATCGTTTTGTTTTATAGGAAAATTCATGTTTTCCTTAAAAAAAAATTGAAAATAACATAAGGTGTTATAATTATGCTGTTTGCTGCGTTTTTCCTAAGTAATACAGACAGCGGGGAATTAAGCTTGCTTAAGAAAAATGCAGTACTGCGTTTTCATTAAGCACCCTTGTATATTAATTTATGAAATGCCACTAAATAAAACACAACATTCATTTTACTTTGTATTAAACATTTATCATTAGAATAAACAAACTCGTATAACAATGTACTTTGAATATAAAACAATATTATTAACACAATAATAATATACCTCAAAATATGTTGTTGTTTGTATGTCAAAAGAAACGGGAAGAAGGGTGTGGTACGTGGCAGTTTCTTCAGGTACCTGAAATTCAACAAAATATGGCGAAAAAATAAAAATGTCCTTCCAGGTTTCGGTCCATTTGGTGTACACCTGGTATTGACGATTTTTTGAAAAATACGAATCTTTAGGTTTTTAGGTCTTGAAAAAAAAATAGCATTTTTTGGGTGCCACGCCCTTTTCTTTGGTTTTTAAGTAAAACACAACACAGAATCCTCAGGAAAATCGCAAAATAATAACAAACCTTAAGGCAATAACGCCTCAACCCTACAAAAATGGATGAAACTTTATACTACTACCAGATTCTAAGGGGAGCTTAAGCCCCCGTAGCACCCTCCTCCTAGTTGCGCCACTGACCCGGTGTACATAAAATGTACTGAAACCATACTTTCATTTGAGAGGTTATGAAGTTATGATCCAAGGCAACAAAAGATTTCGCTAAAATAACAGACAAATCTAATATCATAGGTACTTACCTGTCTATTATTATTATTATTTGTAGCCAATTCTAATATTAATTTTGTTCTTTTCGACATATTTAAACATCAGACACACACATTACAAAACTAACATCCAGCCAGCACAAAAGTAAACAAACAATTGATCCGCTTCAACGCGTTTTAAGAGAAAATTAACTGCTCGTGTGCTTAGTAAGAATGCAGTAACGTCTGCATACTTAGGAAAAACGCCGTATTTACATGTAGGTGCGGCATTTTCCATAAGCAAGGTATAGATGCTGCATTCTTACTAAGCATGGAACCCTATTTTTGTTAGATACGACAAAAGACAGATATATTATATGAGTTTTGGTATTAGGTACGGCCTCTTTATTAAGTTCTACGGATAGAAAACCAAATTTTAAGACATTACATGCCAATATCGCATTTTTGAAAATTTTTGTAGATACGGCGTTTCTGCTAAGCACGGCAGTATACAGAACGTTCTATTTAAATTAAACAAGTTAGTATTTTTTCTGATCAATCCTGTACAATTAAAGAAATTGTTCTATCTTTCCTAGACGGTTTTAACTATATAGAGACGAATTGTGGTGTTTTAACGATGCCATTTTGATGTCGTCATTTTAAAGCGGCCGTTTTGACACGGAGACTGTTAGGTGATTTCTCATACATCCGTCATCCGACGGTACGACGATTCGAAATTGCTCCTATTGGTGAAAATATTATGGCGTCAAATTTCACCCGAATGTTTTTAAAAATTATCTGACATCAGACAACGTTAATAGTAATTTAACAAACTAGTGTGTTAATCGCTATTTAATATACGCGTTAGTTACAATATTTTTCCGTCGATTGTCTTGTTAATAGATTATATTTTTTTTTTATTTAGAACCAAACTACATATTATAACAAATTTTTGAATTTCAAACTTATTGACATCGACAGAAACTATGGCAACGCCATTATGTACGCGGCAGTGCGTGCTTTGTAGTATGTTTGGTTGCCTAAAATCGTTTATTAATAAAAAAAATCATGCAATAATAGGGGCCATTAATGTATGATTTTTTATACATTAATTAAGGTTGTAAATACACGATCGACGGAAAAATGATTTTAACTTTTTTTGATATCATGTTTTCCACCGGACTTCTAAGTTTTTTAGAACTTATTACCCGTACCTACTATAATTTCTTTGCTTATTACCATAAATACTATAAATGTATATAAACTTCAGTAAGTTTTGAAATATTTGTAAAAATTCCAGACTTTTTCATATCCTGTATATTATGCAAGAAAGTTTTATTAAAAAAAAAATAATAATAAAGACAGAAGCTGTCCCGGATAATTTATACATTTCCTTTACGCACAATACATTTTCGGTAAGAAGATAATGGGATAGATAAAAAATAAAAATAACAAATTTTTGGCTTACTTGGGATTAAAAATATATTTATTACCCCTGTCTTACAAGTAATTGAACATGTGAATCAATTAATATATGCTTTTTGTCAGCTGTATATAAATAAGAAAAAAAAACTCGAATTCGCAGTTTAAAGTACCACTAGATCAAGATGAATCAACTCTTGGTGTTGTTGGCCGTTCTTGGCTTTGCTTGGGGTGAGTACCTATTTAGTTGACTATTGACTTGAGGCTGAAAATATTTACAGTGTACAAATTAATAGTATAATTTCTCTTCTTCATTTCTTGAAAACTTTAGGTTTTCGAAAATGACCAAAAATACTTTTTTGAATTTTTACTATTTCTATTCCTAAATAATGGTGCTACCTAACTTATAGTAAGTTTTTTTATATATTTATTTTTCCAATTAGTTCCAACCTAATAATTTTACCTTTTCAGATTACCACTTTTATTTCTTCTACAGTATTCTTTATTCATGTTATACGAGTGTTTAAAATTACTTTTCTTCCTCACACTTGTAGTCATCACCCACGCTTGTGTAGTTCCAATTACTATTTTCTCTTTTTATATGGATATTATAAAATAACCATTTATTTAATTACTTTGATGCAAATCAGATCCTCGATTATTACATTTTTCTCATTTTAATAACAATAATTTTTTCTTTGTATAGCCTGCCTCAATTCACGTTTCTCTGGCATAGTGTCCTGAATTATTATTACTTCCTATTGTTTATGGTTGGTCTCCCTTTATAGGATTTACTAATTTGGTAGTTTCGTTTGAAGTTTCTTCAAAAACCTTAACTGGTAACCGAGTTCTTTCTGTAATCTTAAGACTATAATATGCACCTTTTATATTCCCAATATTTTGTTATTCTCCTGAGGATAAATGTTTATACATTCGAATTAAAGAGATAATTTACCATCATTTAAACGTCTGAAATAAATATGACAAATTTACACGCCACTTACATTATGGAGTATTTCATAAAATTAGATTTTAAATTTAGCAAATGGTCATTATATTTGGCAGTGACTCGATTTAAAATGACATTCCTATCCAAAAGATAATAATGGCTGGTTTAATTACAAGCTTCCAACCATAAATTTAAAAAATACCCTATGTGGTCCCTCTAGCTATGATAAGCGTGGATTGCCACCCTTTCAGGCGATTGATATAATGTTAGGCAATGTAACAGTGTCCATAAATTTAGTCTCCCAGGCATAATATTCAGGATTGTATTAATAAGCATTTAAAGAATATTCATATTAATAATATAGGTCTATATCTAAGACCTTTTTGTATAAATTTAAATATTATTCCTGAGTTAATAAAAATATTTAAAATTACTTATTTGCCACTGATGGAGCCTCGATAAACCTAATTGAATTTTGGATTGGGGGCCATTTAATAATTACTTAAAAAAAAATAAAGATTCTATGGCTAGGTAAAGTTATATAATCCATAATAATATAAAGTTATATAATCCTGTCTCTATATAAAACCATTGTCCGGAGAAGTTACCAATTTCTGAGGTTCAGTTTGGCCTCTTGGAACTTTACACTGTTAAGTGTAAGACTGTTTTCAGATAACAATAAAAAATAACAAAGTGGTAATGAAAATATGCCTACCTGTATGAACGATTATTTTACAGTATTAGTAACAAATAATAATAATAGTTTTAACCATATAATAGTATTTTCTATACCAAGGAACTAAATTTTGTAGACTAGTAGCCCGTAGGTTCTAACACAGTAGTAATATGGTCATGAGTATTTAAACATAACTGGTTATTTGAAGAAATAGTCCATACTTAAAGTGGAGTTGAAAGTATTAAAAGGAAAGAAAAACAGAAAGTCTTCCTCCACGAAATTTAATAGAATAAAATTCTTATTTCAAAGGTCTCTACATGTTTCGAACGTAGAAACGTTCATCCTCAGGAGACAGAAATTTTTTTATTTTATGCTGATGTTATTAGCAAAAGAGAAAATTGGAAATTAGAACCTTAATGGAGCTTTTATGGATTTAAAACTTGAAGTGTAGAAGAAACATGATATTATGAAGAAAATTGATAATGGCTAAACCATACTGAGTATTGAAAAACTTATTAAAGGGGTGCAAACCAGCCAAGTGAAATAGGGAAGAAGAAAACCCTTCTAAAAAGGAGTCGAAGATTATTTAAAAATTTCTTAAAAAATTATCTTCGACTCGTTTTTAGAAGGGTTTTCTTCCCCATTTCACTTGGCTGGTTTGCACCCGATTAATAACTTTTTCAATACTCAGTATGGTTTAACCATTATTAATTTTCTTCATAATATCACTTCTACACTTCAAGTTTTAAATCCACAAAAGCTCCATTAAGGTTCTAATTTTCAATTTTCTCTTTGGCTAACAACATTCTTTTAAATTCTGTGGAGGAAGACTTTGTTTTTCTTTCCTTTTAATAACTGGTTATCATAAAGA
The DNA here is from genome assembly GCA_963969555.1 of Polydrusus pterygomalis. NCBI lineage: Eukaryota > Metazoa > Arthropoda > Insecta > Coleoptera > Curculionidae > Polydrusus > Polydrusus pterygomalis. Next base: position 73,714,283 of record OZ018375.1, read on the forward strand.
AGGGGATTTTTAACCAATCAAATTAATACCAAAATATAAAAAAAATAAATGAAATTTAATTGCTTACATAATGGGATTTCTGATGTCAAACGCTGGTTACCTCAACTGCTCGATATGACCTGCATTTTCTTGTAAAATTACCAACCGTTCGTCCAAATTGTTTACAGTACTATTCAACATTTCTAGTTGAATTGATCGAATTTGTTCGCTAATGCTATCCGTTAATTCCTACAGCGTTGTTGGCCGTGTTATAAACTCGAATTTTTTTAAATAACCCCAAAGTCAACAATCCGTTAGGTTTTGCTAATCAAATTACGATACGCCTTCATTTGAAATTACATTCCTATCTAAAAGATAATAAAGCTTGTTTTATTTACAAGCTTCTAACCATAAATTTTAAAAAGACCCTATATGGTCCCTTTAGCTATGATAAGCGTGAATTGCCACCCTTTCAGGAGATTGATATAATGTTAGGCAATGTCACAGTGTCCACAAATTTAGTCTTCCAGGCATAATATTTACGGTTGGATTCAGTGGCGTATTTAGGGGGGGGGGGGGTCCGAGGGGTCTGGACCCCCCCGTGGGCTCAACATTAAAAAAAACTCAGAACAGATCAGATGCCTTGTTGCATTTAATGTAGACAGGGTGAACTGAACCTCGTCCGATAACAAAATGTAATAATTTTCTATTTTACAATTTTCATTTTTTCTGAGGTCATATTATGTAGAAATATATATTTTTAAACATAAATATTTAAAAAAATATATTCCCATTATTGCGTTTTTATTTAAAAATTTCTTAATTTCTTCCTTTTTTGCGTTCAGCTATCAAAACATAGAAATTATAAATTTTGATAATTCAAAATAGGGCGTGGCACCGAAAATTTTTTCGCCTGCGGCGCTTTTTTACAGAACGAAAGAAAGAAAGATAAAACGAAAAGTATAGACCCCCCCGTGGCAATATTCTAAATACGCCACTGGTTGGATTGATACGCATCTAAAATCTAAAGAATATTCCTATCAATAATATAGGTAACTTCAAGACCTTTTCTATGGCTACGCCAAGTTATAAAGTCTCTATTTAAAACCATTGTCCTGAGAAGTTACCGGTTTTGAGTTCCAGTTTTGCCTATTGGAACTTTTTCAGATAACAATAAAAAATAACAAAGTGGTAATAAATATATCCCTACGTTTATGTACGATGATTTTACAGTATTAGTAACAAATTATAATAACAGTTTTAGACATAGATATATCTTAAATAGTATGTTCTATATTAGGCAACTAAATTATGTAGATTAGTAACCCGAGGGTTCTAACAGAGTAGTGATATGGTCATAAGTTTTTTAACATTACCTGTTATTATAAAAAGGGGGATTTAAAAAAATAAATTAATTATAAAATTTTAAAAAATTAAATGGAATATAATTGTTTCACATAATGCGATTTCTGATGTCAAACACTGGTTACCACAAATGCTCGATGTGACGTCCATTTCCTTGTTGTTAAATTACCAACAGTTTGTCCAAATTGTATACAGCATTATTCAACATTTCTAATTAAAATGCACGAATTTGTTAGCTAATACTGTCCTTTAATTCCATCAGCGTTGTTGGCCGTGTTCTAAACTCCAATTTTTATAAATAACTCCATAGTCAACAATCCGCTGGGTTGGAAATCAAATTACGGTACGCCTCCATTTGTTACAGCTTTGCTTTCAAACCCATTTTCATACGAAATTACTGCGTTCATAATAACATTGTACTAAACTAATTCTTGTTTGCAGATCCATGTTAAAAGTGTTACAATTTACATTTACGAGAGTATTTTTTTGAGAACAAATATTCTCTAAATTACGATAATTTCGTTTGACACTTATATCAATTTCACGACAATTCTTTTGATATACACAGAGACACTAAAATCTCATTATGTAAGCAACAAGATTCCATTTACTTTTTCTTATTTATTTGATTTGTTAAAAGTACCTATATAATAAGTTGAAATATATAGTATCTTACTTTATGATATAACAACGACGTTATGCTGAGATACAGAAAAAGTCCACGCATTACCAGATAAATTTGAGCATACAATAATTGTAACCCTGTCCGACCAATGAGAATCATGTAGGCGTGGCTTTCTAGGCGCCAAATTTAAATTTCTATTGCAGTATGATATTATGATCATCGAGGTAGAATATTCTTCTGTTGATTCCAGTGCATTCACCATTTATTTGATTATGCACTGTACGAAAATTTAAATTTCGAATAACGTGTTTATCTCGGTTAATCATAATATATCTGATTATGTTATTAAATTATCGGTTTTAATTTATTTATTACAAGATAAATACTTTTTTTTAAACCTTATTATAACTAGGTATTACCTTTGAATTGGAACATAATTCAATAAAACAAAAAAATAGTATAAAAACTTAATATTTATTTATGTAAATACTGTAAACAGTCGAGAACAAATAAAACATTATATTATTTTAAAAGTAACTATAATAACCATGAACCTAAGTTTAAATAAGTATGGTAAAAATGAAATGAACTAAATCGAACTAAAATATTTAAAAAATTATGTAATTAAATGAAAGCTTTTTGCACTGAACCTTCAGTTTTGGATTTCATCATTTCTTCAGTATATACATCACCATTATTTGGATTTTTATTTTTCCTATAACACGCATGGTCAACTTCCCTATTCTCCAATCATTTTCTCCATGCTTCAAATTCTTCAATGTTCAGAAAAGTTAAAGAAGACTCTTTCAATTTAGTTCATGAACTTGGTTCAAATGCCTTATAAGATTGCTGTGGGGCGATAACTTTTCTTCTTCGGGACACATTGGGTACAAAATATGTTCATTTTTAATTATCATTTGATGGAAGTTCTTCAGATGCCTATTTTTTGCAGAGTTACTGGCAAACTTCACAAGTTGGTTTTAACCTACAAAATATAAAATTTAGACCTAATAAGTTTAAATTTTGGGCATTAAAAACATTCCTATCTGAATCCATTGCTGTTATCTGTTACTCTGTTACCAAAAAGAAGTTATAGCAATAAAAATTGCTGTTTTAGAGTTCTGTGGGCAATTTGCGCTTTAACACTAATCTCAAAAATCACAAAAAGCTCTAAAAAATGTGAACAAAACTAAACACTAAACAAGCATGCCCCAACTAAATTATGGTAGGCACACATTGCTCATTGCGCCAAAAGCAAGCCAAGTGGGAGACACCGAGTCTCCACGATGTTGTCACGATGAGTCCCGAAGCATGCTGTTTGTGATTGGTCGGTACATGGTTACTATTATTGTATGCTATAAATTTGGTTGTGACCCAAATGATTGCCAGAAAAAATTATTATTATTATAAAAAAGTACTAAACAACTCTATATTTCAGCTGCTCCAAGTGTAAACAACAATTTTCACCCTACAATTGGCGGTAGAATTGTTGGAGGAGTAGAGGCTAACATTACAGATTTGCCATATCAAGCGGCACTTTTACGTAACGGAGCCCAAATTTGCGGAGGTGCTTTAATTAGCGACGATACCATTCTAACTGCTGCTCACTGCGTAGCTCCAAGTGTAATTTCGAATGTTAACCAATTGAGCTTTAGAGTTGGTTCGGCGCAATGGAGCAGTGGCGGTCAGGTGATTGCTGCGAGAGAAATTAAATATCATGAGCTTTACCAAGATTGTGACTGGTGTGATCCTGACTACGATATTGCTGTTGTAACTCTACAAGAGAGAGTTCGTGTTCAGAATGCAATTGCTATTCCTTTAGCTGCCGCAAATCGTCAATATCAAGCAGGTATAGTTAGTATTTTAGATTATCTTTGAAAATATTTAGCAATAAAAACTGAGATTTGCCCATTGCCTTTATGGATGTTGTAAATAATGGACCCTTTAATGAATACATAAAATAATGTTGTATATTATAGTTGTTTATTATCTTTTTATGAAATCTTTAAATTCCAATTCAATATCAATTTTTTTTTGTAATAAGGTTAACCGAAAACTTTTACAACATTAAAAACTTGTGGTTGGCTTCTCCATTCATAGCATACATAGTTCACTACTTGTATAGTTGTAATAGCTATTTTATTAAATACTTGGTAACCTTTTATTATTTTATTTTTATTTAACTAGGTACCTATGCAACAGTATCTGGTTGGGGAGTAGTTAGATCTGGAGATTGGAATGGCCCCGAAACCCTAAGAAGAGTAGACGTACCAATAGTTAACGAAGTCGAATGCCGTTTCGTGTATGGAAGCATTATTACCGAAAGAACTATTTGTGCAGGTTACGACGCCGGTGGCAAAGATTCCTGCCAAGGGGACTCTGGTGGTCCATTCGCAGTTAACGGAGAATTGGCTGGCATTGTGTCATTTGGAGCTGGCTGTGCACTAGCAGGATATCCCGGAGTATATGCATCAGTTCCAGGGCTACGTGAATGGATTAGACAAAACTCCGGATTATAAATTTTTTATAATTATTTACATTTATTGCAATAAAAATACTTTATATTAATATGTTTTTTTTATCCATACTATTAAATAAAATTGTTAAGTCACTGACTGACTGGCTGATTCATCAACGCCCAACCTAAACCCCTAATCCTAGAAGTATGAAACTTCTAGTATGTCTTCTCCTTATAACGTTGGCGTTCACTAAAAAGTTTTTGTTGCAAATCGTCAAATTTTTGAAACATAATTTAATAATTGAAAAACTATTAAATTCAAAATTATTATATTAATATAAAATTCTTCTAAAATTGATCAAGCAATCCAAAAATATCATAATATACAGGGTGCTCCATTTAGAAAGAAGTAACAAAACCACTTTGATAAGTCGCTTAAAGAGATTTTTAAAGAATTTCATTGAATTTCCCATATCTCATTACTACTTGCAGATTACAAATCTCAATTGTACGGGTTCCTGTTGAAACCAGATCTATTTTCGGTCTGGATAAAGAATTTCCAATTGTAGAACATCTGTTTACGTAATACCAACTGTGAGGTTTTCATCAATTAAAAATGATAAACCTATTAGTTTGAAAAATATCTTCATCTTACCATATGTAGTGAAATTTGTGTTTTAAGAAACTATTTTAATTCTTCAATAATATACAGAACGTTCTATTTAAAGCAAACAAGTTCCTATTTTTTCCGATCAATCCTGTACACTTAATTGGATTGATCAGATTGATTGAATATTGGAGCTGCCTACTTTTAAAAAAATAATAAAAAACAGTAGCTGTCCCGGATAATTTATACATTTCCTTTACGCACAACACATTTTCGGTAAGAAGATAATCGGAAAGATGAAAAATAAATAAAACAAATTTTTGGCTTATTTGGGATTAAAAATATAATTATTACCCATGTTTTATAAGTAAATTAATATCTGGATCTATTAATATATGCTTTTTGTCAGCTGTATATAGATAAGGATAATAATTTCGAATTCGCAGTTTAAAGTACCACTAAATCAAGATGAATCAACTCTTGATGTTGTTGGCCGTTCTTGGCTTTGCTTGGGGTGAGTATCTATTTAGTTGAAAATTTCACACCTGTACTTTTTAACCAATAAGATACCTTAATTATGACTAGTTACCATGGCAACTAAAAGAATTTCCGGAAATTTTTTCGAGGCGCCACGATATTTAAGTGGAAATTTTTTGACAGTTGAAAAGGTAAACATATGATCTACAACCATTAAATAATGTACATATACCTGTGAATAATGCAAAATATCTGAATTATGTAACATTATTATTTATTATTCGCTATAACGTTTTATTAAACAGAAAACATTTGTTTAATTATTATGAATTAACAATTTATATTTCAACAAACGTCGGATGTACAAACATAAGATTTAAATGTTGCTTGAATTCTAACCCATCCTCTCTTCTTAATGGTGAATAGGAAGGTGACGAATTAATTAGATGTCTATATAACCTATAATAATTTGATTTATTTTGTTATTATTTTGCTTATTAGTGGATATCATTATATATTTGCCAATGAAGATATTAGTTCAACATGAAATAAATTCTAAAATATATATACATAATAGGTATATCCATCATATTCCGTTAAATAAATAAAAATTACCAACTTTAGTTACACCAAATGCTAAAACTCAGATGGGCATTAGTTCAGTCTATCGCCCTTTCATAATTTTGGGTTACTAAAGGTGGCAGAAATGTATTTTATGTTAAAGTATATTAGTTCACCATGAAATAAATTCTAAAAAAATCATATAGGTATATGCACCATATTTCGTTAAATAAAAAAAAATACCAACTTTAGTTACACCAAATGCTATAACACAGATGGGTATTAGTTCAGTCTATCGCCCTTTCATAATTTAAGGTTACTAAAGGTGGTAGAAATGTATTTTTTATTATTAAACTCAACACTCAGCGTACAGACGTTTTAAACTATAGGGTAAAGTGGGCACTTAAGAAAAATGTGTTATCCTAAACACAAAAATTATATATAACGGTAAATGATTTTAAAATAGCAAGTCACTAGTGCACTCACTACCGTTTTTGATGCGAAAGAATCTGAAAATTATTTGTATAATTTTATGACAACAAAATATACAAAAATGTGCTTTTGACTGACATTGCCATACATATGGGGGAATGCCGGTCACCTATCCGGGCAATGCCGGTCATGCAGAAAAATATTTTAGGAATAATGAAATAAGCTGGAAATAAGTATTTTTTTATAAAAAATTAAAATTTATTGATATAAAAAACATATCTATTTAAGAACAAAAGGTAGATTTACTTGTTACAACGAAAAATGAAACAAAATTTGAATTTAAAATAGCTGAAAATTTTAAATAGCTATATAGAATAAATCTCCTTGAGTAACAGGCTGACACGCATTACAGATGTATCCCTCTGCTGTGTCCCATCCACTGCATTCAGAATACGCCCATCTTCCACATAGGGTGCACCTGACCGCCATTACCCATCTGTGACAATATTTCTTTTGCCTCATTTTCCAAAAAAAAAAAAAAATGTTTTGTTATTCTTTTTTATACAAGAAAAGCAAGAAAAATAGTCAATCTTTACGTTGTAACTGAGCTTTTATAAAACAATAGAAAGATTTTATCTCCAAGTATTATTTCACTTACCGTAAATATTACATCAAAATTGTCGAAAATACGTGGTCTGCTGTATTAAACAAGGTATTAATGCAAACTGCTCACAAATCGGCTATCGAGAATCAGAGGTCAGCTGGCACATTGCATCGTTGCCAAAATTAACTATAAGTACTTTGACGCCCTGACCGGCATTGTCCACGTGACCGGGATTTGCCCACTTTACTCTATACCTAGTAATTATTAAGCTTTGTGACAGAACCGGTTAAACAAAAATGAAAATTCAACATATTATGTCAAAATACCCTGGCCAACTTGACAAGCAGTGAAATTAGTTTAAAATGTCAAGTTTCATTAATAATTTTTTTTCCAAATTATGGTGTGAAGTGGTGTGAAATTTTCTTACCGAATCCCACGCGAGCTTAAATTATTCCTGGAAATTTTCTTTTGGGCACGAATATTTAAAAAAAATTATCCCTCGTCGCTTTGCGACTCTTGATAATTTTCAAAATATTCGTGCCCTCAAGAAAATTTCCGGAAATAATTAAAGCTCTTGTGATATTATAAGTGACTATTGACTTAAGACTGAAAATATTTATATTCGTGTACAAGTTAATAGTTAATTTTCTCTTTTTCATTTCTAGGAAATTTTAGTTTTTTAAAATGACCAAAAATACTTTTTGGAACTTTTACTATTTCTGTTCCTAAACAACCTGCTACCTAACATATAGTAAGTTTTTTCATAAATATATTTTTCAAATTAACTTTAATCTAATAATTTTACTTTTTCAGATTACCACCTTTATTTCTTCTACAACATTCTTTAATCATCTTATGCCACTGTTTATAATGACTTTTCTTTCTGACACTTGTAGTGATCAGCCACGCTTTTGTAGTCCCAATTACCATTTTCTCTTTTTACATGAATATTATAAAATAACTATTTATTTAATTACTTCCTCGTCTATTAAATTTTTCTTATTTTAATAACAATCATTTTTTCTTGACATATACTGCCTCAATTCACGTTTTTTCGTTCATAATGTCCTGAATTATTACTTTATATTGTTTATGATTGGTCTCCCTTAATAGGTTTTATTATATTTGGTAGTTTTGTTTGAAGTTTCTTCAAAAACCTTAACTGGTAACCGAGTCAATTCTGTCATGCTAAGACTGTATGCACCTTTTATATTTCCAATATTTCTTTATTCTCCTGAGGATGAATGTTTATATATTCGAAATGAAGAGATAATTCACCATCATTTAAACTTCTTACTTATTGCTAATCAAATTACGATACGCCTTCATTTGGCACGGCCATGCTTTCAAACCCATGTTCGTACGAAAGCTTCGTAATCCAGCAGTGTACTTTTTACTGCATTCATAATAATATTGTACCAAATAATTCTTGTTTTCATGTTCAAATTGTTACAATAGTACAAGGGCGTCCATAGAGCGTTTTGGGGGGAGGGGGCAAAAACTTAAACAATACTTTTTTATATACAGTGTCACCAGTAAAGTCCGCATCATATGGGATTTTTTTTATTAATAGCTTTATTCGAAATTTGACTTTGGCATCAAGTTCTGCTTCGATCGAGTTGAAAATTAAGCAAAAAATAGTAGTAACGTGATTCGCATTATCTGTCAAATTTTAATTTTTTTCAAAAAATAATTCAAAAGTGGGGTTATTTCTGAAAATATCAAAAAAGTTATAGGAAAAAGTTTTTTTAAATGCAGTTTCTAGCCCACATGCAAAATTTCAGCTGGATTTGATAATTTTTATTATTTACCCATATTTTGTAAATTGCACCACTTTTGCAAAATAACACTCAACGTAACCTACATAAAACTTCTTAGTTTTGACAATGCTTTATTTCAGATACATTTTTTTTAAAGTAGCGTTATATTAAATGTTTGCTTTTATACGAAATCAAAATTGGGCTATTAAAATTTGGTCGCATGTGATGCAAACTTCATTTGTTATTGACCCTGTATAAGGTAACTTTATAAAATAAGTATTTTTGAAAACATAGTTTGTGTCTGAAAGTAATACACCTTAATATTAAGACAAAAAAGAACACAGTGTCATCAGTAAAGTGTTTATTAAGTGGAAAATAAATTTTTGCTTAACCCAACGGAAAGTTTATCTATTTTCAACGATTTAATTTAAAATCTATTTATTTTATTTTTTATTTTTTACTTTCAGTCACAAACTACGTTTTCAAAAATACGTATTTTATGAAGTTACCTTATACAGGGTCAAAAACAAATGAACTTTGCATCACATGCGACCAAATTTTGATAGCCCAATTTTGATTTTGTAGAAAAACATACATTTATTATGACGCTAGTTTAAAGAAAATGTATCGGAAATAAAGCACTGTCAAAACTAAGAAATTTTATGTATAGGTTGCGTTGAGTCTTATTTTGCAAAAGTGGTGCAATTTACAAAATATTGGTAAAAAATCAAAATTATCTTATCCAGCTGAAATTTTGCATGTGGGCTAGAAACTGCATTTAAAAAAAATTATAACTTTTTTCGATATTTTCAGAAATAACCCTACCCCACCCCCAAATTAGTATTATTATTATTATAAAAAATTACTAAACAACTCTATATTTCAGCTGCTCCAACTGTTAACAATAACGCCTTCAATTTAACCAAATTTCACCCCACAATTGGAGGTAGAATTGTTGGTGGAGTAGAGGCCAACATTAGAGATTTGCCTTATCAAGCTGCAATTTTGCGTAGAGGCGACCAAATTTGCGGAGGTGCTTTAATTAGCGACGATATCATTCTTACTGCTGCTCACTGCGTAGCTCCAAGTGTAATACCAAACATTGACCTATTAAGCTTTAGAGTTGGTTCGTCGCAATGGCACAGTGGCGGTCAGGTAATTGCTGCGAGACAAATTATAATTCATGAGCTTTACCAAGATTGTGACTGGTGTGAACCTGACTACGATATTGCTGTTGTAACTCTACAAGAGAAAATTAGTGTTCAAGATGCAACTGCTATTCCTTAGCTGCCGCAAATCGTCTATATCCAGCAGGTATAGTTAGTATTTTAGATATATATATATATAGACCTTTGAAAATATTTAGCAGTAAAAACTGAGATTTTGATGAAGTAAATAATGGACCCTTTATTGAATAAATAAAATGTTGTATGCTACCGTTGTTTATTCTCTTTTTATAGATACCTTTAAATTATGATTTATTATCAATTTTTTTTTTGTAATAATTTTTTACGAACACTTTTACAACATTAAAAACTTGTGGTTGGCTTCTCCGTTCATAGTATACATAGGACGTTCACTACTTGTATACTTGTAATAGCTATTTTTTTAAATACTTGGTAACCTTTTATTACTTTATTTTTATTTAACTAGGTACATATGCAACAGTATCTGGTTGGGGAGTAACTTCTTCTGGAGCATGGTCAAGCCCCGAAACCCTAAGGAGGGTAGACGTACCAATAACTGACAAAGTCGAATGCCGTTTCGTGTATGAAAGCATTATTACCGAAAGAACTATTTGTGCAGGTTACGATGCTGGTGGCAAAGATGCCTGCGAAGGAGACTCTGGTGGTCCATTCGCAGTTAACGGAGAACTGGCTGGTATTGTGTCATTTGGAGCTGGCTGTGCACTACCAGGATATCCCGGAGTATATGCATCAGTTCCAGGACTACGTGAATGGATTAGGGAAAACTCCGGATTATAAATTATTTAAATTTATTGCAAAAAAAAATATTTATAATTATTTTTCTTTTTATCTATATTATTATATAAAATTGTAAAGTCACTTACTGCCTGACTGGCTAATTCAACAACGCCTAACCTAAACCCCTAATCCTAGAAGTATGAAATTTCGAGGATGTCTTCTCCTTACAAATTTGGCGTTTCCTAAAAAGTTCTTATTGCAAAACATCAAAATTTTAAAACATAATTTAATAATTCAAAAACTATTAAATTCAAGAGTATGATATTTTATATAAAATGTTTCTAAAATTGATCAAGCAATTTAAAAGTATCATAATATACAGGGCGTTGCAGTTAAAAGAAAGTATGTCTGATATGGCCTGACTATTTGGGACAAACTATATAATTGAAAATTATCTCAAATTGTATACCTAGTGCCTCGGTCTTGTAGAAGACAAAATAGTATGGTATTTGTAAAGTTATTTTTTAATTTCATATATATTTCAAAGGTAATTTTGGGAGAATTGTATCGTGAAGGAACATACCCAGATAACATTTTTACATCATGTACTATGAATATAATTTAGGGTACACGGCACATAATACTCCTAACATATTCTGTCCATGTTAGATGTAAGCGGTAAATTATCCAGGGGGGTTCCCCCCACGCTCTGAATGTAGGGTTAAAAGCTTATATTTATCATTTAAATTTGATGTGATTTTGTACTTTTTTTACTGTTTTTTATTATCGACCCCTCCCCCCCTACTTCCTTTATATACTATTAACTACCGAAGAACAAAACATACCTAAAAAAGAGGGATTGCCAGCTAGTTTTTCTCAATTTTAATTGAGTAACCGTGATTAGTAAATTATGCAAATAAAAACTTAGTTGATACGCAAATTAACCAAATCGCCATTACTGAAAATTGGAGAATTAACTTACTCTGATTAATGGGGTAAATTGGTGGATACAGCCATTATAGATATTTGAAATTTATTAGAATTTTCCAAATTATTAGGTATATTTTATACAACCTTTATGAAAAATAGATTAATGGCTGAAATTTGTCGACACTCTATCCACATAGAAATTTTGATTAGTTGTTGTTTTATAATTATGATAGTTATAATTAAAACAAGAAAAAATATATAATAATAAATTTCCTGATATTCGACCAATCTAGTTTTTTAAATTTAAAACGTATTTTAGTATCTGTCACTGTCATTGTCTTATTAGTGAAATTTGTAATTAAACAAGTATATCCCCACCAGCACAATATAAAAATAGAAGAACACTGAAGAAACTATGGTAATGTAATAGTATTGAATACAGTATTTTTTCGAAAACAAACTTAAATTAGAACTTATTCTTTTAAAATAACCTACTTTTCCTACACTCTTCGATATGACCAATATATACGTAAATATGTAAAACTGTTTACTTATTCCAATTTTTCACTATTAAGGTGGAATTCTTAACGTCATTCCATCTATTGCCAACCTATAACCTATTTCGCGTTGCTTTTTTTTAGATTATTATTTGATTAACTAACATTTAAATAAAATCAATATCAATATATTTAGGTAATATCTGACATATTACAAAAATATCAATTTATTTCATTGCTAATTTTGGGAGAATTTTATTGTGAAATAAGATTGACATAATAATGTTAAAAAAAATCTTACCCGATATTTTTGGCTATACAATTCTTCTAAAATATTTAATAAAATTCCTTGATATTTATTTAATATGTCAATAATTATTACCTATAAAATATAAAGACGATAATGATTTTATTTAAATTTTGTTTAAAAGCTAGAAAAAATAAATAAATATACGCGAAATAGGTTATAGATTGGCAAGCATGTTGATACTCCAACCTTAATTACAACATTTATATTTTAAAAATTTAAATTATTATACCCATAACCATACATTTAGTTTTTGAAATATTTAATTCTAATGTATTTACTTTCAGCCAATTTAATATATATTTATCTCAGAGTTTAGATCATTTGGACCATCAAAAGTATTTGAAGCATTCATTAAAAGTAAGGTGTCATTAGCAAGCATTTTCAATATATAAATTTTTCTAAACTGAAGGCATATAATGTATAAAATAAATAATATTATACCCAGTATACTTTCTTGTTCTTCTATGTTATTTATTATTTGAATATATTTTTGATATCTTTGTTTTTTGTGACCTATTGCTTAAATAATTTTTAAACCATTAAGAAAATTTTCCGCGATTACCATACTGATACAATATAGTCTAGTCCTGTCAATTCTTTTGAACCCTCGCTTGAAATCCAAAGAGACAGCTATAATATTTTTTCCTACACATTACATAGCTGTCTCTGAACCAGTTGGAAAGGAAATCAAAATTTTGATATCAATGAATTCCAATAAGTATTCAAATACGACTTCTAATAATATCTCAACATCCCATAAAACATTTACTGACCTCATGTTATTAAATAAAATGTAATTGATTTTTTATCTATCCACTTAATTGATATAAAAAAAATACTACTTATTTTTTCTTATTCTATTAATGAATTAATATTTCTTTCATAAAATAAAGCAATTAAGTCTAAATAATCATAAATTTTATAGGGAAGACAAAGATGTTAGCGTAGTATAAGGTTGACAACAACAACAACAGTCTAGTGTCATGGCAACAATGAAAACTGACCAGGACCCGGGATTGTATCAGAATCAAGATTTCTTATATACTGTACCATATTTGTGGTATTTTAATAATACATACAGGGTGTTACAAATTCGAGGCTAAGTACAGGGATCTCCGAAACTACGAGAGATACAAAGTCGGTTAAATGGGGGCAAAGTTCCGCAATATGGAGCTCAAGAAAATGCCGCTATAAAAATTTCAAAGTTCCGACTACCTTCGGAGATATCCGAAAATAAACGAAAATTAGCAAATTCGTTTTTATTTTTTCCTGATTACATTTGTTGAAATAATTTCAAACAAATGTCACATATCCATTGCCACTTTTTCTCCTCTACAAGATGACATAATTAGTTTTTAATTCCGACGTTTCGTTGGCGGGCCACCATCATCAACTTCATTTTTTTAAATACGGACCTGGAATTTAAATTGCGTATTTTTGATCCTCATACCTCTGAAACCTAATATTTGATGTCTTCTAAATGTCATGCAGACGTTTCGTGTCCCAAAAATGCATCAGCAAGGTTTTTGGATTTAAAAAAAAATTCTACCCTAGTGAAAGTCAGAACAAAAACAAATTCCTATTAGACAAACTTACTTTAATACGGGATTAACGAAATTACAAATATTGCTGAGGTGTATTCATACACTGACTGAATAATTTTGGCGTTGAACCATATTTATCTTTTACCATTATTAAATTCCAACCTTTGAAACAGCAAGTATGTGTAAAATAAATAAGAGTGCCATGAAAAATTAAAAACTAATGACATTTGGGGCACTGCGGTGATAACGTTTGTGGATTTTTTATTTTAATGCCACAAAATGCCATTCTCCAACCAAGAAAAAAGTGATATGCTTCGCATTTACTTTTTATGCCAAAGAAATTGTTATAGATCCACTCAGATGTATTTTGAGCAATATCCGGAAAAACCTCAACCACATTACACATACTTTAAAAGGTTGGAGTTTAATTTGAAGGAATATGGGTCATTTATAAAACCACGAAAGAAATATGGTAATAAATTCGAAAATGGGGAAATTGATACAGTTCTAAACCAGGTTAGTATTTTTTATAAATTATGATAATATATGCTTTTTAATAAATGCTGTCTATTGTATCTACAGGTAAACCAAAACCCTTATGTGTCCACCAGACAAATTAAGTCGGAAGCAAACTTGCACTCTTTACACCATGTTAAATGTTGGCGAATATTAAAATCAAATGACTTCAAGCCCTTCAAAATTCATATTTCTCAAACATTACATCCTGGAGATGCCGAGAGAAGAGTTACTTTTTGCCAATGGATGAGAGATCAGGCTACAATAATTCCGAATTTTTTAAATCGCATTATCTGGACGGACGAGTCAAAATTCACAAATTGTGGTTTATTTAATAGAAATAACGAACATGTTTGGGCTGTAGAGAACCCCAGAGAAAATAGAGAACTTCGTCCTCAAATCAGGTTTTCCATTAATGTTTGGGCAGGATTGTGTGGGGACAAAATCTTGGGTCCATTTTTATATGACCATAATTTAAACGCAGATATGTATCTTAATTTTTTAAATAACCAATTTGAAGATTTTTTAATGGATGTCCCGTTGGCAACCCTTCCACATCTCTGGTTTCAACATGACGGTGCACCTCCCCATAATGGTCGATATGTGTGTGCATAGTTACATCGAAATTTCCCAGAAAAGTGGATAGGAAACCGAGGTGTGGTAGAGTGGCCAGCGAGATCGCCCGATCTGACACCCCTAGATTTTTTTCTATGGGGTGCAATAAAAAATAAAGTATATAAAAATGGGCCTGTTGAAAACTTGGCGGAGTTACGTCAAAAAATTTTAACTTCATGCCGATCTTTACGCAAAAGATCAATTTTAAGGGCAGTAAGAAAAGTAAATACCAAAGCATTAAAGTGTTTAAACGTAAACGGCAATCTGTTCGAACATTTGAGATAAGTTTGAAGGATATTCTCACCTTTTCTTAATTTTGTTATGATATTACCAGTGCGTTAATCCTGTTTTAATGTGGTTATTTAAGTAAGTTTATCTAATATGAATTTGTTTTTGTTCTGTTTCCTTTACCCATAATTTATTACATTTATTATTATTAAATAAGTGTTTTAAAGACAAAAATATTTTAATTTTCTCTTATACACCTCATCTGCTCAATTTCAAATGAATACTGGTATTTTCACTAGGGTAGAATTTTTTTTTAAATCCAAAAACCTTGCTGATGCATTTTTGGGACACGAAACGTCTGCATGACATTTAGAAGACATCAAATATTAGGTTTCAGAGGTATGAGGATCAAAAATACGCAATTTAAATTCCAGGTCCGTATTTAAAAAAATGAAGTTGATGATGGTGGCCCGCCAACGAAACGTCGGAATTAAAAACTAATTATGTCATCTTGTAGAGGAGAAAAAGTGGCAATGGATATGTGACATTTGTTTGAAATTATTTCAACAAATGTAATCAGAAAAAAATAAAAACGAATTTGCTAATTTTCGTTTATTTTCGGATATCTCCGAAGGTAGTCGGAACTTTGAAATTTTTATAGCGGCATTTTCTTGAGCTCCATATTGCGGAACTTTGCCCCCATTTAACCGACTTTGTATCTCTCGTAGTTTCGGAGATCCCTGTACTTAGCCTCGAATTTGTAACACCCTGTATATTTAAAATAAGCATATCTTATTATTAGTTAGAAGGAGGTTCAACGACCTGAAAAGTAGATCAAAGCGCTTCTATTTGCCTACCCCTGAATCTTTTTCAACTACCACTACTCTGGTACTCGTTCTGAAAGTCAGGTTGCCTTTCAGTCGAGGGCGATAACTTCCTCTCTTTGGAGAAACGTCGAGCCAAAGACCCTCAGTCTCCCCAGAGGATCACACGTCTCCCAAAAGTGCAGCGGTGTCTCCTCCTCTTTCCGACACCCAGGACAAATTGAGTCCTACTCCACGCCAATCAGTCTCATATGTTTCCTCAACCGACAGTGCCCAGACAGAATATCTATTAATGTATGAATTGAGAGCCCCCCATCTCATATTCAGGTGCCACTTTAATCTGCCTGTTTGCCCTTTTAGATTTGCCCCACTTACTTGTTCCATAGAACGGACCCACTAATTACGTACATACCCCACCTGTTGATTTGAAATTTCTATTGCTGGTTCTGGCCCTTGGAAAGTTTTAGAAACTTTAGTTTTAAATAGAAAAACTTTATACCAGTATTTATAACCCTATAAAACTGTAATTTTTAATAATTATTGTAACTTGACATTGATATTGGATACCCACTTTTGTCGATAATATAGCAGATTAAAAATAAACGACCACTATTAAAAGATTACCCCACTCACCTCACGATGTTGTTTTTATATAAATAGGTGACATGCTCTTAAAAATCCACTTGTAACAAATCTATAGAAAGTTTAAAATGAGGAATCTGTACGTTCTATTTTCTTTACTTAGTCTAAGCTGGGGTATGTACTAAATAGATTCCAAACATTTTATAATTTATTATTTTTATTTCCTTAGCATTATATTTTTAAAATTATAATTTCAGAACCGCAAGGTACGGAATTTTAATTGTTTGTTTAATAATGCACATAAGTTAGGTGTCTTATCTTAGGTCTGATAATGCCCGAAAGGGTGAAAAACGTGTAACCGATTTTTATTGTCAATACACAATTTGAGACCGAGACCTTGTATCTTTTAATTTCAAACAGCTATACTAGGTCTATTTAAGAATAATGGACGATTTCCTCAATCAGGGTTAGTGCCTGGTTGCAGCCTGGATACATGTAGAGAGACACACTTGGGTATAGTCTCTATATTTGTAGTATTTTCAGTTCTCCCAACTACAAATCTCGGTCTGAGCTTCACTCTCTGCCATCCATCTTAGGTATCGTTATTTATATTTAGAATTTCTTTTATTTTATTAGCTGTTTGCACTTCATGCAATGCTGCGCTCCCTTGTTCTAGCCGGATTTGATCTTCACCACAGCCTTTCTTTTATGATTGCTCGCCCATTTTCGGGATTGAGGTTATGTGAATTTCCAATTATCAGATCACGATTGAAATTTTGTTTATGGTTTGATATTGGTATTATTGGTTTGCTCACCATTTGTTTTAAGAGGTCTGTTATTTGCCCGCCTGCAGAAGCCATAGTCGGTTTGATTTGATCATGCTTATTTCCTCTGGCACTTCCGTCAATTATTTGGACGCGGGTCTCAAGCGCAGGGCGGGGAGGATCCTCGTGGCTTTTTTCATAGAACTTAACTTATTTCCATTAGGTAATGCATTTTCTCTTTGAGAAAGGCATAATTCTCATGAAGAATTTCATTCTTTGATTCCTCTCCTTCTTTGTAGTATTTATTTTAGTTGTATTTGGTGGCGACAAACGGCACTTTTGGCTTTTACAGCTCGCATGAAACACTTCTCAACACTTTACACATTTTACGTATGCTTTTACTACTCTGGTTTCATAATATTTTCACTTTTCATTGACAGGACCTTCCAACGATACATCATCGGCGGCCATATTTTCTTCTTCCAATTTACAACTGTTCTTTATAAAAATTATTTTATTCTTGTAATATAGTCACGTCGAATACCAGTCGAGAGAAAACTGTATCTGCAAAAATGTTTTTCTAGTTTTTATTAGAGTTTGTTACTATCGGAAAATTTCGTTCATGATATTTACCAAACTGAATTCTTCTGTCTAAACAATAATCGTCGTCAAGTTGTTGCAAAATTTTCATTTTGTAACAATGAAATTTTAGCATTTTTAGTACTTTCCTAACAAAATCTTTGGATATGCCGATAACTGTTACTATATGACGCAAAGGTGTTAACATTGAATTTATATAAACTTGTTCAATAACCTCCATCTGCATATCTTCATCCAAAACTTACAATTTCGTGTACAGGGTCCTGCAATACTGCGTCAAGCTTCCATACCTCCTATACGAATTAAGTTAGGAACTTTATTCTTATGCTGATTTATACTGTTTTATAGTATGTATTTCAGGAAAATATTTTCCCATAATATACAGGGGGGCCCTAAAATTGTATTTTTTTAATTGAGACATCCTGTATTTTTTGTATTTTTAAATTCGTATTAATGTCCTTTATAATTGTTTGTAATTATATGAAATTTGATTTATTAGTTAAGGAATAATAACTTAAAAACTAAAAAGAAATAATTTGCAGCCCTGGAAAAAATAATCAAATAAATAATCTAAACGCATGTTTTTAATAACAACATTGGGAGTGAATAATGTTAAGGAGTCAAGAGATATTATAAATAAAATATATTTTATCTATTTTATACAAGATGTTCAAAAAAAGGTTTCAAAAATTACATACCTTAAACTAATTTTTCTCAAGTTTTTCAAATGGAACATCCTGTATATTAAAGGTTGGAGACAATGATGTTTCTTGAGATACTTACCAGTTGAAACGTTGTGATTTAAAACAAATAAAGACAACAAGTCCAAAAATCTTTCATCATTCAAGATCCTGTATATTATTTTTCTATTTAAAGAAGAATTTCAAAATAAAAGAAATTTCTATTTGCAATTTATTTAAAATTCCTAACCGTTTTCATAATTTATCAAAAACATAAATGTCGCTATCTCTAATAACGTTTTACGAAGAAAGAAGCTAAGCGGCCAAGGAAAAACAAACAGAATTAATAATTAAATACATTCTGACATTATTTGTCAGAAATAAGTATTCAAGTGTACTTAAACGGAAAATTGCATAAATTTATTTTCAACCAATTAGAAGGGTCCTTTTTGTTTACGTTGCTTATAGCAACGGGAGATTATCGCGATAATTTTGTTAGTTCCTATTAACTTAATGAAATTAAAAAGAGATAATTTTTCTGTCAAAAATGAAGTGCTTATCTATTGGCAAAAGTCACTCAGAATAAAATCAAAATAGATTTTGTTGCTAACTTATAATTTTTATTGATACTAACCAATTTGCTTTACATATCGAACACCGGGGCTAAAAGAGACACATCAAAAATTTAACTAAACTCATGGGAAATATGTTTTTTTAAGTTTCATTTGAAACTATGTAGACATGTAATTTCAGATGTTATGGTTGAAAACGAATTAATGTTTTTATTGTTTCTGAAATTTTAGTAATAAAACTTAGTTACTAACAAGTAAAATCAACTTCTATTGTAAAAATATAGTGTATCATATTTAACTAAACTCATCGGAAATATGTTTTTCAAGTTTTATTTGAATTTAAAACTATAAAGACATTGGCTTTCAGATAACAAATTTATTATTATTACAAAATGAGTTACTAACCGCTAAAATGAACTTAATTTCTAAATCTCTAATTAGTTACAATTAACTAAAGCCGCCGGAAATATGTTTTTGTAGCATTTTAGCAAAAAAATTACAATAAGAAAAGCCTCCAATTTATGAAATTTTCTTACCGAATCTCCCACGTAGCAGAATTAATTCCCGATAATTTTTTTCTTGGTTTCACTCATGTTTTTGTTGATAGAAAATTTCCCTCGTCTTCGACTCGGGATACTTTTCTATCAACGGAAACATTGATAATTTTTAGTTCAAATAATATTTTTTTAAAAGAAAGTAATTTTCATCCATAGCCTGGTGAAATTAAATGTGGCACACATGAAACTCATGTTTTCTCAGAATTCCTTGGGCTGACTTTCCACTAATTCCAAATTCCAACAACAGATGCTTCGTTAATATTTGGCTTTTCAATAATTGTCAATAAAATTGCTGAACTGGTTTTCTTCATTTAGTGCCGTCTCTGTTCTTTTTTTTTTATGAAACAAAGCGCTCAAAATATCTATTAAAAATCGTCTGGATGCTGCCTTTCAGGAAACCAAGTCGCATTAATAATTGTACTAGCGAGAAAACACTTTTTCTTCCTCTTGCCCAATACAAAAATCATATTAATGAGCTTTCCAAGTATCCTACCGTATTTATTTGTGACAAATAATGTTAAATGCATTTAATTGATAAATTTGGTTGTTTTTTCATAGCCGTCTAGCTATCTTGTTTATAAAACTTTATTATGGATAGCGACATTTTTGTTTTTTGATAATGGTTATAAAAACAGATTGGAATTTTAAATAAATGGCGCATACAAAAATTTGTTTGTTCTAAAATTCTTAATCAAATAGTTAAATTATATACTCATTTGAAAACTTGAGAAAAATTAAAGTTTGCCGTTTTATAGACGAAATTTTGAACACTGTGTATAAAATAAGTAAAATCTGTTCGATTTATAGTATTTTTTGACCCCTTGTCTTTAATCTCACACAATTCTGTAAATAAGAATATGCTTTCAGATTGTTTAGTTGATTTTTTTTCCACAGCTGCAAAACTTTTATTGACTTTTTAATTTATTACTCCTAAACTACTAAAGCAAATTCAATAAAATTATAAGCAGTTCTAAAGGATACTAATACAAACCTAAAAATACAAAAAAATACATGGTGTCACATTTAAAAAAATACAATTTTATGTTGTCACTCTTTTTTGGGCCACCCTGTATATGCGAAAATATTATCCTGAAATACATCCCGTGTTATTGTATAAGGTAGCATATAAATGGAATTCTGAACTCAATTCGTATAGAAGCTATGGAAGTCTGACGCACCATTGCAGGACCCTGTATATGAGTGGCTGACATTTTGTCAGGATGCTTATCTTGAAAGTAATGGCAGTTCTTAAGTAGCACATGCACCGACGACGCAGCACCATAAAGAAAAATAATTTTTACTTGTTTGTCCATATTATACACTATTCCCGAATAAGATCAAATTCTAAGAAAAAATACAGACACAAGTACCTAATGGCAAAAGAAGCACGCAACTTTTAAATGATCTAAAAGATGCAATTTTTTTTAAAGGTTTTGCAAAAAAGAAACCAAGAATTTGCGTTATTGGAAAAAATATACCCTTTTAGCAATACAATAGTTTCTAGTTTAGGTTTGGAATAATTTTTCATTAACTACGTCTATTTTCTAATTTTTCCTGCCAAATTTTGCCAACAAGTTTTAAAACATTTGCTCAAAATTTTGGTTTTGTACTTAATTCTCATTAATTTTGGTATCCCTAAAAAGCATTATCGATTATCTTTCCAGAGAGGTGTCACACGTAGAGTATTGTTATTAGCGATTTTTAAGGGGATGAGGGAAGTGTTTCAGCGGTCGGTGAGAGTGGTTCGCAAATTACCTAGTTTCTGTTCCCCTACGTTTTTGTAAAAATTGATTTTTTGTATTTTTTGATATTTTCTTTACTGTAGAAATTATAGCCATTGAAAATTTTTAAAAAGTCACCCTGTGTACGATACAAAACCCAGAAGCGATATTCATAAACTCGTTATGTTTTTAGCTGCACCAAGTTCCAGCAACTCGGACATTGGAATCGTTGGCGGAGATGACGCTGACATCAAAGACTTTCCTTATATGGCTGCCCTTATATACGAATCCCGTCAATCTTGTGGAGCTTCTCTGATTAGCAATGATACTGTAGTTACCGCAGCTCATTGCGTTTTTTTTATTACAAACCCTAGTGAGCTAAGTCTAAGATTTGGTTCCTCGCAGTGGCGTAGTGGAGGGCAGCAAATATCTGTAAAACAGATTATAGTCCATGAAAATTATGGTGATTCTGACTACGACGTCGCTGTTTTAAAACTAAACGAAACTGTTAACGTAGAAAATGCTGTTCCAATTGCGTTAGCGGCAGCAGGCAGCCAGTTCGCAAGTGGTAAGTAATGATTAGGCATATGCAAGGAGACCGGAGAGTATGATAAAAGTAACTGTACCATTAAAGTCAATAAATCAAAAACATATTATTTCGCAATATTTTTATTATTATCTATACTATAATACAAAGTGTCCGGAAAAAGGAGGTTAATCCATTAACTACATAGTCTCTGAACAAAAATAATATGACTTTTAAAATGCCATTTTTCATTTTTGACCCTCATGTTCATTCAAGTTTAAAATTAAAAACTAATTTGGACAATTCGAGTATTTAATAAGACATAAATTTCAAATTCGGTACATCGCTTAAAAAGTTACATCCGAGGTTACATCTTATAAGAAAAAAAAACAAAAACCAATCTTTAAATATTCAAAATAGGTCCAGTACATGCTGACCCCCCTATTTTGAGTACGTGCGCCAGTGACTTTCACACTACATTTTTTTAGATACTCATTTGTTTTTGATTATTTTTGGACTCGAATAAACTTTCGATAAAATGATGCTTCTTGAAGATAATTTAAAAAGTAGCTATTGGTTCTTAACTGATGCCAATGCGACTTACGGTAATCTCATAATTTTCAAATGATAAATTAATTGAGCCGTTGTGGCATTACCATGGATACAAGTTAGAGTTAATTAAAACTTTGTATTAGATGACAATACCGAAAACAAAGGACTAGCCAAAAATTATGTAAAGACATATAGATAAAATCTTGTTGTACTAAGCCAGTTAAATGAAATTATTTTATTGCTCTACTAGGAACTTACTATTCATAACAGTAAAACGTCACTACTATCACTCGTTCTTAAGACAGTAATCTACTATTACTTATTAAATAAATTTGATACATCATAACAATATAATAAATATTGAAAACAAATTATTTTCATAAAATTATAAAGACGCCAGTAACAAAAAACAACCAAAATTAAAAAAAAGAGTCTAAATAAATTGCTCGATATCACCTCCATTTTTTAAATACACATTCGAGTCCTCTTTATTAAAAAAAAATCTTAACCTTTAAAAAATATGTGGTTTCAACCTGAACTGCTCTTCAGCTTGGAAGATTGTCGCTTAAAATCGGTTCCATATACACAAAATCTTTAATACATCCCCATACTGAATATTCCAAGGGGGTAAGGTCTTAGGAACAAGGTAGCCATTTAACAGAAGCATATTGTCCTAACTTTTCTGGCTAAATGCGGAAATAACCGTCTAGTTGAAACCAAATAGGTTGTGTTAGCACTAGAGGCAAATCATCAAGTAAATCGGGCTGTGTGTTATAAGGAAATAGTAAAAATTAATGACCTGTCAAAATTTGTGATAAAATTGCTGTTATGTAAAGAATATTATCGATAATAAGGTATTTGCAGGAATTGTAGGGCAATCAAATAATTTCATTTAACTGGCTTAGTAAACAAGATATTATCTATACGTCTTTACATTATTTTTGGCTAGTCCTTTGCATTCCGTATTGTCTAGATAACAATGCAAAGTTTTACTTAATAATATCTTGTATTCGTGGTAATGACAAAACGGCTGACTTGATTTAGCATTTGAGAACTATGAGATTACCGTATGCCGCGTTGGGACCTGCTAAGGAACCATACTTTTCAAATTATATTCAAAAGTTATTATTTTATCGAAATTTTATGGGAGTCAAATAATAATCAAAAACAAATGATTTCCTGAAAATATATAGTTAAGAAGTCACTGGTGCACGTACTAAAAACTATTTTAAATTATTGACAATTGCTTTTGTTTTGTTTTTCTTAAAACATGTAACTCTTTATGGTGAAGCAACGTACCAAATTTGACATTAATATCTTAATAAATATTCGAATTATTCCAAAAGATCAATTTTTAATTTTAAACTTTGGTGCCATGTACATCAAACATGAGGGTCAAAAATTAAAAATGGCATTATAAAAGTCATATTATTTTTGCTTAAGGAACATATGGTTAATGGATTGACCACCTTTTTCCGCACACCCTGTATAACATTGTAAAGTGACTTCATCAACACCCGGTCTAAACCCCAGTTCTTAGAATCGAGGATGTCTTCTACTTATAGCGTAGACATCCACTTAGTAGGGATTTTTTGAAAATCAACCCCTCAGGTGGTAGAAACAGGGGTTGAACTTTTTATAGGATTTCTGTATCTTAGAGACGATTTGAAAAATTGGTATAAAAGTTTTTTTTTAATAAAATTAGAATATACATAATTCGTCAATTTTAACTTAGGGGTTGAAAAAGGGCTGTAGCCTATTTTGAGGGGGTACCTATAACTGTCTATTATTTTAAGCTTTATTGCTGAAAATTGGCACTGAGATTACTCTCTTAAAATAACTAAGTACATGTTTTCATATTTTGGGAAATTTTGCCCCCAGAGGGTAGAAATAAAGGGGGTAAATTTTCAACGCAACCGCTAAAAAAAAGATGAAAGTAAAATATTTTAAACAAATTCTTCGCCTGGAACAAATAAACATGTGATTAGGCATTTACGAAAATTTTTTCCTTAGTTAGTGGAAAGAGGTATTTTTAACGACTTTCTTGAAACTCAGTATAAACTCTCTAATATATAATTATTAAAACAAGTATTACATATTATTATTTTTCTTGAAAATCCATCCCTAAAGAAGTGACAAGGGGTTATACAAGCTTCTATTTAAAAAAAATTATTTGTCGAATTTTCTTAAACTTATCATAAATTATTTTTTTGAAAGTCAAAAGGGGTTAAAAAAGTTTATATTGGCCAAAATATTATTTGACGAACTTTCTTAACGTACAGGTACTCTTGGAGTTGTTACTGGCTGGGGACTAACATCTGAAGGAGGTGAAGGTAGCGAAACATTGAAAAAAGTAGATTTGCCAGTGGTTGAAGAGACAAAATGTCGCGATGCATATGGAGACATCATAACCAACAGAACCATTTGCGCTGGTTATGCAGAAGGTGGCAAGGATTCTTGCCAACAAGACTCTGGCGGTCCTTACGTCATCGACGGAACATTGGCTGGTATTGTATCGTTTGGAGCTGGTTGCGCACGAGCAGAATATCCTGGAGTTTATGCTTCTGTTCCTACATTTAATGACTGGATTAGACGTAATGCTGGCCTATAATAAATTTCGTAGTATTTGAAAAATAGAATGTATGGACATCCCTAAATCGTTAATAAAATTACTTACACTAAGATATTTTTTTTTATTATTTGTTGTGAATTAAATTTGTAGTTTATATGGAGGATGCGGTATTAAGGTTCATTTCTTTGTAGATTTCATTTTGGTAAGTGACTTTTTTACTTTAATTTTTTAGTTTTTCTAAATTTTAAATGGTTTAAGCTTTTAAAGATATTACTTTTAGACAATTCTAACAAATCACCTTGTATCTCACGAATTAAAGACGATTCGGAAACGCAGTTCAGACCGTGAAAACCTGTAAATATGGCATAATAGGGTTCTTGCACGAAATTTAAATGTTAAAATTTTTTATATTTTTTCATAGAAAATGCATAAAATAATGTATACATATTTTTTTTTGCCTTAAATCCAAATACTTTTTAAAATATTCAAGATTGAAATTTACTAAAATTTTAAATATTCAAAAACTATTTTGATTGGTTTACGTCACTAATCAGTAAAACGTTGCCAAATATAAAACAATAATTGTACAGTTTTGGCGTTGCCAAACGTTTCACATTTTAATTGTACAGTTTCTTTATAAAAGGTAAACGTAATTAAAATAATTATTATTATACAGTCATTCTCGGACTTATATTGATAAAGTGATTAATTTTAAAATGTAAAAATAATCATAACAATCATCAATAATTGTCTAGAAATTCTTCATGTCGGAAAAAAAAATATTCCCATGTCGATAATTTGATTTGGCAACAGTGTTAGTAGAATTTCAGACCGGGATTTCGGCATCTGCGACCACAGAGAAGAAATTGTTTTACGTCCGACAATTTCAACGTATCGACACTTTAAAAACCCGTTAACCAATTTCAATAAATCATGTATTAATAAAGGATAATTTAACAAGAAATAAAAAATTAAACAGCATTGCTAATATTAGCCTTACTATGTAATAAATAAGTTTTATTTTAATAGATAATTCAACAAAATCACGTTTAAGGATGTACAGATGCAAACAAATATTGTAGTTTGGGGTTAGATCAGACTCTCTCAAACAAAATCAAAATACTATTTTGATATTTAAGTAATTTTTCTTTCTAGTCTTCGGTATTAATTTACAAAATCATAACTGAAGCCCGAACAGTTCGCTACAACTTGTAAGCTTTGTGCCAAGAGGTGTGAAAGCCATGTATTTCATTTTGCTGCTGAAACTTTTATAAAGTAGATTTGTGAATTTTTATAATATTTATATTGGGTACCTATATATTATTATAATATTATATTATTCTTTACATTTAAATGTTGATGAAGGGTATATAATTCTTGTATTTTTATAAAGGGAATTGGGCTTACTAAATAGCTTATAATATTATGAACTGAAACATTAAAGTCATAATAATTCTGTTCGATAAATACAGATAGTGAGTAAAATTGGAACACAAAGTAGGTACAATATCAATAATTATTTTTTAGTGATAAAAAAATCGTGATTCTACTATTGAATACTGGAAAAGCAAGAGGAAAACATGGATAATATTAAACAATGGAAAAATGTATTCCGAGCATAGGGTTAGAGCCAAGAAACAGTCAATGAAAGACAGTATGAAATGAGTTTTTATTATTATTTTACTGCCCTATCAGTTAATTACAGTAATTATTTTTTAAAGTAATTTACTGAAGAAGAATGAATTGTAACATTATATTATATTCAATTGTAAATAACTAGTTGATCTACTCTTCTTTCCACATCAGTACCTTGCTATTTAGTCTATTTAAAATTAGATGATAAAGGTGCAGTAACTCTGAGGAATACCCAGGTCTAAAGAGGAACCATTATAAACTGAGACTTGATGCTACTAGGAATAATATAACACATAAACAGCAGAATAATTTTAGTATCATTATATTTTTTCATGTTATTTGAGTTTAAAATACCATTAGGAGTTTAGTTAAGTACGGCCAGTAATAATACATGTACCTACTTAGTAGTATTGGTGTAATAGGTATAAAAAATATATTTTATCTGAAAAAACAATCTGTAATGAATCTCTACAAGTGATATCTTAAAAATATTATAGATTAAATATTTGTAGTTTCTCTTTTAATTATTCTTGACAATATTAGTTTCTACCAAGAAATGAAACTGGCAACAATAATTCAAGCAAACAGACTAAAGTGGAATGGAACAATTTTTTCTTCTATGTTTTGTTTCTTACTTTGAAATAAGGTATACCTTCTTTAGTTAATACTTAAATTTAGTTATTCAACATTTTTTTTTATTTGATTAGTATGTTAAAGCTTACATTGGTAGTTCTATAAACACAAATTTTGGGGCAAAAATGTTTCAGGAATTTTACTTTAAACATTAAAAAGCACTAGAAACAAACATTATTAATGGTTCGTCCAAATTAATTTCTCAGTCATCCAGCATAAAGAATCTTATGTCCAGTGTCCGTTTAAATTTTTTGATTTGTAGTATTCTTAGGGTAATGTACTAGCATCTTTAAATATTTTTCTGTCTCTTAAGAACCCACTTTCCAATCACCAGACCACACAGCGAAAAATATGTTTCAAACGACTGATGCGAAGAACTTCTAAGAGATATATCTTAATCAGTGATCCTCTGAACTATTTTGATAAGTAACTTTAGATTTCATATTCCGTATTATGTCAAAATTAAGAGGCGTTACCTTGGTACATCTTTTTTTTTTTTAATTTCTTAGGTAGCTCATAAATTTCCATATCCTCAGATAACCTCAAACAAATTTTTTAAATTGAATTAAATTTTTATTATTCTACAGCAATACCTATTTGTAAATTATTTCAAAAAATGGAAACAAATTTAAAAATTAATTTATACTTACAAAATCAAAGAAATTGTGGATAAAAAGGCTGGGAGAACAACTAGCTGCTGACTGTGGCAAACAAAATACCTGGGCGATGTTCATCGATGTTTTTGAAACATCGACGTTCTGTTAGCGATGTTCGATGTTTTCGACATCGATGTTAGAGGTCATAAACATCGATGTCGATATCGATGTTCACCTTTTGATGGTCAATGCAATGTTATAATTCGAGGTATGAAAATTCGGTGGTACCGGTTTTTTTTTAGAAGTCTGTCAAAATTCCCAAGAATCCGTGTCTCCCGCCTTTCGTGTTGCGTTTTGCATTCAATAATTAGGGATCTTGTTATCTTTTTTTTTAGAAGTCAAAAAAATTTCTGGGAACCGCCAATATTAATATTAGTATTCAAGGAGTGAAAAACCGTTTAATATCGATGTTTAGAAAACATCAATGTTTTACAACCGATGTTTTTAAGCCATCGATGTTAGCTTTCGATGTTAACATCGATGGTCAACATCGATGTTCCGTTTCGATGTAGGTACTAACACTAATTATTAACTTATTAGTGGCTTAGCCAATCAGAGAGTAGAAAGAAGTTACGTCACCATTACTAAGTTATAAACCAAGTCAACCCTCTTGGTTCTTTTTGCTGTTAAAGTTTATGAAAGATAGGCCAGAGAGGGTTAACCGACCTTTACTTTGTGACAAAATGTCTTCAAGTCAGTAAAACACTTTAACCAACGAACGGAAGTAGGGTTTTGTAGATTGACAGTTGTCCGGCATGGGTGCTGATGGCGGCAACATTTGACGCATGCGCGCACGCAAACAATTTTTGTTGATTAAAAAGTTGAAAGTAAAATAAAATTCTAAAGGAATTAATTTTCTTCCTCTGCCCTACATCGTAAACAAATAACAATTTTTGTTACGATGTGTTGTTAATTTGTTTACGATGTAGGGCAGAGGAAGAAAATTAATTCCTTTAGAATTTTATTTTACTTTTAAGTTTTTAATCTGTTTTCGTCCAACCAATCAAAATGTCCTCGTCTAATTCAAGTTTTTAGTTTTTATTTTTTTAAATCTTGTACATTTCTTTTACATTGCTTGTATTAGTGGCACTTGGGCCCTTCGGTGCTGATGATGGTACTCCCTAGTACCGAAACATGTACACCAAGCTAATCTAACTGTTTTAATATAAGTATTTGTGGAGACGACTGTGGGTTTATTTTCCTTATAAAAATATTTAGATTCATATAGGTATACCTATAAGATACGTTAAGGTTGGTGTAATAAAACAATACAACTATTTCTTTTAATTATTTATTTAAATAAGGTAACGGAGGTGAAAGGTTCCTTTGTAAATATCTGGTTAAATAACTAAAAAACACCTGTTATTATACTTTAAAAAAAAAACTGCAGAAAACAAATTGTTTCAGATAAAATGGGCTTGCCCGTAAATAAATAAATAAATAAATAAATAAATAAATAAATAAATACTGATAAAGGCAAAATTATTGCCAAAACGTCTATGTTAAAAAATAAAATTTTAAGTAAACCTTACTCTTTCTTCATGAACCAAATCACAAGAAAGTAATAAAATATAATATATAATTATGTTTATTATATATTTTATGTAGGTACCTAAATAATATTAATGAGATATCTATTATACAAGAAAGTTTACAAACAATACAAACTATGCAGATGATAGGTACAAACATTTTATTGTCATATTATAAAGACTATGAGCTTCTCGAGCATCATATTTAACAATTTATGATTGAAGTAAATAATTGGTTTT
Source organism: Polydrusus pterygomalis (assembly GCA_963969555.1). NCBI lineage: Eukaryota > Metazoa > Arthropoda > Insecta > Coleoptera > Curculionidae > Polydrusus > Polydrusus pterygomalis. The sequence continues at coordinate 73,744,362 of OZ018375.1, forward strand.
CTAAAAATAAACTAATATTAAATAAATCAAAGACCCGTATCACCTTGTTTAAGACTAACCGATACACTTTGGAGAATCCGGAAACCGTTACCATTAATGATTGTCATATAAGATTAAAGGAAGATACTAAAATCTTAGGTGTGTTGTTGGATAGTAAAATGTCCTGGAAGAGCCACGTCCAATATATGTTGTAACCAGAAGGTGTTCCAGTTAGATTCACAGTAGGATAATTATCTTCAGGCAGGATTTGACATGGTGTCTTATAAGATATTGCATAGGAACGTACCTGCCAAAAAAATATAAGTTTTTTAATTAGTACCTGTTTGGCACCTTTACCAAATAACACAAAAGTACCTATAACGTAATTAAAATACTGAAACCTATAGACTACTACCTCTCTTTGTAAAAAAATTTTTTTATATTTTGATATGAATTTCTTTGAATAATAGAAGGTTTGGGACTTGCTTTGAATTTATTTTTTTAATCACTGGTATCTTCAGTCATCCTCAGGTGAATATTGGGAAAACGTTTCTATCATTCTAGAAACATCATTGTCTTCAACCTTTAAATATGAATTTCTTTATTTATCGTACCTACACTCCCATATTTTATTACATTCTTTATCCATGGCTTTAAAATTTTAAAAATAGATTAAACCAATAAAACATCTAAAAACTTTTCTTAATAAATATTTTATTAAAGAATAACAAAGCAGCTTCCTCATAAGCATAGATAATGCAGAATTATTTGTATTCATATTCTTAAGTACCTACCTACCTACATATTTTCCAATATTATTATATAATGACCCGATACAATAGTTTCAAAACGTACATTTTTTAACCTTGCTACTGCAAAAGTAGGCACTGCAGTTGGGACCAATTTAACTTTTAATCTTGAAGTTCTGTCAAAGCAATCTTCAGAAAAATGCTCCGAGCAAAGAACGCTATTTCGGGTAGGATCCCAATCACTTCGGTTTATAAATTTCAACCATCCTTTTTTCTTAGGTAATTATTTGGAAAACTAAAAACCAGTAAATAATTTTAATTTGCTTTCCTAAGATTTTACTCCCAAGGGTTCTGAAAATGAGATCAAATAATATTGTAAATTATCTGTGATATTTTAAATTTTGATTTAGGTTTAAATTGTTTTCACTAAAAGTATTGTTTATTTAAAATTTTTATGTAATTTTTTAAGTTAATAAATTGTTGCACATTTTTTTCCCGATTGCTATAAAATTATTGTTGAAATTGTGATATTATATTTACATAGGTAAATATTTTTGTTGTTATTTAAATTTTTCTGTAGAAATGGGGTAACCCAGTCGATTAATAAATAAATAATATTTTTCTGGTTTTATAGGACGAACGCCCATGAGGCCATGCCATGAATGACATGCGAGGTTATGTGTATTTTGAAATTAAATTAAAATAACATTTTTTTTCTCTACAGATTAAAAAAGTTTATAATATATCTAAACATAAACTTACCGATGATTGAAATTTTATGCCCAGTTTTTTATTCTTTAGCGTTTGGGAGCACCCACAAGCAGCACAACTAACCATACTTATAGCTATTTAATTAACATAGAATACCATCTAATTAAAATGTTTTAATCGCTGTCCAGCGCTAAAAGTATAGTCCACTGTCACAATAAACTAATTATAAGTTTAATAGAATTCGATAAATATCGTTGTTAACAAATTAAAATGCAAATCAATTCAAAAACAGCAAAGAAAGCAGAAATCACAGCTTGACCTGTCAACCACCAAAACAAACGTGGAGTCATTTGTGGGTTTTGAAGATGGCCGACTTCCGTCGCAAATTTTGTTAGGCGGTTTATGCAAAACCCTACTTCCTTTGTATTATTATTTCGTTGACTTTAACTAATCGAACTGTCAAAAATAATTAATACAAAAACTGATGTAGAGCTGTGCTAATAAATCAATTAATTAAATTACAACAACAAAGATATAATTAGTACAGAAAGTCGATAACCGAACCAAAAACCATATGCATAATAATTAAAATTAGGTTTTAGGTAATGATATGACCAACTTTTCAACTAGATGCCGTAGCTAACTTTGGCTGTACTCTGACGTGTACCAGCTCATAACAAAAATACAGTATTGATTGGGAAGATATCATAGTATCAAATAAAAAGTGTACGAACTTAATTTTACCCGAGACAAAGCTAGTATCTTACGACGGTTTATGCAGTCGAATAAAAATTGCCTGAGCCTAACTGGCACTTACAAGCACTATAAAAGCAATACACTAGTAAAACAAAAATTAATGCATGATCTAGGTCGGTTTACGAGGCCTGAAAATTTAACACTGTCTTTCTTATTTGTTACGATTGGTGCTGCAACGCTAGTATTCTAAAGATAGTCTAATTTACACAGATTACTACAGTATTAGCTACCAATATGACTGTGATTAATTAAAACGGTAATAAATTAGCAAACGTGACAAAAAAAAAGGATAGGTTAAAGTGAAGGAATTGGAGATTTTGATAAAAATTTAATTAAATTTGATAAAGCAGGCTAGAAAAACGTTTATAGTTTGTCGATGCATAAATAAAACTCAAGATATCGATATTTAAAGAGGCTTACCCATAAGATCTTTGGGGTCAAAACGTGGCGTAACGAAGGCACTTTAAAAATCGTCCTGAGCCCTAACTAGAAAGTCTCCATAACACAACGGCTACGTAACCAATAAAAAAAACTAGGACTTTCTTGAGTAAATTTGGGGCCCAAAATCCATCCAAGTGTTTAATTATTGGGCAAAACCCAATTAAGTGAAATCAGTACCGCGCCATGTGGAAAGTGATTCTAGAATTCTTCCAAAGCAGGGAGGGAACGGTAAAAATCGCGGGCAGTCAATCCCGCCAAAAATAACGCGCGAAATTCAAATTTTCCGCAAGTGATAAATAACACTGACAAAACACAAAAAGAAAATTGAGACTTCAGCCAGTGATGAGACATCGTTGAGCACCCATTAAACGTAATTACTTTAAATCCAACTAAATAAAAAAAGGGGTGAAGGAAGAAAAACTAAATGTCTTTCTTCACAAAATTTAATAGAATAAAAAATTATTCAAAGGTCTCTACATGTATCGAACGTAGAAACGTTCATCATCAGGAGACAGAAAAAATTTATTTTATGCTGATGGTGTTAGCAAAAGAAAAAATTAGAACCTTAATGGAGCTTTTATGGACTTAAACAATTTGAAGTTTATATGAAGAAAATTGATAAAGGTTAAACCATACTGAGTATTTGAAAACGTTATTAAGGCGGGAGTATCAACATGCTTGCCAACCTATAACCTATTTCGAGTAGATTTTTTTATGTTTTCTAGCTTTATACAAAATTTAAAGAAAATCAGTATCGACTTGATATTCTATAGGTAATAATTGACATATTTAATAAATATCAAGGAATTTCGTAACTTATTTTAGGAGAATTGTATAGCGAAAAAAATCGGGTAAGATTTTTTTTAACATTATTATGTCATTGTCACTCATTGTTCTTTTACTATACAATTCTTCCAAAATTAGCAATGAAATAAATTGATATTTTTGTAATATATCAGATACTACCTAAATAATGTACCGACGATATTGATTTTCTTTAAATGTTAGTTATTAAAATAATAAACTCAAAAAATCAACGCGAAATAGGTTATAGGTTGGCAATAGATTGAATGACGTTGAGAATTCAACCTTAAGGGGGGTCTAAACCAACCAAATAAAATGGGGAAGAAGAAATAACCTTTCTTAGAAGGTGTCGAGGATTATTTAAATTTTAAAAAACCTATCAAACATATTATTATGTCTGTAAGATATTATGAGGATAATATTGTAGTATCACAATAAGATTACGTGGTAAAAAGTGTTTTTGGGGTACCGAGGATTAAACCTAACTATAGTGGGCTTCCACTTAACCCTTTCGGGCTTAGTGGTTTCGCACAAGTACCACCTTTTTAATATCGGTTCTGCAGCGTCTTAGTGGTCCCGCAGAGATGCCACCGTTGTATTTGTGTTTCTCGAAGCGACATCTCATTGTTTCTTACTAAACGAAAGCGCCGATTTCAGTAAAAACCGCCATAAATAGATGGTTTGTTGGTCTGCCCGTAGTGCACGTTACTGCTAGTTGTTTACAAAGCGATTTTTTAATTATTATTAAGAAAAAATTGCTGGAGGGGGCTTTAAATTAGTTATAAGTTAGTAATTAACGATTTAAGAATAATTGTTTTAAATAATTTATCTGTTTTGTGCCCAAAAATGTATAATAAAACTGGTGGTTACAGTCTGAAACCACTAGGCCGCTGTTGTTATACAGCGTGTCTTCGGAAGTTCTTACCAAATGGGAAACTTTTTTATTATTAATTTTACGAACAAAAAATATTCTTTATAAAAAGCTCTGCATGGTCTAAAACCTAAAATGTAACCATCAAATATCGAAATTTTCCAGTCATATACGAGGTTTGTCAAAAAATGTGAATTTTTCCCAAGAGTAAAGTACCTTTATTTTTGATATTATCAAAAATTGTTATAAAAAAAAGTTGATCAGAACTAAAAACTACGGCTAAATGTGCAATTATACGCATTTATGTTAAACAATTATTTTATTGATTTATTATTAATTATTTAATTTTTTAATTATTTAATTAATTTAATGCGTGTTATTGCATATTTAGACGTGGTTTTTAGTTCTGATCAACTTTTTTTAATAACAATTTTTGATAATGTCAAAAATAAAGGTACTTTACTCTTGGGAAAAATTCACATTCTTGGGAAAAATTCACATTTTTTGACAAACCCCGTATATGACTGGAAAATTTCGATATTTGATGGTTGCATTTTAGGTTTTAGACCATGCAGGGCTTTTTATAAAGAATAATTATTTTTCGTAAAATTAATAATAAAAAAGTTTCCCATTTGGTAAGAACTTCCGAATACACGCTGTATACGTAACAGATTTTCGCGCACGATATTTCTAATATAACATTAGATTTTTAACTGCAAGGTCGGGCTATGTTTGAAATACACAAAAAATTGCTTTTGTTATTTCACCAAAAATAAAAATGTCATAGAGTAGGTAAATAAAATATTATATTCGGTGTTATGTAAGTTTTATTTCCTAGCTTACGTTTACGCAGGCCCAGTGGTATTACTAGATAACCACGTCTTCGGGAATCCCCGAATATCCGACCCTAATATATTTCAATATTTTTTAATTTCTTGAAACACATTTAGTCCGTTAAAAGAAAAAAAAAAAAGAAATATTTCATTTAAAAAAATTTGGGCCTCAAAGGGTTAACTAGACGCACGTGACCTCCTAAATCAAATCAGTTGAATCAGAGGTTCAAAAATGTTTCAAAATATAAAAACCAATATGGCGGCATATGGACAGCTGATTTTCCATAAAATTGAATGTTAATAGGTTAACAATTAATTTGAATCAGTCATAATTAAAATGACATAATAACAGTGACGGGTCTCGTTCCAAAATTAATTTCCCAAGGGTGCGTGCGTGTTGTTGTACACGGTTGACAAAATAGTTTTATATTTCAAAAATTTAATAACTAAATTGATGGAAAATTAGATAAACAATATACCTACAGTAAAACCTCTGACTAGCGACCACCCTTGGGAATCAAATGTTGGTCCGTAAATAGGGGTGATTGTTTAATAAATAAAAATAAGAAAATCAGAATTTGTCTGCATTTTACATTGTATATAATTTTGAATATTTTTGTGTACATTTATTTTAAGTAAACTGATCTATATACCTATATTATTGCGAATTTAGATGAAAAAATTAAACTCGCTTCCTTTATAAAACCAGTAGATGAGCCAGCATGTAATACTATGTAACGGTTGCCCGAACCACAACCTTTTTTTCGTTTTACTGATTTCACTGAGTCGTCTTGACATGATTTAGACCCACTTCCATTCGAAAATACCCAAGTTTCATCTAAAAAAACTGCTTTTCTAAACTTTGATTCATAATTTTCAACATATTTTTTCAGAAACTTTACTCGTTCGCTTGCAGTTCTTGGTAGTTCGCATAAATATCTTCTGTTGCAGTCCTTTCTATAACGAAATCCTAAGCTTTTAATGAGCGCTGACAATGACCTGAGACCTATATCCAAAACACCTCGTTCCTTCAAAGCATCTTTCAGAGCTGAAAGCGTTATATCGACTTGTGATGCATATAAGTCGTATATAACATTCCTTACATCCATTTTTTTACCTTCCTGTAAAGTTATAATCTTCGTTTTCTTTGATCGTCGTTGCGTTTTCTTCATTGGTATATTTCTACTACTTTCATGAACAATCCTTTGTATTGATCTTAAACTTATTTTTAGTGCTTCCGATATTTTTAAAATAATCTATTAAATTGAGAACCATTTCTTTTGCCTGGGAATGCAGAAAACCTGCAAACCAATTTGTACTCAACATTTTATGTCACAATATTTTTAAGAATGACACATTTGTCAAAACTAGGGAGCTTATTCACGACATTATATAATACGGTAGTGTTCTTCGAAACATTTTGATAATTACTGAAAATTAGATGTGCTTCTCTCTCAGATTCATAAAAATAACCAATAGGTTTATCGCGTTTATATTACGGATATCTTTATAATGCCGTTTTAACCTTGGTTTGAGCAAGACAACACTATTTAAGTTTCTCTATGATAAGTTCATAACGCACCTAGTTAAGTGGAAGCCGACTATAACCCATCGAGAGGTTAATTTAAAACCAATAAAAGCAGCATAAAGCATTTTTTTAATCCATAAAAGCTCCATTAAGGTTCTAATTTTTTTTTTGCTAACACCACCAGAATAAAATAAAATTTTTCTGTCTCCTAATGATGAACGTTTCTACGTTCGAAACCTTTGAATACTTTTTTATTCTATTAAATTTTGTGGAGGAAGACTTTTAGTTTTTTCTTTCTTTCCCATACTTTAACTCCACTTTAAGCATGGACTACTTCAAATTAAATAAAAGCAATTAATTATATTCAACTCTAGTAACAGGCAAAATAGAACATCTTTTTACCCACTGAGGTCATCTAATGCCGAAACGAATTAGAAAAATCGATACTTGATTGACATATATTTTTTTGGCAGGTACGTTCCTATGCAATATCTTATAAGACATCATGTCAAAACCTGTCTGAAGATAATTATCCTACTGTGAATCTAACTGGAACACCTTCTGGTTACAACATATATTGGACATAACTGTCAGGACATGGCTCTTCCAGGACATGGCTCTTCCAGAACATTTTACTATCCAACAACACACCTAAGATTTTAGTATCTTCCTTTAATCTTATATAACAATCATTAATGGTTACTGTTTCCGGATTCTCCAAAGTGTATCGGTTAGTCTTAAACAAGGTGATAACGGTCTTTGATTTATTTAATATCAGTTTATCTTTGGAAAACCAATAATTAGGTATTTACTTCAGTCATAATTGTTAAATATGTTGCTTGAGAAGCTCATGGTCTTTATATGCTAGGATTTATTATAAGAACTTGTAAATACTTTAAAAATGTTAACGCCATAATAACTTTATATTAATCCCTGGTAGTTACAAAACTTTAGTATGCATGCACTATGTGGGATCCTCAGTATGCCAATAAGATTACTCTTTTAAAATATATTCAGCGTAAATTTTAAAAATTTTCGTACTACAAGTCATTTTCAGTTTATCCGCCAAGAGGTACAGATCAAGGGCTTTTGTGTAATTTGTTTAATTTCCCTTCTTTAAGACTATTGCGTATAGAAGCAAGAATTATTTTCTTATATAAAATAATTAGAGACAAAATAGATAATACAGAGTTCTTAGGACCGCTTCCGTTTAGAATAGGCTTAGTCAATACTAGATCCGCACATGCATTTTATATTCCTACACCGACGACAAATCTATACAAAAACTCACCACTTATAAGACTGTGCTCTATTTTAATAAATATTGTGGAGACATTGACATAATATATAATTTAAACTATGAAAAATTAAAATTAAGGAATGAACTGCTTAGGCAAATGCTAATTGAATATTTATTATAGCTTAGGATAGCTTTTAGAAATGTGGTTTACGTATCGATAATTAACTTGTTAAGTTGTTGATACTAGAAATAAATAAAATGTTTGTATTATCTGCATAGTTTGTCATTTGACAATTTTCTTGTATACTAGAAATCTCATTAATATTATTTAGGTACATATAATAAACAGGACTATATTATATTATATTATATTTTATTATTTTCTTGTGATTTGGTTCATGAAGAAATAGTAAGGTTTTTTAAAATTTTATTTTTTAACGTAGACGTTTTGGCAATAATTTCGCCTTCATCAGTATTTATTATCTAAAACAATTTGTTTTCTGCAATTTTTTTTTAATGTATAATAGGTGTTTTTTTAGTTATTTAACCAGATATTTACATTAAGGACCCTTTCACCTCCGTTACCTTATTTAAATAAATAATTAAAAGAAATAGTTGTATTGTTTTATTACACCAACCTTAACGTATCTTATAGGTATATATGAATCTAAATATTTTTTCTATTTTCTTCGTCAAATAAAATTTCATTAATCATTTTATTATTACCATTTTAATGACACGCCACAGGTGGACCGGAACCGCGCATGCGCCAAATGTTGCCGCCATCAAACCCCGTCCCGGACAACTGTCAATCTACAATACCCTACTTCCTTTGTATTCTTTATTCGTAGGTCAACAGTCTAGCCCTGTCAACTATTTTAAACGCCTGCTTGAAATCCAAAAAGACCGCTATAATATTTTTTCCATGTGTCAATTATATATTAAATAGCTGTCTCCGAACCAGTTTGAAAGGAACCCAAAATTTTGAAATCAATGAATTCCAATAACTGTTTAAATACGACTTCTAATAATATCTCAACATCCCATAAAACATTTACTGACCTCATGTTATAATTACAATTTATTTTTTATCTATCCACTTAATTGATATTAAAAAGACAAATATTACTTACTTTTTCTTAATCTATTACTAAATTAATATTTCATTCATAAAATAAAGCACGCTTGTCCTAATAATCATAAATTTTATAGGGGAGACAGAGATATTAGCATAGTATAAGGTTGGCAACTCGTCAGGACTTGCCGGAATATCCCGGTGTCCAGTGTCGTGGGAAAAATGGAAACTGACCGGGATCCGGGATTGTTTCGGAATCAAGATTTCTTATATACTGTACCATATTTTTGGTATTTTGACAATAAATATATTTAAAATAAGTATTTATTAGCTAGGGAGAGGTTCAGCGACCTGACAAGTTGACCAAAGCGCTTCTATTTGCCTACCCCTGAATCTTTTTCCACTACTCTCTCGTAATGTTGTTCAGGTGCCATTTCAATCTGGATTTATTTGTTCCTGTTATAATTTCCTTAGCCTGTTTTCATTTTTAGATTTGCCTCATGTTTAGAAAATCCCGTATCTCCGGAACGGTTGAAAATAAATATCAATAAGTATACATTTTCGATATCGGACCGCGGAATGCCATCTACTGGTGTAGTTATTAATGATGGTTGCCATTTAAAAAAAAATGGCGTCTTATCTGTCATTTCTTGATATCTGACGTATTTGACGATAGCATAGTTAGTTAGCTCAGCCACAACAAATAATGTAACTGTAAAGAAATTTGGATTTCCAATCTCAAGCGATCTACTTTTTAAAGGCGTAAGACTTTCAGAACAAAATTAAAAACTTCGAAGCCTTGTATCTCCGGAACGACTAAAAATAAATAGTTACAATTATATATTTCTGAACTTTAAATAAAAAATGGAATGCACTGGGCATATAATAAAGTAGGGTTGACATTTAAAAAATCCAATATGGTGTCTTATCTGTCAAATTTGTGAATCTACATAATTTTTGACATCAAATTTGGCTTCTTCGCAAAAAACCATTAGGGAGTTCGTAATTGTTTTTTTATTTTAACCAGTAGGAAAAATCGCTAATCGGGTGAGACACTTAAAAAATGTCTCTGTACATACACCGATCCTTAGCGTGTGTGTGTGTGTGTCTGTTTTCTTGCCAAATGAAAACTTTTTATTGTCAATGTTTGGAAAAAAGGCATTTTTTATAAAAAAATTTTGTCTTTAAAAATAATTTTCATAAATATTTATTTCTTTTTAATGTTTGGTCTCTCGAAAAACGGAAAACTTTAGTTTAAAATGGAAAAAATTTATACCAGTATTTATTACCCTACAAAACTGTAATTTTTAATAATTATTGTAACTTACATTGACATTGGATACCCACTTTTGTCGATAGTATAGCAGATTAAAAATAATCGACCACTATTAAAAGATTACCCCACTCACCTCACGATGTTTTTTTTTATATAAAAAGGTGATATATGCTCTTAAAAATCCACTCGTAACAAATCTATAGAAAGTTTAAAATGAGGCATCTGTACGTTCTATTTGCTTTACTTAGTCTAACCTGGGGTATGTACTAAATAGATTCCAAACATTTTATAATATACTATTTCTATTTATTTAGCATTATATTTTTAAAATTTCAATTTTAGAACCGCAAGGTACGGAATTTTAATTGTTTGTTTAATAATGCACATAAGTTGGGTATCTTATCGTAGATCTAATGATGCCCGAAAGGGTAAAAGACGTGTAACCGAGACCTTGTGTCTTTATATTTCAAATAACGATGCTAGGTCTCTTTGAGAATAATGGACGATTTCTTCAGTCAGGGTTAGTGCCTGGTTGCAGCCTGGATACATGTAGAGAGACACTTGGGTATAGTCTCTATATTTGTAGTATTTTCAGTTCTCCCAACTACAAATATCGGTCTGCGCTTCACTCTCTGCCATCCATCTGGATCATACTCTCTATCGTTATTTATATTTAGAATTTCTTTTATTTTATTAGCTGTTTGCACTTCATGCAAAACTGCGCTCACTTGTTCTAGCCGGATTTGATCTCCACAATCGCCTTTTCTTTTGTTTATGTTTGCTCGCCCATTTTCGGGATTGAGGTTATGTGAATTTCCAATTGTCAAATCACGATTGGTTTATTGTTTTACTCTATTGGCATTATTGGTTTGCTCACCATTTGTTTTTAGATGTCTGTTGGTTGCCCGCCTGCAGGGTCCATAGTCGGTTTGATTTGCTCAGGCTTATTTCCTCTGACACTTTCGTCAATTATTTGGACGCGGGGCTCGAGCGCTGGCGGGGAGAATCCTCGTGGCTTTTTTCATAGAACTTTACTTATTTCCATTAGGTAATGCATTTTCTATTTGAGTAAGGCACAATTCTCATGAAGAATTTCATTCTTCGATTCCATCTCCTTGATAATTCTTAGTAGTATTTTCAGAACGTTTACGTCTGAACCAGTTTGGTTAATGTTTGACGTTTCGGCTTTATTAATAGGTTTTTGTATTTGGTGGCGATAAACTTTTGGCGTTTCCTGATTGAGCCATACCGCACGGATTCTAAACACTTACATATTTTACATATGCTTTTACTACTCTGGTTTTATAATATTTGCACTTTTCATTGACAGGACCTTCCAACAATACACCATCGGCGGCCATATTTTCTTCTTCCAATTTACAACTGTTCTTTATGAAAATTATTTTATTCTTGTAATATAGTCACGTCGAATACCAGTCGAAGGAAAACTGTATCTGCAAAAATGTTTTTCTAGTGTTTATTAGAGTTTGTTACTATCGGAAAATTTCGTTCATGATATTTACCAAACTGAATTATTCTGTCTAAACAATAATCGTCGTCAAGTTTTTGCAAAATTATCGTTTTGTAACAGTGAAATTTTAGCATTTTTAGTACAGAATCTGTGGATACTCCGATAGCTGTTTCTAACTGACGCATAGGTATTAACATTGGATTTTTATAAACTTGTCCAATAACCTCCATCTGCATATCTTCATCCAAAACTCTAAGTTGTCGTCTTTTTTTATTTCCAACAGATTCAGTTTCTTACAATTTCGAAACCAAATCTCTTGTACAGGGTCCTGCAATAGTGCAATAGTAGTATAAAATTGTATTTTTTTAAATGACACATCCTGTATTTTTTGTCTTTTAAATTCGTATTAATGTTCTTTATAATTATTGTTTGTAATTATATTAAATTTGATTTATTAGTTTAGGAGTAATAGCTTAAAAAAAAATAATTTGCAGCCCTGGAAAAAATAACCAAATAAATAATCTAAACGCATGTTTTTAATTACAACATTGGGAGTGATTAATGTCAAGAAGTCAAGAGATATTATAAATTAAATAGATTTTATCTATTTTATGCAAGATGTTCAAAAAATGGTTTCAAAAATTACACACTTTAAATTAATTTTTCTCAAGTTTTTTAAATGGAACATCCTGTATATTACTTTTCTATTTGATGAAGAATTTCAAAACAAAAATTTTTTGTAGTTGCAATTTATTTAAAATTCTTAATCGTTTTCATAATTTATCAAAAACATAAATGTCGCTATCTCTAATAACGTTTTACGAAGAAAGGAGCTAAGCGGCCAAGGAAAAACAAACCGAATTAACAATTAAATACATTCTGACACTATTTTTCAGAAATCTTAAGTAAGTGTACCTAAACGGATAATTTTTAGTTCAAATAATATTTTTTTAAAAGAAACTAATTTTCATCCAGAGCCTGGTGAAATTAAATGTGGCACGTATGAAAATCCTGTTTTCTCAGAATTTCTTGGACTGACTTCCTACTTATTTCAACTTATTGTGCCGCAGATGCTTTGTTAATATTTGGCTTTTCAATAATTGTCAAAAAAATTGCTGAACTGATTTTCTTTACTTTAAAGTTTCGCGCGTGTCAAAGGCATTTCAAACGACCTTTTAAGCGCGCCAAGCCCGATGACGTCAGGAAGTCTGACTTTTCCGTCATCCGTCATCCTGACGGTGACGGTGACGGTGGCCGAGCTACCGAGTTTGCATTTGGATTGCCGTGTGTTATTGTACTGTTGTTTTAAGGTAGGAGTATCAACATGCTTGCAAACCTATAACCTATTTCGCGTAGATTTATTTATGTTTTCTAGCTTTTATACAAAATTTAAAGAAAATCAGTATCGACTTGATATTCTATAGGTAATAATTGAAATATTTAATAAATATCAAGGAATTTCATAACTTATTTTAGGAGAATTGTATAGCGAAAAATATCGGGTAAGATTTGTTTTAACATTATTATGTCATTGTCACTTATTGTTCTTTCACTATACACTTCTCCCAAAATTAGCAATGAAATAAATTGATATTTTTGTAATATATCAATTTATTTCATTGCTAATTTTGGGAGAATTGTATAGTGAAAGAACAATGAGTGACAATGACATAATAATGTTAAAAAAAATCTTACCCGATATTTTTCGCTATACAATTCTCCTAAAATAAGTTATGAACATCCATGATATTTATTAAATATGTCAATTATTACCTATAGAATATCAAGACGATACTGATTTTATTTAAATTTTATATAAAAGCTAGAAAACATGAATAAATCTACGCGAAATAGGTTATAGGTTGGCAAGCATGTTGATACTCCCACCTTAAGCTGGAATTCTCAACGTCGTTTAATGTATTGCCAACCTATAACCTATTTCGTGGATGTCACACACGAATTATACTTCTTGACGTCACGACCCGTTTTTTCCCGCTTGGGATAATTTGAATTTTGGGGCATTTTTAAGTTGGGGCATTTTTAAATCTTGCTAGCGGTCATTTGGGACGAAATATGTTGTTTTGTTTGCTGCCATATGTTTTATGACAATATATACTTATGATTTATAGAATTTTTGTCCCCATTTAAATTTTTTGTCAAGTTCCCTATTGTCAATAAAATTGCTGAACTGATTTTCTCCATTTAGTGCCGTCTCTGTTCTTTCTTTTTTTTTTAATGAAACAAAGAGCTCAAAATATCTACTAAAAATCTTCTGGATGCTGCCTTTCAGGAAACCAAGTCGCATTAATTCTACTAGCGAGAAAAACTGTTTCTTCCTTTTGCCCAATACAAAAATCAGATCAATGATCTTTTTAAGTATCCTTACGTATTTATTTGTGACAAATAATGTCAAATGCATTTAATTGTTAAATTTGGTTGTTTTTTCATAGCCGTCTAGCTATCTTGTTTATAAAACTTTATCATAGATAGCGACATTTCTGTTTTTTAATAAATGTTATAAAAACAGTTTGGAATTTTAAATAAATGGCGAATACAAAAATTGTTTATTTTAAAATTCTTAATCAAATAGTAAAATTATATACTCATTCAAAAACTGATGAAAAATTAAACTGTGCCTTTTTAGAGACCTAATTTTGAACACCGTGTATAAAATAGGTAAAATCTTTTCAATTTATAGTATTTCTTGACCCCTTGTCTTTAATCTAACACAATTCTGTAAATAAAAATATGCTTTCAGATTGTTTATACCGGGTGTCCACGGAAGGTGGTTCGCCCCTCTAACTTTTTTGGTTTTAAAGATAATGGAATAAAATTCGGGAGATTTGTAAACGACATAAAACTGCATTTTTTGACTCAACATTATGGAACTTTCGGTTTAACCGGAAGTGACATAAACTTTCGATTTTTAAATGGGATACCTGGTATATTTTTCCTTTTTTTTTTACTTCATATAACATTCTAAATACAACAATGTGTCAGTTGTCACTTTTTGTCACCAAGAAAATATTTTTTTTTTGCAAATTTATTGTTTTATCTTATTTATATGAATACCTTAAAATCACTTATTTCAGTTCTTTAATGTTAGGAAAAATACAATTTTACTATTTTTAGTTCAATGCTATGTGCTATGTTAAATTTAATCTTTAAAGTAGTATAACTAATTTTTGGTGGCTGGTCCGGTTAAGAGAAAATAGGATTTTATTACGATTATTTTGATACCATACACTATTATGTTTTAAAAAAGCTGCCATTAAAAAACTTCAAAAAGTTAACTTGGAACTTTCCTAAAATAAAGCACCTTTTGAGAATAAATTTAAAGTTTAATGCATTAAGTAGCCTGTGACCAGCAAAACTGATAAAACCAAAATTTCCTTTTTTCTTAACCCGACGAGCCACCATGTTGCCGTTTAAAAAAAATGAGTTACACAACACATAAAAATTAAATTTTACATAGCACATAACATTGAACCAAAAATAGAACAATTGTATTTTCCCAACATTAAAGAACTGAAATAAGTGATATAAAGGTATTCATATCCCTCTAGATAAAACAATAAATTTGCAAAAAGAATATTTTCTTGGTGACAAAAAGTGACAAGTGACACATCGTTGTATTTAGAATGTCATATGACGTCAAAAAAAGGAAAATTAAACCAGGTAAAAATCATTAAAAATCGAAAGTTTAAAAATACAATTTTATGTTATCACACTTTTTTGCGCCACCCTGTATATGCGAAAATATTATCCTGAAATACATCCCGTGTTATAGTATAAGTCAGCATATATGAATGAAATTCCTCACTCAATTCGTATAGAAGCTATGGAAGTCTGACGCGCTATTGCAGGACCCTGTATATGAGTGGCTGACATTTTGTCAGGATGCTTGTCTTGAAAGTAAGGGCAGCAAAGGCAGTTCTCAAGTGGCACATGCATCGACGCAGCACCATAAAGAAAAAATATTTTTACTTATTCGTACATATTATACGCTATTCCCGAATAAGATCAAACTCTAAGAAAAAATACAGACACAAGTACTTAATGGCAAACAAGCACGCAACTTTTAAATGATTTAAAAGATGCAATTTTTTTCTAAGGTTTTGCAATAAAGAAACCAAGTATTTGCATTTTTGCAAAAAATAGACAGTTTTAGCAATACAATAGTTTTTAGTTTAGGGTTCGAATAATTTTTCATTAACTACTTCTATTTTCTAATTTTTCCTGAAAAAATTTTGCCAACCAGTTTTAAAACATTGGCTCAAAATTTTGGTTTCGTACTTAATTCTCATTAATTTTGGTATCCCTAAAAAGTATTATCGATAATCTTTGCAGAAAGGTGTCCGCGTAGAGTATTGTTATTAAATATTTTTAAGTAGATGAGGGTAGTGTTTCAGGGGTCGGTGAGGGTGGTCCGTAAATTACCTAGTTTCTATCCCCCTGTGTTTTTGTAAAAATTGATATTTTGTATTTTTTGATATCTTCTTTACTGTATAAATTATAGCCATTGAAAATTTTAAAAAAGTCACCCTGTGTATGATACAAAACCCAAATATTCATAAACTCGTTATGTTTTTAGCTGCACCAAGTTCCAGCGACTCGGAAATTGAAATCGTTGGCGGAGATGACGCAGACATTAAAGACTTTCCTTATATGGCTGCTCTTATATACCAATCCAACACTCAATTTTGTGGAGCTTCTCTGATTAGCAATGATACCGTAGTCACCGCAGCTCATTGCGTCTTTTTTATTACAAATCCTAGTGAGCTAAGTCTAAGATTTGGTTCCTCGGAGTGGCGTAGTGGAGGGCAGGAAATACTTGTAAAACAAATTATAGTTCATGAAAATTATGGTGATTCTGACTACGACGTCGCTGTTTTAAAACTAAACGAAACTGTTAACGTAGAAAATGCTGTTCCAATTGCGTTAGCGGCAGCAGGCAGCCAATTCGCAGATGGTAAGTAATCATTAGGCATATGCAAGGAGGCCAGAGAGTATGATAAAAGTAACTGTACCATTAAAGTCAATAAATCAGAAATTATATTATTTCGCAATATTTTTAATATTATCTATACTATTATACAGGGTGTCCGGGAAAAGGAGGTTAATCCATTAACTACATACTACCTGAACAAAAATAATATGACTTTTATAATGCCATTTTTCATTTTTGACCCTCATGTTCGTTCAAGTTTTAAATTAAAAACTAATTTTTTTGAACAATTCGAGTATTTAATAAGATATAAATTTCAAATTTGGTACATCGCTTCACCATAGTTAGGTACATCTTTTGAGAAAACAAAAAACAATCTTCAAATATTCAAAATAGGAGGGTCCAGTACACGCTGACCCCCTTTTTTGAGTACGTGCGCAAGTGACTTCCAAACTACATTTATTTAGATACTCATTTGTTTTTGATTATTTTTTGACTCGAATAGAATTTCGATAAAATGATGCTTCTTGAAGATAATTTAAAAAGTATTGGTACTTAACTGATGCCAACGCGACTTACGGTAATCTCATAATTTTTAAATGCTAAATGAATTGAGCCTTTGCGTTGTGGCATGACCATGGATACAAGTTAGAATTAAGTAAAACTTTGCATTAGATGACAATACCGAAAGCAAAGGACTAGCCAAAAATTACGTAAAGACGTATAGATAAAATCTTGTTGTACTAAGCCAGTTAATTGAAATTATTTTATTGCCCTACTAGGAACTTACTATTCATAACAGTAAAACGTCATTGTTATCACTCGTTCTGAAGACAGTAATCTACTATTACTTATTAAATAAATTTGATACATCATAACAATATAATAAATATTGAAAACAAATTATTTTCATAAAACTATACATAGCTAGTAACAAAAAACAAACAAAATTAAAAAAATAGTCTAAATAAATTGCTCGATATCACCTCCATTTTTTTGAAAACACATTCGAGTTCTCTTTATTAAAAAAAAACTTAACTTTTGAAAAATATGTGGTTTTAACCTGAACTGTTCTTCAGATTGGAAGATTGCCGCTTAAAATCGGTACCATATACACAAAATCTTTAATACATCCCTAGACTGAATATTCCAAGGGGGTAAGGTCTGGGGGAACGGGGTAGTTATTTAACAGGAGCATCTTGTCCTAACTTTTCTGGCTAAATGCAGGAATCACCGTCTAGTTGAAACCAAATATTATGTTGTCTTACCACCAGAGGCAAATCATCAAGTGAATCGGGCAGTGTGTTATAAGGAAATAGTAAAAATGAATGACCTGTCAAAATTTGTGATAAAATTGCTGTTATGTTAAGAATATTAGCGATAATATGGTATTTGCAGGAATTGTAGGGCAATAAAATAATTTCATTTAACTGGCTTAGTACAACAAGATATTATCTATACGTCTTTACATTATTTTTGGCTAGTCCTTTGCTGTCAGTATTGTCATCTAATGCAAAGTTTTACTTAATAATATCTTGTATTCGTGGTAATGACAAAACGGATGACTTGATTTAGCATTTGAGAACTATGAGATTACCGTATGCCGCGTTGGGATCTGTTAAGGAACCATACTTTTCAAATTACCTCCAAAAGTAATTATTTTATCGAAATTTTATAGGAGTCAAATAATGATAAAAACAAAAGATTTCCTGAAAAAATATAGTCGCTGGTGCACTAACTAAAAAGTGAGGGGGACTCTCCCTATTTTAATTGACAATTGCTTTTGTTTTGTTTTGTTTTTCTTAAAACATGTAACTCTTTATGGTGAAGCAATAAATCAAATTTGAAATTTATATCTCATTAAATACTCGAATTATTCAAAAAGATCAATTTCTAATTTTAAACTTTGGTGCCATGTACATCGAACATGAGATTCAAAAATTAAAAATGGCATTATAACAAACATATTATTTTTACTTAAGGAATATACTATGGTTAATGGATTGACCTACTTTTTCCAGACACCCTGTATTACATTGTAAAGTGACTTAATCAACACTCAGTCTAAACCCCAGCTCTTGAAATCGAGGATGTCTTCTACTTATAGCGTAGACATCCACTTAGTAGGGATTTTTTGAAAATCAACCCCTAAGATGGTACAAACAGGGGTTGAACTTTTTATAGGAATTTCTGTATCTTAGAAACAATTTGAAAAATTGGTATATAAGTTTTTTTTTAATAAAATAAGAGAATACGTATTTCGTCAATTTTTCAAAATTTACTTCGGGGTCGAAAAAGGGGGTGTAGCCTATTTTGAGGGGGTACCTATAACTGTCTATTATTTTAAGCTTTATTGCTGAAAATGGGCACTATGATTACTCTCTTAAAATAACCAAATAGAGGGAGGGGGTAAATTTCCAATGCAACCACTAAAAAAAGATAAAAGTAAAATATTTGAGACAAATTCTTCGCTTGGAATAAATAAACATGTGATTAGTCATTTAGGAAAATTTTGTCCTTAGGGAGTGGAAAGAGGTATTTTTTAAAAGACTTTCTTGAAACTCAGTATAAACGCTCTAATATATAATTATTAAAACAAGTATTTCTTATTTTTCTAGAAAATCTGTCCCTAAAGAGATGACAAGGGCTTATATAATATAAAATATAAGTTTCTATTTAAAAAAAAATATTTGTCGAATTTTCTTAACCTTATCATAAATACTACATACAATACAAATATAGTAAAACAACTATTTCTTATTTTTTGACAGTCTAAGGGTTAAAAAGAGGTTAAAAAAGTTTATATTGGCCAAAATATTATTTGACGAACTTTCTTGACGTACAGGTACTCTTGGAACTGTTACTGGCTGGGGACTAACATCTGAAGCAGGAGTAGGTAGCGAAACACTGAAAAAAGTAGATGTGCCAGTGGTTGAAGAGACAAAATGTCGCGCGGCATATGGAGACATCATAACCAACAGAACCATTTGCGCTGGTTATGCAGAAGGTGGCAAGGATTCTTGCCAACAAGACTCTGGCGGTCCTTACGTCATTGACGGAACATTGGCTGGTATTGTATCGTTTGGAGCTGGTTGCGCACGAGCAGAATATCCTGGAGTTTATGCTTCTGTTCCTACATTTAATGACTGGATTAGACGTAATGCTGGCCTATAATAACTTTCGTAGTATTTGAAAAATAGAATGTATGGACATCCCTAAATCGTTAATAAAATTACTTACACTAAGATATTTTTTTTATTATTTGTTGTGAATTAAATTTGTAGTTTATATGGAGGATGCGGTAATAAGGTTCATTTGTTTGTAGATTTCATTTTGGTAAGTGACTTTTTTATTTTAATTTTTTAGTTTTTCTAAATTTTAAATGGTTTAAGCTCTTAAAGATATTACTTTTAGACAATTCTAACAAATCACCTTATATATCTCATGAATTAAAGACGATTCGAAAATGCAGTTACCAGACCGTAAAAACCTGTAAATATGGCATAATTGCTGTAGTAATGCAATCAACATCATTACGAAATTACCATTTCCAAAATAGAGAGGTACCAATAATAGTAGGAAAACCCGACCTGAATAATTCACCATGGAAAGGTAGGGAGGGAATACTATTCATAAAATAGAAATTACACGCTTGCCGAATCAGAGGATTATTATTAGTGTTGGGAAAAACCGACTTATTTTAATAATCGACTACCGAGTATTCGAGTGATTTAAAAAACCGAATGATAATCGATTTTTCACTCAAATGATAATATTAATATTGGCATTGGCGGTTTATCGTTCATGTTGATATATAGCATTTTTATTGGGAATAACTAAGTCAGTGTTGTCAATCGATTGGTTTTTTGCGGATTATTAAATGTGGCGGAGATATTTGTGGATTTTTTGGCATGGTTCCCAGTTCCCAGATCTTACAATTTAACAACTTGACTACTTGACCTTGGGATGTCACGATATTGCATAACTCATGATATTTATAAATACTGAATACTCACCACTAAACATTAAGTTTTCAGTAGACGCAGACGATTTAAATCTAAATAAAATAATAAATCCTATTATCCTACGCAGGCAACCCGTAATGCAGTATTTAAATCTAAATAATAAATCATATCTTACACAGGTAATCCGAAATGCAATATTTAATTTGAATTATATCGCCAATAACCGAAACCACTCGGTGTAGCCGCTCGCTAGGAGATGGCTCTGGCCGCAGTGAGTGATTGACATGCGGGCAGCAACTTTGGAGACGCGTTGGAAAATAAAAACCATATGTTCGTCACTCTAATTATTTGCGAAGATAATCGAATAATTCAAGTGATTGAAAAAACCGAATCATAGGTTATTTTTCACTCAAGTGATCCCATCACTAATCATTATTATTTTTTCAAACTTTGCCTATTTTCGAGAAAAATACAAAAAACATGTTCACAAAAAAACGATTTTCTGACATCAACGGTAGGGTTCTTGGAAATGTGCCGCATGAGAAACACCCAGGACGTAATGCACTACTGTTGACGGCTCCCAACAAGCCTCACGATAAGGTACACTACCTGGAGACTAGTAGCTCAGAGGTGATTATCTATACCTGCGTCGGTAGGCTGTCGTTGTGGGACTGAAATAAAAGCGTAAATGTTCCTCTTTAAAATAAACTAGAATTAACGTTTCTCATTTTGGGATAAGACCTCTTTTCTTAAAGCGGTCAAATGCATTAACTTTGTAGAACTTTTTATTTCTTTTTCGTCAATTTTTTTACGGTAAATACAATAACATAATTTATTTTACAAACCATTACAAGGATTTAGTTATAAAATAAAGATAAAGTGATGTCAAAATGAATAGTCCAGAGCGCATATCCTGAATTACTCGTTATTTAGTTTTGCTACACTTTTAAAAAATTGTAAAATGTTAGGTATTGTAAAACGCCAATCGTATATAACTGAGTTAGAGGGGCTTATAGCAAGCGAGCAAAGTGCCCTAGCTCAAATGCCGAAAAATAGGGGGTGTTAAAAGTAAATTAATTAAGATGCCACTATTTTTAAGCCATGTGAAAAACAGAAACCTACCAAGTTGGTTTTGGGTCCTCTTTCGCAATTAAATCGATACACAAAAAAATTAACTCATCAAAAACTTAACATAGATTAATAAAGCGACTTAAACAAAACAAAAATCTAAGAACACTCAGACCAAATTTAAAATTTATTATTGGCACATTTAAAACATTGGTATAGTCAAGACATTGATGTTACATAAAGATCATATCATAAATTCAACAGAATAAAACCTTAACAATATACAAAACAGCGTATCCGACGTGATCATTTAAAACATTAGCATAGTCAAGACATTGATGTTACATAAGGATCATATCGTAAATTCAACAAAATAAAACCTTAACAAAATACCAAACTACGTATCCGTCATGATCATTTAACATATTGGCATAGTCAAGACATTAATGTTACATAATGATCATATGGTAAATTAAACAAAATACCAAACTACGTATCCGTCGTGATCATTTAAAATATTGGCATAGTTAAGACATTGATGTTACATAAGGATCATATCGTAAATTCAACAAAATAAAACCTTAACAAAATACCAAACTACGTATCCGTCGTGATCATTTAAAACATTGACATAGTGAAGACATTAATGTTACATAAGGATCATATCGTGAATTTAACAAAATAAAACCTTAACAATATACCAAACTAAGCATCCGTTTTGATTATTTAGAACATTGGCATTTAAAACTGATACTCAGCGTTGGTACATATAGCTGGTACCCAGATGGGGCTTTAGAGCTGGTACGCAGACTGACATTTAGAGTTGGTACTCAGGCTGGCATTTAGAGCTGGTACTAAGAGGACCCTAAGATTGATTGATAAAAATATTGAAAATTAAATCCGCAGCAAAAAAAAAAATTCCAAAATAAAAGGGCTGAAGGTCTAAACAATAAAAACCGATTTAAACCAATTTAAACCAGCGTTGCACCACGAAAACCTACAAAACCGCAAGCAGAAATTATTATCAGGCGCAAAATATCTTAAAAACCCACTGCATACCCTTTAAAATAGTCAGAAACATAATCTAAATTGATTTATAATAAAATACTTAAAAATTGCTTCTGCGCATGCACCACGCGCATGAAAGCAAGACCTCTTAAAATCATCAATAGGGGTATGGAAAAGTATTTAATAAATAAAATTATTTAATTAATGAATCTCAATAAAATAAATTGTGCGGCAAGAGCACTCAATAAATACCCTAAAATAAAATAAGCGAGGTCGCAATCAAGCAGTGTACTCTGAACAAGCTAATACGCTGATATTGGCAGAAATTACTACTGCGCATGCGCAAAATCGCTTAAAACCAACAATCGGTATGCAGAACAATAATTTATAAAAATACTTAAGTAATAAATCCCAATAAAAGAGATTGTGCGGCGAGATTCAACCAAACCAAAATTAGCATGGTTGTAATCAAGCAGTAAACTCAGCACAAGCTAATATGCTGAAATTAGCAGAAACGCCTATTGCGCATGAGTGACGCGCATGTGCGCAAAATCGTTTAAAACCATCAATAGGTATGTAGGAAAATAATCAATAAAAATACTCAAGTTATAAATCTCAATAAAATAATTAATAAAATAAAATTAGCAATTAAAATAATTAATAATAAATATATAAAATGATTAAATATACGTAAAGGAATAAACCTACTTGACTACTGTGAATAAAGAATACAAGTTTATTTAATTTAAAAGCCGCAAAGTCAATTACACCCACACAATTCCACATCAGCGAAACGAGATACCAAGGACAGGTTAATTAATAAGTCATTAATTAAAAGAAAAATAACAATCAGGTAAGTCATAATTTCTGACAAATTAATAAAATTTAATATCAAAAATTAATACTAGATGGCCGATTAAAACCTGACTGGCCTACATTACAATGGTAAAATTTTATTTTATTTTTATAAAATAACGCACAACGTTTTATCGACTTTTCATAGAAAAAAAGCTAATGAGACTAGATTCATGAAAAATCGTCAAACAAAGTACCTACCTAGATAAGTCAAAATGTTATAATTATTAATTAATTAGTGGCTTAGCCAATCAGAGAGTAGAAAGAAGTTATGTCACCATTACAAAGGTAAAAACCAATCCAACCCTGGGTTATTTTTGCTGGTAAAGTTTAAGAAAGATAGGCCAAAGATAGAGTTAACCGAACTTTACTCTGTGACAAAATGTCTTCGGTTCAGTAATATAAAGAACGCACTTGAACTAATCGAACTGTCAAAAATAATTAATACTAAAACTGATGTAGAGCTGGGCTAATAAATCAATTAATAAAATTACAACAAAAGACATAATTAGTACAGAAATTATTAAAGTCTCGATAACCGAACCAAAAACCATATGCATAATAATTAAAATTAGGTTTTAGGTCATGATATTATGACCAAATTTTAAACTAGATGCCGTAGCTAACTTTGGTTGGCTGTATTCTGACGTGTGCCAGCTCATAACAAAAATACATTATTGATTAGGAAGATATCATAATATCAAATAAAAAGTGTACGAACTTAATTTTACCCGAGCTAGTGTCTTACGACGGTTTATGCTTTCTAATAGAAATTGCCTGAGCCTAGCTGGCACTAACAAGCAATATAAAAGCAGTACACTAGTAAAACAAAGATAAATGCATGATCTAGTTCGGATTACGAGGCCTGAAAATTTAACACTGTGTTTTTTACCTGTTACGGTTGGTGCTATAACGCTAGTATTCTAAAGATAGCCTAATTTACACAGATTACTACAGTATTAGCTACCAATTTGACTGTGATTAATTAAAATGGTAATAATTAGCAAACGTGACAAAAAAAGGATAGGTTAAAGCATTAAATATCAAACTATAAGAAGGCCATATGAGCCGATTTCCTAAATCTGCTACGTTAAATTCATAGATGGCACAATGAGTTCACCAACAAGAAAGCGACTAGCCTTTTTACTGCTAAATTAAAACATTGTTGCCGCCTGTCTGTTTGACTTGCTGCATGAGTTTTTTAAATTCATTTTTATAGCTTATCGTAAAACTTGATTTCACATAAGTACCTATACTACACCAGAATCCTAGATTTAAGTAGCTTACATTTATTTTCCTACCTATAGTATAGTCTAGATTTAAAAATGTCCCTATTTTTAATTGCTTTGTATAGCTTATAATATTTTCAACCTTTTGACGTCCCAACGTTAATTACATGAAACATATTTACCGCCATGTATTCTATTTCTAACAGAATTAAATGACGACTCTCACTATTCAATACATACGTAGGCTACAACGTATATGTTGGGTAAAATATGAATGATGTGCGGTTTGTTTGTATAACTTGGTTTTAATTTGCAATTATTACTACTTTTCAAAATGGTTAAAATAAGTAGGTTTTACTTTCTTAGTCAGGAAACATCCAGTTTGTTTGTATTAGTATATTACGTAATTTGCTATTTTTCGACGAAATAAAACCTATTTTATTTATACTTGCTGTCGCTTTGTATCTACTTTTATTTGTTTAACATTTTACACCCAATGCAATGGTTAAATCATTATGAAAATCGGTTCAATTATCCCGGAGTAATCAGCGTACATTTTATTATCAAAAACATACATTCGGCTGGAATTGAGAACCTATTTTATTGTGTTGTTAATAAAAACTTAATTAAATTTGATAAAGCAGGCTAGAAAGTCGTCGTAGTTTATCGATGTATAAATAGAACTCAAGATATCGATATTTAAGGAGGCTTACCCATAAGATCTTTGGAGTCAAAACGTGGTGTAACGGACGCACTTTAAAAATCGGCCTGAGCCTTAACTAGAAAGTCTCCATAACACAACGGCTACATAACCAATAAAAAAAACTAGGACTTTCTTGAGTAAATTTGGGGCCCAAAATCCACCTAAGTGTTTAATTAGATAGATAGATAGATAGAAACGTCTTTATTTTTTAACTCGGCGAAGGGCAGCTTTGCTGTTTAGTTAACCGAGTATATAAAATACAATATAATAAATTTACAATAATAAAAATAATGATAATTACAGATTATAATTACAATTACTGATAGGAACATATTTTAATAGTATTGGCTATGATATTATGATATATTATATTAAGTTACGAATTAACCAAAGATCTCTACCCCATATGTATTAAAATTACACAATAATTGTAGAAATTTCTACTGAGTTGTAGATTTTGACACAAATTTAATAGTATAGTACTTGTAGGACCGTGAAGTTTTAATAATGTTTATTAAACAAGTAGGCTTTGAACTTTCTTTTAAAAGACATATAGCTAACGCTAGAGAACCTGTTTCGAACCTCAGAATTAAATAATTTGGGGATGACGTATGAAAAGCAACGTTCGTATAGAGCAGTTCGGTGACGCGGTATATTAAGTTGATCGTTGTGGCGAGTTTCGCGTTGGTGGGTTGTAGAGCGAAATGTCAGCTTCTCCCGCAAGTATCGAGGAGTCCCGGTCTCAAGCAATTTGTGCAAAAAACAAGCCAGATGCAGTTTTAGTCTGTCTGCTATATTTAGCCATTTTAAGTCACGCAATTTGTGAACTACATGGTCTCTTAGTTTAAGGTTATAAATAAAACGAATACATGAGTTTTGAATTCTTTGCAATCTGCGTTTGGACTGAAAATCAAGGCATGGGCCATAAACAATATCTGCATAGTTGCAATGCGAGAGAACAAGAGACTCGCACAATTGCCGCTTAAGAGACGGACTCAAAATTTCCTTATTTTTGTTTAAATTCCGAAGAGAAATAATTGACTTTTGAACCACCTTTGAGACCTGACCTTTAAATCTAAGATTGCTGTCCAGAAGGACTCCCAAGTTTTTGTATTCTTTTACTGCGGGGATAGTGGCATCTAACATTTTAGGATTTAGGTTCTCGTTTGCCCATTCCCTATTTGGTCCAAAGAACATAACAGCTGATTTAGACGGGTTAATTTTTAGACCATTTTTTGTAGAGTAATCGCAGACACTGTCAAGACATCGGTTCATTCTTTCAGCAACCGTGGCTGATTCAGTGGGGGCAAAGCTAAATCGCAGCTGTGTATCATCAGCGTATCTCTGCATGATGTAGTCTGTTGCAATATTCTCCATATCAAAAGTATAAATTAGAAACAACAAAGGCCCTAAAATCGACCCTTGGGGTACACCCTTGCTGAGCACTAAGGGTTCGGATAATTTACTGTCAATAAGCACACGCTGTGAACGACCAGAGAGATAATTTTTAAAGAAAGTTATAGTATTATTTGTAAACCCGTAGTAATGGAGTTTAGCACATAAAAGACGATGGTCTAAAGTGTCGAACGCCTTACTATAGTCCAGCAGTACCAGGGCGGATGTCTTCCCGCGATCTGCTGCTTGAATAATATCGTCTAATACTTTAAGCAATACAGATGATGTGCTGTAGTGCCTGCGAAACCCAGACTGAGAATCAGGCATTAGATTGTTAACAAGTAGATAGTTAATGGTTTGGGTGTATATTATTTTTTCAAACAGCTTAGACACCACAGATAACAAACTAATTGGTCTTAAATCAGACACTTTGCCAACATGAGGTACCTTAGGAAGGGGCAAAACTATAGCAGTTTTCCACTGCTGAGGAAACACAGAATTTTCTATACAAAAATTAAAGATGTGCGTTAGAAAAGGAACGATTACGGGACGGCACAATTTAATCATTTCAAGAGATATGCCGTCAGATCCGAATGCATTAGACCTTAACTGACCGACTGCATTAAAAACATCTATGTCCTCTACTAGTTGCAGGGAGAAGTTATTACCACTTATACATCTGTTAAGATAACTGTTTATTATGTTCTCATCAACTGGAGGTGTAATTTCTTTCACTGAGTCAACAAAAAATTTGTTAACATTTTGGGGGTTCTTTAAGGAGTTCGGTATGTCATAATTATTTTTGGACTTGTTGTATATGTTCATATGTGCGAGGGTTTGCCAAACATGCTTCGGCTGCTTGGTTCGAACAATAAAGTTAATGTAGGCTTTTTTTTCATTTCGTACCGCCTGCGTAAAAAGATTTCTCATCTCTTTGTAGGCTAACCAATCATTCGCGCTACCCGACTTTTTATATCTGGATAGTAACCTATTGCGGTGTTTCTTCATGATCTTTAATGTTTCTGTAAACCAGGGTGAAATTGGCCGAGTTACGCGCGCGCACTGTAGCGGGGTATGCACGTCAAAGAGTGAAACTATTTTATTAGTTAGCAAGGCAACTTTTTCTGAGAGTGTGGGGGCATCTAATATTGAGGCCCAATTCATATTTACTAGATCAGACTGAAATGCTAGGTTATCAAAATTCTTAAAATTTCTATACTTTACAATCTTAGGAGATCTTGGAGGCAATTTGCAATTTAATGTACAGTATATGAGTTGATGGTCAGTGATTTCATGCATGTCATGGTGCAAAACCTCACCTTTAAGTAGTTCTTTATTAGTTATAGTGATAATGTCTATTAGACTGTGTGAGGGACCCACAGTCCGGGTAGGGAGAGTTACAATTTGCGTAAGATTATAAGAAAAGAAGAGATTGTCAAGTAAATCAACACTATTATTTTGATTTAATAAATTAATATTCAGATCACCCATTAACAGAAATTCGTCTGTTAGAGGAATTAATTTGGCAATCGAATTTTCTAAGCTGTTAATTGTATCTAAGATATTACTTTTAGGTGGTCTATATAAAATGCCCAGGCCCAAACGAACCCTATCAATCTTGCAAGTCGCCCAAATATATTCAAGCGATATGCATCGCTCGTCAACCTCTAACAATTCAACCTTTACATCATTCCTGACATACAGCCCCACTCCACCACCGCGAGACCCTCGATCCGCTCTGTAAAAATTAAATCCAGCTATTGACACCGCGGAATCTGATACGTCACGAGACAACCAGGTTTCGGTAACTCCCAAAATATCCAACCCCAGATTAACGATCAAGGTCTTTATCTCATCTATACTAGACAATAATGATCGAATATTTACATGTGCTATTTTTAGATTATTTGCATTTAAATGGCACATTTTGATAAAAGGAGAAATGATTTATAAATAAATAACTTAATGTAAATGTCGACAAAAAAAGAATGTTAATGATAGCAATTCATTAAGAGTGCTTTCATTTTTGATATGTATGACGTTTTCGCCGTCTTGCCTACGTGCAAGTACTTTTCCGTTTTTATGCCAGACATATTTAAAACCTTTATCTTTTAGACTTTTAGCAGCCTTAAAAAGAGAGTAAGTTTCTTTGGTTAATTCTTCGGAAATGTAAATATATGAACTTCCGTCTCCCAGACCTGCAATCCTAGTGGTGATTTTTCCTTTCAATGCGCGTGCCTTTAAAATACGGTCCTTGACGTCTGTGCTCGGTAGTGTGATTATCGCTCTAGGTCCATTTTTGGTTTCGAAGTGCTTGACATTTTCGAGGCTGTAGTCAGATGATGGAATGTCCAAGTAATTAAACAGCCCCTCTAACTTTTCATTGGCAGCTGACGTTTCACCGCTCTTTAACATCCCAGTAATGCAGAGATTGTTTTTTATTTTGCCGTTCTGCTGGATAACCAAAGCAGTCTCTAGTTTCTGAACTTTTTCTTTCAATAACTGATTGTCCTTGGAAATCTCGGTAAACATGTCAGACATGATCTTTGACCTCTTCTTTTCATCTTCGTACTTTTCATTGAGAAAATCCATGGCGCCACGCATCTCTCTCAGTTCGCCCTGCATTTCTCTAAGCATAGATTTTAGCTCATTAATGCCATCAGACTCTGGTGGCGAATGAATGCTAAAGATCGTCGAGCGTCGAGCAGTAATCTCCCTAGTGCATGTCGCGCAATTCCATGACGTTTTTTCCTGCTGCATGAGTCGCGCGTCGACCTCCGACACCTTGCCACATTCGAGGTGAAGGTGCTCTTTACAATTCCCGCAGTAGAGTTTAAGTTTTTTTCCAATGCTCTTGTTACATACTTTGCACAGCTTGCTACCACCAGCCATTTTAAGTCAAGTGCGTACCTTTAGGGACAATCGGCAACAGCGCACAGGTACTACGTATGGGTCTATTGTCTCCTCAAGAGTCCAAAGTCCACTTTGGGCACGTGTAGCTGTGAGTATTTGGTAAAAACGGTGAAATAACGACAGAAAAAAAATTTCTTCAACTCACCAGCTAACCCAGGGCCTCAAGACGCTCTTGGAAATTATCAGATTATATAAATGTTCCGTAAAAAGCTTGCAAATCAAATTCAAAAGACGAGAAAAATATAAACAACAATAACATTCTGTTGGCGATGTTGCCAATTAGTGGGCAAACCCAAATTAAGTGCGATCACTACCGCGCCATGTGGAAAGTGATTCTAGAATTCTCCCAAAGCAGGGAGGGAACGGTAAAAATCGTGGGAAATCTGTCAATCCCGCCAAAAATAACGCGCGAAATTTAAATTTTCCGGAAGTGATAAATAACATCGATAAAACACAAAAAGAAAATTGAGACCTCAGCCAGTGATCAGACATCGTTGAGCACCCATTAAACGTAATTACTTTAAAACCAACTAAATAAAAGAAATTAAATATACACAACTCTGGTAACAGGTAAAATAGAACATCTCTTTACCCACTGAGGCCATCTGATAGCCGAAACGAATTAGAAAAATTGATACTTGACTGACAGTGGTGACGTACAAAATTTCAGATTGAAAGTAAACAATTCAAAGCTGGAATAACGTTTTTAAGCCTAAAACAGGACATTTTCACTGGGAAAACAAAGGAGAGAGTCTTTCAAGTAAGTAATGTGACCTAAATTAAGCACTACCCAGTTTTCATGGGTAAACTCAGTGCTTTTATTTTAGGTGTTACGTTAGTACCTAACCCTATTCCTGGATAAATTCAGCTCTTAAGAGTTCAAGGAAAGCTACAACACACAGGGTGTTCAAAGTAAAGCAAATAATGGGAATCGAACCTCAAATTGACAGAAGAAGGATATTTTGTTACAAGAGAGCTAAAACTGGTCTGTAAAACTGTATTACTTATTTTATTACAAGAAAAACAAATATTACATAGCAATAAAACCGAAATCACTATAAACAAGGGTATTATGTGAATTCTTGAAAGAATGGAGAATTTTCAATTTATTGCATTAAGGCTGGATTATTTTGAATTAATGAAAATAACTTGAAATTTTAGTCTAAAAGCTAAATCAATACTACAATAAAGGCACAATTAAACAGTTGTCTAACGCCAAAATAAACCGTTACAGTTTGTATTAAGTTGTAATATGTAGAAGGATTTTTTTTATATTTTAGTATAATACATTTTCAAATTAACCACACATTTAAATTACAATTAAGTAAACTTTCAAAATTTTTAAAAATATTATCAATAAAATTTACACTAATAGTATTTTAAAAGATCTGCTGAAAGAAATTAAAGCTTCCCATCAAATCAACAAAATAAATTTTTCTATGTCAGATACGATTAAAAATTATATTAAAATCACCTCCAGAGATCCCTCAAACAACTTAAAAACACTGTCGGTGTTTCGTGTTGCTAATGTAAAGCAAAGCAATACCGTTTTTTCTTTATTTAGTTTTAGAAAATTCTTATCAGCCCACAGCTGTACTTAACATGCTTATAACTTCTCTGCTTGATAAGATGCAATACACTCTCTACAATGGTCATAAAGACATCAAAATCCCCATTTGGGGGCCGATAAACACTTAATATGACCAGGTTATTTTCTTTCACTTGAATAGCTGCTACCTCACTGTAAGTCTCTACAGATAATGTGTCTAGGTATTCAATATTGCGGTTATTCAAACCTTTTCTTCCCCTAATTAATTCTCCACCGTTATTGCATCGTTAGCGCACAAAACTGGATAATACAGTGTAATTGTCTATTTTTAGAAACTTGATTTCGTTCTTCTTTAAATGGTGTTCACTCGGGCATATTTAGTGGGATACTCGTAAAGCAATAATTCAATCAATCTTCTTTCTTATTGAGAATTGTTAAGATTGTATATTTAGGTGAAATACATTAATTTGTCTGCTAATAGCTCTGCCCTTTTGTGGAGATAAACATATGGGTACTGACTGATATTCATAAAATGGTTGGCTCAATACTCATGGGCCAGTTGTCAGGATTCATAAAGTCCTCTTTGTTGTTACCGGCTAATCCTATCTTAAAGGAGCTTTTTATGTTGTCCTTTGTACGGAGTTTCAAGCAGGTACATTTTAGTCTCACAGTGTGCTTTATGTAGTTCTTTAGTGCTTGCGGTGTGGTGCCTGGTGTAAATCCTGACACAAAATATCATGATCTGACTTCAGCCACCCTAATGTCAAAAGGTAGGGCCATTGTTGAGACGTCCCTATTTCCACGTATGGGGGCAGGTCTGGCCTATTTGGGATTCTTCGCCTGTCTTCTCTTACCGAGTTTCCATTCATCGCCGTCATTGTTTCTTGTTTGTTTACTTTGTTGTTTTTGGGTTAGGCTAGGATTCTTGAACATGAACATTGGATATCGGAAATACCTTATATTTTTCAGCTGATTTTGCCAAAGCTACCGGTGATTCTTTTGTTTTAGTGGATGATTCATTTGTTTTCTCAATTATTTTTCTTCTAGTAGCTTCTTGTTTTCCCCCAGAAGAGTATTTTTTTCTCTCAAACAGCCATGGAATATGGCATGGTAACCATAATAATGAAGAATCTGTGGTAATATAATAGTACTGAATACAGTATTTTTTAGAAAACAAACTTAAATTAGAAGTTATTCTTTTAAAATAACCCACTTTTCCTGCACTCTTCTATTTGATCAATGATTATTCCTAAATATGTAAAACTGCTTACTAATTCCAATTTTTTACCATTAATTACAACATTTATATTTATTACCCATAACCATACATTTAGTTTTTAAAATATTTAATTCTAATGTATTCACTTTCAGCCAATTTAATAATATATTAGTCTCAGAGTTTAGAGCATTCGAAACCTCAAAAGTATTTGAAGCATTCATTAAAATTGAGGTGTCGTTAGCAAGCATTTTTAATTTACATATTTTTCAAAACTGAAGGCCTACAGTTATTTTATAAAAGAAATAATATTTTACCTAGTATACTTCTGAGGAACTACTATATTATTTATTATTTGAATACATTTTTGATATCTTTGTTTTTTTATGATCTATTACTGAAATAATTTTTAAACTATTTATAAACTTTTCCGCGATTACCATACTGATACAATATAGTAAACAATCTAGCCCTGTCCATTGTTTTAAACGCCTGCTTGAAATCCAAAAAGACAGTTATAATATTTTTTTTCCACTACTAACCTATAACATCGCCATTATTGACCGATTAATTAACGCCAGAAATCGTTTTTCTCTCCCTTCTCAGTTGCTATTGACGACGGTCAATAATAATGCATTGAAATCCATTATTGACCGATCTATTTAAAACCCGGTAACTTGAATTGTTAATTCCCCAATAAATAACATGAAAGGTGACGCCAAGCCAACTGACAAGAGAACAAATTATCTTGCCAATATGCCAAAGCAGGTAACTTGATTAAAATATATATTTATACCTACCTAATATTTTTTATAATTTATTAATACTGTACAAAATAAAAGTGTTAGTAGTGGAAAAAAATTATATTAACCACGGTTTAGACAGCCTATAGCCCTCGCGCCCTAAATCCCTCGTCGCTCCGCTCCTCGTGATTTAAACTTGACGCTCGGGCAATAATGATGGCTGTCTAAACCTTGGTTAATAATATACTATTCCATGTGTCAATTACACATTAAATAGCTGTCTCTGAACCAGTTTGAAAGGAAACCAAAATTTTGAAATCGATGAATTCCAAGAACTTTTCAAATATGACTTCTAATAATATCTTAACATCCCATAAAACATTTACTGACCTCATGTTATAACATAATTAATTTTTTATCTATCCACTTAATTGATATAAAAAGGAAAAATATTACTTACTTTTACTTAGTCTATTATTAAATTAATATTTCATTCATAAAATAAAGCAATTAAGTTTAAATAATCATAAATTTTATATGGGGAGACAGAGATATTAGCGTAGTATAAGGTTGACAACTCGTCAGGATTTGTCGGTATATCCCGGAGCCCAGTGTCGTGGCAAAAATGAAAACTGACCGGGACCCAGGATTATTCCGGAATCAAGATTTCCTATATACTGTACTGTGTTTAAAATGAGTATTTCTTATTATTAGCTACGGAGAGGTTCAGCGACCTGACAAGTAGACCAAAGCGCTTCTATTTGCCTACCCCTGAATTTCTCAATTACTACTACTCTCGTTCTTGATCTTGTTATGAAAGTGAGGCTGTCTTTTAGTCGAGGGCGATAACTTTTTGAAACGTCGAGCTAGACCCTCAGTCTCCCCAGAGAATCACACTTCTCCGGAAAGTACAGCGATGTCTATTTCACTTTCTGAAACGTAGGACAAATTGAGTCCTTCTCCACTCCGCATCTAAAGCCTTTTCAGGTCATCTACGCACTCTTTAACAAGTACTGATGTAACCCTGGGTTTGTATACTATCTTGAAGGTAGCTTGGCTAGTCAGCCAGACGTGTAGACATAGCTTATCCGCTATTGGCACACTCTGATCTCATCCAGACTTGCAGTAGTCTGTAGTAGTAGTAGTAGAATGGGGTAGACCTCTACCTGAAATATTGTCGAATAACCCCCCAGTGGGTAGGTTCTTTGGATGTCTGTTTTTTCAGGTACAATCCAGCTCCCGATGACTGAATTTCAGTTATGCGTGATCTGTTGGTGTAGCAGACCACAGCATCCTCAGAAATATTATTTTGTTGTTCTCCCACTCTTCCTTACTTGGTATCGTGCAAGTTTACTCCTTGTTCAGCCTTAAAGTTGACACGGGTCAGTTTAAAGGAAAGTATTGGATCCTCCCCCTCGGCAATACCTCCGATTCTTGTGTGTCCTATATGACCCATACCTTGCCGGCATCTGACTCGGCGCGTTCTTGAAAAGGCCGCCATCGCCTCCTTCTGTAACCAGACGTATAAGGTATACAGCACCAGCAGTGTGTCCAGTGCTTAGTGCTGGGAAGTTTAGTTCACTTTGCTGATTTCAATCTTTCGTTCTCGTTCAATAAAGTGAATAGTTCAAAAGACTAGTTCGTTTAGTTCAATTAGTTCACTGATTTATACTGGCATAGTGAAGTAAAAGAAATATTTTAAAATTTAAATTATATATTAAATTACTTAACAAAAAACCTACGAATACAAAAGAAATAAATATTTTTCTTGATTACGTTGCATTTATATTAAAAACACAGCCTCCTTCTGAGAAGAGCGCTCGGCCAATTAATACAGTAGACACCGACAATATTTGTTCATTTCAATACCGAAATAGTGGGGAAGAAAAGTCCTTTCTACCTTCTTACATATAAAATATAATTGCCTACGCGTTTCGGCTCACATAAGCCATCATCAGGGCGCAGCTGTAAGTAAAGAACATGATGTTATGTAATAAAAAACTTTTAAAAATAATGAACGTCAGTAAACAAATATAAAATATGTCCTAAAACTTACAGGTATGAAAAATCACATACAGGGCTACACAGTGAGACGCACCCAGTCAACACACAAACAAGTAACATCAAAACAATATAAAAGTTACGACACAATCATGATTTTTAAAAATAAATAAATACAAACTAATGTGAAGAGCAACAAAAGGTACTGAATGTTGACAGAGGAATCAGATGGTGACACAGGTACAGGTGGTACAGGTATTTATTTATTTTTTAAAAATCATGATTGTGTCGTAACTTTTATATTGTTTTGATGTTACTTGTTTGTGTGTTGACTGGGTGCGTCTCACTGTGTAGCCCTGTATGTGATTTTTCATACCTGTAAGTTTTAGGACATATTTTATATTTGTTTACTGACGTTCATTATTTTTAAAAGTTTTTTATTACATAACATCATGTTCTTTACTTACAGCTGCGCCCTGATGATGGCTTATGTGAGCCGAAACGCGTAGGCAATTATATTTTATATGTAAGAAGGTAGAAAGGACTTTTCTTCCCCAACACCTTTAAACTATCTAAACAATGACCCTTCTAGAGAGCAGCCATAACTTCGGTTATACAAAGATTCGCCAGTATTTATAATAATAATGTCTTTTATTTTATACAAAATATGTTTGTTCTTTTGCCTCCTGTAACTTTGTTCGCTCAGCCAGTGTCGGTGTTTTCCGGATGGCATTCTTGAAAGTTTACAACCCTAGCGTACTAATTGTTTTAAAACCAATTTTATACCCTTTCATCACTATTATTTCTGGTGAAACAAAATATGGAAGAAATACAACCATACTAGTTTCTTAACTATGGCATACGTATATGTATCAGACTACTGAGCTATTAATATAAATATTATCAAAAATTCAAAATAGTTATTTGTATACGAAATATGTTTCATATTTGCATTAGGGCAGTTTCGATCATTTGTGAAAAAATCGGAATTTTTGCACTAATGTTTAAAAAGTCATTCCAATTAAAAAAAAATACTATACATTATATTAAAAAATGGTCGAAATAAATACTTTTCATAAATTAATTTGACGTTTAAGTATAAAGCCCCAAGTTTAGAAAAAAGCCTTTTCTGCAAAATATGGAAAAAAAATATAGCTTACTATTTTGCTGGGTTCCAGAACACGATCCTCAGTCATTAAACGCAGACCCCAAAGTCTACCAACCCTTGTTCATCGCATCTATGATCAACGAATTGATTTGTATATACATACGCCGACCCTCAGCGTGTGTGTGAATTTGCTTGCCAAATGAAAAACTTTTTATTATCAATGTTTGGAAAAAAGTTATTTTTTATAAAATATTTTGCCTTAACAAATAATTTGCATAAACATTTCTTTTTAATGTTGGTATCTCGAAAAACGGAAAACTCAGTCCCGCTTTTTGGAGATAATGGCACCAGCTCTTATTTCAACAGTTTCCAAAAAAAGATACCAGGAATATGTTTAAACTAGTGTCTTTCATATTAAGTATCCCTACATCAAACTGCTTTCCTGAACGAGTTTTTTCCCAGATGAATTTATAATGGTCAGATGCCAGAAATAAATGCTCCGCAAATTTAATAAAAGCAGAATTACTTATCCAGCTTAATCTACAGCTACCCCGTAAAGAGTTCTTCATCTTTATTAAAGAGAAAAAGGAAACTTTAAAAGAAGTTAAATCTTCACAGAAATATCATGAATAAGAAATTCTTATAAATAATTATTCTCCCATTGTAAGTTGCAATTTGTAACACTCAGACTATTGTTTGAAACGCGCTACATATTTTTCTAATGAATAAAACTTTTTTAATTTTGATTTCTATTTTTTTAATTTTTTTCATTCAGAAGACTCATAAGACTCAACTATTAACGATAGATAAATCTGATTTAAAATATCATATTTTTATTAAAATACATTTTCCATGGCTATTTTTGCTATCTATTGTCACGTAAACGTAATTTGAACTCAAATAAAAAGATAAATATTTAAAAACTTCTGATTGTATATGTTTTTTTACTATGTCCCGCTTTCGATGAAAGATTCCCGCTTTTTTCACTCAAAAAGTTCCAAAATCCCGACTTTTCAAAAAAAAATTTGGCAACGCTGTTGGATACCCACTTTTGCCGATAGTATAGCAGATTAAAAATAAACGACCACTATTAACAGATTACCCCACTCACCTCACGATGTTTTTTTTTATATAAAAAGGTGACATGCTCTTGAAAATCCACTCGTTACAAATCTATAGAAAGTGTAAAATGAGGTATCTGTACGTTCTATTTGCTTTACTTAGTCTAACCTGGGGTATGTACTAAATAGATTCCAAACATTTTATAATTTACTATTTTTATTTCTTTAGCATTATATTTTTAAAATTTTCATTTTAGAACCGCAAGGAACGGAATTTTAATTGATTGTTTAATAATGCACATAAGTTAGGTTTCTTATCTTAGGTCTGATGATGCCTGAAAGGGCGAAAGACGTGTAACCGATTTTTATTGTCAATACTCAATTTGAGACCGAGACTTTGTGTCTTTTAATTTCAAATAACTATACTAGGTCTCTTTAAGAATAATGGACGATTTCTTCAATCAGGGTTAGTGCCTGGTTGCAGCCTGGATACATGTAGAGTATTGTAGACACACTTGGGTATAGTCAGATCTGGTCTTAACGTGCGGGTCCAAAGGTCACTGATCATATGCGTCAAATCAGACAACACAGAGGCTATCGAAATGTTGTGAGATTATTTACAAATATACCGAAGGAAGGAAAAATAGTTTCATTATTTTAGCTATCGCGAAGATAGCCACATATACCTAATATTATTAGTTTTGTAAAAATTATGTACAGGGGAGTTGAAAAAGTTACAAAAAAATTATATAATCGTTAATTATATACCTGCTGTACCCTTTAATTAAAAACGACAATAATAAACAGTGCAATTTATTTTAACAATTTTACTACTAAAACCTAAAAATACAATGGCATTTAGTCTGATAAACTATTTCGATAATGAAAGAAAAAGTGGAAATTCGCAAACCAATATGCAGGAAACCGTAATGAAAACACTGGGAATTAGTTTAAGGACTATGCAGAATAATGTGCATGAAAAAAAAGCATAATATAATACCCAAGAATACTAAAAAATGTAAACGAAAAACACCGTTTATAATTATAGCCTAAAAACTCTCATCGTCACTTATAAAATCTAAAAAGTCCTCGTCGTCTGAGTCGTCTTCGAATGGAGCAATTATCATTGGCGCTACTTCGACATGTAGTACTTGTTCTCGATCCCACCAATCCCTTATTAATATTTCTGTATGTTCCACCGATTTCTTCCAGTACTCTTGTGTAATATGATCTAACGAATCTTGCCAAACTATTTGTACTTGGTCGGATTTAAGACCATCACCTACATGTTTTTCATAATAAGACTTTGCACCAGCCCATATTAATTCTATTGCGTTAAACTGGCAATGGTATGGCGGCAGTCGTAGAATCTCATGACCATATTCACGCAGTATTTCATCTACCGCGTATATTTTGGGTTTTTTAAGAGACTTTGCTATTGATAGGAGTTCTGATTTAAGCATATTTGGTAAAGGATTTTGGTTGTGTTTTTCCAGCCACTCATAAATATTACTTTTCCTCCAAGATGAAGTAGGCTATTTATTTAAAATTCTTGAATGATATGATGCATTATCTAATACAATTAAAGACGGAGCATCCAAATTTGGTATCAATTGAACTTTTAACCATTTTTCAAACATTTCGCAATTCATATTATCATGATAGTCAGCACTTTTTGATGTTGAAGAAAAAATTAAACTCGCACCTGCAACATATCCTGTTGCAGAACCGGCATGCAAAATAATAAAACGCTTTCCCGTACCGCACCCCTTTTAACACTTTTTACAGACTCATCTTGCCAAGATTTTGAACCACTTCCATTCGAAAATATCCACGTTTCGTCTAAAAATTCCACTTTTCTAAATTTCGATATGTAATTGTCCGTATATTTTTTTAAAAACAGAACACGCTGACTCACTATCTGTGGCTGCTCTCATAAAAATCTTCGGTTACAGTCTTTTTTATAGCGAAAACCTACATTTTTTATTAATTTTGATAACGCTTCAAGTCCAATTTCCAAAACACCCCGAATTTTTAATGTTTTTTGTAAAACTGGAAGAGTTACATTGGTTTTTGATTTGTATAAATGGTAAATCACATTTCGAACTCCCATTTTAATATTTTCGCTTAAACCTCAGTCTTTGGCTTTCTTCGTTTACACTTTTTAGTATTCTTGGGTATTATGTTATGTTTTGTTTCATGCACAATTTTCTGCACAGTCCTTAAACTAACTCCCAGTGCTTTGGCTACTGTTTCCTGAATATTGGTTTGCGAATTTCCACTTTTTTTTTCATTTTCGAAATAGTTTATCAAATTAAGTACCATTTTTTTTGATTGGGGATGCAAAAACCCAGAAAATTGTTTCATTTTGTCACAAACTGTCAAAGTCACAAAACTGGCATATTTAAAATAAAACGTAGCTGGTGCTATTATAAGCTTTTTTAGAATCGCTGGAAAGTAAATACATATCCTTTTTTTCATGTCAAAATGGAATAAGTCTGTCTCATTTATCTTACGTATTTTATTTAGAGGGTAAAATTAAACGCAAGTAAAGAAAACAAAAACTGAGAGTATGTCTTTCTTGAATCGTATGACCCGCACGATCAGATCCGACTATATAGTCTCTATATTCGTAATATTTTCAGCTCTCCCAAGTACAAATCCCTGTCTGCGCTTCACTCCTTGCCGTCCTTCTGGATCATTATCTCTATAGACATAGACAGAGAAATAAAGCAACGAGACTTATTGTATAAAAGAGCCATAATAACAAGAGAAGAACAGGACTGGAAAAACTATACACAACAAAGAAATAGAGTAGTGACATTAATAAGAAATCAGAAACGAAGCTACTACAATGAAATGATTGATTTGGTGAAGGAAGACCCCAATGAAATGTGGAAAACACTAAAAAAGCTAATAAAACCCAATTGTTCAAGTACTCCCAGTGGTATAGAATTCAACAACAGAATGTATACTGACGATAATGAAATCTGCGAGAGATTTAACACTTTTTTTTTAGAAAGTATAGAAGAAATAGTAAGAAATATAAATACTAATATAAACTATGAACAAGCTGCCAATAACATAGAGCAGTCAAATTGTAAATTGGAGAAGTTTACACTATTAGACATGTCGAGACTAAAAAGTATTGTACATAATATGACAAACAAGGTAAGCAATGTGGATGGTATCAATACAAAAATATTGAAATTGTCATATGAGGTGGTTGGAAATCGATTTCTTGATCTCATAAATACCAGTTTGGAAACAGGTTCATTACCCAAAGAATGGAAATCTTCAACTATAATTCCCATAGAAAAAAAAGCCAACACAATAAAGTGCCAGGAATTTCGACCCATAAATATGGTGCCCCCATATGAAAAACTATTGGAGCTGGCTGTCAATCAACAGATAGTAGAATATATTGAAACTAATAACCTTTTAAGTGTGTACCAGGCTGGATTTAGGGAGAAAAACTCATGTGAAACTGCTTTACAAACAGTGTTGTATAGTTGGAAAAAAGCCCTAGACGACAAACAAATCATTGGTGTGGTGTTCTTGGACTTCAGACGTGCCTTCGAGACAATCGACCGAAGACTACTATTGTTAAAGCTTAAAAAATATGGTTTTGATTGTAGAGTTTTAAAATGGTTCAGTGAATATCTCTCTGACCGCGAACAGGAAACAAGATATAACAACTGTACCTCGTCAAAGAAACAGACAAGTTATGGTGTTCCACAGGGGACAGTTTTGGGGCCTACTCTTTTTGTTTTATATCTAAATGACATTGTAAATAGATTATTCAAGTGTAAAATTCAACTATTCGCCGATGATACATTAATTTATGTAGTGGGCTATAACATCAATGAAATAATTAATACCTTAAATTCTGAACTTAAAATTTTACTTGACTGGTTAAAGGTAAATAGTTTGGCAATTAATACAGATAAAACAAAAATGATGATTATTAAGAGTAAATACAATACCACAGATATAGCACCTAATGATACAGTCGTAAAAATTAATAATGTACAGATAGAACAGGTAACAAAACTAAAATACCTTGGTGTGATTATTGACCAGAATTTGTGCTTTTCAGACCATCACTTATATATCTGCAATAAAGTTGCCAAAAAGGTGAATCTTTTAAGAAGAATAAATCAAGATCTAAGTTCATGGACAATAAAAACTATATATCAGAGTATAATTGCTCCTCATTTTAACTTTTGCTCCTCCATACTTTTTTTATTGAGCGATTCAGAAATTAATACTTTACAGAAAAAACAAAATCAAGCCATGCGCATCATTTTAAAGTGCAATCGTTATACCAGAATTAGGGATATGTTGGAAATTACAAATTTCTTAAGTGTTAAGCAAACGATAATATTTAATACAATGGTTTTTATTTTTAAGATGTTACATGATCTACTTCCAAAACATTTAATTGACAATTGTATACACGTCCGTGATATCCACAACCATAATACTCGAATAAGAGATAACTTTTATATTCAATCAGTAGCAACAAATTTTGGCCAAAACAACCTTTTTCATAAGGGTTTAAAGCAATATAACGAATTACCCGCGAATGTAAAGGGCTGTGAAAATGTAAATAGGTTCAAAATTGAATGTAAAAAATATATTAAATGTAAGATTGGTCATTGAGTGTTGTAATTTATATGGGGTGTTGTGATTTATTTAAGATTGTAATTTATTTAAGATTGTAATTTATTTAAGATATTATAATTTACTCAAAATATTATAGTTGATATAGGGTTAGAGGTTAACTTTTTAGGTAACTATAAGTGTTTTGTTATTTTTTTAACTGTAAATTTTTGTATTATGCTAGCAGTTTCTGCTATTAATAAAGGATATTATTATTATTAGTTATTTTAATTTATTAGCTGCTTGCACATTCAGTACTGCGCTGACTTCTTCTAGCCGGATTTGATCTCCACCAGCGCCTTTTCTTTTGTTTATGTTTGCTCGCCCATTTTCGGGTTTAAGGTTATGTGGATTTCCAATTGTCAGATCACGATTGGTATTTTGTTTTACTCTATTGGTATTATTGGTTTGCTCACAATTTGTTTTTAGAGGTCTGTTGGGGTCATTTAGAAGCCATAGTCGGTTTGATTTGCTCATGCTTATTCCTCTGGCACTTCAGTTAATTATTTAGAAGCGGGGCTCGAGTGCAGGGCGGGGAGGATCCTCGTGGCTTTTTTCATAGAATTTTACTTTTTCCATTAGGTAATGCATTTTCGCTTTGAGTAAGGCACATTTCTCATGAAGAATTTCATTCTTTAATTACATTTCCTTGATAATTCTTCGTAGTATTTTCAGCCATCAGACCGTTTACGTCTAAACCAATTTGGTAAGTGTTTGACGTTTCGGCTTTATTAATAGGTTTTTGTATTTGGTGCCGATAAACGGCACTTTTGGCTTTTTCCGATTGGGCAATACAGCTCGGATAAAACACTTCTAAACACTTTGCACATTTTACATATCCTTCCACTACTCTCGTTTTATAATATTGGCACTTTTC
Source organism: Polydrusus pterygomalis (assembly GCA_963969555.1). Lineage (NCBI taxonomy): Eukaryota > Metazoa > Arthropoda > Insecta > Coleoptera > Curculionidae > Polydrusus > Polydrusus pterygomalis. Next base: position 73,787,400 of record OZ018375.1, read on the forward strand.
ATTGACAGGACCTTCCTACGATATATCATCGGCGGCCATATTTTCTTCTTCCAATTTACAACTGTTCTTTATGAAAATTAATTTATTCTTGTAATATAGTCATGTCGAATACCAGTCGAGAGAAAATTGTATCTGCAAAAATGTTCCTCTCTTGTTTTTATTAGAGTTTGTTACTATCGGAAAATTTCGTTCATGATATTTTTAACAAAACCTCCTCCCCTGCGGTTCGTTGTTTTGCTGTAAATAATGTCATTTGAGAAATTGCCTGGCAAAACCTTTTGTAATAATCAAAAATTTTACCGACAAAATTTTCCCTGCTATATTATATTGTTTTATTTGTTCCTGTTATAATTTCTTTGCCATTTCATTTTTACCTCGTATAACAAAAATACAAGAGCAGAGCAGGGTGATTTTTGGAAAAGTTACAATGGCTATAAAGGGTGTCCTAAAAGGTATTGTCAATAATTTGGAAGTGAATAGATCGGTTAAAAATAAAGTAAGAACTTCCTCTAAAATTGTGTTCCATGTCCACTTACTACAGAGCTACATCCCCCTAAAGGGGGTACTCTGAGGATGGTTTTTTCTAAATATTTTTGACCATACCTTTTAGGACACCCCTACAACAACGCGAGGGAATAAAAATGAGGTATTTTACGGACCACCCTCACCCATTCCTAATGCACTGCCCTTATAGACTTTAAATTCTTTAAAGCCACAATACCACTTGTGACACATTCCTGGAATGCTTAAGACACTTAAATACGAAATGTAAGCAAAATTTCAAGAAAATATTTTAAAACTGGCTTTTCCAAAACTTGAAAAATAAGAAAAGGATACGTTCCTTTTTATATTCAATGATCACAAGCCTGAATTACAACATTATTGTAGTACTAGTTCTCTATTTGTTTTTGCAATAACGCAAACACTCGTTTTTGCTCTTATTTTAACTATTTTAATAAGTGCTTAAAATGATTTATATTTTGTTTCAAACAGAAATAGAGTCGATTTTCAAATTCCTCTCTTACTTTTCGAAATATATCTCTTGGAATACTTCGACAAGCATCAATTTATCCTCTGACAAAGTTCTCGCTACAGTAGCATAGTATGGAGGTGCACCATCTTGCTGGAATCGTAGAAGTTTTTGGCTATACTCCCAAACTACTAAAGCAAATTCAATAAAATTATAAGCAGTTATAAAGGATACTAATACAAACCTAAAAATACAAAAAAATACATAGTGTCCCATTAAAAAAAAATACAACTTTATGTTATCATATTTTTTGGGCCACCCTGTATATGCGAAAATATTATCATGAAATACATCCCGTGTTATAGTATAAGTCAGCATGTGAATTTAATTCCTAACTCAATTCGTATAAAGGTTATGGAAGCCTGACGCACCATTGCAGGACCCTGTATATTAGTAGCTGACATTTTGTCAGGATGCTCATCTTGAAAAAAATGGCAGTTCTCAAGTAGCACATGCAACGATGCAGCACCATAGGAAAAAATCATTTTTACTTGTTCGTCCACATTCCGGAATTAAATCAAATTCGAAGAAAAAAACACAGATACAAGTGATGGCAATAACAAGCACACAAATTTTAAATGATTTAAAAGATGCAAATTTTTTTAAAGGTTTGACTTAAAATAAATCAAGTGCTTGCGTTATTGCAAAAAAGAGAAAGAGTTTTAGCACTACGTCTATTTCCTAATTTTTCCTTTCAAATTTTGCCAACCAGTTTTAAAACATTTGTTCAAAATTTTGGTTTCGTACTGAATTCTCATTAATTTTGGTATCGCTAAAAAGCATTATCGATAATCTTTCCAGAAAGGTGTCACACGTAGAGTATTGTTATTAAAGATTTTTAAGTGGATTAGGGTAGTGCTTCAGGAGTCGGTGAAAGTGGTCCGCAAAATACCTCGTTTCTATTCCACTGCGTTTTTGTAAAAATTGATTTTTTGTATTTTATGACATCTTCTTTACTGTAGAAATTAAAGCAATTAAATTTTTTTAAAAAGTCACCCTGCGTATGATACAAAACCCATAAGAGATATTCATAAACTCGTTATATTTTTAGCTGCACCAAGTTCAAGCAACTCTGATATTGAAATCGTTGGCGGAGATGACGCTGACATTAAAGACTTTCCTTATATGGCTGCCCTTTTATACCAATCCACTGAATTGGATTGTGGAGCTTCTCTGATTAGCAATGAGGCCGTAGTTACCGCAGCTCATTGCGTTTCTTTTATTACAAACGCTAGTGAGCTAAGTCTAAGATTTGGATCCACGCAGTGGCGTAGTGGAGGGCAGCAAATTGTTGTAAAACAAATTATAGTTCATGAAAATTATGGTGATTCTGACTACGACGTCGCTGTTTTAAAACTAAACGAAACAGTTAACGTAGAAAATGCTGTTCCAATTGCGTTAGCGGCAGCAGGCAGCCAATTCGCAGATGGTAAGTAATCATTAGGCATATGCAAGGAGACCGAAGAGTATGATAAAAGTAACTGTACCTACCATAAAAGTCAATAAATCAGAAAACATTATTTCGCAATATTTTTAATATTATTTATACTATTATACAGGATATCCGGAAGAAGAAGGTTAATCCATTAACAACATACTCCCTGAACAAAAATAGTATTACTTTTGTAATGCCATTTTTCATTTTTGACCCTCATGTTCGTTCAAGTTTAAAATTAAAAACTGATTTTTTTGGACAATTCGAGTATTTAATAAGATATAAATTTTAAATTTGGTAAATTGCTTGGTCCTTAACTGATGCCAATCAAAATTTGTGATAAAATTGCTGTTATGTAAAGAATATTAGCGATTGTAAGTTCTTTGTAGGGCAATAAAATAATTTCATTTAACTGGCTTACTCTAACAAGATATTATCTATTCGTCTTTACATTATTTTTGGCTAGTCCTTTGTTTTCGGTATTGTCATCGAATGCAAAGTTTTACTTAATATTATCTTGTATTCGCGGTACTGTCAAAAGGGCTGTTTTGATTTAGCATTTGAGAACTATGAGATTACCGTATGCCGCGTTTGGATATGTTAAGGAACCATACTTTTCAAATTATCTCCAAAAGTTTTTTTTTTCGAAATTTTCTAGGAGTAAAATAAGAATCTAAAAGAAATTATTTCCTGAAAAAAAATATAATATAGTTAAGAAGTCGCTGATGCACGTACTAGACTCTCCATATTTTAAATTATTGACAATTGCTTTTGTTTTGTTTTTCTTAAAACATGTAACTCTTTATGGTGAAGCAACCTACCAAATTTGACATTAATATCTTATTAAATATTCGAATTTTTCAAAAGATCAATTTTTTATTTTAAACTTTGGTGCCATGTACATTGAACATGAGGGTTAAAAATTAAAAATGGCATTATAAAAGTTATATTATTTTTGTTTAACGAATATATATGTTTAATGGGTTGCCCTCCATCTTCACGACACCCTGTATAACATTGTAAAGTGACTTCATTAACACCCAGTCTAAACCCCAGTTCTTAGAATCGAGGATGTCTTCTACTTATAACGTAGACATCCACTTAGTAGGGATTTTTTGAAAATCAACCGCTAAAGTGGTAGAAACAGGGTTTAAACTTTTTATAGGAATTTCTGTATCTTAGAAACGATTTAAAAAATTGGTATATAAGTTTTTTCAATGAAATAAGAATATACGTATTCTGTCAATTTTTCAAAATTTACTTAGGGGTCCAAAAGGGGGTGTAGCCTATTTTGAGGGGTACCTATAACTGTCTATAATTTTAAGCTATATTGCTGAAAATTGGCACTATGATTACTCTCTTAAAATAACTATGTACGTGTTTTCATATTTTGGGAATTTTTTTCCCCAGAGGGTAGAAATAGAGGGGGTAAATTTTCAACGCAACCGCTAAAAAAAGATAAAAGTAAAACATTTTGGACAACTTCTTTGCGTGGAACAAATAAACATTTGATTAGGCATTTAGAAAAATTTTGTCCTTAGAGAGTGGAAAATGAGGTATTTTTTAACAGACTTTCTTAAAACTCAGTATAAACTCTCTAGTATATATTTATTAAAACAAGTATTTCTTATTTTTCTTGAAAATCTTTCCCTAAAGACGTGACAAGGGGTTATACAAGTTTCTATTTAAAATTTGTTTGTTGTGAAAATGTATTTGTCGAATTTTCTTAAACTTATTATAAATACTACATTCAATACAAATAGTAAAACAACTATTTCTTATTTTTTTGAAAGTCTAAAGCATTAAAAAGGGATTAAAAAAGTTTATACTGGCCAAAATATTATTTGACGAACTTTCTTGACGTACAGGTACTCTTGGAGTTGTTACTGGCTGGGGATTAACATCTCAAGATGGAGTAGGTAGCGAAACATTGAAAAAAGTAGAAGTGCCAGTGGTTGAAGAGACAAAATGTCGCGCGGCATATGGAGACATCATAACCAACAGAACCATTTGCGCTGGTTATGCAGAAGGTGGCAAGGATTCTTGCCAACAAGACTCTGGCGGTCCTTACGTCATCGACGGAACATTGGCTGGTATTGTATCGTTTGGAAATGGTTGCGCACTACCAGGATATCCTGGAGTTTATGCTTCTGTTCCTACATTTAATGACTGGATTAGACGTAATGCTGGCCTATAATAACTTTCGTAGTATTTGAAAAATAGAATGTATGGACATCCCTAAATCGTTAATAAAATTTCTTACACTAAGATATTTTTTTTTATTATTTGTTGTGAGTTAAATTTGTAGTTTATATGGAGAATGCGGTAATAAGGTTCATTTGTTTGTAGATTTCATTTTGGTAAGTGACTTTTTTAGTTTAATTTTTTAGTTTTTCTAAATTTTAAATGCTTTGAGCTATTAAAAATATTACTTTGTACCTTAGGGTACCGTATTGGGTCCGATACTTTCTAATGAATATATAACCCCTCTAACAAACATTAATATAGAAAACTGTAAACTGATTTCTTACGCGGATGATACGGTCGCTGTTTTTACTTGATCCACGTGGTCACAAGTAAGACAAGTCTACAGAAATTGGCTTAGTAAAAATAAAAAACTGGTTAGATTCTTTTATACCAACTCTAAATGTAGATAAAACGAATTATATTGCATTTTCAATTACAGCCGCAAACCGTCCGAACTTTAATTATATTGAAACTAAGGAGCTTCGAATAAATGAAGTAGCATCTACGAAATACTTGGGCATTATTATTGACAGAAGCCTAAAATGGGAACAGCACGTGTTAAGATTAACGGCAAACATTCGATCTTTAATATATAAGTTTTACATAATACGAGACATATTTGACAAAGAACTTTTAATAAATATTTATAAAACACTAATCGAGTCTTTTAATAAGATAAGGAATAACTGTATGGGTTGGCCTTTATCAAAATTCTCTAAATCAATTATGCGTAGTTCAAAATTATATTTTAAATTCTTATGAAACAAAAAGTAGAAAGAACAAACACCTATATAAATACCAAAAAAAATAGAAATTTAAGTCACAGATTTATAGATTATTTAGCACCCAAATTCTATAACATTATTTCAACTGAGGTAAAAACGGCTACAAATATTAAACAATTCAGCAAAAACTGTCGAAATTTTATTTATATATTATATGTATAATATATAAATTTTTTAACATAAGTAATTATTACTAGGTAATGACTATTGCTAGATAATGTAATTTTATAATTTTAGATATTATATTGTTCTCTATTTTTATTATTATTTTATATTAATATCATGATAAGAATTTATAGATAGAATTAAGTAGTAATATCTGTATACTTCCTAATTAGAAATAGCGCACAGAAAGGTATTTACTTACCTAGGTGTGCAGTTAAAAATAGCATTAAACCATAAAAACATTTTAGAGTAATGCACAATTATATTTTAAAAATTGTAAACAATTTAAGTAATATATTATTATTATTATTATTATTATTATTATTATTATTATTATTATTATTATTATTATTATTATTATTATTATTATTATTTTTATTATTATTATTATTTTACGATTATTATACTTTTAGACAATTCTAACAAATCACCTTGTATCTCATGAATTAAAGACGATTCGAAAACGCAGTTACCAGACCGTAAAAACCTTTAAATATGGCATAATTGCTGTAATGCAATCAGTTTCAATACGAAATTATCATTTGCCAGATACAAATATACCAATAATAGTAGGAGAACCCGACCCGAATATACCACCATGAAAAGGTAGGGAGGGCACTCTATTCATAAAATAGAAATTACCCGTGTGCCGAATAAGAGGTTCATTATTATTTTTTTAATTTGCCTGTTTTCGAGAAAAATACAAAAAACATGTTTACGAAGAAACGATTTCCTGACATCAACGGTAGGGTTCTTGGAAATGTGCCGCATGAGAAACACCCAGGATGTAACGCGCTAGGGTTGACGGCTCCCAACGTGTCTCACGATAGGGTACACTACCTGGAGACTAGTAGCTCAGAGGTGATTATCTATACCTGCGTCGGTAGGCTATCGTGGTTGGTTTGAAATAAAAGCATAAAGGTTTATCTATAAAATAAACTAGGATTAACATTTCTCATTTTACAATAAGACCTCTTTTTTAAAGCGGTCAAATGCATTACATTTGTAGAACTTTTTATTTCTTTTTCGTCAATATTTTTTACAGTAAATACAAAAACATAATTTATTTTACAAATCAGATAAGGATTTAGTTTTAAAATAAAGTAGTGTCAAAACGAATAGTCCAGGGCGCATGTCCCGAATTACTCGTTATTCAGTTTGTAGTAAGTTAAGGTTAAGTTCCGGTACACTACATTGTACGCAGGGACCGAAATGGATATACAGTGTGGTCAATTAAGTATGCAACAAATAGGAGATTCTTATATTACTTGCAGAACCAAAATTTTAATATCGTCAAAAATTAGTGCATATACGATAGGTATATCAGGTGCTCATGGCTTCAAGTCAATTTATACAGGGTAGGGAAAAATATTAAAATCTTTAAACAGTAAAATACCCTTATATTATACATGTATATAAAAATAGAAAAAAAAAATGTTATAAAGAAAAGTTGCTTAAAATTAAAAATATATCAAATACAAAATCATAGCCTTCTATTAAAAAAAAAAATTATTTGAAAACTTGAAATTAACTCCGTATAATGATTTTTTTTATATTTTGGTATAATACATTTTAAAATTAACCACTGCCTAATATATTCAATTAGGTTAAAACAAATGTTTTTTGCAAGGTTACTACAAACCCAGACAAATTAGTTTTTTTTTTCAAGAAATAGATATAATAATATTCTTTATAACCGAAATTATATTTACCCCGTATATAACTTCAATACCGATTTATTTGTAGACAATACTTAAAATTTTACCAAGCAATGTGTGATGCTAATAAGTTTTGATATGGAGCAATCTTATATAGGGTGTCAAAAAATCTGGAATATTGAAAATACGTCAAAAGCTATCGATTATTATATTTTTTTGATAATTGGCTGATACCCATCTAGGGTTTCCTTAAAATACAAATAAACGATATAGGGTTTGATAGATTTATTATTTAAAATCGTATAGGAAAACAAATTTCAGAATTAACACACCTCCCTAAACATTGAACAAATGCCACTTTATTAGATGTTTAAAATGTGTGTCATTGTTAGCGAGGCAACAGCCTAACCTGTCTCGTAAGACATTTTCAACGAATTCCATTGAATTTCCCGTATCTCATTTCTACTTGCGGATTACAAATCTCAGTTGTACGGGTCCTGTTGAAACCAGATCTATTTTCGGTCTGGTTAAAAAATTTCTAATTGTAGAACAATCTGTTCACCTCATACCTACTGTAAGTAAAATTTGCTTGCAAGGTTTTTTTTATATTTTATACTTATAATCCTATTATTTTGAAAATTAAATTCATCTTACCTTATGTAGCATCGGCGTTGTGGTCTAGTGGTCAGTGCAGCGGCCTCACGGATCGAAGGTCCCGGGTTTGATCCCCGGTGCCGGCAACGTCGATGTTAAATTTGGTTGAAGAGGTGCACCGTCTTTCGGAAGAGACGTTAAATTGTGGGTCCCGTGTCATGGATGTTGGCACGTTAAAGAACCCTACCCCCGACAAAGAGGGATTCGGCAAAATTACCAGATAGTGTGTGACAAATTCTCTGGCGTCGGTGATTGGCGTTGCGGAAATAGGCCGACGTAAAATAAAAAAATAATAAAAATAAAACCTTATGTAGTGAAATTTGTGTTTTAAGGAACTATTTACTTCTTCAATAATATACAGAACACTCTATTTAAAGTAAACAAGTTAGTAGTTTTTCTGATCAATCCTGTACAATTAAAGAAATTGTTTCATTCTTCCTAGGCGTTTCTAACTATACAGTGTGTGTATAAAGTCTGAAAACGGCTTAACATCACAATTTACTGGCCGATTTAAACCAAATTTGGTACAGTTGTGTAAGAGGATCTAACGCACCAAATGACGATATTGGCGTTGTTGCCAGCTTTTTAGTTTGTCTGGAATTCGAACGAATTTTATATTTTTAAATATAACACCCAGTATATTTTTACATTTTTAAATTCCACATAAAATTATAATTATTTTTTATTAAACGCATTATTAGTCTATACTTCATAGTTTCCGAGATATTGACTCTCGAAAAGTGACATTTTTGAACTTTGACAGCTTATAACTTTCTAACAGTACGTCTTAGAGCAAAACGGCTTACATGTCCCTATCTTCAATTTTTATTATCTTCCCAAAAAAATCAACTTCTGGTTAAACCGGATGTAACTCGAAAGCAGGAAATATAGTTGTTCCGGTTTAACTGGAAGTTGATTTTTTTAGGAAGATAATAAAAATTGAAGATAGGGACATGTAAGCCGTTTTGCTCTAAGACGTACTGTTAGAAAGTTATAAGCTGTCAAAGTTCAAAAATGTCACTTTTCGAGAGTCAATATCTCGGAAACTATGAAGTATAGACTAATAATGCGTTTAATAAAAAATAATTATAATTTTATGTGGAATTTAAAAATGTAAAAATATACTGGGTGTTATATTTAAAAATATAAAATTCGTTCGAATTCCAGACAAACTAAAAAGCTGGCAACAACGCCAATATCGTCATTCGGTGCGTTAGATCCTCTTACACAACTGTACCAAATTTGGTTTAAATCGGCCAGTAAATTGTGATGTTATTAAGCCGTTTCCAGACTTTATACACACACTGTATATGGAGGCGAATTGGGACGTTTTGACTTAAAGACTGTTTAGAGCGAGCTGCTCTAATAATACTGGTCGTTTTGACGTTTTATTTATTATTTGTTTATTTAATAGCAGCCGTTATTACGTTGGCCATTATAACGTTTTTTGACTTTTCACGATTGAAGTTTCATTTCTTGTTTGATTGTTGTATCGATTGTTGATGATATGGAAGTTATAAGCAAAAAATAAATCTTAAATTCACCAACGACGGTTTTTAATATGACTTTTATAAACCCGGTGCTTGCGATAATAAATTATTTTGAAGGTGTGATCAAACCACGGATAAAAAGAATCGATGTAAGGCCCGAATTCATACTAAATACGACGTGGCGCTCAAAATTTTAAATAAACATAATCATGAAAGGTTAGCTGCACATGTTGAAGCTGCCAGAATCAAAACTTTAATTAAGAAAAAGGTCGAAGAGTCAATGGAATCCACAACTCAAACCATTAATGCGTATGTATCTAGTGTTTTATCCAGCGCTAAAACTGCTCTAACCAAACAAAGCGCATTGAAGAAAAAGAACAGGAGAATGAGAAACGAAATAATTCAAGCACCACTTTTTCCACTTAGTGCTGAAGAATTAATTATACCGGATAAATTTAATACATAGATATATAGCTGACATAAGACAGAGGAAGAATTTCTTTTAAGTGAGAGCGAACCATCAGCAAAACAAATTTTAATATTTTCATACATCAAAATTTAAAAGTTGCAAAGACTCAAAACACTAGCTTATTTACGGAACTTCTACGGCTATACGGTTTAAAGAAGTTCATCCAATCGTATACAGTCTTTTGCCCAATAAACAACAAGCTTCATATTCCAGAATGATCAACATACTCCAACAGCTTCAACCAGATTGCCAAACAGAGAAGATATCATGCGATTTCAAGCTAGGCGCTACAAATGCGTTTAAAAGAGCTTACCCGAATGAGCATTTATAGTATTATCAATTATACATTTATTATCTAATATATTGCACTTTTTTTACACTATAATAGTTGCACTCTATCTAATGTGGCTTTGCGTCGAAACGCCTCCGCGTCTCAATACCTTTACATCAAAACTAGTCTCCGCATTAAAACGTTCGAGGCAAACTAGATGCTATAAACCAGTCGCGTTAAAAAGTCCTAGACCGTATTGGAGCTGCCTATTTTAAAAAAAATAATAGAAACAGAAGCTGTCCCGGATAATTTATACATTTCCTTAACGCACAATGCATTTTCCGTAAGAAGATAATGGAAAAGATAAGAAATATAACAAATTGTTGGCTTATTTGGGATTAAAAATATATTTATTACCCATGTTTTGTAAATTAATATCTGGATCAATTAATATATGCTTTTTGTTAGCTGTATATAAATAAGGAAAATAATTTCGAATTCGCAGTTTAAAGTACCACTAAATCAAGATGAATCAACTCTTGGTGCTGTTAACGGTTCTTGGCTTTGCTTGGGGTGAGCACCTATTTAGTTGACTATTGACTTGAGACTGAAAATATTTACATTCGTGTACAAGTTACTAGTAAATTTTCTCTTCTTCATTTCTAGAAAACTTTAGTTTTCCAAAATGACCAAAAATACTATTTTGAATTTCTACTATTGCTATTTCTAATCAACCTGCTATCTAATTTATAGCAAGTTTTTTCATAAATATATTTTTTAAAATTAGTTCTAACCGAATAATTTTACTTTTTCAGATTATCATTTTTATTTCTTCTACAGCATTCTTTAATCATGTTATACCACTGTTTATAATGACCTATCTTTCTCACACTTGTTGTGATCACCCACGGTTTTGTAGTCCCAATTATTATTTTCTCTTTTTACATGGATATTATAAAATACCGTCAAATGGGGTGAAATTGATTTTATGGGGAGACTTTGATAACAGGTAATATTTTGTTAAATAAATTTAAATATCCCGCAATTATAATCCGCGGACATCCGCGGCATGCTCAGTCGAAAGAGTGAAGTTTCGCCATTGTTGTGTCCTGTTAGCATGCCGGTAAGTGTTTGTTATAATATTTTTGTAAATATTCTATAATAATACTGCAAATTAGCGTTAAATTGACACTGTCTAAAATTATAAGTTACTTCATCAGTTTTTAGCAATTTTATTAAAAAATCGTTTATTTATGATGAGGTGGTTTCTACTTAACCTCATTTCATGTAAAATTCGGCGCCAAATATGCTTGGTTGAAAACTATTAGTTGATATATCATGCGGGGTCACTTTGATAACACTTTCGGGGTGAGATTGATAATAATTTATATATGAATCTGTTGATGTTTTTGAACGTTAAATTTGTGTTAAAATGTTTAAGTTCTGTTATTTATATATGAAATAAAGTTTTCTTTTGACATCATAACTAAAGTCTAATTTTCACTTTTGCGAGGATAGTTTATTAAAATTTAATTCTTATGCTGAGTGATAAGGGGTGACCTTGATAATCTCTGTAAACTTATGGATTTTCAAAGTCACCCCAAGCGCACATAAAATTGATAAAAAAAATATATTAAGAGTGAGGGAAAAAGTGTTACATTGATAACTCTTAGATCCAAAGCATTCGTTGTAATGCAAAAAAACAGTGCCTATCAAAGTCACCCCAATTTGAGCATAACTTTGATAATGAGGTTATTATTTATTTTCTAGCAAAAAAAAACAATTTTTGAAGTTTGTTTTAAGCCTGGAGGTCTTCATTCGGCATAGTGCAAATACATTATATTTTTTTTGGTGCAAAACTAGGTGTTCTTTTCTTGTAATTTACATATTAATCAAAAAAGCTAACAATTTCACCCCATTTGACGGTAACCATCTATTTAATTACTTTGAAGCAAATCAGATCCTCCTCTTTTACGTTTTTCTCATTTAAATAGGAATCATTTTTTCTTTGCATAGCCTGCCTCAATTCACGTTTTTCTTGCGTAACGTCCTGAATTATTACTTTATATTTTTATGATTGGTCTTTCTTTATAGTTTTTATTATATTTGATATTTTGGGATGAACGTTTATACATTCCAAATAAAGAGATAATTTACCATTATTTAAACTTCTGAATTAAATATACCAAACTTACACTTCACTTACATTATGGACTATTTCTTCAAATTAGATTTTAAATTTACCAAATGGTCATTATATTTGGCAGTGACTCGATTTGAAATGACATTCCTATCTAGGGATAATGAAGCCTGGTTTAATAACAAGCTGCTAACTATAAATTTTGAAAATACCCTATGTGGTCCCTCTAGCTATAATAAGCGTGGATTGCCACCTTTTGAGGCGATTGATATTATGTTAGGCAATGTAACAGTGTCCATAAATTTAGTCTCCCAGGCATAATATTCAAGATTGGATTAATACGCATCTAAAGAATATTTATATCAATAATATAGGTCTTTATCTAAGACCTTTTTGAAGAAATTTAAATATTATTCCTGAGTTAACAAAAATATTTAAAATTATTTATTTGGCACAGCCTCGATTAACATAATTGAATTTTGGATTGGGGGCATTTAATAATCACTTAAAAAAAATAAAGATTATATGGCTAGGTAAAGTCATATAATCCATAATAATATAAAGTTATATAATCCTGTCTCTATTTAAAACCATTGTCCGGAGAAGTTACCGATTTCTGAGCTCCAGTTTGGCCTCTTGGAACTTTACACTATTAAGTGTAAGACTGTTCTCAGATAACAATAAAAAATAAAAAGTGGTAATAAAAATATGCATACCAATATGAACAATAATAACAGTTTTCGACATAGACATTAGACATAATAGTGTTTTCTATACCAAAGAACTACATTTTGTAGTCTAGTAACACAGTAGTGTTATGGTCATGAGTATTTAAAAGCAACGATATATATTTTTAACTTACGCCAAATAAAGAATAAATATGAAGAATGTACGTAAAAACTACAAGCCAATATATTTTTTTTAACCAGAGATATGAAAAAAATGCAAGAAGGCTTTGATTTAAAATATGAAATAGTAGGTACCGTAAAACGGGGTTACTTTGTCACCCCGGGGTAACTTTGTCATCTTCAGCGGCGAGCCATGTTTTTTTATATAGAGGGCATAATGGGCGGCGGAGACTCAAATAATAATGATGATTCTTTTGTTACAAATCCAGCTACCTAATTGAGGTATGAGGACCTACGAAAAACCCCTGGCAGCCGACCATATGGCAACTATAGCAATGAAAATTTGGAAGCAGAAGTGGAGGCCGTTCGAAACGGTATGAGCAAAAAACTAGCCGCTCAAACCTATAGTATTCCACGCATGACCTTAGTCAATAGATGCCTTGGAAGGCACAAGAAGTCCGTACATCCCACATTCCTTAGTAAGAAAGAAGAGCGGTTAATTTCAAGGACCCTGGGAGTCGTTGCAGAATGGGGATTTCCACTAACTTTAAACCTTAAGTTTTGTGCCATACTGATTAGTCTTAGCTCGGTTTTCACTTTTTTTTTTTGTTGAGTTGAGTTCATGTTAATTTGAAATTTATTTTGTTGTTTATGTTTATTCTAGCATTAAGGTTTGGGTATTAAAGTTACTGTTTTCTATTCGTTAATAAATGTACTTACAGTTTTCTTTACTAGAAATAAATATTTTGCTACTTCTGTATAAAGCAGTAGTTTATTTTTCGCGTTTTTTATCATTTTGCCATTAAAAAAATTGATAGATACCACCCCAAAAAATTTTACATCCATATCTGGGGCTTCTTTGTTGCTATAATGTTGTTTTAGGTGTTTTACGTGTAATTAAAATTTGGTGACAAAGTAGCCCCAACCACGGGGCTACTTTGTCACCCAAAATATATATTTTTTTTATTTCTACGGTTTATTATAAAAATGTTTGCATAGTTCATAGTTGTAGAGGATGATTACGTCGGTATAGTCATAATTTTTGCACACCCAAATTCCCAAGGATATCCGAGTTATAAGTAAAAATATGTTCAAAAGGTGACAAAGTAATCCCGTTTTACGGTACGTGTGAAGTTTATACATTTTAAATTTATTTCCTTTAACTTGTAAGCACGTCAAAGTATCTTCGTTTGAGGTAGTCATTTTGACGCAGCACAAATTTTAATTAAAGAAATTAAAATTTAATTTACTAAAAATATGACGCGTACTATTTCATTTCAAGTTTCAAAGCCAACTTAAAGTTTTACTTCAATTTGTTCTATCAATGCAATTAAATGCAAATAAATGCAATTTTAAGAACACTAATTTAATTTGAAGAAATAGTCCATACTCTAAGTGAAGGGTATGTTTAAAGGAAAAAAAATAAGACACTTTAAGTCTTCCTCCACTGATATATTAAAAACACATATTAAAACAGGGTAATTTTCTACATGTTTCGAACGCATAAGCATTCATCATCAGAAGAATAGAATAAGGAATTTAGAAATAAAATAGGTGCAAATAACAGTTCTAATGGAGCTACGAGAAGAAGGAAAAACAAGTCAAGTGCTGGGAAAATCTTCCAACGCAATGGTAAACATACATATTCTCTGCCAACATCTATAGAATGGCCTCTCGGTATGTTTACCATTGCGTTGGAAGATTTTCCCAGCACTTGACTTGTTTTTCCATCTTTTCGTAGCTCCGTTAGGACTGTTATTTGCACCTATTTTATTTCTAAATTCCTTATTCTATTCTCCTGATGATGAATACTTATGCATTCGAAACATGTAGAGAATTACCCTGTTTTAATCCTTGAAACTTATGTTTTTAATATATCAGTGAAGAAAGACTTAAAGTGTCTTATTTCTTTTCCTTTACTAATTTAATAGTTGTGTTGATTATGGTCTTGTCGAAAACACAAGAGTATGGTATTTGTAACTTCTTACCTACAAATACCGTAATAAAATTAAGTTTATTCTTATGGAAATCATTCCTATATTATATTTTCCATATCTCTGGTTTAGAAACACATATTGTCTTTTTAACACCATTAGGGGTGGAATTCTCAAGGTCATTGCCAACTTATAACCCATTTCGCCTTTTTTTAAAGTTTTATTATACAATTAACATTTAAATAATATATCAATTAATTTCATTGCTAATTTTGGGAGAAATGTATCGTGATAACAGATAACATTGTTACATCCATATCATGTACTATGAATATAATTTAAGGTACATGGCACATAATACTCTTAGCATATTCTTTACATGTTTGAAATAAGCGGTGCAGGAGCCAGGAGGATCCCCCTACTTCAATCCCTGAAAGTAGGTTTAAAAATCTTTATTTACTATTTAAATTTGATGAGATTTTGTAATTTTTTGGCTGTATTTTTTAATATGGACCCCTCCCCCTTACTTCCTTTACATACTATTGACTACCGAGAGACAAAACATGCCTAAAAAAAGAGGGATTGCCAGCTTATTTTTCTCAATTCCAATTTAGTAGCCGTGATTAGTAAATTCTGCAAATAAAAACTTGATGAATACGCAAATTAACCAAATCGCGATTAATGAAAATTGGAGAATTAACTAATTTTAATTAACGGGGTTAATTGGTGGAGACAACCATTATTGATATTTAAGATTTAATAGAATTGTCCAAATTATTAGGTATATTTTATGCAATCCTTATGAAAAATAGATTAATAGCTTAAATTTTCAGACACTCTATCCATATAAAAATTTTGATTAGTTCTTGTTTTATAATTATGATAACTATAATTAAAAGAAAACAAAATTATCAGGCAATAAATTATTATTAGGTTTATATACATATACATAATATAGTATGATACATAGTCGATAAAAAAATTGAATTTCTGATATTCGACCAATCTAAATTTTTTAATATAAAACCTATTTTAGTATATCTGTCACAATTAAAAATTATCCGCATTGCCTTATTTTGTAAAATTTGTAGTTTATCAAGTATTTCCTCACCTGTACAATTTAAAAATAGAAGAACAATGAGGAAACTATGGCAATATAATAGTATTGAATACGTATTCATTTAGAGAATAAACTTAAATTATACCTTATTATTTTAAAATAACTAACCTTTCCTGCGCTCTTCGATATGATCAATAGTTATCCCTAAATATGTAAAACTGTTTACTAATCCCAATTTTTCACCATTAATTACAACATTTATATTTTGACAATTTAAATTATTACTTATCTTATTACCATACATTTAGTTTTTAAAATATGTAATTTTAAAGTATTTACTTTCAGCCAATTTAAAAATATATTTATTTTAGAGTTTAGAGCATTTGGACTATCAAAAGTATTTGAAGCATTCATTAAAATTAAGGTGTCATTAGCAAGCATTTTTAATTTACACATTTTTTAAAACTGTAGGCATCTGCCATATAGTTAATGTATAAAATAAATAATATTGTACCTAGTATACTTTCTTGAGGAACTACTATATTATTTATTATTTGAATACATTTTTGATATGTTTGTGTTTTGTGACCTAGTCATATTCCATAAAACATTAACTGACCTCATGTTATTATCTAATGTAATTGACTTTTTATCTATCCACTTAATTGATATAAAAGAGAAAAAAATTACAGCTTGGATGAAACACTTTACACATTTTACTTATGCTTTCATTACTCTTGTTTTATAATATTTTTATTAACGGGACCTTCCGACGATACATCATCGGCGGCCATATTTTCTTCTTCCAATTTGTTCTTTATAAAAATTATTTTATTCTTGGAATATAGTCATGTTAAATACCAGTGGAGAGAAAATTTTATGTGCAAAAATGTTTCTCTTGTTTTTGTTCATTTGATACTAAAGTCGATTCAACCAGTAAACCTGCAAGATGGCCGACATGTCATATGACAAAAGTCATATTCCAGCTATTTAATTTTTAGTAAAAATAACATTGGCAGCAATGGGTGAGAAATGAGAATTAATTACAAATGTCTAAAAATACTTACCGGCAACACAATAGCACAATGGAATAGCTCTGAAAAGAACTGTTTTTAGTTTTTAAATAAAGTTTCAAGGCACAAAAATGGATAAAAACGAATTAAAACGACAAATCAAAACACCAAAATTGAACAATGTCAACTAAAACCTTAAACATTAACTCGAATATTACTTTATAATTATATCTTTGTCTAACACGTTATATTCCGTTCAAGACGTATTGCGTGTTGCTACTCCTGGAAACCCCGGAAACGGTCTCTACGTTGCGCTTTACAACAGCAATGCCTGGCCTGCCCTGTGATCATATAACGGTTCGTGTTGGTTAGTACCGGTATGTGTCTCTCTCTATCATGCATTTAACTCGTTACGAAGAAACAAGAAAGATATATGATTTAGGGTGCTTAATAATAGTTGCTTTTACTTATGTTTGAAATTGAATTTTAATAATTTCTGGTGTAAAATCCTAGTAACTTTTTGCCTTAATTTATTTGTGATTGGAGAGCGCCTGACATGGATTATCCGCCGCCATCTTGCAGGTTTACTGGCTGAATCGACTTTATATGGACATTTTATTCATGATATTTTTAACAAAACCCCCTCACCTGCGGTTCGTGGTTTTGCTGTAAATAATGTCATTTGAGAAATTGCCTAGTAGGTAAAATCTTTTGTAATAATCAAAAATTTTGTCGACAAAATTTTCCCTGCTATGATATTACACAGGGTGACTTTTGGAAAACAACCATTGCTATAATATGGTGTCCTAAAAGGTATGGTTAATAATTTGTAATTGAGTAGATTGGTTAAAAATCAGGAAATAACTTCATATAAAAGTGTGTCTTATGTCCACTAACTACTAAGCTAAAGCCCCCTAAAGAAGGTACTCTGAAGATGGTTTTTTCTAAATATTTTCGAAACTTTTTTACCGGGTGGTCAAATAAGCGAGGACGTCGGCTTTATCTCGGAAACCATTAATCGTACAACTTTCGGAAAGATTTTTTATGAGTAAAGTGGTCAAGAGAAATTGTTGGAAATTCCTTTTAAGTTCCTCATTTCGCCGCAAGGGGGCACAGTTAAAAATTGTTTTTTTAAATTCTAAATTTCTCCGAAAATTCCTACATTAAGGTATAACTCTGATTACATCATTGGAAAGCTTAGACAATTCTGCATCATTTTGGTTTAAGGCTCATTGGCGTACCGACCTTGATAAAAGTGGGAGAAGCTATTGAAAGTGTAAATATTAAAATCGCTATAACTTCTAAACGCTTACTAAATTTAAGCTTGTTTGCAAGGGGAAAATAAGTATCTTCATTTGCCGTATCCAACAGTACACGATAGTGTTTAATAAAACTGCTAGAGGGCGCAAT
This sequence comes from Polydrusus pterygomalis, assembly GCA_963969555.1. Lineage (NCBI taxonomy): Eukaryota > Metazoa > Arthropoda > Insecta > Coleoptera > Curculionidae > Polydrusus > Polydrusus pterygomalis. The sequence continues at coordinate 73,806,009 of OZ018375.1, forward strand.
TTGTAATAATAACAGTTTTTTCGATTTTATCCCGAAAATTCAAATCATACGGTATAACTATGACATCATAATCGAAAAGTAGATGAAATTTGGAAGAAAGATGTGAAGACCGCAGTTCGATATCTTTGTTCGTTTCAGAGTTATTGCCAAAACAATAATTTTTAACACAAATTGCGCCCTCTAGCAATTTTATTAGAAACTATCTTGTACCATTGGATACGACAATTGAAGGTAATTACCTTTTTCTTCCAAACAAGCTTAAATTTAGTAAAATCAGTTAAGTAGTTTAGAAGTTACAGCGATTTTAATGTTTACACTTCCACTTGATAAGAGTGGGAGAATCTATTGAAAGTGCAAATATTAAAATCGCTGTAACTTCTAAACGACTTATCCGATTTTACTAAATTTAAGCTTGTTTGGAAGTACCTTCAATTGTCGTATCTAATGGTATACGATAGTTTCTAATAAAATTGCTAGAGGGCGCAATTTGTATTAAATATTATTTTTTTGGCAATAACTCTGAAACGAACAAAGATATCGAACTGCGGTCTTCACATCTTTTCTTGCAAATTTCATCTACTTTTCGGTTATGATGTCATAGTTATACCGTATGATTTGAATTTTCGGGATAAAATCGAAAAAACTGTTATTATTACAAATTGCGCCCTCTAGCACTAAACACTATCGTGTATTGTTGGATACGGCAATTGAAGATACTTATTTTCCCCTTCCAAACAAGCTTAAATTTAGTAAAATCGGATAAGTCGTTTAGAAGTAACAGCGATTTTAATGTTTACACTTTCAATAGCTTCTCCCACTCTTATCAAGGTCGGTACGCCAATGAGCCTTAAACCAAAATGATGCAGAATTGTCCAAGCTTTCCAATGATGTAATCAGAGTTATACCTTAATATAGGAATTTTCGGGGAAATTTAGAATTTAAAAAAACAATTTTTAAATGTGCCCCCTTGCGGCGAAATGAGGAACTTAAAAGTAATTTCCAGCAATTTCTCTTGACCACTTTACTTATAAAAACATCTTTCCGAAAGTTGTACGATTAATGGTTTCCGAGATAAAGCCGACGTCCTCGCTTATTTGACCACCCGGTACATACAAATTTAAAATTTAGATATTTTGGTAAACTTTGCAAGCTAAATATTTAAGAAATATAGCCCATGAGGTAAAACTAAACATAATTTTTTTTTTGTCAAATTAGAAAAACCTGACATAGGTACCTACTTTAGGAAGAAAGTACTATCGGTAAAGCATAATTGGATGCGCCGTTTTCTAGATAAATTTATTTAAAAGTTACCTCGGATTTAAAAAAATCGCTAATTTATGTTATTTACAAGTAGGTATATGTATTAACAAGTCAAAATTTTTTTTCAAATAAATCTAATTTATTTATTTAGTAAAACAAACAATTTAATTAAGGTTAAATAAAATGTTATTAGGTAAAATATCATTACTACGTATGCTATCGTATTTTCCAGATGCAAAATGCATTTTAAATAAATTTGTCGGCGCTTCTAATCATGTCTTACCAATGGTACTTTTTTTTTCGTAAAATATGTTAGATTTTTCCAATTTGACATAGAAAACAAAAAATGTGATCGTAAAAAAATTTATATCTATTTTAACTCGACTATCCCCTAATAATTATGTCCACATTTCTTACATATCAACATTTTTAAGATGACGGTTCTATTTAGCCTACAAAGTTTATCAAAACATCTAAATGTTTAATTTGTATATACAAAGCTTTTGAAAATATTTAGAAAAAAAAACATCTTCTGAGTACCCCCTTTAGGGGGCTGTAGCTTCGTAGTAAGTGGCCACAGGACACAATTTTACATGAAGTTCTTACTTTATTTTCAACAAATCTACTCAATTCCTATTTATTGACCATAGCTTTTCAGACGCCCTGTATTTCTACACTGAAGACGGGGGAATAAAAATGAGGTATTTTCCGGACCACCCTCGTCCATTCCTAAAGCACTACCTATCCTTATCGAATTGAAATTCTTAAAAGCCACTATCTTACTTGTGACACCATCCTGGAATGCTTAAAGGACTTAAATACGAAATGTTAAAAATTTGACAGGAAAAACAAGAAAAGGAACGTAAATTATAAACAATGATCCCAAGCCTAAATTACAACATACAGTGTCACCAGTAAAGTCCGCATCATATGGGATTTTTTTTTATTAATAGCTTTATTCAAGATTTGACTTTGGCATTAAGTTCTGCTTTGATCGAGAAGAAAATTAAGCAAAAAAATAGTAGTCACGTGATTCGCATTATCTGTCAAATTTTAATTTTTTCAAAAAAATAATTCAAAAGTGGGGTTATTTCTGAAAATATTAAAAAAAGTTATTAGAAAAAGTTTTTTTAATGCAGTTTCTAGGCCACATGCAAAATTCCAGCTGCATAAGATAATTTTGATATTTTACCCATATTTTGTAAATTGCACCACTTTTGCAAAATAAGACTCAACGCAACCTACATAAAACTTTTTAGTTTTGACAATGCTTTATTTCAGATACATTTTCTTTAAAGTAGCGCCATATTAAATGTGTCTTTTTCTACAAAATCAAAATTGAGCTATTAAAATTTGGTCGCATGTGATGTAAAGTTTATTTGTTTTTGACCTTGTATAAGGTAACTTCATAAAATAAGTATTTTTGAAAACGCAATTTGTGTCTGAAAGTAATACACCTTAATATTAAGACAAAAAAGAAGACAGTGTCTTCAGTAAAGTGTTTTTTAAGTGGACAATAAATTTTAGTTTAACAACGTAAAGTTTATCTATTTTCAAAGATTTAATTTAAAACCCCTATATTATAATTTATTATTAAGCTATGTCATAATAACGTTAACGTGTATTACTTTCAGACACAAACTACGTTTTCAAAAATACTTATTTTATGAAGTTACCTTATACAGGGTCAAAAACAAATAAACTTTGCATCACATGCGACCAAATTTTAATAGCCCAATTTTGATTTTGTAGAAAAAGAACATTTAATAATATGGCGGTACTTTAAAAAAAATAAATGTATCTGAAATAAGGCATTGTCAAAACTAAGAAGTTTTATGTAGGTTGCGTTGAGTCTTATTTTGCAAAAGTGGTGCCATTTAAATTTTTCGATATTTTCAGAAATAACCCCACTTTTGAATTATTTTTTGGAAAAAAATAAAATTTGACAGATAATGCGAATCACATGACTACTATTTTTTTGCTTAATTTTCATCTCGATCGAAGCAGACCTTGATGCCAAAGTCAAATTTCGGATAAAGCTATTAATAAAATAAAATCCCATATGATGCGGACTTTATTGGTGACATTGTATAGTACTAAAATTCTCTATTTCTTTGCAATAACGCAAATATTTGTTTTTGCTCTTATTTTAACTATTCTATTAAGTGCTTAAAAATGATTTATATTTTGTTCCAAACAGAAAAAGAGTCGATTTTTAAATTCCTTTCTTACTCATCGAAATATGTCTCTTGGAATACTTCCACAAGCATTAATTATCCTCTGACAAAGTTTTTCCAGAGAAGTCGACTGAGATTTGTTAACTCTTAATTGTTTAATGTAACCCCTTTAAAAAAGTCCATTGGGGTAAGATCAAGTGATCTTTGCGACCACTCCATTGTACCTCTTCTGTCAATCCACTGGTTTAGATAAGTATCTTTTGTCCAAGCAAGCACTCTCTACCTACAGTACACCATTGCACCATCTTCCTGGAAGCGTAGAAGTTCTTGGCTATTTCAATTTCCTTTAATACAAAATGGACCTTTTATATTATCTCTCAGTATTCTCGCTCAAACATTGATTTTTTGAGGATATTGAGTGTGCCTTTAAGTAAAAAGATGTGGATTAACCTCACTCCTGTAATGACAGTTCTGTTTATTTACATGACTACTTAGGAAAAAAAATAAGACTCGTCACTGAAGCAAAAGTTTTTTTTTTATAAATTCGAGTGTTGCCGTAATTCTCCCCGTCAAGGTTTAACCAAACTGGATTCTTCTGTCCGAATAATCGTCGTAAAGTTTTTTTCATTTTGCATCAATGAAATTTTTGCATTTTCAGTACTTTCCTAACAGAATCTTTGGATACGCCGATAACTGTAAATAACGCAAAGGTGTTAACTTTGGATCTATATAAACTTGTTCAATAACCTCTATCTGCATATCTTCATCCAAAACTCTACGTTGTTGATTTTTTTTATTTCCAAGAGATTTAGTTTTCTACAATTTCTAAACCAAATCTTTTATACAGGGTCCTGCAATAGTGCGTCAGGGTTCCATAGCTCCTACAAGAATTAAGTTAGAAACTTTATTTTTATACTGACTTATACTGTATCATAGGGTGTATTTCGGGAAAATATTTTTCCATATACAGGGTGGCTCATAAAGTTATATTTTTTTGAAATGGAATACCCTGTATCTTTTTATTTTTTTAAATTCGTATTAGTGTCTTTATAATTGTTTATAATTATATCAAATTTGATCCAGTAGTTTAGGAGTAATAACTTAAAACTAAAAATAATAATTTGCAGCCCCGGAAAAAATAATCAAATAAATAATCTAAAAGAATGTTTTTAATTAAAACATTATGAGTAATTAATGTCAAGGAGTCAAAAGATATTATAAATTAAATTAATTTTATCCATTTTATACAGTGTATTCAAAAAGAGGTTTTAAAAATGACACACTTTAAACTAATTTTTCTCAAGTTTTTCAATTGGAACATCCTGTATATTATTTTTCTATTTGAGGAACAATTTCAAAACATTCCAAACGGTTTTCATAATTTATCAAAAAACATAAATGTCGCTATCTCTAATAACAAACAGAATTAACAATTAAATCCATTCTGACATTTTTTGTCAGAAATAAGTACTCAGAATTCTTTGGACTGACTTCCCACTTATTGTAACTTCTTCTGCCACATATGCTTCATTAATATTTGGCTTTTTAATAATTGTCAATAAAATTGCTAAACGGATGTTCTACATTTAGTGCCGTCTCTGTTCTTTCTTTCTTCTTTATGTAACAAAGCGCTCAAGATTTCTACTAAAAAGGTTCTGGATGCCGCCTTTCAGGAAACCAAGTCGCATTAATTCTACTAGCGAGAAAACACTGTTTCTTACTCTTGCCAATACAAAAATCATATGAATCTGCTTTCTATAAAAAAAGCAGTTATTAAACAAAAGATTATCGGATGTAATACCACAAGATGTTTCGGGATTACCGAATAATACTTTTACTTGACACGAAACGTGTTACCCAGCAATACCACGACTCCGAAGGAGGAGTTGTGTTGCTGATGGTAACTCGTTGAGTGCCAGGTAAAAGTATTAGGTAATCCAAAAACATCGAGTGGTATTCAAAAGATTATATAACGAACCATAATTTGAATAATTATTCATTTTTATTATTATTGATAACAAAGTTACAATTATTAAATAAATATTATTTACTCCAGAGCGATTTTTCTGTATTTTTTGGCTTCAAAGTTTTTATATTTTCATCCACTTCGGACAACGAAACACTTCCAAATCTAGGTTGGTTTGACATTTTTTTAAAATTATGTCACAATTAAATATTTGATTATGTGTTACCATGACAGTAACAATCGTTCCACCAAAGGCGATAATCCCAAATGCTTATCACTTATTAAGCGTCTCAAGCTATATGGGAATTATGTACATTAAGTTTTATAATCTGTTTAAGTACCCTTAAGTACTAACATGTTTTTTAATAACTGGTATGAAATTAGTATGGAATTTTGAATAAATGGCGAATACAAAAATTGTTTCTTTCAAAATTTTTAATCAAATAGTAAAACTCATTTCAAAAATTGAAAAAAATTAAAGTGTGCCTTTTAGAGACCTAATTTTTAACACCATGTGTAAAATAGGTAAAATCTTTTCAAGTTATAGTATTTCTTGACCCGTTGTCTTTAATGTCACACGATTCTGTAAATAAAAAAATGCTTTCAGATTGTTTATTTGATTTTTTTTCACAGCTGCAAACCCTTTGTTTTTAGATTTCGATTTAGTACTCCTAAACTACTAATTCAATAAAATTATAAGCAGTTATAAAGGACACTTATGCAAACGTAAAAATACAAAAACGTAGGTACATGGTGTCCCTTTAAAAAAATACAACTTTTTGTTATCACATTTTTTTAGGGCACCTTGTATATGCGAAAATATTATCCTGAAATACATCTCGTTTTATAGTGTAAGTGAGCATATGAATTAAATTCCTAACTTAATTCGTATAGAAGGTCTGGAAGCTTGACGCACTGACGCACTATTGCAGGACCCTGTATATGCGTGGCTGACATTTTATTTATTTATATATTTATTTATTTATTTCTCAAGCATAACTACAGATATAAAAATCCAAATATGTCAGGATGCTTATCTTGAAAGTAATGGCAGTTCTTAAGCAGCACGTGCAACGATGCAACACCATAAAGAAAAATCAACTTTACTTGTTTATCCATATTATGCACTAATCCCGAATTAGATCAAATTTGAAGAAAAAATACAGACAGAAGTAATCGCAAAAACAAGCACACAGTTAACAACTCGAAAAAGAGAAGTTAGTTTTTAAAAAAATTTATTTTAAGCAAAGCGTGATACAATAGAACTAAGCTTTTTGCGTTTCTTACATATATTTATAACATTCACAATGCTGATTCGGCATGGGAACTAGACGTAGAAAATCTAAGAAAAGAGATAACGATTCTGCTTATTCTACAGATTAGAGCGTTCTCATGGGAATGTAACTCTTCCCCTCTTAGATGAAAGCACGTTCTAAAGAGCGTGATTTCGAAAAATATAAAATTAATTATTATTATTATTTTTTAAAATAAATCAATATTTGTGATTGATTAAAATGTAGTTAAATAATTGCATTATTTATTTCATTATTTGAATTAGTTTTAATATGAATTATTTTCTTAGATTTCTTTACAAATCTTTTGTATATGATAAAAATTATAGTCAGGGCGAGAATAATGTAAATCAATATAGTCCAAAAACTTGTCCGATTGATATAAACGGTTGACGTCATTTTTTCGAGGTCCTTCTTCTGGTCTTGTAGTTGGCTTTCAATTTCTTTGGTGGCTTTAAGGTTGACATAGTTGAGGTCCATGGAAGGAGGGTTGTATGTTAATCGATGTGGTTCGATTAGGCTTAAGTTTAACACAGGTAGGCTGACTTCGGAGTAGCTGATGCGGCTTGGCTCGTAGCTTTCCAATGTAATTGATTTGATTTTCGTTTTACAGTTGGTCGGAGACTCTAACAGGTAGGATCCAAACAGGGGTACGTTATCAACTGATTTTTGACAATTGATTGTACTGATTAGGCGATTTGGAATTGTGATTAACCATTTTCCATCGACTATTTTTGTTATCTGCGGCTCGTGCAACTGCGTCTTGAAAGGGTGGCAGGAAGTGAAGTTGCTATGGTGCGTAATAAGTTGAACTGCACAAGAGGGGCTGTCTTCCACGAGGGAGGTGCGTGTTTCTTTACACAGGTGATGTTGGGGTTGAAGTTCCATGCATTCTTCGTCCATATAAGTGTACTTATTATTGCCAAGTGCTAGGTAGGGTTTGTAGGGTATGTTGACGAAAAATGATTGGTTATCGGGGATTGGTAAAGGGAATAATTTGAAATATTGATATGTCTCTGACTCCACAAGGGGTAGTTCTAATATGAATACAACATTGTATCCCTTTAAAAAGCTTTTAATTGTTATTATTTTTTCGAAATTAAGTATATTTTGAATGTTAGTTTCTAAGGGAAGCTTGTCCGTATTTAAGTGATTTTTAATATTTTGTATTTCTTGTAAGAGTTCATTTGGGTTAATAATTGAATTATGAAGAATGTTCATTTTAGCAAAAGTAGTCGCCACTTCGATTTTATCGAGCATATTATAAATTGATTGATATAATAATGTAATTTGATTAAGTATAATATGGATTAGAAAGTATTGATTCGTGTTGGTTTGGCCTATTTCAACATTTTTAATTGTCTCCTCTATTTGCATGATATGACCTTTTAATATCAATTCATTGTGCGTAATATTGGATATTATCGATTTGAATTTATTGATCGTAGAATCCAAAAGTGTGATTTGATTGATAGCATCAATTCTTAATTTATTTTGATTGTTTTCAATTTTTCTTATTCTTGCATCGATCTGCTCTGCATCATTTTGGTCTAGGTTTCCTGTTATACTTTTAATAAAGGTGCCTAAGGGGTCAAATATTCCTCTTTTATTTCTATGGGTGGTTTTAAATGGTAATATTTGTTCGATTAAATGTTCTATTTTTAGTTCAAGCGTATGAACAGGGTTTAATGAATTGTGATAGCCGTTATAATACTGGGTTTTATTTTTAATACTAAAAGTTAACTTTTCGGTTTGGTTTTTAATAGTTTCGAATTTAAGTATTAAAGGGGTTAAGTCAAAGTTTTGAATAAAGGACCATTTGTTAGATTCAAGTTGTGCAATTCCTAGTTTAAAGGGTAGCATTCCAGGGTGGTTGTTAAGGTCGTGGAATTTTACTGTTCCTGTGACGATTGTCCAGCTCCATCTGGAACAAGGGGCATAATTTTAGTTTCGTTGATATAAATTATTTCTTTGCGTTTCGTTTTAGGATTTTCGATTTCGATTTTATTATTTTCTAGGACACGTGTTAACAAATAAGGGCCTAAAAATTTCTTTTTAATTTTGCTTGATCGGTTATCTGATTTTTTATAGACTTGGGAACCAATTTTGGGTTCTATAGGGGTTTTGTTTTTATTTGCCCGGTCTATAGATTTTAGTTTAAGTTCTTTCGTATGTTCCGTGATTTTTTCGTATAACACTTGTGTATTATTTTTATGATTGTTTAGATATTCGGTGTATACATGAGATGGTATTAAATCCATAGGGTCTCTAGAATCGGTGTGTCCAAATACGAGTTCGTAAGGGGTGAAATTTGTACTTGAATGGATTGTATTGTTATAAGCAATAACTGCATATGGCATTAATTTTGTTACGTCAGCATTTGGGTCTGATTCGCGTAAAATTCGAATATGTTCGATTAGGGTTGAATGTAACCTTTCTACGGGAGAATTGGACTCATGATGATAAGGGGTAGTAAAATGGATTTTTATATTGTGTGTGTTTAATAAGCCTTTTACTACTTCGTTTTGAAATTCTGATCCGTTGTCTGAAACAATTTGTTTTGGTACACGTAAGAATGAAAAGAAATTTATTAGTTGGTCGCAACATGAAACTGCATTTCCGCTGTAGGGTAACGCTTGTGCGTATTTTGAAAATTTGTCAATGATTGTTAAGAATTTTTGTTTTCCTACTATAAAGGTATCTATATGAATTATTTCGAATGGTTTACTCGGTGTTTCTGTTAAAACTAAGGGTGGTTTACGGTTGTATTTCGATCGTTGGCATATTTCACAATTATTTATATATTTTGTAACATCAGACTTTAATGATTTCCAATAATAATTGGCTTTTAAAAATCTACATGTTTCTTCGATTCCGCGATGATTGGTTTTACTTTCGTGTCGGTATTTAATCATTAATTCTCGTTCTTCTGGTGCCACGTTATTTAATAATTTTGAACACTCTATAAGTTTCAAATTTTTAAAATGGTTGTTCATGGCTTGTTGAAAATAAGGCCGTAGTTCTTTCGAAAAGAAATAAATATACGTATTTTTGGTGTTTAAAAATTCTTTAAGAAAATTTGTAATTACTGCCATGTTAGTGGGTAATGTTGCGTGGATAATTTGATGGTCATCAAAATTTTCGTGGTTTGTTTTGATATACGCGTCATAGGGTGATTTTTTAATAATAATTTGGTGTGGCTTGTTATTAATAATATCGTCTAATATACTCATATTAGCATAATTATCTTCCGCGTTTGTACTGTGTACTGTGTTGTTTGTATTATCGTCGTTGATACGATCTTCGATAATATTTACAGGGTTGTCAAGATTGGTGGGGTTTGTGCTTGTTGAGGGAATGGGTATTTTTTCTGGGGGTTTAATTTGTATATTTTGTACGATGTTTATTTTGCGGGTTTTTTGTTTATTTTCAAGCTGTCGACTTGCGTCGTTGGGGTCTAAATTTTCAGGGTTAAATTGGCTATAACTTTGTTCTAAGAATTTGTCGATATCTTGACTTATATCACCTGGGTTATTTATGATTGATTCGGATTCGATAGCATGGAGGGAAATACGACTTAGTGCGTCTGCGTTGGTATTTTGTTTACCTTTTTTGTATATTATTTCGTAGTCATATTCTTCAAGTTTAAGTCTCCAGCGTACAAGTTTAGAATTTGGTTCTTTTAAATTAAATAGCCAAACAAGGGGTCTATGATCTGTGTAGATTTTAAATTTCCTACCATATAAATATGGCCTAAAATATTTGCATGCCCAAACAATGCCTAAGAGTTCTTTCTCTATCGTGGAATATCTTTGTTCCGTTTCGTTTAAAGTACGGGATGCGAAAGCTACAGGGTGGTCATTTGGAGGATCTCCCTGCGAGAGTACAGCTCCAAGGGCTATATTTGATGCGTCCGTTGTAAGGGTGAAGGGTTTTTCAAAATCAGGGTATTTAAGTATGGGGGCATTTATTAGTAATTCTTTAAGCTGGTTAAAGGATTTAATAAAAGCGGGTGTATGCTCAACTTTTGCTCCCTTTTTTAGACATAATGTTAGTGGCTTTGTGATTTTTGCAAAATCTTTAATGAACCTGCGGTAGTAACCGGCGAGGCCTAAGAATGATTTAATGTCTTTTGGCGTTTTTGGTATTGGGAAATTCTTGACGGCATCTACTTTATCGGGGTTAGGTTTCACTCCGTTTTTTGTTATTTTGTGACCTAAATAAGCAACTTCTTTGTGTAGAAATTCTGACTTGTCTAGTTGAACTTTAAAATTTGATTGACGTAATCTATCAAATACTGCTCTTAGTCTATCGATATGTTCTTGCAAAGAGGTTGAAAATATGATGATGTCATCTAAGTATACTGAACAAATTTCATTTTGGAGACCGCGTAGGACGTTATTCATGACCCTTTGAAATGTGGAGGGGGCATTTTTGAGTCCGAAGGGCATTCTTTTAAATTCAAAATGTCCCGTGTCTGTTGAAAATGCGGTTTTTTGAATGTCGCTCGGTTCCATTTCTATCTGGTGAAATCCCGTCGCGAGATCTAACGTTGAAAAATATTGGGCTTTTCCTAGCTTGTCTAGTATATCGCTTATATTAGGAAGTGGAAATTTATCTGGTATTGATTTATCGTTAATTTTACGATAATCGATAACGATGCGCCATTTGCGCACGCCCGATGCGTCTAATTTTTTTGGTACTATCCAAATTGGACTACTCCACGGTGAAGTTGAATTTTGAATAATTCCGTTTTCGAGCATTTTATTAATCTGCGTTTTTACTTCGTTTTTGTGTATTTCCGGGTACCGATAAGTTTTAGTAAAAATGGGTGTTTCATCTGTTAGATTTATTTTATGTTTAATTTGATTAGTAAAAGTTAACGGGGTACCTTCGCTATAAAAAATATCTCGATATTCAAAACACAGTTTTCGAATTGCTTTAAACTCTTCGTCGTTACAATGCGATAAGCGCAAATTTTTTAAATTTTGTTTTTGAAGGTTATCTAGATATTCGTTTAATTCGGTATCTGTTTCCATTTTGTCGATAAAATTTATTTCTGTTTCATTTAAAATTTCAATATCGAAAGGTTTATTAATAGTGATTTTTATTGGGTTTTCGCGGGTATTAGTTACGAGTGTTGTTGCAAAAGAATCGATAACTTTGACTACGGCTTCTGGCATTTCGGCACTGCCAAAATCTTGATATTTTAAAATACCTATACCGTTTGATTGTTTAACGGGTAGTTTTACTTTTTGACATGTACGAGGGGGTATTATTATTTCTACCGTCCGTGTTTCGATGTTATTTATGGTTTGTTCATTGTTTTCTTGACATAGGGGTAAAATAGCATTTGGCGTTTTTAGTTTACGTGATTTAACGGCGATATTCGCGTCGACATATTCTAAAAAGTCCATTTCTATTAATCCGTCGTATTTTGGTGAAAAATCGAATAAATAAAATTTATGATTTCCTGAACAATTAAATGATGGGAATATGGGTATATTTATTATTTCGTTATGAAAAGAGGTCGCATGCGCAGATCTTACTGAAAAAGGTTCCGAAAAAATAGAATTTGGGTACAATTGATAAGCAAGGTCAGGTTTTATAAAACTTTTACCGCTGCCAGTGTCTATAAGAAATTTTGCATTTATTTCTGGTATGATATTGGCGGGTAAATCTGAATTTGTATAATTATTTAAACAAATTACGTTATTTTTTCGAAATTCTGGTCCTGGTGAAAATTTTCATTTTGCAAGTTTGGATCGCGTTCATAGAAGTCGTTTTCGTATGAATATTCGGTTTCTCTTGCGGAGTAATTTTGTTGGTCATAGTAATGCGACGTTTCGTTTTGCTCGGAATAATATTGATAGTCATCCTCAGGGTTTTCGTAATATTGATTATCAGGGTTATTAGAATTATTTACATCTTCGACAGATTGGTTAAATAATTCTTCGACGATTATGTCGCGTCTTGGTTGTGTATTTTGATTATGTTGAGGATTTGGTATATAACCAGATGATGTATCCATTGGTTCCGGTTTTCTAAATTTAGACATAACAGTTTTTTGCATATTCAGATTATATGGTCTGGGGTTAAAATTGGGTTTATTTACAAAATTTTGGTTTGGATAATTTTGTCTTTGGAAATTTTGATTTGGTGGTCCCTGTCGAAAAATATTCGAGGGTTGCCTAAATTGACCGTAGCCCATGAATTGGGGTTTATATGGATTTGGGTTATTTAGTGGTGGTCTATAAAAGTTTTGACTCGTTTGAGGAATAAATCGTTGTGGTTGTGGTGCATTAGCAGAATAATGCATTTTTTGGGGTACATTTTGGGTAATTTTTGAATTATTTAAATTCGGTGTTGTTTTAGTAGTATTAAAATTTCCTCGGTTTTTATAATAAAGGAAGTTTTCTTCTTCCGACGCGTGATTCATGGCTTCTTCAAGGGTTTTTGGATTTTTTAAACGTACTACGAGCTGCATATGGTAGCTCAAACCGTTTATAAAAGTTTTTAATACTAAATTGTCGTATTCTTTGATTTTTAGTAATTTGATTTCAGGTGTATCTTGTGACATGTTAATTTTTGAAAATAGTAAGCTACGCGCATCTTGTAGACGCAGGCCAAATTGTTGCGGATTTTCATTGCGTTCCGGTTTTAGGGTAATAATATCCTGTAAAACACAATCAATTGATCTTTGATCTAAGAATGTGCTAACAATTGCAACTTTTAGTAAAGGCCAGGTATTTAATTCAACTCTGGAGGCAATTAAATCTGCTGCTCGCCCTACAAGTTTATTTAAAACGGTGTCGAAAAGACATATGTTAATGGGTGCCCCATTATTTGTTCTGTCTTTATGATTTTCAAAAAAGTTTTCGCAAGCATTAATAAAACAATTGATTTGTTTCGCGTTCCCGTCAAAATTGGGAATATTATCGGCTTGATATCTAATCAATTGATAATTTGGCTGTGCCATGTCGATAAAATTCAAAAAGTCTTGTAACGGGTTTTCCAGTGTTATAAATGAAAAATAAAAATAAAATATACAATACACTATACTAAAAATGAGATCAGATGAAAGCTGTTCCCTAGAAATAAACTAATATGTATATAACGTACGTACAGACGTACAGACAGACGTTATTCAGAGACAACTCAATAATCAAAATGGTAAAATTGAAAGGATATTTTTAAAAGGATGCACTTACAATAAGGCGACGATTCTTGTCGTTTTCATTCCTTAACTAGGGTTCCAATAGGCTCGGCGATGCTGTCCTCCCCCTGGATTACTTATGAGCGTCGGGACGATGCTTGTTCCCTATTCTCGCACCAATAGGACGTGGGACGATGCTTGTTCCCGTTCTTCCCTGGTCGGTGAGCTTATTGCACGGCACTTTGTTAAAATTGTTCGTTTTTGTTATTAATCGTTGAAACGAAGACGATTTACACGCACGATGCGCAGAACCGCTAACAAAATCCGATCCGACTGCGCCAGTTAACAACTCGAAAAAGAGAAGTTAGTTTTTAAAAAATTTTATTTTAAGCAAAGCGTGATACAATAGAACTAAGCTTTTTGCGTTTCTTACATATATTTATAACATTCACAATGCTGATTCGGCATGGGAACTAGACGTAGAAAATCTAAGAAAAGAGATAACGATTCTGCTTATTCTACAGATTAGAGCGTTCTCATGGGAATGTAACTACACAAATATTAAATGATTTAAAAGATGCAAATTTTTTTGAAGATTTTACGAAAAAAAACAAGGATTCGCGTTATTGCAAAAAAGATACAGTTTTAGTACTACAATAGTTTTTAGTTTAGGCTTGAAATAATTTTTCATTAACTACGTCTATTTTCTAATTTTTCCTACCAAATCTTGACAACAAGTTTTAAAACATTTGCTCTCAAAATTTTGATTTCGTACTTAATTCTTATTACTTTTGGTATCCCTAAAAAGCATTATCGATTATCTTTCCAGAGAGGTGTCACACGTAGAGTATTGTTATTAAAGATTTTTAAGTGGATGAGGGTAGTGCTTCAGGGTTCGGTGAGAGTGGTCCGTAAATTACCTCGTTTCTAGTCACTTGCGTTTTTGTAAAAATTAATTTTTGTATTTTATGATATCTTCTTTACTGTAAAAATTATAGCCATTTGAAAATTTTTAAAAAGTCACCCTATGTATGATACAAAACCCATAAGAGATATTCATAAACTCGTTATGTTTTTAGCTGCACCAAGTTCAAGCGACTCTGAAATTGAAATCGTTGGCGGAGATGACGCAGACATTAAAGACTTTCCTTATATGGCTGCTCTTTTATACCAATCCAGTCAATTTTGTGGAGCTGCTCTGATTAGCAATGATACTGTAGTCACCGCAGCACATTGCATTTCTTCTATTCCAAATATTGGAGAGCTAAGTGTAAGATTTGGTTCCTCGCAGTGGCGTAGTGGGGGGCAGCAAATATTTGTAAAACAAATTTTAGTTCATGAAAATTATGATTCTAAAGAAATGGACTACGACGTTGCTGTTTTAAAAATAAACGAAACTGTTAACGTAGAAAATGCTGTTCCAATTACGTTAGCGGCAGCAGGCAGCCAATTCGCAGATGGTGAGTAATTATTATTAGGCATATGCAAGGAGACCGGAGAGTATGATAAAAGTAACTGTACCATAAAAGTCAATAAATCAGAAAATATATTTTTTTCCAGTATTTTTGATATTATCTATACTATTGTACAGGGTGTTCGAAAAAGGACGTGAATCCGCTAACTATACAGGGTGTTCCTTAATGACGTGCTAATATTTTAGGGTGTGATTCCTCAAGTCATTTTATGAAGAAACGTTTATATAAACATATGTCGTTAACTGCTTAAATTTTTTGCTACAGTGTGTTGAATTATTTCTTTTTTAATGAGTTTTTTGTAATATCTCCGAAAGTACTTTAGATAATATTTTCAATTTTGGCATGTGCTAATAGGACATAAAACTACATGTTTTAGTTATAAAAGTTATTTTTTTGTCCCACCAGTGGCGTCCCTGCAAACATGTCCTCTGATATTTTTTAGAAAAAAAGTGGTACGCCACTGACATCTTTCCATGAGAATATTATTTATGATTAGCCTGATCAATTCTACATAAAAATGACCTCTTGCGTTTTTCTCCTCAGGCACACTGTTCTTAATTAAAATAATTAAATTAAATTAGCTTCATTTTGCAATATTGACGAATAATTTTTGATCACATAAGTCTAGTTATCCTGAAACGGTGACGTTCTTAAAAACATAATTAACGCCTTAACGGCAGTCTTATCTGCATTTCCTTCAAGAAGTTATATCTGTGTTACTTGAAGATGTACCATATGCGCTAGAGAATCAAATATGGTAAAATGCATGATGGAGCTCCTGCTTATTTCAGTGTCAATCGTTCACCATTTAGATGCAGTTTATCCGAATCGTTGGATAGGTCGCGAAGGAGCTCAACAATGGCCAGCAAGATCCCTTGATCTCAATAGTTTGGATTTTTTCTTATGGGTCATCTTAAAACTCTAGTGTATAAAACTCCCATTAACACTTTAAATTTAAGGAGCGAATAATTGCCTTCTGTAAATCAATACGGAATTCGCTATTCGATGCAAAAACAGGCGAAAGCATGTCTATTAAGTGAAGGTGGTAATTTCCAACAATTTTTATAAAACAAAATTTTGCATTATCAATATTAATAATACTACATAGTAGAGCTAATTTAATTTAATTATTTTAATTAAGAACCTGAGGAGAAAAACTCAAGAGACCATTCTTATGTAGAATTTACCAGGCTAATCAGAAATAATATCCACATGGAAAAATGTCAGTGGTGTACCACTTTTTTTCCAAAAAATACCAGAGAACATGTTTGCAGGGACGCCACTGGTAGGACAAAAAAATTAAAAAATTAAAATTTAAAAAAAAAATTATCTAAAGTACTTTCGGAGATATTACAAAAAACGCATTAAAAAAGAAAAAATTCAACACCCTGTAGCAAAAAATTGAAGCCGTTTAGGACATATGTTTATATGAACTTTTCTTCATAAAATGACTTGAGGAATCACACCCTTAAATTTTAGCACGTCATTAAGGAACACCCTGTATATTCTTTAAGCAAAAATAATATGACTATGACCCTTAAGTTCGTTCCAGTTTAAAATTAAAAACTGATTATTTTGGATAATTCAAGTAATTAATAAGATATTAATTTCAAATTTGGTGCATCGCTTAATAAATAGTTACATCTTTTAAGAAAAACACAACAAAAAACAATCGTCAAATATTCATGTACATCGAACATGAGGGTCAAAAATTAAAAATGGCATTATAAAAGTCATTATTTTTGCTTAAGGAATATATGGAATGGCCTCCTTATTCCAGACACCCTGTATAACATTGTAAAGTGACTGATTCATCAATACGCAGCCTAAACCCCTGTTCTTAGAATCGAGGATGTCTTCTACTACGAACATGAGATTCAAAAATTAAAAATGGCATTATAACAAACATATTATTTTTACTTAAGGAATATACTATGGTTAATGGATTGACCTACTTTTTCCAGACACCCTGTATTACATTGTAAAGTGACTTAATCAACAGTCAGTCTAAACCCCAGCTCTTGGAATCGAGGATGTCTTCTACTTATAGCGTAGACATCCACTTAGTAGGGATTTTTCGAAAATCAACCCCTATGAGGGTAAAAACAGGGGTTGAAATTTTTGTAGAATTTTATGTATCGTAGAAACAATTTGAAAAATTGGTATGTTTCTTTAATAAAATAATAATATTTCTATTTCGATATTTTTTCAAAATTCACTTGTGGGTCGAAAAAAGGGGTGTAGCCTATTTTGAGGGGATACTTAAAACTGTCTTTAATATTAAGTTATATTGCTGTAAATTGGTACTATGAGAGTAGAGGGTAGAAATGTAAAACATTTTAGACCCATTCCTCGCGTGGAACAAAAAAACATGTGATTAGGCATTTAGGAAAATTTTGCCCTTAGGGAGTGGAAAAAGAGGTAGGGGAAGGTTGCCTATATTGAACCGCTACCTAAATTGGACCACAGTACATTTCTCCGAAACTAAACGTCATATCATCTGGCAACACTGTAACATACTTCCACCTAGAACCTTTGATCGGCAACAAACTCAACTAGTTGCCCGTTAGTGCTTGGCGTGTACAGAGCAAAACGTAATTTACACAATTTTACTGTAATATTTTTAGGATTTTCCTAAGAATTTACCTTAGAACCATAAAACTCTAAGCAATATCTTTTTTATGGAAGTTTTCAAATAAGTTTTTCTCTTTCTATTTCTCCTATTACCATGCCATATTTGTTTTTTCTTGTTTCTTTTCTGGGTGGTTTTGTAAAACACGTGGTAGTTGCTTAATTGGACCACTAGGTGATTGCCAAAATTGAACCGGTCCAATTTTGGTAATTTTTCCAAATTGTGCAAAAATATTTTTTCTCTTTAAATAAGTTAATATCATGAACTACCACCATTTGAATATTGCTAAAATCTTTTTTCTTTGAGTTAAAAAATGAAATTGTGACTGGTCCAATATATAGGAAACTACTAGGTACTTTTTTTTGCATTAGGATGTCTTCTACCGAAATTTTGATTGTAAATTTGATGTTTTTTTGAAATATTAGTATAAAACTTCCTATACCAACAATTTAATTTTTTATTTATTTATTTAACACCGAGTTTAACACCCAAGCTTCCGATTTAAATCATGTGGTCCAATTTTGGAACCCCCAGGTGCAATTTAGGCAACCGGTTTCCTATATTGAACCAATTGCAGAGGTTTTTTTATAGCCTGATATATCATAGATACTTTGAAATAAAATTCTGCAAAAAATCCTACAGTTGAACAACATTCTAAAGTATACTAAGGTATAGCTTCAAGATCGATTTTGCGTTATTATCAGGATCTATGATAAGAAATCTGGAAATTGGTCCAATATGGGCAACCTTCCCCAACTTATAAAAGTTTTTCTGAAAAAATATTTTTTAACGGACTTTCTTGAAACTCAGCAAACTCTCTAATATACAATTATTATAACACGTATTTCTTATTTTTTTTGAAAATCTGTCCCTAAAGAGGTGAGAAGTGGTTATACAAGTTTCGATTTAAAAAATTTTATTTGTCGAATTTTCTTCAAATTAGCATAAATACTACATAGAATACAAATAGTAAAACAGGTATTTCTTATTTTTTTTTGAAAGTCTGCCCCTAAAGGGATAAAAAGGGGTTAAAAAAGCTTATATTGGCCGAAATATTATTTAACGAACTTTCTTGACGTATTTGTCAATTTATGGCAACTAGTAAGCCGTTCGTATTTGTTATATTTATACTTGTTAAAGTACATAATACATTTCTTTTCTAATAAGACTTTAAATTCCAAATCAATTGACGGCATGTGACCATAGATATTTACCATTACATCAGCAAACAATTATGTTAGTTGATATAGCGTCCTTAATAATTTAATTCTTTCATTCTTTCAAAGTATTTAGTGGGGAAGACGACTTATTCAATTAAAACACTTTTCACTTTTTTATCATTCCCAACGTTTCGGCTTAATATTCAAACCTTTTTCAAGGACTAAAATAAATACGCTGTGTCTAGAATCCCGGTACCGGTAATAGATTTTTTACCGGTAGTTTTGATGACGTCACCCATATGACGCACTAGGTACCGGGATTTAATAAATCCCGGTATTTTGATGTGGTTTTTATCGTCATTTTGAGAATTTAAAACGATGTTTACTTTAAGCCAATACGTTTTGTATAAAACATTAATAAAATAAGTAGTATTTCTCATTTTACATTTATTATAAGTTTTATAATCAGAACAATACAACATGTTGGGTAGGTATTTTACACAAACCAGCTTAAGTATCTCTCATTTTTTATTTATTATTAAAAAAAAATTTTGACATTGACCATTCATCTTTAATATTGTACCAGTTTTGCTTAAAGTAGTCTACTATGACTTTTGGCGCATTTTCTTCCAGTGTCCTATGCAACAAATCAAATTCCTCAGATGTTTTGGTATAAACCATTTTTTGTAATATTTCTAGACTTAGACTTCTTTCGTCTCCCGTTATTCCAATCTTTTGTACATAAATTTGTCTGGCAAATGTACGCATTAAATGAAAAATGCATATAATTGTATTAGCATCTGGAAAACATTCTTTCACAAGTCTTCTCTCTAATAGGTCCTTATCTGTTATTATACACTTAGTATTAGTCCAGTTTACATTTATAGTTTTAAATTCTTTTAAAAACCACTGAAAACTTCTTCATCTTCATTGTAAAGTAAACAATCTCTGTTTGGCAATTTCCATCCTCACATATAATCAAAAATAATGGTATTCCTATATTTATAAGTTTATAAGTACCGTCAATGCTCAACAACTCTGGATAAGCATCATATGTACTTTTCATCTGGAAAGTTTGCATAAACATTCCTTTAAAATTGTTTTCAGAGTCTTTTAAAATACTGACTTCACAATCATATTTGTTTTTCAAAATATCCACACACTGATCTAGGCCAATTGTTTGTAGCGCTTTGTTTAATGTTCGATAGATCTTTTAACGTTACCTTTAGACCTGTACCTATCTTTTTCTAGCTTCTCTCTAACTCTCTTTTTATTGGCATCTCACAAAAGTAACATTTTTGCCTCTTCTCTATTTTCATAAGGCAATTTTCTCTGTTGCGGCAAAAAATCAAGTCTCATGATTATGGTCGTTATTTAAGCTTTTTACTTTAAGGAATTTTCCATTTCGGGAAACGCGTAAAGCTACAAAGGCAGGACATGGAATTTCCTTTTTAAATGTCCTTATCACTTTTAAAGTATCTTCTTGTTTTCGGAAACGTTGCCCTCCGAAAATAAAACAGTATTTTAGTTCGTAATATCGTAGTTCTGGCCCTATTACCTTTTTGATTCTGCTGGCTGTAATTAATCAGGCGTCCCTGTACGTTTCCAGTACTTGGCAAATGTCTTTTTCTCGTATACTTTCAAAGTCTCCTCAACTTTTTTATAACTTTTAAATGTTTGCCCTATACTAAAAACCATTTTCAAAGTAATTTTACGTTTAAAAGCTCACGAAAACATTCCACTTTCATATATCAACAAAACAAGTTAAAGGCATAAAAAGTTAGGTTAAGTTTGCCTTGTGTCACTTTTAATACACAGAAACCGCCAACCACTACATTTTTTACCGGGATTTACTTAAATCCCGGTACCTAGTATGTCATATGGGTGACGTCATCAAAACTACCGGTAAAAAATGTGTTACCGGTACCGGGATTCTAGACACAGCGAAATAAATAACGACAAAAATTACATCTACAGGCCATACCAAGGCTAAATCAATGAATTTTGGTACAGGTGGATAACTTAAAAAATTGAATTAAAAATTGAAAATTGCGAGGTTGTCAGATTTTTAGTTTTTTTTGTAACTCAAGGAATGTTTTTTTTTCAAATGTAACACTACTCTTTTTTTTTATTGAATTCGATTCCTCCCATCAACATTACCTTTTATTATCGTTATCGATACTATTAAGTACATTATGTCTACCAACCTTTTTTTTCACATTATTTGAAACGTTTTTAAATGGAAATAGATTGGATTTTTTTAGAGTTAGAGTTGCAAACTAATTAACTTTTTTCCCATAGAACTATTTGAGATAAAAACTATCAGGAAAAGGTAATGTTGATGGGAGGACTCGAATTCAATAAAAAAAAAGAGTAGTGTTACATTTGAAAAAAAAACATTCCTTGAGTTACAGAAGAAACTAAAAATCTGACAACCTCGCAATTGTCAATTTTTAATTCAATTTTTTAAGTTATCCACCTGTACCAAAATTCATTGATTTAGCCTTGGTAGTTTTGAAGAAAATTAGCCGTTCCGGTTATTTCAACTAACACTGTATACAGGGTCCTGCACCTCACCTCCCGTCTTCTATAGCTCACTTAGTAATTAAGTTAGAATTTTTATATTTTACAGACCTTATCTGTATCTTAGGGCGCATTTCAGGAAAATATTTTTTTTCATACAGGGTGTTCCAAAAAAGTGTGACGTCATAAGGGTGTATTTTTTTAAATTACATGCCATATATTTTCTTACATTTTTGGGTGCCTCCTATAGTTACCTACATATCCCTAAAATGTTATTAAAATTGATTTAGTATTATAGACGAAAAAAAATAAAAACTAAAAAATATCAGTTTTGCGCCACTGGTATTAAAAATAAATAAAAAATAAAAATAATGCCTCGTTAATAAATTTATACAAAGGTACTTATTAAATAAGGTATACCAATTTCGTTAACCAAGTTTGGTTAACACGAATTGTACAGGGTGTCCAAAGTTTAGTGTCAAACTTTAAAGCAATTTATTTTTCGTATTTCAAATGGGAACCCCTGTATATTTTTATGTCATTCGATGCAGAATTAAAAATCAAACTTTTTTCCTAATTGCAACCCTATCGAAATTTCTAACGCATCAAGAGTTATTTGAAAACTAATTTTATCAACTCTTCCAACAGTCATTATTATGAATAAATATCGAAATGGCTTTGGAAAACAATTTATTGGTAATAAAGTTTATTAAAGTCACCATAGATCATTTTGACTTTAGTAATCTAAATGTTTCAAATATTGTTAAATTGTTAGTAATAACTGGAAATGATAATCGTGAATATGGTTATCCTTGAAAATTCGTTGAACTGTTCTTTCGATTACATCTACGGCATCAGCGACTGCTTGTTGAGTAACTGAATGATTTTCTATAACAGATAATAGCACAGCCAATTGATTTTGTTCAGTTCGGACCGGTTTATTCCTCACTGGTTTTGGGTAGTTTACATTTCCCGTTTGTACAAACCTCTCTAATATGTTTTGCAGGCTCCTTTTGTCTGGATGTCGTCGTTCCGGATAACACTGTGCGTAAACTCGGCTTGCCAAAAAAGAGTTCTTTTCGCATGCTCGTAATATAAAAATTATATTTACGAGCTCTTCTTGGTAGTAGTCCATCACAAAAAACAATATAAAGTAATTATAAAAGCTTAAATAATTACTAACAATTTAACAGTATTTAAAACTTTTAGATTACTAAAGTCAAAATGGTCTCTGGTCACTTTAATAAACTTTAATACCAATAAATTGTTATTCAAAGCCACCTTCGATATTTATTCATAATAATGACTGTTGGAATAGTTGATAAAATTAGTTTTCTGCAAATAACTCTTAATGCGTTAGAAATTTCGATAGGGTTGCAATTAGGAAAAATGTTTGATTTTTTAATTCTGCATCGAATGACAAAAATATACAGGGGTTCCGATTTGAAATAAGAAAAATAAATTGCTTTAAAGTTTGCAAAGTTTGACACTAAACTTTGGACACCATGTACAATTCGTGTTAACCAAACTTGGTTAACGAAATTGTCATACCTTATTTAATAGGTACCTTTGTAAAAATTTATTAACGAGGCATTATTTTTATTTTTTATTTATTTTTAATACCACTGGCGCAAAACTGATATTTTTTAGTTTTTATTTTTTTCGTCTATAATACTGAATCAATTTTAATAAAATTTTAGGGGTATGTAGGTAACTATAGGAGGCACCCAAAAATGTAAGAAAATATATGGCATGTAATTTAAAAAAATACACCCTTATGACGTCACACTTTTTTGGAACACCCTGTATGAAAAAAATATTTTCCTGAAATGCGCCCCCAAGATACAGATAATGTCTGCAAAATATGAAAATTCTAACTTAATTACTAAGTGAGCTATAGAAGACGGGAGGTGAGGTGC
The DNA here is from genome assembly GCA_963969555.1 of Polydrusus pterygomalis. Lineage (NCBI taxonomy): Eukaryota > Metazoa > Arthropoda > Insecta > Coleoptera > Curculionidae > Polydrusus > Polydrusus pterygomalis. Next base: position 73,829,569 of record OZ018375.1, read on the forward strand.
AGGACCCTGTATATAAATATATTATGCAGTACTTACTCTATAAAATTGTAGAAAGTGTAGGTATAAAATAAACTTAATGACCTGACATGGCATTATACATTTTCTAATATTTATTTAACTTATTATTACATAAAAAACATGGTTAACCAACTGAAAACCCACCAGGAAGACATTCAACAAGGCATGTTTTTATTATTTTTATATTTTTCCTTTTTATCAAAATATGCGCGTTGCCAAAATTTGTTGACCAAATTCTTGTAAACCAGTAAAATTTTTTCAATTTTAATAATATCAATTACAATAATATAAGTAGTTGAATCGGGCAACATTGCTTACATGCATTGTGGGTTATATACCTAATTGATAAACTTGGGCAAAGAACAGTACTGTATTGAATTAAAATGTCACTAACTAAAACAATAACTAAAAGGTACACAAAACTCAAACGCAAAACACATCTTAATACATTCAATGTAAACCGAATAGTGTTGAGAACAACGTATTAACTCCGCCCCACGAAATTATTATCAAAATCCACTGCTCTCACTCGGAGTAGGACGTTCGATTTACAAATTTGGTTACTCTGAATTCGTTTGAGAGTGCTCTTTTCGATCTGAAAATTTTTACAGAGTAGAGAGGCAGCGCTTGCGCAGAACCGCAAACCACCACCATTTTCTATTCTTTTGTTGATGTGTAATCTCGTTTGTTGTGTTTTCTGTGTTTGTTTTTCGTCTAGTTCAATGAATATTGTATATACTATGTCATAAACGCACTCAAGTAGATTTAAATTTGAAAATTAACTGTTTATTTTTGTATGTTGACATCTGTCAAATTTTCAAGCGCAATCACGTTCAATTTACCGAGGGCAACCGCCTTCGGAGTGACATCAAATCTCGGGCCGATCGATGACGTCACAGAGCGCTCTCGGAGCACTCTCGGAGTTGTAAACCGAAAACGCTATTAGATTAGATGTGTCCGTTCTCAAATTTACAGTATTCTCAGTCAATTCTATCCAAATCATCTCGCTAACAGATCGTTCATGAAAATTATCTTAACATTATCTAAGATTTTTACATTGTTAAAATCAAAATTATGATCAGTGTCGAACCGATGACCAGCTAGTGCAGTCTTTTCCAATTTGGTGGCATTCTTTACTTGACAACTATATTGGTGTTGTTTCATTCTTGTACCCAAAAGTTGTTTAGTTTGACCTATATATGACATATTGCAATCCATGCAAGGTATATGATAAACAATTTTACTTCTATGTACGTTTTCAGTCTTATCTTTTAACTGGGTAAATAATTTAGTTGTTGTTTTAGTATTATAAGAGGCTACATGACTATTGTCATCGCTCAGGCATCTGTTGATTTTTTCAGAGAGGCCAGGAATGAAAGGAAGTTTAAAAAACTTTTTGTTATGAATATCTGTTTTCTGTCTGTCTACGAGAGAGAGGTTCTTAGTTTCTATTTGTTTGAAAACTGTATTAATGAAATGAAGTGGATAATTATTTCTTTGTAAGATTGTTTTTAACTTATCGATATTATCAACGTACCGAAACGTTGGGAATGACTAAAAAGTGAAAGGTGTTTTAATTAAAGTCCTCTGCCCCACTAAATACTTTGAAAGAATCAGTAAACAATATTCACGAAAGTGGCAAATTTATATTTAAGTTACACACGATTAGACATGCGCACTACAACATTATCATTTGACGAATGGGAAAATAGACAGGTCCGGGCTATAAAAATTAAAGTTTTTGCTCAAGAAATTGTAAAAGTTAACTTTCAATTTATTTTTACGTGTAAACAGTTAAAATTTGCCCCAAATTCTTGCCAAAAACTTCTTCTCAAATTTTTATCAAGTTGGGAAATAAGGTAGTTATTTCTGGCATTTTTAGTAGTTGCAAACCCATTAGACTTTAAGGATAGAAAATTGTTTTTAAGGGTTTGTTTTTAAAATTTGTTTAAAAATGATTCGTCTTCGTGTTTTTAGTTTAAAAAGGAAGACAACAAGCCAATTAAACTATAAAACCAGTAAAATAACTAATCTTCGATATAATCGCGTACCCAACCTCAAGTCAAATATTAGGTGGTATATAACTTGTATTGATTTTTACAATTTAGCAAAAACTTGGGTACATGTGAAACATTTTCATGCACAATTTCTTGTTCAAGAATTTAAAAAAGTTCTTGAGAGAAATCCTCAGAGAAAACTTAAAACACAATAACAAAAATGGCGCCTAGCTGGTTCTGGAGTCTATTTTGAGCATGTTGCTAAAGAAGGACAGGCTGACAACAAGAGGTTTATGCGCATGCCCAATCCTGCTGGGAGGGAAGGCATCTGATCGTCGAGGTTTGCGCTCGGACGTATTTTTTACCCACAAAACTTAACTTTTGTTTGTGTATGAGATAAGGTGTACGTATCTAAAAAAATGTGACCACCTAAAGAAATAATCTCATTTTTGTGTGAAAAATTGCAAGTAATCCACTCTCTAATATATTATACTATGCATACACTCAATGCCTAACCACCACATAACGTCGAATTGTTTAAAACAACTATATGTATACATTTTCTAAGCAATTCCAGACAATGCCAATGATAGTGTACACAAAACGAGGATGTGATCAGAAATAAAATCAGTATTTATAACACTCTGGCATTTAACTATCTATATATATATATATCTCCGGGTTATTAATAAAAATGGGATCAAATAGATTAGCGGTCGTCTGAGTAACCCTAGTTGGCTCATTGATGATCTACGCCAGGCCAAAAAAATCAAAACATTCAATGACATGAATACAACAAACAATAGGGGGCCTAGATTACATCCTTGTGGGACACCAGAAGTGGCGATAACTTTTTAGAATACGTTTTACCAACTTTTACCACTAGCATTCGCTGTTAAAAATTTTAGAAAATGGTATGCCTGTTAAGTCAACCACAGCCTATCAAGCAATATTTTATGATCGACCTTGTCGAAAGACTTTTTACAATCTGTATATATGGCATCAAGCTGCTTTTTATGTGCAATTTCAAGTGCGCCTTTTGTTTGACACCCCATTTGATTAAACGCGAATGATTTTCCAAATTTTACTTTTAAAGTTTTGTTTATCCCTTTTAAAAACTATATTTTTTAACCTTCATTGATTTGTCATTAGGGGTCCCATAAAGGCCAATAATCATAGTTTTTTTCAACAAGTATTTTTTTTTTGAGTGAGGAGGGACCTTCCTTAAAGTCCACCTCAATGATCATTTTTAAACTAGGTACCTAAAAATATAACATAATATTATATTAAAGAACGAAAATATTGTGGCATATCGGACAAGTGTATAACTATTTTTTATATTGGAATACACAGGGATCCAAGTTCAATGGATACCCTGGGACGGGTAGGACTCGACGGGCAGCCATAACCCAAGTAATTCCAAGAACGACGGAAAAATGTACTAAAAGCCTCCCTGTAGAATCAAGGCGGCCCTCAATACACCTTAGCGCCATCCCACGGAATATCATCTTCTATAATATTATATACTTTACTTTTTTTTAAATTTTTATTAATTTCCTCTAAAAGGCTTTCAACATTCTATTTGGCATTTTTTTTGCACCATAATTTTATATCAATCAGCGAAAAACGAACCATAAAAATGCTAGTATTTTTTAGTTTGATAATATTTTTGGCATTCATTAACTTTCCTTGCTGATGTTCTCCACGTAACGCTGTAACCAACAGTTTGCTATTATACAAGGAAGAATAAAAGTTATGTTTTTAACAATAAATTTTAAACACCCTTTGGAAAAACTAGGTAATAGGATAATGTTTAAATTAGCTTTGTTCCTAAGTTTTATCATTTTTTCATGTTATATTCCTCCTGATTTATTTCGATATTTTTTTCTAAAAAAAGATACAGGTTTCTAATAGCGGGTGAGCTAATATCAGAAAGCGTGGATAATTAAGATCCATAATTAGTCACCATGAGCTGTGCGCTACTGAGTTGCGTACAACCAATATGCCCTTCTTATTCCTCTGCTATTGTTTGTACAGATTTTTTTTTTAATTTTCTTTACAATTTCAGGTACTCTTGGAGTTGTTACAGGCTGGGGAGTAACATCTGAAGGAGGAGAACGTAGCGAAACATTGAAAAAAGTAGATGTGCCACTGGTTGAAGAGACAAAATGTCGCACGGCATATGGAGACATCATAACCAACAGAACCATTTGCGCTGGTTATGCAGAAGGTGGCAAGGATTCTTGCCAACACGACTCTGGCGGTCCTTACGTCATCGACGGAACATTGGCTGGTATTGTATCATTTGGAGGTGGTTGCGCACGAGCAGGATATCCTGGAGTTTATGCTTCTGTTCCTACATTTAATGACTGGATTAGACGTAATGCTGGCATATAATAACTTTCATAGTATTTGATAAATACAATGTATGGACATCCCTAAATCGTTAATAAAATTACTTACACTAAATTTTTTTTTTTTAATTATTTGTTGTGAATTAAATTTGTAGTTTATATGGAGGATGCTGTAATAAGGTTCAGTTGTTTGTAGATTCCATTTTGGTAGGTGGCGTTTTCCACTTTAATGTTTTAGTTTTTCTAAATTTTAAATGGTTTGAGCTATTAATCACCTTGTATCTCATGAATGAAAGACGGTTCGGAAAGCAGTTGCCAGAGCATAAAAACCTTTAAATATGGCATAATTGCTGTAATGAAATCAGTTTTATTACGAAATTACCAATTGCAAGATAGTAAGGTACCAAAAATAGCAGGAGAACCCGACCAGAATAATCCACTATTGAAAGGTAGGGAGGAGACACTATTCATAAAATAGAAATTACACGTGTGCCGAACAAGAGGTTCATTATTATTATTTTTTTAAGTTTTGCCTATTTTTGAGAAAAAAAAACAGGTTCACAAAATGGATGAGACACACCCAGGACACCCCGGACGTAATGCGCTAGGGTTGACGGCTCCCAACGTGCCTCACGATACACTACCTGGAACCTAGTAGCTCGTTAGGCTGTCGTGCTTGGACTGAAAAGAGAGCATAAAAAAAACTTTAAAATAAACTAGGATTAACATAATTTCTCATTTTGCGATAAGATCTATTTTTTAAATAGGTTAAATGCAATACGCTTGTAGAACTTTTTATTTTTTCTTCGTCAATATTTTTTACAGTAAATACAAAAACATAATTTATTTTTTCTATTTCACGTTCATAATAAGCTCAGTACGATACGCATTTGCGTATCGTAATGAAGCTATTTCGATACGCGTTTTTTCTTTATTATTTGATATTGGTAACATTTAACTGTTTTATTTCATTGACTTGCGCGGCCTTTGTGATTTACGAGAAAACCCATTTTTTGCAGAGGAAAAATAGCTTCATAACTTACTTTTTTATTCTGTGTGGACAACAGTCATGTACGTTGGTTGCATAAATCTATAAATCAATCTTTTGTAGATGCTTCAACCTATCATTTTCTGCCAAATCCTATCCAAAATTCAATCTACTAACCTTCCAATGTCGATTTTAACTTCAACTTTATTTGAATTTTCCATCTTCCCTATACTAAATTGCAATGCCATGACGTAAAATCACGTCTTTTGAAATTTGAAAAAAAGTAGTAAAATCGCCCGAATTTCCGAACGCTCTGTATATGTACCGAATGTACAAGGATCACACAACGTATTCCGTCCAATTTCAAATCTCATATCGCTAAAATAACTTTAGAATCTCGTGGTGAAAATGGGTCAATAAATCAAAAAATTACAATTTGCAAAATAATTTTTGTTGTCCAGAGGCTACTATGATAAAAAATAGTATTACTAACATAAAATCTAGACATAAAAATTTACAAAATTTGAAGAATTTATTTTCTTTTTAAAATGTATTTTTCTTGATTATAAAAGGTCAAATAGAAAAAAATGTATAAAGCACATGTTTCATAAGGCATTTTAGCGCACGTGTCAATAAAAAAACTCGCCACTTTGTGGCTCGTTTTTTAAAATAGACGCGTGCGCTAAAAGCGTTCTTCTGAAACGTGTACTTTAATATACTATTACAAACCAGACAAGGATTTAGTTATAAAATAAAGTAGTGTCAAAACGAATAGTCCAGGGCGCATGTCCCGAATTACTCATTATTCAGTTTGTATTAAGTTAAGGTGGGAGTATCAACATGCTTGCCAACCTATAACCTATTTCGCGTAGATTTATTTATTTTTTGTAACTTTTACACAAAATTTAAATAAAATCAATATCGTCTTCATATTCTATAAGTAATAATTAACATGTTAAATAAATATTAAGGAATTTCATAAGTTATTTAAGGAGAATTGTCTATCGAAAAATATCGGTTAAGATTTTTTAAACATTATTATGTGATTGTTCTTTCACTATACAATTCTCCCAAAATAAGCCACGAAATAAATTGATATTTTTGTAATATATCAGATATTACCTAAATAATTTGCCGACGATATTGATTTTATTTAAATCTTAATCAATAAAATAATAAACTAAGAAAAATAAGGCGAGATAGGTTATAGGTTGGCAATAAATTGAATGACGTTGATAATTCCACCTTAAAGTTAAGTTCCGGTCAACGAACTAAAAATACAAAGGAAGGAATGTTTAGTCCAGGACGTGGGGTTTTTTTGAATGCAAAAGGTGGGGTAGTAGTGATTTTTTAGTATGTTGTTAGGCTTGGGGCCCTAATAACAAATCCAATTTTTCGATCTCGAGGCGCATTCGCTCGAGCCGCCATCTTGGATTTTGGGTACAAAAATTTGTTTTTTTGATAATAACTCAAAAACGGTGGCTTTCACGACAAAAGATATTCTATATAAAGTTAAAGAGGATAAAATTTCCTACATTTTTTGTAGCACACATATGTTAGGAGTTACAGCTCCGTGAAGTTGCACTATTTAAAAAAAATGCGGAAACTTTTTGATTGTTTTATTTTATTATTCTTATTATACATATATAACAATAGTTTTACATAATTATAAAAAAAACTATAGGCATTTGAATATTATCATTTAACAGTAGTATACTTTTCTTAGGTAAACAAAAGTTAAAGGCGAAAAGTATATCGCATTTTCTTTTTAAATTTAAGAATAGTAAATTATGATTTAGAGCGTTACAAAAATTAATTTCTACAACATTTTGGTACATTTCGATGGTCCGGATTGGTTATTGTCGGTGTCCTGTAGTTTTTTCCTGATTAAATAGGGATGACTTAGTGTCACAACCACTGAAGGCATGCAAGAACAGAATGTGCTTGGTTGCTTCTTGGCATTTGAGGCTACTTGCTGAATATAACCCCTCAGCAGTTTTTCCGCTTCCAGGTTTACGGAAGTAGATAGAACTTTCGGCTGGTGCTAAATAGCCAAATAACAAAATATAATATTTTTTTTTCAAATAGTGCAAATTCACTGAGCTGTAACTCCTAACATATGTGTGCTACAAAATTTTTTTTTTACAGAAAATGTAGGAAATTTTATCCTCTTTAAATTTGTGTAGAATATCTTTTGTCGTGAAAGCCACTGTTTTTGAGTTATTATGAAAAAAACAAATTTTTGTACCTACAATCCAAGATGGCGGCTCGAGCGCGTGCGCCTCGAGGTCGAAAACTTTGATTTTTTATTAGGGCCCCAAGCCTAAAAACATACTACAAAATCGCTACTACCCCACCTTTTGCATTCAAACACCCCATTTTATTACCCACGAACTGGAGTAGTTATGCATAAACCAACAAAATTTGCCATTTTGAGAACTCACAAATGACTCCATGTTTGTTTGGGTGGTTGACAGCACAGAAAAATAAAGGGTTTATTGTTGACAGGTCGAGCTGTGATTTCTGCTTTCTTTGCGGTTTTTGAGTTAATTTGCATTTTAATTAGTTAACAACCATATTTACCGAATTCTAGTAAACTTATCATTACTTTAGTGTGACAGTGGACTATACTTTTAGCGCTGGACAGCGATTAACATTTTTTAATTAGGTGGTGTTCCGTGTTAATTAATTAGCTTTAAGTATGGTTAGTTGTGCTGCTGGTGGGTGTTCCCAAACGCTAAAGAATAAAAAACTGGGCATAACATTTCATCGGTAAGTTTATGTTTAGATATATAAACTTTTTTAATCTGTAGAGAAAAAAAAATGTTATTTTAATTTTATATCAAAATACACATAACCTCGCATGAGTCGTATGTCATTCATGGCCTCATAGGCGTTCGTCTTATAAAACCAGAAAAATTTAAATAACAAAAATATTTTCCTTTGTAAATATAATATCACAATTTCAACAATAATTTTACAGCAAACAGAAAATAAATGTGCAACAATTGAATAACCTAAAAAATTATATAGAATTCAAAATAAACAATACTTTTAGTGAAAACAATTTAAACCTAAATCAAAATTTAAAATATCACATAGGATTCACACAGTTTTCAGAACCCTTGGGAGTAAAATCTTAGGAAAGCAAATAAAAAATACTTACTGGTTTTTAGTGTTCCAAATAATTACCTAAATCTTAGGAAAGCAAATAAAAAATACTTAAGTACTGGTTTTTAGTGTTCCAAATAATTACCTAAGAAAAAAGGCATGGTTGAAAATTGTAAACCGAAGTGATTGGGATCCTACACGAAATAGCGTTCTTTGCTCGGAGCATTTTTCTGAAGATTGCTTTGAGAGAACTTCAAGATTAAAAGTTAGATTGGTCCCAACTGCTGTGCCTACTTTTGAAGTAGCCAGGTTAAAAAATGTAAGTTTTGAAACTATTGTATCGGGTCATTACATAATATATTGGAATATACGTAGATAGGTAGGTACTTAAGACTGTGAATACAAATAATTCTCCATTATTTATGCTTCTGAGCAAGCTGCTTTGTCACTCTTCCATAAATTATTTATTGAGAAAAGTTTTCAGATGTGTTATTGGTTTAATCTATTTTTAAAATTTTAAAATTTTAAAGCCATGGTTAAAGAATGTAATAAAATATGGGAGTGTAGGTACGACAAACAAAGAAATTTATATTTAACTGTTGTAGACAATGATGTTTCTAGAATGATAGAAACGTTTTCCCAATATTCACCTGAGGACGACTGGAGATACCAGTGATTAAAAAAATTGATTCAAAGCAAGTCCCAAACCTTCTATCATTCAAAGAAATTCATATCAAAATATAAATCATTTTTTTACAACGAGAGGTAGTAGTCTATACGTTTCAGTATTTTAATTAAGTTATAGGTACTTTTGTGTCATTTGGTAAAGGTGCCAAACAGATAATTAAAAAACCTATATTTTTTTGGCAGGTACGTTCCTATACAATATCTTATAAGACACTATGTCAAAACCTGCCTGAAGATAATTATCCTACTGTGAATCTAACTGGAACACCTTCTGGTTACAACATATATTGGACATGGCTCTTCCAAGACATTTTACTATCCAACAACACACGTAAGATTTTAGTATCTTCCTTTAATCTTATATGACAATCATTAATGGTTACGGTTTCCGGATTCTCCAAAGTGTATCGGTTAGTCTTAAACAAGGTGATACCGGTCTTTGATTTATTTAATATTAGTTTATTTTTAGAAAACCAATTATGTACTTCAATCATTAATTGTTGAATATGTTGCTCGAGAAGCTCAAGGTCTTTACATGACACTAAAATGTTCGTATCATCTGCATAGTTTGTCATTTGACAATTTTCTTGTATACTAGAAATCTCATTAATATTATTTGGGTACCTACATAAAATATATAATAAGGATTATATAAATTATGTTTTATTATTTTCTTGTGATTTGGTTCATGAAGAAAGAGTAAGGTTTTCTTAAAATTTTATTTTTTAACATAGACGTTTTGGCACTAATTTTGCCTTCATCAGTAGGTATTTATTATCTGAAACAATTTATTTTCTGCATTTTTTTTTTAATGTATAATAACAGGTGTTTTTTAGTTATTTAACCAGATATTTACATTAAGGACCCTTTCACCTCCGTTACCTTATTTAAATAAATAATTAAAAGAAATAGTTGTATTGTTTTATTACACCAACCTTAACGTATCTTATAGGTATATATGAATCTAAATATTTTTTCTATTTTCTTCGTCAAATAAAATTTCATTTATCATTTTATTTTTACCATTTTAATGATACGCCACAGAGGTGGACCGGAAACAGTCGTGCGCGCATGCGTCAAATGTTGCCGCCATCAGCCCCCATCCCGGACAACTGTCAATCTACGATACCCTCCTTCCTTTGTATTTTTAGTTCGTTGGTTCCGGTACACTTCATTGTACGCAGGGACCGAAAGGGATATAAAGTGTGGTCAATTAAGTGTGCAACAAATAGGAGATTATTATATTACTTGCACAACCAAAACTTAAACGTAGTCGGAAGTTGATGCATGGCCGATACTCATATCAGGTGCTCATGGCTTCAAGTCAATTTATACAGGGTAGGGAAAAATATTAAAATAGCCTCATATCATAGCCTTCTATTAAAAAAAATATTTATTTGAAAACTTGAAATTAACTCCGTATAATGATTTTAGTTTTATATTTTGGTATAATACATTTTCAAATTAACCACAATCAAATCACTGCCTAATATATTCCATCAAGTTGAAACAAATGTTTTTGGCAAGGTTACTACAAACCCAAGCAAACTCGTTTTTTTGGATTTTTTTCAAGAAATAGATATATTCTTTATAACCGAATTTATATTTACCCTGTATATAACTTCAATACCGATTTTATTTGTAGACCATACTTGAAATTTTACGAAGCAATGTGAGGCTAATAAGTTTTGATATGGAGCAATTTTATATATAGGGTGTCAAAAAATCTGGAATATTAAAAATATGTCAAAAGCTACCGATTATTATAATTTTTTGATAATTGCCAGATCCCCATCTAGGGTTTCCTGAAAAGACAAATCAAGAATATAGGGTTTGATAGATTTATTATTAAAATCGTATAGGAAAACAAATTTTAGAATTAACACACCTACCTAAACATTGAACAAATGCCACTTTATTAGATGTTTAAAATGTTTGTCATTGTTAGCGAGGCAACAGCCAAACCTGTCTCGTAAGAAATTTTCAAAGAATTCCATTAAATTTCCCGTATCTCATTTCTACTTGCAGATTACAAATCTCAATTAGGTATACGGGTCCTGTTGAAACCAGATCTATTTTCGTTCTGGATAAAAATTGTTTTATCCTTCCTAGGCGTTTCTAACTACCATGCGAGCAAAAATTATTTGCATCAAAGAGGGCTTGGATTAAAAAACGTAGGACTTGGTTTAGATCACAATGATATGGGGACGATATATCTAACCAAATCTAGGTTATAATTTTGTCAAATTCATATTATGACATGGGTATCCTCCAACTTGCGTACGTCCAATTTGCGTACAAGGATTATTTCTTTCAACTTGCGTACATGGGTAGGTAGGTCCCGCGAACCAGGTAAAACTGTAAGAGTACATTATTCCAACTTGCGTACATACACAGGGTTTTAAACGGACTGTAACAATACGCCCTCTCCAATCTGTTCTAAAAGGTGTATTGGCAACCGGTTAGTTCGTTGTTATCAGAGCATTTTTTTATGTCTTCACATACACAGAGTTTTAAACGGACCGTAATAATACGCCCTCTCCAATCGGTTCTAAAAGGTGTATTGGCAACCGGTTTGTTCGCTGTTATCAGAGCATTTTTTATGTCCTTAGTTTGTTTATAAGCTTCTAATATTTGTGTATGTACGCAAGTTGGAATAATATACTCTTGCAGTTTTACCTGGTTCGCGGGACCTACCTACCCGTGTACGCAAGTTGGAAGAAATAATCCTTGTACGCAAGTTGCACGCACGCAAGTTGCATATATTCATGACATGATATGCCAAACTAATGAGTAATAAAATAAGTAGACATATACAAATTTTTTTTTGTTGTTTACAAAATTAACAAAGTAAGAATATACAGAAAGAAAAAGAAAAATAATTATATAAATTGCTGAAATTGGCCACCGCCATGCTTCAAGCATAAATTCACACTTCTCTTCATATTTTCGAAAGTGTTGACCGGCATCTCTGGAGAAATGTTACCACATTCTTGGATAATCCTTTCTTGTAATTGTTCTAAATTTGCAACTGGTGTTTTAAAAATAGTGTTCTTCTGTTCTTACAGATGGTCATCCTGCTCCTTTTTGTGTTATGAAAGTCGTCTATGCACAAACCCGGATTGTATTGCCACTCACCATTTACTCTAATCCCGTTTTGAAAATACGCTTCAACCATGAATGTTTTGTGCTGTTCCGTAAAGCCAATTGTTCAAGAAATTGGAAAAATTAGCGATGAATCAAATTACTTGTAACGACTGTCAAAGATTACGGAATAACTGATTGATTGTTGTCAGGTAGTTACTGACACCCAACAGGAATTAAGCTCTACGGCTAAGCATTACGTCCTTAGATGCAAGGCACTCTTTGATGCAAATAATTTTTGCTCGCAAGGTATATGGAGGCAAATTGGGACGTTTTGACACGGAGACTGTTTAGAGCGAGCCACTGTAATATAGTCAGATCTGGTCTTAACGTGCGGGTCCAAAGGTCACTGATCATATGCGTCAAATCAGACAACACAGAGGCTATTAAAATGTTGTGAGATTATTTACAAATATACCGAAGGAAGGAAAAATAGTTTCATTATTTTTAGCTATCGCGAAGATAGCCACATATACCTAATATTATTAGTTTTGTAAAAATTATGTACAGGGGAGTTGAAAAAGTTACAAAAAAAATTATATAATCGTTAATTATATACCTACTGTACCCTTTAATTAAAAACGACAATAATGAACAGTGTAATTTATTTTAACAATTTTACTTACTACTAAAACCTAAAAATACAATGGCATTTAGTCTGATAAACTATTTCGATAATGAAAGAAAAAGTGGAAATTCGCAAATCAATATGCAGGAAGCCGTAATGAAAACACTGGGAATTAGTTTAAGGACTATGCAGAATAATGTGCATGAAAAAAAAAGCATAATATAATACCCAAGAATACTAAAAAATGTAAACGAAAAACTCCGTTTATAATTATAGCCTAAAAACTCTCATCGTCACTTATAAAATCTGAAAAGTCCTCGTCGTCTGAGTCGTCTTCGAATGGAGCAATTATCATTGGCGCTACTTCGACATCTAGTACTTGTTCTCGATCCCACCAATCCCTTATTAATATTTCTGTATGTTCCACCGATTTCTTCCAGTACTCTTGTGTAATATGATCTAACGAATCTTGCCAAACTATTTGTACTTGGTCGGATTTAAGACCATCACCTACATGTTTTTCATAATAAGACTTTGCACCAGCCCATATTAATTCTATTGCGTCAAATGGCAATGATATGGCGGCAGTCGTAGAACCTCATGACCATATTCACGCAGTATTTCATCTACCGCGTATATTTTGGGTTTTTAAGGAGACTTTGCTATTGATAGGAGTTCCGATTTAAGCATATTTGATAAAGGATTTTGGTTGTGTTTTTCCAGCCACTCATAAATATCACTTTTCCTCCAAGATGAAGTAGGCTGTTTATTTAAAATTCTTGAATGATATGATGCATTAATTATCTAATACAATTAAAGACGGAGCATCCAAATTTGGTATCAATTGAACTTTTAACCATTTTTCAAACATTTCGCAATTCATATTATCATGATAGTCAGCACTTTTTGATAGAAAAAATTAAACTCGCACCTGCAACATATCCTGTTGCAGAACCGGCATGCAAAATAATAAAACGCTTTCCCGTACCGCACCCCTTTTTCCTTTTAACACTTTTTACAGACTAATCTTGCCAAGATTTTGAACCACTTCCATTCGAAAATATCCACGTTTTGTCTAAAAATACCACCTTTCTAAATGTCGATTTGTAATTGTCCGTATATTTTTTTAAAAACTGAACACGCTGACTCACTAAATTTTTTATTAATTTTGATAACGCTTCAAGTCCAATTTCCAAAACACCCCGAATTTTAAATTTTTTTTGTAAAACTGGAAGAGTTACATTGGTATTTGATTTGTATAAATCGTAAATCACATTTCGAACTCCCATTTTAATATTTTCGCTTAAATCCTCAGTCTTTGGCTTTCTTCGTTTACACTTTTTAGTATTCTTGGGTATTATGTTATGTTTTGTTTCATGCACAATTTTCTGCACAGTCGTTAAACTAATTCCCAGTGCTTTGGGTACTGTTTCCTGAATATTGGTTGGCGAATTTCCACTTTTTCTTTCATTTTCGAAATAGTTTATCAGATTAAGTACCATTTTTTTTATTGGGGATGCAAAAACCCAGAAAATTGTTTCATTTTGTCACAAACTGTCAAAGTCACAAAACTGGCATATTTAAAATAAAACGTAGCTGGTGCTATTATAAGCTTTTTTAGAATCGCTGGAAAGTAAATACATATCCTTTTTTTTCATGTCAAAATGGAACAAGTCTGTCTCATTTATCTTACGTATTTTATTTAGAGGGTAAAATTAAACGCAAGTAAAGAAAACAAAAACTGAGAGTATGTCTTTCTTGAATCGTATGACCCGCACGATAAGACCAGATCCGACTATACTCGTTGTTTTAACGTTTCATTTATTATTTGATTATTTAATACCAGCCGTTATTACGTTGGCCATTATGACGTTTTTTGACTTTTTACGATTGAAGTTTCATTTCTTGTGTGATTGATGTATCGATTGTTGCTGATATGGAAGTTAAGTGCTCCACACACCATGAGATCATTCTGCCTCGAGGCACGTTTCGAGGCGAAGACTCGCGCGAAACAGTATCACGTCTCAAGTGACCCACACACCATGAGACCTGCCTCGAGGCACGTTGCGAGGCGAAGACTCACACGAAACAGTATCACGTCTCAAGAGCTTGAAACAATCAGTATCAGGCATATGCGAGTTTATGGAGGATGTATAATAAAATGTAATTCCACAATCTTTCGAAGGAAAAAAATGCAGTTGGTGTCACTGTAGGTTTAGTAGTTTTTAAAGATAAACAGAAAAAAAAAGAAAATAGTCGGAGAATTGGTTTCTTGAAAGAAAAAAGTTCTCTCACATGCCACTCTTAAAAGAATTGCAGCAAAATGAACACAAAAATACCAAAGGTTAGATACATAAACATCATCAGCTTGTAAACCTGTAGACTTAGAATTCTTAAATTTTTTCATCTCCCTTCTAAAAGCGCAGAGCACATTGTGTATTTTTTTAGAGCAAAATCCCTATTGACCACAGGATTTATTTCTTTACATTTTTCAACAAGTCTGTCCATCGCGGCATTTTAAAGGTTTCTATTCATGTATGTTTTTGCTTTAACTTTCCACAAACATGGGTAATTTCTATATTCTTCTATAAATTCTTCCCAAAATATTTTTTCCGTACCTATTCATCTTCTTGAACAATAGTTTAGATACACCGAAAACCGACTACGAATCTCACGAGACCTAGCGACTAGCACACACACGTTGAGACCGGTCGTGTTTCGTCTCGCGGCAAGTATCAGTCTCCCGCCCGTGGCAACCTCGTTGAGACGGTCTCGCACGATACAAACACTAGTCGATACAACAACACAGACCATGAGATTTGGTATCAGAGACGGTGGCCTCGCGGCATGCCTCTAGGCAGATCTCATGGTGTGTGGGTCAAGCAAAAAATAAATCTTAAATTCACCAACGACGGTTTTTAATATGACTTTTATAAACCAGGTGCTTGTGATAATAAGTTATTTTGGAGGTGTGATCAAACCACGGATAAAAAAAATCGATGTAAGGCCCGAATTCATACTAAATACGACTTGGTGCTCAAAATTTTAAACGAACGTTATCATAAAAGGTTAGCTGCACATGTTAAAGCTGCCAGAATAAAAACTTTAATTAACCTTCCGTAACTGGCGCGCGGACTCTAAGTCCGCAGAAAATTTCATTTAGAATTTACTAAGGATCCCCTCACCCCCGGAATCGATCCAGCCGGGTATGCTTCGACTAAAAACCAACAAATAGGTAGTCTGGGTTAAGGAATCAGTGAGAGCGTTTTTTTACGGTGATATAGATGATCGCGGAGTCATAGTCCACCACCAGTAGTGACGCACTATTTTTAATTGCTTGTAAAGTTTACGTTTTTTTAAGTTTTTGTTGGAATTTAAAAGGTAAATTATATATTTTTTCTAGTTTTTTCGGTTTTTTTCAGTTTTGCATATTTGTAGATGACATCATATGAGAAAGAGCGGGAAAGACTTCATAACTTAATGTTGGAATGTCTATCGGAATGTGAAGAAGGCACAAGATATAACAGATGAAACATATGATGATGAAAAAGATGTGAATGAAACAGATAGATTAGAAGTAGAGGATCATAACTCTGACACAGAACAGGAAATTTCAGATATTGAAGAGAATGAAGACCTGATTTCTACGGGCCTATTTGTGTTGGCAAAGATAAATCTTCTAAATGGTCAAAGCACGTTCCCCCTTCCACCAAAACTAGAGCCGAAAATTTGATAACTCATCTTCCTGGACCAAAAGCTACAGTAAAAAAATTAGAAGATATTTATGATCTTTGGCAACACTTTTTCAATTTAGATATGATTAGAATTATTGTAGAGTGTACCAACAAGCACATTGAAAAGAATAAGGATAATTACACCCGCGATAGAATTTTTTTAAATAAAATTTATAAGTAATATTATAATTTAAAACATTCCCTTTTTGCCTTTCTATAAATAAAAGCTAAAATTTAGAAAACAAACTTACCTTTAAATTACTAATATGAGTATGCGGAGCCCTAGTCCGCAGCCAGTTACCAATTTAAAAAATAGAGCGCCAGTAGCCGAAGGTTAAGAAAAAGGTCGAAAAGTCAATGGAATCCACAACTCAAACAAATAATGCGTAGGGGAGAGGCGGGCATAATGACATACTTAGTTTTTTATACATAAAACCTAATGAACAAATGAGCTTAAGTTAATTATTTTAATACATGTCGATGGCCAGTAAAATACTCTACAACTTTAGAAATAAATTTATTATTTTTTTTAATGAACTTTATTTGGAACAGGTTAAACGTACTTTGCAACATAAAATGCCCGCCCACGTCGGGCAAAATGGCATACTTGCTTTTAACCCGCCTATTTCGCCATAACGGACAGCTTGTATGGCTCTTTCCATATCGACATCATTCCAAACTCCTCTATTTGTCGTTCTTTTATATGAATAAACCATAAAAAAAAAATAATCCGTTAAAACTCGTGAACAAAGCAGGCGAGCAAAATGATATATTATTTCATTATTACCTGCGATTATGCTATGTCGTTTTGCCCGTCCTGATATTTTTTTAAAAATTTGGGTCCAAAAACATTTAAATTGCAATTAACTTTCAAAAATGTGTTATTAATTTCTAGTGTACAATTGTGTGGTCAAGACAATGTCTTAAAACTATGGTAAAAATTAATTTTAGGTAGTTAAATAATATTCCAAAATGTTACTTACACTGAAGGTCAAAACCAGGCAACCACAAATAACACAATAAATCCGTCGGATAAAAGTATAGAGAGTCCGTACTAGAGCCAGTGCTGTGATTCCGGCTCTTGCACATTATCACCCGAATTGGGACTTATACTGCTACTAGATTTGGCATACTAGAGAAAAGTCATTATGCCCGTCTATGTCATTATGCCCGCCTCTCCCCTATGTATCTAGAATTCCATCCAGTGCTATAACTGCTCTAAACAAATAAAGCGCATTGAAGAAAATCAACAGGAGAATGGGAAACGAAATAATTCAAGCACCACTTTTTCCACTTAGTGCTAAAGAATTAATCATACTGGATAAATTTAATACATAGATATATAGCTGACATAAGACAGAGGAAGTATTTATTTTAAGTGACAGCGAACCTTCAGCAAAACGAATATTAATATTTGGCATACATCAAAATTTAAAAATTGCAAAAGACTCAAAACACTAGTTTATTTACGGAACTACGACGGCTATACGGTTTGAAGGAGTTCATCCAACCGTATACGGTCTTTTGTCGAATAAACAACAAGCTACAGAATGATCAACATAATCCAACAGCTTCAACCAGATTGCCAAACAGAGAAGATATCATTCGATTTCAAGCTAGGTACTACAAATGCGTTCAAAAGATCTTACCCAAATGCGCATTTATGTTAGTAACAATTATACCATTGAATATCAAACTATAAGAAGGCCATAAGAGCCGATTTCCTAAATCAGCTAAATACAGTGACCGGCAGAAAGTACGCACCAAAGGGGATTTTTTTTTAATTTCAAAACATACCAAATTTTTTTGGCGGTGGAGAAGTTTTGCGTGTCCCTAAACAAAAAAGAGCATAGACAAAACTAGTAAATATTGCGCCGTATACGAGGGAGAGGTGAAAACGTTAAATTCACTCAAGAATAAATTGCCCTTATTTTTCACTGTGGAAATTTTTTTTTATTAGGAAATGTTGTTTGCACTTAAAAGTTATCCAAAAATACCAATTTTCAGCTCGGTAGCAAAAATATAAATATTTTTCAGGGCAACTAGATTTCAATGAAAACGAATTTTTTGTAAGGGTTTAAACTTTAATTTATGAACCAATGGGTTTAAGAGTTTTTGAAAAAATGGGCACGGCAAAATATTGATAAATGTATGAAGAAACCATCATTTGTTTTGCATAAAGTTATTCCGCTTATCCATAGAATAACGCACCAGAAAAGTTAGATTATTTTTTACATTATTTTATTAAACGTCCAGTTCTCGCGTATTTAAACAAATTTAAGTAAGTGATGTGTCTAATTGCCCAAGAGCTGTTAAAAAATTGAATTTATAGGTTGCATAGCTTCTATCGATTCGTTATACGAGGGGGCGTCAAAAAAAAAAGTAAAAACAGTTTTTTTGTGCTACCGAGCTGAAATTTGGTATTTATAGACAACTTTTAAATGCAAATAACATTTCCTAATAAAAAAATTTTCTACGGTGAAAAATAAGGGCACTTTATACTTGAGTGAATTTAAAGTTTTTACCTCTCCCTCGTATACAGCGCAATACTTACTAGTTTTGTCTATGCTCTTTTTTGTTTAAGAACATGCATAACTTTTCCACCTCCCAAAAAATTTGGCAAGTTTTGAAATAAAAAAAAATCCCCTTTGGTGCGTACTTTCTGCCGGTCACTGTATGTAGTCTAGATTGTCTATATTTTTAATTGCTTTGTAGCTTATAACATTTTCAACCTTTTGACGTCCCAACGTTAATTACCTACATGAAAACATATTGACCGCCATGTATTCTATTTCTAACAGAATTAAATGACGATTCTCACTATTTAATACATACCTAGGCTACAACGTATATATTGGGTAAAATATGAATGATGTGCGGTTTGTTTGTATAATTTGGTTTTAATTTGCAATTATTACTACTTTTCAAAATGGTTAAAATAAGTAGGTTTTACTTTCTTACTTAAGAAACATCCAGTTTATTTGTATTAGTGTATTACGTATTTTGCTATTTTTCGACGAAATAAAACCTATTTTAGTTATAGTTGCTGTAGCTTTTTATCTACTTTTATTTGTTTAACATTTAACACCCAATGTAACGGTAAAATCATTGTGAAAATCGATCCAATTACCCCGGAGTAATCAGCGTACATATTATTATCAAAAACATACATTCGGCTGGAATTGAGAACCTCCTATTTTATTTTTCTGTTAAAAATTACATTAAAATACGATATGCGGCAACACTACGACATAACATCAGTGAATTTGAGACATCTGTTGCCGAGGCGCTGCATTATAACGACATACAGGCGACAGATTTAAGGTTAGAGTTACGATCAACTCCACAATTGCGGCCAAACCAGCTCCAATACGTCAAAAAATGGGTTGTCAACTTTTCTCGGACATCCGTCATTCTTATATAGTTTGATATTCAATGATTATACATATTATCTAATATATTGCAACTTTTTTATAAATATACTATACCTAATAGTTGCGCTCTATCAATGTGGCTTTGCGTCGAAACGCTTCCGCGTCTTAATAGCCTTACGTCAAAACTAGTCTCCGCATTAAAATGTTCGAGGCAAACTAGATGCTATAAACCAGTCGCGTTAAAAAGTCCTAGACCATATTGGAGCTGCCTATTTTTAAAAAAATAATAAAAACAGAAGCTGTTTCGGATAATTTATACATTTCCTTAACGCACGATGCATTTTCCGTAAAAATATAATGGGAAAGATAAGAAATAAATATAACAACGTTTTGGATTATTTGGGATTAAAAATAAATAATAAGTAAATTAATATCTGGATCTATCAATATATGCTTTTTTTTAGCTTTACCTATATAAATAATGAAAATAATTTCGAATTCGCAGTTTAAAGTACCACTAAATCAAAATGAATCAACTCTTAGTGTTGTTGGCCGTTCTTGGCTTTGCTTGGGGTGAGTACCTATTTAGTTGACTATTAATTGACTTAACACTAAAAATATTTACATTCGTGTACAAGTTAATAGTAAATTTTCTTTTCTTCATTTCTAGAAAACTTTAGTTTTTCAAAATGACAAAAAATACTATTTTAAATTTCTACTATTTCTATTTCTAAACAACCTGCTACCTAACTTATAGTAAGTTTTTTCATAAATATATTTTTCAAATTAGTTCTAACCTAATAATTTTACACCCACGCTTTTGTAGTCCCAATTATTATTTTCTCTTTTTACATGGATATTATAAAATAACCATCTATTTGGTCCGCTTCTCTTTTCGTTATATACATCCGACTTTAGTAATTTTTTAAAATCATGTTTTTCTTACCAGTACGCCGATGACTTCCAGTTATATCGTTCTTTCTATATTGCTGATTTGATTCCAGCATTGGATAATATAAATGATGATCTTGAAATAATCTTTAATATATCAAGAGCACACTCCCTATTATTAAATAGTTCAAAGTCTAAGCTCTTGCTTTTTGGTAAGGATAGCGAAGAACTATACACGGGAGAAGCTTTTAATGTAAGTATCAATAATGTAGCATTTCTTCCCTCTAAAAGTTGCAAAAATTTGGGTCTCGTTTTTGATACAAAGTTGAGATTTGAAAACCACGTTTCTGAGTTAATAAAAAAATCTTATTACAAATTAAAAGTTCTGTATATGCACAGATATACTCTAACCACTGAAATCAAGTTAAGACTTTGTGATTCACTTATTTTGTCACTGCTATCATATTGTGATGTTGTTTACTGGCCTGCATTGACTATTAGGGAAAAGAATACCTTACAAAAATTGCAAAATGCTTGCTTAAAATTTTGTTACAACTTTCGAAAGTTTGATCACGTCACACCACTGTTTGTTGCTTCAGAATGGCTGAATTTAGAAAGCCGATTTTCTTTACATTTAGCCACATTGGTACACAAAACTGTTTTATCGAATAACCCTGAATATCTATTTAAAAAACTTATTCGTGGAAGTGCCATTCATGATAGACCCACACGTCACTGCCAAAGGTTTAATGTTCCA
This sequence comes from Polydrusus pterygomalis, assembly GCA_963969555.1. NCBI lineage: Eukaryota > Metazoa > Arthropoda > Insecta > Coleoptera > Curculionidae > Polydrusus > Polydrusus pterygomalis. The sequence goes on from OZ018375.1 coordinate 73,851,192, forward strand.
AAGCACAGGACCGCACTATTTCAGCGTTCCTTCACATATAATGCTGTTAAAATTTATAATTCACTACAACCAGAAGTTAAGTCGCTTACTTCAGTTGTGAGCTTTAAGAAAGCCGTCAAAAGATTTTTATAATATTTAAAAGTTTTCTTTGCTCCCATCGCTATATATTTTATAGGTATATCTATATTTTAACAACTTTCTCTGTGTTAATTCACTTAATTATTTATTCCTACCATATCGGTTAGATAAATAGCATTGCTAGATCTCGCCGTAATTTGAATATAATTATTTTATAAATTGGTTTATATTTAATAAAGGCTTTATTTATTTATTTATTTATTTATGTATTTATTTATTTAATCACTTTGATGCAAATCAGATCCTCCTCTATTAAATTTTTCTCATTTTAATAAGAATCATTTTTTCTTTACATAGCCTGCAATTCACGTTTTTCTTGCATAACGTCGTAAATTATTACTTTATATTTTTTATGATTGGTTTCCCTTTATAGTTTTTATTATACCTATTTGATATTTCTTTATTCTCCTAAGAATGCAAGTTTATATATTCGAAATAAAGAGAGCATTTACCATCATTTAAACTTCTGAATTAAATATACCAAATTTACACTCCACTTACATTATGGACTATTTCTTCAAATTAGATTTTAAATTTACGAAATGGTCACTATATTTGGCAGTGGCTCGATTTGAAATGACATTCCTATCTAAGGAATAATAAAGCCTGGTTTAATTACAAGCTTCTAACTATAAATTTTAAAAATACCATATGTGGTCCCTCTAGCTATGATAAGCGTGGATTGCCACCCTTTCAGGCGATTGATATAATGTAAGGCAATGTAACAGTGTCCATAAATTCAGTCTTCCAGGCATAATATTCAGGATTGTATATCTAAATTACGATAAGTTCGTCTCACACTTATTGTGAGAGATCTGGTGGACCGGTTTACCTGAAGGTGTTGTCATTGTCAGTTTTTGATGTAAAGTAGAAATAATAAAGTTATATTGATAAAGCTCTTCTATTTTAACTAGATAATATAACATGGCGCAGTCGGCAGTTTAAAAATCTACATCATAATCAATATGTCGAGATCCAAGAGGTCTTCAAAAAAAACCAGCAATATTGAAGAAAGGCTGGAGCCTCTGGAATACTCGGTACATGACACTAAGGATACCTTAAAACGTTTGGAGGAGAATACAGAAAAAGCCCTCAAGGGTATTGAAAACAAATTTTCTTCGCAAATTGATGAATTAAAAGGTACCATAATTAATCTGTTAAACAAAAATTTAGAAAATAACAGCGGATTTATAGAAAACGTCTCAGAAAATAATACCTGCAACGAAAATAATTGTCAAATGATGAATGAAAAAATTCAGTTAGTAGGTGGAATATCAATCCCAGAAAAACTTTCCGAGGATTTGAATTTGGGACAATTTAAAGACTGGAGACAGAAGTTTAAAAATTATCTATTATTTCAGAACTTAAAGGTAGATAGTAAAGGTCAGATTACTGCTTTGTTATGTACATATTTTAGTCAAGAAATATCAGACGTTGTAAGGTTAGTTTTACAAGTTACCGACCTTAAAACTATAAAAGCAATTGAAATTTTGGACAAGTTGGAATGCTATTTTAAGCAAAAAGAAAATGGTAGAATTCGTCTCACGGAATTTATAAACAGAAGGCAAGAAAAAGGTGAATCATTTTCACATTTTTTTAGAGAAAAATTAAAACTGTTTCATCTTACGGAACCATGTCCACACTGCTATGATCAGTATTTAGCTGACAATCTTATAGAGTCTCTATATCAGGTTAATTTAAGAAAAAAATGCAGAACCCTTCCAGATTCAGTCAGTACAGATGATATAAAGAGACTATGCAAAAGTGAAGAAGCAGCCATTAAAGAAGAAGGTCAGTGCTCGAAAGAAATTCTTAAGGTCCAGCGAAGGAACAATACAAATATAAAATATTTGAGATGTAATCAAGCTTGGCACAAAAGATTAGAAGAATGTACAGCTATCAATTTTAGATGTAAAAAATGCAATATACACATATGCAATATTTTACTGAATTCTGCAAAACAAGGAATGTACGATCCGATGATCGTGCAACAGTTGGAATTGTCACTATAAATAACGTGGAATATGATCAGAATTTCAAAAGTTCTGGTCAAATGTTGATACAAATAAACATAGTTGGAAAAGCCGACAAAATATGGTATCAAGCCACTGCAGACACTGGCGCGGAAGTTTCAGTTGCAGGTGAAGATTTTTTAAAGAAAATGCAAGTACATTTAAATGAACTAAATAACGATAGTATCAGTTTAACATCAGGCGATTTTTCAGTTTTCAAAGTTCTGGGCTATTTTAATTGTCATATAAGTTATGAAAGAAGAGATATTCAAGTAAAAATTTATATTTGCAAAGGTTTTTAAACCTTATTAATTGATAGAGAGTCTCTAAAAAATTTGGGAATAATTCATAAAAATTTTCCAAGGCCACTTTGTGAAATAATTGATAGAAAAATATTCAACATAAATAAAGTATCTGATGAACCGACAGATGATGAAATTGAAGATCTTAGAAGACAACTTCTTTAAGAATATAAGGATGTGTTCGATACTAAAAACTTAAACCAATGGATGGACCTCCAGTACATATTTATTTAAAAGAAGATGCAGCTCCGTTTGCAATAACATGTCCCAGAAAAATTCCATTTGCATGGCGTCAACAGGTGAAAGAAGAACTGAATCAGATGGTTGAAAAAGGTGTTATAAAATCCGTAAATGATGGACCTACTGATTACGTCAGTCCTTTAGTTGTGGTACAGAAAGCTAATGGAAAGATAAGGATTTGTGTTGATTTTACTAAATTGAATAAATATGTTAAGAGACCAATCCATCCTTTTAAAAGCCCATGGGATGCGGTATCCAACATAAGCAAAAAATCGAAATATTTTTCTTTAATGGATACTACTAGTGGATATTGGCAACTACTTTTAGACAAAGACAGCCAAGAACTTAACACATTCCTTACACCATGGGGAAGATATGTGTTTTTGCGTACGCCAATGGGGCTTGTAAGCTCAGGAGATGAAGTTTGTAGACGAGGAGATGAAGCCTTACAAGATATAGAAAATATTGAAAAAGTTGTTGATGACGTCTTGATTCATGATGAAACATTTGAGCAGCATTTGGAAAAAATTGTAAAAATATTGAATCGTTGCCGAGAAAAATCCATAACGCTTAATGCAAATAAATTTGTATTCGCAAAATTTCAAGTACCATATGTTGGTTACATTGTGGGAAAGGATGGGATTAAATCTGATCCGAAGAAAATAGAAGCAATCCAACATTTTTTGGCTCCGAACAATTTGACTCAACTCAGATCATTTTTGGGTCTAGTTAATCAGCTTGGATCATTTTCTCCTGAAATAAGTGCAGCGGCTGGACCACTAAGGAACTTGCTAAAAACAAAAAATAAATATATTTGGTCCACGTGCCACGACAAAGCTTTTAGTGAAGTAAAAGAAGCCTTAACCCAACCACCGATTTTGTCACACTATGATCCAAGTAAACCCACTGCAATTCATATAGATGCATCTCGTCTTAATGGTTTAGGTTATGTGTTATTACAAAAACATGAAGATTGATGGAAACTTATCCAATGTGGATCACGCTTTTTATCAGATACAGAAACCAGATATGCTATGATAGAAATAGAATTACTTGGAATTACATGGGCAATTACTAAATGTAGGTTATACCTACTTGGTCTTGAATTATTTACAGTAGTAACAGATCACAAGCCTCTTTTACCTATTTTAAGTTATAAAACACTTGAGGAAATAGAGAACTTAATAATTCAAAGACTTAAGGAAAAATTAGCTGGCTATCAATTTATAACAGAATGGAAAAAAGGCAAGGAACATTTAATTCCAGATGCATTATCAAGAGCCCCAGTTGAAATACCTAAGAAAGAAGATTTATTAGCTGAAGACATGACTCATCATATTAATACACTTATAGTATACCAAGTTGCAATTGCTAGCAATACAGATGATGATTCAAGAATATCTCATTTAGCTGACCCTCTATTAAACAATCTTCAGAAAATGGCCCGTGAAGATGCTGAATATCAGTTGCTAAGAGATCAAATAAAAAACGGTTTTCCTCGAGGCAGAGAATATTTAGATCAAAGAATACAAGAATTTTGGAAATTCAGAGATGAAATAAGTGTGGAAGATGACCTTGTTGTTAAAGGAAGCCAGATAATGATCCCTAAAAACGCTAGAAAATTGGTACTAGAACGGCTACACGATTCGCACCAAGGAATAGAAAGAACAAAACGCAGAGCACGACAAACTGTTTTTTGGCCTGAAATAAACAGCGACATAAAAAACACAGTAGAAGCCTGCGAATTGTGTCAAAAATGTTAACCGTCTTTGCCTAAGGAAACAATTATATGCGATCCTTTACCGACATACCCGTTTCAAGATGTATCTGCAGATCTTTTTTCTTGCAATGGAAAACACTTCATGGTGTATGTCGATAGACTTTCCGGATGGCCCGTCGTTTGTCAATTTGTAAGCAGGGATCCAAGTAGCAGTCATATTATAAATAGTTTAAGGAAAATATTTTCTGATACAGTTCCCATAAGATTTAGGTCAGATAATGGGCCCCAATTTAGTTCCTTTGAGTTAAACAATTTTTTGAAGACATGGAACGTTACATTTTCTCCGTCCACTCCATATTACCCACAAAGCAACGGTCACGTGGAAGCTGCTGTAAAAGCTATGAAAAATTTGATCACTAAATGTACATATAGTGGACAGTTAGATGAAAATAAATACCATGCTGGTTTATTAGAGTGGAGAAACACACCTAAAATAGATGGTAGTTCACCTGCTCAAATTTTATATGAACATTCTTTAAGGTCGTTAGTACCGGCGCATTTAAAATTATTTACCAAAGAGTGGAAAGAAGTAGCGAATATTCGAGATCGAAAAGTTGTAGAACAAATGAAGATGAAGTATTTTTACAATCGGACTTCTAAGGACCTAACCCCAATTCCAATAGGAAGCAAGGTATGGATACAAGACAAGGTAAAAAAACGATGGGATAAAATTGGCGAAGTTATAGAAGTTGGAAACAATCGAAAATATTCTATTAAAGCACCAAGTGGAAGAGTATATATAAGAAATAGGCGATTTCGTCGAAAAGCGGTTCCGAAAGGGGAAGAAGAAAGGAATTATGAGGGGGAGATGTGAGAGATCTGGTGGACCGGTTTACCTGAAGGTGTTGTCATTGTCAGTTTTTGATGTAAAGTAGAAATAATAAAGTTATATTGATAAAGCTCTTCTATTTTAATTAGAGAATATAACACTTATATCAATGTCACGACAATTCTTTTGATTTCCATAGAGACACTAAAATCCCATTATGTAGACAACTAGATTCCATTTAGTTTTTGTTATTTATTTGATTTGTTAAAAACATTATTATATAATAAGTTAAAATATATATCGTACTTTATAATAAGCCGATATAATTTATTGATATAACAACGACGTTATACTGAGGTACAGGAAAAGCCCACGCATTACCAGATAAATTTGGTTGTGATCCAAATGAGTGCCAGAAAAAAATTATTATTAATATTATAAAAAAATACTAATATTTCAGCTGCTCCAAGTGTAAACAATAACGCCTTTAATTTTACCAAATTTCACCCTACATACAATTGAAGGTAGAATTGTTGGAGGAGTAGAGGCTAACATTAGAGATTTGCCATATCAAGCTGCACTTTTACGTAACGTAGCCCAAACTTGCGGAGGTGCTTTAATTAGCGACGATACCATTTTAACTGCTGCTCACTGCGTAGCTCCAAGTGTAATTTCGAACGTTAACCAATTAAGCTTTAGAGTTGGTTCCGCGCAATGGCGCAGTGGCTGTCAGGTGATTGCTGCGAGAGAAATTATAATTCATGAGCTTTACCAATATTGTGACTGGTGTGAACCTGACTATGATATTGCTATTGTAACTCTACAAGAGAAAGTTCGTGTTCAGGATGTAATTGCTGTTCCATTAGCTGCCGCAAATCGTCACTATCCAGCAGGTATAGTTAGTATTTTAGATTACTTTTGAAACTATTTAGCAATAAAAACTGAGATTTGCCCATTGTCTTTTTAGATGTTGTAAATAATGGACCCTTTAATGAATACATAGAATGTTGTATGTTATAGTTGTTTATTATCTTTTTACGGATACTTTTAAATTACAATTTATTATCAATTTTTTTTTATAATAAGTTTAAACGAACACTTTTTCAACATTAAAAACTTGTGGTTGGCTTCTCCGTTCATAGTATATATAGGACCTTCACTACTTGTATAGATGTAATAGCTATTTGGGGGCGGAGCTAAGAAGAGTTCGTAATTTTTATTTAACTAGGTACCTATGCAACAGTATCTGGTTGGGGAGTAACTTCTTCTGGAGCATGGTCAAGCCCCGAAACCCTAAGAAAAGTAGACGTACCAATAGTTAACGAAGTCGAATGCCGTTTCGTGTATGGAAGCATTATTGCCGAAATAACTATTTGTGCAGGTTACAATGCTGGTGGCAAAGATTCCTGCCAAGGGGACCTCTGGTGGTCCATTCGCAGTTAACGGAGAATTGGCTGGCATTGTGTTATTTGAAGCTGGCTTTACACTACCAGAATATCCCGGAGTATATGCATCAGTTCCAGGACTACGTGAAGGGATTAGACGCAACTCCGGACTATAAATTTCTTATATTTATTTACATTTAATGCAATAAAAATAATGTATAATAATATATTTTTTTTTATCTATACTATTATATAAAATTGTTACTGACTGATGACTGCCTGACTGGCTGATTCATCAACGCCCAACCTAAACCCCTTATCCTAGAAGAATGAAATGTCTTCTTTTTATAACGTTGGCGTTCACTAAAAAGTTTTTGTTTAAAAGAGATAAAAAAAAAATTAATTTATAGTATTTATTGACCCCTTGTCTTGAATCTCACACAATACTGTAATTAAAAAATGCTTTCAGATTCTTTACTTGGTTTTTTTTTCACGGCTGCAAAACGTTTTTTTGTTTTTAATTTATTACTTACTCCTAAACTACTAAAGCAAATTCAATAAAATTATAAACAATTATAACGAATACCAATACAAATCTAAAAATTTTAAAAAATAGAGGGTGTCATTTAAAAAAGTACAACTTTATGTAATCACACTTTTTTGGGCCACCCTATTTAATTAATAAAAATACAGACGCAAGTAATGGCGAAAACAAGCACATTCATTTTAAGCGATTTAAAAGATGCACATTTTTTTGAAGGTTTTACAAAAAAAAAAGTTATTAATTAACAAAATAGAACAAAAACCAAGTATTTGCATTATTGCAAAAAGAGACAGTTTAAGCACTACAATAGTTTTTAGTTTAGGTTTGGATTAATTTTTCTACGTCTATTTTCTAATTTTTCCAGCCAAATTTTGCCAACAAGTTTTAAAACTTTTGCTCAAAATTTTGGTTTCGTATTTAATTCTCATTAATTCTGGTATCGCTAAAAAACATTATCGATACTCTTTTCAGAGAGGTCTTACAAGTAGAGTACTGTTATTTAAGATTTTAAAGTGCATGAGGGTAGTGCTTCAGGGGTCGGTGAGAGTGATCCGCAAATGACCTCGTTTTTATCCCCTTGCGTTTTTGTAAAAATATATTTTTTTGTATTTTTTGATATCTTCTTTAGTTTAGAAATTATAGCCATTGAAAATTTGTAAAAAGCCACCCTGTGTATGATATAAAACCCATAAGCGATATTCATAAACGCTTTATGTTTTTAGCTGCACCAAGTTCAAGCAACTCGGACATTGAAATCGTTGGCGGAGATGACGCTGACATTAAAGACTTTCCTTACATGGCTGCCCTTTTATACTAATCCAGTCAATTTTGTGGAGCTGCTCTGATTAGCAAGGATGCCGTAGTCACCGCAGCTCATTGCGTTTATTCTATTCCAAATATTGGAGAGCTAAGTCTAAGATTTGGTTCCTCGCACTGGCGTAGTGGAGGGCAGCAAATATTTGTACAACAGATTATAGTCCATGAAAATTATGCTGATTTTGATTACGACGTCGCTGTTTTAAAACTAAACGAAACTGTTAACGTAGAAAATGCTGCTCCAATTTCGTTAGCGGCAGCTGGCAGCCAATTCGCAGATGGTAAGTAATCAATAGGCACATGCTAGGAGTCCGGAGAATATGATAAAAGTATAACTATAGCATTAAATCAATAAATCAGAAAACATGTCCTAATATTTTTGATATTATTTATACTATTACATAACATTGTAAAGTATCTGACCGAAAAATACTTTTTTGAAACTCAGCAAACTCTCTAATATATAATTATTATTAAAACACGAATTTCTTATTTTTTTTTGAAAATTTTATTTTTTGAATATTTTTAAATCTAGCATAAATACGACATACAATACAAATAATAAAACACATTTTTCTTTTTTTTTAAGTCTAAAGGAATAAAAAAAGGTTAAAAAAATGTTTCTTTGCCAAAATCTTTTTTGACAAACTTTCTTGACGTATTTGTCAATTTTTGGCAACTAGTAAGCCGTTCGTATTTGTTATATAGTTGTTAAAGTGTCTAATAAATTTATTTCCTAGTTTTTTTTGATTTTAAATTTCAAGTCAATTGACGGCATTTCACCACCTAAAGAAATAATCTCATTTTTGTGTGAACAATTAGTAATCCACCCTCTAATATATTGAATATTACGCATACACTCAGTGCCTAACTACCACTTAACTTCAAATTCTTAAAACATTTATATGTATGAAAGGAGAGAAATAAGACACTTTAAGTCTTCCTCCCCTGGTATATTACAATAAAGTTTTAATAAAGGGTAAATCCTCTACATGTTTCAAATGTATATACATTCATCATTAGGAGAATAGAATAAGGAATATAGGAAATACAATAGGAACGGAGCTACAAGATGATGGAAAGGTAGAGTTAAGTATTTGGAGAAACTTCAAACAAAGAAATAATTTTGTGTGAGGTCACATATTAGTGAAACAACACCGTGTTGTACAAGTGAATCGCTAACTGCAGTAAGGGGACATGCCCATTTTTTTCCAAAAATGACATTTGCGTATTTTCTTAATCTAGACATCTAAACACATCTTGACTGCAGAAACGGGACATGTCCAGGAGATGTATTCTTTCTGTAGTAAATAAAATAATACGATGATTCGTTTCCTCTTGAGTTTAGTGGAACTAAAGAGATTTAATGAAATAGAAATATATTTTCCAATGAAGGGTCATTCATATATGCCATGTGACCGAGACTATGGTTTAATTAGAAGACAGTTGAATAAACATGACAGATATTATACTGTTCAGGAATATATCAAAATAATCTCTGAAGCATTCAAGAATATGCAAAAATTTTCAGTTGTGCAGGTTACAAAGGATTTAGTTTATGATTATAAAAACTGGTGGCCACAATTTTACAAAAAATCTTGCCTTAGTAATGAATCCTATGGAAAACATGTATATGTTCGTAATAAAAAATCTTTTGCAATCTACTCTTTTCATCACTTGACCATTTCCGTTCCTCAAGAAGTAGTTTGTCGAGAATTCATAAATTGTCCTGTAAAAGATACATATCGACTTAGGAACACTTAAAGTGAAATTACTTTCCCTACAACAAAAGCTGAACATGAGAAGCTTCCTATTAACACAAAAAAGATGGCTGATATAATGAACACCATCAAATTTATTCCAGAAGATTATTTAGCTTTTTGGAATCAATTAACTGGTTGGCCTACCGCATTAAAGAAACAAGATGACGAATAACTTATTTTTTGTTACATATTATAACATATTTTCTATAAGGGTGTCTCTAAGAAAACAATTTCTATAAATCTTTCTCGTTATTTTCCCTTTACTGCAGAAAGGTGACATCTCCATATGTCAAAACTGACACTTACGCTCATATTAAAATGTCAAAAAATAAATGGTCTATTGTAACATTCACTTAATGAACTGAAAAATTATTTTTCATAAAATTTTGAGCAAAAAAAATATATTAAACAAGTTGGCAGGTTTTTTTTAACTTCCTGAACAATTTAGAAAATCTGTCATGTCCCCTTTCTGCAGTTAGCGATTCAAGTGTTGTACAAGCTATTTTGTTTTTTGACCTTTCGTCAAACCCAAATAACATAACACTATATTTTCAAAGTTGGCGCGCGTCGATCGCTACGAAGTTACAGTCAGTTGGAATGATGCTGCCAACTCAAATTAGTGGATGGCAACATATAAACACCAAAACACCATTAGTACATATATATTATAGTGTGCCATTTATATAGCTTATTAAGCATCCCACGTTTTTCATAGGCTTATGGAAATCTCACATATTATCATCAATTTATTTACATTAGAATAATGATCGTAAGATTAAGGGGAATTGATACAACATTATGATGATATTACAAGCAATTATTTGGTAAAGACAAATTTCTCTAAGAACACGTCGCTAAGTCACCTGACATTTACGGCACCCTGTTAAAGTTTGGTCGATTTTACGTTAAGATGTTGGCGACAGAGACAGGACTGAGCTAACGCTTTCACTATATTTTAACCTTGTACGGGGTCCTTAATGGTATATTAGCATAATGGCTTGCAAAAATCAACGTGCGATGAATGAAAAGTTATGGCGTTATTTATTGGTAAAACATAGAAATACATTTGTTATGCACTAACCTTACCAATGGAAAACGATATGAACAACCTTGAGAACAAACAAGGGTTTCGCCGCCCAAATACTGTAGCTACGAGCCAATCAAGCGAATACGGTGCGCTAGCGCAAGTTTAGCGGTCAATACTGCGTTGCTATATTATAATTTACGTTCGCGGCGTAGCACAAAGCAACCAAAATACCATATATTTTTAAATACGAACAGCTGGATTAGTTCCCAGTGAACGCAAGCTTTGGCAACCTATTAAACCGTAATTAAAATAGATAAACTAATAATACTAAATTTGTAATAGCAATTAATGATGATAAATGAAATGTTGTTATTGGATATAGGATAGTGAATTATCCTAAACTGGTTTATTTTACTCACCTTGTAAACTTAAAAACGTAACCTTAACACGTCGTTGTTGATATTTAGGTTGTTTTAAGTGTCACTTGGGTGCTCCGAGAACTCAGTTTGATTCGTTTAGAGAGCCATAGGTCGTGAGGTTCTTTTATTTTTATTTTATTCTATTTTCCAGATTTTATTTTGGGCGCCAATCGAGAGAAGATCTCGATAAAGAAAAAGTAGAGAGATAGACAAAGAATACTGTATTATGAGTAGGACCAATCTTAACAGTACACGAAGCACTTCAATAAAACTCAGTAAAATTTGTTTACTAAATAAACTCTATTAAAAGCTCTAATATTTTTTTTTATTAAAACATTTCTTTAAAAATACCATAATACTCCATAAAGAGTTCATAAAGAATGGGGAAACTACCCTAAGGAAGCTAAGTATAATAAAGCGGGTTATCACAATTTAAACTAGGCTAAAGCATAAAATGGTTAGGTATCACTCAAGAGTACGTGCAAATGTATGCTCATGATATCATTCAAAAATGATACAACACCTTTCATCAATTAGATACTATAAAGTACACCATAAAGCAATCTAAATGTAAGCTTAGTGAATAAGTGAAATGTTAATAAATGAGTTTATGCCAATCTATGCTTAAAGGCTTGATGAGAAATGGGAAATATTTTATAAAAATTCAATAGGGTTAAGATGCTTATGTCATGAATTAAGATACTTTAAAGCTCGAAGCTTTTAGGCATGGTCTCAACCGAAAGAAAAACGGTGTATCTTAACTCATGTTCATAAACTTAATGAAAAGAAGAAAAATTTAAATGCAAACAAGTATACTAGAACTTGAATTCTATCAAAGCTCAAAGCTCTTCGGTGAGAATTCTTAATAATGTTAAATGGTGGAATAAATGCGATACAATTTATCATAAATTAAATGACTTTAAAATTTAGAGCCTCAATGCATAGATCGTAAGGTAAGTTAGGAAGATAGTTACTGCAAGGTAAATACTATAGAGTATATAAGAAACTAAGTTATATTAAAGCTTATAGCTTTTAATGCACAAGTAAGTTTACTTTAGAAAGAGGGAAGTGGTAGGTATTGCGAGCTAAATACTAGAAAGCATATCATAAAATATAGTACACTAAAGCCTATGATGCACTAATAATACAGTTAGGTAGTAAGAAAGAAAGAGGGTTATTGCAATTTCACACTCGTGACATAAACTGTAGTGAGACAAGCTGAAGGACATCTACGTTACTAACAACAAATTAAAATTGCCAGCGAGATCAACTGATCCAGGTGAAAGTACTAATTTAAAGTTACCTACTCCTACGAGTACTGGATAACTTGGTTACAATATTCACAATAATATAAAAAATAAATGAGTCTATACTCAGGGTTTTTATCAATATCACCTCTGAGTAATGCTCTAGTTAAGTAAAATTCAAAAAGGGGTTAACATCTTGAAGAGAAACAAGCAAAAAATATATATAGCAAAGGTTATGCAGATAGTAAAATGTTAATGAATAAAAAATGTTCAGGAAAATCACCAAAGAATATAGGCCAAAAGCTAATATTAAAGAAAAATACTCATCTTTTACAATTCAGATGTTCGGGTGCTTCACTATTCACTGCGGCTTCTCCCTGTAGAAGTCCTCTAGTCACACCACACGGCAAGCGACCCAGACTCTACAAAATTCCAGGCAGGTTCAGGACGGTAGCTAAACTACCAATGGCCTCGGGAATGGCATCGAACAGCAGGCTCCGTCAAACCATGTAAACGCTGACTCCTCTCTGGCAAAATTGGACTCACCGACAGCAAATTTAGCAAGCAAATTAAAGCATATATGCTAGGGTTGAGATTTAGACTTTACATTAAACTTAAGGTTGAAATTTGAAATGGGAATTTAAATATATCAAACTGAAATTTAGGCTTAGGTGAAGCTGGAAAACTGTGTTCGGAGTGAAAATTTATCCTTGCATCGTCGTTTCTTGACTAACAAGTTTTAGGGTGAAATTTGTGACATTGCACTGAAGATTATAGATGTAACGTGGTACAGAGACTGGAACTTGAACTTCAGATCGACATCGTAGTTGTAGAACTAATCTTCAGAGTAGGACTTACAACTGCATGGTCACATAAAAATTGAAATTAAATGGTGGATAGAAAATCCATTTTTAACAAATCAGAATGAAAGTTTATAAATTTTAAAACATCATGAAGTGATTGAGTTCAAAGTAGAATTTAGCTTGAGGTTGAACTAGGGAAAAAAAAAACCTGTAACAAAATGGAGGCCGTTAGCGTGCCATGGTCAAAATACATCTTTTTATTTTTTACCTGGTGTTCTGGTTTTCATCAGCCCTGGTAGACGAATTTAGACTCCATTGCGGACACGAAAGAATCGTTTCACTGTTTTAACTTTAATCCAGAAATTCTGCAGCATAAAATGCCTCTCCAGCCAAAATCAGTACATATTCTTCACTTGGATCGCCTTTCTGGGCCGGCAGCTGATATGAGAAGGGGCGAGTGGGCTCTCCGTTATCAGTTTTATCGAATCGACCGCACAAAAAAATGACGGATTGTCTCCAATACACAATCAAACTCAAATCACATGACCTCCGATGAACTTTGACGTATGGGAAGCAAAATTAGATGGAAATCCAACTTTAAACCGGAAAATTATAAAATTAACCCTCATTTCTCGAACCATCCGACAGACACATGGACATGAAAAACAAACTGACCTACTCAACGAAAAAGGTAAAAATCGATACTTTCATAGTCTAAAACGACGACTGGGTAGGCATGCATGCATGTATCCCAAGTTGTCTACCAATCATGTTAAAAGTGCGTTGACAGGGGTGTAGTAGGAAATTTAACCATGATACCTAAGATAAATTCTTGAAATTTTTAAAGTGATTAAATTTTTAGGAAATTACCAAAATCAGTTGTAAGAAGCAAGAATTGCTTGTTACAACCTTTCATCTTAATTAATAAACACCAAGAAAATCTAGTATCTGAAACCTGACGCGTGAGCTTGCTATGGCTCACTACTGAATTGAGAACTTTAAGGAAGAAATCAGTATCAACTGTTAATGTCACATGTGGGTGTCAACTGTCGAAACGGTATTTTTTTTTAGAAAAAGCTGACTACCCAGGCACTGGGAAAGAAAGGTTTTGTTCACCAGACGAGACAAAAATTTCTATGCGTTTCTGGGGTCGCTAAATCCGAATCCGGGGTTGGTTTGACTCGGTCAGATCTCATTTCGTTCAAACCTCAAAAAGGTGATAAAAGTAAAAACATTCATTTGAAATGCTCAAAGAGGAAAGCGATTATATGTATTTAGGGACGCTCAGTCCATCTGGAAGGTGTGAAGGGTGAGCTAGGCTACACAGCACTTAGGCCACAGTGGACCAATTGTGCAATGCGCTGAATACATAGTATCTTGTTAATTCTTGCGAAGAAAGTAGAAATCGTTTGACAACATTTGGTTGCAAAAATTGAAACGAAAACAAAACGTTTTATAACATCTCTTCATTTAATAACGTCTTAATAGATTTTTAATTAAAAAATGAAAAAATTATAACACATAAACACACTGGCAGGGCTATTATGTATTCGTAATACCTATAATAGGTATAATCCTTTTCATTGGGAGGTAATATAGCTATCATAAGTGCCAATATCCGTAATAACAGTAGGTATTATAGGTAAGTGATATCTTTATCATAGGTAGGTAATACAGTAATAAGTGGCCGATCTTTAAGGTCGGTAGGTTAGATTTGCAAAAATAATAAGAAAAAGTTTAATTTATCCTTTTTTTTTTAATATATCAAACAAAAATTATATGCCACCAATAATATACATGTATAAAAATGCGTTGCTCGACCATATCCTAGTAAGTAAGTCCTAAAAAGTTAGAAAAGTTAAGATATTATACAGGGTGTTACTTAATGATGTGGCGTAATTTCAAAGGAGTATTCCTGAACCAAATTCAAATAGAAAAGTTCATATAAACATGTATCCTGAAGAGTCTGGTTTTCAAGATACAGAATGTCAAAGTTTAAAAAAAAAATGGTTTTTTATTAATATCTAAATGATTATTTTACCGATTTTGTTGAAATATGGCAGAGTTATTCATTGTAATAAGACGCTAAGTTGGCAATAACTAAAAGAAAATTATAAGTTCCAGTGGCGTCTCGGTGGGCAGTGTCACGAATAATATTGACAAAAAAAATGTACGCTACTGAGTTTTTTGAAAACTTTAAATTTTTTTCAGATTGAGCATCTACAAATACAACTTTTTTGTCTCTTAATATTCGTATATTACTTCCTTTTCGAGGAAAAAAATAAAAACGACTTCATTGCATGTCGGAAAATTGTTAAAACAAAATCAAGTTAACTTTGATCGTTGCTAGGAAATGTTGTTTTGTTATTATGAACATAATGGTTTTGACTTTCGGTAACAGTTTGTTATTATTTTGCCTCTGGTCAAAAGGTTAATAATTGTACTATTCAAAAAATGGCAAATAATTATTCTAATTTGGAGATGACACAAATGCATTTCCTTTATGGTCTTGCCAATGGTAATTCGGCGGAGGACCGGCGGCTCTATCAAGAAAGGTATCCTGACCGTGTCTTTCCATGTAGACAAATATTCATAAACATTCATCGTCGTCTGACTGAATCTGGCAGTTTTAAACGTAATACCTCAGAGGGAAGACCTCGTACAATTCGAACTCCCGCAGTTGAGGAGGCTGTCCTACATGCGGTCGAAGAGAATCCTGCAACTAGTACCCAAAAAATAGGTAGCGAATTAAATATTTGTTATAAAATGGCATGGGAAATTTTAAGAGATTCCCTGTTGTATCCTTATCACGTACAAAGAGTTCAGGCACTTCTGCCAAGAGATTTTGAACCGCGTACGCAATTTTGTAGATGGTATCATCAAAGACTTGCAGAAAATCCTCACTTTGATTCCATCATTATGTTTCCGGGCGAAGCCCATTTTTCCAGAAATGCAATAATTAATTTCCATAATAATCATAACTGGGCCCAAGAAAATCCTCATGCTATTACAGAGTCAAATGTTCAGGAACAATTTTCTGTCAACGTTTGGATCGGTATCTTAGATGACTATTTGATTGGACCATTTTTTTACCACGACGTCTTAACGGACAATCTTACAGTCATTTTCTACAAAATTATTTGCCTCTGCTTATTGAAAATGTTCCTTTATATTTACGTCAACAACATTGGTTCGTTTATGCATGACGGTGCTCCTGCCCACTTTAGAATATTGGCTCGTGAGTATTTGAATGGAGCTTACCAAAATCGTTGGATAGGTCGTGGAGAACCACAATTCTGGCCACCTAGATCGCCTGACTTAAACAGCCTAGATTTCTATTTGTGGGGGCACCTAAAAGCATTAGTTTATGTTACACCAATCGAGACAGAAGAACAACTAAGGAATAGAATTATTGACGGGTGTGAAGAAACCATTCGTAACACTAATGAAATTTTCGAAAGAGTTCGTCGCTCGATGAGAAGGAGAGCAGAAGCCTGCATAGAAGCGGGAGGTAGTCACTTCCAACAATTTTTGTAAATAGTCATTACTTTTCGTTTGTTGGATTTTAAAAAATGGCTTAGAAATAAATATACTGAACAATCAAAGTTAACTTGATTTTATTTTAACAATTTTCCGACATGCAATGAAGTCGTTTTTATTTTTTTCCTCGAAAAGGAAGTAATATACGACAAGGTATTAAGAGACAAAAAAGTTATATTTGTAAATGCTCAATCTAAAAAAAAAAATTAATTTTTTGAAAAACTCAGTAGCGTACATTTTTTTTGTCAATATTATTCGTGACACTACCCCCCGAGACGCCACTGGAACTTATAATTTTCTTTTAGTCAGTGCCAACTTAGCATCTTATTATAATGAATAACCCTGCCAGATTTCAACAAAATCGGTAAAAGGATCATTTAGATATTAATAAAAAACCATTTTTTTTTAAACTTTGACACCCTGTATCTTGAAAACCAGACTCTTCAGGACACATATTTATATGAACTTTTCTATTTGAAATTGATTCAGGAATACTCCCTCGAAATTACGCCACATCATTAAGTAACACCCTGTATATCGCAAAGCAAAAAGAAATGGGTAGATTGTTTCCCTGACTCCATCATCACATCACCTTATCTCACTCCTGGCATCACGCCTCACGCTTTGATTCAATTAATATTAATTCTTTCGTCCGTTCCTTACGAAATATTTGTTATTTTACAACATAATTGAACTTTTATTTCTTTCAAAAAACGTTACTGCTAAAAAAAAACAGGCTGTAAATGCGTAATTTTTAAGCACCTGTGTCTAGCAGAGTACGTATTCCTTCGACTGTGTAAATACCATTAAAATTATAAATTCAGGCGAAGCGGGAAACGTGACCCCAGGAGAACGATAAGCGAGACGCGATATGACGAAGTGGGGGTAACATAGTCTACCTATTTCTCTTTGCCTTGTGATACCTTTCAATATAAACTATAGTAAAAATCTTGAATACTCTCGCAAGATGGGGGCAAAGTCACGTGATACTCTGTCAATTTTGGTCTATTAAATTTTTATAAGTTGGCATGAATTACAGGACCGGACTTGAAAATTATACATGTGATACCTTCTAAAACAATTTATGCAATAGCCTCCTCGGTTCTACCGCTTTAATATTGCCAAATAATAAGTAATAGGTACCTAATAATTTCTTTTGAAAGTTTTGTTTTATAAATATTATAATTTAAGGTAGGTAATAATAAGCATGAATTTCTATATATGATTTAAAGATAAAGTGTCAAAATAGATTTAAAAAGTTTATAATATTATAAATATCCAAACCTTAAAAATACTAAACTAACTGAAACGCAACTTAAAATAGGATTCTGTCACTCATATTTAGAACAGATTTTTTTTTGTTTTATTTGTTATAGAATTTGTTGGCTATGGTACGGTTATACATTTCTAAACTTGTATGTGGGCTAACATAAAGTTTAAAGTTTCAATATAGCCAGGGATTTAATTTTTCTGGTGGAAACCGTACTTGAGTTTTTGACTTACATAAGGTACGTAGACCCAAAAGTGGTTTTTATGGAATTTGTTGGTTATGATACAATTACATTATTTCTAAACTTGTATGTGGGCTGACATAAAGTTAAAAGCTTCAATATAGCTAGGGATTTAATTTTTCTGTCAATGGAAACCCTAATTTAACAGTTTTTGACTTAACGTAACCCTGATAGCACAAAAGGTCCGATAGACGTTTGCTTTAGGTCCATAAATGGTCCGTACGTCCAGGGACTTAAAACGAACGTTTTATGGATGTGTTTACAAAAACGTTTAAAAAATGTGCAAGAAAATACGTACGTAAACGTTTGTTTTAAGTACCCAAAATTTTCATAAGTTATAGGCCATTAAACGAACGTCCAATTACCGTTCTTTAAAGTCGTTTTTAGAACATACAAAAAAATACATTTAATATATGTTCGTTTTTAGATTATATTGAAGCCACGTCAAAAAGGGCGGAAAACAGCCGTTCAGCAGACGTTTTCACCAGAACGTTTTAATAACGTGCAAGAAAATACGCCCCGTAAACATTCGTTTTATATTTTTTTTTATACAATAAGATCTTTCGAAAAACTTGACAGCTCTGGAGTGGAGCTAATTTGGCCGCCATTGTGGAGTCAATCGTTAATCAATACATGCAGCGCATGGGCAACCGATGTCTCGAAGTCACGTTTGTTCGGGTGTCGTGGTGTTGCGGTATATTGTATTTCGTTTCAATTTTTAAGGATTTAGGCATTTATACTTACAATTTATCATTTTTAATCAACATCTCTCTTTTTTCATTCTGAATTTTAGCTGAATGTTTATGTTATGTACGCTGATTACTCTAGGGACGATATTCATAATTCTTTTACCTTTGTATTTAAAATTATAAAAAATTGGTACTATTGGAAATATCGAATAAACTTTAAAAAACAATAATATTGGGCATTGGAAACAGGTTAGTCGTCTCTTTTAATCGAAAGTATAATATTGTATTTTTCTTTTGCTCTCACATGAGAATGTTACCTATGTATTGCAATGTTTTTGTTGGGGTATTTACATACCTAATACCTGCTGTTTAGCTATATTATAACTTCATATTATATTGTGGTCACTATTCCATCCAACTATGAAAAATATATTTGTTTTAGGCAAATTATAAATAATCATACATACTTGATCATTAATAAGAGGATCACATAGTATTTCCCTGAAGTGAAATATTGAGATCCAGTCTCTACATTCAATGTATAAAAATTCAATTGAAAACGGGTCAAGTCATAAACTTGTATATTTGCTATATTTATTGTGGTGTATATCTTTTCAACAATGCTATTTATTTGAAGCAGCCGGGCGCTCCTTGAAGCGCCATGCATTTTCAGGCAAAATTTAAGTAAAGAACAATGAAGTACGCCTTTTGTTTGACGCACCATTTAATTAAATACTATTAATTTTCCAAATTTAACTTTTAAAGTTTGGTTTATCCCTTTTAAAAACTATACGTTTTAACCTTTATTGATTTGTTGTTAGGGGTCCCATAAAGGCCAATAATGATATTTGTTTCAACTAGTATCTATTTTTTGAGTAAGAAGAGATGGTCCTTTAAGTTCTACTGAAAGGCCATTTATAAACTACCTAAAACGAAAACATAACAATACAGTGTCACCAGTAAAGTCAGCATCATATGGGATTTTTTTTTATTAATATCATTATTCAAAATTTGACTTTGGCATCAAGTTTCTGCTCTGATCGAGATGAAAATTAAACAAAAAATAGTAGTCACGTGATTCGCATTATCTGTCGAATTTTAATTTTTTCCAAAAAATTATTTAAAAGTGGGGTTATTTCTGAAAATATCAAAAAAAGTTATAAGAAAAAGTTTTTTTAAATGCAGTTTCTAGCCCACATGCAAAATTTCAGCTGCATAAGAAAATTTTGATTTTTTACCCACCGATAAAATTTATTTTCCACTTAATGAACACTTTACTGATGACACTGTGTTCTTTTTTGTCTTAATATTAAGGTGTATTACTTTCAGACACAAACTACGTTTTCAAAAATACTTATTTTATGAAGTTACCTTATACAGGGTCAAAAACAAATAAACTTTGCATCACATGCCACAAAAATTTAAATAGCCCTATTTTGATTTTGTAGAAAAACACACGTTTAATATGGCGCTACTTTAAAGACAATGTTTCTGAAATAAAGCATTGCCAAAACTAAGACGCTTTATGTAGGTTGTGTTAAGTCTTTTTTTGCAAAAGTGATTCAATTTACAAAATATGGGTAAAAAATCAAAATTATCTTATGCAGCTAAAATTTTGCATGTGGGCTAGAAATTGCATTTAAAAAAACTTTTTCTTATAACTTTTTTCGATACTTTCAGAAATAACCCTACTTTTGAATTATTTATTGGAAAAAATTAAAATTTTTCAGATAATGCGAATCACGTGACTACTATTTTTTTGCGTAATTTTCATCTCGATCGAAGCAGAACTGGATGCCAACGCCAAATTTCGAATAAAGTTATTAATAAAAAAAATCCCATATGACGCGGACTTTACTGGTCACACTGTATACTATTTTACGAGAGTTTTCATTTGACCACCTATTTGCTTTGGTAGGTTACTCTTTTAAAATATTCAATAAAAGGACTTAAACATTCTATTTGGTATTTTTTTTTTGCCCATAATTTTATGTTAAAAGACCGGTCAACGAAATACGAACCATAAAAATTTTGATTGATAACATTTTTGGCAATTTTAAGGGACATTTATTAACTTTTCTTGCTGTACTCCAGTTATGGTAAAATAACCATCACTTTGCTATTATACAAGGAAGAACAAACGTTATGTTATTAGCACTAAATTTTAAACACCTAAAATTAGGTAGTAGGATAATGTTTAAATTAACGTTGTTCTTTTTTTCATGTTATATTCGTTTTGATTTATTTCGATATTTCTTTTCTAAAAAAAGATACAGATTTCTAATAGCGGGTGACGTAATATCAGAAAGCGCGGATAAATATGGTCCCTAATTAGTCACCATGAGCTGAGCGCTACTGAGTTGCGTACAACCAATATGCCCTTCTCATTCCTCTGCTATTATTTGTCCAGATTTTTTAAAATTTTCTTTACAATTACAGGTACTCTTGGAGTTGTTACTGGCTGGGGACTAACATCTGAAGGAGGAGTAGTTAGCGAAACATTGAAAAAAGTAGATTTGCCACTGGTTGAAGAGACAAAATGTCGCACGGTATATGGAAACCTCATAACCAACAGAACTATTTGCGCTGGTTATGCAGAAGGTGGCAAGGATTCCTGCCAACAAGACTCTGGTGGTCCTTACGTCATCAGCGGAATATTAGCTGGTATTGTATCGTTTGGAACTGGTTGCGCACAACCAGGATATCCTGGAATTTATGCTTCTGTTCCTACATTTAATGACTGGATTAGACGTAATGCTGGCATATAATAATTCTCATAGTTTTGATAAATAGAATGTATGGACATAACTAAATCGTTAATAAAATTGCTTACACTAAGATTTTTTTTTTTTAATTTGTTGTGAAGGAATTAATAGATTATATGGAGGATGCGCTAATAAGGTTCATTTATTTCTAGATTTTATTTTGGTAAGTGACGTGTTTATTTTAATTTTTCAATTTTTCTAAATTTTAAATGGTTTGAGCTATTAAAGATATTACTTTTAGACATTTCTAACAAATCACCTTGTATCTCATGAATTAAAAACGATTCGGAAACACAGTTATCATATCGTAAAAAGCTTTAAACATGGCATAATTGCTCTAATGTAATTAACTACATAGAAATTATCATTTGCAAGATAGAGAGGTCGACGATTTGGACTATGCACGTAAATCAGATGATTTCGTTCAACCCGGGTTTAGACTTTGAAAACGAAAATGAAACCCCATCTTCGCAAGATGGTAAAGTGAGTGACACTCTAAATAAAGATAAGATCAAGGTTTTGAAAGCTTGCCCCGAACACGGGATTGTTGATTTAGTTTTGGAAGATGAAGCAAGTAACGAAAGGTTAGTTGACTCCAATACGGGTTTAGGTAATAATGACTTCACTAAAGGAGATCGCAAAAGAAGCCTTTCGGTGGGTGCTTCAGTTTCTAAACGTCCTAGGCGAGTTAGGCCCCCTCCTGATCGGTTTCGTTTTTAAGTATAATCAAATGATAAGTGTGGGAGGGTGTAATATATTAGCGCATTTATAATTATGCCGTTGTTGCTATGGCAGGATGCGCGAGCACATGATCAGAAATGGTGGTCTCGGTACGAAGTACCTGGATGCCTCTCAGTACATTATCGATACCCGGCACGTGCCCGATGCTACGCGGCTATCACGGGGCAAGCATTCAATGTGAATACCGTGCTTTATCCATATTGTTTCACACCGTTGTACGATTACCTAATAAATGTGTATTAGATAATACGTGTGGTTTCATTTAATAAATGTGTGATTTCGGAACATCATAGTATGGGAATCAGCTCGTCTAGTAAACAAAAGTAAATTAACGAAAGTTATCCTTTTTTGTTTGCTGGTACCAAATCCGGGACCCTTATCTTATTGGTCCGGAATCGAAACCATTTTTTTTTAATACAATGTTATTTATAAAAAAGCAAAATGGAAGAATTGACAACACATAAATATGTAAAAGGTCGATCGTTAGGGCGAATACACAACAGACTAATGAGTAACATAGCAAAAGGGCGAAGATAATTATTTATCTCCCTTTTTCATAGAAAAGTTTACTTATGGTGAAAAATAACTTTTACAAGTACCTACTTTTCTATACTTATAGAAAATGTATGTAAAGCTCAAAACTTTATTTCGTTTACGCAGAGTACCGTGTTACTTTAATTAAGAAATAGGTCGAATAGTCAATGGAATCCACAGCTCAAACAGTTCATTTAGTGCTAAAACTGCTTTAACTAATCAAAGTGCATTGAAGAAAATGAACAGAACAATGAGAAACGAATTAATTCAAGCACCACTTTCTACACTTCGTGCTGAAGAATTAATTATTCCGAATAAATTTAATACATAAATAATATAAATGACATGACATAAGACACAGGAAGAATTTCTTAAGTGACAGCGGACTTTCAGAAAAACGAATTTTAATATTTGGCATTCGTCAAAATTTAAAAGTTGCAAAAGACTCAAAACACTAGAATTAAATAACTTTCTTCTGGACTTTGTTTTTTAAAAACAATTTATTCAGAAAAAGATATAATTTAATAATTTGACTTAACTTAATAGCTGACGAACATTACGAGTACTAAAAATTAAGTGATATAACTTAGGCTTATTGTCACTTATATACTAATGATAATCAATAATATAAACAGTTTAAGTTAATGAGTGTACAGATAATGGGTTCCTCTTGATCACATAACTCTAGTTTATCGACGGAACTACGACGGCTATACGGTTTGAAGGAGTTCATCCAATCGTATACGGTCTTTTGCCGAATAAACAACAAGCTATTCCGGAATGATCAACATACTCCAACAGCTTCAACCAGATTGCCAAACACGACGATATCATGCGATTTCAAGCTGGGTGCTACAAATGCGTTCAAAAGAGCTTACCCGAATGATTATTTATATTATTAACAATTATACATATTGTCTCATATATTGTATTTTTTTTATTAATATACTATAATAGTTGCAAAGCAACATTATATTATAATGTTCCTTTGCGTCGAAATGCCTCCGCGTCTCAATAGCTTTACGTCAACTAGTCTCCGCATCAAAGCGATCGAGGCAAACTAGATGCTTTAAACCAGCCGCGTTAAAAAGTCCTAGATCGTATTGGAGCTGCCTACTTTTAACAAAATAATAAAAAACAGAAGCTGTCCCGGATAATTTATAAATTTTCTTAACGCACAACACATTTCCGGTAAGACGATAATGGGAAAGATAAAAAATAAATAAAACAAATTTTTGACTTATTTGGAATTAAAAATATATTTATTACCCATGTCGTCTAAGTAAATTTATATGTGGATCTATTAATATATGCTTTTTGTCAGCTGTATATAAATAAGGAAAATAATTTAGAATTCGCAGTTTACAGTACCACTAAATCAAGATGAATCAACTCTTGGTATTGTTGGCCGTTCTTGGCTTTGCTTGGGGTGAGTACCTATTTAGTTGACTATTGGCTTTAAAATGAAAATATTTGTGTGTATATAAGTAAGTCCATTGTGGTAAGATCAAGTGATCTTTGCGACCACTCTATTGTACCTCTTCTATCAATCCACTGGTTTATATATCTTTGGTCCAAGCACTATCTGCATAAAGTAACACAGTGTGGGGGTGCACCATCTTCCTGGAAGCGTAGAGGTTCTTGGCTATTTCAATTTCCTTTAATAGAAAATGGATCTTTGAGATTATCTCCCAGTATTATCGCTCAAACATTGATTTTTTGAGGATATTGAGTGTGTCCCTTAGTAAAAATATGTGACTCCTGTAGCGACAGTTCTGTTCATTCACATGACTACTTAGGAAAAAATAAGACTCATCACTAAAGCAAATATTTTTTTTTAATAAATTCAAGTGGTTCCGTAATTCTCCTCGTCACGGTTTCACCAAACTGAATTCTTCTGTCCGGATAATCGTCGCCAAGTTGTTGCAAAATTTTCATTTTGTATCAATGAAATTTTTGCATTTTCCGTACTTTCCTAACAGAATCTTTGGATACGCGGATAACTGTAAATGACGCAAAGGTGTTTGAATTGGATGCAGTGTCACCAGTAAAGTCCGCATCATATAGGTTTTTTTTTATTAAAAGCTTTATTCAAAATTTGGCTTTGGCATCAAGTTCGGCTTCGATCGAGATGAAAATTAAGCAAAAAATAGTAGTCACGTGATTCGCATTATCTGTCAAATTTTAATTTTTTCCAAAAAATAATTCAAAAGTGGGGTTATTTCTGAAAATATCGAAAAAAGTCATTGGAAAAAGTTTTTTTAAATGCAGTTTCTAGCCCACATGTAACAGTTCAGCTGCTTAAGATAATTTTGATTTGTTACCCATATTTTGTAAATTGCACCACTTTTGCAAAATAAGACTTAACGCAACCTACATAAAACTTCTTAGTTTTGACAATGCCTTATTGGAAATACATTTTCTTTAAAGTAGCGCCATATTAAATGTTTGTTTTTCTACAAAATCAAAATTGGGTTATTAAAATGTGGTCGCATGTGATGCAAAGTTTATTTGTTTTTTACCCTGTATAAGGTAACTTCATAAAATAAGTATTTTTGAAAACGTAGTTTGTGTCTGAAAGTAATACACCTTAATATTAAGAAAAAAAGAACATAGTGTCTTTAGTAAAGTGTTTTTAAGTGGAAAATAAATTTTAGTTTAACAAACGTAAAGTTTATCTATTTCCAACGATTTAATTAACACTTTACTGATGACACTGTGTTATTTTTTGTCTTAATATTAAGGTGTATTACTTTCAGACACAAGCTACGTTTTCAAAAATACTTATTTTATGAAGTTACCATATTCAGGGTCAAAAACAAATAAACTTTGCATCACATGCGACCAAATTTTAATAGCCCAATTTTGATTTTGTAGAAAAACGCACATTTTTTATGGCTCTACTTTAAAGAAAATGTATCTGAAATAAAGCCTTGTCAAAACTGAGAAGTTTTATGTAGGTTGCGTTAAGTCTTATTTTGCAAAAGTGGTGCAATTTACAAAATATAGTTAAAAAATCAAAATTATCTTATGCAGCTGAAATTTTGCATGTGGGCTAGAAACTGCATTTAAAAAAACTTTTTTTTATAACTTTGTCAATAATTTCAGAATTAACCCCACTTTTGAATTATTTTTTGGAAAAAATTAAAATTTGACAGATAATGCGAATCACGTGACTACTATTTTTTGCTTAATTTTTATCTCGATCGAAGCAGAAACTTAATGCTAAAGTCAAATTTTGAATAAAGGTATTAATAAAAAAAAATCCCATATGATGTGGACTTTACTTTTACTGGTGACACTGTATATAACCTTGTTCAATAACCTCTATCTGCATATCTTCATCCAAAACTCTAAGTAGTATTTTTTTATTTCCAACAGATTCAGTTTCCTACAATTTCGAAACCAAATCTCTTGTACAGGGTCCCGCAATAGTGCGTCAGACTTCCATAGCTCCTATACGAATTAAGATAGGAACTTCATTTTTATACTGACTTATACTGTATCACAGGGTGTATTTCGGGAAAATATTTTTCCATATACAGGGTGGCCCATAAAATTATATTTTTTTTAATGGAACACCCTGTTTCTTTTTATATTTTTAATTTCGTATTAGTGTACTTTGTAATTGTTTGTAATTATATCAAATTTAATCTAGTAGTTTAGGAGTATTAACTTAAAAAAAAATAATTTGCAGCCCTGAAAAAAATAATCAAATAAATAATCTAAAAGAATGTTTTTAACTGCAACATTGGGAGTAATTAATATCAAGGAGTCAAGAGATATTAAAAATCAAATAGATTTTATCTATTTTATACAGAGTGTTCAAAAAAGGGCTCAAAAATCACACATTTTAAACTAATTTTTTTCAAGTTTTTCAAATGGAACATCCCGTATATTATTGTTCTATTTGATGAAGAATTTCAAAACAAAAAAATGTTGTATTTGCAATTTATTTAAAATTCCAAATCGTTTTCATAATTTATCAAAAAGTATAAATGTCGCTATCTCTAATAACGTTTTACGAAGAAAAGAGCTTAGCGACCATGGAAAAACAAACAGAATTAAAAAATAAATACATTCTGGCATTTTTTGTCAGAAATAAGTACTCAGAATTCTTTGTACTGACTTCCCACTTATTCTAACTTCTTGTGCCATAGATGCTTCATTAATATTTGGCTTTTTAATAATTGTCAATAAAATTGCTGAACGGATTTTCTACATTTAGTGCCGTCTCTGTTCTTTTTTTTTATGTAACAAAGCGCTCAAGATTTCTACTAAAAATCTTCTGGATGGCGTCTTTTAGGAAACCAAGTCGAATTAATTCTACTAGCGAGAAAACACTGTCTCTCACTTTTGACCAATACAAACATCATATCAATGTGCTTTCTATAAAAAATCAGTTAGGTATTTAACAAAAAATTATCTTAAGTAGGTACCCTTATGTACTTATTTGTGAAAAATAATGATGTCAAATGCATTTTATTGTTAAATTTGTTTTTTTTTGGCGAATTCAATAAAATTATAAGCAATTATAAAGGACACTTATTCAAACGTAAATATACAAAAAGTATGGCGTCCCTTTAAAAAAAATACAACTTATCACTTATCACACTTTTTTCGGCCAACCTGTATATGCAAAAATATTATCCTGAAATACATCCCGTTTTATAGTGTAAGTGAGCATATGAATTAAATTCCTAACTCAATTCGTTTAGAAGCTTTGGAAGCCTGACGCCCTATTGCAATACCCTGTATATAAGCGGCTGACATTTTGTCAGGATGCCTATCTTAAAAGTAATGGCAGTTCTCAAGTAGCACATGCAACGACGCAGCACCATAAAGAAAAATCATTTTTACTTGTTCGTCCATATATACCGTGCGAGCAAAAATTATTTGCATCAAAGAGGGCTTGGATTAAAAAACGTAGAGCTTAGTTTAGATCACAATGATATGGGGACGATATATCTCACCAAATCTAGGTTAAAATTTTGTCATATTCATATTATGACTTGATATGCCAAACTAATGAGTAATAAAATAAGTAGAGAACTACAAATTTATTTTTGATGTTTCCAAATTAACAAAGTAAGAATATACAGAAAGAAAAGGAAAAATAATTACATAAATTGCTGAAATTGGCCACCGCCATGTTCCAAGCATAAACTCACACGTCTCTTCATATTTTCGAAAGTGTTGACCAGCATCTCTGGAGAAATGTTACCACATTCTTGGATAATCCTTTCTTGTAATTGGTCTAAATTTGCAACTGGTGTTTTAAAAATAGTGTTCTTTAAATGAGGAAAAACGAAGTAATCCATAACCGTTAAACAAGGTGAACTCTACAAAAAAAATGAGGATTTTCACTACTCCACATGCGTGTTTTCTGAGAATTCACCTAACCGGAGAGGTAGAACCAGGCTTCATCCGAAAAAATGTCAGGTCTAATAAATCCTTTATTTCCAATAAATTTTGGGTTTGTTCGGGTTTGTTCGAGTTTGTTTGGATTTGTTCGGGTTTGGTCGGGTTTGTTCAGTAAACCATTGAGAGTAATTCCTGCGTCTTTCAAAATCTGCGGCTTATATTTCTTGGAATACTTGCACTTTATAATAAAATAAATTTAGCTGCTTCTTAAGAATAGTCCTGCATGTTCCATAAGATCTTCCCACTTCTTGGGACAGGCGTCTTATGCAATTTGTTGGCGTATTTTGCATTATTTCACGAACGTTTGCAACAAGTACTTCTGTTCTTACAGATGGTGTTCCTGCTCCTTTTCTGTGTTGTATAGAACCTGTTTCCCTAAACACAGCCACGGTTCATTTCAGGCAATGATAAAAATCCCCAGCAATAAAAGCAACGTTAGGAAAATGTTCGTGAAAATCGTCCACGTACAAAACCGGATTGTATTGCCACTCACCATTTACTCTAAACCCGTTTCTAAAATACGCTGCAACCATGAATGTTTTGTGCTGTTCCGTAAAGCCCATTTTGTAAATTGTTCAATAAATTGGAAAAATTAGCGGTGAATCAAATTACTTGTAACGACTGTCAAAGATGACGGAATAACTGATTAATTGTTCATTCAGGTAGTTACTGACACCCAACAGGAAGATAATAAGCTCTATGGCTAAGCACAACATCCTTCGATGCAAGGCCCTCTTTGATGCAAATAATTTTTGCTCGCACGGTATTATACAC
This sequence comes from Polydrusus pterygomalis, assembly GCA_963969555.1. Lineage (NCBI taxonomy): Eukaryota > Metazoa > Arthropoda > Insecta > Coleoptera > Curculionidae > Polydrusus > Polydrusus pterygomalis. Next base: position 73,880,415 of record OZ018375.1, read on the forward strand.
TATTCCCGAATTAAATCAAATTCGAAGAAAAAATACAGACAGGAGTAATCGCAAAAACAAGCACACAAATTTTAAATGATTTAAAAGATGCGAATTTTTTTAAAGATTTTACGAAAAAAGACAGTTTTAGTACTACAATAGTTTTTAGTTTAGGCTTGAAATAATTTTATTTTTCATTAACTACGTTTATTTTCTAATTTCTCCTGCCAAATTTTGCTAGCCAGTTTTAAAACATTTGCTCAAAATTTTGGTTTCGTACTTAATTCTCATTAATTTTGGTATCGCTAAAAAGCATTATCGATAATCTTTCCAGAAAGGTATCCACGTAGAGTATTTTTATTAGAGATTTTTAAGTGGATGAGGGTAGTGCTTTAGAAATCGGTGAGAGTGGTCCGTAAATTACCTCGTTTCTATCCTTTTGTGTTTTTGTAAAAATTGATATTTTGTATTTTTTGATATCTTCTTTACTGTAGAAATTATAGCCATTGAAATTTTTTGACAAGTCACCCTGTGTATGATACAAAACCCATAAGAGATATTCATAAACTCGTTATGTTTTTAGCTGCACCAAGTTCAAGCAACTCGGAAATTGAAATCGTTGGCGGAGATGACGCTGACATTAAAGACTTTCCTTACATGGCTGCCATTTTATTCCGATCCTATCAATTTTGTGGAGCTGCTCTGATTAGCAATGATACCGTAGTCACCGCAGCTCATTGCGTTGCTCTTGTTGACGTTAGTCAGCTAAGTGAGCTAAGTCTAAGATTTGGTTCCTCGCAGTGGCGTAGTGGGGGGCAGGAAATATTTGTTAAACAAATTATAGTTCATGAAAATTATGTTTATACAGAGCTGGACTACGACGTTGCTGTTTTAAAATTAAATGAAACTGTTAACGTAGAAAATGCTGTTCCAATTACGTTAGCGGCAGCAAGCAGCCAATTCGCAGATGGTGAGTAATTATTAGGCATATTCAAGGAGACCGGAGAGTATGATGAAAGTAACTGTATCATAAAAGTCAATAAATCAGAAAACATATTTTTTCCCAGTATTTTTGATATTATCTATACTATTGTACAGGTTTTTCGGAAAAAGGACGTCAATCCGCTAACTATACAGGGTGACAATTTGAAAACGAACAGCTCTACCAATGATAGTATGAAAATTTTGCGAAACACGTCAATTGATATATCAAGGGGGAAATTTTTTAAGGCATTTGCTGTCGTGTTACTTTCAACCCCCTGCCCCCAGGGCACCTACCCCAAAAATTTTAAATGGCAACCCCTATTCTTCTGCCATTTTTGTGTTCCATATAAGATTCTACATGAACTGTATCTTTTTCAAAATTGTGATTATTAACCTCAAAAATTAATGAAATTTATTTAAATAAACATTTAAATAATGCAACTCCTTAAAGAATTATGATAATGATAATGAAATACTGGAAAGCTCACCTTTCCTATTTTATGAATTGTTCAAAATGGGTTCCATTCTTCTACAAGCACAAGTAGAGCCGGTATTCAAACTGTTTTCGGGCGTTTTCAAGAGTTTCAGGTGAAATAGCTCTACATTCCTGTACAATTCTTTGTTGTAATTGTTCAACGGAATCTGGTTGAGTTTTCAATACAACGGATTTCAAGTGACCCCATAAGAAAAACTTCAGCGGTGTCAGATCTAGTGACCTAGGTGGACATTCTATGGGTCTCCTCCTACCAATCCACTGCTCTGGGTAATGATTATTCAACCACTCTCTTACTGGGTGTACATAATGCGGAGACGCTCCGTCCTGTTGGAAGTGCAGCAAATGTTCAACTAGAGCAAGATTTCCATTGGCGTCCCTTTGATTTTCCACCTCACGAATTATAAGATTTCATTATTTAGATTTCCATTGATAAAGAGGGGACCGATGATACTATTGCCTAATATACCCGCCCAAACATTTATTTTTTGAGGGTATTGCGTATGCCCCTCTCTAATAATGTGAGGATTGAGGACGCTCCAATGACGACAGTTTTGTTTGTTGACCTGGCCATTGAAGTAAAAAGTACATTCGTCACTGAAACAGATATTCTTTATTAACCTGGGCTGAGTAATAATCTTATCCGTGATAATTTCGCAAAACTCAATACGTCTGTCCAGGTCATCGTCCCCTAATTCTTGAGTAATTAGGAGTTTGTATGGATGAAATTTGTGAAGCTTCAATACTTTCAATACAGTTTGATCTGCAACTTTACGAAGGGACGTAGTGGGAGCCATAGCAACTTCACCAAGAACCTCAATCTGAGCGGCATCATTGAGGAGTCTTGGCTCATTCCTTATCTTATTGCAAACAGATCCTGTTTCTTCAAATTTAGCTACTAACTCACGGATGTACTTGTGTCCAACATTTCTTTCACGATGTCTTTCGTTGAATACGGCCGTCGTTCTTGCAAAGCAACGATTTTCAGCTCCGTAAATGAAAATCATTTCTACGCGTTCAGCAATATTATAAACCATTTTAAGAAACGACACTAATAATTAAAAACTATTGAAATGTTTATGAAATTAACTTTCACAGCTTATTTCACTGATTCTAGAAGAACATGAAATAAATAATGAACACCAGGAGTCGAAAAATAAAGTACCTACTAACTACAAAACGATAATCTTGTTTTGTCGAAAACGGCAAAAAAATTAAATTATTTTATGTTTTCTAGTGGCAATATCGAAGACAAAAATGTAAATAAATAAAAGAATTTGGAACGTAAGTATTGGTAGGTACAAACAGTTTAAAACGAAGTGCTATGAGGCGGTGAATGCAATCCGTTTTAAAATTCGATATTAAATACATTTCAATAATTTGTGAGGTTAATAATCACAATTTTGAAAAAAAAAATTATGCAGTTTATGTAGAATTTTATATAGAACACAAAAATGGTAAAAGAAATAGGGGTTGCCATTTAAAATTTTAGGTTTAGGTGCCCTGGGGGTCAGGGGTTGAAAGTAACACGACAACAAATGCCTTAAAAAATTTCTCCCTTGATATATCAATTGACGTGTTTCGCCAAATTTTCATACTATCATTGGTAGAGGCAATATTAAATGCTGTTCGTTTTCAAATTGTCACCCTGTATAAGTATTCTTTGAGCAAAAATAATATGACTATGACAGTTAGGTAAGTTCAAGTTTAAAATTAAAAACTGATTATTTTGGATAATTTAAGTAATTAATAAGATATTAATTTCAAATTTGGTGCATCGCTTAATAAATAGTTACATCTTTTAAGAAAAACACAACAAAAACAATCGTCAAAAATATTCATGTACATCGAACATGAGGGTCAAAAATTAAAAATGGCATCTCCTTATTTCGGACACCCTGTATAACATTGTAAAGTGACTGATTCATCAATACCCAGCCTAAACCCCTGTTCTTAGAATCGAAGATGTCTTCTACTTATAACGTAGACATCCACTTAGTAGGGATTTTTCAAAAATCAACCCCTAAGAGGCTGTGATCAGAAATAAAATCAGTATTTATAACACTCTGGCATTTAACTGTCTAATATCTCCGGGTTATTAATAAAAATGGGATCTAATAGATTAGCGGTCGTCTGAGTAACCCTAGTTGGCTCATTGATGATCTACGCCAGGCCAAAAGAATCAAAACATTCAATGGCATGAATTCAACAAATAATAGTGGGCCTAGATTACTTCCTTGTGGGACACCAGAAGTGGCCACAAACTTTTTAGAATACGCTTTACCAACTTTTACCACTAGCATTCGCTCTGAAAGATAAAATTTAAGAAAATTGTACGCTTGTTGAGTACATCCACAATCAACCAGACTATCAAGCAGTATTCTATGATCGACCTTGTCGAAAGCCTTTTTACAATCTGTATATATGACATGTTGTTCGACACCCCATTTGTTTAAATACGATAGATTTTCCAAATTTTACTTGTAAAGTTTGGTTTGTCCCTTTTAAAAACTATTTTTTGTACAACTGCGATTAAAAGTGACACTTTAAATGACTGTTAGAAAAACTGTACGGTCTTTCCAATACTATCTAAAGAGTTGGTCAACGTACTTATTGGTTGACCAAAAAACAATTGGGGTATTACTATATTTCCACAGGAGTGGTTCGTGATAAATAAAACAAAAAGTTAAAGTTGAAACTTAGTTAAGCATTTAATAAATATAAGTAAATGGAGATAAGGTGCATTATAAATATACACGTTATGTATATAGTACAGTGAAAAAGCAACAAATGCATAGTGCGATAAAATATGGGGTTAGTAAGCTTTTATAAAGTAAGAAAAAACTATGTCAGAAAATAAGTCGAAGTTAGTACGACTAGCCGTATAGTATGTATATGTATACTGTTTGAAGCATAGCTTCTACCAATCCACAGTGCAGAAATACCTTTTTGAGTAGTTATAAAGGTGTGTAAGGCTTCTAAGTCTACACTATGAATCTAGCTCAAAACTGGACTACAAACAGTAGTATAGCAAATCAAAACAATGTTATGTATGCTAAATTACAATAACCTAGAAACAAAACGGGGAAGAAAATCATAGCACTGTAATTTATACACTTAAATCAAAGTTAGTGTGACGATCGTATTGAAAGTCAGTTAGTTCATGTAGGAAAACTTGAGAAGTTCGTGAAGAATGCGATTCTGCATAATAACATAATAAATTGACTATAGACTGAACATCTTGAAAGTCCTTTTGTTCATTTAAATAAATCGAGGAGAGAGCTAGTAAGATTTGTGATTTTGCAAGTAAATTTTCACCTTACAGCTTGTATCATTAGTCCTGTTTTTTAAAGATTACAGGTTGAGTTAGAAATAAATACTTCAGAAAGGCTTGCAGCCGAAAATTGTTCAATAACACGTTAATTGTGATTTTTGCTGGTTGCAGACAAAGTTACGTCACGTTCCGTCAGTATTGGAGAGGAAATTTATTGTGACAATACATTTTTACCTTCAATGGGTCATGTTTGCTTGATTTCCAGAGTACAAGTAGTGGTTCACTGCCTTGATTGATTCACTGTAAGGTCACAAGTTATGTTATATAAGTGATCACTTCATAACAATCACGTATTTGATGACGAAGAGGTTTAAGCACACTAATTTTATTATATACCGTAGACCGGCATTCTTATTATCAACGAAAACGTATTTCACTTTGCTTGGTAACACAAGAGATGATTTTACCAAATTACGACATTATCACGGCAATAATTAGAACACGAAATTTTACCGGAAAAGTGTTGAGAAACGTAGGACAGATTTCATATTACCCGACAATCTGTCTGAGAGTAACAATTAAACAACGAGACGAAAAGTAAACATTCAGTTCAGTATTTTTACTGTTTGATGAAGTTAACCGAAGTACGGCACTATATAGAAGAAATGCGCAGGCTCAGGTGGCCTGGTGGCAAAGAAGAAAAGAACAATGTTTGCCCGTTGAGGGCTGTGACCGGAGTGACGAGATAGATTTTTTCTATGACGCGTAAAAGGCAATAGTTTCACCCTTTGCCCGACAGAGGGACTGTTAGCCAATCGATGGCTCAGAACCGTGTTTTACAAAACATGGAACCTTTAAGTTACGCCTTCCATGGGGACGCGCCGATGAGGCTTTAGCCAATGAAGAGAGTTTAAGAAAGTCATGTGCCAGCAAGTGCTGCTTTCGTGGCAACTTTTAGAAACATCTTAAGAGATCATTTTATGGTAGGGATGGCGGGAACGGAAAACCGTTAAATTTGAGTTAATGGATTTCGAGCGTTGAATTTGCATTTCAAAGAGGCCGAAGAGCTTAGGAATGCGTTCGGCATTTGGCGGCGATACCAGACAAAGGGAAATCGCGCTTTGTGGCTGTAGCTACAGTGGCTGTACCGACATACAGCGGCTGTACCGATTTGGCGCAGGATATTTGTAATTCTGAGAAAGCTGTAGGTTAGAAGAGGAACGATAGTTATTTAGAATTTACATATTTGGCGGGAAACATGTTGTTTCTTAGAAACGGCGTGTTAAGACGTGAAAATATTTGTTTGGAATCAACACGAGTAGAGAGAATGGGGAGTTTTTGCATAGCAATAATAAATATAAAAAATGGTTTAATTAAGTAAATTAAATTAAATTTACCCTAGGGAGGGCTTGTTCCCGAACATACTGCCCGGCGTTGAAGCGTCGTAGCTTCAAAACCACACAAAGAGAACGGGGAAAAGAAAGAAAATAAAATGAGGGAATTTAAGTTTTTTCAAGAATGATCAATTGTTTTTCTTTATGTAACCGATTTGCTACAACAACGAAGAGTTCTTCAAATTTCTTTGTGTAATCGATGTGTTACAACAAAGTAGAGATAAATAAACACTAGGGGAATTGAATGTACCTATAGTACAAATTCAAGACTTCAAATTTCTTTGTGTAATCGATGTGTTACAACAAAGTAGAGACAGATAAACAATAGGGGAATTGAATGTACCTATAGTACAAATTCAAGACTTCAAATTTCTTTGTGTAATCGATGTGTTACAACAAAGTAGAGATAGATAAATAATAGGGGAATTGAATGTACATAAAGTACAAATTCAAGACTTCAATAAGTAGACACAAGGGAAATGTTGAAAACTTTGAAAAAATAAGTGTCCAAAAATCCGAAGTGGGAGTTGCGGAATGTAACGAAATTGGTAATAATTTTCTTTCTTCAGCAAGGATTGTTGTATTAAGTCTTTGAGGAGGATTGCAGACATTCATGCTGCCTTCAAGGTTAAGTAGGTCAAAATCATCTGAGTTTGACAATAATTTTGGTCCATTAAACCAAAGAGGGCAATTAAGTAACTGCTGTGGTAAGCAACCACGGGAAGGTAAATCAGCTGGATTATTTTTTGAGTCTATGTGTCTCCAAATATACTTAGACGTTAAGTCTTGGATTTGTGACACTCGATTAGACACAAACACTGACCAGCGGGATGCATGGGATTGTATCCAACAGAGAGCAATCATGGAGTCAGTCCATAAATGCGTGGAGTCAATAACATGATTTTTACTATAAATGTTTCGTACATTAACTAATAATGTTGCAAGGAGAAGCATTGCACATAATTCCAATCTAGGGAGAGACATAGTTTTAAGTGGAGCAACACGAGATTTTGAGGTAATCAAATTTGACGAAACAGTACCATCATCGTATAATGTTCGAAAATATGCACATGCGGCATAAGCAGACATACTCGCATCTGCGAAACCATGTAATTGGATTTTAAGTATTTTTTTACAAAGGAATAATTTTCGCGGTATTTTTATTTGGGAAAGATTTACGATATTTTGCGTAAAAGCATTCCATAGTGACAACACATGAGAATCTGTTATTTCAGTATCCCAATCAATTTTTAGGAGCCATAATTTTTGCATGATTAGTTTTCCAAGGACGATTACGCATGAAACTAAACCAAGGGGGTCATACATTTGGGCAATTGCAGATAGAATTGCACGCTTTGTCAATTTAATCAAAGTTAGAGTAGTAGGAGGAGAAAAAGTGAAAATATCCGAGGACGGGTTCCATTTAAGACCCAAGATAGAACTTGAAGAATCGTTAAATGTTAAGTCGTATTCGAGGGGTTGATTAATAGAGAGATTTTCAACAAATTTTGGAACATTTGAGAACCACTTGTGTAGTGTAAACCCATGTGCTTGTAACATAGAATTAAGTTCAGAATGGATTTCAGTTAACTTTTGTTCAGATTCACAACCATAAATAATATCGTCCACATACGTATGGTTTAAGATTGCATCCGAAGCTAAAGGAAAGGTTTGACTATTTTTAGTCGCAATATCATTTAAAACACGAGTTGCTAAATAAGGAGCGCAGTTAGTGCCATAAGTAACTGTGGATAATTCTATGCATTTAAGGTCGTCATTTGAGGTAGGTCTCCAAAGTATGTTAAGTAAATATCGTTGATTTGGATTAATATAAATTTGGCGGTACATCTTCTCGATGTCCGCAGTGAGAACAAAATTGAAGGATCGAAATCGACTTAAGATATCATAAAGGTCAGGCTGCACCTGATATCCCTTTAATGTGACGTCATTTAAAGAAAGATTGTTGCTTGTTTTACAGCTACCATCAAAGACTACTCGAATTTTCGATGTCAAACTGTTTTCACGGAATACTGCGTGATGAGGAATAAAGTATTTATTTATAGTTTTATTGTTGTCATCTACCTTTTCAAGAGTAAGAGGAACATATTTCGCGTGACCTAAATCAACGTAGTCGTCAATAAATTTAGAGTAATCGTTTTTTAGAGAAGGGTTGTTGTTTAATTTTTGTTCAAGGTTAAGAAATCTTTTTCGTGCTATGTAGAATGAATTTCCTAATTCTTGGGATTCATCGATAACCTTTAAGGGAAGATCAACTTGATATCTACCATCTGGCAAAATTTTGGTAGTGTTGAGGAAGCTGGTTTCAGCCATTTCCTCAGAGGGAGAGAGACTTGTTTTTTGAGGAAGTTCCTCGATAGTCCAAAATTTTTCAATGAGATTGCTTAGAGTTTCAAACTTTTCAGTAGTTTGAAGAAAAAATGATACTCTTGAAGATTCATTACGTTGTGACGATAAATAGGAAGAGTTGTAGTATACTGCGTTATGCGTAGAAAAGAAGGTCTGGGGAATTTTTCCCGCTATTATCCAGCCTAGTAAGGTTTCTTGGAGGACAGGGAGATTTTTACCAAGTTGGATAATTCCCTGTAGTAATAAGTCATAATAAAGATCAGCGCCGATCAAAATGTCAATTTCTTGACTGATGCCAAAATCAGGGTCAGCCAAAGTCACATTGCTTGGAATGTGAAGTCGAGAAACATTGATGTCAATTTGAGGTAATTTACATGAAATATTTTGAAGTATAGCACAAGATAACTTAAAGGTTTTATTATGATATGCTTTAGAATGTACAGTCAAATCAACCATTTTATTGGAAGTAGAATTTGTTTGGGATATTCCAGTAATGCTCAATTTTTTATCATAAGTTTGAAGTTGAAGTTTATCAATTGTTTTTTGCGTAATGAATGAAGTTTGAGAACCGCTGTCTAACAAACATCTTACAGAAGTGCGAACGCCATTTGCGTTGTAGATATCAACAGAGGCAGTGGCTAACAACACATGAGAGGTTTGTGTCGCTATTGCTGATAAAGCCTGAGAGACACCAGGTTCTTGGCTAGAACCATTGGCGGAAGGGAGCTGGCTACCTTGCCGATTATTGTTTAAGGAAGAATTAGTTATCGTTGATGGAGGAGTATTTCTCTGTGATTGACGAGAAGAATACTGAGAAGAATTGTGACCTTGTGTATTTTGAGGAGATGCGCTTGCGCGAGTGTTGGAAGAACCAACAGTCTGATTGTTACGTGAGTTTATTTGTTGATTTCGTTGGGGAGCGATGTATTGTGAATTTTGAGCAGTAGTAGTCTGATACGATGGAGGAGCAACATTTTGGTATGTGTTATTTATTGAAGAATGTGAATTTACAAAGTGTAACAAGGTGTGATGTCTTTGAGAACAAATAAAACATGATCTTGAAGAAGTGCATTGCATTGTATTATGATTTAGACCTAAACAATTGAAGCAATATTGTTTCGATTTAATGAATTTGTGTCGTTCAGATACTTGTAATCCTTTAAATTTGGGGCACATATAAATTTTATGCATTTCATTGCAGAACAAGCATTTTTCGACATTAACGTGTGAAGAATTAATATGTAGAGACAAATTGTTATTACTCTTTTTTGGTGCATGGCCTTCTAGGCTTGCGAGATTTTCTAAGACCGTGCAGCGTTGGTCTAAGAAGTCAAAAAATTTATTTAATTCAGGGAGTTTATTAATTCCTTTGTCTACTTCAAAGGCCTTTTTTGAAACAAAGTCTAATTTCCTTTCAAGTAGATGTACAATGAGTAAGTTCCAAAGTTCCTCAAAGGACAAGTTTAGATTTTTTAAAGATTCAACGTTGCGCTTACTATCTGTTACAAATTCTCGTAAGCTTTGTGAACTACCTTTTGTAATTGAGGGGATGTCCAATAAATTTATTAAATGATTGTTAATAATTGAAGTTTTATTTTCATACCTATTTTTTAGTATGTCGATGGCAGAATGATAATTTTGATTTGTGACAGCTAGAGTGTCAATCAATTTAAGGGGTTCATCTTTTAATAAAGATTTCAAATACATAAATTTCTGTACATCAGACAGGGAAGGATTATCATTGATTAATGCTGTAAACAGCTGATAGAAGGAAGTCCATTGTGAAATGTCACCTTTAAAAATATTTATGTGAATTTCGGGTAACCGAACTTGCGGTACCATTTGCGGAATCAAGGGTTGAGCTATAGTAGCTAAAGGAGGAGTGTTTAGAGCTTGCTGAATTTTTATAAAAAATTCCAATTTGCTTTCAAGTTTCGCGTGAAGATCAAAGAACGTATCTTCAATTATACAACGATCAATGTCATCAGGATCTAATTCTTCAATAGCATCCTGAATTTCCGAGTATTTCGAAAACGCCTTACTAATAGTTTCTAAACGAATTTTGTACTGAAGATGGTTTTCTTCAGTGTCGCAATTTGCATCATACCAATTAGATACGCGAGTGATCAAACCTTTATGACCACCACGTTTTTTACATAATTCTTCTTTAGCCGTCATTATGTAGCCGTTAACTTTACACTAAGAAGAATATTACGATAAGTGAGAAACAAAATTGCACAATTTTTAGTGCAATATACAAATTCAAGAAAAGAAAAAGAGAAATATTTCTTTGTTACAGAGTAGTGCGAGATATCGTTCAAAGAGAGATGAATTTTTTGCGTACAAAAATTTTCATAAGTTCGTTAGTTATTTTTCTTTGTGTAATCTTTATTTGTTACAAGAAGCGCAAATAAATTGTTATTTTTTAGTAAGAAATGTCAAAGAGTGGAGGATGAATGTACCTTTCATACAAATTCAACCTTGTAAACAAAAGAAAAATTTCAAAAAATTTATCAATTATTTTTATCAGTGTAGAAAACTTTATGTTTTTACAAAAAGGCGAGAGCACCTTTGTGCTAGAGAGAATTTTTATTTTTACATAAAAACTGTCAAAAAGAGTAGAGGATGAATGTACCTTTCATACAAATTCAACCTAGTAAACAAAAGAAAAATTTCAAAAAATTTATCAATTATTTTTATCAGTGTAGAAAACTTTATGTTTTCACAAAAAGGCGAGAGCACCTTTGTGCTAGAGAGAATTTTTATTTTTTAAATAAAAACTGTCAAAAAGAGTAGAGGATGAATGTACCTTTCATACAAATTCAACCTAGTAAACAAAAGAAAAATTTCAAAAAATTTATCAATTATTTCTATCAGTGTAGAAAACTTTATGTTTTTACAAAAAAGCGAGAGCACCTTTGTGCTAGAGAGAATTTTTATTTTTAAATAAAAACTGTCAAAAAGAAGTAGAGGATGAATGTACCTTTCATACAAATTCAACCTAGTAAACAAAAGAAAAATTTCAAAAAATTTATCAATTATTTCTATCAGTGTAGAAAACTTTATGTTTTTACAAAAAAGCGAGAGCACCTTTGTGCTAGAGAGAATTTTTATTTTTAAATAAAAACTGTCAAAAAGAAGTAGAGGATGAATGTACCTTTCATACAAATTCAATCTAGTAAACAAAAGAAAAATTTCAAAAAATTTATCAATTATTTCTATCAGTGTAGAAAACTTTATGTTTTTACAAAAAAGCGAGAGCACCTTTGTGCTAGAGAGAATTTTTATTTTTAAATAAAAACTGTCAAAAAGAATAGAGGATGAATGTACCTTTCATACAAATTCAACCTAGTAAACAAAAGAAAAATTTCAAAAAATTTATCAATTATTTCTATCAGTGTAGAAAACTTTATGTTTTTACAAAAAAGCGAGAGCACCTTTGTGCTAGAGAGAATTTTTATTTTTAAATAAAAACTGTCAAAAAGAAGTAGAGGATGAATGTACCTTTCATACAAATTCAACCTAGTAAACAAAAGAAAAATTTCAAAAAATTTATCAATTCTTTTTATCAGTGTAGAAAACTTTATGTTTTCACAAAAAGGCGAGAGCACCTTTGTGCTAGAGAGAATTTTTATTTTTTAAATAAAAACTGTCAAAAAGAGTAGAGGATGAATGTACCTTTCATACAAATTCAACCTAGTAAACAAAAGAAAAATTTCAAAAAATTTATCAATTATTTTTCTTTGTGTAACACGAGATTTGTTACAGCAAAGCAGAGGCACCTTTTGTGCGAGATAGATTTTTTTTTATTTTTAAATTAAAAGTCAAAAGTATACTTGAATGTACCTACAGTACAAATTCAAATAAAAAGTAAGTATTTTTCTTCGTGTAGAACGATTTATGATCTACAGATAACGGGTTAGAATGTACTTACAGTAAATTCTAAGTCTTGTAAATAAAAGAAATTTCCGTGAAAATTTTCAATTATTTTTTAACAGTGTAGTAAGAATTTTCACAACAAAGTGTGAAATAAAGTTTTATTTTTAATAAAAATTTCAGAACGAAATGTAGTTCTTTTTCGCAGTGTAACACTATTTTTTGTTATGCCTACTTAGAGACACGTTTGATGCAATACAACAGCGTTTCCCTTTGTCAATTTTCGCAATAAAATTTTTTCACAAAACCTTTAATGTTTTTTGTATTAATTTTTTCGTATAACGTAACGTCGCATGTGAATCAACCAAGTGAGGGCAGCATAGAACAACTAACAATAACTCAATGATGTGCTAGATAAACAAAAAATCGTAAATACGTCACTGTTCAACAGTGAAAGTCATTTTTTAAAAGGAATTTCAATAGGTTTTGTCAATAAATAATTTTTACAATTTATTTTCCATATACCATTTGTCGGTGCCGCCTATGTGCACTTGACATTTGTTTTATATTTTATCATAAATAAACCACAATTTGAAATGATATGCACGGTGTGCTATACACAATATAAGTGCACAATAAACAGTAAAAACGTAACAAGCACCAGTTTTGATGAGAGCTAAAATTGTAGCATAAACATTTCGCCAATTTTTGTGCGTCTTGGCATTAGTCGAGAGAGCATTGAATTTTATGCGAAGAAAAAATGTTATTGAAGATGCTTAGACAAATTTTTGTGCGTGGTGGCACTAATAGAGAGCACTGACTTCAGTGTCTTTAAAAGAAAAACAATAATTTTTTTTTTTTGAAATGAATTTTTGAAAAACCTCAATTTTTGCTTTGACTAAATTTCAAGTTTCAACTATCCGGCTCGAAGGACCATTAAATAATATGTTAGAAAAACTGTACGGTCTTTCCAATACTATCTAAAGAGTTGGTCAACGTACTTATTGGTTGACCAAAAAACAATTGGGGTATTACTATATTTCCACAGGAGTGGTTCGTGATAAATAAAACAAAAAGTTAAAGTTGAAACTTAGTTAAGCATTTAATAAATATAAGTAAATGGAGATAAGGTGCATTATAAATATACACGTTATGTATATAGTACAGTGAAAAAGCAACAAATGCATAGTGCGATAAAATATGGGGTTAGTAAGCTTTTATAAAGTAAGAAAAAACTATGTCAGAAAATAAGTCGAAGTTAGTACGACTAGCCGTATAGTATGTATATGTATACTGTTTGAAGCATAGCTTCTACCAATCCACAGTGCAGAAATACCTTTTTGAGTAGTTATAAAGGTGTGTAAGGCTTCTAAGTCTACACTATGAATCTAGCTCAAAACTGGACTACAAACAGTAGTATAGCAAATCAAAACAATGTTATGTATGCTAAATTACAATAACCTAGAAACAAAACGGGGAAGAAAATCATAGCACTGTAATTTATACACTTAAATCAAAGTTAGTGTGACGATCGTATTGAAAGTCAGTTAGTTCATGTAGGAAAACTTGAGAAGTTCGTGAAGAATGCGATTCTGCATAATAACATAATAAATTGACTATAGACTGAACATCTTGAAAGTCCTTTTGTTCATTTAAATAAATCGAGGAGAGAGCTAGTAAGATTTGTGATTTTGCAAGTAAATTTTCACCTTACAGCTTGTATCATTAGTCCTGTTTTTTAAAGATTACAGGTTGAGTTAGAAATAAATACTTCAGAAAGGCTTGCAGCCGAAAATTGTTCAATAACACGTTAATTGTGATTTCTGCTGGTTGCAGACAAAGTTACGTGACGTTCCGTCAGTATTGGAGAGGAAATTTATTGTGACAATACATTTTTACCTTCAATGGGTCATGTTTGCTTGATTTCCAGAGTACAAGTAGTGGTTCACTGCCTTGATTGATTCACTGTAAGGTCACAAGTTATGTTATATAAGTGATCACTTCATAACAATCACGTATTTGATGACGAAGAGGTTTAAGCACACTAATTTTATTATATACCGTAGACCGGCATTCTTATTATCAACGAAAACGTATTTCACTTTGCTTGGTAACACAAGAGATGATTTTACCAAATTACGACATTATCACGGCAATAATTAGAACACGAAATTTTACCGGAAAAGTGTTGAGAAACGTAGGACAGATTTCATATTACCCGACAATCTATCTGAGAGTAACAATTAAACAACGAGACGAAAAGTAAACATTCAGTTCAGTATTTTTACTGTTTGATGAAGTTAACCGAAGTACGGCACTATATAGAAGAAATGCGCAGGCTCAGGTGGCCTGGTGGCAAAGAAGAAAAGAACAATGTTTGCCCGTTGAGGGCTGTGACCGGAGTGACGAGATAGATTTTTTCTATGACGCGTAAAAGGCAATAGTTTCACCCTTTGCCCGACAGAGGGACTGTTAGCCAATCGATGGCTCAGAACCGTGTTTTACAAAACATGGAACCTTTAAGTTACGCCTTCCATGGGGACGCGCCGATGAGGCTTTAGCCAATGAAGAGAGTTTAAGAAAGTCATGTGCCAGCAAGTGCTGCTTTCGTGGCAACTTTTAGAAACATCTTAAGAGATCATTTTATGGTAGGGATGGCGGGAACGGAAAACCGTTAAATTTGAGTTAATGGATTTCGAGCGTTGAATTTGCATTTCAAAGAGGCCGAAGAGCTTAGGAATGCGTTCGGCATTTGGCGGCGATACCAGACAAAGGGAAATCGCGCTTTGTGGCTGTAGCTACAGTGGCTGTACCGACATACAGCGGCTGTACCGATTTGGCGCAGGATATTTGTAATTCTGAGAAAGCTGTAGGTTAGAAGCGGAACGATAGTTATTTAGAATTTACATATTTGGCGGGAAACATGTTGTTTCTTAGAAACGGCGTGTTAAGACGTGAAAATATTTGTTTGGAATCAACACGAGTAGAGAGAATGGGGAGTTTTTGCATAGCAATAATAAATATAAAAAATGGTTTAATTAAGTAAATTAAATTAAATTTACCCTAGGGAGGGCTTGTTCCCGAACAATGACAGTCAACAGTGTTAAAAGTGATTGTTTATGTGAAAGCGTGTTAAAAATATTTTTAACACTACATTTTATTATGATGAAATAAAATAAAATTATAATAATAATTTTAGGAAGTGCAAATTTTTATTATCAATATTTAACAATCATTACTTATGAACATTAATATTATTCGTACAAGAACAATTGCTAACATTAATGCCTTGCGACTTAAAGGAGCTTCGCAACACATTACTATCCCCAGTACCATTTGTAAACAAGCATTTGCATGTTAGTAACCATCCATAGCGTTGGCAACGTTTGTCATTCACAACAACCCAACCTTGTAATTATTTGAATAATAAAATGCATTTTGAAGTTGAAGTTTAATGTTTAAAAAAAACATTGTATGATATTTGTGTTAAAAGTAATTTTATTTTGTTCGTAAAATTGTTCAATTCGCTCCGCTCATTTCACAAACTTTTTCACTCACAAAATAAAACATCACTTTTAACACTCACATCATAAATAACTATTTAATAAGTTGTTATTTTTATCCTGACCTTGTATACATAAATTATAGTAACTTTTTCCTGGGTTTTAGGTCAATTGTTAATAGAATTTTTTTTTATTTGTTTACGTTTCGGTTTATTTTACAACCATCTTCAGGGCTACAAGGAAAGCTATGTCAGTTCTTAGATTATAAAAAAAAAACAATTATCAGAACTTATTTTTAACAAAAAACAAAACATACCTACCTGTCAAGCACTTTTTTATTTTTTGATTTATTTCTGGTATATATGGTCAAATTCCTATTTAATACAAGGTCAGGATAAAAATAACAAATTACATCGGCATGGGTGAAAACGCAACAACCACTGCAAGAAGAAGCAGTCAAAGTCTTTTATACCAGTATCAAAAAATTAATATTAAACTAGCTAAGAAAAAATATAGTATGAACTTTCTTGTAAGGTGTTAAAATTTGAAACTAGTACCAAAATTCTTACAAATCGAAAATAAAAATTTTAATTTTCACAATTCTGAATCTGATAACAAATATAAAATGTTCTTAATCATGTTTTATCTTTAACGCCTAACCATCTGTATTCGTCAAATTTTAGTAATAAACCTTAGTTACTAAAGTAAAATCAACTTCTATTGTAAAAATACAGTGCGTCATATTAAACTAAACTCATCGGAAATATGTTTTTAAAGTTATATTTGAATTTAAAACTATAAAGACATTGGATTGTCTTACCTGTCACTTCGAAATGACTTGACATTTGAATTAAAATTAAGTCGTAGTAGTCGTACCTAAGAAAAATTACCACTTATTAATTTTATTAGGTTAATAGGCTATAGACTATCACGATAGTCTCCCGTTGCTATAAGCAACTTAAACAAAAAGAAGCCTTCTAATTGGTTGAAAATAAATTTATGAAATTTTCTAAGCAATTGTAAAAATAAGATATTAAATTCCAGCAAATAAACAAAACATAAAATAAATTACTTGCTTTCTAAAAGAAGCCAAAAATTTTCTTTTCGAAAACCAATTGCTTTATATTTTGTCAGCAGGTGAAAATAAAACAGTTATAATGGAAAAAGATGAATACAACAATTAGATGCTCAACTTACTTAATGACTCCTCCACATACAAAAGAGAATCCCATGATTAAACAAATAAAATACAAACTAAAATTAACGCAACCATAAATAAATGGCTCAAAAAAGACTTAACTGATAAAACAGTGAAAATAAATTAATATGTCACAATGTTCAAACAACTTATAATATGGCTTACCAAAACTACACAAAAACAATATCCCCTTACGTCCTATTGTCAGTACAATTGGTTCGGCCACATATAATTATTTAAATTCCTATCTAATATAATAACCAATGTTCTTGGAAAAACTGACTACCATATAAAAGATTCATGGGATTTCTACAATTTTATTAAGGATAAGAAAATACCTAAAAACCACATCTTTGTCTCCTTTGATGTTGTTTCACTATACACAAATATGCCTATTGAACTCGCCATTAAAAGTATAAATGAAAAATGGAATATAATTAAAAATTTTACCGCCATTCCAAAAAATGAATTCATTGAAGCCACTAAAATTTGTTTAAATTCAACCGTTTTTCAATTTAATAACCTATTTTATTTACAAATATACGGCGTGGCTATGGGATCACCAATTTCTGCTACTATTGCCAATTTGATAATGGAACATTTAGAAACAAACATTATAAAAACTTTAGATTACAAACCATATATTTTTAAAAGGTTTGTTGATGATTGCATGAAAACAAACTACAATATACCCTAAATAATAATGAAAAATTAAAACTCACATATGAAATAGAACATAACAAATCCATAAACTTTTTAGACTTTAATATTACTTACAATCTTGAAGGCATCATCAAAACAAAATGGTACACAAAACCTGTATGGTCTGGCCGATATTTGAATTTTAACTGTTATACTTCCAATAAATATATAAAAAAAAGTGTTGTTAATTCATTGGTTGATAGAGCTACCCTACTAACAGATCCAGATTATAGACCACAAAGCTTAAAAAAAATTAGAACAGTTCTCCAAAATAATAATTATCCAAAAAAATTCTACTAACCAATTATTAAACACATAATAAATAAAATTTATAATACACAGCAAACCAAACTTAATACTACAGAAAGTAGGAAGTTTATCTTTTTACCATATATCCCAGTAATAAATCAAAAAACAAAAAAAAGTACTTGAACTACATAAAATTTGTATCGCAGAAAAACTTGCGAATCTAAAACTCTATTCACAAAATTAAAAAATAAAACACCTTTATTAAATGAAACAAACCTCATCAACAAAATTAATTGTTCAGACTGTCCAAAAATATATATCGGACAAACTAAGCAATATCTTAAAAACAGATTAAAAGGACATAAAAATAGCATTAAAAATACACATTAGCCTATTACCGCTCTTTCAAAACATGCAATTGACAAGCCTCATAATTTCAACTTTAACAACGTTCAGATTCTTGATTACGAAACTAATTACAAAAAAAGAAATATAAAAGAAATGATTCACATTAAAAAAACCAAAAATATCCTTAATTTTGGAACCGATACAGACAATCTTAGTAATGTTGGTATCCTCCAACTTGCGTACGTCCAATTTGCGTACAAGGATTATTTCTTCCAACTTGCGTACATGGGTAGGTAGGTCTTGCGAACCAGATAAAGCTGCAAGAGTATATTATTCCAACTTGCGTATATACACAGGGTTTTAAACGGACCGTAATAATACGCCCTCTCCAATCTGTTCTAAAAGGTGTATTGGCAACCGGTTTGTTCGTTGTTATCACAGCATTTTTTTATGTCTTCACATACACAGAGTTTTAAACGGACCGTAATAATACGCCCTCTCCAATCGGTTCAAAAAGGTGTATTGGCAACCGGTTTGTTCGTTGTTATCAGAGTATTTTTTATGTCCTTAGTTTGTTTATAAGCTTCTAATATTTGTGTATGTACGCAAGTTGGAATAATGTACTCTTGCAGTTTTACCTGGTTCGCGGGACCTACCTACCCGTGTACGCAAGTTGGAAGAAATAATCCTTGTACGCAAGTTGCACGTACGAAAGTTGCATATATTCGTAATGTTTATAACAACTTAATAACACAATAAAATGCAAATTTTTACACCCAGTCCTAATCGGCGGCCCGTCCTAATTACCTTTGAAAATATTGGCAGGGGATTTTTCAATCAATTTCATGTAAGAAATAAGAATTAAAATAATTTTAGTATTACCTATTTACTCCTCCTAGAAAAATGTTTAGTTTTTAGAGTATAAATAGTGTAGCTAATACAAAAAAAATACAAAAAATACAAAAATGCTTTATTTATAAGTATTTACATAATAGTATTACTGCATTACATAATTATCTGCACTTAAGCCCATAGTGGGATTTTGTGTGCTATTATATTAAAACATAAAATATTAAGCTAGAGTTTGTATCACATTTCCTCATTCATCAATTTTTGGAACAGACCGAAAATACATAGGAACAGCCGAGCACGCAGGACCCCGCCCGCCACGCATACATAGAGAATCCGATCATATTAGGTTATCCTACATAATTAGTCGCTTTAAGTAAAAGGAGTTTGTTGAGATAAAGATTTTAAGTCTTGATTTAAAGATTTTATGACTTTTCATTTATCGCAATTCAGAAGGTAAAAAATTGAAGAGTTTGATTCCCACATAGTTAACTGATTTTAGAAACAATGTATTATTTGGCTTAGGTAAAACTAATTGATCGTTATTATTTAATCTTGTAGCATGACAGTGAGCAACCGTTGGAGATAAATTTGTACTTTTTTTTATGAAGCAAATAGTTGCATATATATATAATTCCGTCAGGTCAAACAAGTTTGTTTCCTTAAACAATAGTTCTGTCGAGTAAATTCTTGGTTTTTTGGCCATAAGTTTTATAATTTGTTTTTGTATTGTTATTAAGGGTTTAAGGGTAGTCTCATAAGCATTTCCCCATATTGGTAATCCGTAGTTTATTACCGACTCCAACAATGAGGAGTAAACCAATTTTATTTCAGCCGGATTCAGAAAGTGTCTTAGTTGATAAAATCTAAAAATTAGCTTTCTTAGCTTGTTAGTTAACATTTCAACATGTGCATCCCATTTTAAGAATTGGTCTATTGTAATCCCTAAATATTTTACATTATTCACCTTTTTAATTTTGTCGTTACATTTATTACAGTTATAAGGGTTGTCACAGTTGTGTAACTTTATTGTCTTAAATGTTGATGAATTAGTTGAATTTAGTGAAAAAGTTAGAAAATTGTTTTTTTCAGAGTTTAGTGTTAAAAGATTGGATCTCAACCAGGACAGTACTTTACAAAGCCCAACCTCAGCCTTATTCCTAGTTTCCTCCCACGTTACATCAGTAAAAATCAGAACGGTGTCATCGGCATAGGAAAAGATCCCACCCGATATATCCAAATCAAAAATTGTGTTCATGTAGATCTGAAACAATATCGGACCCAGAACGGTTCCTTGTGGAATTCCCATTTCAACCAGTAAATTTTTACTTTGATCTGGCGCTTTTCCAACGCTTTGGTATCTGTTTGTTAGATAGTCTTTGATAAGATCCCCTCCCACGCCTCTGACACCATAGTTATTTAATTTTTGGATCAAGAATGTGTGGCTCACAGTGTCAAAAGCCTTTGCCAGGTCTAAAAAGATTGCCAAAGGCTTCATGCCATTATTTAAAGAGTTCTGAATACTGCCCGTGACCGCGTATATTGCGTCTAACGTAGAAACACCCTGCTTAAAGCCATATTGATATTTTGATATTATTTTGTATTTATTTAAATGATTTAGGAGCCTTTTTTTAATGCATTTCTCAAACACTTTTGCTAGATTGCTAATTAATGAAATAGGTCTATAATTTCCAAGAGAAAATGGGTCACCCGATTTAAAGATTGGGATTACCACACTCTTTTTTAAGGCGCTGGGAAACTTGCCCGTTTCGAAAACCGCATTAAGGATGTGTGTTATAGGTTTAGCGATATAAATGCTAGTTGCTTTAAGTGTTTCGCATTTTAGGTTATCTGGTCCAGGCGATGAGTTGGTTTTTAGATCATTAATGGTTATTTTAACTTCTAACTCAGTAACCGGAGAGAGAAATATTGTTTGCCCAATGTGTTTATTTACATTTGGCCTTTCTTTGGAAACTCTACTATTAATTATTTTTTCAGCCATTTTAGTACCGATCTTAGTAAAATATGCGTTAAACTCAGTGTTTATCTCTTTGGGGTGGGTCAAATTATTACCTTGCTCATCCCTTACTTCGTTAATATTCTTTTTTGATGCCAAGCTATTTGTAGCTTCGTTAATAACATGCCATATTTTTTTTGAATCTTTGTTTGCGAGTTGAATTTTTTCTTTATAATATCTATACTTTGTTTGTTTTATAAGTTTATTAACCGAGTTTCTATAGTTCCTATAAATATTTTTTATATCAATATTATTAGAATTTTTTAAAGTGGATTTTCTTAGGAAATCCCTTTGCTTAATGGCATTGATAATATGATCATTTATCCATGGTTTGGATTTATGTTTTCTATTGTTTTTAATGACTGTTTTTGTGAATTTGATTATTAAAAAATTCAATTTTGTGAAAAACTTTTTATATGCAATTTCAGAATTTGTTTCAGTTAAAACATCTTCCCACGTTTCGTTTTTTAGAGAGTTTATCAACGAAGTATAATTAATTTTTTTGATGGTGCAAAGTTTCAATTCACTCTCCGCCAAATTCGGTAGATTTAAGGGCAAAATAATCGGATTATGGTCCGTAACGCATGATTCTAAAACAAAAGATTTAACTAGCGAGTCGTTAATATTATTTTTTAAGAATATATGGACAATACAGCTTTTACTGAGATCAGACATTCTAGTTGGTTTTGTTATTTGTGGGTAAAAGCCATATTCACATAATATATTTACATAAGTTTGTACCTGGTGACTATTTATGTCCAATAAGTTAATATTTATATCTCCGGCAAAGATGTTTATATCAGAGTTGCCACTGTTTCTAATTATGTTATCTAAATCTGTTAGAAATAAGTCAATATCCGCTGAAGGCGGTCTATATGTAGCTATTATGTTATAGGAATTACTTTCTTTTTTAAATTTTAGTTTGCTAAAGGTTACTTCATTTAAAGTTTCGTTTTCTATATTTATAGCAATGTTATTTTTAGCGTAAATTACGACTCCATCATTTTGATTAAAGTGGGCTTTATTATAATGAAAGTTATAATTAGATAACTCAAAATTGTTAGCCATAACTGTCCATGTTTCTGTTAATATGCTACTGAACAATTGACAGGTCTATTTTGTTTTTTGTTAAAAATAAGTCCTGATAATTGTTATTTTTTATGATCTAAAAACCGACATAGCTTTCCTTGTAGTTCTGAAGATGGTTGTAAAATAAACCGAAACTTTTACAAATAAAAGAATTTCTATTAACAATTAACCTAAATCCCAGGAAAGAGTTACTATTATTTATATATTTTTTAACCTTCATTGATTTGTCATTAGGGGTCCCACAAAGGCCAATAATCATATTTTTTCAACAAGTATTTATTTTTTGAGTGAGAAGTAAAGTCCTCCTGAACGATCATTTCTAAACTACCTAAAAGTATAACATAATTATTATATACTTTAGTTTTTTTAAATTTTCATTTATTCTCTCTAAAAGGCTTTAAATATTCTATTTGGCATTTTTTTTGCACCATCATTTTATACCAATAGACCGGTCAGCGAAAAACGAACCATAAAAATGCTAGTTTTTTATTTTGATAATATTTTTGGCAATTTTAAGGTACATTCATTATCTTTCCTTGTTGTACTCCACGGTAAAATAACCATCACTATATGGAAGAACAAAAGTTATGTTTTTAGCAATAAATTTTAAACGCACTGTGGGGAAACTAGGTAATAGGATAATATTTAAATTAGCTTAGTTCTTAAGTTTTATAATTTTTTCATGTTATATTCCTCCTGATTTATTTCGATATTTTTTTCTAAAAAAAGATACAGATTTCTAATAGCGGGTGACATAATATCAGAAAGCGTGGATAATTATGGTCCATAATTAGTCACCATGAGCTGTGCGCTACTGAGTTGCGTATAACCAATATGCCCTTCTTATTCCTCTGCTATTGTTTGTACAGATTTTTTTAAATTTTCTTTACAATAACAGGTACTCTTGGAGTTGTTACTGGCTGGGGAGTAACATCCGAAGGAGGAGAACGTAGCGAAACATTGAAAAAAGTAGATTTGCCACTGGTTGAAGAGACAAAGTGTCGTGCGCTATATGGAAACATCATAACCAACAGAACCATTTGCGCTGGATATGCAGAAGGTGGCAAGAGTCCTTGCACACACGACTCTGGCGGTCCTTACGTCATCGCCGGATCATTGGCTGGTCTTGTATCGTTTGGATCTGGTTGCGCACATCCAGGACTTCCTGGAGTTTATGCTTCTGTTCCTACATTTAATGACTGGATTATACGTAATGCTGGCATATAATAACTTTCATAGTATTTGATACATATAGAATGTATGGACATACATATAATAAAATTATGTAGGTACACTAAGATATTTTTTTTCATTATTTGTTGTTACATAAATATTAGTAGTTTATATGGTGGATGTGGTAATAAGGTTAATTTATTTATAGATTCAATTTTGGTAAGTGGCGTTTTTCCGTTTTTATTTTAATTTTTTAGTTTTTTCAAATTTTAAATGGTTCGAACTATTAAAGATATTACTTTTAGACGAATCTAACAAATCACCTTGTATCTCATGAATTAAAGACGATTCGGAAACGCAGTTACCAAATCGTAATAAGCTTTAAATACTTATGGCATAGTTGCTCTAATGCAATCAAATACATAGAAATTACCATTTGCAAGATAAAGAGGTACCAATATTAGTAGAAAAACCCGACCTGAATAATCCAACATGGAAATGTAGGGAGGGCATACTATTCATAAAATAGAAATTAAACGTGTTACGAATAAGAGGTTCATTATTATTTTTTTTATTTTGCCTATTTTTGAGAAAAATACAAAAAACATGTTCACGAAAGAACGATTTCCTGACATCAACAGTAGGGTTCTTGGAAATGTGCCGCATGAGAAACACCCAGGACACCCTGGATGTGATACGCTACACAGTAGAAAGAGAAAGAAGAGAGAGAGAGAGGGGGGTGTTATTGTGCCTGCTGGCCATCAGAGGCGCAATGGCGGGAAATTTGAACAGCGGTTTTAGAACTTTTCAATTTTATTATTAACATTTGAACGAATTTTTATTGATTTAATTTGTGATTTAAGGTAAGTATTATTAAATCACAAATTAAATCAATAAAAAGACGCACAAAAGTATTTATTTTATGGAATAAATAATGCACGTTTTTATTAACCAAGATTTGGAAAATAAGGATGGAAGCACTTTATCTTAAATAATTATTTTTTCTACGTTTATTTATAATAAAAACTGCATTGACAACCATAACAAAAAATAACTGTTTAGAATAAACTAATGTCCTTAGGTTACGTCTCACAGGTCTCACTCATCAGGAATTGTTCAATTCATATAATATATCACAAATACTGTATAAAACACAAGCACTAGGATGCAACGAACCACGTACTAAAACATCCATAAACTATCGGATGATTCTTACAGCATTCTCTGAAACAAAAGAAACAGTATAGGGTAGACATTAAATTTCTCTGTAAAATATGGCCAATGGCCAAGTATCTACTTATCGAGTTAGCTCAAACTCTTATCTTTGTGCCATTCTGTTATACTTCTAATCTACTCAGTAACACAAAAATGTTAAAATTATCATTTCAAGAGACCAAACTTATCTGTTCGTAACTGATAGATTGTTAGGTATTATTACCTCGGGCAGAAATGTGTTGCAGTTATCTGCAGGCTATTTTTTAATTTTCATTAATTCTCTCTAAAAGGCTTTAAATATTCTATTTGGCATTTTTTTTTGCACCATCAATTTATATCAATAGACCGATCAGCGAAAAACGAACCATAAAAATGCTAGTTTTTTTTATTTTGATAATATTTTTGGCAATTTTAAGGTACATTCATTAACTTTCCTTGTTGTACTCCACGGTAAAATAACCATCACTTTGTTATTATATATGGTCCATAATTAGTCACCATGAGCTGTGCGCTACTGAGTTGCGTACAACCAATATGCCCTTCTTATTCCTTTGCTATTGTTTGCACAGATTTTTTTAAAATTTTCTTTACAATTACAGGTACTCTTGGAGTTGTTACTGGCTGGGGAGCAACATCTGAAGGAGGAGAACGTAGCGAAATATTGAAAAAAGTAGATGTGCCACTGGTTGAAGAGACAAAGTGTCGTGCGCTATATGGAAAAATCATAACCAACAGAACCATTTGCGCTGGATATGCAGAAGGTGGCAAGGATTCTTGCACACACGACTCTGGCGGTCCTTACGTCATCGCCGGATCATTGGCTGGTCTTGTATCGTTTGGATTTGGTTGCGCAGAGTCAGGACTTCCTGGAGTTTATGCTTCTGTTCCTACATTTAATGAATGGATTATACGTAATGCTGGCATATAATAACTTTCATAGTATTTGTTACATATAGAATGTATGGATATACTTAAATCGTTAATAAAATTATTTACACTAAGATATTTTTTTCATTATTTGTTGGTACATAAATTTAATTAGTAGTTTATATGGAGGATGAGGTAATAAGGTTAATTTATTTATAGATTCAATTTTGGTAAGTGGCGTTTTTCCGTTTTTATTTTAATTTTTTAGTTTTTTCAAATTTTAAATGGTTTGAACTATTAAAGATTTACTTTTAGACGAATCTAACAAATCATCTTGTATCTCATAAATTAAAGACGATTCTGAAACGCAGTTACCAGATCGTAAAAAGCTTTACATAATATGGCATAGTTGCTCTAATGCAATCAAATATAAATAATATAATACCTTCAATTTCAAACAAGGTTAAAATACTGTCAAAAAAAAATCACTTTTTTGCAATAATCATAGAAAAATATTGGAAAAGAAATATATTTTGGTATCAAGAAATAAATAAGAAAATAGTACAAATTGAAGTTTATTAGAAAAGCCAGGCCAATGGATAAAAATGGGTCGTAGAAAAAATAATAATACGTCACTGTCAGTGTCTTGTAATAATGACAAAAAAAATACAGAAGAAAATGAAAGTGAAATATGTTCCGATGATGAATATTTACCTTTAAAGTATCTAAAGGACGATAAATTCGATAAATATTTAAATAAATTTAAAATTTCAACACAGGATAGGAACGAAGCTGAAAGTCAAATAATGTAAATAAATTAAATGAGACTAAAAATTGTAATGATTGCCTAAAAAAATTAACAAATCAGCAGTTGCAATATTATGTTCTACTTGTAAAAAATGGAGTTGTTTAGAGTGTGCAGGTAGAAAGAAGAAAGATATATTGGAATATGAGAAAAATAAAATTGTTTGGAATTGTTCAGTATGTACCAATAATAATAATATGGAAAAAAATAAGAAAATAAAAAGTATGTTGGAAAATCTTAAAACAGAAAATGCATTTCTTAAAAACATAATTTATGATATGGATAAAAAAATGGACTATTTAATTAAAAAATTTAAACAATTTGAAGAAATAGAAATCAATACAAAAATAAATAAATTTGAAAAGGATATTAATCAAATTTTTAAATTATTAGAAGAAAAAGAAACTAGTAAAATTGATTATAATAGTAAGTTATACTCAAATATCCTGAAAAATAATACAAATCAATCATACACAAAGGAAAATGTGCCAATACTTATTATCAAACCCAAAAAAAATCAAAATAGCCGTGAAACAAAAAATGAAGTACAGAAGAAGGTAAATCCAACGAGCGTAAATGCATCAGTATTTGAAGTGAAAGAATTAAAGAATGGCGGAACAATAATTAAAAGTAAATCTAAAGATGAAACGTTTAAAAAATTAGTTAACCAAGAAATATCATTGGGTTGGAATAAAATTAAAATTAAAGAAGACCTAAATATTTTAATTTGCCATAAGTGCTGTGGATATGAGCACAAAATAAAGGACTGTAGAGAAAATAAAATATGTTCTTTTTGTTCAGAAAATCATAACTTTTGGAACTGTAAAAATGAAAAACAAATCTGTAACAATTGTAGAAATTATATTGAGAAATACAATAAAAATATAAATTTTGAACATCAAGCAATAAGTAATGAATGGTCCATACATCAACAAAAAATTAAAATAGCAAAAGAAAAAATCAATTACTGGTATCAAAAATAAAAATATGAATACACTAAAAGTTATGTATTTAAATGCAAGATCGATAAAAAATAAAATGGAAGATATCGAAATAATGATATTTGGAGAAAACATTGATATTATAGTTATAACAGAAACATGGGTGAATAAAGGGGAAGAAAAGTATTATAATTTTAAAAATTTTAAGTCAATATTGGCATGCAGAAGAAAAAGAGGAGGTGGATTGGGAATTTTTATTAAAAGAAATATTGAAATTGAATTATTGGAAACGATTGAAAATGAAATATTTTTTATTTCAGTAAAACTAAAACAATATGATATCATAATAAGTGGAATTTACAGACCACCAACAATTAAAAATAATATATTATTTACATTTTTGGATGAAAAATTGGAAACTTTTGCAGATTCAAAATTTGAGAGTTATTTGCTAGGAAATATGAATGTAGATATTTTTTAAAGTGACACACAAGGAAGAAGAATAATGGATATTTATTTAACGAATAGTTTTAAAATTTTAAATTCAAGTATATCAACAAGAGATGCACCTAATAGCAAATCATTAATTAACCATATAATAACTAACTCATCCAAAGATATACGATTAAATTTGGAAACTAGTCAAATAAGTGACCATAAAATTCAAATTATTGAAATTCCATTAATATTTAAAACAAAAATACCAAAATTTAAAACAATTAAGTTCATAGATTTTGATGTAAAAAAGCTAAAAATTGAACTAATCAATATAAACAATAATAAAATATTAGTAAAAAATCCTTATAATATTTATGAAGAAATTATAATAAAAGCATTTGAAAAATGCTCGTATGAAAAATCGATTAAAATTAAACAAAATTCAAAATCATGGTCTAATGAAGAGTTAACAAGAATAATAAACATTCTAGATAAATACTATGAAAAATATAAAAGAAATCCAGATAATAAAAACTTTAAAGAAACATACAAAGATTATAATAAAATTGTAAAAACATAAATTAAACAAACAAAGAATGCGTTTTATCGTAAACTATTTAACAATGGAGACCAAAAAGCAATATGGAACAATTTAAATTTAATCCTTACAAATAAATCAAATAAAGAAAAATTAAAAATTGATCATCTAGTTATAAATGGAAACAAAGTTGAAGATAAGAATGAAATCAGTGAAGAAATGAATAAACATTTTGTAAATGTTGGAGAAAAACTTGCAAAAAAAAATTATGAATACACCAAGAATTGTATGTCTAGAAAATGAATCATCTATGTTATTCCATATGAATGAAATTTTTGAAAAAGATATTGGAGATATAAGTCAAGTACGTAATAGAGAAAAAGCCAGTGGATTTGATAATATAACAGTCAAAATTATACAAAGTGTCAAAGTAGAAATAACTCCAATCTTAAAATATCTTATAAAACTATCATTGGAAAAAGGAATTTATCCAAAAAAATTAAAAATAGCTAAAGTGTTTCCTATTTTAAAAGCAAATTCAAAATCTAATTGTAACAATTATCGTCCAATTTCTGTGCTATCAGTAATTTCAAAAGTATTTGAAAAAATTGTTCAACAAAAAATATCCAATTTTTTAGAAAATAAAAAATTATTATTTCATGGCCAATATGGATTTCGTAAATCTAGGAACACGGAGGTTGCAGCGGCAAATGTTATCACAAAAATTCAAAATAATGTTGACAATAATAAAAAATGTTGCCTAGTGTCTTTAGATTTAAGTAAGGCATTCGATACAGTAAACCATAATATTTTATTACAATGTATTTATAATATTGGAATAAGGGGAAATATTTATAATTGCTTTCAAAATTATTTAACTGACCGTAAACAGTTTGTACAAATTGAAAACACAAAAAGTTCATTTAAAAACATTACTTGTGGTGTACCGCAAGGATCAATTTTGGGACCTATTCTTTTTCTAATACACATAAATTCAATTTCAAACTTAAAATTAAAAGGTGATTTAAAATTATTTGCAGATGATACAACAATTATATACTTTGAGGATGATATAGATCAAATTTTAGATAATATAAAACAATATTTAATTCAAATTTATTCGTGGCTACAAAGTTTTAAATTAACTTTAAATGTTGAAAAATCTTCTTTTATGATAATAACTAAAACAAATCAATGTGTTGGATATAAATTTAAATTACTTTTTAATGGACATATTATAAAATATTCAAATACAATAAAATTTTTAGGTTTACATATACAGGGTGCCCAAGATAAGGAGGGCCTCTATGGGGATCTCGGTTATGGTAAGAGCTACAACTTTGATTAAATGGGGAAAAAGTTGCGCAATCAGAGGACTAATAATATGGCATAAAAAAAGTTTTAGTAATATTTGTAAGTTTTGAGATATTAAATAAAAACTGATATTTTGGATTTTTGATTTTATTTTTCTTTGGCGTTATTATTAAAGTTAGAGCAAAACTGACAAAACTCTCTCACAGCAACTTGTTATGAACTTAAAGATTACATCGCAATTTTTTTTATACGACGTTTCGTTTCCAAGCAAACACCATCAACTTCATTTTTTCTAATACGGCCCTGATTTCTTATTGTCAAATTTTGAGAGCATTTTTTATTCTTAATTCAATGATGTCCAGACAATGTTGTTTAATTACGTTTCGAGCCTTTTTAACCATCTTTATGAAATTTTCAGGGTCCGGACCTGGATCCTAGAGTGTTGCATATGCTTTTTCAGCTTTTTTAATTAAACCTTACGATACTGTTTAAAAAAAAATAAAAACTTCCTGGGTTTATTTTCTTTGTGAAACAACACAAATCTACGCTGTTGCAAACTAAGTATTTTTCTTTTCCCAAATTAGCGAAGTAGGCATTGGAAAAAAAAATGAGTAGTTATGGTGTCAGACAATTTGGCATTACTTCAGTTGAACTAAATATGGCAGGTTATTATTCAAATGAAGAAAAATTTGATATGTTATCATGTTTTATTTTAAGCGGAGAAAATTGTAATGTAGCGGAGCGGATGTATTTGGACAAATATCCGGAAAGGAGACAACCAGCTAACCGGACTTACAGTAAGTTAGTAACTAACCTTAAAGAACACGGTGCATTTAAAAAACCCATGCTCTCCCGAAAAAAAAATAGTAACCAGGAAAAGGTTTTCAGCGTATTATTAGCTGTTACTGAAAACCCTGGAGTATCAACTAGAGAAATTGATGAAAATGTAGGCGTAGCGAAATCAACTGCTCAATTTATTTTAAACAAACAAAAATTTCACCCATATAAATACAGAATTTGTCAAGGACTGAGGCCAGGTGATGCAGAAAGACGTCGATCATTCTGCGAATGGTACACCAGAAAATGCCACGAAAACATAAATTTTCCTTACCAGATAATTTGGTCTGATGAAAGCATGGTAAATCGAAACGGGATCTTTAACAGAAAAAATGTACATTACTGGTCTAAGGAAAATCCACGTGTATTCAAAGAATCAAGACACCAATACCGTTTCGGATTTAATATGTGGGCTGGAATTTTGGGAACAAGAATAATAGGACCTTTTTTCTATCAACATAATTTAACATCTGAGCATTACCTGAATTTACTCCAAAATGACTTAGAGGAGGCTCTGGATAATTTACCTCTGGCAGAACAACGCGACACTTGGTTCCAGCAGGATGGTGCACCTGCACATAATTCAAGGGTAGTTAGAGAGTACATTTCAGCAAGATTTCCAGAAAAAAGTATCAGCACTTATTCTGTAACACCCTGGCCGGCGCGTTCCCCAGATTTAACCCCGCTTGATTTTTTCCTTTGGGGATATATCGAGAATTGTGTTTATAAGCAGAATTTTGAAACAGAAGAAGAGCTTAGACAACTAGTGCTTGCAGCCTTTCACAGCGTAACGCCACAAACGTTAACTAATGTCCTAAATAATACAGTTTTAAGATCCTATTTATGTTTGGAGAACGACGGAAATCACTTTGAACACCTTTTGGAAAATTAATTTTTAATGAGTTAATGTTAGTTTTATTTCAATTAATTAAAGTTTAATTATTATGGGTTCGGAATCAGTATTTTACAATGTTAAATAAATAATTAAAAATCTATTATGTAATTTTATTATTTTTTTTTAAATTCATAATGAAACTAAAAAGATTACGTTGTTACCATCTACATCCATCATTTTCATTTTTTTAATTAAAAAAGCTGAAAAAGCATATGCAACACTCTAGGATCCAGGTCCGGACCCTGAAAATTTCATAAAGATGGTTAAAAAGGCTCGAAACGTAATTAAACAACATTGTCTGGTACATCATTGAATTAAGAATAAAAAATGCTCTCAAAATTTGACAATAAGAAATCAGGGCCGTATTAGAAAAAATGAAGTTGATGGTGTTTGCTTGGAAACGAAACGTCGTATAAAAAAAATTGCGATGTAATCTTTAAGTTCATAACAAGTTGCTGTGAGAGAGTTTTGTCAGTTTTGCTCTAACTTTAATAATAACGCCAAAGAAAAATAAAATCAAAAATCCAAAATATCAGTTTTTATTTAATATCTCAAAACTTACAAATATTACTAAAACTTTTTTTATGCCATATTATTAGTCCTCTGATTGCGCAACTTTTTCCCCATTTAATCAAAGTTGTAGCTCTTACCATAACCGAGATCCCCATAGAGGCCCTCCTTATCTTGGGCACCCTGTAGATGAAAATTTAAGTTGGAGAACACATATTAATAATTTAAGAACTAATATTTCTCCTTTAATTAGTATTTTATACAAAGTGAGATATTACATCCCATTAAAATTTTTAAGAAATATTTACTTTGCATTAATATATTCACAATTGCAATATTTAATATCAGTTTGGGGTTCTGCCTGTTTGTCAAATATCAATCCTTTAAAAAAATTACAAAATAAAGCCATAAAATGCATACATAAATTACCATTTTTAGAGCCTACTGTAAATTTATATAAACCAAATAATTATTTGGATATAGAAAATTTATATAAATTAAAAGTAGGTATATTAATTCACTCAATCAATGAAAAGATTAAAAATTCTGAAATAAAATTTATTGATAGCACAAAAATTCATGAGCACAATAAAAGAAAAAATTAAAATTTAAAAACTGTAAAAATAAAAACTAATTTTGGAAAAAAATTAATTCTTCATGATGGTATAAAAATTTATAATAATATTCCAAAACAAATTAAAAATACAATCAATATAAAAAAGTTCAAATATTTATTTAAAAAACATTTATTAAAAACATAACATATTATTGTTTTCTTTATTTTTTTTGTTGTTGTTATATATGATAATATAATTATTGTATAATTTTAACTCTTTATCTTAATTAATTAAAAATTCTTTTACTTAGAAATTTCCCTGTAATAAACTTTTGTAAAGTTGGTTGGGAAATTAAAATATATAAATAAAATATATAGAAATTACCATGTGCAAGATAAAGAGGTACCAATAATAGTAGGACAACCCGACCTGAATATGATCCAACATGGAAAGGTACGGAAGGCATACTATTCATAAAATAGAAATTAAACGTCTGACGAATAAGAGGTTCATTCCTCAGGCCTATTTTTGAGAAAAATACAAAAAACATGTTCACGAAGAAACGATTTCCTGACATCAACGGTTCTTGGAAATGTGCCGCATGAGAAACACCCAGGACACCCTGGATGTGATGCGCTAGGGTTAACTCACGCTCCCACCGTGCCTCACGATACACTACATGGAGACCAAAGAAAATTTATGGGGTTAGAAATGTTAACTCCTTGTTAAAAAATCGCAACACAGTAGAAAGAGAAAGAAGAGAGAGAGAGGTGTGTTAGTGTGCCTGCTGGCCATCAGAGGCGCAATGGCGGGAAACTTTAACACCGGTTTTAGAAATTTTCAATTTTATTATTAACATTTGAACGAGTTTTTATTGATTTAATTTGTGATTTAATGTAAGTATTATTAAATCACAAATTAAATGAATAAAAAGACGCACAAAAGTATTTATTTTATGGAATAAATAATTCACGTTTTTATATTAACCAAGATTTGGAAAATAAGGATGAAAGCACTTTATCGCAAATAACTATTTTTTCTACATTTATTTATAATAAAAACTGTATTGACAACCATAACAAAAAATAACTGTTTAGAATAAACTAATGTCCTTAGGTTACGTCTCACAGGTCTCACTCATCAGGAATTTTCTCAATTCATATAATATATCACAAATACTGTATAAAACACAAGCACTAGGATGCAACGAGACACGGACTAAAATATCCATAAACTATCAGGTGATTCTTACAGTATTCTCTGAAACAAAAGAAACAGTATAGGGTAGACATTAAATTTCTCTGTAAAATATGGCCAATGGCCAAGTATCTACTTATCGAGTTAGCTCAAACCCTTATCTTTGTGCCATTCTGTTATACTTCTAATCTACTCAGTAACACAAAAATGTTAAAATTATCATTTCAAGAGACTAAACTTATCTGTTCGTAACTGATAGATTGTTAGGTATTATTACCTCGGGCATAAATGTGTTGCAGTTATCTGCAGGCTGCCCAGTGATATTTTGCTAAGGTTGGCTTGTTAACCAACACCTATTACGCATGTGAAACATTTCATGTTAATTTATTTATTGTAAACTTACATTTAGTATATAAAAAATTGGTGTAAGTGTAAAATCAATTTGATAAACAATAAAAAAATAATTACCTGCATAGTAGGCTGGAATAATAACTGAAAAATTACACACTTCGGCGAAGTTTTCTACAATAGAAACTAATAGAATTGTATTAAATATTAAAATGATAATAAAAAAATTATTTAATTTCCTGAGAAAAAAACGTGGACAAGAAAAATTGACAGTTTTGACATAGCGGGCTGGCTGGTTTGTTCCAATTAGCACCTGGCGCAGTTTGGGAAGCGTTATAGTAGGTCAGAATATAACTGTCCTTCTCTTCTATACGTGCGACAGAACCCGGTTACTCGGCCAGCTGGAGAATCGTCAAGCGACAACAGCGCCAATTTGACTCTGATGACCAGATGGCGGCAACTTGAGATAAATGACCTCATGATGCAAAATCGCCCATTTAAAGTTTCACCGGGGGGCTGGAGACTAGTAGCTCAGTGGTGATTATCTATACGTGCGTCGGTAGGTCGTGCTTGGACTGAAATGAAAGCGTAAACATTTCTCTTTAAAATAAACTAGGATTAACGTTTCTCATTTTGCGGTAAGACACCTTTTTAAAGCGGTCAGATACATTAAATTTGTAGGACTTATTATTTCTATTTCGTCAATATTTTTTACGGTAAATACAATAACACAATTTATTTTAAAAACTATTACAAGGATTCAGTTATAGCATAAAGTAGTGTCAAAACGAACAGTCCAGGAGGCATGTCCTGAATTAAGTGTGCAACAAATAGGGGAGATTTTTTTATTACTTGTACGACCAAAATTTAAATATCGTCCAAAGTTGGTGCATGGTTGATACCTGTACCAGGCCCGGACTGGGACCATTTGGGGCCCTCAGCTAAAACCTGTAAAGGGGCCCTCTACCGGGGGGTCTGAGTGTTGGAAATTAGGTGCTTGAAAATAATGAAAACGCGTTTTTACGCTATTTTGGCACTTATAAAGTAGAATAAATTCAGCTAGGTTTTTATACGAATATTATGATTTTCGACTTTTGTTAGCTTTATTATTCATTAAAATAAGAAATTCACAGTATTTTTAGGATACCACAACACTACAAAACACATATATATGTTTAGGCATAGACAATGTTTCCAGTGTTTGACATGTGCTTTTTCTATTCTGTTTGAACTTACTCAATCTGGACTGTTTACCAACCTGTATATTGCATATAAATTTGTTCTTACCATACCTTCTACCCAAGTCACATGTGAACGAGTTTTTTCTAAACTTAAAATAGTTAAAAATCGACTTCGGTCATCTTTAAGCCAAGACCTTATATCCAGTCTGCTTTTTATTAATGTTGAGAGGGATTTATTTTATGATTTGGACAAAAATAAAATAATAGATGAAGTAGCTTTAACAAGTGAGTTGCTTACAAAGAAGCTGTTACTTTAGGCCTAGGGGAGTAAAATGTCGAATAATCTCAGTTAAGTTAAGCCCCTTCTATTCTAGTATAACAACATTGTAAACTGTTAAATACGCAGGATTTAAAAAAAAATGTTAGTATTATTTTTCTAATCCCTAAAATCCGTTTGTCATTATTTTTATTACACAAATAATTTTGACATAATTTATTAATACTTTGGGGTGAATAAAATACTGCACTTTATTAGAACTGCTAATAATTACAACGGAGTTCAAAATAAAGTGCAGTATTTTATTCACCCCAAAGTATTAATAAATTATGTCAACAGAAGAACAGAAGAACTTGTTGCAAACGTTCGTGAAATAATGCAAAATACGCCAACAAATTGTATAAGACGCCTGTCCCAAGAAGGGGGAAGATCTTATGGAACATGCAGGACTATTCTTAAGAAGCAGCTAAATTTATCTTAACATAGTATAAAACAAAGTCGCTGTCCCCGTCTGTCCGTCCCTATTCTTCTATGCTTAAATCTTTAAAACTACGCAACGGATTTTGAAGCGGTTTTTTTTAATAGATAGAGTGATTCAAGAGGAAGGTTTTTATGTATAATTAGCGACCCGCCCTGGCTTTCGCACGGGTGCAATTTCAGAAAGTGGCATGCCGGGTACTAATATATCGGGTTTGTATTTATACCAGCGGGTTGCAACGCAGGCCGGATACACGCTAGTTTCCTTATAAAGTGCAAGTATTCCAAGAAATACAAGCCGCAGATTTTGAAAGACGCAGGAATTACTCTCAATGGTTTACCAAAAATTTATTGGAAAGAAATGATTTATTATACCTGATATTTTTTTCGGATGAAGCCTGGTTCCACCTCTCCGGTTATGTGAATTCTCAGAATACACGCATGTGGAGTAGTGAAAATCCCCATTTTGCAATTTATGTAATTATTTTTCTTTTTCTTTCTGTATATTATTATTCTACTTTGTTAATTTTGTAAACAACAATAATAAATTTGTATTTGTCTACTTATTTTATTACTCATTAGTTTGGCATATCATGTCGTAATATGAATTTGACAAAATTTTAACCTAGATTTGGTTAGATATGTCGTGCCCATATCATTGTGATCTAAACTAAGCCCTACGTTTTTTAATCCAAGCCCTCTTTAATGCAAATAATTTTTGCTCGCACGGTATATCGTCCCCATATCATTGTGATCTAAACCAGCCCTACGTTTTTTAATCCAAGACCTCTTTGATGCAAATAATTTTTGCTCGCACGGTATATAAAAATAGAAAAAAACGTCATAAAGAAAAGTTGATTACAATAATTGAAAAATATATTCAAATACAAAATTATAGCCTTTTATTAAAAATAAATGTTTATATCAAAACTTTAATTTAACCCCGTATAGTGATTTTTGAAAATATTTTGGTATACTACATTTTCTAATTAAACATAATCAAATCACTTCCAAATATATTCCATCAAGTTGAAACAAATGTTTGTTGCAAAGTTACTACAAACCCAAACCCGAGCAAACCCTAACAAACCCGAATAAATCTAAATAACCCTGACCAAACCCAAGCAGAGCAACCCCGAACAAACCCAAACAAACTCGCGTTTTTGAATTTTTTTCAAGAAATGGATAGATTCCTTATAACCGAATTTATAATATATACCCTGTATATAACTTTTAAACCGATTTTATTTGTAGACCATACTTGAATTTTTTTTTATTTTTCGTAATTTTTTTGTTCTCCTTATAGCATCTTTTGCCATGGAAAACACATGAAAATAATATTCATGAATGATATTTAAAATCGGATTGGAGCTAAAATTAAGCGTTTTTACTGTAAGTTTATTGTATTGTCTATTTATTAATATGCAAAATGGATTTTTCCATAAATTAATGATTAATCGATATGATTTATATTTTTGTCGAGGGTCGAGGCCGTTAAAAAATTATACGGGACATAATACAGGACATGTTACCGAAGTAAGTCAATTATCTATAGTTATAGTAGACAGTACCTTAGTATTAGCATTGGTGCTAGAATGTAAAATATTAGAAGACAATTTGAATTTGTTGACGAATTTATAATACATTTTCTTAATTGATCGTAACGGAAATCCACTGTTAAAGGTATTTTGTTTTATTATGTTTAGTTTTTGATTAAAAGCTTTTCCAGATAAAGGCAGATTAAATAATAATCGATTAAAAGTTGCAAATTTATGGGAATAAGGAAAAATATAATTAAATTGGATTATGTTATCTGTTGAGGGTTGTCTGTTAATTTTAAAATTAATTTTATTTATATCCCTTATTAAAAGAATAACCAGAAAATGTAATTGACCATTATCTTCAATTTCCAGTGTGAAGTATATTTTACAATTGGATTTATAGTAACATAACGCATAAAATCTTTTAAATCCTCATCACTAGGACTGGGCGATATTGATATTCCAATATCGAATATCGAACTTCTTCGATTTTTTCAAAAATACAAACATTTGAATTATTTTTTGGAAAAAATTAAAATTTGACAGATAATGCGTGATTCGCATTGCCTACTATTTTTTTGCTTAATTTTCATCTCGATCAAAGCAGAACTTGATGCCAAATTCGAATTTTGAATAAAGCTATTAATAAAAAAAAATCCCATAATAATATGATGCGGACTTTACTGGTGACACTGTATTTATAATATAATAATTTTATGTTTTATCGATATATCGAATTACGATATTCAAAAAATAAAATATCGATATATCGAATAACGATATTTAAAAAATAAAATATCGATATATCGATATTATCGATATATCTACATTATCGATATTAAAAAAAATATAATATCGATATTATCGATATTATCGATATATCGACTTTATCGATATTTTTTTTTAATATCGATATTCGATATTGGAATTTCAATATCGCCCAGCCCTAGTCCCGATCTCACAATTATCGACTTTTATTTATGGGGATATCTGAAGCCCCATGTGTATAAAACCAATTTCAATAATTACTTAGATCTCCTAAAATGAAAAATAAGAGAAGTTATTGCAAATATCCCAATACAGCAAGTTAAGAACTCTTATCGGGAATTCAGATGCGCTAACTCGGCGGTACCACATTTCAATAAAAGTTGTATAATTTATGATTCGAATGAACTGAAGGAATATGACATGTAATAATAAAAATACATACTTCAAAAGTAAGCAAATAAAAAATGTTTTTTTTACAACAAAATCGTTACTCGGCCAGATATAATAATCATATTCGAAATAAGAAAGCAATAATAGTTGTTTGTTTTTACGTAAATTTATTTTAAACGAAATCAAAAAAACTAAAAATGTTGTTTCTGACGAACCCTGTATAGTAATCGCAAATGGGATATTAGATATTGTAGTTCCAGCACAAGCAAAATTTATTTAATAAATCAAGGAATTGAAAATTAGAGTTGAAAAAAAATCCTTAAAAGTAAAAATGTTGTTTTTGACGAACCCTGTATAGTAATCGCAAATCTGATATTCGAAATTGTACTTTTAGCACAAGCAGACGTTTTTATAAAGAATTACTTTTTCTTCTATACCTACTAATAAAAACTTTTTCCTCTTCCAAACTGTATCTATGTGTGTGTATTTATATATAAAAGGGAGAGAATTATATAGGCTAGCGGACATAAAAGTGTGACTGTAAGATAAAGAAAAAGGGGGTTACCAAGTTTTAGCAAAACTCACTGCCCTAACCGCTTTTTTAAAGTAAGGACAACTTTTAGAACTTAAACTTTTCTGAATTTATTCATTTTCTTCTTCTTTATTATTCAAATTACAGATTTCACCTTGGAATTAATTTTTTCTTCCCCCACTCAAGATTATATGAATTTCCGTCTTAAGAAAATACATTTTTTTTTTGGTTTACAAAGTCTTATAGATTTTCCCATTTAAAAATCTTTCTTTTACGAGTTGAATTAAATTTCTACAAACTCAGTTACACGTATAACTTTTTCTTCACTATTCATATCGCTCACCGGCGACAATAGTGGCACAACTCAATATTGAACATTATGGAGGAAAACTGCATTTAAAGTTTGCGTTATTTTAATTTTTCATGTTGTAATGTCATTTCAATATCATTAATGAACTTGACTGTGATTATTGGTGGGTTTTAATGTGCTAAATTATTGGGTACTGCTAAGTTACTTTTTTGTTTTTAAAACAGGTCATATTTGTAAGATGTGCCAGTGCCCCTATTGTTGAAATCAAGTGACACGGTTTTGATGAAAACTTATGAAAAGTGTAATCAAAACTGTTAAGTTATTTTTAAATAAAACGAAAATATAGGAGATACTCTTGCTTTATTGAAAAATGCCGTTATAAAAGAGAAATACGAAACAACAGAAAGCTTTCCTACGTTAAAAATACAACTACATTTTTTGGAAATTCAGTCTTCCTTGACGTCTAATCATTTTTTATTTAAAAGTTACACTGTTATAAAAATAACTGTGACAATTTTTAATAGCTTCTGTTCTTAACAAAAATATGAGGTCATCATATTTTTTCTTAGCATGGGTATAGGATTATCGTAAGCTTTCTTCAGTTCAAAATCTGGAAAAGTAGAGTGGGATGTCCTTGAACGTCTTGCATTAATTACTTGGACTTTTTACTAAATTTAACTAAAATAGCCAAAAACACAAAGTTATAGTGGCACAACTCTAAAAATGTGCCACTAATGCAGAAACAAATCGTTACTATTTCTTAGATGTGTCACTATTGCTCAAACATAACGAAGCATAACTAAGCACAGTCAACGGCAAACCGGGCAAACTGAAAATATGCCAGTGTTGATGCAATTTAAGGGGCTCGGCACGCGGTATTTCGTTATTGCACAAGCGCCATCTCGAAGAGACTATCTGAACTAATTTTATGCCAGTATTGATGGATGAAACTTTATCAATTTTTAAATTTTTTTACGTGTTTTAATGTTTTTTGTACTTTTTTAAGATGTGCCACTATTGTCGCCGGTGAGCGATATGTTACACCAACATACCATTTTATCTTTTATTAAGGTTGAATCTCATCTACCATTTTCTTTTCTGCTAACACCACCAGCAATGCTTTTTCTGTCTTCTAATGATGAGCTTTTCTACATTTGAAACATTTAAAAGAATATATTTTGTATTTTGTTGTGTTGTCATTTTTTATTAACTATATTTTCTTCTTTAAGATTTTATAAATAAGATGAAAATATTTGAAACTAAATTTATACACTGATGCACTAGACAAAAAAATAGGTGATTCAATTTTAAATTTTATAAATTAGTTTTATTTATTTTTCAGTAAATTTAAATTAATTAAAAAGTTCATACTGATTTTCAAAAATAAAATGTTTTATCCCATGATACCTTGTACCCTCAATAAACTACTTATTTCTGACTTTCTGACTAAAAATTTACTTGTTCACATGCCTCCATATTTATGTAGATGAAGCCTAAGAAAAATCATAACCAGTCAAGTAGTAGTAGTAGTCAAACCAATAAAGACTGAATTAATTTACGACGTACCGCAAATATGGAGAATATGACGTAACGGTCAGCGGTCCTTGAACATGCTTTATACAATTTTTATTCTAATTAATTTTTTATTAGGCTTCAGTTAGGCTATTGAGGATAAATTAAAACCATTTTAATATATAAAATAGCCCAACTGAAATCTATTTACTATTGTTAAAATTTATAAATGATAAATTTTGATATTATGCTAGTTCTGCTGTAAATTGATTTTCCCCCATTTCGTTATTTTTTTTTGTTAAAAAAATGTTGCAAAATGGGAGATAAGTTATCAAGACGTAGTTAACTAGTAAACAGTAAGCACCAAATGACGTTTAGGAGGTGTTAATACTTTAAGCTTACTACTGATTAATATCGGGTTTCTATCAAACAGGTAGTAAATATAAAAGAAAGGAATACTATATTTTCATTCATTCATCCTCGTTTTCCGCTACCAAGATGAACCAACTCATAACTCTATATTTGCCATCCTCAGTGTTAGCCCGGGTAAGTATAATTTTAAGAAGTAATCATCACATGAGTGGCCACAAGGTGTGTCC
The DNA here is from genome assembly GCA_963969555.1 of Polydrusus pterygomalis. NCBI lineage: Eukaryota > Metazoa > Arthropoda > Insecta > Coleoptera > Curculionidae > Polydrusus > Polydrusus pterygomalis. The sequence goes on from OZ018375.1 coordinate 73,921,959, forward strand.
ACTGTCACTGAATTTCTGCAAATTGGGACACACGATTTACTATATTTTAAAGATATTGAAACATATACCGGGTGTGCACGAAAGGTGGTTCGCCCCTCTAACTTTTTTGTTTTTCAAGATAATGGAATACAATTTGGGGGATTTGTATACGACATAAAACTGTATTTTTTGACAGGTGACTTAACATTATGGAACTACCGGTTTAACCGGAGGTGACATAAACTTTCTATTTTTAAATGGGACACCTGGTATATTTGTCCTTTTTTTGACTCCATATGGCATTCTAAATACAACGATCTGTCACTTGCTACTTTTGCCACCAAGAAAAAAATTTATTTTTCCAAATTTATTGTTCTACCTTAAAATCACTTATTTCAGTTTTTTAATCTTGAGAAAAATACAATTTTACTATTTTTGGTCCAATGCTATGTGCTATGTAAAATTTAACCTTTAAAGTTGTATAACTCATTTTTTTTTAACGGCAACATGGTGGCTCGTCGGGTTAAGAAAAAAAAATTATTTACGATTATTTTGATACCATACACTATTAGGTTTTAGAAAAGCTGCCATTAAAAAACTTTGAAATTTTAACTTGGAACTTTCATAAAATGAAGCTTCTTCTGAGAATAAATTTATATTTAAATGCATCGAGCACCCTGTGACTAGCAGAACTGATAAAACAAAATCATGCCTTGAAAAAAATTTACATGCCGACAGCTTCTGCCAAAGTAAATTAGTTTGTTTTTTAAAAAACATGGAAAATACTAGTTTTACAAGGAGTGAAAAAGTTGATATGTTATTATTCTCAGGCCTATTTCGCATTTTCGGAATCAGTTTTAGGTAGCTAATAGTGCCGGGTTGGATGACGCCGAATAAAATATCTTTGTGCGTAAAGTCGTGCAGCATCGGTTGAATTCTTTCTAGATTCTCCAAACACTAATAACATATAAATTTTTTCACTCCTTGTAAAACAATTATTTTCCATGTTTTTTAAACAACTAACTCACTTACTTTGGCAGAAGCCGTGGGCATGTCAAATTTCTTCAAGGCATGATTTTTTCTTATTAGTTTTGCTGGTCACAGGCTACTTGATGCATTTAAATCTAAATTTATTCTCAAAAGACGCTTCATTTTATGAGAGGTTCAGTTTAACTTTTTAAAGTTTTTTATTGGCCGCTTTTCTAAAACCTATTTATGGTATCAAAATAATCGTAATAAAATCCTCTTTTTTCTTAACCCGACGAGGCAACCATGTTGCCGTTAAAAAAAAATAGTTATACAACTTTAAAGATTAAATTTTACATAGCACATAGCATTGGACCAAATATAGTAAAATTGTATTTTTCCCAAGATTAAGGAACTGAAATAAGTGATTTTAAGGTATTCATAGCCATCTAGATAAAACAATAAATTTGAAAAAAAAATATTTTCTTGGTGACAAAGAGTGGCAAGTAACAGATCGTTGTATTTAGAATGTCATATGGAGTCAAAAAAAGGAAAAATATACTAGGTGTCCCATTTAAAAATAGAAAGTTTATGTCACCTCCGGTTAAACCGGAAGTTCCATAATGTTAAGTCACCTGTCAAAAAATACAGTTTTATGTCGTATACAAATCCCCCCAATTTTATTTCATTATCTTGAAGGACAAAAAAGTTAGAGGGGCGAACCACCTTCCGTGGACACCCGCGTATATCCTTAAACTGTTTCACTTGTATTATAGATTTTCAGATTTACCTTTTATTTTACAAGCCATGAATTAAAAATATAATTTTTGCCAAACAACACTTAAGCCTTTAATAAACAGTAATATCTATTGTTTAATCAATTTTTTTCTTTTGTCACAGGCGAATACCTACAGCGAGCGTATAATGCAGGCCATATTAAGCGAGAATGATTATAACACGAGCCGGTTACCGTGACTGTTGTATAAATGTTTATCCAAGCCCTAAGACCCCTTAATTTGGCAAAAAATTATATTCTTAAGGTAGGTACTAAATGAAAAAATAGACGCTTCTCAATGCAACTTCTTTACACAAGGGAAGTATTTAATGTAAGATCTGTGCATGTTCTTAAAATATGTTCATTTGTTTATAAAAATCACAAACTAAAAAATGATAACTTTGAAGAAGTAGTCCATACTCAAAGTGGAGTTGAATGATATAGAAAAAAGAAAAGCACAAAATCTTTCTCCACAATTTTATTAAGCAAAAAACTAGGCGAACAAAGTAAACTTTGTAAAAAACTCCCTAATTTTTATTTTTTCTCTTCATTTCCCACCCACAGTGGCGTTGCACTGGTCCTGGACTTTCATATGCTAAAATATTTTCTGTCTTTTGACTATAAAAAGTTTTTTAACTCCTCGTGTTTGCTATTGAAAGCTCCATTAAGGCTTATATAGTCTCACTTTTTATTTTCTCTACTGCTAATAACGTCAGCTTTGTACCATTTACTTTTTTCCTGATGACGAGTGTTTCTACACTCGAAACATGTCGATTTAATTCTAGGTTCGCCCAGTTTTTTGCTTAATAAAATTGTGGAGAAAGACTTTAAGCTTTTCTTTTTTCTATAAAAAATTATATTTTTCACCCGTATCATACTAGAGGCAAGGTTAATACTAGGTTCGCCCAGTTTTTTGCTTAATAAAATTGTGGAGAAAGACTTTAAGCTTTTCTTTTTTCTATAAAAAATTATATTTTTCACCCGTATCATACTAGAGGCAAGGTTAATAGGAGAATTATTATACCAAATAGCAACACTAATATTAATCCTCGATTTGTCAATTATTTGGCGCCAAAATTTTTTAATCTTATACCATTATATACCGTACGAGCAAAAATTATTTGCATCAAAGAGGGCTTGGATTAAAAAACGTGGGGCTTGGTTTAGATCACAATGATATGGGACGATATATCTAACCAAATCTAATGTTAAAATTTTGTCAAATTCATATTACGACGTAATATGCCAAACTAATGAGTAATAAAATAAGTAGACAAATACAAATTTATTTTTGTTGTTTACATAATTGGAATACTTGCACTTTATAAGGAAATAAATTTAGCTGCTTCTTAAGAATAGTCCTGCATGTTCCATAAGATCTTCCCATTTCTTGGGACAGGCGTCTTATACAATTTGTTGGAGTATTTTGCATTATTTCACGAACGTTTGCAACAAGTTCTTCTGTTCTTACAGATGGTCTTCCTGCTCCTTTTTGTGTTGAGAAGAACTTGTTTCCCTAACACAGCCACGGTTCTTTTCAGCAATGATAAAAATCCCCAGCAATAAAAGCAACGTTAGGCAAATGTTCGTTAAAATCGTCCATGTACAAACCTGGATTGTATTGCCACTCACCATTTACTCTAACCCCGTTTCGAAAATACGCTTTAACCATGAATGTTTTGTGCTGTTCCGTAAAGCCCATGCATTGTGTGAATTGTTTAAGAAATTGGAAAAATTAGCGCTGAATCAAATTACTTGTAACGACTGTCAAAGATGACGGAATAACTGATTGATTGTTAATTCAGGTAGTTACTGACACCCAACAGGTATTCAGCTCTACGAAGGATTACGTCCTTAGATGCAAGGCCCTCTTTGATGCAAATAATTTTTGCTCGCACGGTATAAAAAATATTACTAGAATTAAAATGTTTAAGATAAAATGTCGATAATTTATTTTCGACAATAATAATATGAAGAGCTTTATGTCACTTTTTAGAAGATAATAGGTTTCCTGTTTTACCAATTCGAACTAACCTAGGTCGAATAGAATTTCTTTTATTTTTGTATAATGTTTTTTTTCTTGTAAGTCCTGTTATTCTAAGCACATACAGATGTTCAGTCATCTAGGTGTTTTTTTTCCGGCTTATCTTTTTATACATTGATCCTTATATGCATTTGATATAGTATATATTATTATAGTACCTATAAGACTTTATAAATTGTTTTAAAGCTATTTTGTAATTTTTAATGTATTCTGGATTAATATTTTTTTGAATAAATAAAAAAAATGTGTATTAGGGTTTACAAATACTGTGCTTTTACCATCCATCCATATGTAATTTTCATGCACTACTTTCAAAATAATTCATTATTACTTTTTAAACACACAAAGCAACACATTTACATTTACATCAACGTATTTTGGTATATTGACATTTCTCGTTTCCATAGTAACGGCAATTGTGCACGACGGGAATGAGATTAGATAGTCCAGGAGTCTGCGAGTGATTGTGGTCAGATATTTCGCGGTAGCTTATTTTTAGCTATCATGAGATTAATTTAATATTATAATGGCCATTTACTCGAAACTTTCCGACCGATCGAATTTATGTTAAGATATTTTGTTTATTTAGAATTACAGTAATTCTTGTAGATCTGACTCACATACTAACGACTACCAATATGAATATTTGAAAAATAATTGCAGGCGTTCGGCAGCCACTAAATATCACAAGTACATTAATATAAACAGGTATACGTTGTGTCCAAGAAAGTATGCAACATAAGGGAAAGTTTTTTATCATCGATTTCTCAGAAAATTGTATTCTTTATAAAAGTTGACGCATGCCTTAAAACTATAAATGCATATTTCATATTTCACCTGCAGCTAATAGTAAGGGAGTAAATGCCATTTTTTCGAAATTGCTTTAAGAGTAAAGTACCTTAATTATTAGAAATACAGCAAAATTTTAATTGGAAATGTTCTTGCAAATTAGCAAGTTAGTCCAAATACGAAATTTGAGTTAAGTGTCACATTTTTTAATTTTTTTTGGTTAGTCTCTATTTTCCCTTAAACGGTACAATTTTCCCTTAAACGGTACACCTCTGGTCGATATTTTGTTTACGCAATTTTAATATATTTATTAAATAACTTAAGAGTGGGTTTATAATTAAAATGGAAACTTTTTAAAACCTTTCAATGTTACGAGTTGGTTGAGATATTAGCGTGTTGCACGCCTACTTAAACACATTTTAGCCAACTTATGCTCTAAACAAAATTATGATAGAATCCAACTCTATTCGTATTACTGGAAATAATTATTAATTTATTTGTTATTTTCACCCAGTACGCTTAAGTCCAAAAACCTATTTTAAAGAAATGCATATAAAAAAATTAAAAATTGACCTCACTCAAATTTTGTATTTGAACTAAGTTTTTAATTTGCAAAAACATTTCCAAATAAAATTTTGCTGTATTTCTAATAATTAAGGTACTTTACTCTTAAGGCAATTTAAAAAAAATGGCATTTGCTCCCCTACTATTTGCTGCAGGTGAAATATGAAATATGCATTTATAGTTTTAAGGAATGCACCAACTTTTATAAAGAATAAAATTTTCTGAGAAATCGGTGATAAAAAACTTTCCCATAAATGTTGCATACTTTTTTGGACACTCTGTATATTTGGTATCATAGGAACGATAAAGGTGCAAATGTTGTTTGTCTTCTACCATATTTGGAACTTTCTTTTGGATTAAATTATTTTTTAAATTGGTTTTATTATACGCTGTTCAATGTATAACGTTGAAGTAAATCGTGCGGTTTTGGAGAAATTCGGTAACAGCGAACGGTAAAAATTGGTTCAAATTTTTCAAATATATAAACAACACAGAACGTAAAAAATTATAAATTTAAACTAAATTAGACATTAGACATTAATTTATTACTTACATGTTATTTGTTACATTTTATAGGATTATATAATATATTATCACATAATATACAGTGTGGCCAGTGAACAGTAAAGTCCGCATCATATGTGATTTTTTTTTATTATTAGCCTTATTCGAAATATGACTTTGGCATAAAGTTCTGCTTCGATCGAGATGAAAATTAAGCAAAAAAATAGTAGTCACGTGATTCGCATTATCTGTAAAATTTTAATTTTTTCCAAAAAATAATACAAAAGTGCCCTATTTCTGAAAGTATCGAAAAAGTTATTAGAAAACGTTTTTTTAAATGCAGTTTCTAGCCCACATGCAAAATTTTAGCTGCCTAAGATAATTTTGATTTTTTACCCATATTTTGTAAATTGCACCACTTTTGCAAAATAAGACTCAACGCAACCTACATAAAATTTATTAGTTTTGACAATGCTTTATTTCAGATACATTTTCTTCAAAGTAGCGCCATATTAAATGTGTTTTTTTCTACAAAATCAAAATTGTGCTATTAAAATTTGGTCGCATGTGATGCAAAGTTTATTTGTTTTTGACCCTGTATAAGGTAACTTCATAAAATAAGTATTTTTAAAAACTTAGTTTGTGTCTGAAAGTAATACACCTTAATATTAAGACAAAACAGAACAAAGTGTCATCAGTAAAGTGTTCATTATGTGGAAAATAAATTTTAGTGGTGGGTAAAAAATTAAAATTATCTTATGCAGCTAATATTTTGCATGTGTTGCGAGAAACTGCATTTAAAAAAAACTTTTTTAAATAACTTTTTCGATATTTTCAGAAATAACCAACCCCACTTTTGAATTATTTTTTAATTAAAATTTGACAAATAATGCGAATCAACTACTATTTTTTTGTTTAATTTTCATCCCGATCGAAGCAGAACTTGATGCAAAAGTCAAATTTCGAATACAGCTATCAATAAAAAAAATCCCATATGACTTTACTGGTCGCACTGTATACTCGCTGGCTTAAACGCCGGAGAGTGGTGTTCATTAACATTTGTCTCACTTCTCCAGGTTTTGTGCAGTGTGAATTTTAGGCTTTCTTCCTTTTTAAACTTGTCGTTATCTAACAAAACTGGTCAAAATCCATTACTAGGTGGGGAAACTCTGGTTAAAAATCCTGAAATCTCGTGTTAAATAAACCCGCTAGCCATCAACCGTTCTATCATTGCTCAAATAAGTTCCGTTCACAGAACCTTTGGGTGCTGCTTTTATTATCAAACTTGATATGCTTAGAATCAAGACTTTAGACTTAGATTTTTCATTGCCATGTACCTTTAACCTATGTTACCTTTTCAATAATTCACTGGCCGACAAACTTTTTTTTTTTGTTGTAACACAAAGCTAAATAGCATTTTGTGGTAGAATGGACCTATCCAAATACGAAAATGAGAAACAAAAAGTTGTAACACGTAACGTTTTCTTGTTACATTTATAGTACCACATTTAATGATACAATATTTAATATATTGAAAAAATAATTTATGAATTTTCTAACTGTGTATATCGACTATGTTTAAATTTTTACACCTACTTAAACATACCTTACATCTAAGAAAAACACAAACATTACAAATATTAACTGAACACACTAATTAAATTTTATTTTTTCCTTTTATGAGGGGTCATATCTTCTCTTTTCAAAAACCAACAGTAATCACCCATCATGGCTGGATCCCATCGTCCTTGATAGCGAATTTCCATTGTCCTGATATCCTGGTGGAACCTTTCACCCTGCTCGCTGACAGCTCCCAAATTTTCAGGAAAAAATGACAGATGGACAGGAGGAAGTGAATGTTTAATGACATTCGGGCACCAAGCGATTTGTAGGAATCTAAAAGTTCATCAACTATAAACTGTTGATAGTTTGCATCCATATTGTTGCCCAAAAATCCCCTTACTATACTAACAAATGAGTTCCATGCTCTGAGTCCCTGCCTGGTAAGCTTCTCTGTAAAGTTGACATCGTCCAGCAATTTTCTGATTTGTGGCCCAATAAAAATGCCTTCCTTTAATTTGGCATCACTTAACTGGGGAAAGACTTGTCTTAGGTATTTGAATCCATCACCGTCTTTATTCATAGCTTTCACAAAGTTTTTCATCAGCCCAAGTTTAATGTGAAGAGGAGGCAGAAGGACTTTTTTGGGGTCTACAAGAGGTGCAAACTTAACATTTTGAGATCCCGGTTGAAATTCACTTCTTTGTGGCCAATCTTTTATTACATAATGCTGATCGACTGCACGACTGTCCCACAAACAAAGAAAACAGCAATATTTTGTAAATCCTTCCTGAAGTCCTACTAAAATTCCTACAGTTTAGGTAATTTTTTTGTTATAAAATGCATCCATTTTAACCGTCCCCTAATTAAATTGACTACCTGCTAATGTAAAATGGTCTTATTAAGCTATTGAAAAATGGTATGTATTGGGGCGAATATTTTTTTTATTATTAGAAGGGTATTTCCATTTTAAAAATAAAGAGCTAACCTGTGTTAGAAAAATCTTGTCGGCCAGTGAATTTAAGATATGCGTGACCGATTTCAAGGCATATTTGGAAGACACATATTTTTAATCTTACCATAAATCTGAAAATCATTAGTCGGTTTTGACTAAACTATATAAATGTAAGATGCCAACATTATAAGTATACTAGCTTCATATTTTACCTTTTGTTTGAAGTATCGGTCATTACTTGCAAATACCTACCTCACCAGAATACTCTTAATTTGAATATATCATGCATTTTTTTTTAATTTCAGCTGCTCCCAGCTATCCAATAAACTTCCAAAACTTTACCCAATTCCACCCAACCATTGGTGGCAGAATCGTTGGAGGAGACGAAGCTAATATCAGAGACTTACCATACCAAGCCGCCCTTTTACGTAATGGAGGTCAAATTTGCGGAGCTATAATTATTAGTGCTGATACCATCTTGACAGCTGCTCACTGCGTGGCGCCAAGTATTATTTCGAACATTAATCAATTGGTTCATCCCAGTGGCGAAGTGGAGGTCAGCAAATTGGTGCGAGGCAAATTATAATTCATGAATTGTATCAAGATTCTCGAAATTGTTCGCCTGACTACGACATCGCTGTTATAAAGTTACAGCAAAGCATTAATGCACCAAAGGCGATTCCTATTTTTTAGCTCCTGAAAATCGTCAATATGCTGCTGGTAATTATATTCACTTTTTTTTCTTTATGAATATAAAAATATTCGGAACGCAAAATGCATAATCAATAAATTAGGGATTAGAGTATATTAGATTAAAACGTAGTCAGATAATCATAGAATAGAGAAAATAAAAACTAAATTATTCAGCTTTTAAAAGTAATTTTAAAAAACATTATCGCAGGGTAGGGTTGGAAGACTGATGTGCCAACTAATATGTTACTATCACCAATAGTTATTTTTAGTTCTTATATTTAATAATTTTTATATTTTGGCACAAATTAATACCTTTATTACAAGGGTAAAATTATAAAAGCTAATAAAATTCTATTAAAGTAGTTTCTCCCTCTTTAAATTTTGACACATCACCATGCACATTAATTACGACCATTCTAAAATAGATTTGTTTTACTAGGTACTTACGCAGTTGTTTCTGGTTTGGGCACCACAGCCTCGGGAAATGAAGGCGAAGTCGAAACCTTAAGAAGGGTTGATGTGCCAGTAGTTGCTGAAAGCCGATGCCGTTCTGTCTAAGGAAGTATTAATTCAGAAAGGACTATTTGCGCTGGTTACCCAATGGGTGGAAAAGATTCCTGCCAAGGCGACTCTGGTGGTCCACTTGTTATTGATGGAGAATTGGCGGGCATTGTATTGCAATTGTAAATAAATGGGCAAATGTTATTTTCTTTATTTTTTCCATTTATCATAAACTATATTTATTAGATAGAACTCGAGTTTTGTGAAAGCCGTAAAATTTCGTTAAATTAATAATATTAAAAATAATATTATTCGAAATAACTAAAAATGACTATTACCAAAATATACACAAAAATATTCTTAATAAGGCTTCAGACATTGCTACAAATTAAAAGAGTTCCAACGCAAAAGTTTATAAGATTCATTACTCCACATTATGATTATAGTATCTCATATTTTAATAAAATTTAAAAATAGACAAAAATAATATAGGACTCTGACTGTTACTGGAAACAGATTCTGATTTCTTAGAGTCGATGCCACAGTTAAAATATATAATAAATTAAAATATTCTTAGTTTCATTTCAAAAGTTTTCTTCGTTAATACTGTTCTGCTTCGACGTGCCAACAGCGCGGCGCTACGGTGTTTAGGAAACCTTATTTACTAAAAACATAGTGATATTCCGAATTGTGAATAACTGGCTTCAATCGGATATTGTTTTCTCTATCGAATAATAAGATTTAGGGGACTTCATTTTAGTTTTGTTACCTAACTATTAACTATCTGCGAAAACCTTTTTTGTGGGATTTTTTTTTTGAAACTTTTCTGTCGAAATTTATTCAGGTTCGAGATATTAGTAAAAATGTATAAACTATACCATTTGGTCATTATCTAAAAAACGTTTAGAGATACAAAAACTTATTAAAAAGCTAACTAGATCTTTTCAAAAGAAAATTTTGTTATTCTATATATTTTTCTGATAGAAACATATTACATAATATAAATACAAGCATTATAATCACTATATACTAACACATATATGAATTAACTAACTACACATTTACAGGCAATCTATTATATAAATTAATAATATAATGGTCGTTTTGGATATGCGGTGAAAATCTGGTAACCCGCTCTTCTTGTGTTGTAAGTGTAAATAATTATTATTTCTTTTAGCATATAGCAGAGATTGGAGAATATACTAGCTTGGAAGTGTCAAAACACCCTATTTTTTTAAAGATATGACGACAATCTGCTCTATGCGAAAAGTGCATAAGACATGGATGAACGAAACAACCCAAGATATGATGTTAAGGTAGCTTTTCTGAGACTACTTGGTAAATATATTTTAATAAAATGTTAAGATCATTTCTTTGACAGACAGTTCACATGATCAACCCGCTTCAAATCCTATAGACATACATTCCAAGGAATTTAACAGGTTTCACATTATCTGTCCCAGTCAGTTTCTCTTAAGCTAAAATATAAACATTCGCTTTTTGGCTGAGTAAGCAGTTCTGCAAGAAACCAGTCATGGGTTTGTTCAGTGTATCTGTGATATCCTGCACAGGTGCAACAGAGATTACTTTAGTGTAAAATAGTTAAATCATCTACAAATAAAATATGAAAACCCTTATCTGAGCACAGCGGTAGGTCGTTAATATAGCATAGAAAGAGAACTGGACCAAATCATAACCTTAAAGATCCTCGATCGAAATGTTTCTTACCTTTGATACTTGACTCTGTGATACAACGTATTGTGATCTCCTTAATAGATGCAACCCAATCAAAGAGGTGCTATTTGACTTTAAACTACATTATTCAAGTATGTTGTGTGATAAGCAATCGGACGCCTTGGTCAAATCTAAAAATTCGGGTTTGTATGAGACGTAACATTTATAAGTTTTTTAAAGGGAAATAAAATTGGATACCGAATTGCATATAATATTGTTCTATTTAGTCCTTACCTTTTGTGTTTTCTATGATGGAGAAAACATCAATTACCTTAATATAACTTACTTGACGAAAGCCAAATTGATTCGCATTTTAGGTTTGATTTTGTTCGGGTTTGTTGGTTTTTTACCAAATCCGACGCGACGTATGTTAAAGTCATTAGCAGTTAAGACTGTGCAAAAGGTTCACTTTTGTCTTTATTTTGTTTATTATTTGGCACATGGCTTTTTGTGGGTTTTCAGAATCATAAATAAATCTATTGTGTGCCCTTTTTTTTTGCTTTAGTTATCGCAGCCAGGTATTGATTACGAAACGGACTGACTTGGGTTTTATATGGAATCTCTATTAGCACCAGCATTCTTGGTAGTACAGTATAAAACGCGAGGTATAATTTATCAAACCGGATGGTTTCATTTAACGAACTAGTCTTGCAAATTGCACAAAATGTAAATATTTCAAAAAATTTTGTATTTAAATCTAAGTAATTGTCTATTTTCGACAAGGTGCCTTATGTTCATAAAATGCAAAAAAAAGCCAAATGTGATATTTCTGTGGGGTTTCAGCAAGTAATTTCTGCCTAAGAAAGTGGTACAATTTACCCAACTTTACCGTATCCACTATGAAATATTTGACATCTCATTTACAGGGTGTTTTCTTTTTACATCCAAAATCAGAAACCCTCTTATTATTGTTCTATTGAACAGTGTCACTTTTATCAAATGAAACATCCTATATATTTTTCTGTCATCCCTTTCTCTAATAGTTTTGGAAATATTTTTCGGAACTTTTGGTTCTCGTTATAGCGTCAATACATCTCAGCACCCATAAAAATAATGTTGGTAGATGACATTAAAAATCAGATTCAAGTTAAAATTAAGCGTGTTTACTATAAACTTTATTGTCCAATTACTAATACGAAAAATGCTTGTTTCCAGAAATTAATTAATCGGTATGAGTTAAGTTTTGTAGGAGGCAGATAAAAAATTATATTTTTGCCGAAGAATTATACAGAACGAATAATTATCCTGGGCGGCGAATACCCAGTCCTTGACTCCTAAAGTAATTAACTAATATTATTTTTATTTGTTTTTCATGGCTACTGAATCTATTGACAAAACAATATGCTATAACGAGACGAGAAAATGTCAATATATAATATAATAAATTATTTCAAAAATTGATAGAATATGCTTTAATAACAACAAACTAATTTTAGAAACAGTGTTACATGTTTCGCTCGTGCCCGACCATCATCAAACCTATAAGCAAAACATCCTTAGTTATATAAATAAAAGCCTAAGAACTACCTAACCTAACTACAAAAAATAATTAAATATAATAAACATATATATAAAATAATAAATGGTACAAAACCAAAGGTAGCCCACGAGGTAAGATTCTGGTAGATATTTTTCGCCCTGACTGTCCTACATACACTGCCGGACCCCGGACTTTGAAAGGGAGGTAATGTTGTTTTTAATTTTAAAGATATGTTGTTTTGGTTGGTTGGTTGGTTTTTTAAAGGCGGGGGTCGGCTTCGACGTGTGGCCCAAGCTTCTTTCACTGCAGCCTTCTGGCTTATTGTGCGCCCCAGTCTTGTTAGAAAAAGTTTGTTTCTTTTACGGGGTTCAGTAGTTTTCTTCCAAGTTTATCATCACCACGTCGAATGTTTCCGAAGATTTTGAATCTTTTACGGTTTAGCGCTTCGCAGCTGTATATGATATGAGAGGCGGTTTCATCCTCTTCACCGCAGAGTCTACATTCAATGGGTCCATTATAGAATCCCATTCGTTGAAGGTGTTTTCTTAAGTGACAATGGCCTTTTAGTGGGCCGGTCACTTGTTTTAACTGGGTGTGCGTCAAGAGCAGCATTTCAGCTGATAGCTTCTTCAAAGCCTATCGATAACGGCCCGTGCGTGTGCCTGGCCAGGTGTACCGTTCCATCGAGATAGATGTTGTTTTTGCGCCCATCTATCTAATGTTGTTTTGGTTACCTTTTTTGATATTCCAAGGGCTGGTTCTGGGCCCCTGAAATTTTGAGCAGATCCGGTTCTTGCCAGTTCATCTTCTTTTTCGTTGCCTCTTATCCCTGGAACCCATAGGAGTTCAACCTTGTTGTTTCTGACTGTCAGATCTTTTAGGTCGTTAAGGCACTCCATTGTGATTTTTGATGTAAATCAGAAGAAGTTCAGAGCCTTCAGGGCAGCTTGGCTGTCCGACAGGATATGTACCTTTTGGTCGTGGGAGCCTTTTTCAAGATTATTTTGTACGCATGCTTGTATCGCATGAACTTCTGCTTGGTATACTGTGGCGTAGTTTCCCAGGTGGATGCTGATTTCCATTCTGGGTCTTTTCCCAAATATACCCGCACTTACTCCGTTGGCCGTTTTCGATCCATCAGTGTACTAGGCCATTGTCTAGTGATGGAGATTTTCCTTTGAACCACATATCAGGGTCGCACCTGACATTAAATGGTTTTGTGAAGTTATATATCGCTTTCATGCGATCGGTTTGCATCTCCAGGAGCTCGTCGTTCATAAGGTCCGTGGCTCTTGTGTGCCCTATTTTCTCGGGGCGTTGTTTCCATTCCCCGTTTGCTTTCATGCTAGAGGCGCTGCAGTTGGCCTTCATTTTGAAGTGTATATCTAGTTGTGTTAGTCCTAGTATGACTTCCATTGCTGCGGTGGGGATGCTTCTCATCATGCACAAACAGGCCAGCCTCTCTACACTGTTGAGTTTTGTGGCTGTCGTGATCTACTGTATTTTTGTCCACCAAACTACATACCCTTCTGTCATCAGGGGTCTGATGACTGTGACGTATAACCACAGCACCATCTGCGGTTTGAGTCCCCAAGTTTTCCCAAACAATCTTCTGCATCTCATTAAAAACATTTTTGCCTTGTTTAGGTAATTGTTCATATGTCGGTTCCATGTCAGTTTGGAATCCAGGGTTAGCCCTAGATATTTGACTTCGCTGACTGTTTTTCTCTGTTCACCAAAGATTTTTAGATTGTTATAGTTCCCTGCCTGTCTTCGTTTGGTGAATGGCAATGTTTCAGTCATAGCAGCGTTGACTATGAGGTTTACCTTCTTACACCAGCGTTGCACGATGTTTAGTGCCCTTTGCATAAGCTCTGCTAATATAGTGGCATATGTACCGATGAGTAGTATTACCACATCGTCTGCATAGCCTTGGGCGTAGACGCCCTCTGCGTTAAGACATGCTAGTAACTCACCTACCACCAAGTTCCATAGGAAAGGTGACAATACCCCTCTCTGAGAATAACCTTGCGTTACATCGGCCTTTGTAAGCTAGTTTTGACTTGCCGGTATTGTAGCATGTTGTGGATCCATCTTCGTGTGGTATCGTCGACTCCATGTCTTTGTGCGGCAGACATCATTGCGAAACAGGAGGCGTTATCAAAAGCCCCCTTGTATGTCAATGCAAACGCCTAGGGCTATTTCTTTCTGATATAGCGCTGTTTCGACCATTGTTATTAGGTTGTGTAAGGCAGTATCACAAGATTTGCCTGGTTGATAAGCATGTTGGTGTTCGTGAAGGGGTTCCTTCATGAACTAATATGCCTGTCTATATGTTTCTCTATCGCTTTTAATAAAAATGAGGAGATGTTGTTTTAGAATTTTTTTTGTGGTTTTCAAAGCTATATAAGTTGTAAGGATATATATGTTATGGAAGTAACGATCTATTCTTATCTTTGGCACTAGAATTTAAAATATTATACAGAGAAGATAATTTGAGTTTGTTGACGAATTTATAATAATGCATAATAATTAATCTCAACAGAGATCCATTATGAAAAGCATTTTCTTTTATTATATTTAGTTCCTTATTTAATGCATTTTTAGATAAAGTCAGATTAATTAACCTTCAGAAGAAAGAGTTAGAAGTTGCAAATTTATGATCATAAGGCGAATTAGAATTAAATTGGATTATCTGTTGACGATTTTCTGTTAATTTTAAAATTAGTTTTCTTATTATCCCTTATTAAAAGAATATCCAAAAAAGGTAATTGACCATTATTTTCAATTTCCAGTATTAAGTATTGGATGTATATTTATATTAACATAACGTATAAAATTATTTAAAACCTTATCACTGCCGCCTCAACACAATGCATATATTATCATCAACGTTTAAAATTTGGAAAAAATTTTAGGTTTTCTATATTGTTCATAAAAACTTCGATTAAAAATAGAGAAAGGCAACCCTTTTGTTTAATATTTTTCTGTTAATGAAAAAAAATTCTTCGAGGACTATTGTTAGTAGCAGCGAAAGAAAGAACTATTAGGTTATAAAGCCCTTTTCTGCTAAACAATCCTTCTAATTAACACAGACATTCTAAAGAAGGGACACTGGGAGCAAGGATTTTATTTTCTAGTAATAACCTAAAAAAAGGCATAACATTGGAATTTTCCGTGTTGAATTTCTAGTATTAACATACACCTGATGTTTTTTTTTTGCATGGTATACTTGTCTATTTAGGGTTATGGTGACTATTTAGGATAAACTAAAACCATTTTAATATAATATATAAAATAATCCAAAGGAAACAAAAGTAATGCAACAATACAATTCTTTGAAATTTTTTGAAGTTTAACCATTAATTCTATGTACGACACATACCAGGAAACTGCAACTCTGTACGGGATCTTTATATGACCCAACTGAAGACATATAATTTTAATTTACATTTACTATATAATTATTGTAAGTAGTAATCATAGTAGTTAAGAAAAAGCTTAGCAATCTGGCAAATAAACCAAAGTGATTCGTTTTGCCTACCCTTAAATATTCCCGCAACAACCCTAACCACCTGTGCCCTCGCCTAACCTTCCCGATCTCGTTATAAAAGCCAGAATATCTTTCCAGGCGAGGGCAATAACTTCCTCAATTCGGAGAACCGCCGAGCCAAAGACCTGACGTCTTACACGTCCCCAGAAAGTGCGGTGTCTCTGTCCTGACACTCAGAATTAATTGAGTCCTCCTGCACTCCAATCAGCGTCATATGTTTTCTTAGCCGACAGGGCCCGGCAAAATCCCTAATAATGGATTGAAGGCCCGTCGGTATACTGTCCAGAAGCCACTCTAATCTGAATTTGTCTACTTCTGTTATGGAGTATGGCCTGTCTGCATCCGTGGGTTTGCCGCCATTGTTCCGCAGAACGCCATATGACCCAGCCCCTTAAGAGCATACCTCGCATGTTGACTTGAAATTCCTATTGCGGCTCTTAGAAATGGGTTTCGGCGCGTTTGGCGAGCTTATCTGGTCTTTCGTTGTCCTGCATCCCTTGGTGATCCGGTTCCCAGGCTAGTTTATCTTTCTTGATATCTGAAAATCTTTTTGAGGCATCTACGCCTCTTCAACGAGTATTGATGTGACCCTGGGTTTGCAAGGGCAGCTTGGCTTTTTAAGAAAATATATATTACCCGCTCTTGGTACGCTCTGACCTCATCTAGACTTGCAGTAGTCAAAATAGCGCAAACCTCTGCCTCAAAAATTGACGTATAACTACCCAGTGGGTAGCTCCTACGGATGTGATTGACATACAGTATACTCGTATACACCAGCTCCCGAAGAGGACAGAAAATTCCAGTCATGTTGCAGGCCAGAGCATCTTCAGGAAATATTACTTCGTTTTTCTCCCGCTGTTCCTCACTCGTACATCCTGTTCAGCCAGCTAATTACTGTAAAATTAATGTCGTTGGCGTAAAGATTCTAAATCCGCCTTTTTCCTGTAAAATGATTCATACTTTAAGCTCAGTACTGATTATTATCGGTTTTTATCAAACAGGTAGTATCGGATGAGTCAACGATTCCGCGGAGTAATTTTATGCTTTGAAGATAAGATGTGTCAATTATAAGCTCTTGTATTAAGGTATGGTTGGATATCTAGCACATTTTAACAATATTTTGCATTATACAGGGTGCGCCCAAAAAGTTGGGGACACCCTATACTTGAATACATTTATTATTTCTACGTGTAATTTATACATTTTTATTAATGGATGAATATACAAAAAAGGTATAGTTTTTTAGATAATTCGACTTATAATGAAAATTTTGCATTTGCAAGCATCTCGTTGTTGTGAAAATGCTACTTAAATTTTGACTCTAAGCGATTCATAATTTTTATGCTTACTAAATAAAGTCAAAAATACATATTTACCATGAAATATTTGACGTCTCATTTACAGTAGCCATGGAAAATAAATGAAGTAGATGACACTAAGAATCAGATAAATGTAAAAATTAAGCATTTTAACTGCAAAGTTTATTGTTCAGTACTCAAAATGAATTTTTCAAAAAATGAATTAATCGATATGATTTATGTTTTGGGCGAGGCGGATAAAAAGTATCTTTTAGTTTTAGTTTTACTAAAAGTGATATTATTCAATTAGAAATTTTCTGATTTTGGTCCTTCAAAGCACCCTGTAAATGAGACGTCAAATATTTTATAGTAAATATATTTTTTTCACTTTATTTAGTACTAGCGTGTACCCGGCCTGCGTTGCAGCCCGGCATTATACGACGTCGCTTTCTGTGAGATAATAAGGCGAGTTCACCATCACGTCAAGATTTATAAATACAAACCCTAACCAACCTCTAAAAGATTACTGTGACTCAACCGTTTGCCGGTCCTTCCACAATTCACATTCATGCATAAAACATAGTCTAGTCTGTCTTTGTCTATTCCGGCTTCGGATCGATCGTTGAACGGACCGGGGACCGGTTAGGTTGGGTCGTTCGTTCTCCCTACTCTAATTTATCAGTGTTTCTCTACAGTATTATGCATGTATTATACATAAAAACCTTCCTCTTGAATCACTCTATCTATTAAAAAAACCGCTTCAAAATCCGTTGCGTAGTTTTAAAGATTTAAGCATAGTTAGGGACGGACAGACAGCGACTTTGTTTTATACTATGTTAAGAAGTATAAAAATTATGAATCACTTAGAGTCAAAGTTTAAGTAGCATTTTCACAACAACAAGATGATTGCAAAAGCAAAATTTTCATTTATAAGTCGAATTATCTAAAAAATTATAAATTTTTCGTATATTCATCCATTAATAAAAATGTGTAAATTACACGTAGAATTAATAAATGAATTCAAATATAGGGTTTGTTTGTTTAAAAAAATGTTACTTTATGACGCCCTACTTTTTGGGCGCACCCTGTATAATTTAATATATTTTTAAAATGTGCCAGATATCCAACGATACCTTAATACAAAAGCCTTTTATCGACAAATCTTATCATCAAGGCATAAAATTACTCTGCGGTACATATAAAAGAAAGAAATACTATATTTTCATTCTCATTCATTCTTTCTCGTCTTCAGTTACCAAGATGAAGCAACTGGTTACTCTATTTGCCATTTTCAGTGTTAGCTTGGGTAATTATAATTTTAAGAATTTTTCAACGCATTTTAAGGTAACCCATCTTTTGTTACCACTGTCGCTGAACTTCTGTCAATTCTGTGTAGCATTGTTGCGTAGTGTAATTTATTACTATTGTGTGTTCATCGAAAACTTTTTGGGCATATTTCCTACCTTCTGGTGCAATTAGGGTTGCCCACCGTCCTTTATTTGAAAGGACAGTCCTTTATTTCAAAATTATATCCTATGTCCTTTTGAAAGGTGTGCAAGGACTGCAAATGTCCTTTAAAATCCGAAAATAAATAAATATATTTAAGAAACCGCAAATAAACTAAAAAAAATAAAAGAAGACTCAACCCATACACAGTCCATTACATTAATAAGCTAAGACTATAATGTTGTAATATAAAATGTAAAATTGGCAACATCTGAAAAATGTCGGTAAATCCCCGAACTCCGATTTTCGTTTAGTTTTTTCTGTGTGTAGGTATATTGCATTATTATGTGTATTTGTATTAGTGAAAATTTTTTACATAAAATTATTAATGAAGATGTGTTTGATTGTTTATTTTAGGGTTTTTAATTATTTTCATAGCAGTATATAAGCATAAGCAGAATTTCTACTTTTTTCTGGTTACTAATTCGCATTTTTTAAAAATAAATATAACTGTTACATTGACATCTATTTTGTCACTTGCTTGTTTCTAATAAAGTGCCCCACACACTATGAGACCTGACTCGAGGCCTCGCACGAAACGGTATCACGTCTCAAGAGACCCTACACCTTGAAACAATATCAGTATCAGGCATACGCGTGTTTGTGGAGGTTGTATAATAAAATGTCATTCCACAATCTTTCGAAGGAAAAAAAAATTCTGTTTGTGTCGTCGTAGGTTTAGTAGTTTTTGAAGATAAACATAAAAAAGAAAATGGTCTACGAATTGGTAAAGAAAAAAGTTCTCTCATATACCACTCTTAAAAGAATGGCAGCAAAAATGAACCCAAAGATTATTTGAACTATTTGCGTATGGATGAAGAAGATTTTCATATCATTTTAAATGTGATCAAACCATATATTGAAAAGAAAAATACTGTGTTAAGGGAGGCTATATCAGCATCAGCTGAAGAGCGATTAGTAGTCACACTTAGATACTTTTACATAATACTTATAAACTTGCTGGGCAATATACAATGGTTTAAAGAAAACTGCTGCGCCTCGTCTAACAATTTTTACCCTCGTCCGAGAATATGCTATTTTTCCTAATAGATACACAATTAATATACTAAACTCCCGGACAAAAAAAAAAACCGGCACCCTGAATTTTTTGCTAACTTTGATCCTTTATAACTTCTTTAAATCTTGAATCCTATTTTTACAGTTTTTTTGTTATTTTATGGATAATTTGATTAGGAATCTGTTGAACTTTTTTATTTATGGGTCATGTTTCTATAGGGCGATATTATACCGAGTGACCCAATGTGTGTTTTTTCGTCCTAAGTTTTAAATACTCTTTGGAGTTATTGAGGATATTATTTTTCATACTGTCAATTTCAGAATAAAGTCACATGTATTCCTAACATTTTCTTTTTTTTGACTCATTACGATATCTCCATTTTTAAAAGAGATACGATTTTTTAAATGAAACTCTGCAAATTACATTATTTTATAAGACAGTCATTGTTAAATTGAGTCAACTTATGTAATTGATATACGACGTACGTAAGTATTTGACAGTGACACACTAGTGACAGCCTTCATAATAGTTATAATAATTATCGGTGTCAGCATGGTGTTAACTACAACAGACGTAGCAAAAATAGTTGAGCTAATAGAAGCGGGTAATAATAAAAGTTATGTGGCTCGTACGTTGGGATTTCCAAGGGACACAGTTCAAGATGCTTGGAATAGATTCTTGGAAACAGGGAATTTCACTAAACGGCAAGGATCTAGAAGAAAGAGAAAAACGATTGCAGCTGACGATCGCTTCCTTGTGGTAAGATCCTTAAGGGACCAAAGAGCCACTGCCGTGGTTTTAAAAAAATGAGTTGCGAATGACACGTGGAGGTAATATTAGTGACAAAACGGTTAGAAGGAGGTTAAACGAAGCTGAGCACCGTTCACGCAGACCGGCAAAAAAACCACGACTACTTCGGCGTCATCGACGAGAGCGGCTACGATTTGCCAGAGAACATTTACACTGGACTGTCGAGCCGTGGAGTAATGTTCTCTTCACAGATGAGTCGAGGGTTTGTTTTCGGTCACCGGATGATCGTGAGCGTGTTTATAGGAGAGCAAACGGAAGATTTGCTGAATGCCCATAACAGAGATAATATCTTATCATGGTGGTTCTGTTATGGTGTGGGCGGGTATTTCAGCTGATTAGCGAACTGAAATGATATTTGTGGATAATGGAGCACTAAATGCACATCGGTACATTAAAGATATTCTTCAAGAGGCAGTAGTTCCATTTGCTCCATTAATCGGTGAACATTTTATATTAATGCATGATAATGCTAGGCCACATGTTACACGCATAGTAAATGAATTTTTGGATGAGATTGGTATTCGACAGTTAGATTGGCCTGCCTGTTGAACATTTTTGGGATCAGTTGAAAAGAGCTGTTCGTCGTCGCCCTATGCAACCAGGTACTTTACAGGAGCTGAAGATAGCACTTTCCCAAGAATACAGTATAATCACTCAAGAAAGAATCGTGACACTTATTCAGTCATTACCTAGCAGAATGCGCTCTGTTATTGAAGCTAGAGAAGGACATACACGTTACTAATTTTGATTAAACTTTAACATTGTTTTAAAATTAATTGTTTTAATAAAAAAAGCTTTATAAATAAAGTCTCATTTAAAAAATCGTATCTCTTTTAAAAAGAGAGATATCGTAATGAGTCAAAAAAGAAAATGTTAGGAATATATGTAACTTCATTCTGAAATTGACAGTATAAAAATTAATATCCTCAATAACTCCACAGAGTGTTTAAAACTTAGGACGAAAAAACACACATTGGGTCACTCGGTATAATATCGCCCTATCGAACATGACCCATAAATAAAAAAGTTCAGCAGATTCTTAATTAAATTATCTATAAAATGGCAAAAAAACTGTAAAAATCAGATTCAAGATAAAGAAGTTATAAAGGATTAAAGTTAGCAAAAAATTCAGGGTGCCGGTTGTCCGGGAGTTTATTTATAACACCGAAAACCGACTACGAATCTCACGAGACCTAGCGACTAGCACACACACGTTGAGACCGGTCGTGTTTCGTCTCGCGGCAAGTATCAGTCTCCCACCCGTGGCAACCTCGTTGAGACGGTCTCGCACGATACAAACACTAGTCGATACAACAACACAGACCGTGAGATTTGATATCAGAGACGGTGGCTTCGCGGCATGCCTCGAGGCAGATCTCATGGTGTGTGAGCCATTTTTATTCGGTGTTAGTTCGGTTCTTAATAGGTGGCTGTGACTTTATATTCTGACATAACACTTAACTCTTAATAACTCATTTTCAATTAATTTGTTTGTAGCATGTAGGTTATTGTTAGGTTACTCGTAGCATATTAACATATTTTTGAAATTTTTACCACCCTCTACGTTATATCTACGATATTTTAACGTAATATTACTTTTTAAGGTAAACAAAACTTTTTATGAAGACTAAGTTTTTCTCGTAAATTCAAAGATAACATTTTTTTCCATATGTTGCCAATATTCATACACACGCTGTATAAATGTAAGATGTCTAATATTACAAGTATAGTAGCAGTTATTGTTCATATTTTACTTTAATTATTTATGGTAACTATCAGTCATTAATTGCAAATACCTACATCAACAATAATACTCCTAATTTTAACGTATTTCTTAGGTCATGACATTTTTTTAAATTTCAGCCGTTCCAAGCTATCCTACAAACTTCCAAAACTTTACCCAATACCACCCAACCATTGGTGGTAGAATCGTTGGAGGAGACGAAGCTAATATCGAAGACTTACCATACCAAGCCGCCCTTTTACGTAATGGAGGTCAAATTTGCGGAGCTATAATCGTTAGCAATGACACCATCTTGACAGCTGCTCATTGCGTGGCGCCAAGTATAATTTCGAACATTAATCAATTGAGCTTCAGAGTTGGTTCATCCCAGTGGCGAAGTGGAGGCCAGCAAATTGCTGCGAGGCAAATTATAATTCATGAATTGTACCAAGATTGTCAAGATTGTGCGCTTGACTACGACATCGCTGTTATAAAGTTACAGGAAATCATTAATGTACCAAATGCGATTCCTATTCCTTTAGCTCCTGCAAATCGTCAATATGCTGCTGGTAATTATATTCACTTTTTTTCTTTATAACGCATAATCAATAAATTAGGGATTAGAGTAGATTAGATTAAAACATAGTCAGATCATAGAACATAAATATTTAAAACAATAAATAGTTAACTAACAGGGCAACTTTGATTGTGACTTAAACAACGTTGGCAGAAATGATTTATTTGTTCTTAATTGAATGTAGATATAGAGCAGAGAACCAAGAGCCAAATAACAAAGCGGAGAAACAATGAAAATAAGAGTAATATTGTCTAAATTGATAAATGTAACAAAAGATCGATTTAAAAAAAATTCTATATATAACAATTTTTAATTAAAGAGGACAGGAATTTTGTAAAATCCCATACAATACAATATTAGCAAAAAATATTAGCTACTTAGTTCCTTTTTGAAAAACTTTAATTAGGCCCTAAGTATAAAAAATAAAAATAAAAAAGAACCAACTACCTGGTTCCTTTTAAAATATTTATTTTCTATATTTCTCGAAGTATTACAGTACTGTTATTGGTATACTAGGCATGTGGATATTTCTTGAATGACGAAAAAAATACACAGGTGTATTACAGAACAAGTTTATTAAGTTTATGTACGAGCAAGTAATGTGGAACGGAAATACAAAAATAAAAAACTACAAGTTTTAAATTAATTTGATTTCTTGAACAAAGAACCCAGTGACATATTTTTTAGGTTAGAACATGGGTTTTTCAACAAAAGCTTGATTCTGGGATTGACTGCATTTTAACATCTCTAATATTTTTTTCCCACGCGACATTTTTACGATTTTCAGAAAAAAAACTGGAAATCACGAGGGCGTCTTGTCAATGAATGTGGATCTTTGTACAAAAACTCACATTTCACGAAGTGTGTTCGAGTAAATGGGACTCTCGTTAATAGATGGCGCCACATGTTACTTTTCATCCTCATATTTTAAGGATATTTTAATAGTACGCATGCCCGGGTTATTTTAAACATAAAACCTGCTATTTCCATGTTTGGCGTTTGGTTCCTTGTTCTATAATGGTATCAAATTAAAGTTGACCGATTAGTAAATCAAAACTTATACATATATATTGTTATATATTATTGAACATAGAAAAACATAAAAGAAGTTATATATTGTCTATATAATATATTGGTTATATCCAAATTATTTTTATTTCTAGGGTTCATGTTGTGGTTAATTCCAAATTGAATTTTTTTATACAGTATGACCAGTAAAGTCCGGATTATATGGGATTTTTTTTATTAATAGCTTTATTAGAAATTTGACTTTGGCATCAAGTTCTGCTTCGATCGAGATGTAAATGAAAAATAGTAGTCACGTTATTCGCATTATCTGTCAAATTTTAATTTTTTTCAAGAATAATTCAAAAGTAAAGTTATTTCTGAAAATATCGAAAAAAATTATTAGAAAAAGTTTTTTTAATGCAGTTTCTAGCCCACATGCAAAATTTCAGCTGCATAAGATAATTTTGATTTTTTACCCAGCACTAAAATTTATTTTCCACCTAATGAACACTTTACTGATGACACTGTGTTCTTTTTTGTCTTAATAGTAAGGTGTATTACTTTCAGATACAAACTACGTTTTCAAAAATACTTATTTTATGAAGCTACCTTATACAGGGTAAAAAACAAATAAACTTTGCATCACATGCGACCAACTTTAATAGCCCAATTTTGATTTTGTACAAAAACTGGCGCTACTTTAACGAAAATGTATCTGAAATAAAACATTGTCAAAACTAAGTAGTTTTATGTAGGTTGCGTTGAGTCCTATTTTGCAAAAGTGGTGCAATTTACAAAATATGAGTAAAAAATCAAAATTATCTCATGCAGCTAAAATTTTACATATGGGCTAAAAACTGCATTTAAAAAAAAACTTTTTCTAATAACTTTTTCGATACTTTCAGAAATAACCCCACTTTTGAATTATTTTCTGGAAAAAATTAAAATTTGAAAGATAATGCGAATCACGTGACTACTATTTTTTTGCTTAATGCACAAATGAAAAATTACATCATAAAAGTCATATTATTTTTGCTCAATGCATATGGTTAACGGATTAACCTCCTTTTTCTGGACAGCCTGTATATCAATATGGAATCTAATATAAAAAAAAACTAAAATATTCGGCTTTTAAGTAATTTTAAAAAACATTATTTTAGGGTATGATTAAAATACTGATTAATTGTTAATTAAAACCCTACCATAAACATTACCACTATTCTAAAATAGATTTGTTTTAATAGGTACTTACGGCGTTGTTTCTGGTTGGGGCGTCACAGCCTCGGGAAATCAAGTCGGTGTCGAAACTTTAAGAAGGGTTGATGTGCCAGTGGTTGCTGAAAGCCGATGCCGTTCTGTCTATGGAAGTATCATTTCAGAAAGGACCATTTGCGCCGGTTACTTAACAGGTGGAAAAGATTCCTGCCAAGGCGACTCTGGTGGTCCATTTGTTGTTGATGGAGAATTGGCTGGCATTGTATCATTTGGATATGGTTGTGCGTCAGCGTTTTTCCCTGGAGTTTATGCCTCAATTCCTGGTTACTGTAATTGGATCAGAACGCACTCTGAATTATACTGTTCTAATCAGGGAAACAGCAGTAGGTTCAAGAACAATAATTTTGAGTTACTGTCAATTTATTTATTCTTTTTCTACACAATTTATTTTTTATTGGATTTTCAGTAAAAAAGTATTAAAGAACGTTACTAAATATGTCTTAATTTTTCACAAAATGGAAAATTCTGTGACTTTGATTTTTGATGAAAATTCATCAGTTACTGCTGTTTGGCTTAACACTAGTAGATATAATATCAAGTTGCTATTATTTGAAGTAAATGTAAGTAATATTTCAGCTTGTAAATATCGGTTACTACTAAATAAAACAAAAAGAAAATAAAGCAGTTTATTAAAAAACAAAACAAAGAAACACATACTTCACATAAATCCAAAAGATGAACATGATTGAAAAATTATTCGAAATGTATTAAGTCTTCTACATTATCTTCTTTTACAGAACACCAGAAATGTTGTCTGTTTTCAGGCATGAGAGGGTATAGTTGCGAAATTATACCTTGTATTTTTTTTTTGTTTAGGGATACCTCTAGAATTTTCCCGTAGTTTATTCGAAATTTCTAGTAAAAAATTTACTTTAAGAAAGTCATATTCTTTAAAGTCTTCATCTTGAATATTATTTTTGTAAAAAAGTAATCGGTTCCCTCGTCTGAATTGTACTACTGATATATCGCAAAGTAAAGTTCTATCCGCTTTTTTTGATTTGGCCTTTGAATCTCCAGAACGCCAATTTAAAACATCCTTGTTTTTCAAACAAATTGTGTTCATCTTTTCCATTTGAACGTTGTACGGCCTTGACGAAATCATTGAAGTCGTAAATGTTTCCTTAGTTTGTGGTCTTCATGCTCTGTTCCACGTACCCCGTGATGAACAGAGTCGGTACTCATAAATGTGTGGCCAGCCTCGAAATACTTAAGGGTAATTTTAGACGCGGCAATTAAATTTGATATAAGGAAAATAAACCCACAGTCGTCTCCACAAATACTTATATTAAAATAGTTAGATTAGTGTGGTGTACATGTTTCGGTACAAGGAAGTACCATCATCAGCACCGAACGGCCCAAGTGCCAATAATACAAGCAATGTAAAAGATTTTAAAAAAATTAAAACTAAAAACATGAATTACACGAGACATTTTGATTGGTTGGACGAAAACAGATTAAAAAGTTGAAAGTAAAATAAAATTCTAAAGGAATTAATTTTCTTCCTCTGCCCTACATTGTAAACAAATAACAAACTCATAACTATTTTAATATAAGTATTTGTGGAGACGACTGTGGGTTTTTTTTTCCTTATATCTATACAGCTCCCCTTTGAGATAATGGCCTACTTCCGCAAAATCAAATTTGAGTTTACAACTGTAGTAAACATGGTATATAAACACCAATATTTGTTTTGGGCAGAGCAGTTGTCTGTCCAATACAAAACATTAAGGGAATCTTTTTTCAACCAAAGCTCTACAATATGCAGATGCAATTTATTGTGCCTTTCTACCAGCCACTGCTTCATGCCATAAAACAACTGATATGTTTTTTTTTAACGCTTCTACTCTTAGCGTCTGCCATTGATGCAAATGTTAGATGGAAAGGCACAATTCTTCGTGTAAATAATGTTTTCTGGCTTGCAGGAATAATTCTTGGCAGCATTATAACTTTCTGCAAGTCTACACTTCTTACTACTTCGGTTTCGACCTTTTCCTGTGCCACATCCTTTTTGTATTCGCCCGTTCCTATTTTGGCCTTTTCAAAGTGCTTTAGTCATTTTTGACACGTTGTGCAAAAGCCTAAAACACTTTAGTTGTTAAAGATTTAAGAGATGATAAATTTAGTTCGGGACCAGCAGCTACTGTAGTATTATTTATCCAAACTCAGTTTGAGGACATTCCAATCATTCCATATGGCGGTAAACAGTCTCCAAGAGACCGACCTCACAACCAGGATTGTCAGATCTTTCTTCTTCAATTATTTAAGTTTTTTTATTAAAGATGTTTCATTTATATCAGTATTCAATTGTTAGTCAGTAACTTTCTTTGAAAGCTAGTTTGCAAATATACTTTAAACCGAGGAGTTTTGAGTGTGACAGAAAAAAATAACAAGCCATTCATTGTTATAATAATACATTCTTTAGTCCTTAAGAAACAATATAACTGAAATCAAGACAAAAAGTGTTTTCAGTGTTTAAAAACAACTAATTAACAAACCCTTGTTTCTCGTATACTTATACATAATATATTAACAAACCAGAAAATTTGGTAGAACTGGCAACCGTTCAGAATTTAGGCACGTTGTCAGGGGTGATAAGCGCCAGTTAACTGAAGCGGTTCCCGGCCCGTCTAACGATCAATTCTGCCAGACAGAGATAGGCCAGTGACCGCTGATGGCGTGGAAGAGACGGAGATAAAATATACGTGGTTATGAACTGATGGACGGGCCGGAGACTGGTTGTCGAGAATGGAGTTCTGGTAAAAAAATTAAAGCATTTTCTGAGCAGTGTCGTGCCGTGTCAGGTTCATTTTTCTGATTTTAGTTTTGTGTATAGAATTTTTGAGTTACCTAATATTTATTATTTTAATATAATATTATTATATATACAATGGGTTTATAAAGTGTAGTATGTACAAACACCTAATGTAAAACAAACTTATAAGTGTGTATACGCATTTTAATTATTTGTTTGGGACGCCTATGGTTAGAAAATTCCCACAGTTTAATGTCATTAAATTGACCTAAGGAACACTATAGTAATATTTGTTCCGAGTGTTATTATATATTAAATCTTGATTAGAACCTTCTTCATTTTCAACAAAATCGCTGTCCCCTGTGGTTGTTGCCTCATTATGAGATTTTATATGCTGAACATGCAACATATAGTTATCGCACTCCTCATTTCCTAATTTTGTGAAGCTAATGTTCATGTCGAACACCACTTTCCGATAGGTGTAATAGCTAACTTTATTTTTTGAATATTTCTATAAAACAATGAAATATGTTGTTGCAGAATTTCACGAATACATTTGTTTCCCGGTGCTCCTGATCCTCGTCTGTATCGTTGGTATTATTCTATCCGGTGGCAAATTTTTTAACAACGTCGTAATGAACTTATCATTTTTTTCGCCGTAACCAAGAGTTCTCAAAAATAATTTTTTGCATATGATCTGAGAACGTACATTTTCATCAGATAACGTGTAGATTAAAGATCTGCATCTCTTGCGTACTTCCACTTTCGTTGTTGAACGTGCTTTATCTTTTTGTTCAATTTTACCATGTACCCAAGCCCCTTGTATTATAATCCATTTTACAGAATTTATTTCAAATGACTACTCTTCTTCCTTCTTTTATTTTGTCTACACATCTCTTCTTGCATGCACATGGACTTTTTAAATAATGACATGTCTTATCTTTTTTCCTCTAAATTTTTTCTCATTCTATTCTTTTTCGGGGGCGGATATTGTCATCCCTTAGATTTTCAGGTTCATCACCTTCTGAATGTTCATTACCTTCAAAAATATTATTGTCGTCTGAAATCTCATGTCGATAATTTGGATCATCAATTGAATCGTCAGGAGTATCCATTAATTTTGTCTCCTTCTTGATCGTTTTGTGCCATGTTAGCCGATGTTGAGGGGCATAAAAAAAATTAAAGTTATTTATAATATAGGGTAAAAATAAGGTTTTAAGGTTTTTACCCTATTTACCTAAATCTTGTAAATTTATTGTATTTAATATTTAATATTTAATGTTTAATATTATTATTGTTATAGATCACATATTGTCATTGTTTCAGGGTATAACCCATACCGGATGATATTAAGTTATTAAACATAATACTATAACAATAATAATACCTTTAGAGTTTAAGGTTAAGTTCAAAGTTAGGTTAGTATTTTTATGACTGATTTGTGTACATAGACAATTATAATAAATTAGAATAGATTAGATAGTAATTAGAACTCATTAGAACCAATTAAGACTGTATTATAGAGATGTACTACCAAGTGAATATACCTTTTTATACATTCTCTATCTCATCATTATTTAATACCCGATAGTTCCAGTACAATAATTTTATCTGCAAAAGCATGCATAATGTTTTTTCGTTCAAAAGTGAAAAATCTGACATTTTCTTCCTCACAAAAGTATTGCTTTTAAGGTGAG
This sequence comes from Polydrusus pterygomalis, assembly GCA_963969555.1. NCBI lineage: Eukaryota > Metazoa > Arthropoda > Insecta > Coleoptera > Curculionidae > Polydrusus > Polydrusus pterygomalis. Next base: position 73,951,720 of record OZ018375.1, read on the forward strand.
TTAATACAGAAATTTAATTTTATACTACCTCAGATTGAACACACTAAAACGAAAAAATCGTATGTTTCCAGTAAAATAATTACAAAAACGTTTCATTCATTCCAATACTTTTCAATGCGATCGATTCACAAAAAAAATTGGTAATAAAAGATTGATCCTCCTTAAAATCGATATTCGCAACTAACTTCCCGTACCTAGAGTGGGACCCGCTTAGGGCTGCCCACTATACCCTGCGGAGAACGAAGTTAGGTTACCTAACCCCAGGAACGCACCCATTAGGAAGAGGGCCCCCATAGAGCTGCGCCCCACTAACCAGCTAACACACAGATTTAAGCTGTCTGGTGACCTGATCCAAACTATGCACAAATCAACTTAAATCGTGCATCCATAGTGTAAACGATTTGTTCTTTTCTGTTTAGCCGTTTTAAAATACAAGTTTTTCTAAATGGAATGTGGATAAATCATTGACAACAAAGATAAGAATTCTATGGGATTAATTCAATATGTATATTTTTAAATGATCTGTAACTATTCAATATACGTTAATATAAGTAAAAATTGCCAATAGTGGCAACGTTGTAAAGCATCTTTAAGGCAAACTGGCATCGACGCGGGCGTAAACAAATTTCGGTAATAAAATTCCCCGACCGCCCGACCGACCGAGTCCAAACTTAGGGCTCGGAATTTTTAAAATAGAAATATTCGAATTGTCGTTTGGTATGTTATTCGAATAGTCGAATAATTCGAATAGATACTTGAATAGTCGAATAGTCAAATATTCGAATTTCGATTAGTCTAATAGTCGAATATTTAAATAGTCGAATATTCGAATAGTCGTCTATTTAAATATCGAAATACAGTCGTTTATTCACGGTAGAAGTGGTTTAACTGCTGAAACATAATAAAGAAACATTTTTAAGTATTAGTCATTTTTAATATCTAAAATTATCAAATAATAATAATGTGCATTTTGTCGAATAAAGTAAGATGACAAATAAATAATTCTGTTAAATTATTTCAAGATATGAGAACTTGAGAACTCTGTAATAAATAAAAAACTCTTAAACAAAATGATTATTAAAGGAAAAGAAATGAGAGACTTTAAGTCTTCCTCCACTGATATATTAAAACATAAGTTTCAAGGATTAAAACAAGGTAAATCTTTCTCTACATGTTTCGAACGCATAGGCATTCATCATCAGGAGAATTGAAAAGGAATTGAGAAGTAAAATAGGCGCAAATGATAATCCTAACGAAGCTACCAGATGATGGACAAACAAGCAAAGCTCTGGAGGAAAGTTCAAATGTAACATTGTAAACATTTAAAGATTCCCCCAGAGCTTTGCTTGTTTGTCCATCATCTGGTTGCTCCGTTAGGATTGTCATTTGCGCCTATTTTACTTCTAAACTCCTTTTTAATTCTCCTGATGATGAATGCTTATGCGTTCGAAACATGTAGAGAAAGATTTACCTTGTTTTAATCCTTGAAACTTATGTTTTAATATATCAGTGGAGGAAGACTTAAAGTGTCTTATTTCTTTTCCTTTAAACATACACTCCACTTAGAGTATGGACTATTTCTTTAAATTAAAATGATTATTTATTGAACACAAATAGTCGAATATTTAAATAGTCGAATATTCGAATAGTCAAATATTCGAATTTCGAATACCTAGTCGAATTTTTAAACAGTCGAATTTTTTAACTAACAAAAAAATCGAATTTAGAATAGTCGAATATTCGAATTATTCGAATACAACTCCGAGCCCTAGGTCCAAACACCAACACCAGCGGTGATAGGAGGTGATTACTCCTTTTACGAAAAGTGTTAGTAGTGCCCAGCGCCCAGCGCTGCTGGAATTGCTACTCAGTTCTTGAATCGAATTAGTACAATGTACATTGCTACTTCAGATAACGTTAAAAATGGGTTTTCACCTTCAAATAAATAATCTTAAATATGCTGATATTTACGATAACGATTATCGGCAAAATTTGCCGATATGCCGATACGATACCGATGCAACGATATTTATATCGGTATCGGCCGATCACTAATTTCTGTATAATCCCACCAAAAAAATCTAATAAAGCCGTATGCTAATATTTACTTTAAATTATTTCACTCTTTCACCTCACTCTGTATACCATTGTGCCCAAAAAAAATTGGGACAACAAAATTTTCTTTATATTTTAGCTCTTGGACTATAATAATTAAAACTTAAACACATATTATTACCGCTGCCGTGGAAATTAATATATTCGTGTTAATTTTATTATTGTGAGAATTTCACTTTGATAATTTAATAGGTGATTTCTAAATTGCGGTATTAGAAAATAAATAATATAACTTTTTGACTTAGTTTTCAGATAGTTATCCTCTAAAGTAGAACAACGTATGAAGTATGTAACGAAACAGTTTTTTTTTATTGATGCCCTATTTCGCTTATTTAAAGTACGCCTCAGCGTGTTTAAATCCCACTTTCAAAAACGCGCGTGTTTTAAAGTTACCATGGCAACATCAACAACCCGTGAAACGTGAAGTCTAAATATGTCAACTTTTTAATTATTGATTTGACCTTTTAACGTCAAATATAGTAATTTACGTGACAAGACCGGAAAACACTAATTTTCGGTTGCGTGACGTACAATATTTTTTTTTAAGACCGACATTTCGATATACTTACATTAAATTATTTTATATTATTTTTATGTATGACTTCTCGTAACGGGCTTTTGATTTTACTGGCAATATATCGTAAGTCGCTTTCCTTGCTGCTTCCAAAATTTCTTCTGAAATCTCATTTTCCGTGTCGGATAATTCAAAATCCGAATTCATATTGTTAAATTTGCGAACTCGTGAAACAAGTTTGACATAAACAACAAATTAAAAATCAACGAACTGTCCCTCGACAATACATCGAAATGTTGTTGTCATAGTAACGAAATCAAGGTAGCTTGTAATATAAAAAAGAGATTGGAAAAACAAAAACAGGAACCGGAAAAATCTTTTTTTAAAACCGACCAGAAAATTTACACTTTCTGGACAATTTTTCGTCTAGAAAATAAAGTTTTTTCGATCGCAAGACCGGAAAAGTGACATTAGAGACCGGAAAAATCTTTTCCGGACTCTAATGTCACTTTTCCGGTCTTTAATCTCACTGTCACCCTGTTTTTTTGTTTTTCCAATCGCTCTTTGATAATACAAGATACCTTGATTTCGTTATTATGACAACAACATTTCGATGTATTGTCGAGTGACAGTTCGTTGATTTTTAATTTTGTTCTTTATATCAAACTTGTTTCGCGTAGATTATAAAATATATCGAAGTGTCGGTCTTAAAAAAAATATTGTACGTAACGCAACCGAAAATTAGTGTTTTCCAGGTCTCTCCAAGCTTCCAGGACTCGCCTATGGCTCGCCCTGGAAATGCTTGTCTCGACCTGAAAAACACTACTTTCCAGTCTTGTAACGTAAATTACTATTTCCGGTCTCTAACGTCACTTTTCCGGTCTTGCGATCGGAAAAAGGTTATTTTCTAGACGAAAAATTGTCCAGAAAGTGTATATTTTCTGGTCGGTTTTAAAAAAATTTTTTTAAAAGCAATACACAACCAATGTCGACGGTGACAACAATGAATCTTATGTGACAGATTGGAAGTTATTTTTTATTCTCCTCGTTTTCATGACAGCGGCAGGTATATCACATCACGAATTCGACAATTTCACTTACTTACTAAGTTATTATATCCATTTTTTGTAATATAAATACCAATCAATGAATGATTTCAAAGTGTACCAATAAAAAAAAATAATGTAAAGTATTCGTGGATAACTGGTCTTTAAAACACTTACTCTATTCCAAGCACTCCGGCTGCGCCGTCGTGCTTGCAAAATCGCGCGTGTTTTAAACACCTTAATATCCACTTATACTTTAATATACTATACTTAATTATGTGACATATTTTTTCGAGAAGATATCAAAAATAACAAAAAAAACATTCAGGTGGGAGTATCAACATGCTTGCCAACCTATAACCTATTTCGCGTAGATTTATTTATTTTTTCTAACTTTTACACAAAATTTAAATAAAATCAATATCGTCATCATATTCTATAGGTAATAATTTTATTAACATGTTAAATAAATATCAAGGAACTTTATAAGTTATTTAAGGAGAATTGTATATCGAAAAGTATTGGTTAAGATTTTTTTAAACATTATTATGTCATCGTTCTTTCACTATAAAATTATCCCAAAATAAGCAATGAAATAAATTTATATATTTGTAATATATCAGATATTATCTAAATAATGTGCAGACGGTATTGATTTTATTTAAATCTTAGTCAATAAAATATTAAACTAAGAAAAACAAGGCGAAATAGGTTATAGGTTGGCAATAAATTAAATGACGTTGATAATTCCACCTTAAATATATTATTTTTACATTTCAATATTTAGTCATAGAACCATTATTATTCATGACTTTTTGAAGTCGTCGAGGCATACTGAGAACTAAATTTCTTATATAATCCTCAGATATCAGACCCCATGATTCTCTTATTTTTTTCTAGTAGTTCCTATTGATTTCTGGATCTGAAGTCATGTTTATACAGGGTGTCCATTTAGTGTGCCGGTGGACGATATATCGTAAACGGTCGACTTAAGGAATAAAACTTTTATACAAAAGTTGTACATGTTAATGTCGCGCACCTTTTAAAAATAATATTAAATATATAGGTTGGACCAAAAATCCAGGGTAGGACAGACATATCTTTTTTTAAATGGAACACCCTGTATATTTTTACATTTTTAAATTCCACATAAAATTATAATTGTTTTTTATTAAATGCATTATTAGTCTGTATTTTATAGTTTCCGAGATATTGACTCTCGAAAAGTGACATTTTTGAACTTTGACAGCTTCTAACTTTCTAACAGTACGTCTTAGAGCAAAACGGCTTACATGTCCCTATCTTCAATTTTTATTATCTTCCCAAAAAAATTAACTTCCAGTTAAACCGGAACAACTATTTTTCCTGCTTTCGAGTTACATCCGGTTTAACCGGAAGTTGATTTTTTTGGGAAGATAATAAAAATTAAAGATAGGTATATGTAAGCCGTTTTGCTCTAAGACGTACTGTTAGAAAGTTAAAAGCTATCAAAATTCAAAAATGTCACTTTTCGAGAATCAATATCTCGGAAACTATGAAGTATAGCCTAATAATGTATTTAATAAAAAATAATTATAATTTATGTGGAATTTAAAAATGTAAAAATATACAGGGTGTTCCATTTAAAAAATATATGTCTGGCCCACCCTGCATTTTTGGTCCAACCTGTATATTTAAAATTATTTTTAAAATGTGCGCGACATTAACATGAAAAAACTTTTGTATAAAAGTTTTATTCCTTAAGTCGACCGTTTACGATATATCGTCCACCGGCACACTAAATGGACACCCTGTATATATATTTGGTCATTTCACCACAAACATTTTTTATTGGGTTGAGATCGGGACTCTTAGATAGCCAAGGTAAAACATTTATTTCATTTTCTTGCAGATATTGCTAGACTAATCGAGATGTATGAATTGGGGAATTGTCATGCTATTCTGCTTTAGTTATCGCGGCCAGCTATTAGACAGTTTTCGTTGTCTTTTAAAAGCGATTCCGATAGCCGCTATTTGACAACTTTGACATTTGAGCTGTCATTTATTGTTATCGTTACGGATAAGTGGCGGGAGCTAACGGACGGAAGACAAAGCCATAGCGAAAACGGAACGCATGCGTAATGACCATTTTTTTGATCGGAAATAAAGTTTCATTAAGCATTATTATAGTTTTCTAAATTGAAATTTCCATACAACTGTGCTCGATACTGAATGTCCTGGCGATCAAGCACCTCCAAGAGAAGGGCATCATCCGAATCACTGGACGAGTCCTATAAAAGCAACCTTTCGTCTATCATGATGTTTTACAATTTTGGGTACTAGGAAATTAAAAGATAGCACAAAACGTATATGAAAATATGAACACAAACCAGTAAAGATAGGTTCTTATATTTGTTATGTTTACTGTCTTAGCGCTTAACGTTAACGTTAAGCGAATTCAATGAAAACTATTTTTACGATCTGTCAAATAGCGGCTTCGTATTCGTATTCGTTATGGTTAACCATTTGAATTGGCCAATACAACGAAAACTCTCTATTGATAACAAAACTGACTGACTTGGGTTTTAAGCTATATATACATATATTATCGAATCTCTATTAGCACCAGCATCCTGGGCGGTACAGTATAAAACGCGTGGTAATTTATCAAACCGGATGGTTCAATCTAAAGATCTAGTCTTGCAAATTGCACCAAATGTAAATATTTCTATTAACAATTCTTGTATTTAAATCTAAGTAATTGTCTATTTTCGACAAGGTGCTTTTTATCCATAAAGTGTAAAAAAAGCCTAATATAATATTTCTGTGGGGTTTCAGCAAGTAATTTCTGCCTAAGAAAGTGGTACAATTTACCCGACTTACGGTATTTACTATGAAATATTTGATATCTCTTTTACAGGGTGTTTTCTTTTCAGGTCCAAAATCAGAAAACTTCCAATAGAAAAATGTCACTTTAATCAAATAAAACACCCTATATATTTTTCTGTCATCTTATAGCTCGTCAAAAACTCTTAAATTTTTGCAAAGAATCCCTTTCTGTAGTAGTTTTGGAAACATTTTTCGAAACTTTTGGTTCTCGTTATAGCGTCAATACATCTCAGCAGCCATGAAAATACTGTTGGTGGATGACATTAAAAATCAGATTCAAGTTAAAATTAAGCGTGTTTACTACAAAGTTTATTGCCCAATTTATTAATACGCAAAATGCTTGTTTCGTTTCCAGAAATTAATTAGTCGATATGAGTTAAGTTTTGGAGGAGGCAGATAAAAAATAATATTTTTGTCAAAAAATTGTACAGAAAGAAATATCCTGAGCGGCGAATACCCAGTCCTTGACCCCTAATATAATTAACTTACATTATTTTTATTTGTTTTCATGGCTACTGAGATCAATTGTCAAAAGAATATTATGCTATAACGAGACGAGAAAATGTCGAAATATTACATTATTTCAAAATTTGTTGAGTGATATAATATCATTTATTAACAACAAACAAATTTTGTAAACAGTGTGACATGTTTCGCTCGTACCTGACCATCATCAAACCTATAAACAAAATATCCTTAGGTATATAAATAAAAACCTAAGAACTACCTTACCTAACTACAAAAAATAATTAAATATAATAAACATATTAACACCTACATTAGAACCACACAAAACTTATATGTAAAATATTAAATGGTACAACATGGTAGTGGAAGTAGCAAAATGCTACAGACCGATAAAAGGTAGCCCACGAGGTAAGATTCTGGTAGATATTTTTCGGCCTGACTGTTCTACATACATTGCCGGACCCCGGAACTTGAAATGGAGTTAATGTTGCCTTTCATTTTGAAAAGATGTTGTTTTAGAATATTGGTGGTTTTAAAAGCTATAATAATATGTGGTAAGGGTATGTTATCGAAGCAACGATCTATTCTTATCTTTGGCGCAAGAATTTAAAATATTATACAGAGAAGATAACTTTTTTGACGAATTTATAATGGAGTAAATTAATTATTCCCAACGGAAATCCATTATTAAAAGCTTTTTGTTTTATTATGTGTAGTTCCTTTTTTAAGGCATTTTTAGCTAAAGTCAGATACCTTTAGAGGAAAGAGTTAAAAGTTGCAAATTTATGAGCATAATGTGAATTAGAATTAAATTGGATTATGTTATCTGTCGACGAATTTCTGTTAAATTTAAACTTAATTTTATTATTATCCCTCATTAAATAAAATCCAAAAAAGGTAATTGACCATTATTTCAATTTCCAGTCAACGTTTAAATTTTGAAAAAAAAAATTAAGTTATTCTCGGGTCTTATTTATATTTATATAATACAATATACTATAATATTCCCAAGCGGCCACCTATCCAAATCTCAATCGCGCCCGACATCGCCTAACCTTACAGACCGTTGTATTATAACCATATACGAGGTTCCAATGCCTTGTATACTTTATCGGATATGTTTGGAGAGCCATAAAATCATTATAAATGATATTTGCATATACAATTTTCTATAATTATTTTTAATACCTAGGAGGGCAGGAAAGGCAATTATGTAACAGTACAGGGCCAGTTAAAGGATGGGGATGTTGCAATGGATCATTAACGATATGTAGGTAAAGTCAACTTTTGTATTTCTACGATAAATGTATCTACTTAATTACATATAACTTTTATCAGTTCTGTTGAAATATAAGTATATAGATCACGCGGTCTTCACAAACGGTTTAAAAATGGACGCCGGAGTAAGAGCTCGTATCTTTTCCGAGAGCATGCAAATACAGAGGTCGTATATATACTTCCAGACTACTGTAGCATCTTTAAAACAGAAATTTTGGCAGTAAATAAAGCAGTCAAAGTCCTGCAGGATGATTCTGGCCCGAAAGAAGCTGCATCTACATCTATCTATATAGACAGTTAAGCAGCGATAAAGGCAATTTATTCCATTAGCATTAAATTAAAATTAGCAAGGCGCTGTCGCAGCAATCTCACCAGCACAGCAGTTCCTAGCTATGGCAATATAGATGGCAACTGGCTGATGCGCTCGCCATGAAGGGCGTAGGCATGTCTGTTGACGTAGCAAAGAATACTGTAGAGAGACCACTGGAATCAGTCAAAGAGGAGATGGATCGTATAGCTAAACAACTTGCGCAAAACAGATGGACATAACTAACAACCTGTAGCATCTTTAAGCAATTGTGGCCCCAACATGATAACAGGAAAACCGCAGCGTTATTACAGCACAATCGAAAATACCTAAGAAATATCACTGACAAAGTCACCGGACATTGTCTTTTCGGTTGACACTCCGAACGTATGCAAATACTGGCTAACGACCTCTGCAGAAGATGCAGAGATAAAGGAGAAGAGGAAAGTATTCAGCTTTTTTTGTGTAAATGGCCTCACAAGAGGCAGGGTCAATGCCTTGGGCAATGATCTGGAGGAAGTAAGCCACCTATATTACAACTGGGTCGACCCAATAAGTTTATTAAGTGGCTGGTTTGAATGAGCTGACAAGATTCGTCTATGTTCTACGTCGCGTTAGTCATTAGGAAGCTGATATGGAGAGGTTCCGCGGAACATATGTGGTATCACAACGGTCCTCATAGGACTACGTGAGACTACTTGGACAGTGCCAGAAGTCTGCTAGTCTAACCTAACCTACCATGTTCTCTTTCATTTAAAACTATGTGATAAATCTAAAAGCTCGGCGTGCATCGCCCTTAGGGTGCAAACATAGTTGAGCGTCGAGATACGCGCCAAGTAGTGATGTACGCTTCGTTTTAAGATCTATCACAAAGTTTTAAAAGAATTGTCGTAAATGATCGTATAACTTTTAAAATGGACTAATGTCATAAAATCATGTCACTTAAAACTAAAAAAAATCCAATTTAATTTCACCTAGGGTAGTAGAGGTACCCTAAGAGAAAATTTTCGTTTTCATGGTTATTTTTTAAAATAGTGTGATATTTTCGGGGGTAATGCATTAAAATTACGGATAATTTTGCATTAAAGCGTATTTTCTAAAAACTACATGAGTTAATTTTAAAGTGGAGAGCTTTTTTAAAAAAATATCAAAATAAACGAATGCAGTTTTTAAAGACAACAGGCCTGCAAGCAAAATTATCTGGTCAGTTAGAAGCACGAATGCTATTTAATGGAATATTTTCCGAATAAAAATACCTAAAAACCCAACAATATATTTCAAAATTAAATATTGCAAGAATTACAAATAAATACACAGTCAACATAGGTATTTTATTGGTTTGACATAGCGCATAAAAAATGATTTTTGAGTATGGTCGCTATAAAAAAAATTCATATATTGTTGAATATGTTTCTTATGGAAAAACTGATACTTAAATCACTTTATTCCTGTGACTTATTTAAAAACCCATTAGCTGATATTGCAAAGAAATGTATTTTCACATATTGGCAGGAAACTTACCTAAGAATATATTTTTTTCTGTATACCTACTCGGTGAGCCAAAAACCAATGGAATTCGCAAATTAATTTCAAAATGTCAATGTTTAAAGTCATGAAAAAAAAAGTCCTGCCGGGTACTTTTCGATAGCTAACATGCAAATATAGTTGTTGCTTTTCGAAAATTACACATCTCTTATGGTATTTTTTACACTTATTGGAAATATCAAAGTGCATACAAATTTTTGAAAATTCTGAAAAGTTGAGTGTTTTCTTCAGACTACACGAGTTTATTTTCATCCATCTCGATGATGGCGGGCTATATTATTGTATTTAATTTTTTTATGTATTAAGAGTAAAATTGCAATCATCGTAATTTACAATATATTGGCAGCTCTTAGTAGAGTCAATAATAATAATTGCTATGGGGTTGTCTTCTTTTGTTTATGCATAACACATTATGTGATTTGAATATCAAAATTAATACGCGTCATAACAGTGGAATTTTTAGTATTGAATTTCTAGTATTACCCTACACCTTATTGTTTTTTTTTGCATAATATACTTGTCTTTTTAGGGTTATGCTAGCTATTTAGGATAAACTAAAACAATTTTAATATTTAAAGAATCGAAGGGAAACAAAAGCAATGCAAAAATACAATTGATTGAAATTTTTTTTTAACGAGTAATTCAATGTACGACACGATACCGGGAGACTGCAACTCTGTGTGCGATCTTTATATGACCCTACTAAAGACATATAATTTTAATTTACATTTACTATCTAATTATTGTTAGTAATCATAGTAGTTCAGGGGAAGCTAAGCAAACTGGCAAATTGACCAAAGTGATCCTTTTTGCCTTCCCTTAAATATTCCTCCAATAACTCTAACCACCTGTGCCCTCGCCTGACCTTCCCGATCTCGTTATAAAAGCCAGAATATCTTTCCAGGCGAGGGCAATAACTTTCGGAGAACTGCCGAGCCGAGGACCTGACGTCTTACACGTCCCCAGGATGTGCGGTGTCTCCTTCCTGACACCCAGAATTAATTAAGTCCTCGTCCACGCCAATTAGCGTCATATGTTTCCATAGATGACAGTGCCCGGAAAATTCCCAATTAATGCCGGTGTCCTGTCCACAAGCCACTCTAATTTGGATTTGTCTACTACTGTTATGGAGTATGGCCTGTCTGCATCCGTGGGTTTGCCGCTATTGTTATGCAGAATGCCATATGACCCAGCCCCTTAAGTGCATACCTCGCCTGTTAATTAGAAATTCCTATTGCGGCATTTAGAAATAAGTCCCGGCGAGTCTGGCGAGCTTTCCTTGCCCTGCATCCCTGGGTGACCCGGTTCCCAGGCTAGTTTAACTTTCTTGAGATCAGAAAATCTTTTCGGGGCATCTACGCCTCTTCAACGAGTATTGATGTGACCCTGGGTTTGCAAGGACAGCTTGGCTTTCTAAGAAAATATATATTACCCGCTCTTGGTACGCCCTGACCTCATCAAGACTTGCACTAGTCCAAATAGCGTAAACCTCTGCCTTAAAAATTGTCGTATAACCTCCTACGGATGGGTTGACATACAGTATACTCGTATACACCATCTCCCGAAGACGACACAAAATTTCAGTCATGTAGCAGGCCAGAGCATCTTAAGGAAATATTACTTCGTTTTTCTACCGCTGATCCTCACTCGTACATCCTGTTCAGTCAGCTAATTATTGTAAAATTAATGCCGTTTGCGGAAAGATTCTAAATCCGGGGATGATTAAACTATCCACTATGGTTAAATATTAAAATGCTAAATTTTGAATTTATGCTGGGTTTCCTCTAAAATGATTTTCCTTCATTTTGGTGTAAATAGTTTTTATTGTTAAAAACATATTTGTAGAACTGAGATAAGTTATCAAGGCATAGTTAATTAGTAAGTACCAAATTACTTTAGGTGTTTATACTTTAAGCTCTTACTGATTATTATCGATTTTTTATCAAACAGGTAGTAAATATAAAAGGAAGGAATACTATATTTTCATTCACTTATTCTCGTCTTCCGTTACCAAGATGAATCAACTGGTTACTCTATTTGCCATTCTCAGTGTTAGTTTGGGTAAGTATAATTTTAAGAATTGTTTAACGCATTTTAAGGTAACCCATGTTTTGTTTCCACTGTCACTGAACTTCTGCAAAGTGTGTGTGGCATTGTTGCATAGTGTAATTTATTACTATTGTGTGTTCATCGAAAACGTTTTGGACATGTTCCCTACTTCTTGTGCATAGTATCTATACAGGGTCCTGCAATAGTGCGTCAGGCTTCCATAGCTCCTATACGAATTGAGTTAGGACTTTCATTCAAACGCTAACTTATACTGTATCATACGGGGTACTTCAGGAAAATATTTTTTCATATATAGGGTGACCCAAAAAAGTGTGGTCATAAAAAGTTGTGATTTTTTAAATGGCATACTCCATATTTTTTTGCATATTTAGATATATGCTATCGTCCTTTATAAATGCCTGAAATTTTGTTTGATTTGCTTTGGTAGTTTAAGAGCAATCAATTAAAAACTAAAAAAAAATTATTTTGAAGTCGTGGAAAAAATATCAAAAAAAACAATCTAAAATTAGTTTTTTAACCACGGTATTAAGTAAGTTTAATGGCAAGAGGTTTAAAGATACTATGAATCGAATAGTATTTATTTATTTTATACAGGGTGTTCATAATAAGATTTCAAAAATGACACATTTCAAACCTATTTTTCTCAACTTTTCCAAATGGAACACCCTGTATATTATTTCGGTATTTTATATAAAATACACAAGCAATTTTTTTTTGTAGTTGAAGCATATAAGTTATTTCCAGCCGTTTTCGAAATAAATGCAAATTTCATAAATTATGTCGATTAAACAGAGTTTATTTTTAAAATTAAGCATAGGCGACTAGACTAATAATTAAAAACTACAGTAATTGTTCAAAATGTCTTCCATTTTGTTCTGTGCACAAGCCAACATGTTTTTAAAAAGGTCTGTTTATTTTCCTTAACATTCCAGGGGAAATGCTAGCAAACACGTCTCTTATCCTTTGCTGCATTTTATTAGCAGTTGTAGGTGGATCATTGTAAACAATTTATTTTACGTGTCTCCATAAAAAAGGTTGTAAGATCCGGCGATGTAGCTGGCTGGGGGGTCCGTTTCTACCGATCCATTGGTTCGGAGAGGTATTATCAAGATAATTTCTTATAATTTATTCACCCGATATTACACTTTTTTAAAATGAATTAAAAAACTTGTCAAGCCAAGTATAAGAATCCATGTTTTATTTCAAAGCCTACTATGGGTTTTAGAGATAAACCTTACTGATGAACCTCTTTGCTGGTATTGCAATTGAAATGTTAAAAGGAAAATAAACAGACCTTTTCAAAAACATGTTGGCTTGTGCACAGAACAAAATGGAAGACATTTTGAACAATTACTGTAGTTTTTAATTTATTAGTCTAGTCGCCTACGCTTAATTTTAAAAATAAACTCTGTTTAATCGACATAATTTATGAAATTTGCATTTATTTCGAAAACGGCTGTAAATAACTTATATGCTTCAACTACAAAAAAAAATGCTTGTGTATTTTATATAAAATACCGAAATAATATACAGGGTGTTACATTTGAAAAAGTTGAGAAAAATAGGTTTGAAATGTGTCATTTCTGAAACCTTATTATGAACACCCTTTATAAAATAAATAAATACTATTTGATTCATATAGTATCTTTAAACCTCTTGTCATTAAACTCACTTAATACCGTGGTTAAAAAACTAATTTTAGATTGTTTTTTTTTGATATTTTTTCCACGACTTCAAAATATTTTTTTTTCAGTTTTTAATTGATTGCTCTTAAACTACCAAAGCAAATCAAACAAAATTTTATTCATTTATAAAGGACGATAGCATACATCTAAATATGCAAAAAAATATGGGGTATGACATTTAAAAAATCACAACTTTTTATGACCCCACTTTTTTGGGTCACCCTGTATATGAAAAAATATTTTCCTGAAGTACCCCGTATGATACAGTATAAGTTAGCGTTTGAATGAAATTCCTAACTCAATTCGTATAGGAGCTATGGAAGCCTGACGCACTATTGCAGGACCCTGTATAGGGTGACTGTCTATTTGAAATCAAATATCTTTATTCTCAGAAGCCACTTCTTCTAATGCAGGTCCAATTTTATTTAAGGTTCCAACAAATTTTTTGTGCCCAAATTTTGTTTCAAAACAATGGTCCAACAATCCTGTGTCCGCCAAAACATTTGTTTTGAGGGTACACAGAGGGAAATCGACTAATTAAACAGAATTGTTAAGAATTATCTTATATCAGTAGCAACATTTTTAATAATTACTATTAAACAATCTCTAATTATAACAAAAAAATTAACTAACAAACAACATATAGAATTGCTAACTCGTTATTTATACGTACAATAAGACAGAATAATACTACATATAAGCCAATTATTGTAAGAATGTGTTTCAGTAAAATATTCTTATTGGAAATAAAAAATTGTTTTTAGGATTATACCAATGATAAAACGCTTTATTTGGGGTATTATTTAAAATAGTGGTTCATATTAAACATTTATTAACGGGTATGCAACACACTTCTATTTCGCGATGAGTGGGGGAAACTTCAAACATTTACACGGGACATGGTGGCCATTTGCTTTGTTCCCCGGGCTTCGCGGATTATGTGTTTAGTGGCTGAACTTTTTCTGTATGTATTGTATAAAATAATAAAATATGGATAACATATCGAGTCTTTGTTTGTACAAATCTGTGTTCATTTTCTGTACTCCAATATCTACAGTATTCAACATTATTTGGTTCATTTTTTAAAGTGAAAGTGCGTGAAAATTTAATATCGTTATTTATCTTTATTTACCCTTCCCATAACTTCAAAACATTTGTTTGAAGGTGGTAGACAATGAAGTAATATCAAAAGAATTACCTTGTCGGACTTCCATTGTCTTTATTTTGTTACTTAACACAACGTTTCGGTTAGTTAGGATCTCTAACCGTTTTCAAGTGTAAACTGTTTGTGTCAGTTTACACTTGAAAACGGTTAGAGATACTAACTAACCGAAATGTTGTGTTAAGTAACAAAATAAAGACAATGGAAGCCCGACAAGGTAATTCTTTCAAAACATTTGTTTACTCTTTATATTTTATCAGCTTCTCTCAATTCCTAATGATTTTTATATTTATTCGGATTTATTACTTATGTAATTTGCGCAGTACTGTGGAGTGATACTTTCCTACAGTTTTGCCAAGAAGCCTGGTGCGAATTCCATTATTTTCTATTACATGAAGTCAAAGTTCCAAATCTGCATTATTTTGTTGTGCTCTACCATCGAGTACATCCTTATGCACTAAGCAGTTGCACTTATTAATTACAATATACTCTTATTCCCAAAATAACAAAGAATATTCAGTTTTATTTGAGGCCGAGATTTTGTGTCATTTTTATTTTATACATGAACAATATTGGTGGCATTTGTTTTGGTTGGAATCGGTCTCTCAGGAAACATAGCAGAAAATATTTCGGATGCTGTCCAAGAACTATTTTTGACGTAGTACCACTCTTTTATTTTTCTTGAATACTGTAAAAGATGTTAAAACTAAAAAAACATAAAACATTTAACATTATAATAAATATTACTGGTAGATTCATTGAAATATCTATCAAGGTCGTAGGTATTTAATTTTTAAGAATTTTACAAAAAAAATTATTTAATTATATTTGGCGTCTTGAAAAAAATAAAATTTAATTTGTTATGCCATCACGCAACGAAAAAGTAAACTAATAAAGCATTGATGTAAAATTAATACAGCAGACAATATTTGACGATAGCAAAGTTTACATACGATTTCCTATGGCCGGTGGTTCACCACCCATCGTATGGCCGGTGGTTCACCACCCATCATATAATTGCTGGCTGAAGCGCCGAATAAGGGTTTGTGGGTGTTCATTAACATTAGTCTTACGTCTTCTATGTTTTTTGTAGTGTGGGTTTCTCATGGCCTTCCTTTCTATTCAAGCTTCTTGTTTATGAAACAAAACTGGCCAAATCCATGACTATGTGTGGAAATTCGGTTTAAAAATAATACCAAATGGCATCTTGTGTTAAATAAACCTAGTTTCGATCATAAACGTGCTGCTGTGATTACCATATTTGACGTGCTTACAATTAGGACTTTAGAGTTCAATTTTTCACTGTCCTTTACCTTTTACCTAGGTATGTTACCTTTCCAATAATTTAAGATATGCGGGATCGATGCCACGGCATATTTTGAGGACACTTTTTTTTTAATCTTACGAGATATTTTTAAATAGCAATAGCATCAATCGGTTTTGACCAAATTATATAAATGTAAGGTGCCCAACATTACCATGAGTTGGTCATATTTTATTATCATTGTTTATGGTAACTATCGGTCATTAATTGCAAATACCTACCTCAACCATAATACTCCTAATTTTAACATATTTATTTTCTTCGATCATGATATTTTTTTTTATTTCAGCTGCTCCCAGCTATCCTACAAACCTCCAAAACTTTACCCAATTCCACCCAACCATTGGCGGCAGAATCGTTGGAGGAGACGAAGCTAATATCATAGACTTACCATACCAAGCCGCCCTTTTACGTAATGGAGGTCAAATTTGCGGAGCTATAATCGTTAGCGCTGACACCATCTTGACAGCTGCTCATTGCGTGGCGCCAAGTATCATTTCGAACATTAATCAATTGAGCTTCAGAGTTGGTTCATCTCAGTGGCGAAGCGGCGGTCAGGTAATTGCTGCGAGGCAAATTATAATGCATGAATTGTACCAAGATTGTGAAGATTGTGCACCTGACTACGACATCGCTGTTATAAAGTTACAGGGAATCATTAATACACCAAATGCGATTCCTATTCCATTAGCTCCTGCAAATCGTCAATATGCTGCTGGTAATTATATTCACTTTTTTTTCTTTATGAATATAAAAATAGTCGGGTCACAAAACGCATAAGGAATAAATTAAGGATTAGAAAATATTAGATTAAAACATAGTCAGATAATTATAGAACTTAAAGATTTTAAACAATAAATAGTTAGCTAACAAGGCAACTTTGATTGTAACTTAAACAACGTTGGCAGAAATGATTTGGTCATAATCAAAGTTGGCCGATTAGTAAATGCAAAACTTATAATAAGCGGGTAACTTTGATTGTAAGAAAATAATTTTTTACAATTATTGTTAAGAAAAAATTCGTTTAACCTGAAATCGTAATATTATAAAGCTTGAGATTAAAGTTGAATTCATTTAAATTGTTTCATTCATAAAATAATTTCTACTAAAAAAACAGATTATTTCTATGGAAAAACTCGGCAATTCATAGAAAATTGCCTAATGAAAATATTTTGGAAATACCAATACATCATAAAGAAAAATAGAAAATATCTTTTAAATTTGATAGTTCAATAATATAACAATATATAATCTAATATAAAAAACTAAACTAGACTGATGTGCCAACTAATATGTTACTGTCACCAATAGTTATTTTTAGTTCTTATATTTAATAATTTTTATATTTTGGCACAAATTAATATCTTTATTACAAGAGTAACATTATAAAAGCTAATAAAATTCTATAGAAGTAGATTTTTCCTCTTAAAATTTTGACAGTCCACCACACACATTACGACTATTCTAAAATAGATTTGTTTTAATAGGTACTTACGCAGTTGTTTCTGGTTGGGGCACCACAGCCTCGGGAAATCAAGTCGGTGTCGAAACCTTAAGAAGGGTTGATGTGCCAGTGGTTGCTGAAAGCCGATGCCGTTCTGTCTATGGAAGTATCATTTCAGAAAGGACCATTTGCGCCGGTTACACAATGGGTGGAAAAGATTCTTGTCAAGGCGACTCTGGTGGTCCATTTGTTATTGATGGAGAATTGGCTGGTATTGTGTCATTTGGATATGGTTGTGCGGCACTCTTTTTCCCTGGAGTTTATGCCTCAATTCCTGGTTACCGTGATTGGATCAGAACGCACTCTGGATTATAGTAATTGCCAACAGAAAAAATTTGATTCATTTTAAATTATGTTAAATTGTAAATAAATGTGCAAATGTTATTTTTTTATTCTTTCCATTTATCATAAACTATATCTATTAGATAGAATTTGAGTTTTGTGGGAGTAGTAAAATTTCGTTAAATTGATAATATTAAAAATAGTATTTTTCGAAATAAAAATGACTATTTCCAAAATGTACACAAAAATATTCTTAATAAGGCTTCAGACATTGCTACAATTTGGAAGAGTTCCAACGGAAAAATTCATTAGATGCATTACTACACAATACTACACATTCTGTGTATAGTTTGTCATATTTTAATAAAATTTAAAAATATGCAAAAATAATATAGGAGCCTGACCGCTACTGAAAACAGATTATAATAATTTCTTAGAGTAGATGACACTGTTAAAATATATAATAAATTAAAATATTCTTATTTTCGTTTCAAAAGTTTTCTTTATTAATACTGTTCTGCTTGGATGCGCCAGTAGCGTGGCGCTACGGTGTTTAGGAAACCTTATCCACTAAAACATAGTGATATTCCGAATTGTAAATAACTGGCTTCAATCGGATATTGTTGCCTCTACCTAATAATAAGATTTAGGGGTCTTTTATTTTTGTAACCTAACTGTGTATCTCCCATAACTTTTTTTGTAGGAAATTTTTTACTTAAAACTTTTCTGTCGAAATTTAATCAGGTATAAACCATACCATTTGGTCATTATCTAAAAAACGTTTAAAGATATAAAAAAATTAAAATACAATCTCTTGAAAATACAATCTTGTTATTCTATACATTTTTGCGTAATAATATAAATACAAATAATATAACCACTACACTAACACATTATATGAATTAATTAACTACACATTTACAGGCAACCTATTATAGAAATTAATACTGTAATAATACGATCCCTTGCACGTTTTGGATATGCGGTAAAAATCTGGTACCCCGCTCTTCTTGTGTTATAAGTGTGAATAATTGCAGGTGTGGTAGGCTTTTCCCTATTTCTTTTAGCATAACGCAGAGATTGGAGAATACACTCGCTTGGAAGTGTCAAACCATATTTTTTAAAGATATGACGATAATCTGCTCTATAAGGTAGATAAGAAATGACTCTTAGAGCCCTGCGCTGTAATCCAAAAATTACGGAGTTATGAGGTAAGTGGCCCCAAACGAAAAGTGCATAAGGCATGGATGAATGAAACAACCCAAGAAATGATGTTAAAGTAGCTTTTCTGAAACTGGTAAACAAATTTTAATAGTACCTATGCTAAGAACGTTTCTTTGACAGAAAGTTCACTTGATCAGCCCAATTCAAATCCAATCGACATACAGTCTAAGGAATTTAACAGGTTTTGCATCCTCTGTCCCCGTCAGTTTCTCTTTAGCTGAAATTTAAGGATTCGCTTTTTGCAAGAAACCAATCCTGGGTTTGTTCGGTGTATCTGTGATATCCTGCGCAAGTGCAACAGAGGCATTATTTTAGTGTAAAATAGTTAAATCATCTACAAATAAGATACGAAAACCCTTATCTGAGCACAGCGGTAGGTCGTTAATATAGCATAGAAAGAGAACTGGACCAAAATCAGAACTTTGAGGAACTCCTATCGAAATGTGTCTCGCCTTTAATGCTTGACCCAGTGACACAAAGTTTTGTAACCTTCTTGATGAAAGAAAGAAAGCAAAGAAGTGCTATTTGAGTTTAAACTGTAGTATTCAAGTGTTTTTAAAAGTATGTTGTGTGATAAACAATCCGACGCTTTGGTCAAATCTAAAAATTCGACCGAAACGTAGTTTTATTCTGAAATCCCTTAATAACAATATTTATAAGTTTATCAATTGCCAAACTTGTGGAAAAATTTGACCTAAACCCGAATTGGGCAGGGTTAAAAAGATTATTGCTTTCGAAGCTCAACGTCAGTTGTTTTTTATTATGACCTCAAAAATTTTAGCAAAAATTGGAATTATTGAAATTGGTCTTAAATATAGCAGATTGTTTTGTGGTTTGTTTTGTGTACGGCAAGTACCCTTGATCTTTTAAAAACTTCTGGAAATTTTGACGCCTTAATACAAACATTTATAAGTTTTATAAAGAGCAATAAAATTTGATACCGAATTGCATTTAATAATCCTTTATTAAGTCCTTACCTTTTGTGTTTTCTATGATGGAGAAAACATCAATTACCTTGAATGATGAAA
This sequence comes from Polydrusus pterygomalis, assembly GCA_963969555.1. Classification (NCBI taxonomy): domain Eukaryota; kingdom Metazoa; phylum Arthropoda; class Insecta; order Coleoptera; family Curculionidae; genus Polydrusus; species Polydrusus pterygomalis. The sequence goes on from OZ018375.1 coordinate 73,972,140, forward strand.
GAGTTTTGGACTTCCATTGTCTTTATTTGTTTTAAATCACAACGTTTCAACTGGTAAGTATCTCCAGTCGTCTTCAGGTGAGTATTCACCTGAAGACGACTGGAGATACTTACCAGTTGAAACGTTGTGATTTAAAACAAATAAAGACAATGGAAGTCCAAAACTCTTTCATCATTCAAGAAACATCATTGTCTCCAACCTTCGAACAATCAATTACCTTAATATCACTTACTTCACGAAAGCCAAATTGATTCGCATTTTAGGTTTGATTTTATTCGGGCTTGTTGGTTGTTTGAACTTAAGTCTGGCGCAAAAGGTTCACTTTTGTCTTTATTTTGTTTATTATTTGGCACATGGCTTTTTGTGGGTTTTTAGAATCAAAAATAAATCTTTCGTGTGCCTTCTTCTCTGCTTTAGTTAACGCGACAGCTATTGATAACGAAACTGACTGACTTGGGTTTTAAGCTATATACATGGAATCTCTATTAGCACCAGCATTTTGGGTGATACAGTATAAAACGTGTGTTATAATTTATCAAACCGGTTTCATTAAACAAAATAGTTTGCAAATTGCACCACATGTAAATATTTCTTTTCACAATTCTTGTATTTAAATCTAAGTAATTGCCTATTTTCGACAAGGTGCCTTTTGTTCATTAAGTGCAAAAAGAGCCTAATGTGATATTTCTGTGGGGTTTTAGCAGGTAATTTCTGCCTAAGAAAGTGGTACAATTTACCCGACTTTTTCGTATCCACTATGAAATATTTGACATCTCCTTTAGGGGGTGTTATCTTTTTACGTCCAAAATCAGAAAACTTCTAATAGAAAAGTGTAATTTTTATGAAATGAAACATCATAATATATTTTTCTGTCATCTTATAGCTCGTCAAAGACTCTTGAATTTTTGCAAAGAATGTCCTATCCCTTTCTGTAGTCGTTTTGGAAATATTTTTCGGAACTTTTGGTTCTCGTTATAGCGTCAATGCATCTCAGTAGCCATGAAAATAATGTTGGTGGATGACATTAAAAATCAGATTCAAGTTAAAATTAAGCGTGTTTACTATAAAGGTTATTGTCCAATTTAATAATACGCAAAATGCTTGTTTCCAGAAATTAATTATTCGATATGAGTTAAGTCTTGGAGGAGAAAAAATTACATTTTTGCCGAAAAATTTACAGAACGAAATATCTTTTGTGGCGAATACCCAGTCCTTGAGCCCTAATGTAATTAACTAATATTATTTTTATTTGTTTTCCATGGATACTGAGATCTATTGAGAATTCAATAAGCTATAACGAGACGCGAAAATGTCGAAATATTAAATTATTTCCAAAATTGTTGAGAGATAGAATATGCTTTATGAATAACAAAGAAATTTTACAAACAGTGTTACATGTTTCACTCGTATCTGACCATCATCAAACCAATAAACAAAATATCCTTAGGAATATAAATAAAAACCTAAGAACTACCTTACCTAACTACAAAAAATAATTAAATATAATAAACATCTTAACACCTACATTATAACCACACTAAACAAACGTAAAATATTAAATGGTACAACATGATTGTGGGAGTAGCAAGATGCTACAGACCGAGAAAAAGTAGCCCACGAGGTAAGATTCTGGTAGATCTTTTTTGCCCTGACTGTCCTACATACACTGCCGGACCCCGGATTTTAAAAGGAAGTTAATGTTGTCTTTAATTTTGAAAATATGTTGTTTTCAAATATTTGTGGTTTAAAAATCTATATACAGTGTCACCAGTAAAGTCCGCATCATATGGGATTTTTTTTTATTAATAGCTTTATTCCAAATTTGACTTTGGTATCAAGTTGTGCTTCGATCGAAATGAAAATTAAGCCAAAAAATATTAGTCACGTGATTCGCATTATCTGTCAAATTTTAATTTTTTTCAAAAAAATAATTCAAAAGTGGGGTTATTTTTGAAAATATCGAAAAAAGTTATTAGAAAAAGTTTTTTTAAATGCAGTTTCTAGTCCACAGCCACAGCTAGTCAGATGCATAAGATAATTTTGATTTTTTACCTATATTTTGTAAATTGCATCACTTTTGCAAAATAAGACTCAACGCAACCTACATAAAACTTCTTAGTTTTGACAATGCTTTATATCAGATACATTTTCTTTAAAGTAACGCCATATTAAATGTGTGTTTTTCTACAAAATCAAAATTGGGCTATTAAAATTTGGTCGCATGTGATGCAAAGTTTATTTGTTTTGGACCCTGTATAAGGTATCTTCATAAAATAAGTATTTTTGAAAACGTAGTTTGTGGCTGAAAGTAAAAAAATAAAAAATAAAGTAAAGGGGTTTTAAATTAAATCGTTAAAAATAGATTAACATTACGTTAAGTTAAACTAAAATTTATTTTCCACTTATTGAACACTTTACTGATGACACTGTGTTCTTTTTTGTCTTAATATCAAGGTGTATTACTTTTAGACACAAACTACGTTTTCAAAAATACTTATTTTATGAAGTTGCTTTATACAGGGTCCAAAACAAATTAACTTTGCATTACATGCGACCAAATTTTAATAGCCCAATTTTGATTTTGTAGAAAAACACACATTTAATATGGCGCTACTTTAAAGAAAATGTGTCTGAAATAAAGCATTGTCAAAACTAAGAAGTTTTATGTAGGTTGCGTTAAATCTTATTTTGCAAAAGTGGTGCAATTTACAAAATATGGGTAAAAAATCAAAATTATCTTATGCAGCTGAAATTTTGCAGTTGGGCTAGAAACTACATTTAAAAACACTTTTTCTAATAATTTTTTTCGATATTTTCAGAAATAACCCCACTTTTGAATTATTTTTTGAAAAAAATTAAAATTTGACAGATAATGCGAATCACGTGACTAATATTTTCTGGCTTAATTTTCATCTCGATCGAAGCAGAACTTGATGCCAAAGTCAAATTTTGAATAAAGCTATTAATAAAAAAAAATCCCATATGATGCGGACTTTACTGGTGACACTGTATGTTGTAAGGATATGTTAATGAAGCAACGATATGTTCCTATCTTTGGCGCTAGAATTTAAAATATTATACAGAGAAGCTAATTTGTATTTGTTGACGAATTTATAATAAAGTATATTAATTAATATCAACGGAAATCCATTCTTAAAAGCTTTTTGTTTTATTATATTTAGTTCCTTATTTAAGGCTTTTTTAGATAAAGTCAGATTAATTAACCTTTTGAAGGAAGAGTTAAAAGTTGCAAATTTATGAGCATACGGCGAATTAGAATTAAATTGGATTATGTTATCTGTCGATGGTTTCCTGTTAAATATAAACTTAATTTTATTAATATCCCTTATTAAAAGAATATCCAAAAAAGGTAATTGACCATTATTTTCAATTTCCAGTATGAAGTATTGGATGTTAATTTATATTAACATAACGTATAAAATTATTTAAATCCTTATCACAGCAACCTCAAAACAATAATTCATAAATTATCATCAACGTTCCAAATTTGAATTTTTTTTTAAAGTTTTCTATATTGTTTATAAAACCCCTGGTTAAAAATAGAGAAAGGCAAGAACCCTTTTGGTTAAAATTTTTAATGAAAAAAAATTCTTCGAGGACCATTATTTTTAGTAGCAGAGAAAGATCTGAAATTATTAGGTTATAAAGCCCTTTTCTGCTAAGCAATCCTTCTAAATAACACATACATTCTAAAGAAGGGATGCTGGGAGCAAAGGTTTTTTTTTTACTACTAACCTATAAAACGGCCATAATTAACCGATTATTAACCTTAGAAATCGTTTTTTCTTAGCCAATTATTATTGACCGTGGTGAAAATAATATATTTGAAAGCAGGTTAGTTAATTTTTTGATTCTGCAACAGCAACATAAAACCGTGGTCCCGGGGAAGAAGGAGATAAATCCAAATATAGCCATAAAGGGATATCATGGGGTATACGTTATAAATAGTTACATCTACCTTCGTACCAAATGAAATAAGTTAATTCATGTCAATAAGAGTAATAAATCTATGTTCCTTTGGAGGTATGTTGTAAGTTGGCCCCGCAAAGTACTTAAAGGAATAAGTAAACTTATTCCCTTTCGCACAAATATAAACCCGTAATTAAAAATTGATCATAAAGAAATAAGTTTACATACTTACCCCCTTAAATTCCTAACTTTATTTTTATTTATTTATCCCTAATTGTACCAACTGAGTTGTACTTTTTACTCCTAAGTAAATTTAAATTAATAAATACCAATTTCTAAAAAGAAAAAGAATAACCTAATGCAATTTCTTCCTTATATTTCGAATATATTTTGAGATTTTTACCAAAACCTTCCGACTCTAGAGGATGCTAAGGAGACACATCCTGACTTGGTTTCGTCAGATGAAGAATATTAGTTTTCAACTTCATTTATTACGCCTAATTATTTATATTTCTTATTAGAATATTAAAGTTTTAGTTTTGACTGGCTATTTTTATTTTTGCAATAGTAAATAAAATGTTACAAATGAGATAAGTATATTTTTTTCTTAGTTCATAAAGGGATAAGTGCATCGAACTTCTCAAATAGCACAAAACCATAATTTTGTTCTAGATATTATTAAATACAAGGTAGCAATAATTCTAGAACAAAAATTTCAATTTTCTAAACCCTTCCCCTGATTGGCACTACTAAGCTGAACTTTAACTCAATCTATTGAAAAACTATAAAAATGAACTTATTTCCTTCTTCCCCGGGACCATGGAAAAGGTGATTATTTTTTTTAATTGTTTTTCTCGGGTATTATTTATATTTATATAATATAATATACAATAATATTCCCAAGCGGTCACCTATCCAAATCACAATCGCGCCCGACATCACTTAATCTTACAGATCGTTGTATTATAACCACATACGAGGTTCCAATGCCTGGTATCGGATATGTTTGGAAAGCCATAAAATCCTTATAAATGATATTTGCATATACAATTTCCTATAATTGTTTTTATTACCTAGGGGGCAGGGACATGGAGATCACTCGATTTTCACAAACAGTTTAAAAATGGACGCCGGAGTGGCAGCTGGTATATTCTCCGAGAGCGTGCAAATTCAGAGGTCGTATATACTTACAGACTACTGTTGCATCTTTAAAGCAGAAATGTTGATAGTAGATAAAGAAGTCAAAATCCTGCAGGATGATTCTGGCCTGAAAGAAGCTGCATCTACACCTATCTATACAGGGTGAGGACTTTAACTGGAATAAATTCGATATTATTAAAACCGCTGAAGTTGCGCCTACAAAATTTGGTTTGTGTATGTTTTGGACAATGCGAAATTAAAAAATGATATCGGCGCTGTTGCCAGATTTCCCAGTTTTGCGCTACTCGTAGTAATTTTGTTATTTTAAATGAAATGCCCAATTTATTTTTATTGCAGTAAATTGGGCGTGTCAAATTTAGTAAAATCCCATATTTACAAAATTCTATCTTCACTAGTTGCTGACCTATGGCAACACTGTATTTCCATTAAAAAGTACCGGGACGCTTATTTACCTTAAAGTAGCGTTACCTTGGTAACATCTCCATAGTTACTAAGTTATTGACAAGCTTCAAGAAAAGTTCTTGTCGTGTCAAAACGGCTTATTTAACTAAAACCTTAAAAATAGAAATTCTCATGATGTTCGGTTTCGGGGACCACCAACGTAACAGGTGAAAAATATTTGGAATTTTTGCAAGAAATTTTAGTGCCAGAACTGATTGAGTCATGTGTTTGTTTGAAGGTTGTAGACAATGATGTACCTTGAGTAATAGATGTGTTTTGGACTTTCATTGCCTTTAGTTTTTCATATCACAACGTTTCAACTGGTAAGTATCTCCAGTCGTCTTCAGGTGAATACTAAACAAGTTACAAAGCTACGAGCTTTGTAACTGAATTAGTATTTATTTTATAGAATTTTTTTCCAGGAGGATGGGGCGCCACCGCACTATGCGGCTAACGTGCGGAATTACGTGAATACCGCCTTTCCGGGCAGGTGGATTGGACGACGGGGAGCTATTGAATGGCCAGGAAGGTCGCCTGATTTAACACCCTTAAATTTTTATTTATGGGATGATTTGAAACATAAAGTGTATGTTATAAAACCTACAAATATTAAAGATCTAAAATATCGGATTAGACTAGAAATCAGATCTATACCACCTCAGGTTTTACGCAGCCTACAAAATAAGTTTTATAACCGATTGACTTTTTGCCAAGAAGTCAATGGAGCGCAATTTAAACAACTTTTGAAATAATAAATCGATAGACTAGTTTCGTGTTTTTGTGATTTTTTTGTCAAATTTGTTCGAGTAAAATTACCGCTTGTAGCACACAGCTGAGAAATCTGACAACATTGCCGATATCATTGTTAATTTCTGCATGCCCAGAAACCCCCAGATAGTAAATTTTGTAAGCACAACTTTAACGGTTCTAAAGGTAGATAAGCGTTCCTGTACTTTTTAATGGAACTACAGTGTTGTCATAGCTCAGCAACTAATAAAGGTAGAATTTTGTAAATTTTGGATCTTGCTAAATTTGACAGGCCCAATTTACTGCAATAAAAATAAATTGGGGACTCTATTTAAAATAACAAAATTACTACGTGTAGCGCAAAGCTGGGAAATCTGGCAACAGCGCCGATATCATTTTTTAATTCCGCATGGTCCAAAACCCCCACATACCTAATTTTGTAGGCGCAACTTCAGCGGTTTTAATAATATCGAATTTATTCCAGTTAAAGTCCCCACCCTGTATAGACAGTCAAGCAGCGATAAAGGCAATTTATTCCAGCAGCATTAAATTAAAATTAGTAAAACGCTGCCGCAACAATCTCAGCATCAAGTAACCTTGTGTTGGGTTCCTGGCTATTGCAATATAGACGGCAACGAGGCTGATGATGCGATCGCCAGGGAGGGCATAGACATGTCTGTCGACGTAGCAAAGAATATTGTTGATAGACCACTTGGATCAATCAAAGAGGAGATAGATCGGATAGCCAAACAACTTGCACAAAACAAATGGACAAAACTAACAACCTGTTGCATCTTCAAGCAATTGTGGCCCCTACTTGATAACAGGAGAACCGCAGCGTTATTACAGCACAGTCGGAAATATCTAAGAAATATCACTGCCATAGTCACCGGGCATTGCCTTATCAGTAGACACTCCGAACGTATGCAAATACTAGCTAACGACTTCTGCAGAAGTTACAGAGATGAAGGAGAAGAGGAAAGTATTCAGCATTTCTTGTATAAGTGGCCTCACGAGAGTCAGGGTCAATGCCTTGGGCGAACCATTCTTTAATGGGAGGAAGTAAGCCACTTACAACTGGGTCGACCCAATAAGTTTATTAATAGTAGTGGCTGGTTTGAATGAGCTGCTAAGATTCGTCTATGTTCTACGTCGCGTTAACCATCAGGAAGCTGATATGGATAGGTTCTGCGGAACACATGTGGTATCACAAGGACCCTCATAGGACTACGTGAGACTATTTGGCAGTGCCAGAAGTCTGCCACTCTATCCTAATCTACTTTGTTCGCTTTTATTTAAAACTGTGTGATAAATCTTAAAGCTCGGCGTGCATCGCCCTTAGGGTGCAAACATATAGTGGAGCATCAAACAACGCGCCAAACGGTGATGCACGCCGCGCTTTAAGATTTATCACAGTTTTAAATAAATCGCTATCTCTGTACTATGTTCGTCTTCATTCGTAAATATTCATATAAAAGGAATTTTTAAAACGGACTAATGTCATAAAATCATGTCACTTTAAACTAAAAAAAATCTAATTTAATTTCTTCTAGGGTAGTAGGTACCTTAAGAAAAAATCTTCGGGGGGTAATGCATTAACATTACGGATAAAGCGTATTTTCTAAAAACTGCACGAGTTAATTTTCATATTTTATAAATAAAAATAAATATTGCCAGAATTACAATTAAATACACACTTAACTTAAGTATTTTTTTTGGTTTGATAAAAAATGATTTTTGAGTATGGTTGCTATAAAAAAATTTCTATATTGTTGAATATGTTTCTTATGAAAAAACTCATACATAGATCACTTTATTTCTGTGACATATTTCAAAAGCTATTTGCTGATAATGCAAAGAAGTATATTTTCACATATTGGCAGGAAACTTTCCTACGAATATAATTTTTTCTGTATACCTACTCGGTGAGCCAAAAATCAATGGAATTCGCAAATTAATTTCAAAATGTCAACGTTTAAAGTAATGAAAAAAAATAAGACTTGCCGGGCACTTATCGGTACCTGCTTGGAAAATATCTATAGCTAGCGTGCAATTATCGTTGTAGGATTTCAAAAATTCTTATGGGATATTTTACACTTGTTGGAAATATTAAAGTGCATAAAACTTTCTGGAAATTCTGAAAAATTGGGTGTTTCTTACAAACTACACGAGTTTATTTTAATCCGTCTTGATGATGGCGTGTTATTTATTGTATTTTATTTTTTTATTTATTAAGAGTCATATTGCAATCATAGTAATTTACAATATATTGGCAACTCTTGGTAGAGTCAATAATAATAATAATTGCTAAGGGGTTGTGTGTGTTTGTTTACGCAGAACACATTATGTTATTTGAATACCAAAATTAATTCGCGTCATAAAAGTGGAATTTTCACCTTATGGTTTTTTTGCATGTTAAACTTGTCTTTTCAGGGTTATGCTAGCTATTTAGGATAAACTGAAACCATTTTAAAATATAAAATAATCCAAAGGAAATGATAGTAATACAAAAATACAATTCTATGAAAAATATTTAAGTTTAACGATGTACGACACGATACCGGGAGACTGCACCTCTGTATGCGATCTTTACCCTACTAAAGACATGTAATTGTAATTTACATTTACCATCCAAGTATTGTAAGTAATCGTAGTAGTTGAGGGGAAGCTTAGCAAACTGGCAAATATACCAAAGTGATCCTTTTTGCATACCCTTAAATATTCCCCCAACAACCATAACTACCAGTGCCCTCGCCTAACCTTCCCGATCTCGTTATAAAAGCCTAAATTTCTTTCCAGGCGAGGGCAATAACCCCTCAATTCGGAGAACCGCCGAGCCAAAGACCTGACGTCTTACACGTCCCCAGGAAGTGCAGTGTTTCCTTCCTGACATCTAGAATTAATTGAGTCCTCCTCCACGCCAATCAGCGTCATATGTTTCCTTAGCCGACAGTGCCCGGAAAAATCCCTATTAATGAAGGGCCCGCCGGTGTCCTGTTCAGAAGCCACTCTAATCTGGATTTGTCTGCTCCTGTTATGGAGTCTTTGGCATGTCTGCATCCGTAGGTTTGCCGCCATTGTTTCGCAGAACGCCATATGACCCAGCCCCTTAAGTGCATAACTCGCCTGCTGATTTGAAATTCCTATTGCGGCCTTTAGAAAGAAGTCCCGGCGAGTCTGGCGAGCTTATCTGGTCTTTCGTTGCCCTGCATCCCTTTGTGACCCGGTTCCCAGGCTAGTTTAACTTTCTTGATATCTGAAAATCTTTCCGGGGCATCTACGCCTCTTCAACGAGTATTGATGTGACCCTGGGTTTGTATACCGCCTTAAGGCAGGTGGGGTATCTGAGCAAATATATATTACCCGCTTTTGGCACGTTCTAACCTCATCTAGACTTGAAATAGTAAAAATAACGTAAACCTCTGCCTCAAAAATTGTCGTATAACCGCCCAGTGGGTAGCTCTTACGGATGTGGTTGACATACAGTATACTCGTATACACCAGCTCCCGAAGACGACAAAAAATTCCAGTCATGTAGCAGGCCAGAGCATCTTCAGGAAATATTACTTCGTTCTTTTCCCGCTATTCCTCACACGTCATCCTGTTTAGCCAGCTAATTATTGTAAAATTAATGCCGTTTGCGGAAAGATTCTAAATTTTGAATTTATGCTAGGTTTCCTGTAAAATGATTTTCCCTCAATTGGCGTGAATAGTTTTTTTTGTTAAAAAATTATTTGTAGAACTGAGATAAGTTATCAAGGCATAGTTAATTAGTAAGTACCAAATGACTTTAGGTGTTTATACTTTAAGCTCTTACTGATTATTATCGATTTTTTATCAAACAGGTCGTACATTATAAAAGAAAGAAATACTATATTTTCATTCACCTTCTTCCGTTACCAAGATGAATCAACTGGTTACTCTATTTGCCATTCTCAGTGTTAGCTTGGGTAAGTATAATTTTAAGAATTGTTTAACGCATTTTAAGGTAACCCATGTTTTGTTTCCACTATCACTGAACTTCTGCAAATTGTGTGTGGCATTGTTGCATAGTGTAATTTACTACTATTGTGTGTTCATCGAAAACGTTTTGGACATGTTCCCTACTTCTTGTGCATTGTATGTAGGGCGACTGTCAATTTAAAATCAAATATCTTTATTCTCAGAAGTCACTTCTTCTAATGCAGGTCCAATTTTATTTAAGGTTCCAAAAAATTTTATGTGGCCAAATTTTGTTTCAAAACAATGGTCCAACAATCCTGTGTCCGCCAAAACATTTGTTTCGAGGGTATCGAGTCCTTGTTTGTACAAATCTGTGTTCATTTTCTGTACTCCAATATCTACAACTTTAAACATTTGGTTCATTTTTTAAAGTGAAGGTGAACTCGTCGGTAAAACAATCAGTGCGTGAAAATTTAATATCGTTATTTATCTTTACGTACCCTTCCCATAAATTCAAAACATTTGTTTACTCCTTGTATTTCATCAGCTTCCCTCAATTCCTGATGTTTTTTTTATATTTATTAGGTACTTATGTCATTTGCGCAGTATTGTGGAGTGATACTTTCCTACAGTTTTGCCAAGAAGCCTGATGCTAATTCCATTATTTTCTATTACATGAAGTCAAAGTCCCAAATCTGGATTATTTTGTTGTGCTCTACCATCGACTACATCATTATGCACTAAGCAGTTGCACTTATTAATTACAGTATTCAGTTTTATCTAAGGCCAAGATTTTGTGTAATTTTTATTTTATACATGATTAATATTGGCAAAATAGCAGAGAATATTTTGAATACTGTCCGAGAACTATTTTTTACGCAATACCACTCTTTATTATTTTTCTTGAATACTGTAAAGCATGTTGAAACTAAAAAAAACATAAAACATTTAACATTATAATAATTATTACGGGTGGTTTTATTGAAATAATATTATGTATCACGGTCGTATTTAATTTTTAAGAATTTTACAAAAAAAAAATTATTTAATTATATTTGGCTTCTTGGAAAAAATTAAATTTAGTGTGCCATGCCATTATAGAATTACCTTCGACAAAGTACACTAATAAAACATTGATGTAAAATTAATACAGCAGCCAATATTTGACGATAGCAAAATTTACATACGATTTCCTATGGCCAGTCTGGTGGTTCACCCCCAGCATATACTTGCAGGCTTAAACGCAGAATAAGGGTTTGTGGGTTTTCATTAACATTAGTATCTTTTTTTTTTAGTCTTTTACGTTTTGTGGAGTGTGGGTTTCTAATGGCCTTCCTTTCTATTCAATCTTCTCGTTTATGTAATAAAACTGATCAAATCCATGTCTATATGTGTGAAAATTCTGTTTAAAAATCCTAAATGGCATCTTGTGTTAAATAAACCGAGTTTTGATCATAAAAGTGCTGCTGTGATTACCATATTTGAAGTGCTTAGAATTAAGACTTTTTTAAATCTTACGATATATCTTTAAATAGCAATAGCATTAATCGGTTTTGACAAAATATATAAATGTAAAGTTTCTAACATAACAAGTATATTTGCAGTTATTGTGCATATTTTACTTTAATTGTTTATGGTAACTATCGCATTAATTGCAAATACCTACCTCAACCATAATACTCCTAATACTACGTATTTCTTAGGTCATGCCATTTTTTTAAATTTCAGCCGCTCCAAGCTATCCTACAAACTTCCAAAACTTTACCCAATACCACCCAACCATTGGTGGTAGAATCGTTGGAGGAGACGAAGCTAATATCAGAGACTTACCATACCAAGCCGCCCTTTTACGTAATGGAGGTCAAATTTGCGGAGCTATAATTGTTAGCGCTGATACCATCTTAACAGCTGCTCATTGCGTGGCGCCAAGTATCATTTCGAACATCAATCAATTGAGTTTCAGAGTTGGTTCATCCCAGTGGCGAAGTGGCGGTCAGGTAATTGCTGCGAGGCAAATTATAATGCATGAATTGTACCAAGATTGTCGAGATTGTTCGCCTGACTACGATATCGCTGTTGTAACGTTACAGCAAAGCATTAATGCACCAAATGCGACTCCTATTCCTTTAGCTCCTGCAAATCGTCAATATGCTGCTGGTAATTATATTCAGTTTTTTTCTTTATGAATATAAAAATATTTGGGTCGCAAAACGCATAATCAATAAATTGAGGATTAGATTATATTAGATTAAAACATAGTCAGATAATCATATAATATAAAGATTTTAAACAATAAATAGTTAACTAACAAGGCAACTTTGATTGTGACTTAAACAACGTTGGCAGAAATTATTTGCTCTTAAATAAAGTTGACCGATTAGAAAATCAAAACTTATATATATTGTTATATATTATTAAACATAGAAAGACATAAAAAAAGTTATATATTGTCTATATAATGTATTGGTACATCCAAATTATTTTCATTTCTAGGGTTAGGGTGTGGTTATTTCCAAATTGAATTTTTTTATATAAATAATCTGATTTTTTAGGATATATTGGTTTATGAATTAAACAATTTAAGTACATTCGACGTCTAAATTCAGATTTTATAAGCCGCGTTGTGATTAGTTAATGACTCATACTTTTCAAATTATCTTCATCAAACTTTTAGAGAAAACAAAAAATAATCAAAAACTTTCCTGAAAAAATATAGTCATCATTTTATCGAAATTCTATTCGAGTCAAAAAATAATCAAAAACAAAAAATGAGTATCTAAAAAAATGTAGTTCGGAAGTCATTGACGTACGTACTAAAATATAGGGGAGCCAGCCGGTACTGAACCCCAGAATTTTAAATATTTGATAATTGCATTTTATTTTGTTTTTCTCAAAGATGTAACTCTTTATGCTGAAGCAATATACCAAATTTGAAATTAATACCGTATTAAATTCTCGAATTATTAAAAAAAAAAATTTTTAATTTCAAACTTTGACAACCTGCATATCAAATATGAGAGTCACAAATAAAAAATTGCATTATAAAAGTCATATTATTTTTGCTTAATGCATTTGGTTAACGGATTGACCTCCTTTTTCTGGACAGCCTGTATAACAATATAGAGTCCGATATAAAAAAATTGAAATATTCGGTATTTAAAAGTCATTATAAAAAACATTATCTTAAGGTAGGATTGGAAGACTGATTAATTGGTAATCAAAACCCTACCTTTTTGTGCCAATTATATATAATATTTTGGCATAAATAAATATCTTCATTATAATAAGAGTGAAATTATAAAAGCTAATAAAATTCTATAAAAGTAGCTTCTTCCCCTTTAAATTTTGACACTTCACCACACATATTACGACCATTCTAAATTAGATTTGTTTTAATAGGTACTTACGCAGTTGTATCTGGTTGGGGCACCACAGCCTCGGGAAATCTAGTCGGTGTCGAAACCTTAAGAAGGGTTGATGTGCCAGTGGTCGCTGAAAGCCGATGCCGTTCTGTCTATGGAAGTATAATTTCAGAAAGGACCATTTGTGCCGGTTACACAATGGGTGGAAAAGATTCTTGTCAAGGCGACTCTGGTGGTCCATTTGTTATTAATGGAGAATTGGCGGGCATTGTGTCATTTGGATATGGTTGTGCGGCAATCTCTTTCCCTGGAGTTTATGCCTCAATTCCTGGTTACCGTGATTGGATCAGAACGCACTCTGGATTATAGTAATTGCCAACAGAAAAAATATGGTTCATTTTAAATTATGTTAAATTGTGAATAAATAATGTGCAAAAGTTATTTTTTTTATTCTTTCCATTTATCATAAACTGTGGGAGCAGTAAAATTTCGTTAAATTGATACTATTAAAGATAATATTTTTCCAAATTACTAATAATGACTGTTACCAAACTGTACGCAAAAATATTCTTAAAAAGGCTTCAGACATTGCTACAATTTGGAAGAGTTCCAAGGGAAAAATTCATTAGATGGATTACTACACATTCTGTCTATAGTTTGTCATATTGTAATAAAATTTAAAAATTTGCAAAAATAATATAGGACTCTGACCGCTATTGAAAACAGATTGTAATTTCTTAGAGTCGATGAGACAGTTAAAATATATAATAAATTAAAATATTCTTAGTTTCGTTTCAAAAGTTTTCTTTATTAATACTGTTCTGCTTCAATGTGCCAGCAGCGTGGCGCTACGGTTTTTAGGAAACCTTGTCCACTTAAAACATAGTGATATTCCGAATTGTGAATAGCTCGCTTCAATCGGATACTGTTGTTTCTATCGAATAATAAGATTCAGGGGAATTTTATTTTTGTATCTCCGATAACTTTTTTTGTAGGAATTTTTTTAGTTAAAACTTTTCTGTCGAAATTTAATCAGGTTCGAGATACTTATTAGCAAGAATGTATAAACCATACCATTTGGTTATTATCTAAAAAACTTTAAAAGATATAAAAACTTATTAAAAAGCTAACTTAATACAGATTTGTTATTCTATACATTTTTGTGTAATAATATAAATAAAACTAATATAATCACTGTACTAACACATTCTATGAGTTAATTAATTATACATTTCCAGGCAACCTATTATAGAAATTAATACTATATTAGTATGATCCATTGCACGTTTTGGATATTATGCGGTAAAGATCTGGTACATCGCTCTTCTTGTGTTGTAAGTGTAAATAATTGCATTCAGGTGTGGTAGGCTTTTCCCTATTTCTTTTAGCATAAAGCAGAGATTGGAGAATACACTCACTTGGAAGTGTCAAAACACCGTATTTCTTAAAGATATGACGACAATCTGCTCTATAAGGTAGATACGAAATTACTTTTATAGCCCTGCGCTGTAATCCAAAAATTACGGAGGTATGAGGTAAGTGGCCCCAAACAAAAAGTGCATAAGACATGGATGAATGAAACCACCCAAGATATCATGTTAAAGTAGCTATTCTGAAACTGCATGGTAAATATACAGGGGGTTCATTTGAAAACTTCCCACCTCGATTTTCCTGCTTTAAAATGAAAATGTGGAAAATCGCTCGGAACTGTCGATTTTTATTTCGAGGGGGACATCTTTTGCGTATATTGTCAATCTTCTTACTTCAAGCCCCTAGGAGGGAGGGGGGTTAGATCTAAATCTTAAATGGATACCCTTATTGTATATAATTTTTTTGGATTCTCCATAAAATTCTGAACATTTTTTAATAAAAGCATTATTAGTCTATACTTAACAGTTTCCGAGATATTGACTCTTGAAAAATTACATTTTTGAACTTTGACAGCGTCTAGCTTTCTAACTGTACGTCTATCTTCGATTTTTATTATCTTTTCAATAGTGTCAACTTTCGATTAAACCGGATGTAAGAAATATAGTACTTCCGGTTTGACCGACGTCTTAGAGCAAAACGGCTTACAAGGGACATGTAAGCCGTTTTGCTCTAAGACGTACAGTTAGAAAGCTAGACGCTGTCAAAGTTCAAAAATTTAATTTTTCAAGAGTCAATATCTCGGAAACTGTTAAGTATAGACTAATAATGCTTTTATTAAAAAATGTTCAGAATTTTATGCAGAATCCAAAAAAATTATATAAAATAGGGGTATCCATTTAAGATTTAGATCTTACCCCCCCTTCCTCCTAGGGGCTTGAAGTAACAAGAGTGACAATATATGCTAAAGATGTCCCCCTCGAAATAAAAATCGACGGGACCGAGCGATTTTCCACGTTTTCATTTTAAAGCAGGAAAATCGAGGGGGAAGTTTTCAAATGAAAACCCTATATTTTAATAGTATGTTAAGAACGTTTCTTTGACAGAAAGTTCACATGATCATCCCAATTCAAATCCTATCGACATACACTTTAAGGAATTTAACAGGTTTTGCATCATCTGTCCCCGTCAGTTTCTCTTAAGCTAAAATAAAAGGATTCGCTTTTTGTCTGAGTAAGCAGTTTTGCAAGAAACCAATCCTGGGTTTGTTCGGTGTATCTGTGATATCCTGCGCAAGTGCAACAGAGGCATTATTTTAGTGTAAAATAGTTAAATCATCTACAGATAAGATACGAAAACCCTTATCTGAGCACAGCGGTAGGTCGTTAATATAGCATAGAAAGAGAACTGGACCAAATCAGAACCTTAAGGAACCACGATCGAAATGTGTCTCGCCCTTGATGCTTGACCCAGTGACACAACGTATTGTAATCTCCTTGATAAAAGAAAGAAAGCAAAGAAGTGCTATTTGAGTTTCAATTGTAGTATTCGAGTGTTTTTAAAAGTATGTTGTGTGATAAACAATCGGACGCTTTGGTCAAATCTTAAAATTCGACCGAAACGTAGTTTTATTCTGAAATCCCTTATTAACAGTATTTATAAGTTTATCAATTATTGCCAAACTTGTGGAAAAATTTGACCTAAACCCGAATTGTGCAGGGTTAAAAAGATTATTGCTTTCCAAGCTAAACGTCAGTTGTTTTTTTATTAAAAATTTTAGCAAAAATTGGAATTATTGAAATTGGTCTTAAATTTTGCGGATAATTTTTTGGTTTCTTTTTGTGTACGGGAAGTACCCTTGATATTTTAAAAACTTCTGGAAATTTTGACGCCTTAATACAAACATTTATAAGTTTTGCAAAGGGCAATAAAATTTGATACCGAATTGCATTTAATAATCCTTTATTAAGTCCTTACCTTTTGTGTTTTCTATGATGGAGAAAACATCAATTACCTTGAATGATGAAAGAGTTTTGGACTTCCATTGTCTTTATTTGTCTTAAATCACAACGTTTCAACTGGTAAGTATCTCCAGTCGTCTTCAGGTGAGTATTCGCCTGAAGACGACTGGAGATACTTACCAGTTGAAACGTTGTGATTTAAAACAAATAAAGACAATGGAAGTCCAAAACTCTTTCATCATTCAAGAAACATCATTGTCTCCAACCTTCAAACAATCAATTACCTTAATATCACTTACTTCACGAAAGCCAAATTGATTCGCATTTTAGGTTTGATTTTATTCGGGCTTGTTGGTTGTTTGCACTTAAGTCTGGCGTAAAAGGTTCACTTTTGTCTTTATTTTGTTTATTATTTGGCACATGGCTTTTTGTGGGTTTTCAGAATCAAAAATAAATCTTTCGTGTGCCCCCTTCTCTGCTTTAGTTAACGCGACAGCTATTGATAACGAAACTGACTGACTTGGGTTTTAAGCTATATACATAATATGGAATCTCTATTAGCACCAGCATTTTGGGTGGTACAGTATAAAATGCGTGTTATAATTTATCAAACCGGTTTCATTTAACATAATAGTTTGCAAATTGCACTACATGTAAATATTTCTTTTTACAATTCTTCTATTTAAATCTAAGTAATTGTCTATTGTCGACAAGGTGCCTTTTGTTCATTAAGTGCAAAAAAAGCCTAATGTGATATTTCTGTGGGGTTTCAGCAAGTAATTTCTGCCTAAGAAAGTGGTACAATTTACCCGACTTTACCGTATCCACTATGAATCATTTTACATCTCATTTATGGGATGTTATCTTTTTACGTCCAAAATCAGAAAACTTCTAATAGAAAAGTGTCATTTTTATGAAATGAAACATCATAATATATTTTCTGTCATCTTATAGCTCGTCAAAAACTTTTGAATTTTTGCAAAGAATATCCTATCCCTTTCTGTAGTAGTTTTGGAAATATTTTTCGGAACTTTTGGTTTTCGTTATAGCCTCAATGCATCTCAGTAGCCATGAAAATAATATTGGTGGATGATATTAAAAATCAGATTCAAGTTAAAATTAAGCTTGTTTACTATAAAGTTTATTGTCCAATTTATTAATACGCAAAATGCTTGTTTCCAGAAATTAATTATTCGATATGAGTTAAGTTTTGGAGGAGAAAAAATTATATTTTTGCCGAAAAATTTACAGAACGAAATATCTTGAGTGGCGAATACCCAGTCCTTGACCCCTAATTTAATTAACTAACATTATTTTTATTTGTTTTCCATGGATACTGAGATCTATTGACAAGACCATAAGCTATAACGAGACGCGAAAATGTCGAAATATTAAATTATTTCAAAAATTGTTGAGAGATAGAATACGCTTTATGAAAAACAAAGACATTTTACAAACAGTGTTACATGTTTCACTCGTATCGGACCATCATCAAACCAATAAACAAAATATCCTTAGGTATATAAATAAAAACCTAAGAACTACCTTACCTAACTACAAAAAATAATTAAATATAATAAACATATTAACACGTACATTAGAACCACACAAAACATATATGTAAAATATTAAATGGTACAACATGGTAATGGGAGTAGCAAGATGCTATACACCGATAAAAGGTAGACCACGAGGTAAGATTCTGGTAGATATTTTTCGCCCTGACTGTTCTACATACATTGCCGGACCCCGGAACTTAAAAGGGAGTTAATGTCGTCTTTAATTTTGAAATTATGTTGTTTTCGAATATTTGAAGTTTAAAAATCTATATTATGTTGTAAGGATATGTTAATGAAGCAACGATATATTCTTATCTTTGGCGCTAGAATTTAAAATATTATACAGAGTAGATAATTTGTATTTGTTGACGAATTTATAATAAAGTATATTAATTAATATCAACGGAAATCCATTCTTAAAAGCTTTTTGTTTTATTATATTTAGTTCCTTATTTAAGGCTTTTTCAGATAAAGTCAGATTAATTAACCTTTTGAAGGAAGAGTTAGAAGTTGCAAATTTATGAGCATCAGCGAATTAGAATTAGATTGGATTATGTTATCTGTCGATGGTTTCCTGTTAAATTGAAACTTAATTTTATTAATACCCCTTACTAAAAGAATATCCAAAAAAGGTAATTGACCATTATTTTCAATTTCCAGTAAGTATTGTATTGTATGTATAAGTATTGGATGTTAATTTATATTAACATAACGTATAAAATTATTTAAATCCTTATCACAGCAACCTCAAAACAATAATTCATAAATTATCATCAACGTTCCAAATTTGAAAAAAAAATTTAAGTTTTCTATATAGTTTATAAAACCCCTGGTTAAAATAGAGAAAGGCAAGAACCCATTTGGTTAAAATTTTTAATGAAAAAAAATTCTTCGAGGACTATTATTTTTAGTAGCAGAGAAAGATCTGAAATTATTAGGTTAGAAAGCCCTTTTCTGCTAAGCAATCCTTCTAATTAACACATACATTCTAAAGAAGGGATGCTGGGAGCAAAGGTTTTTTTTTACTACTAACCTATAAAACGGCTATAATTAACCGATTATTAACCTTAGAAATCGTTTTTTCTAACTAGCCAATTATTATTGACCGTGGTGAAAATAATATATTTGAAAGCAGATTAGTTAATTTTTTGATTCTGCAACAGCAACATAAAAGGTGATTATTTTTTTTATTGTTTTTCTCGGGTATTATTTATATTTATATAATATAATATACAATAATATTCCCAAGCGGTCACCTATCCAAATCACAATCGCGCCCGACATCACTTAATCTTCCAGATCGTTGTATTATAACCACATACGAGGTTCCAATGCCTGGTATCGGATATGTTTGGAAAGCCATAAATTCCTTATAAATGATATTTGCATATACAATTTTCTATAATTGTTTTTAATACCTTGGAGGCAGGGAAGGCAATCGTATAACAATGGAGATCACTCGATTTTCACAAACAGTTTAAAAATGGACGCCGGAGTGGCAGCTGGTATATTCTCCGAGAGCGTGCAAATACAGAGGTCGTTTATACTTACAGACTACTGTTGCATCTTTAAAGCAGAAATGTTGATAGTAGATAAAGCAGTCAAAATCCTGCAGGATGATTCTGGCCTGAAAAAAGCTGCATCTACACCTATCTATATAGACAGTCAAGCAGCGACAAAGGCAATTTATTCCAGCAGCATTAAATTAAAATTAGTAAGACACTGTCGCAACAATCTCAGCATCAAGTCACCTTGTGTTGGGTTCCTTGCTATTGCAATATAAAAGGAAACGAAGCTGATGATGCGCTCGCCAGGGAGGGCGTAGGCATGTCTGTCGACGTAGCAAAGAATATTGTTGATAGGCCACTTGGATCAATCATAGAGGAGATAGATCGGATAGCTAAACAACTTGCACAAAACAAATGGACAAAACTAACAACCTGTAGCATCTTCAAGCAATTGTGGCCCCAACATGATAACAGGAAAACCGCAGCGTTATTACAGCACAGTCGGAAATACCTAAGAAATATCACTGCCATAGTCACCGGGCATTGCCTTATCAGTACAGACACTCCGAACGTACGCAAATACTAGCTAACGACTTCTGCAGAAGTTACAGAGATGAAGAAGAAGAGGAAAGTATTCAGCATTTCTTGTTTAAGTGGCCTCACGAGAGTCAGGGTCAATGCCTTGGGCGAACCATTCTTTAATGGGAGGAAGTAAGCCACTTACAACTGGGTCGACCCAATAAGTTTATTAATAGTAGTGGCTGGTTTGAATGAGCTGCTAAGATTCGTCTATGTTCTACGTCGCGTTAACCATCAGGAAGCTGATATGGATAGGTTCTGCGGAACACATGTGGTATCACAAGGACCATCATAGGACTACGTGAGACTATTTGGCAGTGCCAGAAGTCTGCCACTCTATCCTAACCTACTTTGTTCGCTTTCATTTAAAACTGTGTGATAAATCTTAAAACTCGGCGTGCATCGCCCTTAGGGTGCAAACATAATAATATAGTGGAGCATCAAACAACGCGCCAAGCGGTGATGCATGCCGCGCTTTAAGATTTATCACAGTTTTAAATAAATCGCTATCTCTGTACTATGTTCGTCTTCATTCGTAAATAATCGTATAAAAGGAATTTTTAAAACGGACTAATGTCATAAAATCATGTCACTTTAAACTAAAAAAAGTCTAATTTAATTTCTTCTAGGGTAGTAGGTACCTAAAAAAAAATCTTCGGGGGTAATGCATTAACATTACGGATAAATTTGCATAAAAGCGTATTTTCTAAAAACTGCACGAGTTAATTTTCATATTTTATAAATAAATTAAATATTGCAAGAATTACAATTAAATACACACTTAACTTAAGTATTTTTTTTGGTTTGATATAGCACATAAAAAATGATTTTTGAGTATGGTTGCTATAAAAAAAAAATTCTATATTGTTGAATATGTTTCTTATGGAAACTCATACATAGATCACTTTATTTCTGTGACATATTTCAAAACCTATTTGCTGATAATGCAGAGAAGTATATTTTCACATATTGGCAGGAAACTTTCCTACGAATATAATTTTTTCTGTATACCTACTCGGTGAGCCAAAAATCAATGGAATTCTCAAATTAATTTCAAAATGTCAACGTTTAAAGTAATGAAAAAAAATAAGACTTGCCGGGCACTTATCGGTACCTGCTGGGAAAATATATATAGCTAGCGTGCAATTATCGTTGTAGGATTTTAAAAATTCTTATGGGATATTTTACACTTGTTGGAAATATTAAAGTGCATAAAACTTTTTGGAAATTCTGAAAAATTGGGTGTTTCTTACAAACTAGACGAGTTTATTTTAATCCGTCTTGATGATGGCGTGTTATTTATTGTATTTTATTTTTTCATTTATTAAGAGTCATATTGCAATCATAGTAATTTACAATATATTGGCAACTCTTAGTAGAGCCAATAATAATAATTGCTAAGGGGTTGTGTGTTTTTGCAGAACACATTATGTTATTTGAATATCAAAATTAATTAGCGTCATAAAAGTGGAATTTTCACCTTATGGTTTTTTTTGCATGTTAAATTTGTCTTTTCAGGGTTATGCTAGCTATTTAGGATAAACTGAAACCATTTAAAAATATAAAATAATCCAAAGGAAAAGATAGTAATACAAAAATACAATTTTATGAAAAATGTTTAAGTTTAACGATGTACGACACGATACCGGGAGACTGCACCTCTGTATGCGATCTTTACCCTACTAAAGACATGTAATTGTAATTTACATTTACCATCTAAGTATTGTAAGTAATCGTAGTAGTTGAGGGGAAGCTTAGCAAACTGGCAAATATACCAAAGTGATCCTTTTTGCATACCCTTAAATACTCCCCCAACAACCATAACTACCAGTGCCCTCGCCTAACCCTCCCGATCTCGTTATAAAAGCCAGAATATCTTTCCAGGCGAGGGCAATAACTTCCTCAATTCGGAGAACCGCCGAGCCAAAGACCTGACGTCTTACACGTCCCCAGGAAGTGCGGTGTCTCCTTCCTGACATCCAGAATTAATTGAGTCCTCCTCCACGCCACTCAGCGTCATATGTTTCCTTAGCCGACAGTGCCCGGAAAAATCCCCATTAATGGAGGGCCCGCCGGTGTCCTGTTCAGAAGCCACTCTAATCTGGATTTGTCTGCTCCTGTTATGGATTATTTCGCAGAACGCCATATGACCCAGCCCCTTAAGTGCATGACTCGCCTGCTGATTTGAAATTCCTATTGCGGCCTTTAGAAAGAAGTCCCGGCGAGGCTGGCGAGCTTATCTGGTCTTTCGTTGCCCTGCATCCCTTGGTGACCCGGTTCCCAGGCTAGTTTAATTTTCTTGATATCTGAAAATCTTTTCAGGGCATCTACGCCTCTTCAACGAGTATTGATGTGACCCTGGGTTTGTATACCGCCTTAAGGACAGGTTGGGTGTCTGAGCAAATATATATCACCCGCTTTTGGCACGTTCTAACCTCATCTAGACTTGCAGTAGTAAAAATAGCGCAAACCTCTGCCTCAAAAATTGTCGTATAACCGCCCAGTGGGTAGCTCTTACGGATGTGGTTGACATACAGTATACTCGTATATACCAGCTCCCGAAGACGACAAAAAATTCCAGTCATGTAGCAGGCCAGAGCATCTTCAGGAAATATTACTTCGTTTTTCTCCCTCTATTCCTCACTCGTACATCCTGTTTAGCCAGCTAATTATTGTAAAATTAGGTAATGCCGTTTGCGGAAAGATTCTAAATCCGGGGATGATTAAACTATCCAGTATGGTTAAAAATTAAAATGCTAAATTTTGAATTTATGCTAGGTTTCCTGTAAAACGATTTTCCCTCATTTTGGTGTGAATAGTTTTTTTTTGTTAAAAAATTATTTGTAGAACTGAGATAAGTTATCAAGGCATAGTTAATTAGTAAGTACCAAATGACTTTAGGTGTTTATACTTTAAGCTCTTACTGATTATTATCGATTTTTTATCAAACAGGTCGTACATTATAAAAGAAAGAAATACTATATTTTCATTCACCTTCTTCCGTTACCAAGATGAATCAACTGGTTACTCTATTTGCCATTCTCAGTGTTAGCTTGGGTAAGTATAATTTTAAGAATTGTTTAACGCATTTTAAGGTAACCCATGTTTTGTTTCCACTGTCACTGAACTTCTGCAAATTGTATGTGACATTGTTGCATAGTGTAATTTGTTACTATTGTGTGTTCATCGAAAACGTTTTGGACATGTTCCCTACTTCTTGTGCATTGTATGTAGGGCGACTGTCTATTTGAAATCAAATATCTTTATTCTCAGAAGCCACTTCTTCTAATGCAGGTCCAATTTTATTTAAGGTTCCAAAAAATTTTATGTGGCCAAGTTTTGTTTCAAACCAATGGTCCAACAATCCTGTGTCAGTAAAAACATTTGTTTCGAGGGTATCGAGTCCTTGTTTGTACAAATCTGTGTTCATTTTCTGTACTCCAATATCTACAACTTTAAACATTTGGTTCATTTTTTAAAGTGAAGGTGAACTCGTCGGTAAAACAATCAGTGCGTGAGAATTTAATATCGTTATTTATCTTTTCGTACCCTTCCCATAAATTCAAAACATTTGTTTACTCTTTGTATTTCATCAGCTTCCCTCAATTCCTAATGTTTTTCTATATTTATTCGGATTTATTAGGTACTTATGTAATTTGCGCAGTACTGTGGAGTTTTGCCAAGAAGCCTGATGCTAATTCCATTATTTTCTATTACATGAAGTCAAAGTTCCAAATCTGGATTATTTTGTTGTGGTCTACCATCGAGTACATCATTATGCACTAAGCAGTTGCACTTATTAATTACATGACTCTTAGTCCCAAAATAACAAACAGTATTCAGTTTTATCTAAGGCCGAGATTTTGTGTAATTTTTATTTTATACATGATTAATATTGGCAAAATAGCAAAGAATATTTTGAATACTGTCCGAGAACTATTTTTCACGCAGTATCACTCTTTATTATTTTTCTTGAATACTGTAAAACATGTTGAAACTAAAAAAAACATAAAACATTTAACATTATAATAATTATTACGGGTGGTTTTATTGAAATAATAATATGTATCACGGTCGTATTTAATTTTTAAGAATTTTACAAAAAAAAAATTATTTAATTATATTTGGCTTCTTGGAAAAAATTAAATTTAGTGTGCCATGCCATCATACAATTACCTTCGAAAAAGTACACTAATATAACTTTGATGTAAAATTAATACAGAAGCCAATATTTTTTGACGATAACAAAATTTACATACGATTTCCTATGGCCACTCTGGTGGTTCACCACCCAGCATATACTTGCAGGCTTAAACGCCGAATAAGGGTTTGTGGGTGTTCATTAACATTAGTGCCACGTCTTTTACATTTTGTGAAATGTGGGTTTCTAATGGCCTTCCTTTCTATTTAATCTTCTCGTTTATGTAATAAAACTGATCAAATCCATGTCTATATGTGTGGAAATTCTGTTTAAAAATCCTAAATGGCATCTTGTGTTAAATAAACCGAGTTTTGATCATAAAAGTGCTGCTGTGATCACCATATTTGAAGTGCTTAGAATTAAGACTATGGAGTTCAATTTTTATTGCTCTTTACCTTTTACTTATGTTACCTTTCCAATAATTTAAGATATGCGGGATCCATTCCACGGCATATTTTGAAGACCATTTTTTTAAAATCTTACGATATATCTTTAAATAGCAATACCATTAATCGGTTCTGACAAAACTATATATAAATGTAAAGTCTCTAACATAACAAGTATTGTAGCAGTTATTGTGCATATTTTACTTTAATTGTTTATGGTAACTATCGCATTAATTGCAAATACCTACCTCAACCATAATACTCCTAATACTACGTATTTCTTAGGTCATGCCATTTTTTTAAATTTCAGCCGCTCCAAGCTATCCTACAAACTTCCAAAACTTTACCCAATACCACCCAACCATTGGTGGTAGAATCGTTGGAGGAGACGAAGCTAATATCAGAGACTTACCATACCAAGCCGCCCTTTTACGTAATGGAGGTCAAATTTGCGGAGCTATAATTGTTAGCGTTGATACCATCTTGACAGCTGCTCATTGCGTGGCGCCAAGTATCATTTCGAACATTAATCAATTGAGCTTCAGAGTTGGTTCATCGCAGTGGCGAAGTGGCGGTCAGGTAATTGCTGCGAGGCAAATTATAATGCATGAATTGTACCAAGATTGTCGAGATTGTTCGCCTGACTACGATATCGCTGTTGTAACGTTACAGCAAAGCATTAATGCACCAAATGCGACTCCTATTCCTTTAGCTCCTGCAAATCGTCAATATACTGCTGGTAATTATATTCACTTTTTTTCTTTATGATATAAAAATATTTTGGTCGCAAAACGCATAATCAATAAATTAAGGATTAGAGTAGATTAGATTAAATCAAACAATCATAAAATATAAAGATTTTAAATAATAAATAGTTAACTATAAAGGCAACTTTGATTGCGACTTAGACAACGTTGGCAGAAATTATTTGCTCTTAACTAAAGTTGACCGATTAGAAAATCATATGTATCATGTATATTGTTATACAGTGTGTCCCGCTTTTCATGAATACACCCTGATATCTCAGTTATTAATAATGCGATTTTCTTCAAATTTTGGTGGTGATTGTATGTTAGAAAAATGAAGTATTTGGCATAGGGAACACTTTTATGCATCATAGGCGTGCGGTCATGGGGGGTAAAAAAGGGTTGATTTTTTGAGAAAAGTATATTAGGGCTTATTTTAAATAATTTTTTCTATCAGATTTAGAATCAGCATCCCAAAAAACCCCTTAATTAATATTTTCAAAATCTTAACAGCTGATTTTACCAGTAAAAAAATATTTTTTTAATTTGGCACTTTTTTTTAATAGGTTGTTTATTTCAAACTTTTTGGTTTTAATGTCTTGATTCTATTACGTTTCAAACGCCTCCATATCATTTCGTTGAATTCAGTATCCTCGCAACTACTACGATTAAGTTTTTTTTCGAAATTTTGCTAAGATACGCGCGCTGGCCTGTGTTGTTTTTGAGCAAATTAATCGCAGAGTGCTTTGAAACAAAAGTTTTTGTTTGGCATTTAGTAATTCGTATCAACTGCAATAAGTCAAGCACTCTTACTTAACTGTTAAGAAGATGGCACAAAACCGAAGAGTGGTTCTTACAATTGTAGAAAAAGTAGAAATTATCCACTTATTTGGTAATAATGAAAGATCCTCGCGTCAGGTTAGTGAAATATTTAATGAAAGGCATCATGATCGAGCACCAATTTCTCACAATACTGCTGCCAAAATCAACAGATTGTTCGCAAGTACAGAAGCGGTTTTCAAGAAAATACCAAGGAGGTACAAATTAAATCAAAGACGCTATCCAGATGACGAACGTATCTTAGCAGAATTTAGAAACAACCCAAATGGTAGTATAAGATCAGTGACGAGAATCCTAAATTTAACGAAAAACAAAGTATGGAGGTGTTTGAAACGCAATAGGGTTAGGGCATTTAAACTAAAATTTCTACATACTCTGTTAAATGGTGATTTTGAACGGCGGTTTGAATTTTGCTTATGGTCGCAAGGTAACTATCTTAACGATATACATTTTCTTAAGAACATAATGTTTACTGACAAAGCAACGTTTACTAGAAACGGTGTGGTATCTAGTCAAAATTGTAGGTTTTGGGCAGCCAAAAATCCGAATTGGGTAATTAACTCTAAAAATCAATACAGTGAAAAAGTTAACGTGTGGTGTGGCACACTTAACGAACGAATTGTTGGCCCTTTTTTCCTGGATAACCTGAATGGAGAAAATTTTCTGCATTTTTTACAAAGTGATTTTTATGATTTTCTCATGGAATTGCCTTTAGCACAGAGAGAAAACTTATACTTTCAATTAGATGGTGCCCCCGCACATAATCCTCTGATAGTTAGGAACTTTCTAAATTTAAACGTTCTTATGAAGTGAATAGGTAGAAATTCTCCTTTAGAACCATGGCCCCCCAGATCGCCGGATATTACCCCTTCTGACTTTTATCTGTGGGGGTACTTGAAAAACAAAGTGTATGCTACTAGGCCGCGTAATAGACAGGAACTTTGCATTAGAATAAGGCAAGCGTGTCAGGAAATTACTCCCCAAACTTTAAGAAAAGTGAATTTACGTTTTAAGAAGAATTGTTGAAAAGTGTATTGTTTTAGAAGGTAGTTATGTTGAAAATACAGAAATCTAAAATAATATAATTTGAAATTTTGATATCATAGTTTTAAATAAAGGAGTTATTAAAACAGTGCCAAATTAAAAAAAAAAATTACTGCTAAAATCAGCTCTTGAGATTTTGTAAATATTAATTAAGGGGTTTTTTGGGATGCTGATTCTAAATCTGATATAAAAAATGATTTAAAATAAGCCCTAATATACTTTTCTCAAAAAATCAACCCTTTTTTACCCCCCAAGACCGCACGCCTATGATGCATAAAAGTGTTCACTATGCCAAATACTTCATTTTTCTAACATACAATCACCACCAAAATTTGAAGAAAATCGCATTATTAATAACTGAGATATCAGGGTGTATACATGAAAAGCGGGACACACTGTATATTATTGAACATGGAAAAACATAAAAGAAGTTATATATTATCTATATAATGTATTGGTACATTGGCACAATAATTTTTATTTCTAGGTTTCATGTTGCGGTTAATTCCAAATTGAATTTTTTTATATAAATAATCTGATTTTTTAGGATATATTGGTTTATGAATTAAACAATTTAAGTAAATTCGGCGTCTAAATTTAGATTTTATAAGCCGCGTTGTGATCAGTTAATGACTCATACTTTTCAAATTATCTTCATCAAACTTGTAGAGAAAACAGAAAATAATCAAAAACAAATGATTTCCTGAAAACATAAAATATAGTCATCATTTTATCGAAATTCTATTCGAGTAAAAAAATAATCAAAAACAAAAAATGAGTATCTAAAAAAAAAATGTAGTTCGAAAGTCACTGACGTACGTGCCAAAATGTAGGGGGACCAGCAGTGGCGTAGCTAGCATGGGTGACACCCGGGGCGGAATTCGTGGTGTCACCCCAAAAATGAAAACTGATTATTATTTTTTTTTAATTAAAATATAAATGACTAAACAAAAATATGTGAACCTTAAAAGCTCTTTTTTCTAGATTTAACAGCTGCAAACTCACTAATTACGTCCTCAAAATTTATTTTTTGCGTTGCCTCGTGTTCTATTGTTAACATGCTTAGACTGTTGAGTCTTCTTTCGCTCATTGTAGCCCTCAAATAGTTTTTTATTAATTTGAGTTTGCTGAAACTTCTTTCACACGAGGCTACCGATACGCAAATTGTTACAAATAGTTTGAGAGCGACCACAAGATTTGGCACAGATTCTATAAAATCCCATTGCACAATAAACTTTAAAAAGTCTAGAGACAACCAATTAGACACTGATATATTGGCCGCTTGAATATATCGGCGGAGTCTTGGTATCTCCAAGAGGAGTTCGGCTTCCGATACTTCATCGTCATAAAAATTACAAAATTTTTTGTGTTTATTTTTATAAAATAAAATTGTGATTTGTAAAGTAAAATGAGCCGCATATAAGTAAATAACATATTTTGTATGTATGTTAATAACCACTGAATCATCTTAAAAAAAAAATAAAAGTGGCTTTACTCAGTGATTATTATTGTTGATAAAAATTGTCATAATTATGATTTGTGTATTTTTTTCATCACTGTCGGGTTATCGGGTGGGTCGGGTGTCACCCCTAAAAGGGTGACACCCGGGGCGGTCCGCCCCCCCGCCCCCCTCTAGCTACGCCACTGGGGACCAGCCGGTACTGAATCCCACAATTTTGAATATTTGATAATTGCATTTTATTTTGTTTTTCTCAAAGATGTAACTCTTTATGCTAAAGCAATGTACCAAATTTGAAATTAATACCGTATTAACTTCTCGAATTATTCGGAAAAATTAATTTTTAATTTCAAACTTTGATACCCTGCATATCAAATATGAGAGTCACAAATGAAAAATTGCATTATAAAAGTCATATTATTTTTGCTCAATGCATGGTTAACGGATTGACCTCCTTTTTCTGAACAGCCTGTATAACAATTTAGAATCCGATATAAAAAAAAAATTAAATATTCGGCATTTAAAAGTCATTATATAAAACATTATCTTATGGTAGGATTGGAAGACTGATTAATTGTTAATTAAAACCCTACCTTTTTGTGCCAATTATATATAATATTTTGGCATAAATAAATATCTTCATTATATATAATAAGAGTGAAATTATAAAAGCAAATAAAATTCTATAAAAGTAGCTTCTCCCCCTTTAAATTTTGACACTTCACCACACACATTACGACCATTCTAAATTAGATTTGTTTTAATAGGTACTTACGCAGTTGTTTCTGGTTGGGGCACCACAGCCTCGGGAAATCTAGTCGGTGTCGAAACCTTAAGAAGGGTTGATGTACCAGTGGTTGCTGAAAGCCGATGCCGTTCTGTCTATGGAAGTATCATTTCAGAAAGGACCATTTGTGCCGGTTACACAATGGGTGGAAAAGATTCTTGTCAAGGCGACTCTGGTGGTCCATTTGTTATTAATGGAGAATTGGCGGGCATTGTATCATTTGGATATGGTTGTGCGGCAATCTCTTTCCCTGGAGTTTATGCCTCAATTCCTGGTTACCGTGATTGGATCAGAACGCACTCTGGATTATAATAATTGCCTTCAGAAAGACAACATGGTTTATTTTAAATTATGTTAAAGTGTAAATAAATGTGCAGATGTTATTATTATATTCTTTCTATCTAGCATAAACTATATCTATATACGATTTTGTTAGACATCGTAGACACCGTAGATCACTTTTTGACTCTTTAAATAATTTTTTTTTATCTACATTGCTATGATCTCTCTGAAATGGTTTATTTTACTTCTAAGCAAAAATCGTGATAAAAATATAAGTCTCAATTTTATTTTAGCTTATTTGAGCAAAAACATAGATCACCTTTTTTCAATTCAAACAATTTGGTATCACATATCCTTATGTCAAGTAAAAAATGAAGAGATAATTTATTTAAAATATCAATTCATGACAAAAATACAAGAAGAGCAAACGGCTTTGTATTTATCTAGTAGATATCTATAACGCCATAATGCTAACAAACAAATGAACATAATTACGAATTTAGAATCCGCCATAATTAAAATTAGTCACATAACAGTAGCTTGAAATCTTATCGTTTGATTTTTCGATCAAAGTGTAAAATTTCTAATTTTAAAATAAAATATAAAATGGAAAATTATAACCGAAACGAAAAAATCCATAAATGATACCTTTTTATAACGAATGTTTGCAAAATCCGTCTCAAGCGGCAACACAACGGTTACATAATTTTTCTAGGCTAGTTTAGAAGCTGAGTAATAAGCCCGGACCCGAAGAAGAACAAATTATTATTAACGAAGACAAGGAAGTTAATGTGTTTGTTGGCATATATGTTGAGGTATGCAAAACAGCATCGCTTAGAGAAATTTCTTTAGAATGCGCGACAACTATCTCTAGACAAAAATGATGATGAAGGTAGTACTAACCTGGGAATGAATAATAAAAGACATTGTGCTTAAGATAATCTACACCTAATGCAGGACGGTAATATTCAAGCGAGGTTTAGATTTAACTGTTGGCTTAGAATTATTGGAGTTACTCAGAGATCAAATTGGGCAGTTTTTAGATAAGTTGTCGCTACAAAACAGGGTAACGTTAATCTTCCAGCAACATGGTGCGCCAGCACATACTGCTCGTACAGTACAAGAGTATCTAAATTACAGGTTTGGAGAAAATTGGATTGGTACTACTGGCCTTGTTAGATGGTCTTCTAGGTATATAAGAAATATTTATACCTATTAATGGTGACTCTATTTATCGCCAGATATTAACCCGTTAGATATTTTCGCACGGGACATAATCAAAAATGAGATATACAACACTCTGCCTGCTAATAAAGAAGAGTTAAAAAATCGCGTACAACAACAGAATAACACTGGAAAATTGACGAAATATAGTAAGGAAAAGAATTTAAAATATTCGCGCTTGTCATGAAGAACAAGGAAGACATTGTAAACAATTGGACTAATTATACTATTCTTATTGTTTCAATGATGAAAATAAATTTGTAATTATGTTCATTTTAACCCATTAGTGCATAAGGTTATTTTTTGTGAAATTTTCGGTGAAAATATGTTTTTTACATGTATAATATTTTAAAAATGATAGTAAAACCCAAAAAAAATCGGCCTAATTTCTCAGTCTGTCAGAATGACAGGTCCATTATAATGGACAGTATACGCTTTGGTCACTTAGTAAATAAAATTTTTTTATAAAATTTAGGTTATATATTTATGAAAATATGTAGTTAAAAGTTATACATGATATAATTCATTTAGTGTGGTACAATTTAAAACATTCTTTAGGATGTAAACCTATATTGCATTTCTCGCAAATGAAATTAGCCTTTTTGGTACACTGTTTACATCATCTGTAAGTTTGACTGTATAGCACAATATGTCCTATATTGTCATATCTAATGTCGGTGGTTGCACTGGATACGCACCCCCTTACAGGTGGTGTACCAAATTTTTGTAAAAGAGATCGAACAATAGATCTTCTAAACTACAATAAGTCATCTTTGAGCATTAGTTTTTATATCAATATCCATTGGAAACTGGGACGTCAAGTAAATAGGCGAAAATAGGCGAAAATTGGCTGGTACCATTTTCGTTGCCGGATTCTGGTTCTATAAGTGGCCACTAAATTATCCATTTTGTCAACACCACCCATTTCGTGATAATAATATGCCACCATTTCTGGCTGGTCAATTTGTTTTTTGTTTTTGACTCTCTGCACCATCTGGAAGTTTTGACAACATTGTCCTGAGAAAAATTTGATCCTGCTGCAACAACTTTGTTGTCTTTCCATTTAACAAGTTAAACAGATTCACTAGCCAACTTGTATGCACCTCTTACCTCTTGGTTTCTTGTTTCATCCCTTTTTTTCAGGAAATAATGAACAACCTTCCATCCTGTTTTCACGAATAGTTCCCATAGCACAAATTTGTAAATATGCATATGATGTAAACCCCTTTATAAAAACAAGGGAGACTCAGAGAGCATGAATAACTATAGACCCATAAGCCTTCTTCCGAGCTTTTCCAAGTTGTTCGAGTTGGTAATGTGTGACCGCCTGATGAATTTTATGAATGAGTGTGGTATTTTCTCGGGGAACCAAAATGGATACCTTAAGGGAAGATCAACTCAAACAGCCATTTTTCAATTCACTCGTTTAATTCTGGAGAACCTTGAGCAGGGTAGGATGGCTATGGGGGTATTTCTGGATCTTTCAAGGGCCTATGACTGTTTAGATAGAAATATGCTTTTAAAGAAACTAGAATTATATGGTATTAGGGGCAGCGCTTTAAAATGGATCTCATCATATTTGGATAACCGCACACAGAGAGTAGTTTTGGAGAAAGAAAATTAAATGTATAAGTCTGACATTTTGCAAAACACATTGGGAGTACCACAAGGAAGCATATTAGGGCCAATACTGTTCATTATATTTATAAATGATTTAAATTTAAGTTTTGAGATTAAAAATTCAGTTCCATCGTCAAGTCTTACAGAGTATGCCGATGACACTAATATATTGGTAAGTGGTATGGACCTTGCGGAGTTAGTAACTAATGCAACAACGGTTTTCCAGGATACCAAACTGTGGTTTCAAAAAAACAAACTGCTATTAAACAGAGAAAAAACTAATATAGTTATTTTTAAAACTAAACTTAGCAGAAAAGAACGACCGGCATCTGTGGAACTTGATCAAAATCAGTTACCGGTAGAGAAAAACATAAAGTTTCTAGGCATTCACATTGACGAATTTCTAGACTGGTCACATCATATTGATCATCTTAGTAAAAAAATTAAATAAAATTTGTTTTGGCCTACGCATAGTAACTAAATATTTAAACGAAACAGCAAAAAGAACACTGTATTTTGGTAATTTTGAAGCCACAGCGAGGTTTGGAATTATTTTTTGGGGAACAAATGCTAAACTTGAAAAAATTTTTGTCATTCAAAAACGTGTCTTGCGAATATTGTATAAACTGTCATATTTACAATCATGTAGGGGTATGTTTAAGTCAAAAAACATATTAACTGTTTACGCATTGTACATTTACGAAACGATATTATTTTTTTATAAACATAGAGATAAATTTAACACTCTTGCTTGTCATACATATAATACACGAACAAAAGACATTAATTATCCAATACATAGGTTGGCACTATCAGAAAGAAATCCTTATTATGTGTATTAGAATGTATAACATCAGGCTGGACGATAGAATTAGGGAGTCCCCAAATGACCGTTTGTTTAAAAAAAGGCTAAAAAAATTTCTTGTAGATCTAGAACCATATACCATTAATGATTATTTAGAGGGCTAAGAATTTGTAAATACATATAGGTTATAAGTACTACATTTTCTTTTGTGACGACATTTCTTTTTACTTTGTTAATTCAATGTAATTTTGAAATAAAGAATAAATAAATAAAATAAAATAAATGTAGAAGGAGTTTCTATTGATGCCGTGGCTGCTAATTTATTTCTAATAAAAGATAGTGGAATACAGAAAACAAATACTGAGTAAAGTGTAACAGACAAGAAAGAACATATTTTGTGATAAGAATAACAATAGTTGCCATTATGTATAGTGTCCATTATTAGGGACCCAAGATAATTGAGTATTTTTAGGTTAGAAAAAATGACGACAAAAAAAGAACTCACATAAAATACTATTCTATGTGAAGTCAACAAACTATTTTAAAATAATACACATATTGTATAATTTCTAATTCATAGTAAAAAAAACTTGCCCTCCGTATCACTGTGAGTACAATTCCGGATCCATAACAAAAGCGTTAACAACATATTTCGCGTGTAGATCTAACTGTGGTCACTAAAGAGAACTGACTAAGGACACTGTTTTGAAGAGCGGCAAATATGCAAAAACGTGATATTTCTTTCAGGTGCATACTGGCAACCAGAAATATCCATGTACATTTAAAGATACATTATGCACTAATGGGTTAAAACACAATAAAACTTGAAAGTTGCATTTTTATCTAGATTTAGGCGTAAAAGTGTAAACATTTTTTCTCCTCCCTATGCTGCCGTCCGAAGTTAAAAGGCGGCAAGTGACAATTTTGGTAATTTGAGATTTTTGAATTTATCTCTTAATTAGATAGCCCTCTATCTACCGGGTGGCCCTTTAGTGTGGCAAAGTACAATAGCTCCGTTACTATTTCAAATACATTAAAAATATTAATACAAAAGTTAAAGGGCAGTAAGTGACTTATAACGTAAAATTATTTTTAACTCTATAGGGTGGCTCAAAAAAGCGGAACAATAAAAAATGTACTTTTTTCAAATGGAACACCCTGTATATTTTTTCATTTTTAAATTCCACATAAAATTATAATAATTTTTTATTAAATACATTATTAGTCTATACTTTATAGTTTCCGAGATATTGACTCTTGAAAAGTGACATTTTTGAACTTTGACAGCTTATAACTTTCTAACAGTCCGTCTTAGAGCAAAACGGCTTACATGTCCCTATCTTCAATTTTTATTATCTTCCCAAAAAAAAGCAACTTCCGGTTAAACCGGATGTTACTCGAAAGCAGGAAATATAGTTGTTCCGGTTTAACTGGAAGTTGATTTTTTTGGGAAGATAATAAAAATTGAAGATAGGGACATGTAAGCCGTTTTGCTCTAAGACGTACTGTTAGAAAGTTAGAAGCTGTCAAAGTTCAAAAATGTCACTTTTCGAGAGTCAATATCTCGGAAACTATAAAGTATAGACTAATAATGTATTTAATAAAAAATAATTGTAATTTTATGTGGATTTTAAAAATGTAAAAATATACAGGGTGTTCCATTTGAAAAAAGTACATTTTTTCTTGTTCCGCTTTTTTGAGCCACCCTGTAGAGTTAAAAATAATTTTACGTTATAAGTCACTTACTGTCCTTCAATTTTTGTATTAATATTTTTAATGTATTTGAAATAGTAACGGAGCTATTGTACTTTGCCACACTAAAGGGCCACCCTGTATAAAACTGTATTTTTTTTTCAAAAAAAAATTCCTTTTCGGAGAAAAAAAATATTTGTGTAGCCGCAAGTGTAAATTCGTCACTCTTTAAGATATAAAAAGGCGGCAATACTAAATTTCTGAATTAAAAGGCGGCATAATTGTGAATATCCCCTTTTATTTTAAAAATTTTATAGTTCTATAATATATTTTAGAAATTAAAAGGCGGCAACAAACTTTTCTAAATAAAAAGGCGGCCAATTTTACCTTATCCTATTTATTACTTTGACATTATTTACCAATACGATATTAATGTTGAAGTTAAAAAGCGGCAAAGTATTTAAGCGCATTAAAATATAGGACCGATTTCAAGTTAGGCTGTGATTTAAATTTCTTTAAAGTTAATGCATTAAAAATAGTATCTCTTTACCGGAACCGCATAAAGAAGCAATAGGTATACCAAATGAAAAAAAGGCATCTATTTTAAAACATTTGTGCCCTTTCGTAATTCGTCAAGGTCGGTCAAAGTATTTAGATTACAAAAAAAAGCATTAAGAACTATTGCTCAAGCGCATTATAGAGAGCACTGTAGACCAATTTTTAAAGAATTAAAAATACTAACACTGCCGTGTCTTTACATCTTAAATCAACTTTTAGAGATTCATACAAAAAAAAATGATTTTCAGATTAATTCAAAATTTCATGAATATTGCACAAGATCGGCAGAGTTAATTAGGCCGCCCAAATTTAGACTTGAACTTTCAAAAAAAAATTCACTGGATGTTGAATTATATAATGTTTTGCCTAATAAAATTAAATTATTAAATAGTAAGTATTTTAAAATGAAAATAAAGTCATTTTTAGTCAAACATGCATTTTATACAGTGGATGAATACAGATTGTTTTTAAAACTAAATAACGACGCCATATCGTAACTGTTTGTGTGTATATATATATATATATATATATGTAGTTATTTACGTTGTATTTTTTGTGTTATATAGTATTTTTACATTGTGTATTATTTTATTTATGTTAAATTTTCTTTTTTGTATTTTACATAATAATTACTTATATGATTTTCATTTTGACCTGCTACAATTGTAATTTAACAAAACGTAGTCAAATAAAATGTTCTTTCTTTCTTCTTTCTTTCTTTCATGAATAAAAACCGGCGTTTATTTTGGGAGAATCTGAAGCCAGCAAAAGTAAACGATCTTAATGAATCGTTCGAATAATACATTGTTTTTTTATAATATCTCTGTATATTTTTTATAATATTTATTAGTAAAAAAAAACTCGTTTTTTAACGCTCTACATGTATATTTTTAATAATGTTAGTAGATATTTATTTGCGGTGTATTTTGATTGGCCCCAAGATATTTTATGTCAAAAAAATATTAACTGATTTCCATTTCTAATACCAAAAAATCGTCATTTCGGAAACATTAAAAACAATTAATGCTGTAAAGTCAATCTATGGGCATAAACGGATAACATTTGTAATTTATAGAATAAGAGTACAAAAGTAAAGCAAAATATAAATGGTTGTACAAAATACATTTTTATTTACCTAAAAAATACTAAAACGTGCGTGTAAAATATGTACTTGATAATATAATATACCCCTAAAAAGATTATTGTATATTACTGAACTATAAAAATACTCCAATTTTGTAAATACCATTTATTTGGATAAAAACAGTCACATCCTAATCAAAAAATATTAAAAAGAACATTATTTATAATATTTCAAAGTTTTATAGTGTTGTAAATAGCGGCACGTTAAAGGATTTTAAGTAAAAAGGCGGCATGTGCTTCGATTTATGTTACTTGCCGCCTTTTGTTTTCCATTTTTTACTTTAATTAAATGAATACTTTAAAACAAGAAAGAATTTACCAACAAATTCTTCACCAATTCTTTAAAAAATAGGAATATTTTTTATGGAATACATAAATAATGTTCTTTAAAATATCACTAAGCAAAATTTTTTATTTTGGTTACTTTGAATAGTGATGGACAATATCGAAAAGTTTCTGCCATTTATCTCGAAACTGTGGTTTTGTCACTTGCCGCCTTTTAACTTCGGACGGCAGTATATTGTAAACAACGCATTTTGAAGGACGTAAGTAACAATTACCAAAAAGGTATCGATTGCCCTTGACGACGGGTTGTAAGTCAACTTACCACCCTTGGGTGGTAATACTTTATGCCATAAAAAACAATGATTTATAAAAATTGAGTAATATTAAGTGATATGAATATTAATAGTACAATTATTACAATTATTATGAACATTATTTACATAATTTGGATAAATGTTTTCTCGTTTTTCTCAATTTGTATGAAATCTTCTGACTCCATAATTTCTTCAGCTCTAACCAAGTTTTCTGTTACTCTTGAAGTACTGCAGGAGACTTCTGACTTCATTATATTGTATAAAATTTTATTTGCAACTTCCTTTTTATTGTTGACGCTCTCCGCTACATGACTTTCCGCAATGGTTGCAGATTTCCATCCGCCATGTCGCTTGAGGGCTAAGACATCAACTCCAGTATTCGCTAATAAAGTGGCCGACGTTCTTCTAAGGAAGTGTCCAGTATACTCCTTAAAGTTCAGAAATTTAGCAATTTTACTTGGAATTGAAGAAATTTAGTTTTTCCCGATAGGCTGGTTTAAGCACTTTTCATTTTGATATCTCATAAAGAAGGGAGGATTAAAATTCGTCATGTGGGATCTTATATCAATGTAATTTCGAACTATTTTGAAATAACAATGTATGTGCTATTTCATTCTTGGAATCAGGAATAGTAACAAATATGACTTAATGCCTTAATTCAACATTGTCCATTTTCATTGCACAGAGTTCACTAGAACAGCACGCTTCAGCAATTCCCATTATCATTACAACCTTTATCATTAAATAAATATCATCGGGGGCTTCAAACAGGAATTTATTTACATCTTCCCTGTCAAATAAATTAGATTTCTTGGGTTTATATTCATAATTTTTTCTTTTTAAAAACGATCGAAGTTTAAGATACTTGGAAATATCTATGTTTTTCTCTATAAAAAGGGTGGACTTCAGCATGGAATATTTCCACCATAAGCTTGATGGAGACTTTAATACAGCAGATTTTTCGTGAAAGTACGCCAAAAGCACGGTTTCTGAAACTGCAGTAGCAGTCTTTGTTTGGCACCATTTCTTGAAGTATTGATACGTTGCTTCATACCTCTTCCTCGATTTTTCTGGCAGCAGCGACAGACAAGCGATATTTGCTGATTCTTCTATATCCATTTGGCTGTTAAACAAATCAATAATTTCAATTTCTCTCAATTTTTGATAATAAACCGTCAGCTTGACGTTGTTGTTAAAATAACAATGCTTATGATGCTATAGAAACCGGTCAAAGCTATTTATAATTTCATACGAAAAGTATCGAATTAAAATAATAAAATCCAAGAATAAATTCTGCGGGGAGGAGAAAAAATGTTATACACTTCACGGGATGTAAGTATATTAACTAGTCTCGAACTTTATTGCCAGCCCTCGCTGTCGCTCGGGCGCAAAATCTAAAGTTAAGTTTATTTCTTATTAAACCGGAACTGATAAAACGGCAACCAACATGCAAAATAATATCACATAAAAGTCGACCAAATTTTATTCAGTCAATAATACAGTTAAAAGGCAATTACTATTCAGTTTATTAATTAATAAATTACAGTGTTACTAGGTCGGAAAAATATAGGAAATCACATGAACTATTCATAGTTTCATTCAAAAAGTTCTCGTTAATATCGTTCTGGTTCGACGGGCCAGCAGCGCGGTGCTGCGGTGTTCAGGAATCCTTGCCCGCTAAAGAAAGAATAATCTTAAACCTTATGAATGATTAGCTTCAATCCGATACTGTCCTCTTTAGGAGATAATATTTAGGGGACTCCCTTTAATTGTTGCTACATAACTGTGCCCGATTACTATTTGGATGTCCACCAAGGCGGGTAGCTACGAAATTATTTTAAAAACAATTAAATTAACTAATGGTTGAAAAATTGACCATTGATAGTATTGTTAATATATGGAGGTTAGGTTTCACATCTTTTATGGTCCTTCTGGGCTCGTGATTGTGGACAGGACTTTATTTGCAATTGACCATTAGATGATGGTAAATATATTTTAATTATGTGTATTGGTGTAACAACGACTTAGTGTTTGGCATGTTGATTTTTTTTCTCCTTATAGTATGTCATTTTCTTTCTTTAGTTTAAAAGTATTACTATTGCGTGATGTATTACTGTAATATTATATTATTATTGATATTATTGATATTATTATTAAAAAAAAATTCTCAACAGTTCTAATTCATAAAAGCCTTAGCACAACATTTGCCCCTGCATATTTTCCTAGCTTATTTGCTATATATTGAGTATTTTCTACATTGTATGTATTTTTAATTAGCGAATAAAGTTTTTAAACGATTTTAAACCTTTACTCTAAATATTTCACAAAAATGAATGAATATTTATTATTAAATTTGGTGTGATATTTTCTTATTTTTAAATTGCTTTACAACTACATTTTGCAGTCAATAGAATAGTATTGCATGCGTGGATACCCACTATTAGGTACCCTAGGAAAAATTAATAAATAAACATTATTTGATTTCGACTTTAAATGATTTTAATGAATATTTGTTATTATTTGTTGATGTGATATTTTCTTTTCCCATGTAGATTCTTAAATTAATTCACGACTACATTCTGAAGTCAATAGAACAGCTTTACATCGATGGATACCCACTATTAGGTATATGGTTTAATTAATACCCATCTATTGACTAAATCTATTATGGAAAAGTACATAGCATAAATTGTAACATAAACGATATTTTCTAATATATTTTTAATTGCCACTCAATGAAATACTCTTTTTGTACAAGGGTGCATAACCTGCAACCGTTACATACGGAAAGCTGTATAAAGATCAAAAAATCCTTCTCAGTATAAATACTTTTCCTATTAGATAAATCTAGAAAAGTTTTCGATAATAGATCGTTTAAAAGTAAAACGTACTAAAATTAGAAGAGAGCAGGCAATGACGAGAAAGGATTAATTATTTATTTTGCTATATTTTCTTGCTAATTTTTATCGTTTGTTTCTTTTTTGAACCTATATAATGTAATTTTTAGATTCACTAAACACATGCAATCCAAAAGCTGTCGAAACGTTATAATATACTACTTATTATATGTTATCACGTGTTCAGACGAAAGTGAATGATAGATGGTTAGTTCGTTTACTTTCGTCTGAATACGTGAACGAAAAACTAGTCTGATATATTAAAAATGTTTTATTTAACATTTCAACTTATTAAATTAAAATTACCAACATGTGGGGTAACTGAGCCTTAACTCAACAAACCCGAACAAACCCAAACCTCCATACCCTAAAGGATCAGTTATTCTAAATCCACGATACTTTCTTAACATGTACATGCTTTATGTACATGGCAAATTTTAAATTTTAACAATGTCTTCAGACATAGGTACTAATAAAATAATATTTTAACCTCTTATTTTAGAATTGATTTTTTCTTCTTCCCCGGATTTATTTAGTCGTTTTGGACCCTTTTAATTAACTTTTTCTACTCCTATATTAGTAAACATTGTTTTACGTACAGTTCACTCTATAAGTAAATCCATTCTTAC
Source organism: Polydrusus pterygomalis (assembly GCA_963969555.1). Taxonomy (NCBI): domain Eukaryota; kingdom Metazoa; phylum Arthropoda; class Insecta; order Coleoptera; family Curculionidae; genus Polydrusus; species Polydrusus pterygomalis. Next base: position 74,013,610 of record OZ018375.1, read on the forward strand.
GTACAACTGTGCGTAAGGATGCATTTACCACACAGTTGTGCGTTATGAGATCTAATATAACAATCAAGTTAGTCTTGATCCACTCAAATCCTGACATTTATTTTCTGGCGTTTTGAATATTTGACAGTGACATTGTTATTGTTTGAGATTTGAAGTTGAAACCGATACTGTATAAGTATAAATTAAAAATAATGATATTGAGATTTCGTCGAATATTTTAACAATGAATAATTTATTGGAAAAATCAAATGCTCCCATTGTAATAAAGAACTGTAAAAATTTTACTATTAACTTTAATACCAATAATAATAATAATAATTAATAATTTCTAATTATTATACCCACATTCATCATTTATATACTTACTCTGATTTATATTTTCTTAGATTTAGTTTGTTGTTGAAAATGAAACCATAAAGTACGTTAGTTACCTACGTTTTTTTTTTATTACTTAAGGCTTAAACAAACGCATCACCCGGTATGTAAGAGTAGTAGAAAAAGTATAGTACGTATTGCGTGTTGTATAGAAATTACGCACTCATGTAATTACTACACTCGCCGCAACGCGGCTCGTGCACAAGTTTTCCATTCGTGCGTAAAATGCCTTTTACAACACTTGATACGTAATATACTATTTCCACATACTCTGTATGTTTTAATCTACTTCACACACCAATTCTTAATTACCATAAAAGCTCCATTAAGGTTTCATACCGCTTATCTTTTTCTCTTCTGCTAAAACCATCAGTAATATAATCTTCTGTCTCCTGATGATGAACGTTTCTACGTTCAAAACATGTAGAGACCTCTGAGCAAAAACTCGTTTGTTCTATTAAATTTTGTGGAGGAAGACTTTTAGTTTTTATTTAAATATTTTTGATATACTAGCGTTTCATTTTTCATCGTAAAATAATAAAAACAAACAATTTAAAGTAGTTGTTACATTTTTAAATGCAATAATTAATTAGTTAACTACAAAAATACGTGAAATAATTCAAGAGTCGGTAAATGCGCTGCGCAACCTAAACGAAGTTCCAAATTCAAAACAGATATATTACTATTTCGATATAGCATACATTGATTTTTAATAATTATGGTTTTAATGTTTAAGGCGTCTTACCACGAATGTGCTTGTGTTGGGCTATATTCAATACACTGTTAGTATATTTTTTTATATCTTAAATCTAACTAACGAAATATGTAAAGTTTTAGCAATTCTATTAGATATATAATTAACTACTAATCTATTAAGCATTTAAAACAATTAAGATTAAACCTATAACAGTGAAGGGTACCAGATATTTAAATTAGTTTCATATTTATTGAGTTAGACAATAAATATTTGTTGAGTTGCCTCCTAAATAACCTTTTGGTTAGTTTTTAAATTGACCGGAATCAAGTACTCAAATAACATTTTGGTTTTGAATTTTGTTGCATCAAGCAGTCATTATGTTTTTGTTAAAAGAAGATCTAGTTTTGTATTCGTGAGATAGATAATCGAATTTTGTTGAGGTTTTGCTTTGTAAATATAATAGCTTCCAAAATATGTAACCTCTTCAAGTGTAGCAAGTTTGAGTCTATATATAAATAGATTGTGACTGGGGTATTATTAAATACTGAAACTGAAAAGCATAATGTAATTAAATTTTCCTACGAGCGTGCGCAAAATAGCACTTTTCTGCAGGCCGTGAGGATAAAATTTTCAGTGCGAAAAAGTAAAAATACTTAAAAATCTCATTGGTACGGATAATTTATATTTATTTCAGTAGTTAGTAGTATAAAAGTCGCCACCATTTTTGGGTTGGCCGGTGCTTGCAGGCGCGATGAGCCCTGCAAGATAATAGTTGATCACATAGAGAATAAAGGAAATTTGACAGTCATGAAAAACCCCTGATAGGAAAAACTTCAAGAATCTTTGCAGTATCCAATGAAACAAACAAGGGACATTATTTACAACTCTATTACACTCAGCACAGGCATTTTTTTTTGCATAATAGACAAGAATCGCAGTACTCAATGTGTTATGTGGTTATTTATTTGGTAAAATCATAGACAATTTACCTTTAGATAAGCAAACAATAATCACAAAAGTGGCAGATTTATGGCCTCGCGCATGTAAACAAAGCTAGACACTATTAGACATGCGCACTGCAACATTATCGTTTGACGAATGGGAAAATAGACAGGTCCGGGCTTTAAAATTTAAATTCTTGCGAAAAAGTTGGACTTTATTCTCAATTTTTAATCAAGTTGGGAAAAAAGGTAGTTATTTCTGGCATTTTTAGTAGTTGCAAACCTATCAAAGTTTGAGGATAGAAAATTGTTTTTAAGGTTTTGTTTTTAAAATTTGTTTAAAAATGATTCGTCGTCGTGTTTTTAGTTCGCAAAGAAAGAGAATAAGAACAAGTAAATTAAACTAGTCTTATAAAATTGAATATAAAAACAAACAAAACCAGCAAAATAACCAATCTACGGTGTTATCGCAAATCAAATACTAGTTGGTATATAACTTGTATTGATTTTTACAATTCGGCAAAAACTTGGGTACGTGTAAAACTTTATTAAGCAATATTTCTTGTTCAAGAATTTGAAAAAGTTTTTGCCCGAGAACTTGACCCGTGGAATACTGGCTTTATTAAAAGCTTAGTGGTGTGGGTTTCTCTTTATTTTCATACCTTGTTTGTGTAGCCTAGGCCTAGTTTGATGTGTTTAAATTGATCATAATAAAATAAAGTCATATATCAAGATACATCACTACTCCATACCTACTTACCGAAAATACGAAATATCAGGTATTTTACCCCAATTCACTAAACTACACAAAAACTAGAAATACGTAAATATTAAACACCCACAATCCACAATAGCTAAGAAAACTACAAGGAATCGATAGAGAAACCTTAAAATACGATAAGAAAAATGGCGGCCGAACCGGTTCTGGAGTGTATTTTAAGCATGTCGCTAAAGTAGGACAGGCCGATAATACGAGGTCTGTGCGCATGCCCGAAGGCGCCCAGAGGGAAGGCAGCTGACCGGCGAGTCATGCGCACGGACGTATTTTTTCACCCATAAAACGTAACTTTTGTTTGCGCATTTTCACTACTCCACATGCATGTATTCTGAGAATTCACATAACCGGAGAGGTGGAACCAGGCTTCATCCGAAAAAAAAGGCAGGTCTAATAAATCATTTATTTCCAATAAATTTTGGGTAAACCATTATGAGTAATTCCTGCGTCTTTCAAAATCTGCGACTTGAATTTCTTGGAATACTTGCACTTTATAAGGAAATAAATTTAGCTGCTTCTTAAGAATAGTCCTGCACGTTCCATAAGATCTTCCCACTTCTTGGGACAGGCGTCTTATACAATTTGTTGGCGTATTTTGCATTATTTCACGAACGTTTGCAACAAGTTCCTCTGTTCTTACAGATGGTCTTCCTGCTTCTTTTTTGTGTTGTATAGAACCTGTTTCCCTAAACACAGCTACGGTTCTTTTCAGGCAATGATAAAAATCCCCAGCAATAAAAGCAACGTTAGGAAAATGTTCGTGAAAATCGTCCATGCACAAACCCGAATTGTATTGCCACTTACGACTTACTCTAACCGCGTTTCAAAAGTACACTTCACCCATGAATGTTTTGTGTTGTTTCGTAAAGCCAATTGTGTGAATTGTTTAAAAAATTGGAAAAATTAGCGATGAATCAAATTACTTGTAACGACCGTCAAAGATGACGGAATAACTGATTGATTGTTACTTCAGGTGACTGACACCCAACAGGTATTAAGCTCTACGGCTAAGTATTACGTCCTTAGATGCAAGGCCCTCTTTGATGCAAATAATTTTTGCTCGCACGGTATTAAGCCATAATGTTAAATGTTAACTGCTCTTTCGCGCTAGATGAACTGACCGGATTAGCAATCAATTTGCAAAATCTTAATAATTGCTATATTATTATTTTGTATTATTATCTAATTTTTTTTTGAATAGTTCCTTCTTTCAAGATTAAATAAAAACTATTGAATAAATTTTAATTTTTGTTGTTATCTGATATGAAGCCTGTAGGAGAAATTTTGTTCCTAACACGTGCGCAAAGTACTTTTTTGCACGCAAAAACTTGTGCGAACTCCGCTTTGCGTCGTTTATCTGACTGTATTTGCGCGCGGAAAAGTAACACTTTGCGCACTTGTTAGGAAAATAATTATTTTAATTGGTTATTTCTTAAAAACTAATAATAAGTTTAGACATAGGGAAGCATACATAAAAAAAAATAGAAAAGTAAGGTAATCTGGAAAATTAGATTTAAAATAAGGAGTGCCATTAAAATTTTTGGAGAAATTTCTGTTTAAATGTCAAATTTTTCAGGAATTTCGGTTAATCCGGAAGTGAAATAGTGGTGACTCATTCATACGACATAATATTATTATCTAAAAGCAAGTTAGAAGAATATTAAATTTTTTATTTTACTTTTACTTCATTCCTTTTTTTAAAAACCATAAAATATGTGTCCAATTTGATTTCCAACGCCATCTCTCGGAAACTTTCTTTGATAGGTATAGAATGTGATATTTTATGCTTAGAATTTTTTGTAGAATGCAAATTTTAAAAATATACCCTTGTGTGTTGTATTTAAAATAACAATATTGTGTGCATTTTCTGTTCAACTAGAAGTGACAATCAGACGTTTAAATACTGAAAATGTGCGCACAGTGCAACCATATAACCTACCCAAATCTCATAAAAATATTTTATTTTATAAGAACGTGACAAGCTGGGAACTAATTTCGCTGTCACTCGATATTTTTCAGTACGCCAGTGGTACCAATAGTTGTATATCAAATTTGATGAAAGTTATCTATTATTTTGAATAGGACACTTTGACCTTCCCTAAATGTTAAACAATTATTATTATCCAAGATTATTAAAATGCACTTAAAAAGTTTTTTAGTTATGAATGGTATTGTGCTTAATCCAGAATCAGTGGCGCCGGTACAATTTTTATTCAGAGGAGGATCATAGGAGCCTAGAAATATTTTCCCGAGTGAAATGGTTAACTACTATAACTGTATATTTCGTAAATGAAACTTAAATAAATCTGCAAGTTTCTTACATAACAAACGCTTTCATCGTTCATCTTTCACACCCGAATGCACCGTAAGCAAATTTTGCGGATTAGTTAGGCAAGCCAGGATTACGTTAAATGTTTACATGCACCGCAAAAAAATGTGGTTTAAGCTTCAGATTATCTAATCGGTCAACGAAGCGTGGATTAGCGATCGACGTCTAACCTCAAAGTCAAATTTTGGGACAATTTTTAAAAAAAAATTTTTTTATTTCGGGATAAAATGGAGTTTATAGAGGGCGAAATATTCATTGATGATGACCTAGATATCCCCGACATCATCAACTTTGGTTTTCCTCGCAGAATCTACGGAAGAAGTGATTATTTTGACTCAATGGACAATTATTCATTTTTTTGAAGATTTCGCCACAAAAAAACCTACAGTTCTCAGCTTCCTGGAAAACATTATGAAGACTATAACACTCGCCGCTCCTCGTTTAATTAGACCTGCATTATACTATTATTGCACTGAGGAAAATGATTTAATACAACAGGTTTGCTAAGACATATTTTATATTGATAGCTTATTGTTCATTAACTCATATTAAATAAATTGCTAGTGTATCAAACCCGCTTTAGTATTAAATCAATCCCAGATTTGCTAGAACATACTTTTTATTGATAGTAATCAGTTCCATTAGCAGCACATTCTTGTTGAATAATAATCTACTTTTAATACACCAATTTTGTTAAGAAATAAATTGTATCTTCTCAATGCGACGAATTTTCTTTCCAGTAAACTGCTTTCTCTACAAACAAGAAAGCAGAACAGCGTTCCCAAAAACGAATTTTACACCTTAGAACCTATAATCCACAAGACGTTGGTGGGGGTTCGTAGCGATCGGCAATCGCCACGCGCCGAAGTATTAGGTTTGTTCGGGTTTGTTGCGCAGGTTACATCGTTGTTTGGAGTATTCTAGCTGTCCTGTCTGAATTTGAATTTGAATTTTATTGATAGTACCTATACCATATTCAATTAATTTATTTTTACTTTGTATTTAAGTTTTTTTAAACTTTGCATATCAGATAAAGCAATTCAACATCATTATATTTTATTAGACTTCATAATCTATGGACGAATATCACCATCACAGTTAAAGATATTGCAAAATATATAACTATATGCAATGTTAAATGACAAGAACAATAGCACACTAGAAGCTATTAAAATTTTTGTGAACTACATACTACTGATTTTTCTTGGGGAAGTGTATGCTTTATTAACCGTAGCAAGCAAATATTTTTGTTATTAATGTCAAGTTTCATTACAACCGCCACTCGAAACTAATACAGTATATTAAACCAGATTGCATCCCCAATAGAACTTGATAATTACTGTGGATATTCAGAGAAATAATGGCTATAAACCATTCTATGTCCTATTGAATAAATTACCGTCATATTATCACTACACAATGATCTAGCAATTTTCGTTATCTTACAGTAGGTTAGCGCGTTGCTAGCACAAATATTATTAAACAGTTGTATAAAGAGTATAAGAATTCTTATAAGGAATAGAAGGCTTTTTCTCAGTGTGACGTGGTGAATAACCTATTATTTATTTATTTGGTTAAATGTATGTGTTACATAATTTTTAGTGTATAGATGTATGAATCATATTAAGCGATAAAAAAAGAAAGAATATTCCTCATCAAGCAGAAAAATGGAAGAAGTTTATTATTAAAGAATAAAATGAAAATTCCCGAAAAATCTGGTATCGTAAAAAATTAAAATATCTACATCTGTTATGTACTCAAAACATCAACACCAGACGGTTTTAAAACCCGCTTTAAACGCATGTTGCTGGCTTCACAATAGGACTTTGTATCATTATATTATAGGTATTCCAACATTACTGTGCTGAGGTAAATACTTTTTCTCTATCCTTTATTTATACACGATGTCCGGAAAATACGTGTACAACGTTTGACGACAGACTCCTGACGTCAAAATAGGTCGATCTAAGCCGACTTAGTTATATCCAAAATTGTCTCGTTTAGCCGGTAGAAGGCGTCAAAAATTTGGAAAAATATTGGTTTTTCCTAAATTACGTGAAAACCTGCTAATCGATTTTAATGATTTTTAGTATGTAGACTAATACTGTAAAATGACGTTTTCTAGTAGTATAGTCACCGGCTGTAAATAAGTGGAAGTGTTATAAAAGTGATATAATACGTCAACATTTATCCTAATTTTTTATATGAACGGCGTTATGACAACCCAGATATTTTTGTAGAGTGACTGGTTGTGTTTGGAAGCTATTTTACCTCTTTAATATTTTTCGTTGAATGAGCTGTTTTGCCAAAAAAAAATATTTACAATATTTAGTATTATAATATTAAAATCAAATTACCTGTAACAATAATTTGTAACATTTGTTAAATTTTAATTTAAGAACTTTATAAGACTCCGGTAAACACACGCGATGATTTATTGCAGCGGATTTTAAATGCAGGCAACCATTTTAATAACCCCGAGACATTAGATAGGGTCCAATATCATTTTAGTTTTAATAAGTGTATTCAGAAAGATGGCGGTCATTTTACACATTTGCTTAAGTAATGTTTTTGTTTTACTTAGTTTCTTACAATACATACTTTCAACTTTGTTGTACTTTGTTTTATTTTTATTGTTAATAATTGATGTATGCAGGTAATTGTAAATATTTTCTTCTGGCAAAACAGCTCATTCAACGAAAAATATTAAAGAGGTAAAATAGCTTCCAAACACATCCAGTCACTCTACAAAAGTATCTGGGTTGTCATAACGCCGTTCATATAAAAAATGAGGATAAATGTTGACGTATTATATCACTTTTATAACACTTCCATTTTATAGTATTAGTCTACATACTAAAAATCATTAAAATCGATTAGCAGGTTTTCACGTAATTTAGGAAAAACCAATATTTTTACAAATTTTTGACGCCCTCTACCGGCTAAACGAGACAATTTTGGATATAACTAAGTCGGCTTAGATCGACCTATTTTGACGTCGGGAGTCTGTCGTCAAACTTTGTACACGTATTTTCCGGACACCCTGTATATAAATTCAATAACTAAGCGAGCTAAAAAAACGTAAGGTAGTGTAGTAGTAAAGCTAGCTGAGTTAAAAATGGCCTGAAGGCCATTTTAACGTCTCTCAGGGGGCAAACCGATCTCAGGGTGAGGGGGGGGGGGCGTGCTCCCCTTTGTCGGTCAGCCACTGGTCTAATTTACGTTTAGAGAGTAACAGGATATATTGTATGTCGTATATCAATGAAACAATAAGCTGTAGAATGACTGTAATATTTATTATATTAAAACATATCTTGACAAGGATGTCTTATCAAAATAAATTATGCGTCTACCCTTTTCTCGTAATAGATGTAATAAATTATCTCATAATAAAAAATAAAATATACTTAATTTGTCGAATTTTCAAATACAATAATTACTAGTAAATTCTATAGGGACACTTAATAGTTTATTTCTTTATTTATTTACTAGCGGGTATCCGCAGCTTCGATCGCGTAATTCACTTGTAATATCGGAATCAAAGCAGCGAGTGTCCAATAGAACCTTTAATAGGTAGCCGTATTATTTTTAAAAAGAAATTTCCTTGTTAATAAAAAATTAAAAAATAGGTCCAATATCTTTTCACTTCAAATCGTTAATAACGCTCACAAAATCTTTCATGGACTTTGCGTTTATAAATTTACTAGCGTGTATCCGGCATGCGTTGCAACTTGCTGGTATTAATACAAACCCGAACAAACCCGAACAAACCCGATATATTAGTACCCGGCATGCCACTGAAATTGTACCCGTGCGAAGCCGGAGCGGGTCGCTAGTTATACATAAAAATCTTCCCCTTGAATCACTCTATCTATTAAAAAAAAACCGCTTCAAAATCCGTTGCGTAGTTTTAAAGATTTAAGCATATATAGGTAGGGACGGACAGACAGCGACTTTGTTTTATACTATGTTAAGATGACCCCCGTGAATAAGCAAACAAGTCACCAAATTTGCAAAAATGAGATATTTACATATGATTGTAGAACAACCCATTACCTTTTTGTGAATAAGCAAATAAGACGAATATCGCTCATCTTACGTATTCTGTGAACATGTGATTTTTAATAATAATATATTTATTGAAAAATGTTTGTACCGCGCGAGCAAAAATTATTTGCATCAAAGAGGGCTTGGATTAAAAACCGTAGGGCTTGGTTTAGATCACAATGATATGGGGACGATATATCCAACCAAATCAAGGTTAAAATTTTATCAAATTCATATTATGACATGATATGCCAAACTAATAATAATAAAATAAGTAGACAAATACAAATTAATTTTTGTTGTTTACAAAATTAACAAAGTAAGAATATACAGAAAGAAAGAGAATAATAATTACATAAATTGCTGAAATTGGCCACCGCCATGAGAGGTGGAACCAGGCTTCATCCGAAAAAAATGTCAGGTCTAATAAATCATTTATTTCCAATAAATTTTGGGTAAACCATTGAGAGTAATTCCTGCGTCTTTCAAAATCTGCGGCTTGTATTTTTTGGAATACTTGCACTTTATAAGTAAATAAATTTAGCTGCTTCGTAAGAATATTCCTGCATGTTCCATAAGATCTTCCCACTTCTTGGGACAGGCGTCTTATACAATTTGTTGGCGTATTTTGCATTATTTCACGAACGTTTGCAACAAGTTCTGTTCTTACAGATGGTCTTCCTGCTCCTTTTTTGTGTTGTATAGAACCGGTTTCCCTAAACACAGCCATGGTTCTTTTCAGGCAATGATAAAAATTCCCAGCGATAAAAGCAACGTTAGGAAAATGTTTGTGAAAATCGTCCATGCACAAACCCGGATTGTATTGCCACTCACCATTTACTCTAACCCCGTTTCGAAAATACGCTTCAACCATGAATGTTTTGTACTGTTCCGTAAAGCCGTGAATTGTTCAAGAAATTGGAAAAATTAGCGATGAATCAAATTACTTGTACGACTGTCAAAGATGACGGAATAACTGAATTATTGTTAATTCAGGTAGTTACTGACACCCAACAGGTATTAACCTCTACGGCTAAGCATTACATCCTTAGATGCAAGGCCCTCTTTGATGCAAATAATTTTTGCTCGCACGGTATAGTGGTATGTATAGGTATAAAATTGTAAGAAATTTGAATATTTTTACATAATGATTTAAATCTCAAGATTTTAAAAACAAGTAAGAATAATTATTGTGAATGCACAAAACGTAAACGATTTCAGTGAATTCTCCCTATATTTCCATCTTAATATTTTTTTCAGGAAATAAATTATATATACCTATTCACTTATTTAGATTTGGAAATATATTATTATTATTATTATTATTATTATTTGGTGTGTCAGCTCATGCAATATTATCTCCAAAGTTGTTTAATCCTGTGCGAACTAAAACGTTTCTAATACTAAACAACATGGATTATCCAGTGACAAAAGAATAACACCAATAAATAACAACGTTTAAAATGGGATTACTTTGTAAAACTACATCACGGTCGTTTTTTTATATAAAAAGAGTCGAAATTACATCCACAGTTCCACAGACCGTTCACCATGAAACAATTCGTTGTACTGTTAGCAGTTCTCGGACTTGCCTTGGGTAAGTACAAAAGTGTTATTTAACTAGTTGAAAAATGTCTTAATTTATTTTCCCTACGATCGTGGGGAAAATTTACTTTTCGGCATTATATATCGTGCGGAAAGTACCACTTTTCCGCACGATTTTACTTTCCCGTAAAATTTTTACTTTACTACACTATTTTTGAAATTGTGACAGAATTTATATAAAATGTTCTAATTTGACTTTTACTGACAGTAGCAAGCGCACATCAAATTCAAGTAAAAACCAACGAAGTTCTTCAAGATATGACATCTGCAATAAATCTACAATATGCACAAATACCAATTGCACGTTTAACTTTAATATTTATCGTTAATTTGTTTTTTGTTATCCCATAAAGTATAATAGTTTAACTTTAATAATATGCTTAATTTGTTCTCAGTTCTCTATTCTCCTAGTCTAAAATAAAGATTTTTGTAATATTTATATGTAAATACCTATCTGTTTATATGTAAATCGTGCGAAAAAGTAACTTTTCTGGACTACTAGCACTAGTAACTTTTCCGCACGATTTGTTAAATTCATGAATACCTTATCTAAAACACTCAATAACACAAAATAAATATTTTTTTTTGCCAGAAGCTCAATAATTTTTGTAATTAGCGTATATTATTACGAACCTAATTGACGTTTATCTGAGAACTATATCGATCCTAGGAAAACTTTTGTACCTAACACATGCGGAAAGTGTCTTTTCCGCCCTTGACGCCGTCGCGTGCGGAAAAGTACCACTTTCCGCACTTGTTAGGTAAATAACTATAACCAGTGAGATTTTTGCAACACACGAAAAGTTAATTCGGGGAATACTATTTAATTAAAAAGGTTTGTGGCATTTGCAGGATTGAAGGGTATAAATAAACTTATTCTTATTTAGTCTTATTTTTGCTTAAGTTAAAAAATATATACCGGGTGTCCGCGGAAGGTGGTTCGCCCCTATAACTTTTTGTTTTTCAAGAAAATGGAATAAAGTTTGAAGGATTTGTATACGACATAAATCTAAATTTTTTGACAGGTTACTCAACATTATGGAATTTCCGGTTTAACCGGAAGTGTCATAAACGTTCGATTTTTAAACGGAACACCTAGTATATTTTTTCTTTTTTTGACTCCATATGACATTCAAAATGTAACGATGCAAATTTTTATTTTAAATGCAGAGCGCTTACGGCCTAATGGGCATTCTCAGTGCCTTGTGCCCATTCTCAAATAGCTATGTGAATTGGCATTTAAATCACATTTAGCGATCCTGAATTCGGTTCATACATTATTACAAAAACGTTAAAAAAAGCAAAATACAAGGCAAAATTAAATCATATTATGTTTTATGATGTAAAAGAAATCCGCCAGTGGGGTATCGCCTAGAGGGACCAGGGAGCCAAATTTTTATTTTAATAGCTACTATAATTAATATAAATTTTAATTATATTGTTTATTTTTCAAAAATTTATTTCTGCGATTTTTTTTTGGAGTTCTGGGGGTTCAAAATCACTCTTCAAATTTTTTTTGACATCATGACTACTTTAAATGACTATTCTCATCTTTACACTGTCTTACAAACATGCCAATAACTCTACAAATATTTTTTATATAAATAATTTTAAAAATCCTCTCTTTAGAAGGCCATTTTCTTCTTCCTAATTTTTCTTTGATTGTTTAGACTTCCTTTATCACATGCTCTGCATGAAACAATTTGATTATTTAAGTCCTCCATGTCCATTGGCTTAGTTTGGAAAACTTTACCTTTAAGGTAACCCCACAGAAAAAAGTCAAGGGGGGTTAAGTCGGGAGACCTCGGCGGCCATTCAATAGCTCCCCTTCATCCAATCCATCTATTTTCAAAAGTTCGCGCTTATCTTAATACTATTTTTGAAAATAGATGGATTGCAAGAAGGGGAGCTATTAAATGGCCGCGGAGGTCTCCCGACTTATTACCCCTTGACTTTTTTTCTGTGGGTTTACCTTAAAGGAAAAGTTTTCCAAACTAAGCCAATGGACATGAAGGACTTAAAGAATCGAATTGTTCAAGAAATACGGACAATCAGTCCGGAAGTTGTCAGAAATGTGCAGAAAGAATTTTTCGATCGTCTAGGTTACTGCCAATTAACCTTTGGGCAACATTTTCAACATTTATTAAAATGATAAATAATTAATTGTTGTTTTTATTTTCGAACTTTAACTGTCGATAAATCATAATGACATGTTAGATAAAAAATGTTCACAATTATGCACAGAATCCTAAAATAAAAAAAAAAATGTGGGTTCCCGTTTAAAAAATTAAAGTTGGTCCAAGCAGAGTGCTTTCGGAGACACCCTGTATAATAAAAAATATTGAAAAAAATGCGTATTGAAAAAACAAAATCGACGTGTCCGAGCGATTTTTAAAAACATTCAGCGTTCCCTAAATAATTAATTTATTCCAGACTTTACGTCCTCACTGTATAATGTCACTTCTACATTTCAAATTTTTAATACCATATAAGCTCCATTAAGCTCTTTTACCATTCGGCTAATACAATCAGCACTATATAAATTTTCTCCTGATGATGAATGATTCTACGTTCGAAACATGTAGAGACCCCTAGACTTCTAGTTTTTTCTTTCTTTCCTATACTTTCAACCACTTTAAGCATGGACTACTTCTTTACATATTTATAATTGTTTCTCGCCGAATTTCATCATTGTTTAATTGTTAAAATGCTCGTCTTACTCTATTTTCAAAATCACAATTGTTTTTGAAATTTCTAAATATTTTGTTAAATTTTAATTTTCCTGGTAAATACAGAAACTGATCTGATTGCTCATTAGTATGGCGGACACTTCAAACAAAATAATTATTAATATAATAATATGTATTTTATCCATATCTGTATAAACCCACTTTTCAAAAATAAAACATAAAATGTTGGTTTTGTAAATGTTATAGTCAAATCCCGCTTGACAAGAATGAAAACTTTTGAACTTTGAACAGCAGTGAACTTTGTAAATGCCCATAACTTAAAAACTACTTAAGATAAAAACATGTATTTACTGAGCAATTAGATAAAGAATACAATTCTTTACGTAATGGTAATTTAAAATACTATTCTATTTAAAAAAATTGACTTATGCATATTTATCTCAATCCTAAGTTATGGAATCTAAAAATTTATGTATTAGTCAAAGGTTGCGAATATTTCAAATTATTATTAGTTTCACAGTTACTAGGTACTCGGTATGTTTTTACAAAAAAAATTATTTCATAATTCATAATATCTCAAAAATGGTTAGAGATAGGTACCTATAGATTATTATTAACAAAAATTACTTCAAGGTATCGAAAAACGCTAAAATATACAGGGTATTCCGTTTGAAATAACAAATTGGTCATAACTTCCGGTATAACCGAAAGTGATTTAAACGTGACAATATAATACTTTAAATGTCAATTACACCTGCTACCAAATTTTAATAAAGACGACTTTTCTCGTTTCCGAGATTTTTAATATAGGCCACTCACCGTGAATGACCCTGTATTTGTCTTCTCTACAAAATAGCATTATCAGTTTTAATAATTTTGAAAATTTGTCGGAACGGCTATGATTTATATACTTAAATGAATTTTATTTTCTCGGGCTAGAATTAAAATAATATAGAAACCAGTAAAAATTCTTTATTTTTAATTTAAAATACTGTTTACCAAACGTAACCTAAGCACAACAAAACTAAAATTAAGTATAAAGTTTAATCGGGAATAAAAATTGCTTAATATTTTAGTAATACCACTACATGGCATCATGGAATTTCAGTACAAAATTTTTCCTAATTATACACTGCGTTTTTTTTAACGCGGGCCATAGGGATTTACATGGTAAATCTTTAAGCCTATGTTAGGCACATTTATATGAAACAAATAATATTAAAACTGAGGAATAAATAAAATATGAGATGGGTGGAAGAAGTTAACATACAATCTGTGCAAAAAATCTCCAAGAGATACCCAAAAAAGCTCTTTTTATTTTTTTTAAATGACACTTTTTTACCCCCCTTGTAATTTATTTAATTAACTACCTTAGATAAAGAAAAATATTGACACGGCTGTCAGTATTTTCCTGACTTTCATGAAATTAGTTTTGTAATTTATCATATCTTGCTACACTAGCTGTAAAAGAACGTATTGAAGTGGTTTCAAACTGCATAAGAGGAATGTCATATGTCTGCTTTAGAATTAAGAAAATTAATACATTTTAAACCACTTAAAATAAAACATATTATTTAATACAAACTAAATAATCATCAGCATTGTATAATTTCGGTACAACTTGCCAAATATTATAAAAATGTCACATACCAGTTTATGTCAAATATACCTGGGTAAACTTAATAAACAGGGCTGGGCAATAATACAGCGTGATATTATAACTTAAAATGTTTTTTTTCAATATTTTGCGTTAGTAAAGTAATACAAACATGGTACTAAATTGGATATGAGACCACAAGAAATATTTGAATAAAATTTCAACTCGTAGTTCTCAATAGAAATGTGCCTAACATAGACTTAAAGATTTACGATGTAAATCCCTATGGCCCGCGTTGAGAAAAATGCACTGTATATAACTTGTACCAAAACCTAAATAAATATGGTTAGATTAATGAATTACGGTATAACAAATGACAATAGAGATAACGCTATTTCGTAGAGAAGAAAAAATTCGTAAAAATAAGTTTCTGTTACAGAACATTAAAAATAAAGCATTTTGAATTATAAAAGAAATTACTTTTGAACGTTTTTAAGAAATCACGCTATATCTCATAAATCAAAAACAATTCGGCAAACTTTTAAAATGGCATATTTTCTCTAATTTAATCGACTTCGTAGAAATTATTTTTTACAAGATACCAATTATTGTGGTTATTAAATAGTCAACACTCCACTTTTGTACTGTTTTCAGATCATTATAAAATTATTATTTTTGTGACTTGGTGCCGTTTTACACACACGTAATTTTAACACAAATTTTGTGCTAAAATTTATGATAACTTTTATCAGTAAAATTGTATAAATTACATGGAAATTTAATGTGTATGACACAGTAACAAATTTGGATGCAATTTTTGCAAGAAATCATGCGCATTAAAGACCAGTGACGCATTTTAAATGTCAATGTCAAATTATATCTAACCCTGCTTTTCGATAAATAAAAATAAAGTAATTTAGGAAAAAATAGCAAATATAGTCGGCTTCCACTTAACTAGCCGCACGTGACCTCCTGAATCAAATCAGTTAAATCAGAGGTTCAAAAATGTTTCAAAATATAAAAACCAATATGGCGGCGTATGGACAGCTTAACATGTTAATAGGTTAACAATTATTTTGAAACTATCAGTCATAATAAAAATGACATAATAAGAGCGACGGGTCTCGTTCCAAAATTAATTTCCCAGGGGTGTTGTTGCACACGGTTGACAAAATAGTTTTATATTTCAAAAATTTAATAACTAAATTGATGGAAAATTAGATAAACAATCTACCTACAGTAAAACCTCTGACTAGCGACCACCATTGGGAATCAAATGTTGGTCCGTAAATAGGGGTGATTGTTTTATAAATAAAAATTAGAACATCAGAATTTGTCTGCATTATACATTGTATATAATTTTGAATATTTTTGTGTACATTTATTTTAACTAAACTGATGTATATATATTACTGCGAATAGGTACAAATAACTTATTGGTGACAATACATAAAATATCTATGTCTAGACATTTATAGACAAGTCACAAGATGATTTAGACCAACTTCCATTTAATAATTCCCAAGTTTCATCTAAAAAAACTGCTTTTCTAAACTTTGATTCATAATTTTCAACATATTTTTTTTTTTAAATTTACTCGTTCGCTTGCAATTCTTGGTAGTTAGCACAAATATCTTCTTTTGCAGTCCTTTCTATAACGAAATCCTAAGCTTTTAATAAGCGCTGACAATGACCTGAGACCTATTTCCAAAACACATCGTTGCTTCAAAGCATCTTTCAGAGCTGAAAGCGTTATATCGACTTGTGATGCATATAAGTCGTATATAATATTCCTTACATCCATTTTTTTTACCTTCTTGTAAAGTTTCAATCTTCGTTATCCTTGATCGTCGTTGCATTTTCTTCATTGGTATATTTCTATTACTTTCATGAACAATCCTCTGTATTGATCTTAAACTTAGTTTTAGTGCTTCCGATACTTTCTCTTTAATAGACTTGGGATTTAATAACTCGCCGGTTTCAGTAGCCTTTTCTTCTTTATTTTTAAAATAATCTATTAAATTGAGAACCATTTGCCACCGATTTGTACTCGACATTTTATGTCACAATATTTTTAATAATGACACATTTGTCAAAACTAGGGAGCTTATTCACGACATTATATAATACGGTAGTGTTCTTCGAAACATTTTGATAATTACTGAAATTTAGATGTGCTTCTCTCTCAGATTCATAAATAACCAATAGGTTAATCGCGTATATATTACGGATATCTTTATAATGTCGTTTTAACCTTGGTTTGAGCAAGACAACACTATATAAGTTTCTCTATGATAAGTTTATAACGCGCCTAGTTAAGTGGAAGCCGACTATACAACCTGCGAATGTCAATTTCAATCAAACGTAACCTTTCTTTTTTGGCTTTTCTTAATAGATTTTGACAAGTGTTATTTTAAATTACTGCGCATATTTTGGCGTACTTTTATTAATTTTTTTGATAAAATATAGAAAGGTAGATGTCAATATTGAAATTCAAATAGTAGGAAAAAAAACAGAAAGAAGTAGCCAGGCATTTTCCTCGTTAATCTAATATGCAGGGTGACTGTTTGTTTCTACACTAAAGAAGATTTTAAAAAACAAAAAAAAAACATATTTACAAGAAGGCGTAGGAATAAAAATGGGGTATTTTACGGACCACCCTCGCCTACCCTTATCCATGTTAAAATCTTAAATGGCATATCTCAAACTTGTAATACCTCTCTGGAAAGCTCTTCAGCTATATTAAAAATAATGAGATTTAAGTAGGTACGAAATGTTAACAAAACTTTGTGAACATTTTTTGAACAAACTTATCCAATAACCTCAATCTGCACATCTTCATCCAAAACTCTGGGTTGTTGTCTTTTCTATTTTTAACGAATTTAGTTTCTTAAAATTTTGCAATCAAAGCCTAAAGATATTTTTTATTGAAGATTTTATAAAAAAAACAGTATTTGTGTTATCGCAAAAAAGTAGATCGTTTTGTACTATAATAGTATTTTAATTTAGAGTTGGGATCATTAGTTTTGGTATGGCAAAAAATCATTTTTAATTAGTTTTCCAGATAGGTGTCACAAGTGGGGTAGGGCCATATTAGATTTTAAAGAGAAATACCTTATTTCTAATCCCCCGCGTTTTTGTAGAAATTATATTTTTGGTTATTTGATAATATATAGTTTAAGTTTTGCAGCGCCAAACAGTTTTCAGTTTTTCAAAAAAAAAGGAGCCTTTATAATAATTTACTAATGGATTGAGGGTTCGCCGTCTCCTGTTTAGGAGCCACTCCAAACTGAAATTATCTGTTACTGTTATAAAGTTCTTAATATATCCTTGGGGTTGACGCCATTGCTTCGTAGAACGCCGTGTGATCCACTTATTAAGTGCAGACTCCGCCTGCTTATTTGTGATTCCTTTTGCAAAAATCTAACATTCTTTAAAAGGTCGCGAAAACCTGATTCCTTGATAATATTAACTTTAAAAACATCAAAAACTGAACACCGTGTACAAACAATAATAATTATTCTGATATACATATATCTTTTCTGAGATCACTTTCTGCTAGCAAGACTTGACCGTTGTGCTAACTCTATTGTAAAACTATGACGTATAAATATTAACAATTATAATTTTTGGTTATAGCCTACCCAAGCGGAGAAAATACTAATGGTACTGTCTTCTACCGACCAACCATTGGAGGGAGAATTGTTGGTGGAGTTGCAGCCAATATTGGAGACTTACCATGGCAAGTGGCTATCCTTCGTAATGGAGGGCAAATTTGTGGAGGCATTTTAGTTGCTCCCAGAGTGGTTTTGACAGCAGCTCATTGTATTGCTCTTAGTGTCATTCCTCTCTTAGCTAACCTTAATATTCGTTCTGGATCAACAAATCATAATTCAGGGGGTAGTCGTATAACCGCCGCAAGCAGAATCCTCCACGCTCAATACAGAGACAATTGTCCAACGTGTGCTCCAGACTACGATATTGCCGTTATCAATCTAGCCGCAAATGGCAACGTAGCTCCTGCAGCTTCAATTCCACTTTGGGAAGCCACAACCACATTTGCTGCTGGTGTCGTTGGAGTCGTTTCTGGATGGGGTGCAACTTGCGAGAACTGTGCTGGAACAGTTGCTTTAAGACGTGTTGATGTACCAGTGGTTGCCGCTGCAAATTGCCGTGCTGTTTATGGAACTATTATTACCGAAAGGACCCTTTGCGCCGGATTAGCTGCAGGAGGTAGGGACTCATGTCAAGGAGACTCTGGTGGTCCATATGTTATTCAAAATAGATTGGCTGGTATCGTATCATTTGGAAGTGGCTGCGCCAGAGCTGGTCTTCCCGGTGTTTATGCAAGCATACCTGGTTACAGAGCATGGATCAGAACAAACGCTGGAGTATAATTTGATGTACCAATGAATAATATTTCTATTATCTGAAAAAATATTTTGTTTAATATATCGCCATTCATTTAATACCAAGTGTTGTTTTTTTAGTTTGTAATTTTTTTTATCTAGACAAATGTGCCAAATTTTAGTCTTTTGTTGCCAAGCGTAATTCTTAATTTTCTAACTAGTCAATTTTGTAAATGAATTATTTCTGCTAATGTCATTGAATTGTTTAAAATCTTCCCGCTACAGGCAAAACAAGAAACAGTTGCAAGCATTCTTAAACAAAGTGAACATTTGATTTGTATATACGCAAAGACATATTATTGACATTAATTAAGAAGTGAATGTACTTTATTCATCGTTACGATAAACGAATCAGTCTCTTATATGAAATACCACCCACTGAATCAAGAATCGCTCAGACCGGTCAAATTAATTTTTTTTTAATATTTTTTTTTAAGATATTATATAGGGTGGACCATAAAAATGCTACCTATATCAACTTTAAGGAAACATACAGTGTGACCAGTAAAGTCCGCATCATATGTGATTTTTTTATTAATAACTTTATTCGAAATTTGACTTTGGCATCAAATTCTGCTTCGATCGAGATGAAAATTAAGCAAAAAAATAGTAGTCACGTGATTTGCATTAAGTATCTGTCAAATTTTAATTTTTTCCAAAAAATAATTTAAAAGTAGGGCTATTTCTGAAAGTAACGAAAAAAGTTATAAGAAAACGTTTTTTTAAATGCAGTTTCTAGCCCACATGCAAAATTTTGGCTGCATAAGATAATTTTGATTTTTTACTCATACTTTGTAAATTACACCACTTTTGCAAAATAAGACTCAACGCAACCTACATAAAACTTCTTAGTTTTGACAATGACTTATTTCACATAAATTTTCTTTAAAGTAGCGCCATATTAAATGTGTGTTTTTCTACAAAATAAAAATTGGGCTATTAAAATTTGGTCGCATGTGATGCAAAGTTTATTTGTTTTTGACCCTGTATAAGGTAACTTCATAAAATAAGTACTTTTGAAAACGTAGTTTGTGTCTGAAAGTAATACACCTTAATATTAAGACGAAAAAGAACACAGTGTCATCAGTAAAGTGTTTATTAAGTGGAAAATAAATTTGAATGGTGGGTAACAAATCAAAATTATCTTATGCAGCTAAAATTTTGCATGTGGGCTAGAAATTGCATTTAAAAAAACTTTTTCCAATAACTTCTTTCGATATTTTCAGAAATAACCCCATTTTTGAATTATTTTTTGGAAAAAATTAAAATTTGACAGAGAATGCGAATCATGTGACTACTATTTTTTTGCTTAATTTTCATCTCAATCGAAGCAGAACTTGATGACAAAATTAAATTTCGAATAAAGCTATTAATAAAAAAAATCCCATATGATGCGGACTTTACTGGTCAAACTGTATTGTATATTATTACATTCTACAATCAATAATTCTAGACATTTTTCATAAATCATCTATATTGAACCGAAAACGAAATATTAACTTTTAAAATAAAATAGACAAACGCAAAGTATGGCAAGAAATTATTTTATAAGATGTTAAAAATGTCTACCTGCAGTAGATCAATTGATTTAAAAATTCCTGTTGTTTTGTACTACTTGTGAAGACATTTATTTTACGAGCTAAATTTTTGATGTAGCCCTACAAAAAAAAGTCCTGTGGGTTAAGATCGGGTAATCTGGGTAGCCACTCCAATGACCCCGTCTACCTATCCACCGCTCCGCAAAAATTGTATTTAAATATTCCCTTACATGAATAGCATAATGCGGGGAGCACCATCCTGTTTAGGGTTGCCACCTTTCTTGTAAAGTAAAAAAGGACAAATTCAAGAAAAATGCGTCTAGTAGGTATGCCAAATTCAATTTAATTGACTGACCTCTAGCTTATATACAGTGTGGTTGTTTAAGTGTGCAACATATGGGCATTTTTTTTATTACCGATTGCTCAGAAAATTTTATTCTTGATAAAAGTTGGTGCATGTTCGATAATCGTATTTGGTGCACTTGGAATAGTTGCAAGTCAAGCCGCATACAGGGTAGGCCAAAAAATATAAAACTTGTACAAGAATAAAGTTTTTGAATAAATATTTAAAATAAAAATTTGCCACTTTAAATGAGAGTTTTTTAATTTTTATATTATCATTACTAATGTTTTATCTTTTTAAAAAGAATTTTTAGGATATTTTAAAGTTGTTTTTAATATCGTTGCAACAAACATGAAATTTGTGATTCCTTACTAAATTAAAAATTCAAGTAAATTTTACAAATATGCTTGAATTTGAACAAAGATATATGAAATTGATTTGATTTTGATTAATTTATAAAGGTCTTTATGGTGAATATAAAAAAAAATTTTTTGGGAAATTATTAATGTGTTTTAAAAAAATATATTTTTTTATTTTAGGAGGTCATGTTTCTGAACTTATACATAACTTTTAATTCTAAACAACTTTTCTTAATAACATTTTGCTGAATTTTCTGAAATAGTGGTACTTTATTCTTGTACAAGTTTTATAATTTTTGGCCTACCTTGTACGCCGTTTGACTTGCAACAATTCCAAGTGCACCAAATATGATTATCGAACATGCACCAACTTTTATCAAGAATAAAATTTTCTGAGAAATCAGTAATAAAAAAAATGCGCATATGTTGCACACTTAAACAACCACACTGTATATAACTCATTTTTACAATATTTCTTGTTTGATTTTGCTGCCTCCAGGGCAACCTTGTAATTTTTTATTAGCTCAAAAAATTCTTGACAAGTTTCCTTAAAATTAAAATAAATTAACAATTCTGAACGAATTAATTCTGTGGAGCAACGATTCATTTCGTCTCTCCATTTGGTGCCCATCGCAGAAAAAAATCGTTCAGAAAATGCTGAACTTGCAGGTATGCTCAACAAAAACGAAATTAAGGAAAAAACATTTTGAGTATATTTAAAATGATAAAAATACTCTGTAATTCTTGGGGAGTGTGAGTGTGGTGTCGACGCCGTGTCTTGACCCATGATGAGGTGTCGAGTGGTAAAGACCTATCGTTTTAAAAAAGGACATTTTCAACCCTAAAAAGCCACAAGGACATTTTCTTTAAAACACAGTCCTTTTCAAAAAAGGACAGGTGGCAACCCTAATCCTGTTGCAACTATAAGGTTAAGCTTGGTCAATCAGGATTATGATAATCTGGAAATAGAGTGGCAAGAGCTAGAACCAGATCATTACAAAAGAAATTTAGGTATCTTTCTCAAGTTAGGTTCTCAGTTAATAACAATGATACGATTACCTTATTTTCAACAATGCCAGCTCAGACATTAACCTTTTTATTATACTGATACTGATTCTGATGTTTTAAGTGGCTGCCAACCTTAGATTTTGAAGTTAGAAAATCGTCTTTAAAGTCACTTAAACTTACCTTATCAAACCAAAAAGGGAAAAAAAACAGCTATCTTTGATGTTATCGTGTACCTAACCTCAAGCAAAATATCAGTTGGTAACATTTAACAATTTGCCATAAATTTGAGTACCTACGTATAAAACTACATTTTCAAGCACAATTTCTTGATCAAGAATTTGAAAGAATTTTCGGTACCAGTCATTGTTTATAGCACAAACAAGCTTATGGTGTGAATATTCCATGCTGAAGTCCACCCTTTTCATAGAGGAAAACATAGATATTTCCATGCAAGTATCCTAAACTTCGAGCATCTTTAAAAAGAAAAAAGGACGGATATAAACCTGAAAAATGTGTGTGTTTCACACAGTTTTCCTATTTGAAGCCCCCGATGATATTTATTCAATGATGAAGGTTGTAATGATAATGGGAATTATTGGAGCGTGCCGTTCTACTGAACTCTGTGCAATGAAAATGGACAATGTTAAATTAAGTCATATTTGCTACTATTCCTGATTCCGAAAATGAAATGGCACGTAAATTTATAGTGACTAAAAGTGACGATGAGAAGGTTTGTTATTTCAAAATAGTTCAAAATTACATTGATATAAGATCCCACATGACGAATTTTAATTTCCGCTTCTTCAGGCGATATGAAAATGGAAAGTGCGTAAACCAGCCTGTCGGGAAAAACTCGATTTCTTCAATTCCAAGTAAAATTGCTTATTTTCTCAACTGTCAGAACTTTAATTAGTATACTGGATACTTCCTTAGAAGAACGTACGTCGGCCACTTTATTAGCGAATACTGGAGTTGATGTCTTAGCCCTCAAGCGATATGGCGGATGGTTGGCAACTATTGCGGAAAGTGTTGTAGCGGAGAGCGTCAACAATAAAAAGGAAGTTGCAAATGAAATTTTATACAATATAACGAAGCCAGGGTCCTAATTCTCGAGCGTAAGAGAACGTGAACGATCACATCACGCAAAGAAGCATTCCCTTTCGCGGCAGTTCTCCTATGATCATAAGTTAGTAAAATTTGGTATTCTCGAACGCAGACGATATGTTAATTGCGGGAAGGTGATAAGACAATAGAGACTTTTTGCACCTCTTAAATTAATATCAGTTTTTAGCTCCGTTATGGTTAACTTTATTAAACATAACGAGTAGCGCCACTGTTAAAACCAGAGATTTTGCAGCGCCTATACGTTCTGTCTGTAGTTATTAATTTGGCGCCGGCGCACCTAAACAAAATAAAATACCTAACCTAACAATAATTTGATTAAGTTATATATTTTAATGTAAAGCTACTATTGATTTGGATTTTAATTAATTGCTTATCACAATTTTAATTCATAGCAATGATGCTTCATAACTTTTGTATGTCTTCATGCAACCATGCGTTTAAGCATAACCATTAGGATAACGATAAGCTCTTCCTTATCCTTCCGTAACTAACGGAGTCCGTTATGGTTATTAACCATAGCGGATCACCTTTCTGACATTGCGCATGCTCAGAATAACCATAACCACAAAAGAATGACGAATTAAGAGGTGCAAAAAGTCTCTAGTGTTGCCAACCATTTTCAAGACAAAGGCCACCACTTTTTACGAAAACTTTAAAGAAATCTAAAGGTAATTTGAGGTGGAAATTATTAGTGCGGGTTTTTCTTTATTGTGAAAGGTAAGATCAGGCTAGGATAGGTAACTTAAATGGTGAAGGTCGTCCCCTGTTCGTTTAATTTATCCCCCGGTCGCTAGTGGCGCTATTGTAGGAATTTTGTTTTATAAGGTTGTTCATCTCCTAACGTTGGTAGGAACAGAATATTCATTTAGAATTAGCATGGCCAACATTCTGTACCTCTCTCTCTCTCTGTACCTGCATAATATGTGCGAGAAAGATAAAAATATGGCTTGTTGTGACAGATCCTGAAGTCTTACCTGGACTGGTGAAAGATTGTCATTGTCATTTTATGATTAATTTGTCAAATATATAAAAAATAAAGTTATTATTAAATAATTATTCATATATAATTTATGAACTTAACATGGCGCAGTCGGTAGTTTGAGAATCGTAAATAGGTATATATTTAATATGTCGCGACCAAAGAAGTCGGGAAGAAAAACCAAGGCAATTAACAAAAGCGTGGAACCTCCTGAAGACTTCATTAATGTCGCCCAACGATTAAAAAGTACAGCGGAAGCTATTAAAGATATAGAAAGAAACTTTACTTCACAACTTAATGAACTACAAGGTCCAATAACTAGTTTATTAAATAAAAACTTTGAAAATAACAGGAAATTGTTAGAAAAATCTACAGAAAATAATAATATAATAATGTAAGATGTTTTTTATGTAAACCATATTTATGTAAATATCTAATATTAATAAATCTTGTCGCCATATCATTGTTATAATTTCCTTTCGTTCTCCCAAATTATTTTAACTTGAATCAGATGTTTCGCGCTTCAAACTTTTCCGTTAAGTTAGAAGCGCGAAAATTTGAATTCAAAGTATTAATAAAATTAAAATTTTTATGCTTGGCGCCTACCCCCACCACCACTATATTTAGTTTCTCCCCCGGTCGTATGTGGGCTATCAGGGAACCAATTTAGTATGTTAAGTTGCCTATCTATCCTTGAGAGCGCGCAACTCGCTTGTCTATGGGTAAGATTATGAAACTTGTCAATGTCAAATATTATTCATTCGTCAAATATTTTTTATCGATGGCTGACAATAAAAAGAAACGTGTGGGCCCCATCATCCAGCAGCTAAAAGACATGTTGGTAGAATTCATGCTAAATCCCGAAGAATTGCTCGCTGGAAGATTTACCTCAGATTTCACAAAAAAAACTACTAAAATAAAAACACTTTGACTTTGAAGTTTAAAAATTTAACGACGTAAATATAATACTAGGGTTAGAATCGCATGGGATCGGTCGTTCCCACCAAAAATAGTAGAAGAAGAAGAATGGTCCCATGTGATCAAGAATACCGTTTCATGCGTTGCGTGAGAACGCCGCCCACATTTCTCCTGAGAACAGTCGTTCCCCAGTTTCAAGAATTAGGACCCAGAAGTCTCCTGCAGTACTTTAAGAGTAACAGAAAACTTGGTTAGAGATGGAGAAATTATGGGAGTCAGAACATTTCATACAAATTGAGAAAAAACGAGAAAACATTTATCCAAATTTTGTAAATAATGTTCATAATTATTGTAATACTTGTACTAGGTATTAATATTCATATCACTTAATATTACTAAATTTTTATAAATAATTGGTTCTATATGGCGTAAATTATTACCACCCAAGGATAGTAAGTTGACTTACAACCCGTCGTCAAGGGCAATCGATACCTTTTTGGTATCTGTTACTTACGTCCTCCAAAACAGTATCAATTCAAAATGCGTTGTTTACAATATAGGAAGGAGAAAAACGTATTATTTAACCCATCAAACTTAACTTTTGTTTGCTCACGTGATAAGCGGCAAGTATACAATCGATACTTCACACATTAGTACTCAACCATTACCCACAAAATATTAAGCTGTGTATCTGCACAATATGGTTAAGCTATGCAACCCATAATACATATAAGAATTATACCCTTACTTACTTTACTTTTAAAATATCTTTATTTTTCTATATATATTTTACATGCCATTTTAATTACAACATTACAAGTATAATCTTATAATTCATTGTCTCTCGTCGAGTTACTCGCCAAGGAAACGCCCTTGTTTGACACAAGGTGGCTGGTGTTAACCGGGGTAATTAAAAGTGACTTTGAGTCAGTTTGGTTAGCCAGTTTCAGTGATCTTTTACGGCTATGCGGGAGCTTAATACCCTAAGTTGGTCAGTAATGTACATAATAACAGCACAATAAACATAAATCTGATTCTTACAAACCTGCACCAACCTCTTATCTAGAAAAACCTAATTAAAACATTATTTCCTAGATACGAACTAAAAATGCCTAATCAAATTTACAATCGCCATTATAAAAAAAACAGAAATTAAGTGCATGCCTTTAACAGGCTCTTTGAAGTAAGCTAAAAGTGATTTCATTATTTTATGAAAAGCCTTTCCTTTTAGTCATTACTTTGTGCTTACCGACTTTGTATTACGAACTAACAAGTTATCGATCAAAATGTTATGCAGACTCGTATTTCTCGTCCTTTAAGGTTAATTGAAGGCCGTCCCAATACATAACTTTGAAAGTTTTGAACATATTTCTAAAACACTTTTCATGCAGAATAAAAGTAGCTAATAACAAGAGCCTTTATACTTTGCTTAATGGAAATATTAGAAACATATTATGCGAAGTTTAGTCAAATGGATACTTTGCTCAAAGGGATTGGTGCAATTTTTCCACATCTATTAGATTTAGTATTTCACGCTAGTCTTGCATGTTTCTCGTCTTTACGACACGAGAAAAATGCTAAATGGTTTGATCTTCTGCAAAACTAGACGATTACATTTCCAATAAGATGTACTTTTCTTCCTTTACATTTGGTGATTTACGGCGGCGCCACGTTTAAGCGGAAAAGCGCTACACCATATTAGCTCCAGGTAGATGACATTTTTTAATCTACAGAACTTATGGATGCATTTCTTTTCACTCGAGACATGGCATTTGCTCGGTAATTTCTTCACCACATGTTAACTTGTTCTAATCGGACCAAAAGGTAAAATTTGCAACACGGGTTATTTAAATCCTTAGAAGACCTTACTTTTACCAGTAAAGTTAGCAGAGATGTAGAAAATTACTTATTTTCTTGGCAAAACGCAACTTGTTTAACCTCTGTATGTCAAGAATTTTGTTCAAATTTATGTACCGGGTCTAAAAAAGGACGCCGGCTGTATCTTGATATCCTCGTAATAAAAAATTTAAACATACCTCGAATTTATAGCATACACAAATACCCACTTCCCACGTTTTTTAAAAGCAAACTAATTAAGAAATCAACTGGAATGCTACTTTTGACGCGTACCCAGTTAAAACAAGTGACTGGCTTGTTAACAAGCCACTGTTACTTAAGAAAACAGTTTTAACGAATGGGAATCTATAATGTACCCATTGAATGCAGACTTTGCGGTAAAGAGGATGAAACCGCCCCTAATATCATATTCAACTGCGAACTACTAACCCGCACAAGATCCAAAATCTTTGAAAATATTCAACGCGGCGACAACCTCCCGCATGATAAACTTGTTAGGAAACTATTGGGCCTTGTACCGTGCGAGCAAAAATTATTTGCATCAAAGAGGGCTTGGATTAAAAAACGTAGGGCTTGGTTTAGATCACAATGATATGGGGACAATATTATATCTAACCATATCTAGGTTCAAATTTTGTCAAATTCATATTATGACATGATATACCAAACTAATGAGTAATAAAATAAGGAGACAAATACAAATTTATTTTTGTTGTTTACAAAATTAACAAAGTAAAAATATACAGAAAGAAAAAGAAAAATAATTACATAAATTACTGAAATTGGCCACCGCCATGCTCCAAGCATAAATTCACACGTCTCTTCATATTTTCCAAAGTGTTGACCAGCATCTCTGGAGAAATGTTACCACATTCTTGGATAATCCTTTCTTGCAGTTCTAAATTTGCAACTGGTGTTTTAAAAATAGTGTTCTTTAAATGAGGAAAAACGAAGTAATCCATAACCGTTAAATAAGGTGATCTAGGTGGGAATTCAATTTTTGATCGAAAACTGATCAATCTGTCGCCGAAAAAATTGCGTAAGTAGTTAATAGTTTCGGCGGCTCTATGGACGGTTGCACCGTCCTGTTGAAAATATCCAAAACGTAGTTCGTCGTCAAGTAATTGCTCCACAAATGGATTGAAAATATTGTTTCCATACCGCTGTGCTGTAACTGTGTCATGGAAAAAAATAGGACCAACAATTCTTCTTCGGGAAACAGCTAACCAGACAACAATTTTTTGAGGGAATTTTCAGTACTCCACATGCATGTATTCTGAGAATTCACATAACCGGAGAGGTGGAACCAGGCTTCATCCGAAAAAAATGTCAGGTCTAATAAATCATTTCTTTCCAATAAATTTTGGGTAAACCGTTAAGAATAATTCCTGCGTCTTTCAAAATCTGCGGCTTGTATTTCTTGGAATACTTGCACTTTATAAGGAAATAAATTTAGCTGCTTCTTAAGAATAGTCCTGCATGTTCTATAAGACCTTCCCACTTCTTGGGACAGGCGTCTTATACAATTTGTTGGCGTATTTTGCATTATTTCACGAACGTTTGCAATAAGTTCTTCTGTTCTTACATATGGTCTTTCTGCTCCTTTTTTGTGTTGTATAGAACCTGTTTCCCTAAAAACAGCCACGGTTCTTTTCAGGCAATGATAAAAATCCCCAGCAATAAAAGCAACGTTAGGAAAATGTTCGTGAAAATCGTCCAGGCACAAACCCGGATTGTATTGCCACTCACCATTTACTCCAACCCGGTTTCGAAAATACGCTTCAACCATGAATGTTTTGTGTTGTTCCGTAAAGCCTATTGTGTGAATTGTTCAAGAAATTGGAAAAATTAGCGATGAATCAGAATACTTGTAACGACTGTCAAAGATGACGGAATAACTAATTGATTGTTAATTCAGGTAGTTACTGACCCGAACAAACCCTAAAGGTATTAAGCTCTACGGCTAAGCATTACATCCTTAGATGTAAGGCCTTCTTTGATGCAAATAATTTTTGCTCGCATGCTCGCACGGAAGCTGATGACTAATTAACTGATTTTCATTTACAAATATGGGTTTATAGACATATAATATGATAGAATGTCCTCCATAAACAATGAGTTGTAGGCTCGGCGGAAACGTACGTTTATAAATGGTATTATTTGTCTACTTAGTTGGTCGTCGTTGTAAATACGTTTTCAGTAAAAAGAAATATATAAAATTTCTTCCCTGGTTATTCGGCAAATGAACCGCGAAACTAGGAAACGTCACACTGACTCGCAAAGATGGGATCTGGAGTAAAGCGAGAGATCAACTGGCTGATGGAAAGCATTTCTCACTGGAAAGAAACCGAGACTGGAAAACACGTTTCTGGAAGTCTCGAGAGATAAGGGTCATGCCCGGATAAGTGGTTGTCAAGAGTTCGCCAAAAGCGTCGGTTGAGAAACGGTAATTAAATATTGTAGTGTTAAAAAAGTTAGAATCGGGGCAACTAAGAAATTTTCTGGGGAATAACGCTAAGTGATGTCAAATGATAAAGGAAAAGGAAACTAAATTGGATTTTATTAAGTAGGTTAGTAAATATTACCAGCCGTAATAACTCCAAATTTGAATCCTTCTTAAATTGACAGTTCTAGCTTTAAAATGACAAGTGGCAGAATAAGTCAACTAAGGTCCTTTAATACCATGCGAGCAAAAATTATTTGCATCAAAGAGGGCTTGAATTAAAAAACGTAGGGCTTGGTTTAGATCACAATGATATGGGGACGATATATCTAATCAAATCTAGGTTAAAGTTTTGTCAAATTCATATTATGACTTGATATCCCAAACTAATGTATAATAAAATAAGTAGACAAATACAAATTTATTTTTGTTATTTACAAAATTAACAAAGTAAGAATATACAGAAAGAAAAAGGAAAGTAATTACATACTTGCAAAAAAAAGATAAGGAAAAAATTTAGCTGCTTCTTAAGAATAGTCCTGCATGTTCTATAAGATCGTCCCACTTCTTGGACAGGCGTCTTATACAATTTGTCGGCGTATTTTGCATTATTTTACGAACGTTAGCAACAAGTTCTCCTGTTCTTACAGATAGTCTTCTTGCTCCTTTTTTGTGTTGTATAGAACCTGTTTCCCTAAACACAGCCATGTTTTTTTTCAGGCAATGATAAAAATCCCCAGCAATAAAAGCAACGTTAGGAAAATGTTCGTGAAAATCGTCCATGCACAAATCCGGATTGTATTGCCACTCACCATTTACTCTAACCCCGCTTCAAAAATACGCTTCAACCATGAATGTTTTGTGCTGTTCCGTAAAGCCCATTGTGTGAATTGTTCAAGAAATTGGAAAAATTAGCGATGAATCAAATTACTTGTAACGACTGTCAAAGATGACGGAATAACTGATTGATTGTTAATTCAGGTAGTTACTGACACCCATTAGGTATTATAGGCTCTACGGCTAAGCATTACGTCCTTAGATGCAAGGCCCTCTTTAATGCAAATAATTTTTGCTCGCGCGGTACAAATATATTTTTTTTGGGTTTTCCGTAAATTCATAAAGAAACAAAAGATTTGAACCATTTTGTTTTCTTTGATATAACTTAAACTATTTTAACAACAATACGGCTGTAAAATTATTTATTGGCAAAACCTTTTAATTGCAAAAAAAAATCTAATTACTGCGAACCTTTTTTGACAGTTCCAACAGCCAATTAAATTTTGTTATTTTTTGTCATTTCACACAAGTCACCTAATCATATCAACATTTAACTGACTACAACACTCAGAGTAGTTTTCAATCGCTATGTCACCGAGACTTCAATCGATATGACATCAGGACTTTGACAGCTTTATATTCCAAAATGTCACATTTTCTACCTTTAGTAGTACAAAACATTCATGGTTGAAGCGTATTTTCGAGACGGGGTTAGAGTAAATGGTGAATGGCAATACAATCCGGGTTTGTGCATGGACGATTTTCACGAACATTTTCCTAACGTTGCTTTTATTGCTGGGGATTTTTATCATCGCCTAAAAAGAACCGTTGCTGTGTTTAGGGAAACAGGTTCTATACAACACAAAAAAGGAGCAGGAAGACCATCTGTAAGAAAAGAAGAACTTGTTGCAAACGTTCGTGAAATAATGCAAAATACGCCAACAAATTGTATAAGATGCCTGTCCCAAGAACTGGGAAGATCTTATGGAACATGCAGGACTATTCTTAAGAAGCAGTTAAATTTGTTTCCTTATAAAGTGCAAGTATTCCAAGAAATACAAGCCGCAGATTTTGAAAGACGCATGAATTACTCTCAATGGTTTACCCAAAATTTATGAATATAAATTGCCAATTTCAGCAATTTATGTAATTATTTTTCTCTTTCTTTCTGTATATTCTTACTTTGTTAATTTTATAAACAACAAAAATAAATTTGTAGGTATATGAAAAGGAAAGAAAAACACAAAGTCTTCCTACACCAAATTTAATAGAATAAAAACTCTAGTTTAAATTGTCTCTACATGTTTCGAACGTAGAAACGTTCATCATCAGGAGACAGAAATCTATTTTATGCTGATGGTGTTGACAAAAGAGAAAATTAGAACCTTAATGGAGCTTTTATGGACGTAAAAATTTAGAAAAATATTTTAAATGTAGAAGAAACATGGCATAAAGGAAATTGACAGTGGTCGAACCATACTGAGCATTCAAAAACGTTATTAAAGTCGGCCTAAAACAAATGTTTATGAACTTTTTAACTACTTTTGGTTTTAAACTAACCGCTCGTGGGGTTACTGAGGTTTAGTCCTCAGTACCCCAAAAAACTTTGTCTACGCAACAACATTATTGCACTTCTATCCTCATAATGTCTCAGTTATGCTGGATATGTCTTTCAAAAATTAAAATTAAATAATTTTCGACACCTTATAAAGAATTTTTTCTCTTCTTCCCCATTTAGTTTGGTTGGTTTAGGCCGACTTTCATAACGTTTTTGAATGCTCAATATGGTTCGACCACTGTCAATTTCCTTTATGCCATGTTTCTTCTACATTTAAAATATTTTTCTAAATTTTTACGTCCATAAAAGCTCCATTAAGGTTCTAATTTTCTCTTTTGCTAACACCATCGGCATAAAATAGATTTCTGTATCCTGATGATGAACGTTTCTACGTTCGAAACATGTAGAGACAATTTAAACTACAGTTTTTATTCTATTAAATTTGGTGGAGGAAGACTTTGTGTTTTTCTTTCCTTTTCATATTTTCAACTCCACTTTAAGTATGGACTATTTCTTCAAATTAAATTTGTATATGTTTATTTATTTTATTACTCATTAGTTTGGCATATCATGTCATAATATGAATTTGACAAAATGTTAACCCTTGATTTGATTAGATATATTGTCCCCATATCATTGTGATCTAAACCAAGCCCTCTTTCATGCAAATAATTTTTGCTCGCACGGTACCAACCCATTTGGTTGGTAATGTTTGAGAATTAAATTAACAAATATTGATCACACAACAATCCAAGTGGTTGTATTATGCGAAATCTGAGAAGTTCTGTTAACGAACAGAAGATAGGTAAGTAGGGACGCATTTTTCAAGGTTAAAATGTATGGGATGGCTTGGTAGCTTTCTGCAGAATGTAGTATGGACATTTCTAGACCAGAATATTATGATAATATTATCTCTTTTTTTAAAAATGTGTGGGTTGGTTGCTTTTTGCATAACAGGGCCCAATGTAAAATCAAGGAAGTGACGTTAGAAATGGGAAATTAGGGACTAGGTATGGGCTTCCAGTCCAAAAATGTCATATCTATATCTACATAAAAAATCTTAAATTTGGCACAAATCTAGTTGGAAATGTGAGCTTGACATATTTCATTCTATCTACACAATAGTCACCGAGAACCATAAAATAAAAATCATATTAAATAAAATATAAAACAAATTATGAATTATTCGAGTAGCATATTTTTTACAATACCTAAAATAGTAAGCTTCTAAAAGTTAATAATTAATGATATTATTTTAATAAATGTAGTAAAAATGCTTTTATGCGGACCTATATTTTTTTAATAAACCGCCAGAAGTCACAAGCGGTAAACCTGTTTTAATGGAAAAATAAATTATATATGACTTCATTCAAGTGTAAATGTCCCTCCATTATGATTATACGAGAGCTTTTATCGCACAAAGGTTTATCCTTTAATAAAGCTTAAATATTTTTCGGTTCCACTTTTAGCGATTCTGCACATAAATTTATGTGCAATATAACGTATGACGAACCCTTAAATTTAAAAAAGGACGAGCCTTTATTATTCAGGCTTTATGTGACGTAAAGTAGTTGTCCTTTCTGCCGCGTTGCAAAATGCCGAATATACCCCCAGTAAGTTTGACCAATGACAGTAAAAATTGCGGTTAAACTATAGTGTTTTATCCCTTTTTATCTTGAAAAAAGGATAACAGTTCGATTTTATATAAATACTAGCGTGTACCCGGCATGCGTTGCAACCCGCTGGTATAAATACAAACCCGAAAAAACCCGATATATTAGTACCCGGCATGCCACTTTCTGAAATTGCATCCGTGCGAAGCCGGGGCGGGTCGCTAGTAATACATAAAAACCTTCCCCTTGAATCACTCTATCTATTAAAATAAACCGCTTCAAAATCCGTTGCGTAGTTTTAAAGATTTAAGCGGATATGAAAGGGGACAGACGGGCGACAGCGACTTTGTTTTATACTATGTTAAGATAATGAGCGGTGCAGGCAGGCGCGATCCTAGAATGCTGCCCGCTGCGTGTAAAAGACGATTATTTCCTGGAGTTAATTTTTAACAAAATCAATGTTAATAATACCTAATTTCTTTCAAAGCACATTGTATTAAAGAAATATACATCTTTAAGTGGAAGTAAATGAAGTGACCTCAGATTCAATCCAATACCAATAATACAGTGATGTCACCAGTAAAGTCCGCATCATATGGGATTTTTTTTTATTAATAGCTTTATTTAAAATCTGACTTTGGCATCAAGTTCTGCTTCAATCGAGATGAAAATTAAGCAAAAAAATAGTAGTCACGTGATTCGCATTATCTGTCAAATTTTAGTTTTTTCCAAAAAATAATTCAAAAGTGGGATTATTTCTGTAAATATCGAAAAAAGTTATTAGAAAAAGTTTTTTTAAATGGAGTTTCTAGCCCACATGCAAAATTTCAGCTGCATAAGATAATTTTAATTTTTTACCTATATTTTCTAAATTGCACCACTTTTGCAAAATAAGATTCAACGCAAACTACATAAAACTTTTTAGTTTTGACAATGCTTTGTTTTAGATACACTTTCTTTAAAGTAGCGCCATATTAAATGTGTGTAATTCTACAAAATCAAAATTGGGCTATTAAAATTTGGTCGCATGTGATGCAAAGTTTATCTGTTTTGGACCCTGTATAAGGTAACTTCATAAAATAGGTATTTTTGAAAACGTACTTTGTGTCTGAAAGTAATAATACACCTTAATATTAAGACAAAAAAGAACACAGTGTCATTAGTAAAGTGTTCATTAAGTGGAAAATAAATTTTAGTTTACCTTAACATAAAGTTTATCTATTTTCAACGATTTAATTTAAAACCCCTTTACTTTATTTGTTACTTTTTTACTTTGATACGCAAACTACGTTTTCAAAAATACTTATTTTATGAAGTTACCTTATACAGGGTCAAAAACAAATACTTTGCATCACATGCGACCAAATTTTAATAACCCAATTTTGATTTTGTAGAAAAACACACATTTAATAATGCGCTACGCTACCTTAAAGAAAATGTATCTGAAATAAAGCCTTGTCAAAACTGAGAAGTTGTATGTAGGTTGCGTTGAGTCTTATTTTGCAAAAGTGGTGCAATTTACAAAATATAGGTAAAAAATCAAAATTATCTTATGCAGCTGAAATTTTGCACGTGGGCTATAAACTCTATTTAAAAAACTTTTTCTTATAAATTTTTTCGATATTTTCAGAAATAACCCCACTTTTAAATTATTTTTTGATAAAAATTAAAATTTGACAGATAATGCGAATTAGGTGACTACTATTTTTTTGCTTAATTTTCATCTCGATCAAAGCAGAACTTGATGCTAAAGTCAAATTTTGAATAAAGCTATTAATAAAAAAAAATCCCATATGATGCGGACTTTACTGGTGACACTGTATATTATGAAGTGCCACAGAGTAATATTTAAGGGCCGCTACGTTATGATATTGTATTGTACATCTGTAATTTACCATTCTACCACCACAGAAACCTTTGCGAACGTAAAAGAAATAATGACAGTATAGTATTTGTAGAATTATACTGTTGATCTTTTGACTGCAATAAGCCCTCATTATCCCTTTGAACAGAAAATAAATATTGAAATCCCAAATTTTAAAACCTTTTCGAGCAGAGCCGGACCAAGTACAAATTCAATTTATACCTATACCTGATTCATATATAAATTCAAATTGATTTTTAATAATTTTAGCCTTTAGTGGTTTTCCGGCGAGTAATTTTTTTATTAGTGGTAGAATGTGGCGATATCAATACTGCTTCTATCAGCTTAAAACAATATTTAAACAACTCGAGACGTCGTTAAACCAATGAAAAATTAAAGTAAATGAAATTAAATTGACGCATATACACACACTTGCCCACCAGGAACACACATGAAAAAGAAAATAACTCAACTAAACCTTAAAACTAAAGAAATATACTAGCTAATCGGATGAAAATGTCACACGACATTAGATATAAGATTCTAATGTATAAAACTGCTTTAAGACCAATATGGACCTATGGGATTGAACTGTGGGGCTGTGCTGGTAAATCAGACCCAGCAATCGTCCATAGAATACAATTAGTAGTAGCACAAATTTGTTAAAAAATATAAGGTCCGTTACTACCAACCAATTTTTGAACTATTTTCCATAGCTGAAGTTAATAGTTTGTATTTTATTTAACGCAATAATTTAATCACCAATGTGATTTATAGATACTGCGAATTATTTACTAAATATAAATTTCTACGACCTTTAGTATAATGAAAGTTTCCTAAAACGATAGGCTACAATAAAAATAGCTAATTTTTTATTACTTTTCATAACTAAAGTTAGCTAATTGTGGTAATTGTGATTTATGTACCTATAAATTTAATAGTATATTACATAACGAGTGTTGAAAGTGGTACTTAGCAAACGAGGAGGTATTTAGCACAAGGCGTTAGCCGAGTGCGGAAAATCTCCGAGTGTGAGAAAATCACTTTCACACGGTTAATGTACACAATTTTTCCTGCGACCATACATAATAATAAATTTTTTTTTTCTGCTCTATAGCTGCCCCTTTTTTTTGTGGTTCAACTCAGTTGACAATGTTGACATGTTTGGTGGGTTGCATGACATATTTTCCCTTTTTGATATATTATTATTTTTATCATAAATACTCTTAGGTTCCCAAAAATAACGAAAAAAAAAGAATTTTTATAATTGCAGTAATTCCCTAGTGTACTTTACTCCACCCAGCACCCCAATTCACTCCACGGATCCCGTAAGTTTGTTATTCTTTTAAATAGTTTTGCTGTCAAATTCGTCGGCCATCAGCTGTTTTATATTTCAACACACGTATTGAAAGAAAATATTTCAACACGCGTGTAATATAATGGACTTTCTAGCCGTGTTAGGCGTGCTTTATTTCTCATTTTCATAGGTGCTCGTAGAAAAAAAAAACGTTCGCTCCTAGAAAAAGTGCAACTTTGCGCTTTCTCTTGCGCAAATTTGTACTTTGCGCTAGGTTGTAAAAAAAAATTCTGGCCAGGATGAAAAGTGTTGCCTAACTATCAACGCAATAATCAATACGCTATTGAAAAGGTTACCTTTTCGTCTAAATATCTTATAAATAAAACTTAATTTTTTTACGCAATCGGATAAAGACGCTTATTCCGGAATTTGCTGCATAAAATATTACATTGTTGAAAGAGCCTTATTTAACAAACGTCGCCTTATAGTGTTAATGTAATATTGGGTCAAAAAATTATTTATTTGAAATATTATTTATAAATTTTATAACTTAACCAATGTTATATTTTTCTGTAAATAATAATGTTCAACCTTCAATGTTTTATTCTGGTTCTTTCAATCAAATTATTTGTGTAATATAAAACATATTTTATTATGTAGTACTAATTTGGCAAAATATTAGAAAATATTTTTAAAAAATTAAATGAAAAACAAATGGTAATTTATAAATACGATGTCTGAAAATAACAATAGCAGAAAACAGAAAATTTAATTTCCCAATCTGGGGGTGCAAAAACGATTATAATCGAGCTTCCTGCACGAAATCCGGTGTTAACGCAAGCATATCTGTTGTAAAGGGATGCTATGAAACTGAAACAAAAAGGGTGTTAAAACAACAAATGAAGATGAATGAGTATCAAACCGATATATACAGATAATAATTTTTCGTGGCGTACAATAAAAACTTTTAAATCGAAACGGTTTATATTACGATGTGGTTGGCCAAAACATCATTGATGAACTTACCTAAATATAGTAATGTCATATAATATATTTTTTGATAATTGTGTTTTATTTTTAAATCTTACCATTAACATCTTTGACTGTTTGAAGGTTGGAGACAATGATGTTTCTTGAATGATGGCTACCCCACAAGATTAGTTGACACCATATTGGAAAATCGTAAGAATCGACCCAACGCGCAAGAAGCAAACCGAGAGGTACAACCAACACTCAGTATTCCGTATGTCAAAGGAGTATCTGAGAAAGTAAGAAGACGAGGACAACGATATAACATCAACACCGTATTTAACTCGAGGAACACCCTAAGAAGCCACCTGATGAAGACAAAGCCTCTACAAGTCAAAAAGATAGGAAAAACTGCGTCTACCAGATCCCCTGCGAGTGCGGCCAATCTTATATAGGTGAGACATTAAGACCACTCGAGACAAGGATTAAAGAACACACAAACAATACGTTAAAAGGAGATACCGAAAAGTCAGGTGCAGCTGACCATGCCTGGAAACATGGGCACTATATCATGCGGTCAGAAGCTGAAATCCTACATAAGGAACCACACTGGAGGAAAAGAAAGTTCAAGGAAGCTGCCGCTATTCACCAGAACCCAGGCTGCTTTAGTAAACCTTTATTAGACATAAGAAATATCTTCTAAAATTCTTCCCAAGAGTAAAGTACCTTTATTTTTGACATTATCAAAAATTGTTATTAAAAAGTTGATCAGACCTAAAAACCACGTGCAAATATGCAATAACATGCATTAAATTAATTAAATAATTAAAAAATTAAATAATTAATAATAAATTAATAAAATAATTTTTCAACATAAATGCGTATAATTGCCTATTTACACGTGGTTTTTAGTTCTGATCAACTTTTTTTAATAACAATTTTTGATAATATCAAAAATGAAGGTACTTTACTCTGGGGAAATATTCACATTCTTGGGAAAAATTCACATTTTTTGACAAACGTCGTATATGACTGGAAAATTTCGATATTTGATGGTTGCATTTTAGGTTTTAGACCATGCAGAGCTTTTTATAAAAATTAACTTTTTTCGTAAAATGAATAATAAAAAAGTTTTCCATATGGTGCAAACTTACGGAGACATACTGTATATAGTTATTATATTATAGTTATAAAAAGTAATTTTGTGTTGCGAAACGCTTCATAAAAACCAAAATAATTATTGAAGTGAAATGAAATTTGACACGCAAGTAGTTGTTTTTACCATGGCTACATTTTTCTTATTTCCCTCGTACATTTAGCATTGATTTTTTTCGTAAAGCAATGGAAGACAGAAAACAATTTTACTTTCTTTTATCTGAACAATTCTGAAGTTAAATGCAAAAGAAACAAAATGCTTTTTTCTGAGAAAAAGACTAGAATTTATAGAGATCGTTTAATGGAAGATTAAGAAAAGTTTGAAAGCCGTAAAAGAGGAATTTTCCATTGTAAGTGTAAAATAATGGCTAGCCTGCGTCAACATCTTGAGTCGACCGAACAAAGAAATTCTCTGAAAGGGGCAAATTAAGAGCGAATCATTTCACTTACCTAATCGCATCGCATTGAACAAACAGGCGATAATTTCTTTGGTTTAACAACCCGATGAAATAAGGGCTTTAATTAAAAGTTAAAGAATCCTAATTTAAAGCGGTTTTATGTTTGTTTCGCTTTAAGTAAAAGGATTATAGAGTCTTAGCAGTTGTTGGCTAGCATTTAAGAATGTTATTTAGAGATTCGCTTGTGAGAATTACGATCTTGTTTCGCTTAACTTACATTGTTTTAAAATTAATTTCTAACAAAATTAAAAAAATTAAATGGAAAGTCGATTTAAATTGGTGCCACGGGATTTTTTTTTTTACAAAATATAAAATTTGGAACAACCATAAATTAAATTAACTTTTAAAGAATATGTTGTTTTTTTTATTGACCAAATTTAAGGAGACCAGTGCTAGACGTTATACCTAGAATGTTTATTATCACCTGCCATGTAACTTGACGAATCCTCACACATGTATTAATCCATATTTTATCTTATTGGTTGCTGCAGATCTGTTACCATAGCCCATAGGTATATGGGATTTATGTTTCACATTTCAAAATTTACAAAACCTCAACAATATGCTGATAACTCACAGGTTTTCATTCTTATGCGCATCCTTATCTTACAAGAAATGTAAATTATTTCAGACCATCACCTCAACATCGCACATCTAATTTTCAAAAGTCATTCAGTGTCATAGCAGTTCAAATGTGGATTAATTTACCTAAAAATTAACCTAATAATGTTAAGGAATTTTCATATATAATATCACAAGAGATAAAATTTTGTCGGCAAAATTTTCGAAAGGTATGAAAGTTTGTTGCTTGGCAATTTCGCGAATGACATTTTTGACAAAATCACGAGCCGTCAGGCGAGTGATGTTGTCGAAAATGTCATGAGCGAAATTGCTTAAAAGCAACAAACTTAAATAAATCCTTGAGAACAATTTTGCTTACACAATTTTTTCTCGAGTGGTATTCGACATGACTATTTAACTAGAAAAAAGACAAAATTTTGCCGCGGCAAAAATCACATGTGAATTTTGTCCAGGTAGGTGCAGGTAGTAATTTTGCCAGTAGAAGACCGGCCGTTGCTATGACATTTTGCCAGTGTAAAACACTCTAGTTAAATAGTCAATTAAAAACTTATATCAAGCGGTTTCTCTTAAATACAGGGTAGTTCATTTGAAAACTTCCCACCTCAATTTTCGTGCTTTAAAATGAAAATGTGGAAAATCGACGGGTCCGAGCGACAAGTGAGGTGTCATTTCACTCATAATGTTATGCTGAATCCAAATAAGTAATTATATGCAGAATGTCCCATTTAAAATATTAAAGTCAAGGTCAGTTTCGGTCAAACCGGAAGTGCTAACAAATTGAAAATTATGCCAATAAATGCAGACTCATCTCTTATGCATAATCTTAAAATTTTATTTTAATATCTATTAATACAGAAAAGTTATAGGGGTGAACGTCTTTTGAGAAACACCCGGTATAATGGCGGATTGTGTGTGTGTTTGTAATTTTAACATAACTTCTAACAGGTGAAGATCCATTTTATTTTTTTAGCATTCGTTTTATAGCATAACATATAACATCTAACGGCACTAATTTGTTAAAAATACTATATTGGGAAAAAATTCTTTGATTGCAAAATTAAAGTTTAAACTAAAAAAAAACTAAAATTTTTAATCTCCTTTTTAATTTAATTTTCATCAGCGCCGACCATATTTTGTATTATTAACACTTTGGCGAAAATGAAAATTTGCCACTAAATTTTGATATTACAAGGAAAATTTAATTGAAAAGGTGTGAAATCCTTCCTAAGACATTGATACAATTAATAACCATTATATTATAATAATATGTATTATTAGGCCGGCCGTACACAGCCGGAATGTCTATGTGAATTCAGAAACGGAATTAAGAATCTGAATTCAGAACGTACGGAATTGTATATATTTTTATTATACAGCAGACACATTCTGATTTTTTCAGATTATGAATTTTTCAGATCGATCTGTCAGAGTGACTCTGACGAGCGTTATGAATTACGGTTCTGAAAAATTAAGATAACGAATTCATAACGCACGTTTTTTCATATAATTCAAATTTACAAGCTCGCACGGTCGGAATTCAGATTCTAAAATTAATTGTTTATTTCAGTTTTGCACAGTAGCGGTTGTGCGTGCGAGAGGACTAGACATGTTGTAACCCAAAAAGTTTGACAAGAACGGGGCTTCGGTAAAGAGAAGTGCCTGTTTTAGAATAAAATACGACGTTTGACTGTAGTAAGACCATTTTCAAGAAGATGGGTGAGCAGTTGGAATAGGAATCACAAAATTAAACGGAGAAAACTGGACCACATGGAAGTTTCAGGTCCAGGTCACGTTAAAATCTAAAGGTTATTTTGCTGTTGTAGAAGGCACCACACAAAGGCCGGTACCTCCTGCTGATACCAAAGATTGGGATAACAAAGATGCAAAAGCCCAAGAGATTATAGTGTCGAGGGTCGATGAAAAGATTGTCACACATTTGCTTACTTGTCAGACTTCCTCTGAAATGTGGAAGAAGTTGAAAACTATTTATAAACACCAGTCCCAGGTGAGTATTCACCTGTTAACGCAAAAAATTTTCACGCTACAGTACCAAGAAGGTCATACTGCAGAATTTATGTCCCAACTGGAACAAATAAAGGAAAATTTAAAAGCATTAGGAGAAGAAATAAGTGACAAGATGGTTGTGACTAAAGTTTTGATGTCATTGCCTGAAAGTATGAAGCATTTTGTGACAGCATGGGAGAATACACCTGATGCAAACAGAACATTGAAATATCTCATGTCGAGATTAATGGTAGAAGAAGAAAGGAATAAGTGCAGCGAGACTTCAGCAACATTAGCAGTTCAAAAATTTGCCATAAGAAGAGAACATAACCAAAAAGGTTCCAGAAAACAAGTCAAGTGTTTTGAATGTGGAGGGCCACACTTGAAAAGAAATTGTCCTAATTTGGCAAAGATTAATTGTAATTTCTGTAAGAAACCAGGCCACAAAGAACAATTTTGTTGGTTTAAGAAACAAAAAGACAAGAAAGAAGAAAACAAATCAAGTGACCAGGCTTTGATAAGCGAATCTCTAATGCTAAATTGCTATGATGTAATGAATATAGTCGGTAAAGAAAATTTAAACACTGAAAATTGGTGGATGGACAGTGGCGCTACAGAACACATGTGTAGTGATAAAAAGCAATTAAGAGTGATGGAAGATGTGAAAGATACAAAGAAATTTAGAGTTAGGAATGGTACATTTGTCGATGTAAAAGGTATTGGCACAGTACACGTAATGGCTTGGAATGGCAAAGAGTGGGTAAGAACTAATCTAAATAACATATTATACATTCCAGAACTTGCAGTAAATTTATTCTCACTTAGACTTGGATAAGAATCTTGAGATGCATTCTGACAGAGATAGGTGTCAGTTGTTATATAAAGAGGGTAAAGTAAGGGCAATAGCAAAAAGACAAGGAAATTTATATAAAATGCATTTTAAAACAGAAAGTTTTGCCCAAAAAATCACATCTCAATGTAATCTGGCAAGTTTAGCAGAATGGCATCGCAGATTGGCCCACATAAATTTTGAACAAGTGAGAAAATTATTGAAAAGAAGTGCAATTGAATATACAGAAAAAGAAAAGCCATTTTGTACTTCTTGTTTATCAGGAAAGCAATACCGACTACCTTTCCCAATTAGCCAAACAAGATCTAAAAAGATAGGTGAACGTGTACATGGAGACTTGGAGGGTCCAATTGAGGTGCCTTCAACTGGAGGTGCAAGATATTTTTTTATTAATGAAAGATGACTATTCCAGATATAGATATATTTATTTTTTGAAACAGAAATCAGAGGCATTTGAAAATATTAAAAAGTTTAATAACATGGTAGAAACTCAAACAGAAAATAAGGTCAAAAAGTTAAGGACTGATAATGGATTAGAATTTGTAAATTCTGATCTGAAAAGATTGGCAGCTATTGTGATCAGTTTGCGCTTTTTTTAAAAATAGCTAAAAGTAGTGCAATAAGTCAATTCGTCTTCCATACCGTCATCGCTAAATTAAGATGACCACTCTAGCCGCAAACTACGAGAACACTGGTTACGGAATTTTTAAGATATGTGTGCGGCAATGGGCCGAAATCCAGATTCTGGATTCCGTTTCTGAATTCAGATAAACATTCCGGCTGTGTACGGCCAGCCTTAAATACAATAGAAGGTTTAATATTATAAAAAGTGATCTATATCATTAATGTTGACTAGTTAAAACCAGTGTAGATAAGACGACCTAGTTACCAGCTATTATTAATAAAATGAATCGACCGGAGCAGTAATTTACTGTATGTGGCTGCTGCGCGAAATCATAGCTATTTATACTACACATACTACGGCTTGCCTGTTTTGGATGTAAATTTCTCACAGGCAGCAAAATATTGTCGAGCTTTAACGAATAATTAAAAAAAAAACTGCTGCATATAAAGTTCACATGCAAAATTATAATCCCACCCCAAATAAAAGCAACTCAAGCCGGTTACAAAATAAGCAGGAATTTAATCTGCTCGCGCTTTTAACACCTTGGAACAATGGCTCGACCCTTAATAGGCACCGAAGCATTATGTGTGTGCATTCAAATTTCAAACCCATGTCTCGAGAATCTGTCCCTGT
Source organism: Polydrusus pterygomalis (assembly GCA_963969555.1). Taxonomy (NCBI): domain Eukaryota; kingdom Metazoa; phylum Arthropoda; class Insecta; order Coleoptera; family Curculionidae; genus Polydrusus; species Polydrusus pterygomalis. The sequence goes on from OZ018375.1 coordinate 74,058,030, forward strand.
CTCGTTCATTGACGCATAATATTTAGACAAGGCTGGCATGTGTACTTGTTCGAATGCATTAATTGAAAGTGAAAGACAGACAGACCTGTTTTCGCGTCGGTTGCCCCCTTATTCGCAAGATAAAACGGTGCCGGTCCTTTTGTTTAACTATCGATTTTTGAAGCCCGTTTTATGTCGTGCAAAAAGCGTATTACTTCTGCCCTGTTGCATTTTCGGTAATGAGGACACGTTGCTTAAAAAGGGTTTTATTTGAATCTACTTTCTTGGGAAAATATACGACTTTAAATAAGAGAGAAGAAAATATACAGATTGTAATTAAATAACGGAAATTTAAAACAAAAATAAAGGGAGTCGCGGTATCGATAAGGAATAATCCAGACTGAGGAAAATGATCTAATACAACAGGTTTGCTAAGACATAGTTTGTATTGATAGGTTATTTTTGGTGTTTTCCTCTTTCGGGCATTCCCATTTCGGGCAATATTTTAAAACTACATGAAACCTTTGTGATGTCCCAGATTTAACATCACGTATAAAGTATTGCAACCTACCTTTTTCCTTATTAATTCTTTAAAATTAACATGGATATTCCTTCTTTTCGAAACCTTCTCTCTGTCTGATCGTCGTTGACATCCTTGTATAAGATCCTACTTTTCTCAGGATGCGTACCTGACATTGTGTTCTCACTATGGCTCAAATTTTGTCTTCTAATAAGCATATCAACATAAATTTTGGTACTCTTTTACTTTCGATTGTAAGTTCATTACTTATTTTGTTTACATTTTCTGTCAGTTGTTAAAGGGGTTATGTTAATCTTTTGGCACTGGTTGCCGTAGGTCTTACTGATACTGTTAGATTTCCGTATTAAGCGATTTCGATTGGATTTGGCCACAGAGCATATTTGGGTAACATTTTTGAACGCCACCAGAGTCGAAAGGAAGAGAATGACAGGTTTTTGAAATTTGAAAATGAATTTCCTATTTCCGTTTTCGGAGATTGGCCATTTTTTCTTGCAAGCTGCTGGGGAAGAAACACGCGGCACCGCAAAAGTTAAAGTAGTTAACTTCTCAGGTTGAGGATCAGCGGTTCCGTGCTAATTGGAAATGAATGGGTTTTGATGCTTAATAAGCATAAGTTGTCAGTATTCATTTTCCAGCGAGATTTTCTCGGTTTCTTAAGTTTCTTCCTGGTCCGAAACAACGACCTTAAAAATATCAAGAAAACAGGAAGCTCTCATTGGTTTGAGGGCTTCACTTCTTCACTTCTTCTTCTGCTTCTTCTTTCTACTTCTTGGTTATCTTCTGACTTCATCAGACGTTACATTTTTCTACTTCATTTGATGCTATCTTCTTTTACTGTCCTTTTGACTGGACCCGGAAGACTCAAGTTTTGGTTATACTTTGAATATTTTGGAAGACTACTGGTTCTGGATATTTTAACTGCCAAGCAGTACCCACAGTACCGATTTACTGTTGTCACCCAGACAAATAATACTAGCACAGTTCTTGCCTAGAGTACCGTATAACAGCTAAGTGGTAGATTTAGTAACTTTTATTTTATTTGGGTATATCATTTTAACCTGGGGGACTGTCGGAGGCCTTACCATTTCTCCTTAGAATACCGTTGGATTAATTATTAGTATTTCTTGTGGCCAAAGACGGACCCAGATTAGAATGTTAGCAAAAGTAAAATCATTTACTCATGCCTTGATTTTTCTTTCCTAAAAACATTTTATTTAGCGGTTAACCCAGATTGTAAGGTACCAAATTTGTAAGGCAATTGCGTTTAGTCGACCAAACCTCTTCGCTAGCTAGTACCAAACGTCCTTGTACAGAGTACAAGATATTTAGGTATTATGATATGAAGTCATGAAATGCATTTTCTTTTAATTACCATGACAATGTACTTTTAAATTGAAGATCACCATTTCACTTTGTCACTTTTCATAAGTGAATACACTACTTGCATTTATTTAAATTAATTATCTTTTTTTAATTACCATGACAATACTTTTAAATGGAATATCACCAATTTACTTTGTCACTTTTAATAAGTAAATACACTACTCAAAGTTTTACGTAAGCCTGTGTTTACTTATTTAGCGTACATTACAACATCAATCAATCTAATGTTTTGGTAATTTTCTTACTGACGAAAATTACCTGGCGCCTAAAGAAAATCATTGGTTTTGTCGGTGAATGTCTGATGATAGATATGACAGGCATTGCTTGATTGGCCGTACTAAGGTAAGATAACCCAGTGAACTCACTGCCCTGTTGAGCTAGCTAGGGTAGCGAAAAGCCAGACTCTTTAAGGTTACATTTTGGTTTCTTAAAGACATTCTCAATTTTAGTTTTATTTTAAGAGATTACACTGGCTTTGATTTCTATATATAACACTGTCGCCTGACAGCAATTATAGGTTAACACAACGCCCAACACAAATACGAGGATAACATTGGCGCCCAAGCTATTTTTTTTTGCTTTTGTGGAAATTTTGAAACAAAATTAGTTCATTGTTTTTTACTCGAACAAGTTTTTTAAATTTTTTCTCTTTAGTATCATATCTTGGTAAAACTTGTTACGATGTTAACTTTTTTGGTTTCGATATAAAGTTTTTTTAATATGAATTAATTTTAGTAGCTCGGTTGATAATATTTGATGGTACTTAGTACAGTATTTTGAAGAAAACTTAAAAATTTTCAAGTTGTGAGTCTTGAGTGGACATATTGTGTAGCACACTTTTGTATTAGCATAAAGGAAACTTGTTTTATAGTAAGGTAAGCCACTAATTACCAGATATTTTGAAGTGCTTGGATATTTTTTTTACACACTTATCTTGATTTGGGATATTATGTGGGAATAAGTACTTTTTGTATTTTTCTTTTTGGGGGGGTGAGATTATTGTAATAAATTTCACTACATATTTTGCTATACAGTGTTGCCATTGTTGACAAACTTTTGATTTTTTTTTGATAAATACCACAAAGCAAATTAAAGGTTTCTACTTTTGTATGGTTAATCTATGTAATGCCTACAGAACCATTGATTGATTTTGACATGTTATACTAAAATATTTGTTTTGATTTCCGTGGTACTATTGTGCTCAATTGACTTAGTATACTTGATAAATTGGTACACTTTTGAGATACTGAGAGTTTTGTTTGGTACTGATATTTATTTTGTGTATAATATTGGTACAGTTTGGTAATAACTTGGTATATTTTTTTTTGGTACTGATTTTTATTTGCTAGTTGATGCATACATAGGTACATACTTGAAATATTTTGGTATATTATTTTGATACAGATTTTTTTTTACTGATGTACAGTTACATTGGTAGATTTTGAAATTTTGATAAATTTTTTGATACTGATATCTGGAATTGAGACTTGCAATTTTTTTATAATATTGCGTATTGATTTTGACTGAGTATACTTATATTGAAAAGTATATTTGATGCGTATATTCTAGGTTTTGACTTAGTATTCTTTTTCTTATGAATTCTAGGAGAAGGTAACTACTATATTTGATATTGATTGTATATTTTTGACTTATTGCTTAAAGTTATTTATTTTATCTTACAAGATGTATAAACTAGATATTGATCGCTTGTCTAAAGATGAAATTATTAGTGAGCTTTCTGCACGAGGCGTTTCAGAAACTGGAACGGTAGACAGTTTAAGAAAATGTTTGCGTTCTTTGCTGTCGTTGGAAAAATCCGGTAGTACTGTTCATAGTTCGTACAATCTTGATGCTGCGGCTGAAATTAAGGAATGTAATAGTAAGATTAAAGAGTTGTCTGATAATATTAAAACTTTTAATGGATCTTCTAATCAATTACGTAAGATTGAAACAAAAATAGCTCATTTAGTCGGTCGTATTGACAGAATACCAGATCAGGAGCGTGTTATCAATGAAGAAAGGTCTAAAGCACTTGTTAGTTTAGCTACTTGTATCTCTGAATATGAGGAGAGACTTAAAGTTTTAAAAGATCAACAAACACAACCTCCAGCTCCACTGGATCCAAATTTTTCCAACGCAGTAGGGCACACAATCGTTCAATCTTCACCAAATGCTCACTCTACTATACATAATAATGCGAATACACCACCAGCAAATGTTAGCAATTTTACTTTAGCGCAAGGAAATGTAGCACCGCAGGTGACTTCTACTTATGTAAATAGTTTACCAGTTTGGAAGTGGGATGTAAAATTTTCGGGTATCGCTTCTGGAATTAGTTTTAATGCGTTTCTTGAACGTGTCGAAGAACTTTGCCATTCTAGAGGTGTTAGTAAAGCAGACTTGTTTCGTTGTGCTGCAGATTTGTTTGATGGAGATGCCCTAAATTATTATCATCTTATCGTTAGGTATTGTAGTGATTGGGATGGTTTAGTAAAGTTGTTAAAGGATGAATTCCTACCATCTCACTTGGGTGATAAACTTTGGCGGCAAATTTTAGAGCGAACTCAAGGCACTGGTGAACCAATTGGTATTTATGTGGCGGCTATGACTAAACTTTTTGACCGCATGCCAAATTGTGTATCGGACGAACTTAGACTTAAAGTTTTAAGAGCTAATATTTTACCTTTTTATCAAGAACGATTGACTTTACATGAGATTAATTCACCTTTCGAACTTATTGAATTATGTCGCAAACTTGAAGAAACTCGACTGCGTGTAGAAGAATTTAAACCACCTCGCAGAGGAAATTTATTTTTAGAGCCTGACTTAGACTATAATCCACCTAGGAGGGATTTTTCTAAACATTCGGAGAAACCGATCGTACGCGATGTTCGGGGCGGCGATTCTTGTACTAAACAATTATTAGTCTGTTTTAAGTGTAATCAACCTAATCATATGGCTAGGAACTGCACAACAAAAATTCAAAAGTGTTTTACTTGCGGAAAACAAGGGTTTACAAAGAAAACTTGCCCTGAATGTAATAAAAAGCAAATTAGAAAATCGGGAAACGGTTCGGGAAGTCGTCAGTAGGTCGAGGGTTGACTTCTTCGAATAATTCGACCAATTTGGATATTAGTCATAAAAATAGTTTAAACAATTTAGAAATTATAAAAACAGAGTTAGAATATAAAGATAGGGTTGTTTTAGATTATGTATTAGCACATGTTGGTCCTGGTGAATGTCCATTCTTAAAGGTTAGTATTTTGGGATTAGATTTCTACGGTTTATTAGATTCCGGCGCAAATAAAAATTTTGTTGGCGAAAAGGGTTGGATTAAGTTAAAGAATTTAGGGGTTAGGCTAGATCCTAACAGAACAGCTTCGTGTACTGTCGCGAATAATGATACTTGCTTTTGTCTTGGTATTGTTTCTGTGCCAATTAGGGTACGTGACGTAGTCAAGTTAGTTGATTTGTATATAGTTCCTGAGCTACGTCATGAGTTGATTTTGGGCATTGATTTTTGGGTTAAGTTGGGTATAGTTCCTGACATGAGAAAAGGCGAGTGGTATTTTTCGGACGAAAATTTTTCTGCCCCAGAAATTTCTTTAATTCAATGTGAAGCAGATTTAGATGCTGACCAACAAGTTAGACTGGAAGCTGTCGTATCTGCTTATTTTGACAAGTTTGAAGGAAAATTAGGTTGCACTTCAATTGTCAAACATAAAATCGTCACTAACAGCGAACCAATTAAACAGCGGTATTACCCTGTATCACCTTATAAGCAGAAGCTAATCGACGAGGAAGTGGACAAGATGCTGTCAGCAGGTGTCATCGAAAGGTCTACTTCAGCATGGTCTTCTCCTGTACTTTTAGTACCAAAACGTGATGGAACACAGAGGTTTTGTGTCGATTTTCGTAAATTAAATAAAGTTAGTCAGAAAGATGCATATCCATTGCCGTATATTTCCGCTACGTTGGATAAATTAGGTGGTGCGCGTTATCTGTCTTCTTTAGACTTACAGAGCGCATATTGGCAAGTGGAATTGGAGGAGTCCAGCAAACAATATACCGCATTCACAGTTCCTGGTCGTGGTCTGTTTCAATTTTGTCGTTTACCCTTCGGTTTACATAATGCTCCTGCAACTTTTCAGCGTTTAATTGAGACTGTTTTAGGGCCAGAATTGCAGCCTTATGTGTTTTGCTATCTTGATGATGTGATTGTTGTCACGCCTACGTTTGATAAACATATTGAGGTTTTGGAAGCAGTGTTTCAACGCTTGGAAACAGCTGGCTTAACGTTGAATAAGGTTAAGAGTAAGTTCTGTCGCTCAGAATTGAAGTACTTGGGATATGTAGTTAACCGACACGGTATTTCCGTAGACGCCGATAAGGTGCGTGCGATTTCTGATATGCCGAATCCTAAAAATATTACGGAAGTACGTAGGGTATTAGGTATGATATCTTGGTATAGGAAGTTTGTTCCAAAGTATTCTGACCTGATTTCTCCATTGACTCGTTTACTTCGAAAAGGGATAAAATTTGTTTGGGACGAAAGTTGCGAGAGGTCATTTCAGGGTATTAAAAACTCACTTATTTCAGCTCCTATTTTGACATGCCCTAACTTCGAACAAGAATTCGTTGTGGCTACAGATGCCAGTAATTATGCCGTTGGCGCAATTTTGAGTCAATTTTATGATGGCAGAGAACATGTTATTTGTTATATTTCAAGGACCTTAAGTCGTCAGGAAAGGTTATATTCTGCTACCGAACGAGAACTTCTTGCTGTACTGTTCGCTATAGAAAAGCTGCGTTGTTATTTGGAATATACTAAGTTTACTGTTATTACAGATCATTATAGCCTTAAATGGCTGGACAATTTGAAGGATCCACAAGGTCGTCTAGGACGGTGGGCTCTTCGTCTTCAACAATTTGATTATACTGTTGTACATAGGAAAGGTCGTGATCATTTTGGACCAGACTTAATGTCAAGGGCTGTTCCAGAGACTAGCGGTGACTTGGAGACTTCCAACATAGAAATTCAGGAGGTTAAAGACAAGTGGTATATTAAGCTTAGGAAACGTATTTTGGAAAATCCATTGTCTTACCCTCAGTGGCGAGTTAGCGACGACAAAATTTTTAAGTATGTGGAACTAGATTTACCAGAATTGAGAGAGAATGTAGAGTATTGGAAGTTAGTAATTCCTAAAGAAAATCGTAGGGAGGTACTTCATTCGTGTCATAACGTTCCGACTGGCGGACATTTAGGCGTTCATAAGACTTATTATAAAGTTGCTAGACTTTATTATTGGCCTTGTCTAAGAGCGGATGTTGCACGGTATGTTAAGGAGTGTTTGACTTGTCAACGCGTCAAGCCTGAACAAAAACTTCCAGCAGGTTTTATGGGTGGTCATGTTGCTGCTAATCGCATATGGCAGATTATTAGTATGGATATTTTTGGACCATTACCCAAAACCAAACAAGGTCACATGTATATATTTGTTGTTACGGACACTTTTAGTAAGATGAATCGCTTCTTCGCTATTAGGCGCGCAAACGCACAAACTGTTGTCAAATTGGTAGAAGACCAAATTATATTGCGTCAGGGTGTACCTGAAATTATTCGCACCGATAACGGGTCGACATTTAAAAATCGCCTCTTTGAGCAGTTAACAGGAAAATATGGAATTAAAGTTATTTTTAATCCGCATTATCATCCATCGCCAAATCTTACAGAACGTGTTAATAGGGTGCTTAAAACTATGATTTCTGCATTTGTGACAGACACTCAACGTACTTGGGATGAAAATCTATCATCTCTTGAGTGTGCCGTTAACTCGTCCGTACATCAAACTACTGGCCGAACTCCTTACTTTCTCAATCACGGTTGCGAAATGGTTTTGCACGGTAGCGAATACGAAAAACTAACCATTTTAGGCGATAGTTCTAGCCATAATTCTGATAGTGACTCTATCGAGGACAACGATCCTTCTAAAAATAAGTTAGTTAAAAAGGTTGAAACTTTGGCGAAGTTGCGAGATTTTGTAGCAAAGAAACTCCAAAAAGCTCATTTAAAAACAAGTGATCAATATAATTTAAGACGTCGCGATGTTCATTTTTCAGTAGGAAGCTTAGTTTGGAAACGTTTGTTTGCTCTGTCAGACGCTGGTAACTACTTTACTGCCAAGTTGGCGGGCAAGTTTGAAGGTCCTTATAAGGTTAGGAAAAAATGTGGTTACTGTGTCTACGAGCTTGAGGATAAAAACGGTAAATCTAAAGGGAGATGGCATGTTCAAGATTTGAAGCCGTATTATGCTCCTACTGGGGAATAGAAAAACCGTTGGGGTTTGTTGAGCCCTGCAGCGATGGGCTACAGAATGTGTAGGTAACTGCCTTGGCGCGAACCTTGGTCGGTATCTAGACATACTGCTTTGCATAAGAATTATCCTGCACTAGAACTGGTTGGGGTAAGAGCCCTCTAAAAGTTATAATAAAGATTGCCTTCAGCTACTTTATTATTTGAGTTAGTCACTGCTTAATTTAAGTATTTAGTTTCTTGATTGATTTGGTTCAGTAAGTTCTAAATTTTTGTTAACTTGTGACGGGCTGATACTTGACTCGGCGCGTAACGGGACAAGTGTAAGTTCGAAATACGGTGAAACTTAATTTAGTAATTTTGATTTGGTTACTTCACTTTGGTTCATGTTCAAATAACCATTCAGTTTGTCTTTTAGCAGTGTTTAAGTTTAAAAAAAAACCCCAAACGTTGCGTTGTTTTTTAAAATGTATTACTTATAGTTATCACTAATTTTTTAGTAAAAGCAAATGTATAATCTATAGTAGTTATCTTAAAGTTATCTTGAAGTTATCTTGAGTAATCTTGAGTTATCTTGAGGTTACCTTGAGTTATCTTGAGGTTATCCTATCTTGATTTTGACGCTTAACTAAGTAGTTAAGTTTATTTTCCGACTGTGTCCTTTGTCTGATTAGACAATATGTAGTTTACCGATTGTGTCCTATTTTCTTTCCAGCCTTTTTTTTCTTTCTTTTGGATACAGGCTGAGGGATGTTGGGTGCTCCAGGATGACGCTTTGCCGCTTTCTTAACGTAGACGCTTGTTCTACGGAGGGCAAATCTGTCGGGAAGAGTCATGTGTCGGGGGGTCGAAGTCTGGCCTTCGGAGCCGTAATACGGACCAGTTTGCGCTTGTCGTAACACGGAGGAGGACCAAACTACTGCGCATGACCTCGCTCGAAGGTTAGTGTGATACGACAGGTCTGGAGCAGTGTCATCTTTCAGAACACCCTATTTAGTTTTCATGACAAGGCTGTGATGCATTTAGATGTGTTAAAACACTAGTGTATCTTTTAGTTTGGTATATACTATAATATTACTTCCGTTTGACCGGTGGAGCATCTGGGTTAAAATTTATTATTTTTTTTTGTTTCTCCTATTGTTTATTTTTTTTAGTTCTCCACCTTTCAGGTATTGTTGTACGGTCAATTTTATTCGGTCTCTTTTGGAATTAGTGGGTTGTGCCTCGAGATTACTTGTATGAGGTTAGTACACGAGGTTCGCCAAGCCGCATTTGGTGCAACGCAATGCTAACTTAAGTCTATTTAAGATCGAAACAACTTTTATATTCAGATCCTTATACCATACAGGTGGCTCAAGACAACTTCCTTCTTCTTTCGGGGTTTCCGGGAATTGCTGACCGTAGAGCAGTCACTGGAATATTTTTGGTTTTCTAGTGGTAGTATTATTCTTCCATGTCTATTTCAATTTTCCTACTCGAAAGCGTGTGATTTCGATTTTGGCATAAATTTATCTCGTATCTATTAAGTTAAGGTTTTGTAGAAAATTACGAGGTAATTTTCTTTTGGTGGGGGAGTGGTGTGATGTCCCAGATTTAACATCACGTATAAAGTATTGCAACCTACCTTTTTCCTTATTAATTCTTTAAAATTAACATGGATATTCCTTCTTTTCGAAACCTTCTCTCTGTCTGATCGTCGTTGACATCCTTGTATAAGATCCTACTTTTCTCAGGATGCGTACCTGACATTGTGTTCTCACTATGGCTCAAATTTTGTCTTCTAATAAGCATATCAACATAAATTTTGGTACTCTTTTACTTTCGATTGTAAGTTCATTACTTATTTTGTTTACATTTTCTGTCAGTTGTTAAAGGGGTTATGTTAATCTTTTGGCACTGGTTGCCGTAGGTCTTACTGATACTGTTAGATTTCCGTATTAAGCGATTTCGATTGGATTTGGCCACAGAGCATATTTGGGTAACATTTTTGAACGCCACCAGAGTCGAAAGGAAGAGAATGACAGGTTTTTGAAATTTGAAAATGAATTTCCTATTTCCGTTTTCGGAGATTGGCCATTTTTTCTTGCAAGCTGCTGGGGAAGAAACACGCGGCACCGCAAAAGTTAAAGTAGTTAACTTCTCAGGTTGAGGATCAGCGGTTCCGTGCTAATTGGAAATGAATGGGTTTTGATGCTTAATAAGCATAAGTTGTCAGTATTCATTTTCCAGCGAGATTTTCTCGGTTTCTTAAGTTTCTTCCTGGTCCGAAACAACGACCTTAAAAATATCAAGAAAACAGGAAGCTCTCATTGGTTTGAGGGCTTCACTTCTTCACTTCTTCTTCTGCTTCTTCTTTCTACTTCTTGGTTATCTTCTGACTTCATCAGACGTTACATTTTTCTACTTCATTTGATGCTATCTTCTTTTACTGTCCTTTTGACTGGACCCGGAAGACTCAAGTTTTGGTTATACTTTGAATATTTTGGAAGACTACTGGTTCTGGATATTTTAACTGCCAAGCAGTACCCACAGTACCGATTTACTGTTGTCACCCAGACAAATAATACTAGCACAGTTCTTGCCTAGAGTACCGTATAACAGCTAAGTGGTAGATTTAGTAACTTTTATTTTATTTGGGTATATCATTTTAACCTGGGGGACTGTCGGAGGCCTTACCATTTCTCCTTAGAATACCGTTGGATTAATTATTAGTATTTCTTGTGGCCAAAGACGGACCCAGATTAGAATGTTAGCAAAAGTAAAATCATTTACTCATGCCTTGATTTTTCTTTCCTAAAAACATTTTATTTAGCGGTTAACCCAGATTGTAAGGTACCAAATTTGTAAGGCAATTGCGTTTAGTCGACCAAACCTCTTCGCTAGCTAGTACCAAACGTCCTTGTACAGAGTACAAGATATTTAGGTATTATGATATGAAGTCATGAAATGCATTTTCTTTTAATTACCATGACAATGTACTTTTAAATTGAAGATCACCATTTCACTTTGTCACTTTTCATAAGTGAATACACTACTTGCATTTATTTAAATTAATTATCTTTTTTTAATTACCATGACAATACTTTTAAATGGAATATCACCAATTTACTTTGTCACTTTTAATAAGTAAATACACTACTCAAAGTTTTACGTAAGCCTGTGTTTACTTATTTAGCGTACATTACAACATCAATCAATCTAATGTTTTGGTAATTTTCTTACTGACGAAAATTACCTGGCGCCTAAAGAAAATCATTGGTTTTGTCGGTGAATGTCTGATGATAGATATGACAGGCATTGCTTGATTGGCCGTACTAAGGTAAGATAACCCAGTGAACTCACTGCCCTGTTGAGCTAGCTAGGGTAGCGAAAAGCCAGACTCTTTAAGGTTACATTTTGGTTTCTTAAAGACATTCTCAATTTTAGTTTTATTTTAAGAGATTACACTGGCTTTGATTTCTATATATAACACTGTCGCCTGACAGCAATTATAGGTTAACACAACGCCCAACACAAATACGAGGATAACACCTTCCCATTTGGTGCAAAGCAAAATATCTAACAATAATTAGTTCCCATTTCGGGCATAATATCTAATAACCTTAATTACGCTATTTTCACTGGTCAAAAGTGGTTTAATATTGTTAACAATTATATTTTATTGTGAATTAAAGAGACATTTTTGGCCTAAGACCACAATACTTAACGAAAAAATCACACTTGCATTCCTGATGTGACTAAAATTGAAATACAGAAATGCATATTTACTGCATTAGTACTGTTTGAGAAATTATATACTATTCATGTGTAGATTGGCAGTACAGATCAGACCACTTCTGTTATACCAGCAGTTTACGCCCTTTTGTCCAACAGAAAGAAGAGTACATCTTAACATAGTATAAAACAAAAGTCGCTATCGCCCATCCTGTCCCTATATGTGCTTAAATCTTTAAAACTACGCCACGGATTTTGAAGCGTTTTTTTTTTAATAGATAGAGTGATTCAAGAGGAAGGTTTTTGAAGTGAAAACTTATTTAGGCGCGTTTAGCACCTTTTGTGGGCACTGAATTAAACTGAGTCGTCACGCGTAACGCTCGGCTGTGTTACGCTCGAATTCGACTTTTTGTGGGCACTGAATTAAACTGAGCCGTCACGCGTAACGCTCGGCTGTGTTGCGATCGAATTCGACTCCTATATTCAATCCGAACTGACCCGAATGAACGTTATATGAAAGAGCATGCCGCATCAGTCGCATTCAGTATCGACGTGGAAACAGTGTGCGTTGTTTGTGTGTTTAAGATCACAAGATAGACACTTGTTGCGTCTCAGGTATGTTCTGGCATTTTTTTCAAGGGTTGTTCAATTTTAGGAAATATATTTTTTCGATATTATTAATTTCACCTTGTTGAAGTTTTCACTTCTGTCGTCTTAAGCACACACAATTTTTTATGTATAATACATGCATAATATTATAGAGAAACACTGATAAATTAGAGTAGGGAGAACGACCGACCCAACCTAACCGGTCCCCGGCCCGTTCAACGATCGATCCGAAGCACCGAAGCCGGAATAGACGAAGACAGACTATGTTTTATGCCTGGATGTGAATTGTGGACGGGTAAACGGTTGAGTTTGAGGTTTGTTCGGGTTTGTTCGCCTTATTATCTCACATCATATAATGCCGGGCTGCAACGCAGGCCGGGTACACGCTAGTAATAATATAAAAGATTATTTATGCTTATTAAGGAAAAAACAAAGTTTAAGCCAGAAAAGATACATATCGATTTTGAACATGGAGCAATTAATGGTTTACAGAGTGAATTTCCGGAAGCAGAAAAAATTGGCTACAATTTTTATTTCAACCAAGCCGTATGGAGAAAAGTACAAGAACTTGGTTTAGTTCCATTCTACAGAAAAAGCAAGCATGTGCGCTGCTTCGGCTCATTTACCGGAGCACTTTCATTCCGACGCTTGGTTGAAAATCATGTCAACTGCTCCACAAAACGAACTGGTATATTAATGTAATGATTATTTTGTTAATCAGCGGACGGAAGCAGATCACATATGGATATGCCACGGCGAGCGTCATCGCACTACAAACACAGTAGAGTGATGGCACATCCGCTTTAACAAAAAAATTGGCAAACCAAAGCCTAATATCTTTGTGATGATAAATGCTTTAAAGGAGGAAATTAACTAAGTATTATGATATTCTGTATAAAAAATTTGAGAATCATATACAGACTCCAAAACGGGCCAAAAAGTATATACGCTAATTTATATTATAGAATAAAACAAATTGTAAATGATTTATTATTAAATAAATGTACAATTAGGGAAACATTGAAAAAACTAAGCTATGCTGTTAAATTAGATTAGATTTATTATATACACTTTTTTTAAGTTTGCAAGTCAAATTAGACAATAATACGTGCTGCATTTAATATTTTTTTTTACGAATTTGTAAAATGTATTACCACTTTAACAAATAAAACCTATTTGCCAAATTTATTTGTGCCTTTTCTTTCTTGCTAATCAAAAAATCCTAAATCAAAAACTAAGAAAAATTGTACTTAAAAAGTGAAAGCGCCCTTTCACACTAGGCTACTAATATCGTACACCGATCGGTGTTCCATTCTAAATTTCATTAGTAAATAAAGTAGAATAGCACATCTCTTGGTTCAGATGAAAGGGCGCAAATAAAACCACAGCATAACAAAGTCAAACTTTATTTTGTCCATGTTGCCCGAAACGGGAAAAAACCTAACCACAGCATAACAAAGTCAAACTTTATTTTGTCCATGTTGCCCGAAACGGGAAAAAACCTAACCACAGCATAACAAAGTCAAACTTTATTTTGTCCATGTTGCCCGAAACGGGAAAAAACCTAACCACAGCATAACAAAGTCAAACTTTATTTTGTCCATGTTGCCCGAAACGGGAAAAAACCTAACCACAGCATAACAAAGTCAAACTTTATTTTGTCCATGTTGCCCGAAACGGGAAAAAACCTAACCACAGCATAACAAAGTCAAACTTTATTTTGTCCATGTTGCCCGAAACGGGAAAAAACCTAACCACAGCATAACAAAGTCAAACTTTATTTTGTCCATGTTGCCCGAAACGGGAAAAAACCTAACCACAGCATAACAAAGTCAAACTTTATTTTGTCCATGTTGCCCGAAACGGGAAAAACCTAACCACAGCATAACAAAGTCAAACTTTATTTTGTCCATGTTGCCCGAAACGGGAAAAAACCTAACCACAGCATAACAAAGTCAAACTTTATTTTGTCCACGTTGCCCGAAACGGGAAAAAACCTAACCACAGCATAACAAAGTCAAACTTTATTTTGTCCATGTTGCCCGAAACGGGAAAAAACCTCCTAATATTTATTTCATAACATCTGCGTTGCCCGAAACGATACTATTCTGCAATTTTGCACGAAATGGGAATGCCCGAAACGGACCTGAATCGTTATGTTTTATTAATCCATATTAAATAAATTGCTAGTGTACCAAACCCGCTTTAGTGTTATACCACTTCCAGATTTGCTAGAGAAATATTGTTATTCGTAGTAAATCAGTTCCATTAGCAGCACTGTCTTGTTGAATAATGAGCTACTTTTAATACAACAATTTTGTTAAGAAATAAATTGTATCATCTCAATGCGACGCATTTTTTCCCAGTAAAGCGCTTTCTCTACAATTAAGAAAGCAGAACAGCGTTCCCAAAAACGAATTATATCCGTTAGAACCTATAATCCACAAGACTTCAAGCGTGTTGTAGTCTTGTCACTAAATTCGGTTATTTTTATTTTTGATTAAATCTCGAAAAAAAACTTCCTTCTTCGAAGTTCGGCTCTTTCATATTTAATCAAAAATGAAAATAAACTCATGCAGTTATAATACAGGGTGTTTTTTTAAGGTCGACGAGCGGCCATATCTCGAAAACTACTGGGCATAGAAACTCAGGAAAATAAAAATGATAATTAAAGTGGCCATGAGAAAATTCTGGAAATAATTTTTAAGTTCCGCATTTTGCCGCAAGAGGGCGTAATTGAAAAGTAAATTTTAAAATTTTACATAACTCCGAAAATTTGTACCGTATGATTTATTTTTTCGGAGTAAAATCAAAAAATGTATTGTTATTGCAAATTCCGCCCTCTAGAATTTTTTATTGAAAACTATTATGGACAACTAAATACGATTGGTGAAAGTGCATACATTTCTCTTCCAAACAGTCTTTAGTTTGCTAAAATCGGATAAGTCGTTTATGAGTTACAGCGATTTAAATGATTACACTTTCAACAGCTTCCCCCACTCTTATTAAAGTCGGTACGCCAATCAGCATAAGACCAAAATGATGCATAATTGTCCAAGCTTTAAAATGGTGTTATCAAACATATACCTTAACGTGGAATTTTCGGAGTTATGTAAAATTTTAAAATTTACTTTTCAATTACGCCCTCTTGCGGCACCATGCGGAACTTAAAAACTATTTACAGAATTTTCTCATGGCCACCTTAATTATCATTTTTCTTTTCCTGAGTTTCTATGCCCAGTAGTTTCCGAGATATGGCCGCTCGTCGACCTAAAAAAAAACACCCTGTACAACATGCTTTTACGAAGCAGATTACCGGTAATTTCGATGCAAACTCATCGGTTTGTGTTAAAAGTTTTGGTAATCTCCGGTTCAAATTTACTTTGAAATATTTTATTTGTAGTTTAGTAAAGCAGCATTATTATATTTAAATTTAATAATTTTATATAATTCCATCAACTAAGACATTAATAAGTTAATTTATTAATTCAATTATTATTAATACAGTTATGAACCAAAGGTAATTGAAAACAGAAGGCGACCATTCCCTATTAATGACGTGATAATAATGTTACGAATGAATATTTACGATAAAATTTTATATAAATTATCGAAATCCTTTTATAATAAAAATATTAGTAAAAAGTTTTTTGTTTGGTTACCGTTATATTTTTTAAACCCGAATTATAACAACAAAAAACACATTTATCATTTATTACAAGTTATTGGAGGGGGTACGCCAATGGCCCATTTATGCATGTTCGGCGACACTTGACGACATTCTATAATATCGAATCATAAACTACATGTTTGCAGCATTCTGCGAAGGTATTGAACTTGCAAAGAAACACGGAGCAACATTGTTGAAAGTTTATATTTATCTAAAAAAAGAAATTTTTGCTTGGTTCGTAACTATAACTGTTATATATTTTCAGTATGTTTCTAGTATCTCTACATTTTTTTTATATTGGGTACAAAAACTTTTTTTCTTTTTATAGTAGGTAGGTACAAGCTATAAGTATATGAAAAATATATTGGCGCAAGTCTATGAAGCAGGCTTGCCACCTTTGAGATGTTGGAAATCGGGACATATGCAAAAAGGACAAAGCCCGCCGCAGGCGAAATGCGGCGCAGCCGAAAAATTTTTTGGACCACGCCCAACTTTTAACAAATTTGGTCAATAATTCATAGCAACATTTTTAAAATCGACTATCGACTAGATTTCTCACTACTGTCAGTTTTTTTCTTAAAAAATGCCTTTCTCTAAAAATAAAATACTTACTAATATTTTCGTATGTCCGTCCTTTAAGGAACAGAAAAAATAAAATGTGATTTTATAAAATAGGAAAAATGGTTTAAAAAAAAGTGGAATAATAGAAAAATCCTAGTTTTTATTTTACTCTAATCCTTTACCAGCAAACCAGAATTGAGAATAACAACTAAAAAAGATCATACAAATGATTTGTATAATTCTTTTTGGTTCATTTACAATGGTAACATTTTGTAAAACAAAAATATTAAAAAATGTAACAAAATTAAGATCTAATAGGTACGTACCTACCTAAATATAGATAAATTTGAAGTACTTATATTTGGGTGTAAAGTGTGAATTAGCCAAGTTTTTTAAATTTGCAGAAAAATCGGGACAAAAAAGGTCTTCGTCGGGACGCGGGACATTTAAAAAAAAATCGGGACGGTCCCGGGAAAATCGGGACGGGTGGCAACCCTGCTATGAAGAGTTTAGACCTATTTTGTAATGTATTATTGTTTTCATCCATATTGTACTGGGTGTCCCATTTTCGATACTTTAAGGGGTTATTAGAGTTATTATAAAAGATAGAGATTTGCGGTTTTCGCGTCACTGTGCTACTTTTTAACGAAACGAATTATTCTGGTGTCAAATATGTCATGGCATTCTTAGATTTTAATCTACAGGGCGATTTTGAAAATCTTTCCTTTTTTTCTCAGTGGCGTAATCAGTTTTTTTCTAAAAATGTTAGTTTTCCAGATATTAACCCAACCATGTTTTTTAAATAGGACACCCTGTATATTATTTCTTATATTAATTAAGTATCATTTGGGCTTTTCAAAAATGTATAGATGTTTATATATAATTTAAAAATCAAGGTCAAAATTTGATATTTTTAATTATTTACTTTATTTGTAACAGTAGGCCATGGACAACGCAACAATAATTAACATAATATAATAATTAACACATAATAACATTTATTAAAGATATAAAACTCAGATGGAAACTGTATTACAAAGAAACAAACACAACATTAATAGATACATAAAAGTGCCAATAATAGAAAATAAAATAAAATTAAAAATAACGACCCAGGGTTTTTTAAAGAAGATTTTCAAAATGCCGCCCGTTTTCTTGAATGCAATATTGGCACAATTTTGGTATTCTTTCAATTGCATTAAAAAGAACAATAGATCTATTCTGAAGAGTTTGAAAGGCCAACTCAATTGCCTAACGAAGTTCCGCTAGAGATTCATGTCGTGTCTTATATACTTGATTTTTCATAAAACCCCACAAAAAAAAATCCAAAACGGAAAGATCGGAAGATCGTGCGGGCCACCTCACAAGCCCATTTGTACCTATCCATCTTTGAGGAAAGTTATTGTCCAGAAATGGTCTTATTAGCACAGAGTTGTGACCCGGAGCACCGTCTTGTTGGAGATAGACGGAATTGAAATGGGCCAATGGAATATTTTCCAGCAATTTGGGAATAACTTCCTCCAGGATTTCTAGGTATTTACGAGCTGTGAGACACCCATCATACATCCGGTAGACTATGTGGCGGCCCAAAATGAAACATGATACACCAATCCCGAAGCGCCCTTGTTGTGTCCTTTCGAAAATTAAATGGTGATTTTCTGCAGACCAACGCCTCGTGTTATGACGATTAAAAATTCCTGCACTTGAAAAATAACATTCGTCAGACCAGATGACAAATCTGACAAAAGATGCGTTAGTGCGGATTTGTTCTAAATACCATTGGCAAAAAGTTATTCGACGCTCGGCATCTCTGGGGTGTAAATGTTGCACTATTTTAAATTTATATGGATTGTAATTATATTTTTTCAATATTTTTTGAGCGTCAGAACTTGTTACACCACTTTCTTCCTCTATTTTTCTACAGGAAGATGAAGTCGTTGCTTCTGGGTAAGATAAAACATTTATTTCTTTTCTCACCCTGTCTTCTTTGAAGTATGTTTTGGGACGTGGCTGAATAAACGACCCGTGCTCAACTAGATTGGTTTTCAAACGAGCAAATATTTCTGAAAATGGTTGCCTTCTTTCTGGATACCTAATATGAATAAAAACAATCGTCAGATAAGAGAAATTATCATAATGAAAGCACTTTTATAGTATATTACGTACCGAGGTGGAAAGTGTTTCATTACTGTCGAGAGATTAGATAGTTTACCGAGACGCGAAGCGTCGAGGTAAACTATATCTCAGAGACAGTAATGAAACTTTTCACCGAGGTTTGTATACTATTTTATTTACAACCACATCCAACATCCACTTCTTATTATTTTGAGTTCAAATAATTATTAAAAGGTAAATGTCATTTTGACTTTTCCATTGCAAAAGTAGACAGACATTTAGAATTTCAAATAACCGCAGGTGATAAAATAACGTAGGTAATAATACACATCAAGATGGCAAATATCATTTTTGGAATATGGTTTCCATGTCACTAAACAATATATTATTTTTTTAAAACGTTAGTGTCAAAGTTTTTACAAAACACCAAAAAAATGCTCTCAGATGAGGAATTTGATTTGGCTGCTACTCCCCCAGAAATTCGAGAAGCAGCAAAAATAGTAGAAGAAGATCTTCTGCCAACTAAAAGCCGCCCGAGATATGACAAGGCATATAACTGTTTTAAAGAATGGTGTATTGGAAACAAAGTTCAAAATCCTGGTTCTGAATCGGCGCTACTAGCTTATTTTAGTGAAAATGCCAAGACAAAGAAAATATCAACGCTTTGGTCAATATATTCAATGTTGAGGACCACTCTATCAATTAGGGAAAAAGTAGACATAACTAAACACGCAAAGCTATTAGCATTTTTAAAAAAGCAAAACAAAGGATACAAGCCGAAAAAATCGACCACACTGTCTATGGATAATATTGAAACATTTTTGGAACAAGCACCTATGGAATTTCTTGTTCAAAAGGTATTTTAGGCTAAAAGGTTGACTATTTCTATATTAACTTATTATTTTATACATTTGTAGGTCGCATTGGTTATTGGTGTCTCAGGCGCCTGCCGATCAGATGAATTATACAAAATGAAAACAACAGACGTTCACTTTTTAGAAGAAAAGGTCGCGATTGAAATACAAAATAGCAAAACGTACCAGCCACGATCATTTATGATAACTGATAATAAATGGATTGCACCACTTAAGGAGTACATAACTTTACGGAAAAATATACAGGATGGAAAGCTTTTTATGCAAATAAGATATGGAAAAATTAGTAAACAATGTATTGGGCACAACACTTTAAGTCAGTTTCCAAAAAAAATTGCAGCTTTTCTGAAGCTGAATACTGAAGGTTTTACTGGTCACTGTTTCAGAAGAACAGCGGCTACTTTGCTCGCAAATAACGGTGGCGATCTTATGCAAATAAAGCGGTTAGGAGGCTGGAAATCTAGCACAGTAGCTGAGGGATACATAGACAGTTCGGTTTCTACTCAGGTTAATACGGCAAAATTGATTTCAAAGCCAAGTTCAAGTTTTACTAACACTACTTTAACTTCAAATAATCATGAAATAAACCTTTCAAAAGAAGAATTTCAGCAAGGTTTAAACATATCTGTGACTGCCTACAATAATGCCAATGTAATATTTAATGTAAATAAGTAAAACATAAACCATGTTAATTTTTTGTTTTTTATAAATGTCATTTAGGTATAATTCATTTAAAGAAATAAAAAATAAAATTATTGTTGTTGAATTTGTGTAATGAGTTGTGTGTTGGTGTGTTTGTATATTATTTTGAGATATCGATTTTTATTAAAATTTAAAAAAAAAAAAATTTACTATTTTGAGATATCGATTTTTAATAAAATTACAAAAAATAACAATTTTACTTTCCACCCGGGTGGAAAGTGCTCACTTTCCACCCGGGTGGAAAGTAAAAGTCAAGAAACGTCAACTTTCCACCTTTCAAAGATAGGTGAAATGTCATTATTACATACATGGTTGTAAATAAAATACATTACCTACCTATTGAAATATAATTCAGAAGCTTCTTGGGAATTTTCATTGCATTGTATAAAACATACCAACATCTCATACCTTTCATAATTCTCATAAACAGCCATTGATAAAAATAAGTAAAATAAAATGACCTACGTATAAAAGTATTTCATTAAATGACAATAGTCTGACAAATCTTTCAATTTTTGGTCATTTCAATTTGTTTCTAATAAATTGGCCATAGCCTACTGTTACAAATAAAGTAAATAATTAAAAACATCAAATTTTGAGCTTGTTTTTCAAAATAAATATGAACATCTATACATTTTTAAAAAGCCCAAATGATACTTAATCAATATAAAAAATAATATACAGGGTGTCCTATTTAAAAAAACATAGGTTGGGTTAATATCTGAAAAACTAACATTTTTAGAAAAAAACTGATTACGCCACTGAGCTCTACGTAAAAAGTTCTACGAATATCAGTTTTTACTTTATTAATAAGTTGACGCATAACGGAACTACGAGGGATGCCTAAAAAGGAAAGATTTTCAAAATCGCCTTGTAGATTAAAATCTAAGAATGATATGACATATTTGACACCGGAATAATACGTTTCGTTAAAAAGTAGCACAGTGACGCGAAAACCGCAAATCTCTATCTTTGTTAATAACTCCAATATCCACTAAAAGTATCGAAAATGGGACACCCTGTACAACGTTCTAAAAAATACTCAATAAATACTATTATAATATAAACGAATCCTAGTTACTAAGAAGTTTCACTTTATAGTTGTTAGAATCATTCTACTTGGGACGATAATATTTTACGAATTGTAAAATTTAAAAAGTATCATCGATTTTTTATTTGAGAATTTGGCAATAACATTACTTTACCAGCAAACCTACTGGCAACATTCTAAACTAAAATATCTTCACAAGTAAATTCTAAGAGCCAAAAAAATATTATTTAAAAATAATAAAATAAATATTATTTTAAAATTTTCTTTTTAGGAGAATTCACCGCCTACTATTATCTTGGTTTAGTCAATTTCAATGCATTCTTAATGAAGATTCTAGGCATAAAAATCATTTTAAATGGCTAACAAAATGTAGGTATTTTTATGCTTTTCAAAAAGATTGTATAAAAAATATACCTTTTCATTTTTTTTTTTTTTAAGAAAAACTAAAATTTTTATACATAGCGCCCTCTGTAAGACAAAATACGAATAAGCGACTATTAACAAAATTAAATTTTTATTAAGCATAAAATTCTCTTTCAAATGAGCCAAACTTATTAAAATTGCGTAGATGTGGAAGATACAATACTTTTAGTAATAACTTAGGTAATTATCTATTATACGCACACCACGCCGATTTTGATGATTTTTTCAGGAAACACGTATTTCGATGCGTAGATTACGAATCCGAAAACGAAAGTTGTCGGAAAAGCTTAGTTTCCGAGATATTTCCTTTTTAAGTTACGATTTTTCATGGGTTTGTTTACATTTGGGATTTTTATCGTTTTTCAGTCACCTCTCACTACTTTTTAGGTTACACAGGATATATATTAATTTAAATCGTGGTTAAAAGAAGGAAAATGCGCGTGAACTATTTATATTTAAATCAATCTAGTGGGCGCTCTTTTTTCAATTTTTTTCGTTTTTAAATGACGCTGAGACGCTACCAACCAATGCGGCTTTATTTTCATTATTAAGTTTGGTTTTTATTAGGACGCTATTCCAAAAAATGAATTTCACTGAATTTTTAGTATTAACTAATGCTTATTTGCCGCTTATTGATTATTTATTGGAGCTCGGAATATTTGTATCTAAAATTAATTGTGGAAAGTGCTCAAATATTTGCAAGTTAAACAAATATACTCTAAAGTTCCGCTGCGGCAAGTATTGTGTGAACCAAAAGAAGAAGAAAACAAAGTGCAACCTCATTTTATAGGCAATATTCATTTTTCTTGTTAAATATATTGTTTCTAATTAAATATAAATTCACGTTTTCAAAAGTTCCTTAATTTAACCTAAATAAAAAGACAGAGACTGAAAAGTAGTGGAAAGCACTTTTAAAAACAAAAAAAAATGAAAAAAGAGCGCCCACTAGATTGATTTAAATATAAATATTTCGCACCCAATATTACTCATGGTTACCAACATAAAATCTAAAACTTAAACTTACCCTAACCTCGTTTCTTCGATGGCTTCCCATAGTGGAAAATCGCGTGAAAACGCGCATTTTCCTTCTTTTAACCACGATTTAAATTAGTATATATCCTGTGTAACCTAAAAAGTAGTGAGAGGTGGCTGAAAAACGATAAAAATCCCAAGTAAACACGATGTAAACAAACCCATGAAAAATCGTAACTTAAAAAGGAAATATCTCGGAAACTAAGCTTTTCCGACAACTTTCGTTTTCGGATTCGTAATCTACGCATCGAAATACGTGTTTCCTGAAAAAATCATCAAAATCGGCGTGGTGTGCGTATAATAGATAATTACCATAACTTATTTACCAGCTTCCCATACCCTTATTAGAGATACAAAAAAAAATTCTTAGGAACAAACTACAGCAAGAATGGATAAGCTTTCCATTCCCGATATCCAAACAGAACCTTAATATATTTTTAAAATAACTTGAATTTTGTATTTTGTCCCGGTGGTTCCCTCTAGCGGCAATCGTACGACTTTAAAAATAATTTCCAGTGTTTTCTTTTTGCCGGTTTACTTATACCAATTCTTTCCGTTATACAGCCGCTGGCCAACCTTACACTGAGAGAAAACCATTATAACCCTTATGAGAATTCTTATAAACATCATAAGAATATTTAATACTATTTGGGACAGCAATACGTGCTAATAGCATATATACACCAGATATAGTTAAGACCAGTGCATAAGAGTAAATAGCTATGTTATACTGTTTATATAACATGGATTGTAACCCTAAAGCAGGGATGCACAGACTTATAGGGAACAGGGGCCACTCGGGAAAAATATAAGCCAAGGACGGGCCACTACAAACAATACTTATTAACACAAAAAAAAAATTTAAATAGTATGAAATACAATGATAAAAATAAAAGAACCTTCAAAAATCTTTGTTATAATTATGTAATCATAAGGTAATCTAATCATTACAATGTAATATTTCATGTTTTATTATTTTGATGCATGACATTGCATTGAACTGAGTTTTTTTTTTATTTGGCTCTACATTACTTGTCGCCGCACGTGAAAATTTTCCAAATTTTCATTTGCCAGACGGTTTAGGTTTTTCGTTTTATTAAGTTTCATCATACACTGAAAACGTTTGTTCACAAATATACGTTGATCCAAATAAGCTTGCTCATTTCAATGCATTTATTCGCAACTCTTTATAAGCGTTTTTATCAACGCAATGGTAGAATTTTAGTAAATTACATTCATTAAATTTGTTTCGTAAATTATCATCATTTTGAGAGTCTATTAATTCCAGCTGCATTAATTCCGACGCATTTTTGGGTGAAATGTTAAAAGGATTGCTGAAAATGTCCAATAGAGGTTTAACTTTTTTAAAGTCTACAAAAAAATATCGCTTTTAAAATTCGTTGGCGGGCCCCATACATACCAACAGAGGGCCGCATGCGGCCCGCGGGCCGCGGTTTGTGCATCCCTGCCCTAAAGGTTTGATCCATAGCGAATATAAAACGTGCTTATTCCCATTATACATTAGTTGAAAATGAGTATAATCCTGTTTTATAATGTGTATAAAACTGTTAAGTTGCTAATACAAAACAGTTTATACCAACTAAACAGTTTTATACCTATTATAAAACTGTTTAGTGCTAATGCAAACCGGTTTTATACTATTTTTTGGTTTTTAAAATTTTGCCCTCGAGGGCTAGTATATATTTGAAAGGATTAAAAAAAAACAGGTAAACATTACCAAGGTCTTTATTAAACTTGAACAAACACAGCACAAGGCCATTTCTCCTTAACGCTTACAAATACTAAGGTACAACAAAAATTCTGAAATTATAAATACAGTTTTTAGGTTACCAAAAATACTAAAATTATTTACACTTTATTAGGTCGCTTACAAATTGCTAAATACAGACGTTACAAAACTAGGACCCAAACCAAATAATATAAGTGAGTTAGAATTATTATTATGAGCTAGTTTATCTCAATATTCACAAAAATTAACTAAGGCATACGTATGGAATTATTCCGTTTCGTCCAATTTTATTTTAGTTGTATTCATATTATATATTTTACAAAGAAAAATAAAATAAAATAGCTACTGATTTGGAATTGTAGGATTAGAATTGTAAGATATTATAATTGGTAGTCTAAATTATTTTATTGTTTACGGTATTTTATTATAAAAAATAGTAAAAATGAATCGACAGTTATAGATTTTTCAAATCATTAAAACTCAGTTATTTGAGACTTATTAAATGCATTTATATAAACATTTAGGTTAACAATTTTACAAAATGAAAATATATTTTGATTAATTGTTTTAAACTATTATATTTATAAAACTGGCAATCTAATTTTCTATATATCAGTCATCAGTTATATTATACGAAAGCAATGCCAAAGCTAATGTTTGTGAATTTTAAGATAAACCAACCGCACATAAGTAATAATAGGTACTTACCCCCTTAAAATGGGTTGGGTTTGAGTTTTGCAAACTATAACATGATTATATACAGTTGAATATGTTATCCATATTTTATTATTTTATACAATACACACAGAAAAAGTTCAGCCACTAAACACACAATCCGCGAAGCCCGGGGAATAAAGCAAATGGCCACCATGTCCCTTGTAAATATTTGAAGTTTCCCCCACTCATCGCGAAATAGAAGTGTGTTGCATACCCGTTAATAAATGTTTAATATGAACCATTATTTTAAATAATACCCCAAATAAAGCGTTTTATCGTTGGTATAATCCTAAAAACAATTTTTTATTTCCAATAAGAATATTTTACTGAAACACATTCTTACAATAATTGGCTTATATGTAGTATTATTCTGTCTTATTGTACGTATAAATAACGAGTTAGCAATTTTATATGTTGTTTGTTAGTTAATTTTTTTGTTGTAGTTAAAGATTGTTCAATAGTAATTATTGAAAATGTTGCTACTGATATAAGATAATTCTTAACAATTCTGTTTAATTAGTCGATTTCCCTCTGTGTAGCGGGACACTCGGTATATTAGCGAGACTGGTGACGGGCAAAGGAATAAGCCAATTTTTTGTAAGCGAATAATATATGTACTATTAAATATTCGTTTCCCAAATATAATATCGAACAATAAATTACTTATCAACATACATCCATAATGTTTCGACAGCCAGACAGAATATGACAAAAATCCTTCTGCAATTCAGATACAAAAAGTAAATCTAAATTCTTCACATAATGCTATTATAAATTATGGTCAATAAATTCGAAATAATTGAGGGGATTAAAAGAATAACAACATTTGAGTTGGCCAATAAAGCTGATAAATAACTAGTAATGTCCGTATACAAATATGGTTTAAATTATACAGGGTGGATGTTTAATGAGGTAAGTTTAAAATATATAAAAAATGTTAATACAAAAAGCTTTTCAAAACATGCCTATATACCAGAAGTAGTTTGAAGTCTAAAGTACTGACTACAGCTCATAAAAGTTTGACTTAAGTGCACGTCGATACTTTTCAGGATTATTTTTTGTGCAACACCGCATTTCGTCTTTCATTACTCCATGCCAAGTAGGTACCGTGCGAGCAAAAATTATTTGCATCAAAGAGGGCTTGGATTAAAAAACGTAGGGCTTGGTTTAGATCACAATGATATTGGGACGATATATCTAACCAAATCTAGGTTAAATTTTGTCAAATTCATATTATGACGTGATATGCCAAACTAATGAGTAATAAAATAAGTAGATAAATACACATTTATTTTTGTTGTTTACAAAATTAACAAAGTAAGAATATACAGAAAGAAAAAGAAAAATAATTACATAAATTGCTGAAATTGGCCACCGCCATACTCCAAGCATAAATTCACACGTCTCTTCATATTTACGAAAGTGTTGACCAGCATCTCTGGAGAAATGTTAGCACATTCTTGGATAATCCTTTCTTGTAATTGTTCTAAATTTGCAACTGGTGTTTTAAAAATAGTGTTCTTTAAATGGGGAAAAACAAAGTAATCCATAACCGTTAAATAAGGTAATCTAGGTGGGAATTCAATGTCTGATCGAAAACTGATCAATCTGTCGTCGAAAAAATTGTGTAAGTAGTTAATAGTTTCGGCGGCTCTATGGGCGGTTGCACCGTCCTGTTGAAAATATTCAAAACGTAGTTCGTCGTCAAGTAATTGCTTCACAAATGGATTGAAAATATTGTCTCTATACCGCTGTGATGTAACTGTGTCATGGAAAAAAGTAGGTCCAACAATTGTTCTTCGGGAAACAGCTAATCAGACACCAATTTTTTGAGGGTGCAATGTGGACTCTACAAAAAAAAGGGGCTTTTCACTACTCCACATGCGTGTATTCTGAGAATTCACATAACCGGAGAGGTGGAACCAGGCTTCATCCGAAAAAAATGTCATCTATAGCAAATCATTTCTTTCCAATAAATTTTGGGTAAACCATTGAGAGTAATTCCTGCGTCTTTCAAAATCTGCGGCTTGTATTTCTTGGAATACTTGCACTTTAAAGGAAATAAATTTAGCTGCTTCTTAAGAATAGTTCTGCATGTTCCATAAGATCTTCCCACTTCTTGGGACAGGCGTCTTGTACAATTTGTTGGCGTATTTTGCATTATTTAACGAACGTTTGCAACAAGTTCTTCTGTTCTTACAGATGGTCTTCCTGCTTCTTTTTTGTGTTGTATAGAACCTGTTTCCCTAAACACAGCCACGGTTCTTTTCAGTCAATGATAAAAATCTCTAGCAATAAAAGCAACGTTATTAAAATGTTCGTAAAAATCGTCCATGCACAAACCCGGATTGTATTACCACTCACCATTTACTCTAACCCCGTTTCAAAAATACGCTTTAACCATGAATGTTTTGTGCTGTTCCGTAAAGCCCATTGTGTGAATTGTTCAAGAAATTGGAAAAATTAGCGATGAATCAAATTACTTGTAACGACTGTCAAAGATGACGGAATAACTGATTGTTTATTAATTCAGGTAGTTACTGACACCCAACAGGTATTAAGCTCTACGGCTAAGCATTACGTCCTTAGATGCAAGGCCCTCTTTGATGCAAATAATTTTTGCTCGCACGGTACAAAATTAACCACAAGCCGAACACAGCCAGAAACATTATGTTTTGTGTCAGAAACATTACTTTGACGATAAGTGCAAAGATGTCAATCTAATAAAAATAAAAATATATTCAAAAAACCAACAATTCCTTCAAGCAATTTTTTAAAACAGAATACGTTTATGAAAATGCTTGTTCCATAGCTTTCTCGATTTTAAAGAAGTGAGTGAGACAGCATACACTAGCCCGTTCATAAAAGCCCCTTGACGGATCCAGGTAGGGGGGGGGGGGCGTCTCCGAAGGGGAAATTCACCACAGGTGGCATCTTAAAGTCAGCGGCACGGAACTCAACTTAATAATTTGAGGATAGGGTAGTTTATCTTGTCAAATTATGACAATACAATGATATCGGTTTGTTTTTAGGTCAATAAATAAATAACTGGGCCTTTTTAGGCCTTGCAAATTGCACGTTATTTTAAATTGGAAGATTCTGAAAAATACACAGGACATGCGTTTCGACGTACGTCCGCTATCATTATGACGAATAGTGGCATGTCAGTAGATCAAATCCAACGACAATTTGTATGGAAATCTTTAGGTGTAGCTAAAAGCTACGTAGAGGACTTTTTGCAAAATAAAATCGAGTTTGCAATTTTTTTTTTATTATCCTGTCGCTGTCATACAGACAACAAATTCTACTACTATCAAGTGCAACATTTTCGATCTATAAAAATAGTCCCGGCAATGCTACGTTCCCTTTTAAGTAAATGTAATAGAAAATTTCAATAAAATTTGTTGATTTTTGTAAAGGTTCCGTTTTTTTCTTCAGGATAGGTTTCCGTGTATTGTGTCTAATTTTGCTTACCGTTCACTGAAAGGTTAGTAATTATTTACCGTCCTCTTAGTCTTAGCAACCAGTAAATACAACATATCGACCAGACTCGGTAAACAAATCAAGTAGTAGTATAGTAGTCGTCCAAAAACAATATAAAATAAATAGAAACTTCGTTACACTGTTACAGTGCCTTTTATTTTGACTTTTACTTTTATTTACTTTTGTAAGGTCAGTTAGTACATATTCATTAGACGAAAGATTTACAGTATACAATTTTATAATATTTTTTTAGAAGTAAAATCATTATGGATCATAAATATTGTTTATTGTGTGTCTTGCACGACAGTTGATGAGTTGATGTCATCGATAGGTAATAATCTTTTTTAAACAGAAAAAGCATGATGGAAGCTCCAGGACCAAAATACTCCGGAGGTAAACTCGCCCCCCGATCGGATCTCCGGGTGGGGGCTGATCCTGTGGCCTCATCAAGCGATATTAACCGAACATCCACTGTCTCCGACAATATACTGGGTTCCCCTAACAACACTCAACGGAGAAATAGTGTGGCACCTGCAGTTGCTGACACACCCAAAAACAGCAGCTTCAAAATTGATTTCTGCAATATCAGAGGGGTTAATACCAACATCAATTCAGTCCACCAGCACTTACAATCATCCAAGCCCCATGTGCTCGCACTGAACGAGACAAAGGTCAGATCGTCAACGAACACCGTCAGATATTTATATCCTGGATACGATTTTCATTTCCGATTTAGACGCAACTTTGGGGTCTGTCTCTTTATCCGAGATGATCTTTGCTGCTAACGAGAGGACACACTTGAACCAGCAGAGTTTGATGTAATGTGGTTTAAAATATCAACGCAGAAAATCATCAAGTTTATCTGCTGCCTTTATCGTCCGCCAAGTGACACCCATTACAGAGCACTCTTCTCGTCACTAGCAAACACAATTGACTTCTTGCAAACCAACCATCCTAATGCCGAAGTCGCTATCTTTGGTGACTTTAACGTTCACAATATCAACTGGCTCAAATACTCAAATACCAACGATGAACAGGGTCGTGAGGCGAAATCTTTTGCGATCGATTCTGGTCTAACTCAACTCGTGGAAGAACCAACGCGAATTCCAGACCGAGATAGAGATTTTGCTAGTCTTTTAGATCTCTTTTTGACATCCAACCCTGACCTATACACAGTCACCGTTCATCCTCCATTAGGATATTCCGATCACAAACTTATTTCAACTCTAAGCGAGCTGCCAATTTGTTCTGAACAACCTCCTGAACCTCGTAAAATTTGGCACTACACATCAGCTAGTTGGGAAGACCTAAGGGACCATTTTCGCACTTTTCCTTGGCTGGAAGTATGCTTCCCTTCAGATGATCCATCCGCTTGTGCTCAGGAGGTCTCCGATGTCATTCTTACTGGCATGGAAGCATTTATTCCTTTCTCCAAAAAGCGCCCTTCCAATGGCAAGCCCTGGTTTAGCAAGAACTGCGAGCGTGCTGTCAGAGCTAAAAATCTAGCTTACCGACAATGGCGTAAAAATCCTACCGATGTGAATCGCACCATCTTTGTTACCGCTCGAAACCAGTGTAAGCAAACGATAGATCAAAACAAAGAGGCTCATAACATGAGGATCAAAAATAAACTTCTCGCCAGTCACGGATCTAGGTCCTTTTGGTCAGTCGCTAAGAACGTCAGTCAAAATTTTACCAAATCAAATATTCCACCGCTGACTGACGGCACAATAGCAACCACGGCTGAAGATAAAGTGAACTTACTCGCAGAACTATTTGCTTCACACTCCACGGTGGACTTTCAGGGAAAAACACCCCCGAACATTCCAGCAGTTTGATCGGAAATGACTGATATTGTATTACGTCAGCGTCCTGTCAAACGAATTCTGAAGAGGCTCGATGCCAAAAAAGCTTCTGGTCCAGATGAAATTCCTATTATAGTGCTCAAGAAATGCGCCGATGAACTCACACCAGTATTTTGTAGACTTTTTAACCTATCCTACAAAAAAGGAATATTTCCATCTTGCTGGAAAAAGGCGCGAGTCCAGCCTATACCAAAGAAAGGCAAGAAAACCCTGCCAAACAACTATCGACCAGTCGCATTGCTTTCAGTTATATCAAAGGTGATGGAGAAAGCTATTAACCAACAACTTCTAAAATACCGAGAAGGCCTTAAAATTATCAGCGACCATCAGTATGGTTTTCGTAAGTCCAGATCAACAGGAGACCTTCTAGCCTATGTAAGTCATCTTTGGAGCAACGCAATCGAACATCATGGGGAGTCCCGGGCTATTGCACTGGACATCTCTAAAGCCTTTGATCGTGTCTGACACGAGGGGCTCCTAAGTAAACTGCGTTCTTATGGTATGCCCGGTCGATTTTGTTCATGGTTGTGTAGCTTCCTCAAGGACCGTTTTCTGCAAGTGGCGATTGACGGGTTTCTCTCAGACACCTTCACCATCAATGCTGGTGTTCCTCAAGGGTCCATATTATCCCCCACTCTCTTCTTACTGTACATTAACGACCTTCTAGCGAAAACAGAAAATCCAATATATAGCTTTGCTGACGACAGCACACTTATCTCATCTTTTACTTTGAAATCTCAAACATCGGCTGCTGACGCACATCTTCGCAGACAACATTAAGTATCACGCCTCAATAAAGACCTGGAAGCAATTTTGTCTTGGGGTGACAGTAACCAAGTCGAATTTAACGCTAAAAAAACCCAGGCAGCAGTTTTCTCTAAGAAGGTTAACATTGCAGAACCCGATAACATTATGGCAGGACACGCAATTCCACTGACTTTGTCTATTAATTTGCTGGGTGTCAACCTGGGAGGAAATATGTCTTGGCATAATCACGTTGTGGCAATCGCCAGGGCAGCTTCTCAGAAGCTCGGTATACTTTTCCGTACCAAAAAGTTGTATACACCTCAACAACTTTTGACACTCTATAAAGCCCGGTTTCGACCATCACTGGAATACTGCTCTCATATCTGGAGTTCTGCACCGAAGCATACCCTTCGGTTGTTGGATTCCATCCAAAGGAGAGCCGTTCGTCTAATCGGCGACCACAAGCTGACTAAGAACCTCGACAGCTTAGAACATCGAAGACAGGTTAGTGATTTGACTCTCTTCTACAGATATTTCCATGGCAAGTGTTCGACAGATATTGCCCGCTCGATTCCACCTAGAGTAATGCATAGCAGAAACACACGACGAACCACTGCCGCCCATCCCTATGTGGTTCAACTTAGTACACCCCGAACATCATTGTGTCAGAACTCTTTCATTTGGAGGACGTCATCTTTGTGGAACGGCCTTTCTGAGACCGTGTTTCCAACCGAATATAACCTCCAACGATTCAAGAAAAACGTGAATCGCTTTCTTCGCACACGCACCGCTCCCAGAGCGCCTTAAAGGATTTTTCCTATAGTGCTTGTGCTTGATCATAAAAAAAAAACAGTTCATGGCTTTTTTATCATTTATTTTATCGTAAATATTTGGTAACCTCAGAATAGGTTAGGTATTGACCTTTTCGGTAAATATCCCTTAATTTATACGATTATCAAGTCAAATTATGATTTTTTTTCAACAATGGCGTAGGTTAGGAGCTTATATTAGGAATCTGAAGATGTTTTGTCGAAAAAGCTTATTAGTTTTTGAAATTTTGCTTTTTAAAATGCCGGTTCGTGATGGTTAAGTTTCTATTGTATAATTTTCGCATTAGATAATCCTTTTCTGTTTCTGTTATGTTCTGAAAAATAAGTGAAATTGATTTCTCTGTTTTAGGTAGGTAGGTACCAACACCACTGGCACCAGGACATAGTCTTAAAAAAATAAATTTTATAAAATACATTTTTTTAAATCAGCTTCGAAAATTAATTTCATGCTATTTTTTAGGGTTTTTCACCGATTTCCCTAGAGTAGTCGCGCTTGATTTACTACCTTGAATGATCGCGCTGGTCTCCTAGACCAGGTAGCCATTTTGACAAGATAAACTATTTTGAAAACTCAAGTTGTTGTGAAATAGGTATAAGAAAACCAGTACATTTATTATAATTTGTATTTATTGAAAACAGAGGTATTTTAGGTGAAAAAAAATCGCTTTAAAAATAAAAAAAAAATATTTTTACAAGCATACAAACAAAACTCCTATACTTTAAAAATACATAAGTCGCACTGGTGTGATGGACCGTTTTACGATCTCTGGCGCAAGATCTCTACTGTACCACGACACAATGAATACTACCAAATGCTTGACCTATTTCAAGCATACTTACGGCAGCACAGCCGCGGCACCCCGCTACGTTGAAAAATATTTTGTAATTTCGCGCCACCCGGTCTCAGAGACCATGGCGCGACTATTCTAGGATTTGATGTGACTATTATTGTTAAACTATCTTAGTTCATTCATAAAAGCGATATAATTTAAAAGACAGCTATTATAGTAATTTAGTGAAATTACCAGAGTTACTAGTTGAAGTCATCGAACTAAGTATACCTTTGTAAGTAGGTTGGTATAGTGTTTCTTAGGTCAATTTAATGACATTAAACTGTGGGAATTTCCTAACCATAGGCGTCCCAAACAAATAATTAAAATGCGTATTCACACATATAAGTTTGTTTTACATTAGGTGTTTGTACATACTACACTTTATAAACCCACTGTATATATATATAATAATATTATATTAAAATAATAAATATAAGGTAACTCAAAAATTCTATACACAAAACTAAAATCAGAAAAATAAACCTGACACGGCACGACACTGCTCAGAAAATGCTTTAATTTTTTTACCAGAACTCCATTCTCGACAACTAGTCTCCGGCCCGTCCATCAGTTCGTAACCACGTATATTTTATCTCCGTCGCTTCCACGCCATCGGCGGTCACTGGCCTATCTCTGTCTGGCAGAATCGATCGTTAGACGGGCTGGGTACCGCTTCAGGTTATATCCTGGCGCTTGCAACCGCAACAAATTACATGCTGTTGCAAATTCTTCAAAATTTTCGGATTTGTAAGCACAATGTAAGTATATACGAGAAACAAGGGTTTGTTAATTAGTTGTTTTTAAACTCTGAAAACACTTTTTGTCTTGATTTCAGTTATATTGTTTCTTAAGGACTAAAGTATGTATTATTGTAACAATGAATGGCTTGTTATTTTTTTTTGTCACACTCAAAACTCCTTGGTTTAAAGTATATTTGCAAACTAGCTTTCAAAGAAAGTTACTGACTAGCAATTGAATACTGATATAAATAAAACATCTTTAATAAAAAAAACTTAAAGAATTGAAGAAGAAAGATCTGACAACCCTGGTTGTGAGGTCGTTCTCCTTGAGACAGTTTACCGCCGTATGGAATGATTGGAATGTCCTCAAACTGAGTTTGGATAAATAATATACTATCTACTAATAAAGGACGACGCGCATTGAATCGACTCGAACCGGTCGACTCGGAAAAGAGCAGTTGGAATATCAAACATCATGGGGTCGAGTCGACCGGTCCGACGCAGTGCGCGGGGTCTAATTTAATTACATGAATATTAAAAATTTCCGACTGCTCTTTTCCGAGTCGACTGGTCCGAGTCGATTCAATGCGTGTACTCCTTAACTGTGATAAAGGAAAAGTCGGAAAACACTGATTAAATTAGGTACAATTTGACTTTTAAGTCAAATAATTTAGGGTAATCTCAAAATTCCAAAATGCCATAACTGTTCCTTTTCATTAGGTAAGTAAGAGCATGTTTTAAATAACGATGGAGCTAGATGAATACAGAAAAAACTGTATTTTACCTACTTTATCAGTTTACCACACTAAGCAACACCTTGTATGCGATAGTAATAATGACGAAATGAAATCAAGTTTTTGTGTCATTTATTTTGAAAATTTATCGAACTACTCCATGTACAATAAATTAATGTTTTAAATTAAAACGGGATGTTTAATTTTAATTATTTTAGGCGATGTAATTAAATCATTGATTATAAATTTAATATTGTTAATTAAATCAATTAATAATAACAAGCTTACTGACGTGACAGTACTTTACAATTTGTCAACACATTGACAAATTAAAACAGGTAAGTTCAAAATATCAACTCAAAAAAATAAAAAAAAAAATAAAAAAATAAAATATCCAATAATTAAATGCAGCATAAGAAAGACATTCTCCTAAATAACAATACATAAAATAATATGTCTTTTTCGATATTCCAGAGAAAAACATAGCTAGAATAAACATTGGTAAGTAATAAATTTCGAAGCCATGATTTATGCCACTGAATTTTTGTTAACAAATTGGACAAGGGACGAACCAATCCTTTCACCTGCATTTTTCATTTTAAAACGCGATAAAGGATTAAAGCAAACTCATTAACCTAACTCTGGATAACCTACCTAACACCTAACCTACAACAATAATTCAATTTTGATGAGAAATATATTATATATTATGTATTATAAAATAGCTGCCATCTGGCAATGGTAGCAAAGACGATGGACTAACCCGATTGGTACTAGCCGGCTAAACAAAATGAAGCAGGTGAAAATCTGCCAATCGCGGTCTGATTTGGAATCTGGCTAAGTCACAAAATTCCCTATGAGCCAGGTAGAGAAAGATATATTTAATGTGGTTTAGTATCTCCCTCTCTATCTCATTCTATTTTATGCGATTATTAGCCTGGCCAGCGGGTTCGTAGCGATCGGTAATCGCCGTGCGCCGTAGTATTAGTTTTAACGTTATTGTTGCGCATGTCACATCGTTGTTTAAAGTCTTCTAGCTGTCCTGCCTGAATTAGAATTTTATTGATCGTACCAATACCTGTTTCAATTAGTTTGTTTTTGAGTTTTTTTTTAACTTTGCATGTCAGATAAAGCAATAGAAGATTCTTATTTCGCACATCTCATCATTAGTACTGAACTTTATAATATATGGATGAATTTTACCATCTCAGTAAACCATGTTGCATAATAAATAATCATATGCAATGTAATGGTAAACGACAAAACAATATCACGCACTAGAAGCTATTTAAATTTTTGAGAACTACTGATATTTAGGGTTAAGTATATGCTTTATTATCCGTAGCAAGCAAATATTATTATAAACAATGTCAAGTTTCATTACAACTGCTAGTTGGACGAATACAGTACCTATACAGTGTCCGCAAGAAAGTCCGTATCAAATGGGATTTTTTTTTATTATTAGGTATAGGTAAAAATTGAAAAAGCAGTTAGTTTTTGCTTACCTAAAAACCAAAAATGACGTATACTGAAGCAGCTGCACGACTTGCGTTACTTGTCAAATTTGACATTTTTAATAAAATAGGTTCAAAAATGCCCTTATTTATCAAAATATCGAAAAACTTTATTCGAAAAAGTTGTTTATTTATGCATTTTTAGCCTATGTACGAAATTTTGACAGTCTAATACAAATTTTATTTTTTGCCAGATTATTGAAAATTTTGATTAACCCTCGTAGATTAACTTTTATACATCGATGTAAGACCATTTGCCTTTACTTCATTTGTAATCTTAATGCCATTTTGTGTAAAATTTTTGTTTCCAATTATTTATTTTGCTTCAAAAACTGAAATTGTTATTGATCAGTATGTAGTTTGATGCAAAGTTTATCTAATTACATCAGTTTTGTCAAAACCGGCGTTTCTCATTTTTCTTAAGTTAGTAAACAAATGTACAAAAAGAAAATATTAGGAAGCTTTCGTTGAAATTTTACCTAATTAATATTGGATCAAAAAAATAAATATTAATCGCTCGAAACATTTTATTCAACAAAAATATAGTTTAATATAATTAATTTAATTTAATAATAATAATTAAGTAAAATTTCGACGAATGCTTCCTAATATTTTTTTTTGTACATCTGTTTACTAACTTTAAAAAAATGAGAAACGTCGGTTTTGACAAAACTGATGTAATTAGATAAACTTTGCATCAAACATTACATACTGATCAATAACAATTTCAGTTTTTGAAGCAAAATAAATAATTGGAAACAAAAATTTTACACAAAATTGCATTAAGATTACAAATAAAGTAAAGGCAAATGGTTTTACATCGATGTATAAAAGTTAATCTACGAGGGTTGATCAAAATTTTCAAGAATCTGACAAAAAAAAAAAATTGTATTAGACTGTCAAAATTTCGTATAGAGGCTAAAAATGCCTAAATAAACAACTTTCTCGAATAAAGTTTTTCGATATTTTTATAAATAAGGGCATTTTTGAACCTATTTTATTAAAAATGTCAAATTTGACAGATAACGCAAGTCGTGCAGCTGCTTCAGTATACGTCATTTTGGGTTTTTAGGTAAGCAAAAACTAACTGTTTTTTCAATTTTTACCTATACCTAATAATAAAAAAAAAATCCCATTTGATGCGGACTTTCTTGCGGACACTGTATAAAACCCGATTACACCCCAAATAGAACCTCTTAATTACTGCGTATATTCAAAGCAATAATGGCTATAAACCATTCTATGGTAGCATTAACTCCCATTTCCTATTGGCTAAATTACCGTGATATTATCACTACACAACGGTCTAGCAATTTTCGTTGTCTTACAGTAGGAAAGATAAAATGTGTGTATTTAAAAAAGCTTACAGTGCGGTCGATAAAGTGTGCAAGAAATGAGAATTTTTTTATTAGTTGCACAACCGAAATTTAAATAACGGCAAAAGTTCGTGCATGTTCGATAACGATATCAGGTGTACTTAAAATGGCGTCAAGTTATACAGCATATATAGTATTGGGCAAAAATTATGAAAATCGTTTAAGAGTTAGTAAAGTTCTATCGTTTGACATATTTTTTAATATCTAAGCTACTTTTCTATTTATTTTGTTTTGCCCTGTATGCTGTTTGACTTATATCAATTCTAAGTGCACCTGATATGATTATGGAACACGTATCAACTTTTAGCGATATTAAAATTTCGGTTTAGTTAAGTCATGGCCTTCTATTGAAAAAACGAAAAAAAAAATATTTTTTTTCTTTTTTTGGTCTTGCCAATGTTTAGACCTTTACCAGATTTAGTTTCTGATATACAAAAATTCCTGTAAAAAATAAGTCCCGTTTTTACTCCTTTAGGGGTTGTTTTGCAAGAAGTCCCTTATCAGTGGATGCCCACGTTATAAGGAGAAGACATCCTCGACATTTCATGATTCTAGGATTAGCGGTTTATGTATATTTTTCCTATAACAGGGTGATTCAAAAGTACTTTGACAAACTTCGGGAGGTAATTGCTGGCAATATTTTAACACGAAAAGTTCTTATAAACAGTGGTCCTTGGCGACTTCGTTACGGAGATACAGGGTGTTGAAATGTTAAAAGAAATAGTAATAATTTTTAAATAACTCCTTAACGAGTTATTTTTTTTTTATAAAATTTTGTGAATTAAATAAGCATCTAAGGACACTTATTTTCAAAGTACAACACGTTCGTAAATTTAACCATTGGCGTCGGTACAAAATGTTACTATCATATTTTTTGTGAAAACTATGCTACACCACTGACTTATTTTATTTTAACTTTTTTCTTATAAATTTCCCCTTTATTTAGAACAAAAAAGATTACGTGTGTTTTTTGATACGAGGGACGGTTTAAGCGTAAATTATTATTTTATTTGAATATACACAAATATTAAAAAATGTGTTTTAAACTGATCAACCACTCAAATATTTATTACA
This sequence comes from Polydrusus pterygomalis, assembly GCA_963969555.1. Classification (NCBI taxonomy): domain Eukaryota; kingdom Metazoa; phylum Arthropoda; class Insecta; order Coleoptera; family Curculionidae; genus Polydrusus; species Polydrusus pterygomalis. Next base: position 74,096,661 of record OZ018375.1, read on the forward strand.
GTATTTTAACGAATACCTACATACATACTTACTAATAAACAAATATGTATATGCCTAAGGAAGGTATCTGAGGATGCCTATTTTCTAAGTATAACACGTTTTCAGTGGCATACATATTTATTTATTAGTATGTTATTTTTTAATATTTTGTATTTTGACAAGGCGGCTTTGGAAATGCTTTTTTGTCGATAAATTAAAATATATTTGACAGTTAGTTACCACTAAGTTTTAATTCATCAGTTTTGTTATTTTTAATGGTAACTAACGGTCAAATGTATTTTAATTTATCGACAAAAAAAGCATTTCCAAAGCCGCCTTGTCAAAATACAAAATATTAAAAAATAACATACTAATAAATAAATGTGTATGCCACTGAAAACGTGTTATACTTAGAAAATAGGCATCCTCAGTTACCTTCCTTAGGCATATACATATTTGTTTATTAGTAAGTATGTATGTAGGTATTCGTTAAAATACTGTAATAAATATTTGAGTGGTTGATCAGTTTAAAACACATTTTGTAATATTTGTGTATATTCAAATAAAATAATAATTTACGCTTAAACCGTCCCTCGTATCAAAAAAACACTCGTGATCTTTTTTGTTCTAAATAAAGGGGGGATTTATAAGAAAAAAGTTAAAATAAAATAAGTCAGTGGTGTAGCATAGTTTTCACAAAAAATATGATAGTAACATTTTGTACCGACGCCACTGGTTAAATTTACGAACGTATTGTACTTTGAAAATAAGTGTCCTGAGATGCTTATTTAATTCACAAAATTTCATAAAAAAAAAATAACTCGTTAAGGAGTTATTTAAAAATTATTACTATTTCTTTTAACATTTCAACACCCTGTATCTCCGTAACGAAGTCGCCAAGGACCACTGTTTATAAGAACTTTTCATGTTAAAATATTACCAGCAATTACCTCCCAAAGTTTGTCAAAGTACTTTTGAATCACCCTGTATAGAAGGATGTGATTAATAAGGAATAACCATTTAAGTGATTATCGCTTGGTGCATATCGTAATTGTAATTTTTTGACAAATTATTTCAGAAGCCTTTTCTGTCAGTTCTTGTTACAAAATGGCAAAAGAAAGATTTGGTAAAATTTTGTTGCCTTAAGTCGACGATGCTATTAAAAATGTGAAGCTAAAAAATACCGACCGTTCAGACAAATACGTATGAAAGCAGTTTACTGAGTTTTGCCTTGCACGAAGTTTCAAAATTGAGAAAACGACAACAGACGAGGATTTGTGCAATATTTTAAAAGACTGGGCATATATTATGCGAAAATCCGATGGAAGCGATTATAAAGAAGGTGTGGTCAAGCTTTTATGGAACAAAACGGCCAAAATGTTCCAGGAACTATATTTTAAAAAATATAATCGCCGCATAGATCCATTCAATGGCATGATTTTTCAAAGCGCCCGTTTTGCCCGAAATGCAAAACGAAAAGAGTTGCAGGCTGTACCTCGTGCACGAAAGGAGAGTTCCACAGCTTTGACGAGACAGGAAATAGAAAAAATGGCCTTTAGTTTGGATGAAAATACCCCAGATGGGCTTCAACGGAAATTTTTTCACATAGCTGCATCCGACCTAGCATGGAGGGGGAAATGAAGCGGTTTTTTTGCTATTGGAATATTTTAACGAGGAAAAATATAATAACGGGTCTAGTACCGGTTGTCTGGAATATAACCCAATATTTGCTAAAACGGAGCAAGGAAGAGCAAGTCGAACATGCGAAAGTAAAAGGCTTGTAAAAACCTTGTGAATTCGAATTTATGTCCAATACGATTATATTTTAAGCTAATGTACAAAAGAGGAGAAAACATTAAAACTAATCGATTATTTTTGACGGTCAATGAGAAATGGAAACAGAATGATAATTCCCTATGGTTTAAGAATTGTCCAGCAGGTATTAACATTATAAGAAACTGGACAAAAATGGGAGCAATCAACATCGGCCTAGATACTAAAACTAAAAAAATCACAAATCACTAATAGAGCTTCAACAGTAAGTACTCTTAGCGGTTCAGGCGCTAATCTCCAGGAAGTCATTAAAATAACGGGCCATAGTTCTATAAATTCTGTAACTCCCTATCTCCCAGCTCAGCGAGCAGCATCATATGAAGATTTCGTCTCAAATGAGAGCCGAAAATATACCGTCATCTACTTCTAATGCCAAAGCCCAAATTCAAACACCTCTAACCTATGATAATATTTCATCCAATAGTTCAAGTTTTCACTATAATAATTGTAATATTGTTATTAACAATAATTATTATAATAAAAATGTTTAAGATAAGAAGGATATAATATGTATTTTTTTTCGTTATATAATCTTTTGAATACAACTTGATGTTTCGGGATTACCTAATACTTTTACCTGACACACAACGCGGTGCCGACAACACTACTCATCCTTCGGAGTCGTAGTGTTGCCGGGTGACGCGTTTCGTATCAGGTAAAAGTATTATTCGGTAATCCCGAAACATCTTGTGGTATTACATTCGATAATCACTTTATAATTTTATATCATAGTATACAAAATAATATTTAAGTTTATTTACCGCAGCCGACGCGCCGACGCTATAGAGTAGTGTAAAAAAGAAAAGGTTTATTTTATGAATAAAAATCAAAGTAATACTGAGCCGTAATCCAGTCAGTAATACTATTGGTGTATAGGGTTTTCATAAAACTAGTAAAACTGAAGTTCTTAACAAGAAAATATTATCTGTAACAGCGTCGTCAAAAGCAAGCCTCCCCTAGACCCACGCCATGCTGATGTACAAATATGGACTTTACGTGAGCTAAACAATACCTAGAAACAAGTTGTAGCAATTTACGAAACAGAGCAGAGCACATTACTAATCCAAGAGGTCGATTTCTAAAAACATTATTGGAGATAGCACGTATACAGTTTGTTAAGCCCTTTCGTAGTAAATTTCACTTTATTGCCACTAGAAAGACAATTTAAAAGGTATTTAATAGTTGGTATGAGTTTCGTGAAATATAGAAGACTGACAAAACCCTGCAGCTATTAGGTCTGCACAAATGGTTTTTGAAGAGATTTGTTGTTTTTTTATACAGAATAAATGGACGATATTGCCGTTTGTGAATGATATATGGATAATAAACTACACTCAATGATGTTACGTTATATTTTTAATATAAAAGAATTTTAATAAAAAATGGAGGTACATATATATTATTATTGAGGACCTTAGACAAAATTCAAATGGACTATTTACTCAATTTTCTATTTTTGAAAAGATACAAATTTGGCATTAATTAACGTTGTGGTACCCCCGAAAAAATTTTTTACATTCGCTTTCCAGCAATCTTTCTGACTGGGTGAGATTTCAGAGGCCAAACTAGCTGGAGGCTGGCCTGAACTGAGCTCGATAAGAAATAAATCTTCAAATCTGACACTGATCTCATATCTTTTATTATCCTTTTTCTGATTGAATATTTCTCAATTTTTATAAGAGGGTTATAAGATTTTTTTTGTATTCAAAGATGAAGGGGAGAGTGGGCGAAGATGACGCACCTAAGAAAAACTATGGATTATCTTCTTTGTTTTATAATAAAAAAATGTCAAAATAGAAGCAATAGATATATAAATTATTTGTCAAAAATTATAGGTATCCCAATATTTCAAAATTTATCCGAGGTTAAAATTATTAAGCAGTTTTAAAAAAGATGTGCTGCGTCATATTTTCGGTGATGCGAGGATAAGATGACGCGCTTTGGATAACTGAAAAAGGATTATTTAGAACTCATAAACTAAACAGCATAATATAGTTTTATATTCAAACTAATCGTCAAATAAAACAAATCTGACCTTAGTTACTTAAAAACAAATCTTATATATTATATGTTTTAAAACATAAGCATTATGGATTACAAAGATCACAAACAAATCCTTCAGGAGAATCGCAACCGCTACATTCTTTATGAGCCCAATAACCGCAAACAGTGCACCTATACCAAAGTTCTTTATTTTTCCCAAAGTCTTCACAGATAACGCACTTATCTTGTTCAGAAATATCACTCATATCATCTAGTTCATCATCATTACATAACTGTTTTTCGTCAATACTGCTCACTTCACTATCACTGTCACTTTCCTTAGTAGCTTTTTTTAGTTTTTTGGATTTATTTTCTACCTTTTTCTGTTTTGGTTTTCCAATACTCCTCTTTGCTAGTTCAATTTTTTTTGCATCCTTTTTTTCTCTTTGTCTTCTAGTCCATTCTTCATTGGTGTGCTGGTTAATATCTCAGAATGCTGCTTTTCACGAACTTTTTTTCCTGATTGAATATTCGTTGACCGCGGTACTGGTAAGATCTCAGTAACGGGTGTTGATGTTGGCATAAAATAGAAATTTGCAGGCTCTCTGATTTTATGGCTTGTAGATGGTTGGGGGGAGTGTTGTTGATTGTCTTTATCTGTTATTCTCTTTGGCGGTGTTAATTGTTGGCATGGAGGTAAAACCTGTAAAGATTGGTATTCCATGCTAGAGTTCAAGTAGTCAGCTGGAGCAAAATCATTTTCTGTAAATTTCTCAGGATTCATGGGAAATATGCCGGCTGCAGAAAAACCAGATACTCCCTTTTCGACGTTAGCTACCTGTTCGTATGCTAGTTTAAAAATTTCTGCAACGTCATATGGATTCAATTTGTTGTCTTTGTCTGGACTCTGGATTTTCTTTTTTTAAAATAAATTGCACTGCCTACTATATGCATTTTTGAGAGGAGCAAAAAACGTAAGGTCAAGGGGTTGCAATCTGTGAGATGTATGAGGTGGAATACTGAGCATAACTATTCCATGGTTCTTGCAATAATTATAGATGGTTAGTGAAATGTGACTTGCATGGTTGTCCAAAATAAGCAACACAGGATTGTCAACAGTAGAAGCTACTTTGGCTTTAAAATGTTTAAGCCATATTATGAAGGTGTGGTCATTACTCCATCCATTTTTTGTACATGTATAAATTGATCCAGATGGTCCATTTCTTTCCAGCTGAGGGCTCATTCTAACCCTTGGAAAAATAAATAGGGGTGGCACAAAATTACCTGTCGCACTCACAGCACAGATAACAGTAATATTTTTGCCTCGTTCCCATGAAGAGATGGTACCAAATTGCTTAATCCCCGTCGGAGCAAGTCTTTTATTTACTTCTCTTGGAGTTGTAGAACACCCTGTTTCATCCACATTGTAGACACGATCAGGTCCAAAATTATATTTGTCTTGTACTTGTTCTAAATTAAGAAAAAATCTATCTACTTCCATTTTATTAAAAGCCGATAATCTATTCCCACTTGTCGCTTCTGGTTTTCTCAAAGAGAGACCTGGATTCCGTTTAAGAAAGCCTCTAAACCAGTCAGGTCCAGCCATGTTACTCTCACGATTAAAGTTGTGTTTTATCGCGTTAATTTCCGCGTACTTAAAAGCTGCTTGGCGTAGCTCCATGGCTGTTATTCCAAAAAATAACTTGGCTAGATTTTTGCAATGGTCAGCAAATTCCCTTTCCTGGTCCCTAGAAAATATGGGGGCTCGACCCAATGAATTAGATTTACATTCCTTTATTTTGTGTTTAATTTTCATTTTTCGTCTTAACGTGGCTTCATGAATTTTGAAATCCCTGGCTACAGCACGTACTTTTCCACCTTGTTCTATAGCAGTAATTGCGCTAAGAAGAGCTTCATTGGTATATCCTCTGCGATTTGTTTTTCTAGTGTATTTCGGCATCTGAAACAAAAAACTAAACTTTAAAATATATTTTCACATTGTAGGCTAAGATGACGCAGCGTCATCTTTACCTTTTGATTGTGCGTCATCTTTGCCAAACTTACATGCTACACTGAGAGAAATGCATTATAACCCTTATGAGAATTATTATAAACATCATAAGAATATTTAATACTATTTGGGACAGCAATACGTGCTAATAGCATATATACACCAGATATAGTTAAGACCAGTGCATAAGAGTAAATAGCTATGTTATACTGTTTATATGACATGGATTGTAACCATAAAGGTTTGTTCCATAGCGAATATAAAACATGCTTATACCCATTATACATTACTTGGAAATAAGTATAATCCAGTTTTATAATGGGTATAGCTGTTTAGTAGTTAATACAAAACAGTTTTATAATAGGTATAATGTGGTAGTATATCTTTGAAAAGATTACGAAAAGAAAATAGGTAAACATTACAAAGGTCTTTATTAAACTTGAACAAAAACAACACAAGGTAATTTCTCCTTAACGCTTACAAATACTAAGGAACAACAAAAAATCTGAAATCATAAATACAGCTTTTAGGTTACCAAAAATACTAAAAATAGTTATACACTTTATTATGTCGCTTAAAAATTGCTAAATACAGACGTTACAAAACTAAGACCCAAACCAAATATAAGTGAGTTAGAGTTATTATTATGAGCTAGTTTATCTCAAAATTCACAAAAATTATTTCGTTTCGTCCAATTTTATTTTAGTTGTATTCATATTATATATTTTGCAAAGAAAAATAAAATAAAATAAAATAGCTACTGATTAGGAATTGTTATTTGAGACTTAAAAATGCATTTATATAAACATTTAGGTTAACAATTTTACAAAATTAAAAGATATTTTGATTAATCATTAAAAACTATTTATAAGACTGGCAATCTTATTTTCTATAGCTATCAGTCATCAGTCTTATTATACGAAAGCAATGCCAAAGCTAATGTTTGTGAATTTTAAGATAAACCAACCACACATAAGTAATAATAGGTACTTACCCCCTTAAAATTGGGTTTGAGTTTTGCAAACTATAACATGATTATGTACAGTTGATTATGTTATCCATATTTTATTATTTTATACAATACATACAGAAAAAGTTTAGCCACTAAACACACAATCCGCGAAGCCCGGGGAATAAAGCAAATGGCCACCATGTCCCGTGAAAATGTTTGAAGTTTCCCCCACTCATCGCGAAACAGAAGTGTGTTGAATACCCGTTAATAAATATTTAATATGAACCACTATTTTAAATAATACCCCAAATAAAGCGTTTTATCGTTGGTATAATCCTAAAAACAGTTTTTTATTTCCAATAAGAATATTTTACTGAAACACATTCTTATAGTAACTGGCTTATATGTAGTATTATTCTGTCTTATTGTACGTATAAATAACGAGGTAGCAATTCTGTATGTTGTTTGTTAGTTAATTTTTTTATTGTAGTTAGAGATTGTTTAATAGTAATTATTAAAAATGTTGCTACTGATATAAGATAGTTCTTAACAATTCTGTTTAATTAGTCGATTTCCCTCTGTGTAGTTAAAGAATGTCGTTAAAAATATTATCTAATAAGATAATACTAATTTGGCTTATACATACTAAATCGCACATAACAAAAAGTATTCTTAGACAGGACGGTTCTTTTTACAAGCTAAAAAATAGTACTTACTGTATAAAATATTCCAAGCGTCTCTTATGAGCATAACACGTGTTCTCACTTTGATAGGTTTATCACGACTGGCGGTTGGCGAAGCGACTTTGAATATTGTTAGCGTGTTGTGTTTAGCGGTTAGACATACGAAACTTAACATATATACTTAAACTTCCATCAGTTAGTACGGAAAATCATGGTGCGTCATCTTATCAAGCGCGTCATCTTCGACCACTCTCCCCAACAACTTTTAGCAGTCGCAAAAATTGATCTGTGCTAAATTTTTATGTTTTACCAGCAACAGTCGGCGATGAGGTAACTTATCTTATAACATCAGAGATTCTCCCTTCTCCCTTCTCACCGCATCAGTTCTTCGTTACTGTCTGTCCAGATAATAAAGGTATCATCAACATATCTAAGCCAAAGTTTAGGTTTAATTTTGGCAGTGTCAATAGCTTGTGACTCAAACCATTCCATGTACAGGTTGGCCACAACTGGAGAGATAGAGAAAGAGCGAGATAAACCCATTGGAAGACCGTCATCCTGGCCATAGAACATATCCTTAACTTGAAAGTAAGAACTACATAGACAACACGCCAATAGTTCCATCACAAAATAAAGACAATGGAAGTCCGACAAGGTAGTTTTTTTAGGAAACCTAAATAACATGCAAGCTATTTTATTTGATCGATTTTCGACCTACTTATCTTATTTTACTTTTTATTATAGTTACTCTCGACTTATTACCAAGAGCATATCTATAACGTATAAGAAAATTTATCAAAGTTATACCGTGCGAGCAAGAATTATTTGCATCAAAGAGGGCCTTGCATCTAAGGACGTAATGCTTAGCCTTAGAGCTTAATACCTGTTGGGTGTCAGTAACTACCTGAATTAACAATTAACAAACCCGAACAATCAATCAGTTATTCCGTCATCTTTGACAGTCGTTACAAGTAATTTGATTCATCGCTAATTTTTCCAATTTCTTGAACAATTCACACAATGGGCTTTACCGAACAGCACAAAACATTCATGGTTGAAGCGTATTTTCGAAACGGGGTTAGAGTAAGTGAGTGGCAATACAATCCGGGTTTGTGCATGGACGATCATTGCCTGAAAAAAACCGTGGCTGTGTTTAGGGAAACAGGTTCTATACAATACAAAAAAGGAGCGGGAAGACCATCTGTAAGAACAGAAGAACTTGTTGCAAACGTTTGTGAAATAATGCAAAATACGCCAACAAATTGTATAAGACGCCTGTCCCAAGAAGTGGGAAGATCTTATGGAAAATGCAGGACTATTCTTAAGAAGCAGCTATATATTCTCACTTTGTTAAATTTTTTTCTTTTTCTTTCTGTATATTCTTACTTGGTTAATTTTGTAAACAACAAAAATAAATTTGTATTTGTCTACTTATTTTATTACTCATTAGTTTGGCATATCATGTCATAATATGAATTTGACAAAATTTTAACCTAGATTTGGTTAGATAGATCCTCCCCATATCATTGTGATCTAAACCAAGCCCTACGTTTTTTAATCCAAGCCCTCTTTGATGCAAATAATTTTTGCTAGCACGGTACAACTTATCAGTGATTTTTCCTCCTAAAATTTTTTTTAAAGTTTAAGTTTAAAATAGAATTGGGAAACATGTGGATGATTAAATTGATGTTGTTGATGTATTGATTGAAGATATTATGACCTTGAAATTGTGACTCATTCTTGGATTAAATTGATAATGAATTTTCTGCTATGCTTTAACTTCCATCCATCATAGTTTTTTTTATATGTTTAGTACAAACAATTTCGGCGATAATAAGATAATAGAACATGATATTATATCTATTATTGTCAATGGATTTCTTAAAGATATAAAAAAACCCTATAATATTATCTGTATAGCGTATCTATTTCGAAAAAATATCCTTATAAATATTTTATGTCAATATTACAGCACCTTCTACCTATTGCTTTTAGCCCTAAACTCAAAACCCTACACAATTTTTGTTGTCCCGGATGGCATTAAATTTAAGAGGATTTTAAGGGTTTAGAATAAAGATATTTTAGTATTCTTCCCCTGTGCCCTATATAAGATAAAACAAAAGGAGTTGGAGAAATATGAACCAAAGGGGCGACGTTTTCTTTATGGCCAAATGTAAAATATCCACAACAAGATAAAAAGTTCGGCTAGAAAAAATAATGTATGTGCTTTACCGGGTGGTGCACTGTCAGACTGGTCATGGGATATCCCGTGTAAATTTTGCTATCCTCAAATATTAACTCCTCCGTTATAGTTACATCAAAATTGTGTTAGACGTTTTAAAGGTCCTTGTACCGTGCGAGCAAAAATTATTTGCATCAAAGAAGGCCTTGCATCTAAGGACGTAATGCTTAGCCGTAGAGCTTAATACCTGATGGGTGTCAGTAACTACCTGAATTAACAATCAATCAGTTATTCCGTCATCTTTAACAGTCGTTACAAGTAATTTGATTCATCGCTCATTTTTCCAATTTCTTGAACAAGTCACAAAATGGGCTTTACGGAACAACACAAAACATTCATGGTTGAAGCGTATTTTTGAAACGGGGTTAGAGTAAATGGTGAGTGGCAATATAATCCGGGTTTGTGCATGGACGATTTTCACGAACATTTTTCTATCGTTGCTTTGATTGCTGGGGATTTTTATCATTGCCTGAAAAGAACCGTGGCTGTATTTAGGGAAACAGGTTCTATACAACACAAAAAGGGAGCAGGAAGACCATCTGTAAAACCCAAAGAACTTGTTGCAAACGTTTGTGAAATAATGCAAAGTACGCCAACAAATTGTAAAAGACGCCTGTCAAATTTTTATTTATTTTATTTTTCTTTTTCTTTCTGTATATTCTTACTTTGTTAATTTTGTAAACAACAAAAATAAATTTGTAATTGTCATGTCATAAAATGAATTTGACAAAATTTTAACTTAGATTTGGTTAGATATATCGTTTCCATATCATTGTGATCTAAACCAAGCCCTACGTTTTTTAATCCAAGCCCTCTTTGATGCAAATAATTTTTGCTCGCACGGTATTTTTATAGTATGTCACATATTCCCTAATAATAAGCCGACGATATTGATTTTATTTAAATGTAAGTTAATAAAATAATAAACTAAAAAAAATAAGGCGCAATAACTAGTAGGTTGGCAATACACGTTGGTGATACTTTGCGACTGACTGCATGGCTAATTAGCCAAATGCTAATTAAACAAAAAAAAAATCACGTTGGCGCAAATGACGTTGAGAGTTACACCTTAATAGACTAGAAAATATTATAACGTATAATTGGCCATGTCTGAGGACAGATTGATAAACATAGCATAATATTGAATGTGAATATGCCTCTAATATTGATTTAAAATCTCTCATAGACAAACTAAAACTCTAAAGAATAGAACAATTATTTTGTAAAAATATTCAGTAGTATAAAGTATAACTAGATTAGGTAGTTTTATATGTATTTTTATTTACGAAACTGACAGTGTTTTTGTCCGTTTTGTTGTTTCTTAACTTGATTGTTATTATTCCTATTTAATTTTTTTAAATACATTTTTATACCATAAAATACCGTATATCTAATAATAATAATGGTTCTAAAAAAATCATAAAGCGCCCCTTTAAAAGTTTGCTACTCCCCTCCCCTCCCCCGTGGCTGCGCTACTGGTCTTTAGATATCTATTGAGATCTTTGGAATAAATTGATATTTTATTATTTGTTGACCACCTTCTTATTTACTTGTGCGGTTTATTTGCTTTATTAATGGCAATAAACAATTTATTTAAATAGCTATTTGAAATTCATCAATTGACCATTACTGGGGAAAAGTACAAGAATTCGCCCTAATTGCAATATTATGACTAATTTGTCTGGCAAACAATATTTACTACTATGAATAAAAGGTACCTAAGTGCGGATAATTTAGGTGACCCGGTAGGTACTTGATCAGTCAAAAGACTTTGATATCGTAAGGCGCATAGTTACTTCAGATATTAAAATGTTAATAATAACTAGCTAGAGTTTCAGAAATTTACCGCAAAGGATATGGTGATGATTGTGAATTAAATTTATGTGGCGTTCTTTTTTGGTTACTTTGAGAAAATGAATAGGTTTCAAATGGGAAACTTTGATGAAAGTTATCTTTCTAGAGGTCAGATAGCCTTTCTGCTGTAAGTATTTTAAATTTTAGGTAGTTAGCATTATTTGATTGTTATCCCTTTATTAACAAGAGTTTATTATTGTTTTTGCGAAACTATGGTACACTATTACAAGGGCGTAGATATTTTTTTCTTGAGGGCTTAAACCAAAAAAAAAAATCAAAATATTTTTTAAAGTTTTATTAATATCACACAAGACTACTCACCAAGGAAGGTGTCAAACAAAATATTAATTCCCAAACTTACCTAATATAACGAGAAAAAAAAACAAACAGGGTGGAATTTTCAACTAGGATAAATTCAAAATAAGAGAGCCTCTTTATTTGCTGAAAAAATACAGAACTACAGCTGCGTCTATTTTTAGTTTGTCATAATTTTTCGTATCTTCATGAAATTTAACCCTCTTTTGGGGGTAGAAACCGCCCTCAACTTTTTTTTTCAAATGTAAAGGTATGTATTGTGATAGCTTATTGGGAAGGGCATCATACAAAGGGAATACGACCCCCTATTTACTTTTGCATTTCGGTAATGTATACGCAATTTGTTTCATTGTAAAAGGTGTTGGAAATGTTGCCGATTTTGTTTCTTGACAAACTCCTAATCTATAGTAGATGATTTTGTTTCTTAACAAACCCCTAATCTATAGTAGATATAATTCTTGACATTATTTCCGGTATTATTTGGCGACTATCGTGTATAATTCGCCTAAGTTTTTTGGTTTTGTTACGTAAACTTTGGTGTTTGCAAACGTAAATAGTGGGTCCCTTTTTATACCCTTTTCAACAAGCTATCACAATAAATACCTTTACGTTTGAGAAAACCAGAGGGGTAAATTTCATGAGGCGAAAAAGTATGCCAAACTTAAAATAAACGCAGCAGTAGTTCTGTATTTTTTCAGCAATTTAAGAGGCTTTCTAATACTCAATTAATTCCAGTTACAAATTCCACCCTGTATTTAAGGGAGCCGTAGTATAATTAAAATGTTTTTCTATGCACAAAAAAATAATTGGAGTTGTAAATAACATAGTTTCGGGACTTCTTTGAATTTTTAAAATCATTTTAAAAGGATTTGGTAAATATTTTTACTTTTTAAAATATGCTCTAGTCGGTTCTTAACATCCATATTAATGATGATGATGTAATACTGTTGCTTTGTTCTACCGACAGGTGTATTTTCATTAATTTTTGCAAAATACCCAGTTTTTGAAAAAACGATAATAACTTAAAAACTGTTTAATTTAAACGTAGGATAGTAATCGTTTTTAAAATTGATTAACCAATCCAAAAATATCATAATATAATATAGGATGTTCTAATTTAAAAAAGTGGTTTGATTTGCCCTATATAATTCAAAATAATTTTAAATTGTTAACCTCTCTATAAATATATTTTAGAAAAAGTGGATGGGCTGGTATATTTCATTGTCGTTTATCGGCTATTTCTTTATATTTTTCGAATTATTTATTATGTGAAAGGTATTATGTGTACAACAGAAATGAATGTGATAGGTACCTGGTGGCCAAATAAAAATGGACGCCGACCATATCTCAAGAGTTACCACATTTATACATTTAATTACAAAATCGACCAAGAAAACTTACTAGAAACGATTTTCAAATTTCTAAATTTACCGCTAGAGGGAGTTCAACCTATGACTAAGTAGTAGATTATCGGTTTTTATTGATAATTTGTCAAATTAAAGTATAACAAAAATTAAGTGCTATATTCTTTAAAACATTAGTAAGGTACAATTTTGATTTAATACATTTTGCTGTAATTCGCAAAATAGACTGAGGGGAGAAGGGATATCTTATTTTGAAAAAAATACTAATAACTCCGGTTTGCCTTAATCAAATTTAGTCCTGTTTGAAAAATAAATTTTTAAAAATCTACATGCTTGGCGCTATGCCTCAACTAAATTACAACTAGTACCACCAATACTACTACTGTAGGAAAAATAATATGAAATCGGCTGCAAGGAAAAGACATTTTTACAAAAAACGTATTTAGCAACACATATGATTTTAAAAGGTTTACATAAAGTAATTTATATATATATTTAATAGGTATCTAAAATTGCCACTAGGAAGAATTTTGCAGCACAAATTATGGTAACAACCTAATTCTGTATCATTCAACTCTAGATCAAGTATCAATAGTGGGGACGTCGACTAGATTAAATAAGAAAATATTATTTTTAACAAAGCAGACCTTGAAACAAAACGTAAAAAGCTATCACTGAGAAAAAAAATAATATCCTTTACTAAAATAATTACTTTTCCAAACAAGATTCGCCACCAGGGAAGATAATAAATATAATATAAAGAATTAGAAATGCTTCAAACAGCATTCCTCGAGCTGAAATCGAGTCTAACCTGTTTGAAACGAAGGAAAAATTAATAAACCATATAGAAATTGAGAAAAGACATTTTAAGAACTTATACAGTGTGTCTACTTAAGTTGGAACCATATGGAAAACTTTTTTATTATTGGTTTTATGGAAAAAAGTTATTCTTCATAAAAAGTTCTGCATAGTCTAAGACTTAAAATATAACCTTCAGTTATCAAAATTTCCCAGTCATATACGAGGTATATCAGAAATTACGAATTTTGCTCAAGAGTAAAGTACCTACCTTTATTTTTGACAAAACAAAAGAATGTTATGAAGAAAAGTTATTTTGAATTAAAAGTTATATTTAAATATGCAATTACAGTTATTTAGCATAAAATTTAGGTTTTGTGATTATTTACGTTTTACATTTATAAATTACTTATATTTATCTCTTTTATCTGTTAAAAAAATTATAACCTTTCCATGTGTTACTGTTTTTGAAGAACCTTGCAATTTAAATACGTTATGAATGCATAATAATTATTTATTTTAGGAAAGGTTATCACTTTTTAACAGATAATAGAGATAAATACAAATAATTTATAATGTACAACCTAAATAATTACAAAACGTTGTCGGAGCGGAAGCCTACATTTTCCTTGAATGACTATGCATGAATATTTTTTAGGGAATCACTGTATAGACAATTTGGACTCGACTCTATACACAAGGGAGATCTCATAGAAGAAAAACTATTTAATAAATGTGTGGCACCAGAACAATATTTTGATTTGACTGCCAAATACTGCATCTATCTTCACGACGTGTTTGATCCAGAAGGCGCAGACCATCTAAGGAAAAAACATAAAATGAACGAATCAGCACAGAGAAGACCCGGTCAATAGTTCTCAAAATGGCAACAAGCAGTTGCAAATGTTTATTATTGAGTAGTTAATGAGTAATAATAATTATAACTTACTATTTAGTGAGTTTAAATACAAATATAAACTAACTTCTTAATTCAAGTATAGGTTAAAAGTTAGTACTTACATAATACAATTTTGAGTAAAGAAAAATTCATGAAAGTAATTTTTACTAGCTATGTTATGGTTAGTAGTTGTTTGTTAGTTGTTATTATCGTTATCGATGCTGTTAGGTACATTATGTCTACCAACATTCCTTTTCACATTATTTGAAACGTTTTTAAATGGAAATAGATTGGATTTTTTTAGAGTTAGAGTTGTAACTAATTAACTTTTTTCCCATAGAACTATTTGAGATAACAATTTGATACTATCAGGAAAAGGTAATGTTGATGGGAGGAATCGATTTCAATAAAAAAAAAAGAGTAGTGTTACATTTGAAAAAAAACATTCATTAAGTTACAGAAAAAACTAAAAATCTGGCAACGTCGCAATTGTCAATTTTTTATTCAATTTTTTAAATTATCCACCTGTACCAAAATTCATTGATTTAGCCTTGGTTGTTTTGAAGAAAATAAGCCGTTCCGGTTATTTCAACTAACCCTGTATACCTACTTACCGTATCCTAAATTAGAACCCATTGAAAATACAGTGTCACCAGTAAAGTCCGCATCATATGGGATTTTTTTTCATTAAGAGCATTATTCAAAATACGACTTTGGCATCAAGTTCTGCTTCGATTGAGATGAAAATTAAGCAAAAAAATAGTAGTCACGTGATTCGCATTATCTGTCAAATTTTAATTTTTTCCAAAAAATAATTTAAAACTGGGGTTATTTCTGAAAATATTAAAAAAGTTATTAAAAAAAGTTTTTTTTAATGCAGTTTCTAGCCCACATGCCAAATTTCAGCTGCATACGATCATTTTGATTTTTGTACCTATATTTTGTAAATTGCACCACTTTTGCAAAATAAGACTCAACGCAACCTACATAAAACTTCTCAGTTTTGACAAGGCTTTATTTCAGATACATTTTCTTTAAAGTAGCTCCATATTAAATGTGTGTTTTTCTACAAAATCAAAATTGGGCTATTAAAATTTGGTCGCATGTGATACAAAGTTTATTTGTTTTTGACCCTGTATAGGGTAACTTTATAAAATAAGTATTTTTGAAAACGTAGTTTGTGTCTGAAAGTAATACATCTTAGTATTAAGACAAAAAATAACACAGTCTCTTCAATAAAGTGTTTTTCAAGTAGAAAATAAATTTTATTTTAACAACGTAAAGTAAATCTATTTTCAACGATTAAATTTAAAACCCCTATATTATAATTTATTATTAAGTTATGTTAATAACGTTATAACGTTAACGTGTATTACTTTCAGACAGAAACTACGTTTTCAAAAATACTTATTTTATGCAGTTACCTTATACAGGGTCAAAAACAAATAAACTTTGCATCACATGCGACCAAATTTTTATAGGCCAATTTTGATTTTGTAGAAAAACACACATTTAATATGGCGCTACTTTAAAGAAAATGTATCTGAAATAAAGCCTCGTCAAAACTGAGAAGTTTTATGTAGGTTGCGCTGAGTCTTATTTTGCAAAAGTGGTGCAATTTACAAAATATGGGTAAAAAAACAAAATTATCTCATGCAGCTGAAATTTTGCATGTGGGCTAGAAACTGCATTAAAAAAACTTTTTTTTATAACTTTTTTCGATATTTTCAGAAATAACCCCACTTTTGAAATATTTTTTGGAAAAAATTAAAATTTGACTGATAATGCAAATCACGTGACTCCTTTTTTTTTGCTTAATTTTCATTTAGATCGAAGCAGAACTTGATGCCAAAGTCAAATTTTGAATGAAGCTATTAATAAAAAAAAATCCTATATGATGCGGGCTACAGTTACTGGTGACACTGTCTATCCCAATAATCATAGAATATCGCAAACCTTTCCTAGAAACAATTGCAGGGAGACGCATATACTTAGTACGTCATCCCATTAATCGAGCAATTATTTTATTGGCCAGTAGTGCGACCAACTATGATGGTATCTTTGTTTTGAAATTAAATAAAAAAGAACAGGAGACAGGTTCGAGATATTATTCAGATAGCTGATGTAGGAGGGTCGATCTTTAGCCCAATCTCTAGGACTGATCGTTTTGTTTGTGATCCTTAAACAATTAGAAAATAAGCAATATGTAATAGACAATTAACAGGTAATAAGAAATAAAAATATAAATTTATGATGGCTTAATACAGTATTGTGGCATAATGGTTGACTGTCAATAAATCTTCTTTTAACTTTTCGTTTTGTCAGAACAGGTTATTTTGGTGTTTTGTTGTTTTTTACGATTGTCGAATAATATGACTATTTTTGTAAGCTCATCCGTTGTCACAAAGTAATTGTTAAAATTAAATTAAAAATTCCTCTCAAACCAACAAACGTGAAAATATTTATTAAAATATTCTATACAGTTTTTGATTGGCCAGAAGAAACTTGCAACAGCAAATCCATAATTCGATATCATTAATTTTGTTTCTTGTTGCTTGTTCTTAAAACTTAATTATGTCGCGATTGACTTGTTTCTTGGTATCAAATCTTATTTGTGTTGGTTATTGCTTATCGCATATTGCAAATTTTTGAACTGTGTCTTGGCCTTTATGCGATTCGATACAAATCAAAATTTAGTGTAAAAGCCCGGTATTAGCAGTGACGACAGCACGAGCTCTTCAAAAACAACAAGAAATAACATGGATCGACAATTTTTATCTTATACTGTTACCTTCTTTTAATTCCTGATTATATTGGAATAATCCAAAGATTATAATTTTCAAAGGCATGGAAACGTTTTAGACAGATTTATAATTTTAGTTATAAAATGCCTGCCCCAGGTTCTTTTCAACTAACATTTTAACGTCGCACCGACGTTTTATTTTTTAACCTGACGTCGGAAATATACGTCGATTTGACCTAGAGACGACCAGCATTTGCACCAATTTGGTGAACAAAATAAGGGTCGTAAGGACGTCAGTTTATGACTTCCGCACATTATAAGTTACGGATTACAGTAAAAAAAGTCATTTTTGGGTAGCATTTTTCTACTGTTTTTTACCACAAGTGTGGCACATGGCAATGTCTTTATTTGACTAATCCGCACGGTTAAACATACTAGATTGCTAACAAATATGACTAACTGACATTTTGTTGGTCGTTTAAATAAAATAATATAATGGCTGCTAGATGTGGCCATATATAGACAATGACTAGCAGTAGTAGTAGTATAGTAAGTAAGTAGCAGTAGTAACATGTTTTATTTAGCACAAAGCTACAATTAAATATTTTTTAATACATTTTCTAAACACATTTTTATAGATTTATTTTTAAATTTTAAAACGCAACCTTCTTTTAACAAAAACAGACAGAAAAGTCAAACATTTTGTAAATTGTATCAAATATTGCGTATCATTTTGTTTTTTAATTAAATGTAATTTTAAAGTTTGTTTTTTAAACAGTTTTAATGATTTTTGAGATTTAATAGAATTTTCCAAATTATTATATTCTATCAAACCTTTATTTTAAATAGATTTATAAGCTAATGTTGAGACACTCTAGCCACATAAAAATTTTGATTAGTTCTTGTTTTATTATTATTATGGTCATAATTAAAAGAACAACATACTACATACTAAATAAAAAATTAAATTTCTGACGTTCAACCAATCTAAATTTTTCAACATAAAATTAATTTTTCTATAATTGTCACAATTTAAAATGCAATGCGCATTCTATAATCATAAGCTTATAGAATAAACTTGTTTAGAATGTTTCGATCGCTTAAAAGTGAAACGCAATGTACCTACTTTACTCTTTAAAAGTCGGCAAAAAAGGCCCTTATAAACTGAGCGCCATTTCATTAACCAAATTAATGAAATAATAATGATATATACTTTGTTTACATGAAATTGAAAAGAATAGAATACAAAAAATGCAAAATTCCTGCTGTAGACTGATTTACGGAAGAAGAAAACGCGAGCATATTACCCATAAAATAAATGAGTGCAAATGGCTTAATATGAGAAAAAGATGTAATTTTCATCTGGGTAATTTTATTCATAAAGTTCTTGGAGAATACATAAAAAAAATTAAAAAAGGGGTTCGTTTTCAGAGACAACATTCACAACAGAAATATCAGATACAAGAACAGTTTTACCATACCCCAATATAAAACATCATTATTTCAAAGAAGTTTCACTTATAATGCTATAAAATTTTATAACTCAATTCCAAACGAATTTAAGTTGTATAATATTAATAAGTTTAAGTTTAAGCTTCGTGCGTACCTATTCAATAAGCAATAATACATTAATTTATTGTTTTACCACTTTTGCTGCCCGGGACCGCGCCTATGGGACGGAATCGTTTTCCATTTTTGTCGTTAATTTAGTTACACCATTAGTTTATAATAAATGTCATATTTATCAGACCAATCCATCCGCTGCTATGCATTACACTATTTTTTTTTATATTAGTATATTTCAAGACGACTACATTCTCAGTGTAGTGGTTGAGTTGGAGTAGCCCTGTTAGCTAGACTTCGCCACTCTGAGTTCATCATTGGAAAGTTTAGACAATTCTGCATCATTTTGGTTTAAGGCTCATTGGCGTACCGACCTTGATAAGAGTGGAAGAAGCTATTGAAAGTGTAAACATAAAATCGCTATAACTTCTAAACGACTTATTCCATTTTACTAAATTTAAGCTTGTTTGGAAGGAGAAAATAAGCGTCTTCAATTGCCGTATCCAACAGTACACGATAGTGTTTAATAAAATTGCTAGAGGGCGCAATTTGTAATAATAACAGTTTTTTCGATATTATCCCGAAAATTCAAATCATACGGTATAAGTATGACATCATAATCGAAAAGTAGATGAAATTTGCAAGAAAAGATGTGAAGACCGCAGTTCGATATCTTTGTTCGTTTCAGAGTTATTGCCAAAACAATAATTTTTTATACAAATTGCGCCCTCTAGCAATTTTATTAGAAACTATCTTGTACCATTGGATACGACAATTGAAGGTACTTATCTTTTTCTTCCAAACAAGCTTAAATTTAGTAAAATCGGTTAAGTCGTTTAAAGTTACAGCGATTTTAATGTTTACACTTTTAGTTGATAAGAGAGAAGCTATTGAGAGTGTAAACATTAAAATCGCTGTAACTTCTAAACGACTTATCCGATTTTACTAAATTTAAGCTTGTTTGGAAGTACCTTCAATTGTCGTATCTAATGGTTCACGATATTTTCTAATAAAATTGCTAGAGGGCGCAATTTGTAGTAAAAATTATTGTTTTGGCAATAACTCTGAAACGAACAAATATATCGAACTGCGGTCTATACATCTTTTCTTGCAAATTTCATCTTCTTTTCGATTATGATGTCATAGTTATACCGTATGATTTGAATTTTCTGGATAAAATCGGAAAAACTGTTATTATTACAAATTGCGCCCTCTCGCAATTTTATTAAACACTATCGTGTACTGTTGGATACGGCAATTGAAGATACTTATTTTCCCTTCCAAACAAGCTTAAATTTAGTAAAATAGAATAAGTCGTTTAGAAGTTACAGTGATTTTAATGTTTACACTTTCAATAGCTTCTCCCACTCTTATCAAGGTCGGTACGCCAATGAGCCTTAAACCAAAATGATGCAGAATTGTCTAAGCTTTCCAATGATGTGATCAGAGTTATACCTTAATATGGGAATTTTCGGAGAAATTTAGAATTAAAAAAAAACATTTTTAATTGTGCCCCCTTGCGGCGAAATGAGGAACTTAAAAGTAATTTCCAGCAATTTCTCTTGACCACTTTACTTATAAAAAAATCTTTCCGAAAGTTGTACGATTAATGGTTTCCGAGATAAAGCCGACGTCCTCGCTTATTTGACCACCTGGTACATATTATTTTCTGTTAATAAAAGTCTTTATTTTTTATTATTATTATTATTATTATTATTATTAATATTATTATTATTATTATTATTATTATTATTATTAATATTATTATTATTATTATTATTATTATTATTATTATTATTATTATTATTATTATTATTATTATTATTATTATATCCTGGATAAAGATGAAAACTTATATACATTTAAGTAGCATCTAAAACTAAAAATACGTAAAATAGATCAAATTAATAGGGGCAGTTTCCAGTATTTTATTTTATATTTTTCCAAGCATTTATTTTTTGTGTAACGAAAAACTTGGTCAAATACCTAGAACCGTACGGCTAAGCTAAATCATACTCCTAAAGACGACTGAAAGTACTGACCGCTCAAAACACGATGATTTAAATAAATAAGAACAATGGAATTCCAAAACTTATGTATCACTAATATGATCGTTATCAGAAACCTTCAAGCAAAAAAGAATTTTCAGTATTGTGTATAATATAACAGTTATTAATTATTTCATTTGATGTGAATATCATTCCACTAGCTTATATTATTATAGCACGAACCCAAAAACTGACTGGCACTTGACTACTTATAAAGAAGAATTTTATTCAATTTATCCTCCACCACTGCATTGATAGTCCACTTCAGGGACTCGCTGTGTCATTATAAGTCTGACCGGGTCGTTATCAGGAACAATCGCCCAGCGGCACTTGACCCGAATGTGGCCGGCGGTTTTGGCAAGGGTGTAAGTTTCCAAGTTGGGAGCAAAAAAGTGCAGCTCGTGAATCTACGATGTGTACTTGAATTTATACGGGGTGTATAAAGAAGTGTTACTGGTTTATTTTAACATGAGAGTAATTAATTTTAGTGGCTGCGGTGGTGGGGCAGGCTACCATCCTGCAGACAAAATTTTTGTTTACAGCTCGGCTGAGAAAATACATATATTTTTTTCTATTATAAAATGAGAAAAAAAATACAGTGCGAGCAAAAGTTATTTGCATCAAAGAGGGCTTGGATTAAAAAACGTGGGGCTTGGTTTAGATCACAATGATAAAGGGACGATATATCTAACCAAATGTAGGTTAAAATTTTGTCAAATTCATATTATGACATGATATGCCAAACTAATAAGTAATAAAATAAGTAGAAAAATACAAATTTATTTTTGTTGTTTACAAAATGAACCAAGTAAGAATATACAGAAAGAAAAAGAAAAATAATTACATAAATTGCTGAAATTGGCCACCTCCAAGCATAAATTCACACGTCTCTTCATATTTTCGAAAGTGTTGACCAGTATCTCTGGAGAAATGTTACCACATTCTTGGATAATCCTTTATTGTAATTGTTCTAAATTTGCAACTGGTGTTTTAAAAATAGTGTTCTTTAAATGAGGAAAAACGAAGTAATAGGTAATAAATTTAGCTGCTTCTTAAGAATAGTCCTGCATGTTCCATAAGATCTTCCCACTTCTTGAGACAGGCGTCTTATACAATTTGTTGGCGTATTTTGCATTATTTCACGACCGTTTGCAACAATTTCTTCTGTTCTTACAGATATGATCTTCCTGCTCCTTTTTTGTATTGTATAGAACCTGTTTGCCTAAACACAGCCATGGTTCTTTTCAGACAATGATAAAAATCCCTAGCTATAAAAGCAACATTAGGAAAATGTTCGTGAAAATCGTCCATGCACAAACCCGGATTGTATTGCCACTCATCATTTACTCTAACCCCGTTTCGAAAATACGCTTCAACCATGAATGTTTTGTGCTGTTCCGTAAATCCCATTGTGTGAATTGTTCAAGAAATTGGAAAAATTAGCGGTGAATCAAATTACTTGTAACGACTGTCAAAGATGACGGAATAACTGATTGATTGATAATTCAGGTAGTTACTGACACCCAACAGGTATTAAGCTCTACGGCTAAGCATTACGTCCTTAGATGCAAGGCCCTCTTTGATGCAAATAATTTTTGCTCGCACGGTATTAATAAACTTAAAAGAATAAAAACGGTTAGACCTTATTTTAGGGGATTGGTGTAATTCGACAGTAAAAAGAAGTTGTAAGAGGTAAAAACAGAACTATACAGGGTATCCGGAAACTTCGTTCGTATACTTTAAGGGGATATTCTACATATGAAAATATGAAAAAAAGTTCATATGAATGTAGGTCCTTAAATGACTTATAAGGAAGCTATGGCCGTCCAAAGGTGACCTCTAAAGATTAGTTTCTATTTTATATCTATGCAACCGCGTAAGGTACCGGTGTGCTTTTTGGCACACAAACTAATATTAACAATTGCTAATTTATGATATTGAGAGTTATTATGAAATTTAGTCAGGGACGTTCTTACGTTCTTCTTAGGTGGCTTAGTTTATTTATTCGTAATTTTTTTACACGACACATTTAAAAAATTTTACCCAAAAATTATAATTCCAGTGATTTTTCTACACAAAAAAGGTATTCTTAAAAAAAATTATTGGACCAATGGTTTAGGAGAAAAATCGATTTATTTAAATCATTGCATAAGCTATTATCGAATTGTGTTTAAACTAAAACGTCAAAGTAGTCTTATGACAAATACAAATTTGAAGTAAAAAAACATCAAGAAACCCATGGTTAGCGTTAAAATAAATTGACAATGACAATAATTAGGTCAAAACGTTGTTTTATTGTCATTTTTAAACAAAATAAATTAAGAGTTGTTGGTTTAACAAGAAAAATCTGAAAAAGTAGAAAAATACAACAAATGTTGAAAATGGTTTTCATTCATATCAATACAACCAACTAAACGATTTCTCATTGATGTTCGTACTCTTGCGAAAACTCCTTCCTTATTACGAATTTCCTCGCAACAATAAATAACACGTTGTTCCAATTGTTGTACATTTTCAACAGGTACTGAATATACCAGAGACTTCAGATATCCCCAAAGAAAGTAATCCAATGGATTGAGATCAGGTGAACGGGGAGGCCAGGCAATTGGCCCACCTTGGCCTATCCATCGGTCTGGATATGTTGGATTTAATGATCTCGAACCATTCTACTAAAATGAGGTGGAGCCCCATCGTGCATAAAATAGTTTGTAAGTCTTTGCTGGTACGGCACATCTTCAAGTAGAACAGGCAAAGAGTCTTGGAAAAAATCTAAATATTCGGGCCCATCTAAACGTTGAGGCATAATGTATGGTCCTATTAATCGATCGCCCAATATACCTGCCCAAACATTAATTGAAAATTTATTTTGAAATCGACTTTCGAAAATTGCATGGGGATTTTCTTCTGCCCATACATGGTTATTATGAAAATTTACGATGCCTTCACGGGTAATCCCTGCTTCGTCAGTAAACAAGACTTTATGTAGAAAAAAACGGTCTTGATATGACATTTTCTCTGCATCCACTGACAAAACTCTGCACGAGGAAGTAGGTCTTGAAGCTTAAGCGCCTGAACTCTTTGTATATGGTATGGATAAAGAAGTTGTTCATGCAAAATTTCCCATGTTGTACTCTTAGGGAGACCCTCTTGTAAGTCAATTATTCTTCTTGTGCTTATACCCGGATTGGCTGCAACGCATTCGAGCACTCTTTCTTCTGCTTGTGGAGTCCTAGTAGTAGTAGTAAATTAATGAATAATTTCTCACAAAGAATTTGACGGTTTGGAAAATATTCTTGATACAACCTGCGAGCTTCTCGAGCGCAACCATTAGCTTTGCCATACATAAAATGCAGCTAACTCAGCAAATGAATAACCTGCCATTTTTTAAAATTTGCACCTTAATTAATCAAAAACACTTTGCACTTGATCAATGATCACTACAATAAATCACAAAAACGTCATTGTCAATTTATTTTAACGCTAACCATTGGCTTCTTGATGTTTTTTTACTTCAAATTTGTATTTGCCATAAGACTACTTTGATGTTTTAGTTTAAACACAATTCGATAATAGTTTATGCAATGATTTAAATAAATCGATTTTTCTCCTAAATCATTGGTCCAATAATTTTTTTTAAGAATACCTTTTTTTGTGTAGAAAAATCACTGAAATTATAATTTTTGGGTAAAATTTTTTAGATGTGTCGTGTAAAAAAATTAGGAATAAATAAACTAAGCCAGACTAAGAACGTCCCTGACTAAATTTCATAATAACTATCAATATCATAAATTAGCAATTGTTACTATTAGTTTGTGTGCCAAAAAGCACACCGGCACCTTAAGCGGTTGCATAGATATAAAATAGAAACTAATCTTTAGAGGTCACCTTTAGACGGCCATAGCTTCCTTATAAGTCCTTTAAGGACCTACATTCATATAAACTTTTTTTCATATTTTCATATGTAGAATATCCCCTTAAAGTATACGAACGAAGTTTCCGGGCACCCTGTATAGGAAAGTAATTTAGAAGTAAAATTTTGAGAAAAAAAATCCTATTATGGTCTGCTTAAGGTTGGAGACAATGATGTTTTTTGAATGATAGAATAGTTTTGGAGTGGCATTGCCTTCATTGGTTTTAAAATCAATTCCAGTGATGGAAACTTACATCGAAAATTCTTTAAGTAAAAAAAATAAGATTGGTAATACTATTGTAAAATCAGTTCACAATAATACGCAAATAGAGATAATTACATCAACCTCTAAAGAAAATGTTGCTCCAAATATTTTAGCATCTACCTCGTATAATAGTGTTACAGAGAATAACGTTGCAAATTGCAATTTGAAAAAAGAAACTATTGCATATAACAACTAAGGAGCAACCAACAAAAATGAGTTAATAATGGATTCCTATTTCTGTTAGTTAGATAAATCCAATGGTAAACTCAGATTCAACCTAACTATGCTAAATCACCTTTAAAATCCCCTTAAAGTCAGGCAAATCAAACAAAACCAAATAAATCCAGAAAATAAAATTGCATATACATATTTCGAGCAAAAAGGAATAAATCCGTTTAGGTTAGTTTAGTTTAGCTTTAAAACATAAGAAAGACAAAAAAAACATATATCTACATTGAAATAAACAATTTCACATCATATTAGTAGAAAAAATAAATGTTTTAATTCTCAACTCAAGCAAAAACAGATAAATCCATTTTTATTATTGTTAATATCTTTTTGTTACTTATAAAATTGAAACTTAAATAGTGTGTAAGAGTGTAAGAGATCTACAGTATCATATCTTTCACGTAGGCTATATTTTTTTTGGTTAAATTTAAAAACCTGCTAATGGCACGTTTTTGGCAATTATCTCAAAACTTTATAAAATGAATTTATTAGGTTTTCCTTGGTTGCTCCTAAACTGTACATTCAACAATTGCACATTTATTGTAGAAAATAAATAGTTAATTATATCTCGTTGTTTAGTGTAAATTTAATTTTTATTTAAAGTGTAAAATTTCTTTAGTCGTAGAAAAAATACACTATATTAACTCGAGTGGAATGTCCATATCCACTCTTGTTGTAAAAACTACTATTTTTTAATGTAACGTCATTTTATTTTGCTTTGCTTTGTTTTACATTGTAACCAAACCAACCCATTTGAAATAAAGATCATAATTATAATTATTATTATTATTAATATTATTAAAAAACTAGGGTTGCCTTTTAAAAAGTTATCGATATCGTCATATCTCTAGATTGGGACACACGAGTTAATATTTTTTTAATAAAAAATACTACAACTTGAATTGTTAATGCCCGTGCCAAAGCATTTTTTCAAAAAAAAAACTACTGAGTTTATTCCAAGGTATACTAAATATCACGAATAGTCTCGTTTTAAAACAGATGACAGCGGTTATTTGTCATCGATCAGCTGATATTGGGACATAATAATATCCCTAGATTTGTAGCGGACCGTAATGAGCCCAAACACCGAGTTATAAACTGCGTTTTTGTTAGATTTAATTGTAAGTACCTACAATTATTATTCGTTTGACCAAAAATTTAGATACAGGTTAAAAATTTTTTTAACTCTTTTTCATTAGGGATCATCATTATTATTAATGTGTGCCTTGCTCGTTAGTTGATTTCATCGATAAGTAATAAGTTTTATTTAATCTGAACGCCGTTTTTGTCGAAAAGTTAGTTTGTAAAATTTTTGTTCTTAAAATGTTTGTTCCTTAAGGTTAGGTTTCTAATGTATAATTTTTGCATTTTACATTATCTAGATATCCTTTTCTGTTTCAAGAAAAATAAGTAGAAATTAAGTATTTCCCCGACTTAGGTAGGTAGGGGAGAGTTGGACAAAACCGGGTAGGTTGATAAAACCGGGTATCGCCTAGTTCTACCAAATGCCAAAACAGCTTTCCATATTATTAACCTTTAAAAAGCAGCTATTTAATTTTGAAGGAATTATTTTTATTATTGTTATTATTATTATTATTATTATTATTGTAGGTTATAGTAAGAAAAATTATGTTACTATAATAGTTAAAATAGCTAACCATATTAGTATGTAATAGGATAGCGAACAAATATATAATTCTATTTTCTGTGTCTACGTACCTTACATAAGTGAAATTATTATTTAATATTACTATTATTATTGTTTGTATGACAATAAAATTAAGTTTTTAACATAAAGTTAGCCTACATACAAGTTTAGAAATGGAACTGTATCAATAAATTGCATTTTAACAAACAAATTCCATAAAAACCACTTTTGGGTCTACGTACCTTACGTAAGTCAAAAACTGTTAAAGTAGGGTTTCCACTGACAGAAAAAATTAATCCCTGGCTAAACTAAAGCTTTTAACTTTATGTTAGCCTACATACAAATTTAGGAATGTAACTGTATCATAACCAACAAATTCTATAAAAACCGTATTTGGGTCTTCGTACCTTACGTTAAGCCAAAATCTGTTAAATTAGGGTTTCCATTGACAGAAAAATTAAATCCCTAGCTATATTGAAGCTTTTAACTTTATGTTAGCCCACATACAAGTTTAGAAATAATGTAATTGTATCATAACCAACAAATTCCATACAAACCACTTTTGGGTCTACGTACATTATGTAAGTCAAAAACTCAAGTAGGGTTTCCACCAGAAAAATTAAATCCCTGGCTATATTGAAACTTTTAACTTTATGTTAGCCCACATAGGTACAAGTTTAAAAATGTAACCTTACCATAGCCAACAAATTCTATAAAAACCATATTTGGGTCTATGTACATTACGTAAGTCATATATGGAGATTTTCTTGACAGTGAATGTAATAACTTGAATTCAATTAGTTTATGTTGAACTGTAGGTATTTTACCTATAGGTATAATCTGAACAAATAAAACAAAAAAAAAATCTGTTCTAAATATGAGTGACAGAATCCTATTTTAAGTTGTGTTTCAGTTAGTTTAGTATTTTTAAGGTTTGGATATTTATAATATTATAAACTTTTTAAATCTATTTTGACACTTTATCTTTAAACCATATAGAAATTCATGCTTATTATTACCTACCTTAAATTATAATAATTATAAAACAAAACTTTCAAAAGAAATTATTAGGTACCTATTACTTATTATTAAAGCGGTAGAACCGATGAGGCTATTGCATAAATTGTTTTAGAAGGTATCACATGTATAATTTTCAAGTCTGGTCCTGTAATTCATGCCAACTTATAAAAATTTAATAGACCAACATTGACAGAGTGTCACGTGACTTTGCCCCCATCTTGCGAGAGTATTCAAGATTTTTACTATACAAAGTCACACTGTATATAATTTTTAATACTTTTTTATCTTGCGAGGAAAGTAAAAATATTAAAATAGTTTCAAACATTTTTAAAATACCTAAAAATCATATATTTTTAGACGAAACTCCTTGTATATTATATTTTTATTTAAAACAGCGTTTACACTCTACATGCTCTACTTTAGATTAACTTTTTTAAAACGCTCTTAAAAATTTCTGCTTTAACTTTATATCCAATCCAGGAAATTGCTTTTTGGCAAACTAACAAGACACGTTTATTGATTTCGCTAGGTCAGTATTATTTAGCCAGCGGATTTCAATGGGTGTAAATGATCGAGAAATTAAATTTTCGGATAAAGACCGACGCAACGTGAGAAGAACTCAAATCAGGGTGTTTTCAGGTCAGAGGTTTAATTAAGTTTTACTTGACGGTAAATATTTAGTAGAATTTCCGCCATCATGGTCTTAGCTAACAGGTATTTCCACATTTTTGACCAAGGCAATATGGTTCATATTTTATAATTAAATAATGTACATTATTATTTATCACATTAGTGTGTAGCACTCGCCTTTGTCATATGGGAAATATACAGGGTGACTCGGATCTAAATGTACATACGTCACCAGGAGATAGTTGACACCTTAGAGGCTACTATTAGTAGGAATATCATCACTCGTTAGATACAGGGTGTTTTATAAGATTTGGCTCTTTTTGTTTTTGTCATATTTTTTAGCACCTGGTATAAAATGTTCATACTCGGTGAAAATATTTTGTATACTGGTCGCATTGAAACGCCATATGAAAAGTTTTGAAATTCAGGTTTGACAAAAAAATATTTATCTTTATGACGACAATAACAACACAAAAAATCAAAAAAATAATTATTTGAGAATATTTTCAATATATCAATATATTTTCTGAAATGAAGTAATAATGCGTTGCAAGAGCTGGTTCCGTGTATTAATTTCTTCTATATAAACTAAATTTTTCATACACCCCCAATAAAAGAGGTCTAATAGATTAATGTCCGGGGACGTTGCTGGCCAAGAATGGGGGCCCCCGCGATAAGTATATGGTATAAGTATTGTTTAGAACTTCTGAAACAGCTCTTGTATAATGTGGAGGAGCTCCTCGTGCTGGAAATAAATTTCCTCTTAAATAAACATTCTATTTTGGAGAAAATTTGGCCATACGTTTTCTAAAACGTGTAAATATTGGTTTCTATTTAACCTTCCTTCAAAGAAGTGTGGAC
Source organism: Polydrusus pterygomalis (assembly GCA_963969555.1). Lineage (NCBI taxonomy): Eukaryota > Metazoa > Arthropoda > Insecta > Coleoptera > Curculionidae > Polydrusus > Polydrusus pterygomalis. The sequence continues at coordinate 74,126,489 of OZ018375.1, forward strand.
CAATCAATTTACTATTAATTATTATACCCGCCCAAACATTTACTGAAAATCTATGTTGCGAGTGGGACCGCCTAATAGCATTTTTGGAAGGACCACATATTATGACCGTTTCTAGAATTATTGATACCATCTTTGGTAAACTGAGACTCATCGGTCCACACAGTTTGGTGTTCTCTTTGATGCCTTCTAATCCACTGACCAAAGATCAACCGGTTAGCATAATCACGTGGTTCTAATCTAATCTAAGGATGTAAGCTTTCCATCTGTATTATTAAATGCGTTCTTTTTGCGTAATATGCAGACGTCAAGTAATTTTCCTAGTGGCTGTTTTTGAATTTTCTTGTACTAAATTTTAAATGTTTTCTTCTTCTTGAACTGGGTATCTCACAGGCTGATCAATATTATTTTGTGTCGGAAAATACCCTTGTTCACAAACAAAAGAAAAAACCTCGGCAAATGTTTGATTGTTTGGATATCTTTTACCAGGAAACCTCATTCCATATTCTCGAGCAGGTTGTAACTGACTTTCTTTATTAATAATTCGTTGCCCACCAATATTTCGATATTCTGAGTTACTATGGAGTCAAAAGAAGTAAAAAACTAATATTCAAAAATCATGCGGTACGGCCATTTAAACCTTTCTGATACCTACCAATTTATTAAATTAATTAAATCGATTTTTTTACAAACTTTTGTAAGCCTCTATAAATAAACAAATATTATTGTTGTTGTTATGATTAGTATTATTATTGTGGTCATAAAAATATTATCAGGCATCATTAAGCCATAAATGTTCGACAATATTTAAGTAAAGTTTTTACAAACCGCTGAATAGGAAGAAGGGGTGACCGCCACGATCGCCGGACCTTCATCCTCTAGATTATTTCCTTTGGGGCCGCCTAGAAACCAAAGTTTATATAATAAAACCAAAAAATTTACAGGAACTTAGGCAACGACTTGTCAAGAAAAAAATAAACAACAATTCCAACAATTTTTACAAGAAAACAAATTGCGTCTACATTACCGAAACCTGCTAAAGGCGAAATTTTGAATATTTACAGACGGCCCTAAAACTAAAGAAGATATGGAAATATACGGCAAAAACCCAAAAATAGAATTAACAATCAACCTGGGAACTATATGACAACCATATTTCAAGCAGAGGTTCATACAATTGAAATGTGTGCAAGACTGCTGATAGATCGACGGTATGTACATAAGTCAATGAAGAAATTCTCTAACACTCAAGCTGCATTAAAAGCTCTTGAATCGAGATGGTGTACCTAAAAAACGGTGTGGAGCTGTCACGAAACACTATCCGAACTAAGCTTAACAACAAAATAACCCTAATATGGATACCGGGACATATGGGTCTGGAGGGTAATGAGGCTGCCGACAAGCTCGCTAAGAGAGGTGCAGCACTAAAATTCACAAGACCCGAGCCGGTAATAAGTATATCTCATGCAACGGCCAGGAAAACAATACTAGCTGAAGCAAAAAGCAAATGGGAGAGACACTGGTTAAATCTACCAGGTCTAACACACTCAAAAGCATTTATAAACAGCCATATAAACCAACAATTAACTGACAAACTACCAGGTCATGCCTTAAAGCACTAGTGGGATTGTACATCGGCCACTGCAGATTGCGACACCATGTGTATAAAATTGGAATAGCCCCAACTGATGAATGCCGGCTCTGCATGGAAGATGCAGAAACAGCAAAACACGTACTGTGCGTTTGCCCCGCAACAGGAAGAATCAGATTCGCCCTATTCGGCGAGGTGACTCTGCTGCCGGATGACATGAAAAACGTCTCTCCCAATACCATCATTAACTTCATCAAAAAGTTAGACCTATTGTGGGAAATATAAACAAGGTGTGAGCCACAATAGATCGCATGGTCGCAGTAGAGGGTTAGATGTAACCCACTCACTTTCAACCTAACCTAACCTAACATTACCGAAATGCAAAAGTAAATTATTTCCTTTGTTTATGCCTTTTCCAAAAAAAATATACTTTTACATTGAAAAAAAAGAGGAGTCCATTTCATGAAGACACGAAAAAAAATATGCCAAAGTAAAAATAAAAGCAGCTGTAGTTCTGTATATTATTATATCATTTAAGATTTTACTGGATGAAGGTGTGAAACTGATGCTTCAGTGTCAATGAGGCTAGTCGGTAAAGTACCTTATTTTTATCCTTCCGCGCATTTATTTTGTCAAAATGGAATTTTTTGGTTTTTTTGAAATATTGTTGTAAGTTTTTAAAAAGTCACCCTACCCTGTATATATTAGAGTTAGAATATAGGATTATGATAGATTATAGGATTTAATTTTAAGTTTGTAAACTGTCAACTAGATCACCTAGTAAGCGACAGTAGAGAGCCCCTTCCTTATGGCTACGCCACTGGGTACACCACGGGCAATAATTGCAACTTAAGATTAATATCTTTTCTTAACAACAAAAGAAAACCAGTGGAAACCGTAATATTTTATAAAGTTTTGGTTTATTGCAGGTGGATAAAACTTTACAAAGAAAGCTTATAAAAGTTCCATTGCTAGAAAACGCTTTTCTCATATTATAAAGAAATAACTTAAATTCTCAGGATATTGCTAAAACCAAACAGTTTTTTTTTTTATAATAGGTTTTATGGAGTTTACTGGAAAACACAATAAAGTAAAACAAATATTTTTTGTCGCAATTTTTCTGACTATATGCATCTGTCTCTACTAAATTTGTTTAAACTTAATATATTTTTGGAACCAGCTTTGGAAGATTCATTGGTTTTCTTGGAAAAGTGGCCTATCTAGGTGGGGCCCCACTCCCCTGGCCTCACAGTAGCGTCATTAAACCTAATTATACAATTAAAATATAAAAATTAGCATTCTTGTTCTTTTTTCTCTTATTTTTTTGCCATAAATGCGCTATCTACATTGGATGGTTTTGGCCTGGAAACTACTCGCATTTTCTTTAAAAGTTTCTTTCTGTCGTTTTTAAGTTTTGTCTACCTGTCTTCTCTGCTCTTCTCTCTCTCTCTTACGCCTGGGTTTACTGGCTGAATCGTTGATTGAATTAAATATAGGCTTCAGTATTTTACATATAAATTTTTAGTTATTAATATCATTTTTTGGGCTATACCACATAGGTACAATTTACTTCTACAATGTGATATCGGTTATATAATCGCGGTATAATCCAATTTATTTGTAATTAAAAGTACTATTTTATTGTATTTTCTTTTCGATAAATGAATAAATTGTGTTTGAATCTAAATTTGTAACTAAAAAACAGGTCCTAAAACTTTCTAATAAAAGAACCAGAAGTCCATAACTGACACTGAGTTTATGACATCACATAATAGTTTAAAAGTTGGTCAACTTTTTTTTGAAGTTTTCACTAAAAAAATATTAAATTATTAAATGATTTAAATTCATTAAAATAAATTATACCCGTATTATTTTAATAACATTAAAGATAATATTTGTTAAATAACTTTGGATAGACTGCATGAAAGTAAATAACATTACGCAAGTCGGTTTGGCTTATTGGATTTTTTAAAAAACTTACTAATAATATACACTAATATAATCTAACATAAATAACTGACCACCTTAAATTTTCCATTCGATTTACTATATTGCGCCAGCCAACGCTCCACCCTGTATAAACGTTTTCGCATAATTACTTAGGTACAAAACAATCCACCATAATAAAGAGTTTCTTTTAGCAAAATATCGTTAAACTTTAAACAAGTATCAGTCAGTCATAAAAGTATCCTAGCTGTAAAGCTTTTCTTTTCAAGCGGCGGAAGCTGTTTTGGAAAAGTTTTTAGTTGTGGTTGGCTGAACTGATGGGATCCCCGGAAATGCGGAAGTCATTAGAGAAAGCTGCAAATTACTTTACGCTTCTGTTCCAAGGGCTGTTGTAGACATGTGGAGATGCGAACATATCTCTAAGAAAATTTATTTTATATTTGTTTTACCCTAAAGCTTATAAAATTCTATCAGTGGAAAGAGCATAATCATAACAAATCATAACTTCTGTGATATTTTAATGTAAAACTTTGTTTAAACAATATATTTTTTAGAAAAAAGAAAACAACAAAGTCTTTCTCCACAAGTTTATTAGAATAGCTAGGCGAACCTAGAATAATTCATAATAATTCGACATGTTTCGAGTGTAGAAACACTCATCATCAGGAAAACAATGTAAATAGTACAATGCCGATGTTGTTAGCAATAGAGAAAATAATAAGTGGGATTGAGCCGCTTTTAATGGTGTACATGAGGTGTAAAAAATTAATAGTCAGAAGATTGACAAGACTTCAGCACACTGAAAAGTCAAGGGCTAGTGCAAAGGCCCTGACTTGGGCAGAAAAATAAAGAGACAAGACAAGGCCTTTGCACTAGCCCTTGACTTTCCAGTATGCTGAACTCTTGTCGGTCTTCTGACTATTATATAGGTATGGTTTGGCCAAATGTCTTGGTTAAATTAATTATGAAACATTTGCAATATTTCGCGGCGCCTCGGGGTGGCGCGGAGGACTGTTTGGGAATCACTGAATTAATGTAGGTATTATGAGCAAATATTTGCTGTTTACCTACTTGTGTTTGAAAACACTTATATAAAAGAAATATTACTGATCCTAGTATACCTATACTTTAATATTATTTATTTATTTTATTCAAATAAGTTCTTGATAATGCTAATCAATTAAAATAATGTATCAAAAGAAAATAACTGTAGAACCTATCTTATTCTTATACTTTATAAAGGATCTAAAAATCTATCAATTTATTTAATTCTAGAGAAATGCTAAAAACGGTTAGTAGATTTCTTTTGTGGCCAAATGAGCCTCTTTTACGCTTTCCTTCGATCCTTATTGCCCTTAGTTCCGTTTCTTTTTCACACCCTTCCAATTATCGGTGCTGTCAATAAAAGGGAATCCAAATCTAACTTAAGGGGTAAATTTACTAATAGCCTGCCTTTTCTCGATTGGCAGGCTTGGGTTAAACCTACAATCCTCTTTGCGTTTCAAGGAGGCTTTTATTTCTCGTAATGTTTTTCACACTTCAGGTTTATTGTAAATTTAATATCCAGTAACTTTTAAGCCTATATTAGACAAATTAATTTATTTTTAGTTTACTGCTTCTGAAAAGGAATTTCCGAAATTTACTTTAATTACTATTCAACTAATTTGAACAACCATATTATTAAAATCAATGTGAACTAAGCGAAAACAAGGTTACTTTTATTTCCTCGGGAAAATTTAAATAAATAAAATAAATAAAATAAATAAAATAAATAAAATAAATAAAATAAATAAAATAAATAAAATAAATAAAATAAATAAAATAAATAAAATAAATAAAATAAATAAAATAAATAAAATAAATAAAATAAATAAAATAAATAAAATAAATAAAATAAATAAAATAAATAAAATAAATAAAATAAATAAAATAAATAAAATAAATAAAATAAAAAAATTAATAAAATATATAAAATATATAAAATAAATAAAGTAAATAAATTAAATAATTCCGTTATATTACAAAGAAAAGAAATGCGTAATAATGAGAAAAGAAGGTTTTTTTAAAGGTTTTTGCTGCCTCATGGCGCAGTCTAGCTGTAAATAGCTAGCCCACTGAACTAGACACAACGCAACACAACGAATTTAAAGATGAAAATATAATACTAAATTAGAATTTTAAATTAAAAATAATTATAAGTAGAACAACACCAACAAACACCGCAGTGAAGTTTCTTCCATTTTAATTATTAGTAAAAAGTTGTAATTTCTTCTGCTGATGATTATGGTAAGGTCAAAAACAATTAAACATTAGAATCACGTGATGTTAACAAATATATATTTTTTTAAATGAAAAATCCTCTTTCTGTTTGATAGAGAGTGACATTATAAGCAAAATTTGTTTTACCACATATCGCAAAACTCAATAACTCAATAATAAAGGAGATATTTACACTATATACCCTAAACAGTTTTATTCTAAAATATTACGTTCACCAGACGTTTAAACATTTATTGAAGTAATAACAAACCACCGATGTCAACGTATTGTCATGATTTGACACGCAAAACTAACCTAACCTCAAATTATTTAGTTGAAATCCATTCCGCTGACTTTAAGACGACACGTGTGGTTGATCTCAGTCTTCGGAAACGCCACCCCCCCCCCCCCCCCCCCACCCCATTTCTATTTCTATTTATATTTATAATATATTCATTTATATTTATATTTCCCCATTTTTCCTTTTTTTGGTATCATAGGCGGCCGCGTATCGTATTGGAAAAACAATACCTTCTACAGATCTCGAACTGGGTTGGTTACCCAATGTTTATGTTTAATATGGCAATTTCACTATAAAACTTGAAAAACTAAACCAGGAATTTCAGATTTAATAAAATAGACAAGAGAGATGCACTTATTATTTAATATGCATAAAAAAATCCATGCAAATGTAAAACCAACATAATAAACATAAAATGATAATATTTCAGTCACATGAAAATATTTTGGGATTAGCGTATACAAGGACAAGATGAGATTAAAAAAAAGGATTCTCTAGTGTTATAACTTTTATAAAGCAATTAATCAGATTTATTCCAAAATATTACGTTCAGCAGACGTTTAAACATTTATTGAAGTAAGAACAAACCACCGATGTCAACGTGTTGTCATGAATTGACACGCAAAACTAACCTAACCTCAAATTATTTAGTTGAAATCCATGCCGCTGACTTTAAGACGACACGTGTGGTGGATCTCACTCTGGAACCCCCCCCCCCCCCCCATGCCTGGATACGTCAAAGTACCTTTATGAACAGGCTTGGATATGATGTCTCACTCACTTCTTTAAAATCGAAAAGGCTATAGTTAGAACTATAGGACTGCGATGCCTTTTTGCATACATTGTTTGTACGCCACTGTAAGACACCTTGTATAAGGGTAAAAAAAATAATAACATGAAAACTCAACTGGAGACTAAAAAAGCTTAATATTTTAATAGACTAAATTTAAACCCATTTAGTAAATAAGGGCAATAGAGTTTTAATTGTAAATCATCAACAAGTTTTATGGAAACAGCGATTATTACCCTTGTCAAAAGAAAATTACATAACGTTATACCTACCCAATAATTAACATAATAATAGGTTAGGTTAGGTTAGAGTGGCAGACTTCTGGAATTGACCAAACAGTCACACGTAGTCTTATAGGACCGTTGTGGTACCACACATGTTCCGCGGAACCTATTGCATCAGCTTCCTGATGGTTAACACGATCGTAGAAGAATCTTGACAGCTCATTCAAACCAGCCACTGCTGTTAATAAACTTAGTAAGTTGACCCAGTTGCAGGCTGCTCACTTCCTCCAGATCATTAAAAAATGGTTCGCCCAGTGCATTGAACCTTCTTCTCGCGAGGCCGGGGCATTCACACAAGAAATGCTGAATACTTTCCTCCTCTTCCTCATCTCTGCAACTTCTGCAGAAGTCGTTAGTTGGTATTTGCATACGTTCAGCGTGTCTACCGAACAAGCAATGTCCGGTGATTACGGCAGTGATGTTTCTTAAGTCCTTCCGACTGTGCTATAATAGCGCTGCGGTTTTCCTATTATCAAGTAGGGGCCACAGTTGCCTGGAGATGCTACAAGTTGTAAGCACTGTCCATCTGCTTTACACAAGTTGTTTAGCTGCTCAATCTCAACATAATAATAAGTTAAAACAATAATATTAACTTGCACAAACATTTTAAACCAATGATGGTATGTGATCTTAAATTAGAACTTATTGAAAATAAATCCCAATAAAAAAAACCTTCCTAGAGTATCATAGAACTTCTCTAGCAACAATTATTGGAAGTATAAAGTTTGAACAAAACTTTTTACCAGTTTAACTGCCTTTTGTATTAGAGTTGAATCCGCTGGGATAGCGCTACGATGTATTAAAGGCTGTTTGACTTTTGCAAAATGACTTTTAGTACATAGTGCTGCTATCTGTGGAGTTGCTTGGGTTATAGCTGTCCGTAAAGTCCTAATAAGGACGAAACGGCCGCCATGGTCTACCTGCCCCAGGGTATACATTACGCTTGGATGCCTGTATAATCCAATACAAAAGACCGTTACACAGTTGTGCTCTATGCCAGTGGTTCCCAAATTTCGCAAAATCCCGGACCCCCGAAATCGGATTATAGTACATAACATGCGGACCCCCATGGCCAGTTAATCTTTAAAAGTACTAAAACAACCGTCTTGTAACTTATTTAAACAACATTTTATTTATCAATACAACGTATTTTCCTTAAAAACAATAATACATTTAAAACACAAAGATTATCTTTATTCTAGTGGTGAGTTATTTAGTTGTTTTTGTTTTATTTTCCCTTTGTGCTCCGTGGGTTCGCGGGCCCCCAAAAAATACGCCGCGGACCCCAAGGGGTCCGCGGACCACCAGGGGTCCGCGGACCACCATTTGGGAGCCACTGCTCTATGCCACTATTATGTTACTTTTAATAATTATTTTTCACGGACACAATAATTATCTACTAATAATAATGATCTATTATTTATAAAATAAACTAGATCATTTTATTACTAAAATATACTTATAAAACCCAAATTTACAAACTTTTTTTGTGTACAAATTGGTACAATCACAAACCCTCCTCGAATTCCTTTGCTGATGATAACATGAATATCTTAAAGGATATGAAGCAAACGATTTTACAGCAATTTTAACCCAATTAATTACTAAGGGATCAATTTTGGATCCTTGCTTAGGGGCTAACCGAACGACCGTCAATAAGAGAACAGAAACAGGATAGATAACAGCAACACTCCAATATAATATACATAAGGCCTAATATTAAATTGGATAATCTTGTATAGATCGTATTAATATTACATTACAAATATATTACCGTTTTCCTTTATTTGAGATTATATAAGGTGGATATAAGCCGATGGTGATAATTTCCATAATATCCTTTAAATGTACCTATACATAGCAACTAAAGTAAAATACCTTATGCTAACACTTAAGTGTCATGGAAATTGCAGAAGCAGCTGACTAATTAACTGAGAATATCATGTGAGTATTTTAAGGTTGGAGACAATGATGTTTCTTGAATGATGAAAGAGTTTTGGACTTCCATTGTCTTTATTTGTTTTAAATCACAACGTTTCAACTGGTAAGTATCTCCAGCCAAGTGAATACTAAATACGTAAAGTAACTACATGACTATTTATACTAGCTAGGTGCACTGAAGCATAACTGAGGTGGGTGCAGTCTTGCGTTCAGTTGGCACGCGATCTTATCCCAAGATTACATCTATCTAATAAGGGTTTCCAGACATTTCTTATGTCTAATGATAGTTTACTAAAGCAACCTGGGTTCTGGTAAATAGCAACAGCTTCTTTGAACTTTCTTTTCCTCCAGTGTGGTTCCTTATGTAGGATTTTAGCTTCTGACCACATGATATGGTGACAATGTTACCAGGCATGGTCACCTGCATCTGACTTTTCGGTCTCTCCTTTAAACGTATTGTTTTTGTGTTCTTTAATCCTTGTTTCTAGTGGTCTTAATGTCTCACCTATATAAGATTGGCCGAATTCGCAGGGGATCTGATAGACGCAGTTTTTCCTATCTTTTTGACTTGTAGGATTTGTCTTCGTCAGGTGGCTTCTGAGGGTGTCCCTCAAGTTGAATACGGTGTTGATGTTATATCGTTGTCCTAGTCTTCTTATTTTCTCAGATACTCCTATGACATACGGAATAACTCAATTATGCTTCAGTGCACCTACCTAGTATAAATAGTCCTGTAGTTACTTTACTTATTTAGTGTTCACCTGAAGACGACTGGAGATACTTACCAGTTGACACGTTGTGATTTAAAACAAATAAAGACAATGGAAGTCCAAAACTCTTTCATCATTTGAGAATATCATGTTTTACAAAAAGCTCAATAAATTAAAATTTTTGAAACATAGTTTATTTATTCAGAGTTTAAATTCCCCTTAAGAGATACACTTCCGCATATGAAGAAACAAGTCGTTAAAAATGCTATTACATTTTTCTTCTAGAAGATCGGCGTATGCAGTAACATGGCACAAGACCGGGTCTGTTCGTCAGGAAAGTCACTTTGGTCCTTTTCTTTATAATCTATATTAATGACATCGAACAATGAATTTATAAATACCAAATGATGGTTCATGCAGATGTCTTAAAAATGTATTATTTATTAAAACGTCTAAAGGATTGCCTAAAAATACAGCTAGACCTTAAGGGCTTTTCGGAAAATCTGTTACATGAGAGACATAGTGTAAGGATAGGTCTTTCAATATTTCTCATTTGCGTAGATCGTAGGTGCAGTTTCGGAGAAATTCGGTGACAGCGAAGGGCAAAAATTGGGTTTATTTTACATGAGTAAAATGCGTAATTATAAAAAATGCTGTGCTATGACATTTACTAAAAACTATACAACTATTGAGTGCTCCTACAAAATTAATAACAATACACTTGAAAACGGAACTCAAATAAAAGACTTATTGGCAATATTGGCACAAATTTAAAAACTCACTGTATAAAATGTGAAACATATTATGTTCTATAGTAAATTTTTTAATTCCTCGCGCAAGATGGATTACAAGTCATGTGACACTCTGGTCAATTCTGGTGTATATAGCTTTTATAAGTTGGTTTGAATTCCAGTACCGGACTTGAAAATTATACATGTTATACCTCCCAGAAGAATTACTGATGCAATTATCTTATCGGTTCTACAGCTGCCAAATAACACTAATAATTAAAAACAACAAAGTAGCGAAAAAGGGTGCAACTATCTTTTATATTGGAATACACAGGGATCCAAGTATAATATATACCCTGGATACCACTCATATGGCAACGCTGCATAAACCGATCTGTCTGAATTTTACTTCTCAGTTATAGTTGTGGAGGTACTTACCCCGCAAAATGTGTGTAAAGGGTAAGTGCGTGCACGTGAATCAACTACATGACCGAATGAAATGTTGGACAGTAACGAAGATGATGAAGAGTCAGTCAAATATGAAGAAAATATTTAGAAACAGTGGAAGATATATGTGAGGTAATTAGTGAAGCTTACGACGAGATAGATGAAATGCCGAGAAGCTTATCTCAATTATTTATTAGCAAATGGGTTTTAGTGAAGTTTGCCGGAAGAAAAAAATTAATAAAATATCATGTAGGAAACGTAATAGATATCAAAGATCAATCGCTAGAAATAAAGTTTTGTAAAAAAAGTGCATACTTTACAAAAAAATCTATATTTAAATTTCCTTTGGTTGACGACATTTCCATCGTGATAGAAACAGACGTTGTTAAGCTCCTGCCCGATCCAGCAATTGGTCGGCGAGGACAACCATCATTTCAAATACCGTTTAGCGGCTAAACAGTAATAGTTATTTACATTACTAGATGCGAAAGTTAATTTTTTGGTGCGAGGAGGTTTTTGAATTGCCGACGCAAAGCCGAGGTGATTTAATACCTCTGGCCACCAAAAAAGGCTTTCGCATCGTGTAATGTATTAAATTTTTTCTACTTCTGTTCTCTGATCAATATATTATAAAGTAATAAACTTTGATTTTATTCAAATTAAAATGATAAAATAAGTTTTTTTTCACCTGTAAAATAATCTGAGTACTGTCAGAGTCTGTCAGTTCGATTTTTTTGTCCTGGCACCGAAAGTAATACGTAACACAGCTAGCAATGCTACTTTCCATAGCTAGCAACGTATAATATTCAGGTAACTCGAATGTTTACTTTTGTTATCTGTCGTGTTGCTAGGGCCCGAAAGTTAACTTATCTATACAGTAGTAGAAAACATATATTTTTCTACTACTGTATAAATAAATTAACTTTCGGGCCCTAGCAACACGAAAGAAAATGAAAGTAAATGTTACAGTTACCTGAATATTATCCGTTGCTAGCTACGAAAGTAGGTTGTTAGCTACGAAAGTAATACTTCCGGTGCCAGGACAAGACAAAAAACGAACTGACAGACTCTGACCGTACTCAAATAACTAGTTATCAACAATACTCAAATAACTAGTTGCCATGGATTATTTTATAGGTGAAAAAAAAAATTATTTTATCGTTTTAATTTGAATAAAATCAAAGTTTATTACTTAATAATATATTGATCAGAGAACAGTAGTAGAAAAAATTTAATACATTACACGATTCGAAAGCCTTTTTTGGTGGTCGGAGGTATTAAATCACCTCGGTTTTGCCTCGGCAATTCAAAAACCTCCTCACACCAAAAAATTAATTTTCGCATCTAGTAATGTAAATAACTATTCTTTAGACTAGAGTTTATCACATCAATTATAATGAATTACTTATGTTTAACAATTTTGAGATCAAATAAATATGTTTTTTTGCCAATCCGTCTATTTAAACTTGACGAGTTCGTAAAATTTTTTTTAATAAACATATTTTTAACCAAAAAAAATATTTTATTCAAAAACGTATAATTTATCCAAACTCAGTTTGAGGACATTCCAATCATTCCATACGGCGGTAAACAGTCTCAAAGATACCGACCTCACAACCAGGGTTGTCAGATCTTTCTTCTTCAATTCTTTAAGTTTTTTTATTAAAAATGTTTCTTTTATATCAGTATTCAATTGTTAGTCAGTAACTTTCTTTGAAAGCTAGTTTGCAAATATACTTTAAACCGAGGAGTTTTGAGTGTGACAGAAAAAAATAACAAGCCATTCATTGTTATAATAATACATTATTTAGTCCTTAAGAAACAATATAACTGAAATCAAGACAAAAAGTGTTTTCAGAGTTCAAAAACAACTAATTAACAAACCCTTGTTTCTCGTATATACTTACATTGTGCTTACAAATCCGAAAATTTCGAAGAATTGGCAACAGCAAGGGATACAAGCGCCAGTTAAAGCGGCTGGGATAAGCTGAAGCGGTCTCCGACCCGTTCAACGATCGATTCTGTCAGACAGAGATAGGCCAGTGACCGCCGATGGCGTAGAAGAGACGAAGCTAAAATATACGTAATTTGGAACTTGTGGTAGTTCTGGTAAAAAAATTAAAGCATTTTCTGAGCAGTGTCGTGCCGTGTCAGGTTTATTTTTCTGATTTTAGTTTTGTGTATAGAATTTTCGAGTTACCTTATATTTATTATTTTAATATAATATGATTATATATACAGTGGGTTTATAAAGTGTAGTATGTACAAACACCTAATGTAAAATAAACTTATAAGTGTGTATACGCATTTTAATTATTTGTTTGGGACGCCTATGGTTAGAAAATTCCCACAGTTTAATGTCATTAAATTGACCTAAGAAACACTATACAAGTAAAACGTTCTTACCCATAGCTTAGTTATATATGCATTAAACACAAGTTTATCTCTAAATTCACACTTACCTCAATATTATGAGACCGCTAAACAAAAAATTAAATCCTATTTCTTCGAACTGAAATAAAAAAAAAATAGTAAATATTATGCGAGAAAATATTTTTCTGACGACAAGAAAAGTCCTTATACAATAAGCTTGCATTTTATCTAACGCGGTTAGATATTAAAATGCAGAATTAGATTGCAAAGTACTACTAAGAAATTAAAAGTCAATTATCTCAATAGGATGTAAGGATGTCACCACCTGCAGCCCAGTTTCGAACTCTTTTGTTCTCGTCAATACAGGGTAGGCGTTCATACCTTCGATCAGACAACTTTCGTAGTAAAAACATCATATCAACCTGTGTTTGTTCTATACTATAATCTTTTACGCCATCTCTTAGTAGTCCATACAATCTGAGCAGACACCCGTTTGGGTCTTGTATAATATATAATAAATATTGAGACAGTCTACTTAGTCAGGTAGTGGTAACATAAATATTATGCAAGAAAATATTTTTCTGACCACCTGAAAAAACCTTATACAAAAAGGTTGCATTTCATCTAACACAGTTAGATATATGGGAAGAAATAGTATTGTTTCCCGAAAATATTTAAGATACCCAGGAGTCTATTATATTTTCACCGTGTTAACTAGTGTATCGCACTTACCTCAACTGACCTTATCTTAGTTATGACCTTGCCTAAAATTAATATATTCATAAAACTTGGGCCTTCACCTGTTTTTCTCACTGGAAGCGTGTGCGTGTTTATAAATAATCACTAACTTTTAGAAATGATTATTTTATCAAAAAAAAAATAGTTTGTTGTGTGATTTAGAAATCCTTTCAAAAAAAATTACTTTGTCGGACTTCTATTGTCTTTATTTTGTTACTTAACACAACGTTTCGGTTAGTTAGTATCCTAACCGTTTTCAAGTGTAAACTAAATTATAATTCTAAGGCTACTGTCTTAAATACTATTCATGTGCAATGATGCTTGATGAATCCGCCTACGTGCTTATTGGAGTGTGAAGTTTGAGCTGTTGATTTTGGACAAGAAGAGGCTTCCAGATATTGGGGATATCTCTACTTGGTTTACTGAATATATGTGTATTTTGATTCATTAGAGCTGCTTCCTTGAATTTTCGTTTTCTCCAGTGCTGTTCCGTGTCCAAAGCCATGGCTTCTGACCACTGTATATTACTTTGGTTGGTCCACACATGTTCCGTTATACCTAATCTCGAAGTTTCACCTCTTTGAGTATGTTTCAGATGTTTTTTAACTCGTACGGGAAGAGGTATTTTTGTTTCTCGTGTACGATGTACGATTCACCACACTCGCAAGGGATTTGATAGATAGTTTCCATTTCTGGGGGGTTTTACTTTTGTAAAAAACCTTCTAAGCGTATTTCCGGATTTAAATGCTGTTTTGGTATTATAGTTTTTGGTTATCCTTCTAATATTTTCAGAAATCCCCATAAGGTATTGTAAGAAATGCTTGCTCCTCTCTCGCTTCTCTCTCTCTTTCTCGGATAGTATTTAAGACTTAAAATTATAATTTAGTTAACACTTAAAAACGGTTAGAGATACTAACTAACCAAAACGTTGTGTTAAGTAACAAAATAAAGACAAGGGAAGTCCGACAAAGTATTTTTTTTTGATATTACTTCATTGTCTACCACCTTCAAACAAACCCTAGAAATTCTTTGTTTTTTATATTTTCATAATGAAAAAATACTATACAAGAATCTTCTTTTTACCTTTAGTGAATCTCCTTTAAGTCGATATTAAACAGAGAAGTGCATTATTTATATCAAACAAGTCAAAACTAAAAACTTAAATTAGATGTTTCGGCTCATTTCTTAAAGTTATCCTTCTAATAAATTTCCCTAATTACAACCAAAAACCGAAAGTTAGTCTAAACTTCTTATACCGCAAACAGTTGGGCGTTATGATAAATAATTTCTTACAACAAAAGCAGCTTTGTTAAAAGACGCGAAAATTCATAAAGTTTTATTTATTATTCTAGGTTAGATAAAAGTTTTAAATGTTGCTTATTAAAGTTTCCCTTCCTAAAATGGAAATTGTTTCAGTGGAGTTTTCTGTTTGTGGTTGCCGGACTGGGAGACCCAGAAGTCATTACACAGGACTGCAAATTACTGGCCGTTCTGCCGACTGTTCTAATGGATGTTGTTGATATCTTTAGACATACCTATATTTTAGGAAAGTTTAATCCGCATTATGACAAAGATTAAGCCCTGAATCGGCGAGGACTGTCTTCATAATTAAGTTGAGTAAGAAGAGCGTATAAGATATGAGTTATAATTCGTCTTTAATATAGTATAAACCTAATTGTTCATTCATAAAAGGCCCTGAAAAGCTGATCCGTTATTATTTGAAACCTTATTGAAATCAGTAATAGGTGGAAGAAAGAACTTCTTGGGTTCTCCCTGCATGGTAACACTGTCCAACGCTGCACTTTTGTCGTCAGACTCGCATTGGCACGTCGAACAAAAACCTTGTTGTCTAACATTGATGGCAGACATCAATATTGGAAAAATGTCAAATAAAAAACATCGATGATCGTCAACAAGGGTTATTGTCGAAAGACATCGGTTAATGTCAAAAAACATCGGTTAGTGTTGACAAACATCGGTTATTGTCGAAAAAGATTTATGGTTTTCGAAAAGCATCGATGTTTTTAAAAAGGTCAACAAATAATAGGGCATTACAATACGAATAAGAATACCCTCCCTGACCGGGGCATTACAATTGCGAATACAAATATACTTCCTAACCGGAGTATTATAATTGCAAATACGAATACACTATTTGACAGTGTTCAATACAATTGCAAATAAGAATAAAATCCCCGACCGGGGCTTTGCAATTGCGAATACGAATATACTTCCTGACCAGAGCATTACAATTGCGAATACGAATATACTCCCAGACCGAAGTATCACAATTTCAAATACGAATACACTATCTGACAGGGATCAATACAATTTCAAATAAGAATAAACTCCCCGACCGGGGCATTGCAATTGCGAATACGAACATACTCCCTGACCGGGGCATTATAATTGCGAATACAAATATACTTCCTGACCGGAGTATTACAATTGCAAATACGAATACACTATCTGACAGGGTTCAATACAATTTCGAATAAGACCAAACTCCCCGACCGGGGTATTGCAATTGCGAATACGAATATACTCACTGACCCAAGCATTACAATTGCGAATAAGAATTAACTCCCCGACCAAGGCATTGCAATTGCAAATACGAATACATTCCCTGACCGGGGTCATTCCAATTGCGAATACGAATGTACTTCCTGACCAGAGCATTACAATTGCAAATAAGAATACACTCCCTGACCGGGTTTATTACAATTGCGAATAAGAATAATACTCCCTGACCGGAGCATTACAATTGCAAATACGAATACACTCCATGACCGAGGTCATTACAATTGCGAATAAGAATTCAGACCCGACCGGGGCATTATAATTGCGAATACGAATATACTCCCTGACCGGAGCATTACAATTGCAAATACGAATATACTCCCTGACCGGAGCATTACAATTGCAAATACGAATATGCTCCCTGACCGGGGTCATTACAATTGCGAATAAGAACAAAGTCCCCGACCCGGGCATTGCAATTGTGAATACGAATATACCCCCTGACCGGAGCATTGCAATTGCAAATACGAATACACTCCCTGACAGGGGGCATTACAATTGCGAATAAGAATAATACTCCCTGACCGGAGCATTACAATTGCAAATACGAATACACTCCATGACCGAGGTCATTAC
Source organism: Polydrusus pterygomalis (assembly GCA_963969555.1). Lineage (NCBI taxonomy): Eukaryota > Metazoa > Arthropoda > Insecta > Coleoptera > Curculionidae > Polydrusus > Polydrusus pterygomalis. The sequence goes on from OZ018375.1 coordinate 74,143,754, forward strand.
AATTGCGAATAAGAATTCAGACCCGACCGGGGCATTATAATTGCGAATACGAATATACTCCCTGACCGGAGCATTACAATTGCAAATACGAATATACTCCCTGACCGGAGCATTACAATTGCAAATACGAATATGTTCCCTGACCGGGGTCATTACAATTGCGAATAAGAACAAAGTCCCCGACCCGGGCATTGCAATTGTGAATACGAATATACCCCCTGACCGGAGCATTGCAATTGCAAATACGAATACACTCCCTGACAGGGGGCATTACAATTGCGAATAAGAATAAAGTCCCCAACCAGGGCATTACAGTTGCGATTACGAATATACTCCCTGACCGAAGCATTAAAACTGCGAATAAGAATAAACTTCCCGACAGGAGCATTACAATTGCAAATACGAATATACTCCCTGGCCGGAGCATTACAATTGCAAATACGAATACGCTCCCTGACCGGGGTCATTACAATTGCGAATAGGAATAAAGTCCCCGACCGGGGCATTACAATTGCGAATACGAATATACTCCCTGACCAGAGCATTACAATTGCGAATACGAATATACTCCCTGACCGGAGCATTACAATTGTAAATACGAATACACTCCCTGACCGGGGTCATTACAATTGCGAATACGAAGATACTCCCTGACCGGAGCATTACAATTGCAGATACGAATACACTCCCTGACCGGGGTCATTACAATTGCGAATAGGAATAAAGTCCCCGACCGGGGCATTATAATTGCGAAAATGAATATACCCCCTGACCGGAGCATTACAATTGCGAGTACGAATATACTCCCTGACCGGAGCATTACAATTGCAAATACGAATACGCTCCCTGACCGGGGTCATTACAATTGCGAATAAGAATAAAGTCCCGACCGGGGCATTATAATTGCGAATACGAATATTATTCCTGACGGGAGCATTACAATTGCAATTACGAATATACTCCCTGACCGGAGCATGACAATTGCAAATACGAATACACTCCCTGACCGGGGTCATTACAATTGCGATTAAGAATAAAGTCCCCTACCGGGGCATTACAACTGCGAATACGAATATACTCCCTGACCGAAGTATTACAATTGCGAATAAGAATAAACTCCCCGACCGGGGCATTGCAATTGCGAATACGAATTTACTCCCTGACCGGAGCATTACAACTGCGAATACAATTATACTCCCTGACCGGAGCATTACAATTGCAAATACGAATATGCTCCCTGACCGGGGTCATTACAATTGCGAATAAGAACAAAGTCTCCGACCCGGGCATTGCAATTGTGAATACGAATATACTTCCTGACCGGAGCATTACAATTGCAAATACGAATACACTCCCTGACAGGGGGCATTACAATTGCGAATAAGAATAAAGTCCCCAACCAGGGCATTACGTTGCGATTACGAATATACTCCCTGACCGAAGCATTGCAACTGCGAATAAGAATAAACTTCCCGACCGGGGCATTGCAATTGCGAATACGAATATACTCCCTGACCGATGCATTACAATTGCGAATAAGAATAAAGTCCCCGACCGGGGCATTACAATTGCGAATAAGAATAAACTCCCCGACCGGGGCATTGCAATTGCGAATACGAATACACTCCCTGGCCGGGGCCTAGGCCTCCCCTTTCACTGCCCACTCTTTTCTGTCCTGAGCGGCTGAATCCAGTTGGTCGTGATTCTCTTTATATCATCAGTCCAGGTGGTCTTCCCCTGCTTCGTTTGTCAGCTCGAGGTCTCCACTTCAGCAGCCTCTTTGTCCATCTTCGGTCCGTCCTTCGAGCCAGGTGTCCAGCCCAGTTCCATTTAAGTCTGACACAACGTGCAGCAACGTCAGTGATGCCAGTTCTTCGGCGTATGTCTTCATTTCTGATATTGGCTCTCAGCGACACGCCAAGCATTGATCTTTCCATTTTGCGCTGTGCTGTTTTAAGTTTGTTGGCAGATGCTATGGTTATATTATGTTATAAAATAGAATTTTATATTTTATGTTATAAATAGAATGACATGCTTTAATTTTAGTAAAAATACTTCGAATATGTGTTTATCGAGGTTCAATAACAAGAACTTTTGACGATCAAAAAATTTATCTGGCAATACTGATCTCGAACAAGTCGATCTTCGTCGTCGATGGAGTCCACCATGCGGTCGCCATATTGGAATGGATTTAAGTTAAATTAATCTGTCGGCTCGGCTAAATGGCCTTATTTAGCAGAATCAACAATTTTTTTATTTTTCTCAAAAATTTTAAATACAACAATTTATCTTTTTTAACTTAAGCAAAGAGAACAATAAATTAGAAGAATATCGGGTGTTTCTCAAAAGACGTTCACCCCTATAACTTTTTTATATTAATCGATATTAAAGTAAAATTTTGAGATAATGCATAAGAGATGAGTCTGCATTTATTGGCATAATTTTCAATTTATTAGCACTTCCGGTGTGACCGGAACTGACCTTGACTTTGGTATTTTAAATGGGACAACTTGTATATTTTTACTTATAGGGATTCAGCATAACATTCTGAGTAAAATGACACCTCACTTGTAATTTTTTGACTTGTTACATATCGCGCTACATCGCGATATGTTATACGGCGCTTCGGTGAAAATAATGTATGTATGTTGTCGCCGCCGCCGTGGCTTTCGGCTTCCTTACAGACATTGATAACAATAAACTGACAATCTTAGTGCTCCTTGACTATTCTAAAGCCTTTGACCTTATAAATCACCAACTATTGCTTGCTTTATTAGGTTATTTGGTGTTTTCTATGGATGCAACTAGCTTCTTTGCTGCTTACTTGACAGAAAGATTCCAAGCAGTAAGAATTGGTGGAAATTTGTCCGATTTTGCTCCTGTTCTTAATGGAGTCCCTCAAGGCTCGGTCCTGGGGCCTCGTTTATTTACCCTGTACACATCTCAATTTTATACTTATACTTCGTTATTGTCTTTCCCATTTTTACGCAGATGACGCGCAACTCTATTTGTCATTATTTATTAATGAAATACTTGCGTTCTGTAACCTAATTAATCGCGACCTCGAGGCCCTCTGCGATATATCTAACAAGTACGGTCTAACGTTCAATCCTTTAAAGTCACAAGTGATGTTATTTGGTAGAGCTGTTGCCCGTTCTAGATGCTTAGAAAATGTTAATATAATTCTTAGTAACGAAAAGCTTACCCTTACCGATGAAGCAAAGAATTTAGGCGATATTGTGGACTACAAACTTAAGTTTTCGAAACATGAAACTACTATCATTAAAAGAGCATTCTGCAATTTAAAACTAATATATTCAAATCGCCATTTACTTAATAAAAAATGTCGAACCATGCTCTGTGAAATGTTGGTCCTGTCGCACCTTAATTACGGAGATATAGTCTACGGCCCGAACTTGCTTAATGTAGATGCACGCAGGCTGCAGCTCGTTAAGAATTCCTGCATTAGGCTTGTGTGCGGTTTGAAAAGAAAATACCATGTTACTTATTCTCTCAAAAATATAGGCTGGCTAAATATGGAGAAGAGGAGACTTCTACACTGTTTAATATTCTATCATAAAAGTATTACCAATCAAAAACCTGCTTATTTATTTAAAAAACTGAAATTTAGAACCTCTGTCCATAATCTAAATGTAAGGTATCGAAATCTTTTAACTCCGCCACAACACAAAACCACCCAATTTCGTGGATCTTTTTCTTATAACGTCACCAAGCAATATAACCAGCTTTCTGAATCTCTAAAATCCTTGAATTTAGTCAACTTTAAACGAAAACTAAAACAGATGCTACTGAATTAAATATACTTTTCAATTAATAGGTTAAATAAGATACCTTTACTGTTAATATGCCATATTTAATGTTAATATGTTATATATGTATTTATATATTTTTTTTGTTAGTTATAATAAGCCTTTCCTTTTGATAGGAAATCTAAAATAGTTTTCTTAGACTACGAATTCCTCTTATTTTGGTATTTTGTTACTAATTATATTTATCTTTCTTTTTATTTACGCTGAAATTATACAGTATATACTGGGTTGAGTGTAAAAGCGCTGCTCACTGTTTAGACAGATGAGTGCGAACTCTGCCCTTGTGGGAAAATTGTATAACTCTGTATTTTTCTTTATTTGCCTTAATGATTATTGTATTACTCTTTTCCATAATAAAAACAATTATTATTATTATTATTATTATTATTACAATACTTCTTTAAATTAATGTTCTGTAAATTTAAATTATTTACAACAAAAAAAAATAGATGATGGTTCCATAAATGAAACAAATTTCAGTAAAATTTTAAGTGGGCTATGAAACAAAAAAAATGCAAGAAGGCTTTGATTTAAAATATGAAATAATACGTTTTAGTTTAAATGGGTTAAATTCACACGTCAAACGCTTCTTTGTTTAAGGTCGGTATTTTTACGCAGAACAAATTTTAAAGAAAGAAATTAAAATTTAACTTAATCAAACTTTGTCACGTACTATTTCATATTTTAAATTAAAGCTTTCTTCTTCCCTTTTTTTTGTTTCACAGCCCACTTAAAATATTACTGGAATTTGTTCCATTAATGTAACCATCCTCTAATATTTTTGTTGTAAGTAAATGCAATTTACAGAACATTAATTTAAAGCAGTGTTGCGTTGTTGATGGCTCTACAAACGACACAATGGTATGGTATTTGTCACTTCTTGCCTGCAAATACCGAATTAAAACGTCAGCTTTTTCTTATGGATCTCATTTTTTATATTATATTTTCCATATATTGGCTTGCCCTCTCACATATATTCTTCTTATTTGTTCTTCTTTTTGCTTGAGTTAAAAAAGATATGTTTTTGCATTTAACATTTTTGAGAAAAATAAGGAAATTGTTGGTTTTGCTAAATAGCGCCCTATATAGCTGTTCCACGTCGTTTTTATAAAATTGATGAAAAGAATCCTTATTTCGGGAATTGAAATTTGCTAAATTCCGATAAGCCAAACCAAAGTTGTAAATATTTTTGCATAGCAATATTTGTTTCCTCTTACCCCGCTTAAACAAAATGGTAGAGAAAAACTCGAAAACAAAAAGTTATCCAGAATTATCATTGGATTAAAAAAATGCTACCTTTGATACATGTTTACTATTAATATTATTATTATATTGAGAAAACCCGCTTTTTGTTTGGCCACATTAGTTACACCCCCTTGCGGTCAAACTAAAAGCCTAAAAATAATTTCCAGCAAATTCTCTTAGTCGCTTTTGTATTAAATATATTTTTTTTCCACAAGCCGTACGCTAAACAGTTCCAAGATACAGCCGGCGTCCTTTTTTAGTTGTACAACCGGTATGCATATAAAAAATATGCAAATAACAATAAATTATTGTATACAAACAAATTATGCACAAACAATTAAAATCATTCAAGGTGTTAAAGCAGTGATCTAGTAAATACTTTTTAACATATTTTTTGAATCGGATATTATCGTGGGCTCGGTACCGTCCTGGAATCTTATTATATAATTGACAGTTAAGAGAATTGTTTTTAAATCTAGTTAATCTTAATCGCTGAGCCACTATTCTGTCTCAGCTTTGAGTGTTATAGCTGTGAATATATGAATACCTAGTAAATTTATCCCTGCGGGAGTGAGCTCCAGTACAGTTTGAAAGTGTTTATATGAACATAGGATGACAGTGATCCCTATACCCTGCGTTAGCCATAAGTCTGACAGCTCTTTCTGGTAGTCGAAAGATCTGTTGTGCGTTTGTATAGTTTCCTCCTGGCATGTATGTAGTTTCAACCAACAACGATCAAACAACTGTAGAGCAAGCATTTCATTCGTAAACGTACCTCTCCGCTGAGCCTACAACACTGTTTACAATGACACTTACGGTAGACCGATAACAGATATGGTCAGGTTTTTCTCGCTATGTTGCCAAACTAAGAGATACCGAAAACACTCTCTTATTGATCATTGGGGCATGTTAAATTTTTTTTGTTACCTATATAAACATTTTACTCTATACTCTAAAACAAAATGGTGGGCGAACATCAAAATTAACTTGGTATGAAAATTGGTTCCTTCGTTTGGGATAAACGTATTTTAACAAATTGGTTCTTATTCGATAGAGTATTTCTTTCGCTATCCACTGATCTTCGGTTGTATCTTGCTTGAAGCTTGCTTTTCGTTCTAGAGGGAGTTTCCTGAAACATAAGGTGCTTAAAAACAAAATCAAATAGAATGATAAGATTATTTAATAAAAAAAATATTATTTAAAATTATTTAAGAAATGGAGAAGAGTAAAAGAAAGTTGTCCATAATTTTTCTTTTACTCTCTTCAATTTTCTGCCCAAGACAGGGTCTTTGCACTAGCCCTTGACTTTCCAGTATGCTGAGTCTTGTCGGTCGTCTGACTATTCATTTATTACATCTCGTGTACACTATTAAAAGCTCCATTACGGCTCAATCCCACTTACTATTTTCTCTATTGCTAACAACATCAGCATTGTACTATTTACTTTGTTTGCCTGATGATGAATTTTTCTACACTCGAAACATGTTGAATTGCAAGGCCGTAGCCAGGGGGGGGGGGGATCAAGGGGGATTGATCCCCCCCCGAAATAAAAAAAATATATTTATTTTAGACTTTTAATAAGTATTTAATGAGACTGCAGCTATATACATTGCGCCCGTCTCACTTTGTTGTTACACAACATAATAGTTAATCTTATTTACGGGCTACAATAGCTGCACATTGCCTTAATGGTCTGGCTTTCCTATACAGGGTGATTCAACAGTAAGCGGAGGCGTAATCCGTGCATAAAAATAAGGCAAAAAGTTTCTATTTTTCTATTAACATGGGTCCCAAAATGCTTCCTAACGGAGCTATGCCCCTTTGAATAGGACACCTGTTGTGGTAATGCAGATTATTTTTTATCAATAAACATACTCAAATCAGAAAATTTTCAAAGTCGATTTGCTAGTAAACGGGTACACTCTATCAAATTAAACTAAGAGTACCTTTTTTACGTAAAAAACTCTAGAATTTTATAATTTCTAAACAAAATCGCAATCCCCTAAAAACAAAAATGATATAATTAAGTATGACTTAATATAAGAGACATGTTAATTAGTAAAATAAATAGTTTATTGTTTATTTTGTCGACCGACCTTTCAAATTTCGAATTTCTTTTAAATTAAAAGAATGTTTTAAAAGTCTGGCATATTGCCGCAGATTAAGCTTTACGGTTATTTTACCCGAAAAAGGGCGTGGAACCTAAAAAATTTTCGCCTGCGGCGCAGTTCCCTTTCGCGCTCCCCCCCTAGAACAAAACCTAAATCCGCCACTGGAACAACACCCCCCCCGGCCTTGTATGAATTGTTATGAATTACTCTAGGTTCGCCTAGTTTTTTAATAAACTTGTGGAGAAAAACTTTGTGCTTTTCTTTTTCTATTTTCAATTGAATTTAAATCAGGACTTCTTGAGCACCAAGGCAGACATGTTACGATGTTTTATCTAAACCAGTTTTCTATATTTCTTGCAGTATGCACAGGGCAGTTATTCTGCTGAAATATAAAGTTATTTGCTTCAAAAACTATCGCGGCAGAAGGAAGAAAAACATTTTTCAAAATATGAAGATTTATATTAGGTACTGTTTAGTGTTCCACCAATATTCCAGCCTACAACTGCACCGTAAACACTTATCCATGTCCACTCATTAACGGAGAAACGTCCACTGGTTTGCTTTTGTTGAGTATACTTCTCATCATACCGGAAGTTTGGTGGTCTATATACTCGAATCCTTCCATTATATGTAGACTGAAAAGTTTTCTCATCGGTAAAGATAACATTTACAAAAACAAACATTTCCTGCTAAATATTGCATAGCAAACCCAATTCTTTGTTTCTTATCACTATTTTTTAAAAACGGTTTGGATATACTTAGTTGCTCGATTTCTTAATTCGGAACATTGTCTTACTCGGCGTTGCGCAGTTCTAGATGAAGCAGGAAATCCTGTTATGTGCATAGCGGATACTGCAGTTTCAAATGGATTTTGCCTTAAATACTCCACCGAATTTCGGTCTTCTTCATTTGATGATTTTCTATTATTTAAACCAGACCCAGTAGACCTTTCAAGTGTTTGATGATAGCGCCATTTTTTTACAATTCCTTGAAGAGTACCTATAGGTACTCTAAAATGATCAGCAACTTTTCCATAAGACCACCCTATTTCTACTAAACATATTATTCTTGCTTTTTCAAAAAATAAATGAGGCATTTTTAAATCAAATAAGATAATGACAGACAATACTTTGAACAGATATTATGATAACAATTAACACGTTACAAAGGTAATAAAGGTGCATTTTCAGTGTCACAGTTTAGTGTACGAAATTATCTGTCGTCAACTGTACTTGGAGCTTTTGCAGAATTATTTTTATGACGTCATTTAACGAGACTTTCGCGATACTAGGCGAGATAACATCTTGCGAGATGTTAGCGAGGTAAGATTTGGAAAAAGTTTTTTTAAAAAGTGCAAGATTTCTCGTGAATCACTACCTACTTGTGAAGATAAATCAATGTTTCGGGCTATTGAGAGACTGGAAATACTTAGGTATAGAAAATAGGGTGATGCAGTTACATTTTTATTTACTGAGCTACGTAGCAGAAAATCTTATTCTACGATGGCTGCCTGTATCTCCTCGCTGTTAAATGTTAACAACTTATTTAGCTTATTAGTGTGTGGTTACCGGTTCATTATTAGCAAGTTTGGCGTCCCGTCTGCTTGCATATTAGATAAAGAATCTTTAATGCTTTGAGTACAAAACTTTTCAATAAAAATAAAGAAGAATTTAATCAACGTAAATTCCAAATGGCCGAACGGCAAAGGAAATGAAACATTTTTCTTTCATCATTGAATCGAATAATTTGACTGGCTGAACCGACCACTCAGATTGCTAAACGTAATTATTATGAAGGTTAAGGAAAACTTTTCAAATAAATACAGCTTTGTAAGCTTTAATAACGCGCACAACCATCGAGCTGTGCGAAAGTTGCGTTTATCTCAAGTTTCCATCGTTGTTTGTCTAGTTTAATGGTCATATTTTATTTAAAAAATAATAATAAGTACTTTCGGAGATATTATTTTTATTCAAATTTTTTGCTATTAATTTGCAGTATTGTTACAGCTAGGTGATGGGTAATAGGTTAAAAGTGAGTGGGTTACAGCTAACCCTCCACTGCGACCATGCGGTCTATTGTGGCTCACACCTTATTTATATTTCCCCCAATACGTCTAACTTTTTGATGAAGTTAATGATGGTATTGGGAGAGACATTTTTCATGTCATTCGCCAAATAGGGCGAATCTGATTCTTCCAACTGCGGGGCAAGCGCACATTACGTGTTCTGCTGTTTCTGCATCTTCCATGCAAAGCCGGCATTCATCAGTTGGGGCTATTCCAATTTTATACATGTGGTGTCGCAGTCTGCAGTGGCCGGTGTACAATCCCACTAGTGCTTTAAGGCATGACCTATTGAGGAATTAATAGTAGTTTGTCAGTTAGCTGTTGGTTTATTTGGCTGTTTATAAATGCTTTTGAGTGTGTTAGACCTGGTAAATTTAACCAGTGTGTTTCCCATTTGCTTTTTGTTTCACCTATTATTGTTTTCTTGGCCGTAGCCGTATACTTATTATTGTCTCGGGTCCTGTGAATTTTAGTGCTGCACCTTTCTTGGCGAGCTTGTCGGCAGCCTCATTACCCTCCAGACCCATGTGTCGCGGTATCCATATTAAGGTTATTTTGTTGTTCAGACTAGTGCTGGGACATTTAAACGGACCATCGATGTTTACCATCGATGTTAACATCGAAAGCCAACATCGATGGCTTATAACATCGGTTGTAAAACATCGATGTTTTCCAAACATCGATATTTAATAATGTTGGGAATAACCGACGACCTATTTTAATAACCGACTTTCCTCGAATACTAAAAAAAAAGGTATCCGGTTCCATCACTCGAATTGTAACATTGCATTACACATCCAAAGGTAAACATCGATGTTTATGACCTCTAACATCGATGTCAAAAACATCGAACATCGGTAACAGAATATCGATGTTTCAAAAACATCGATGAACATCGCCCAAGTTCAGACTAAGTTCGGATAGTGTTTCGTGACAGCTCCACACCGTTTTTAAGGTACACCATCTCGATTCAAGAGCTTTTAATTCAGCTTGACTGTCGGAGAATATTGTTTACAGCTAACTTGCCCGAAATTATTAATCTCTTGTTAAAACTAAATTTAGAATAAATTGAAAAATTCTTGTCATGGAAGTTAGGTAGCAGTTAGTACTAATAGGACATTAATAATTTGGGCCTTACCCAAACAAAATTTATAATGACGGAAACTCGAACACTGGATACCGCACCTTCAACTAAGTGTTCATTGCGTAATAATGTCTAAATCTACCACTACATAGCAACAATAACTTCATTTTATATCAGCATACCTAGTCGAAATCACGTAATTCTCACCTCTAGAAATCACCTTATAGTTTTATATCTTCTTGGTGGGAAATTAAAAGTAACGTCAACCATCAAAACATTACTTGGTAATGGCAGTAACATTTAAGTAAGTGTAATAGTTGTAACATCGGTTTAATAACCTTTAATATATCGCGGAAATTAATTTAAATAATTTTAGTCTTTGTCGCCATGTAATTGCTACGTCGTAAGGAATATCAACAATTTTATTCATTATAAAGTTGCTATTTTTCTTAAAATCTACTATGAAGTAATCGTTACCCAATAATGATCTACTTCGTACAAGACCCTCTTGACAGCCAAGAGAAGAGCCTCTATTAATTAATATAAGTGTAGTTGGATTGCATCTTTATAGTTGCTCAATGAGAATAGTTTAAATGTTCTAGTCAAAATAACGTTTCGTCATTTTCTCACTGATGAGGGACAATACTGAAATAAAGCGAGACGGGAGCGAGATGAGAGCGAGATGAGAGCAAGACGAGAGTGAGACAAGAGCGAGACGAGAGCGAGACGAGAGCGAGACGAGAGCGAGACGAGAGCGAGACGAGAGCGAGACGAGAGCGAGACGAGAGCGAGACGAGAGCGAGACGAGAGCGAGACGAGAGCGAGACGAGAGCGAGACGAGAGCGAGACGAGAGCGAGACGAGAGCGAGACGAGAGCGAGACGAGAGCGAGACGAGAGCGAGACGAGAGCGAGACGAGAGCGAGACGACAGCGAGACGAGAGCGAGACGACAGCGAGACGAGAGCGAGACGAGAGCGAGACGAGAGCGAGGCGAGAACGAGACAAGAGCGAGACGAGAGCACAAGAGCGAGACGACAGCGAGTCGAGAGTGAGACAAGAGCGAGACGAGAGCGAGACGAGAGCCAGACAAGAGCGAGACAAAAGCGAGACGAAAGCAAGACAAGAGCAAGACAAGAGATTTTTCTGCGAGAATTTCGTGCTGCAAAATAAAAATTATGCGAAGACAAAAAATCTCACAAAATTTTCCCAATTACATTTGATGACTTGATTTTCGCCATGAACTCTGGACTAGTTACGACACTGGGCGTTATCTTAAATACAACGAAGACTATAAAAATGAGTTTCGTAGTAAACGGTCTATAGGTATCACGTTGGTTCTTTTCATCATACTGGTATTTTTTTTTATGTTTTAAGTACTTTTTAACTGGTGATGGATGTTGCTTGGTCGAAGCCATTTTGCACTCTAATGTTTTAAAAACTTCAACCGTGAAATTTTTTTTTGCTCTGTCTATATCCTTTCGTTACATATCAAATATACCGTGCAAGCAAACAAGATATGCATCAAAGAGGGCCTTGCATCTAAGGACGTAATGCTTAGCCGTAGAGCTTAATACCTGTTGGGTGTCAGTAACTACCTGAATTAACAATCAATCAGTTATTCCGTCATCTTTGACAGTCGTTACAAGTAATTTGATTCATCGCTAATTTTTCCAATTTCTTGAACAATTCACACAATGGGCTTTACGGAACACACAAAACATTCATGGTTGAAGCGTATTTTTGAAACGGGGTTAGAATAAATGGTGAGTGGCAATACAATCCGGGTTTGTGCATGGACGATTTTAACGAACATTTTCCTAACGTTGCCTTTATTGCTGGGGATTTTTATCATTGCCTGAAAAGAACCGTGGCTGTGTTTAGGGAAAGAGGTTCTATACAACACAAAAAAGGAGCAGGAAGAGCATCTGTAAGAACAGAAGAACTTGTTGCAAACGTTCGTGAAAAATGCAAAATACGCCAACAAATTGTATAAGACGCCTGTCCCAAGAAGTGGGAAGATTCCAAGAAATACAAGCCGCAGATTTTGAAAGACGCAGGAATTACTCTCAATGGTTTACCCAAAATTTATTGGAAAGAGGATGAGGTCTAATAAATAACCTGATATTTTTTTCGGATGAAGCCTGGTTTCACATCTCCTGTTATGTGAGTTCTCAGAATACACGCATGTGGAATAGTGAAAATCCCCATTTTTTTATAGAGTCCACATTGCACCCTCAAAAAATTGGAGCATAGCGGTGGCCAATGTCAGCAATTTATGTAATTCTTTTTCTTTTTCTTTCTGTACATTCTTACTTTGTTATTTTGCAAACAACAAAAATAAATTTGTATCTGTCTACTTATTTTATTACTCATTAGTTTGGCATATCATGTTATAATATGAATTTGACAAAATTTTCACCTAGATTTGGTTAGATATATCGTCCTCATATCATTGTGATCTAAACACCAAGCCCTACGTTTTTTAATTCAAGCCCTCTTTAATGCAAATAATTTTTGCTCCCACGGTATCTAAATATATTTTTTAAAGTACTTTTTAGCTAAGAAAATTCGGGTATTCGCTAGTATTCAGGTGCTGGGGCTGACTTTTTTTTTATTCTAAGCACATTACCGATTTTTTTCTGAGCGTTTTCGACAATGCTTTACTACGTTGGAAAATGCTTTGTGTATTTTTGGGTCAAAGATCCAAGCGAGTTTTTCCAGAATACATGGATAAAGATAACTTTGTATCTGCGGATATTTTATGTGTCACAAAGAAAGCGTGTTCTTTAAAGCGGTTTTATATTTTTTTGATATGTATATAATCCTCGCGTGGATAAACAGGTAAAAGAACGAAATAAAAAATATATGTGCTATGCTTTGGGACACAAACTACTGGATATTAAACATAATTTTTTTTCAGGTTGCATGCAAATAAAAGATTTCTTTATGTTAATACCTGTTCTGCTCTTGATAAAAATATTTTCGAAAACTAACTAATAATTTATACCAAAAAATACGGAGACAAAGAAATTTGCTTTATTTTTCTAGACCTATAAATATGTAAGTTGCTTGATTCGATTTGTTGTCATCAACTTGCCCAATAGTATATTATATTGTCATTAATATTTTCTGGATTTGCTATATAAAAAAGATAATGCCATTATTACCTGTAGAACAGAGAGCTATACCCAAATTACACCAGATTATGAGACAGGGTACCTGTAATAGATATTGCTGCGGAATTGACGAAATTAAGAGAAAATTCGGTTCTGGTAGGAGGAAGATCTGGACGGAGGATGAAGATGTTAACTTTCTAAAAGAAAATCCTTTTCAGACAGCCCTAAATTTAAAAAAGTTAACCAAGGAATTTTGGCGAATACTCCAGAAAAGCAAGACGTCGATTAGTAGCGTCAAATATTAGTAACAGATGTGATGTTTAACAAAAAAATGAAACAAATAGAGGAGAGTCGAATTTTGAAGCAAATATCTCAACCAGAATGATTTATGGGAAGGAGTAGTATTTCCTGATGGAAAATATTCCAATCGTGCAACAACGGCAAAATTCGTATACAGGGTGAGTCGGGAGGAACGGACCAAATTTCGGAAGTATATTATACACACGAAAACAATGTAAAAAAACCCATATGTTCTTATCCGATATTAATTTGTTTTCAAGTTATAGCGTAATTTCAATTTTTTTTCTACGTTCCAATTTTATCAAAATTTTCACTTAATTAGAGTATGCCATGCTCAAGACTCTAAACTATTTTACATCTATGTTGTCTTGACAATGTGTCTGTGTATTGTGGCAGTAATTAAACGTTTATTTTCAAGTTTTAGTGATTAAGGTGTTACAAAATGCAAAACACTTATTAAAATTTAGAATATGCAAATATGGTGTTTATTTATGGTTTCTGTAATGGAAATGCTACAGCTGCTGTTGATCAATATCGTCAACGGCATCCACATCACAGACATCCGACTAGAAACGTGTTTATTAGAGTTTTTACCAATTTGTGCGAGAATGGTAAGATTCAAAGTGCCAACATTACATCTGAACGAGTTACTCGACAAGGTTTAGGAGAAGTAGAAAATATTCTGGATTTAGAAGAAGAAAATGCAATGACCAGCTCACGAAGAATTGGTACTCAATTGGGCATTCCACAAAAAAGAGTATTAAACACACTCCACGAGCAAGGTTTATATCCATACCATGTACAGAGAGTACAGCACCTAAAACCGGAAAATTGTGCTAAACGTATTGAATTTTGTCGGTGGATCATCGTGTTGTATCGCGTATAGTTTTTACAGATGAAGCAACATTCACCCGTGACGGTAGTAATAATACTCGTAACTCTCATGTATGGTCAATCGAAAATCCCCACGCAACAGTTGAAAGTAATTTTCAACATAAGTTTCGGTTAACCTGTGGTGTGGTATGCTCGATAGCTATTTAAGTGACCCTTTCATTTTGGAGAATCGCCTTACAGGAGACAACTACCTAAATTTTTTACAACATAAGTTACAAGGACTACTAGAAGTTGTTCCTGTAAATATCAGAAGGCAAATGTATTACCAGCACGATGGAGCTCCTGCACATTTTGCTCGTCAGGTCAAGCAACATTTAGACGAAACATTTCCAGGGCGTTGGGTTGGTCGCGGTGGTCCTATTAATTGGCCTCCAAGATCTCCAGACCTCACAGCACTTGATTATTGTTTATGTGGCTGGTTTAAAAATGAAATGTACAAAGTAAAAGTAGACAGTCGGGATGCACTAATTCGACGTATTAGAAATACTGCAGCCAATTTTAAAGAATAAAGACATGAAACAATTAGAAAAGAGCAACGGGGGGGCCATCTTCGTAGACGAAGCAGAAAATGCTTAGAAGTCAATGGCGGTATTTTTGAACATTTATTAAAAGAACGCTATGATTAGGAAACCGTTAATATATTATAAACTTTTCTTTATTTGGTATTACGCTATAACTTGGAAACAAATGATTATCGAATAAGAACATATGGGTTTTTCAAACTGTTTTTGCGTGTATATTGCGCTCCTAATATTTGGTCTATTCCTCCCGACTCACCCTGTATATAGACCCAAAAACATGAGGTATAAGAAGAGTTATATACCAATTAAACTAATCAAATTGAATCGATTAACATTTGGGGTTGGATTAGTGCTATAGGGGCCCAAGAGTTTTGCAAATTGTTCAGGGAGGACCCCAAGCAGCAATTTTACGTTGACCCGACGTTGGTCTACGCGACCCGACGTCGCCATCCTACGTCATTACGACTTCTTTACAACTCCTGGTTGGACCAATATGGTCCATCATTTTTGGGTCGTTTCAACGTCGGGATCCGCCTTAAAGTTGTGGACAAGAGTAAGTGGCGACTAACATCTTGTGGTGCAACAAATCAAACCATGTTGTGCAAAATTTTATATAATGATAGTAATAGTCGGCATAATATACTAATTGGTTATATTATTGCTACTCGGCTAACCTATAAAATATGATAGAACAAAATTAACTTGTAACTCATGCCAATATGTTTTTATTTAAAAAGATGGCAAAATATGGGATTAGATAAATGGAACCTAATTAAATAATTTCGTTCACGCTACGCATCGGGTAAAAATGCAAACGCATGGTACTTTACTGACAAATATGGGTAAAATATATAGTAAATTAAAACAGGGCTGCGATAATTTACCGTTTTAAAAAATTTTTTGGAGAAAAACTTTATTTTAGCGTCAAACTTTAAAATTATAATCAGATTGCTTTATTATGAGGTTTCAATGTGTTTTAAAACATTATTTTAGGAGTAATCATAGTATAAAAGAAAAATAATTAAAGTTGAACAACAATGGCCGCCGAAAATACATTGTTGTAAACTGCTAAAATGGCGTAGTCGTAGAAACAACCAAACTTTTATTACAATAACGTAGATCAATGCATAAATAAAATACAGGAAACAAAATGTATCAAAATTCAAAATAATCCAACAAAAAAATTTTAAATGCAAAAAAAGACCGTGATAATATGTATCAAAAATTTTCAATAACTAAAGTCAATGAAGATTGGGAAGAATATAAAAAACTTAGAAATAAATGTGTATCAGTTTTAAGAAGAGAAAAGACATTATATTATGATAAACAAATAGATAATAACAAGGGAGATGGTAAAAAAATGTGGAGAACTTTAAAAAATTTCGTTAAACCTACAATTAGAAATAACATTAAAGAAATAATTTTTGAAGATAAAAAAGAAACGGAACCATTTATTATTGCTGAAAAACTAAATTCTTATTATATTCATAGCATTGAAGAAATTTTTCAGTTAATAAATTTAGGAAATGAAGAACTGCCAAATAGTAAATAAAAGTAATAATTTTTTTGAAGAATTCAATCAAATATCATTAAATAAATTAAAACTAGTAATTTCAAAATTAAATTCAAATAACAACTATGGAAAAATATTGAATAAAAAGGTGTTAAAAGAAACATTTGGCAGCATTGGTTACCCATTATTAAATTTAATAAATTCTTGTTTAAAATATGGAAATATGCCTGATGAGTTAAAATGTTCTTACATTACACCAGTGCCAAAAGTAAAAAACACTAAAAGATGGGATGAGATGAGGCCAGTAAATGTTTTATGGGATATTGAGAAATTATTGAAAGAAGTCGTATATGAACAGTTATTGGAATTCATTGATGCCAACAAAATTTTAGTTTCCGTTCAAGCTGGTTTTCGACAAGGGTACTCTACAGAGACAGCCATTCAATGTGTGATTGAGACGTGGAAGAGAACTATTGATCAAGGGGAAAATGTTATAGCTGTATTTTTGGATTTTAAGCGGGCATTCAAAACGATTGACAGGGCTAGATTATTGAGTAAATTGTATCAGTATGGTATTCGCGGAAACGTTTATGAATGGTTTAAAAATTATTTAAGTAACAGGTCACAAAAAACAAAAATTTCAAAAACACATTCAAATAAAAAAATAAATAATATTGGAGTTCCTCAAGGAAGTATACTAGGTCCAATATTATTTATTTTATACATCAATGATATGCCTTTAGTTTTAAAAATGTATAAGTTACAAATGTTTGCTGATGACACCTTAATTTACATTAATGTTTTAAATATTTTTGATGGTGTAAATACTTTAAATTCTGAGATAAATATATTATTAAATTGGCTAAAAGTAAATAAATAAAAATTAAATATTTCAAAAACTAAATGTATGGTTATGGGTAATAATTCAAATTGTCAAAATATAAATGTTGTAATTGATGGTGAAAAATTGGAATTAGTAAACAGTTTTAAATATTTAGGGATAATCATTGGTTCAAAATTAAAATTTTTAAATTATTTTGAAAGTATTATATCGATGATTGCGGGAAAAGTAGGCTATTTTAAAAGAATTTGTTCTAATTTAAGTTTGTTTTCTAAAAAGACTGTATTTAACACTATTATATTACCACATTTTCTTTATTGTTCTTCCATTTTATATTGTGCTAGTGAGGAAATATTTGATAAATTACAAATTTTACAAAATAAGGCAATGCGGATTATTTTAAATTGTGACAAATATACCAAAATTAATTTTATGTTGAAAAATTTAGATTGGTTGAATGTAAGAAATTTAATTTTTTATTTAGTATGTATCTTTATACATAAAATTAAAAATAATTTATTTGCCTGATTGTTTAAAAAAAATTGTTCTTTTAATTATGACCATTATAATTATAAAACAAGAACTAATCAACATTTTTATATGGATAGAGTGTCTAAAACATAAGCTTATAAATCTATTTTTTATAAAGGTTTGATAGAATATAATAATTTGGAAAATTCTATTAAATCTCAAAAATCATTAAAACTGTTTAAAAAATGTTTAAAATTATATTTAATTAAAAAACAAAATGATACGTAATATTTGATACAATTTGCAAAATATTTAACTTTTCTGTCTGTTTTTGTTAAAAGAAGGTTACGTTTTAAAATTTAAAAATACGCCTATAAAAATGTGTTAAAAAAAATATTTAATTGTAGCTTTTTGCTAAATAAATCATGTTACTACTACTAGTAGTAATTTTTTACCCAGTGCCTCATGAAATGTAACTATACCGAGTTGTCTTGAGCAGAGGATATGGGAACTTCAGTCTGATCTGAGATAGGGTTGTTGATGACTTCTTGGCCCGCTTCTTGGCATCCAGTAGGGGATGAGCTTAAGCAACCTTCTTGAAGCTGTTGCAGTTTTTTTTTCTATAATAAGTGGCAGAATATTTAAAACGACGTTTCATTTTATTTATTTTACTGAATAATTGAAATGATGAATTGAAATACTTATAAAAAACAAGGTTAGAAAAAATTGTTTGCCAACTTTTCAGCCCAAACATCCAATAACCTTAAAATCTAAAATTACTAGAACTTAGTTGTATACCGACGTTGTTACAACATTGGATAGATCACCTAAATGGAAGTACTTTAGTGGAGACTTCACCGACGTAATAACGTCGTTGGCTGCATGGACTAAACACGTCTATTCTTTATATGACAAAATCCGACGTCGATCTAAAGTTGGAAAATACACCTTAGTACAACGTCATCAAATATGACCCAGACAAACGTCGCCCCAACATCGTTTAGTAATAGTCAGAGGGCGACTATTATCTAAACCTAATGCGTCGTCGCCAGTAGCACAAAATTGGTCGGACGTTGTTAAAATGCTGCTTGGGACGGACAGCTGCTGTTTATCAAAATATTATTCTTTGAGTCAGGATTTCATCAGTTGAAGTGGTATATGGACAGGATTACGTCGTCCAGTACGATAACGCACCAATCAACACGGCAAAAATTGTTCGGGTTTCTTCTGATTTGTTCACAAGAATTCACCCGAGAGAACAAGTTTTACGTTTATATTTGGAGTTCAAAGAACCCCAATCTTATTGATATATTTTGGTGAGAAATGCCAAAAAGTACGACATAAGATACTTGAAGCATGGAATTAAATACCTCCAGAATTTACCATAAATTTCAGTTTCCGAAAATTCATTCATTATCGAGCACATTAATATCTAATTCCACAACCGGAATTTCAAGTTTCCATCTTTTATCTTTGAAAAGATATTCAATTTTAGGCGACATCCTATTCAAGGTCAACATTTTGGAAACCATTTTTCTCAGAAACGATTAGAGTAGGATCAAAAAACTCTTATTACATTTTATTGGAAATGAAGAAAGTAAGACAAAAAATATTATACAGGGTGCTTCATTTAATATAAGCAAAGTTAGAGACAACTTCCGGTTATACCGGAGGTCGCATATATTATGATCGCCGTTAATTCATTTGCAAGATTTAAATAACATTACTTTCCGAAATATTGTAATGGACGGTCACCATAAAACACCCTGTATATTCTGCTTCCATCACTCGTAATCGATATAGCAACACTGAGCGAAACGTAAGATGTTGGTGTTGCATCATAAAGTGCATTTTAATTGAATTTTCTTGAGTATTATATTTTATCTTTCAATAGGAATTAAATGAATGTACCGGGTGAGTCAACGATTGCGCGGAGTAAATATATGCCTTGAAGATAGGATTTGTCGATAATAAGCTTTTGTATGAAGGTATAGTTGGATATCTGGCACATTTTAAAAATAATATTTTGAATTATACAGGGTGCGCCCAAAAAGTAGGGTGTGATAAAGTTACATTTTTTTAAATTGGACACCCTGTATTTGAATACATTTATTAATTCTACGTGTTATTTCATACATTTTTATTAATGGTTTAATATACGAAAAAGTTATAGTTTTTAAGATAATTCGACTTATAATGAAAATTTTGCATTTGCAAACATCTCGTTGTTGTGAAAATGCTACTTAAATTTTGACACTAAGCGATTCATAATTTTTATACTTACTAAATAAAGTCAAAAATAAATATTCACTATGAAATATTTGACGTCTTATTTCGGGGACACTACTTTTTGGGCACACCCTGTATAATTCAAAATATTTTTAAAATGTGCCAGATATCCAACTATACCTTCATACAAAAGCTCATTATCGACAAATCTATCTTCAAGGTCTAAAATTACTCTGCGCAATCGTTGACTCACCCGGTAAATGTTTGTAAATACAATAGTGATATATTCAAAATGTAATTTAATTTAATTAAGATGGTAGTTGGGTGAACAATATCAAGCAAACCCAAACAAATTTGCTGGGGACCGTATACTCACTTTTCCTCTTTGTATCAGCCCATGAACAAGGCGTAGCTATGGACCTGGATGGCATATAAAACACGCGAAAGAAACCTACGAAAAAAAAATACCAAATATTACCCTTATGCGTAAATAAAAAATATAGCTACCACGAAGCAAATACAGGGACTTTTCATTTTTCCTATATAGGTTTATGTTTAAATTTAAAAGAACTTTTAATATAAAAAAAAATGGTTGATATTTGATATTCAGAAGCTTTTGAACGATTAGGTTTTTAAATTTGTAATACTGAAAGATTTGAATTTTATTTCTTGGAAAAACTTTTTTTTTGCGGGTTTTCTTGTTAAAATGTATTTAAAATACAGTCAGTGCATAACTGATTTTTTTATTAACAGGGACAAACAGGTCCAATGTTCAAGTGTCTCAGGGGATCCTTACTGGATCACATGTCTCTCTATTATGTTGTTTGAAAAAAATAAAATTTCTATATTTTTTTAAGTGCCACACTGAATAAAATGATCTAAAGCAACAGGTTTGGTAAGACATAGTTTGCATTGATAGGTTAGTTTTTATTAACCCATATTAAATAAATTGCAAGTGTATCAAACCAGCTTTAGTATTATATCAATTCCTTATTTGAACAATGTTTTTATTGGTAGTAATCAGAATAGTATTTTTTGTTAAGAAATAAATTGTATCTTCTCAATGCGGCTCATTTTGTTCCCATTAAAGCGCTTTCTCTACAACTAAGAAAGCAGAACAGTGTCCCCAAAAACGAATTGTATCTGTTAGACCCTATAATCCACCAAGACGTTGGTGGGGGTTCGTAGCGATCGGCAATCACCGCGCGCCGTAGTATTAGTTTTAACGTATTTCTTGCGCAGGTCACATCGTTGTTCGGAGTCCTCTGAATGTCCTATCTAAATTCAAATTATTCTATTGATCGTACACAACCCATCATTAGTATTGGTATTTATAACCTATGGACGAATTTTATGATCTCAGTAAATCATGTTGCATAATAGATAATCATAAATATGCAATATTAAACGACAAGAACAATATTTAAATTTTTAAGAACCACAGTACTGATTTTTACTGGTAAGTATATGCTTTATTAAACGTGGCAAGCAAATAATATTATCATTAATATCAAGTTTCATTACAATTGCCAGTCGGAACATATACAGTATATAAAACCAGATTACACCCCCAATAGAACTTCAGAATTAATGTAAGTATTTAATAATAATAATAATAATAATAATAATAATAATAATAATAATAATAATAATAATAATAATAATAATAATCGTCTTTTATTTAGGAAATCCAAAAGTTTACATTTAAAGTGTTCTTTATAATAACTTCAAATAAAATGAATTTCCTTAAAAGGCAGCCAGATGGAGGCGATGTTTAGCCCTAAATGGCTATTCTTACATATACCCTCCAAAGGCACCGTAAAGCTAATTTAGTTAACAACAAAACAAAAACCATTCTACCAATTCAAGTTACTGGCAAAAAATAAAATTTAAAATTATAATAATAAGCCAAAACAAAACATAAGTAAATATTAAAGTAAATTAATATATATTATAAATTACAATACAACTATAATTAGGTACTTAATTATGTATAGAAGACTATCACGAAATTAGAAAATAAGGTTAAATATAGTAATATTAATTTATTGTCCAGCAAACAATTGCGATTTATACCTTCGCTTAAAAGTTAACTCATTCAACAGTTTAAACTCATTTGACAATTTTTTATATGTGTGTGGCGCCCGATAACTAAAACATCGCCGAAACATGGCTGTCGAATGCTTGGGAATGCTAAAAAGATCATTATATCGCGTGTTTCTGTTATGTGTCTCACTCCTAGAAATAAACTGATCGTTTAGAAAAGTAGGGAGGCCTGTCAGCACAATTTTATGCACAAATACTGCAAAGTGCAGTTCTCGTCTATTATCCATATTAAGCCATCCCAGTTCTCGCATAGATTCCGAAATATGGTCATATTTACGCAGAGAGAAAACAAAGCGACAACATGAATTTTGCAACCTCTGAATTTTTCTCTTTTCTAACAGATTAAGGTAGGGACCATAAACAAAGTTACAATAGTTAAAATGACTAAGAACTAGAGACTCAGACAAAACAACTCTTACCTGTCTAGACAAAATGTATCTATTTGCATACAGGACTCTAAGATGATGAAACGACTTTTTAAGCATATTATTAACCTGATCCACAAATTTCAACCGATCGTCAAGTACAATTCCAAGAGATTTTGTGGCATTTCTAACCAGAATAGGCACTCCACCAATCTGTAACTGGACTGAGTTATTAATATCTAAATTTTTTTGTTTACCAAAGTGAACCACTACAGATTTGTTTGGATTTAAATTCAAGTTATGACCCTTTGCACAGTCGTGAATTTTTCTTAATTCATTGTTAATAATAAATTCGCCGATGTGATGTTCCATTGGCAAGAAACTAAACGTAATCTGGGTATCATCCGCATAAGTTTGCTTAGAGCAGCTTTTAACATCCTTTAAAATATCGGATGTATAAATGATAAAGAGAAGGGGTCCCAAGATCGAGCCCTGCGGCACTCCTGATGTTACCGGCCTAAACAATGAAATATCATCTCCCAGCACAACTCTTTGTGATCGATCCTTCAAATAGGACGCTATAAATTTCACCGCCGATGGCCGGAAACCGAAGTATCACAATTTAGCACAGAGAAGGTCATGATTGATAGTGTCAAACGCCTTTGAAAAATCCAGAGCAATAATGACTATAAACCATTCTATGGTAGCATTAACTCATATTTCCTATAGGCTAAATTACCGTAATATTATTACTACACAACCGTCTACCAATTTTCGTTGTCTTACAGGAAATAGCGTTGCTGTCGCATATAGTATTAAACAGTTGTATAAAGAATATGTGGATTCTTATAAGGAATAGAAGTCTTTTTTCTCAGTATATATAGGTAGCTAGTAGTAGTAGTTGTTTAGGGGAGGTTTAGAGCCTGGACCTGCAGTTTTACGTGGGTTCCAAACCAGTCCTTAATAGAAGACTAGCGGATACAGACAGCTAGCTTGCGACGAGCATTCCCACTTACACAATATCCAAATGAAGGGTAGAGGGGAAAAAAATTAATGTCACGAAACACTTGCAGTTATTGAGAAAATCGAATTTTAGTGTTTAGAGACTCATGCACTATTTATATGAAAATATTTCAAATTCTTTTTTTTTTTGGCCAATATATCATAAGGTCTCCCTTTAATTATTTATAGCTGCATATCTGTAGGTTGATGTCATAGACGTGCAATATTTTTTTTAGGGGTAGAACCTACATAATTAATGCAGAAACGATGAATGTCACATAACTATTGTGCAAAAGTCGAAAAAAAGCGGAACTTCTTGGAAAAGGAAAATAAAAAATAGTTGGATGATAAAAGAGGCCAACCAACAGTGGATCACACACTGGGGTTGGGAGCAATAGTTGAGGTGGCTGAGCCCTTCTTCCCTTCTGATAATATGGACATTCATCCTTTTTTCTCTGAACGCTAGGACATTCATCTTTTTTCCCCTGTACTGCGATATTTAATCTTGATGTAGTGTCTAGGTCTCATCGTTTTTGCTCGGTTTACATAGTAAATTAAATTCTACCGTTATTAAGCTACACATCCCAGCCTTAACCTTAAATTCGATTTTTTTGGACATTCATCTTTTTTCCCCTCTACCCTTCAAATGTCTCCTTCTTCGAAGTGGGCTCTTTCGGATTTAATCAAAAATGAAAATAAACTCACCCAGTTACAATACAATACGCTATCAAGCAAAATAATCGATAATTTTTATGCACTAGTGGTATTATACCCCATAGTTGTACGCTAGTTATCCATAATTACCTTGGGAATTACATTGGTAAATTTAATGCTCACCGTGTGGATATATATAAAAGAAATTATATTCGTAGGTAAGTTTCCTGCCAATATTTGAAAATACACATATACAAATAACCCGTTCCTGAGTAACTTCAAACAGTTAAAAGAAGCACTAACAGAAGAATGGGATCAAATCGATAAAAATCAGATAATAATGAATAAAAATTAAGCAATTACTTGAAGCAATTATTTTTTTAGTAAAAGCAATTGCTTGACTAGCAAATGCTATAAGTAAAAGCGATTGCTAGATTTGGATATGAATACAATTTTGAAGCAATTGCTGTTTTTCTTAATCCTGTGTAGCAAATGCATATTCAACACAAGTTGATAGGTGGCTTTTCCACTTGTTCAGATTATAGATTTCATGTTCAGTTTGGTGCCTAATTTGCAAAAGAGTTGACGTAAATACAACAACGTTGGTCTATTTATTTAGTACAATAGTAATTTGTTACGTTTTTGTGGAAAATATTAAATTTATATTTGTGTTATGGCAGATTTCAGTGAAAATGAGGAAAGTGATAGTAGTGATAAAAAAATTAAAGACAAGCAAGTGATATTCGTTCACCAATTGAAGGAACAGAAATAAATCTCTCTGACCACAACCGTTTAGCTTCCACAACAGCTTCAGCACTTGTAGGAAATTTAATAACAATATTGGCCTTCTCTAAAACTGCATCCGTTACAGAAGTATATGTCTTACAGATAGTAGTTTGGTGAATACCGAGTTCTTCACCTACAGAATTTTAAATGCCCGGATCCGACAATTTCGGCAGAAAGACTTTAATCTTATTTAAATGCGACAGTGCACCCCTCGCCTTTTACCAGTATCAGTCAAAAAATAATTTGCCAACCACTCAACATTTTCGCAGTCAAATCGATACAACTTTCTTAAATCATCATATCTGCAATTTTTACGTACACTGTAGATTTTTCTTTCACGGACGTTCCTTCATTTAGCCATAATTGAAGATACAAATTAAGAGTAACGCACGTGTATGCCGCGGAGAACTAAAGTTGACTGCTACCAAGCAAATGATGCAGGGGTCGACCTACTTTAAAAAGTTGAAAGTAATTGCTACACTAAAAAAGCAATTCCTTAATTTATTCATCACATTTTAAGCAAACGATAGCAATCGCTTGTCATTTTTAAGGAAAAGCACTGACTAGAAGCAATTCCTGCACTTTTAAGCGATTGCTGGACGCAAAAGCAATTACTTTAGTTTTTATTCATTGGCTTTCAAGAAATTACTTCGATTTCATAAGAAAAAGCAATCGCTACATTTTTATTCATTAGGCTCATTACGCCGTTATTGATGTTTTTAACATTGTTTTGTTCTTTACCGCTATCGTATTTTTTTTTAAATAAAAATAATATGCAAAAATGGTTAAAATTAAAATCTTTCGATAAAATGTGTAGTTTTCTTAAAAAATTCGTATCTCTTGAACCGAGAAAGATATCGAGATAAATAAAAACGTAAACTGTTCAAAATTTATTAAACGTAGCAAAAAATATTAGAGTTAAAATGCAAAATTACTCTAGAGGGTATTACAAACTAACGGAAAATATTAATTTTTTCCCTGTATATTTCAACAAGTACAGGGTGTCCAGTTTTCGACAC
The DNA here is from genome assembly GCA_963969555.1 of Polydrusus pterygomalis. NCBI lineage: Eukaryota > Metazoa > Arthropoda > Insecta > Coleoptera > Curculionidae > Polydrusus > Polydrusus pterygomalis. The sequence continues at coordinate 74,169,906 of OZ018375.1, forward strand.
TTTTGACGGGTATCTCAGTTATTAGTACAGATAGAATGATGCGGTTTTCGCAAACCTGTGTCACTTTTTTATGAAACAAACGATGCCCTTAACGGATTTATCATGACCATCTTGGTTTTTGAGATACAGGGCGAAATTAAAAACGGTGCATTTTCAGACACCCCTTGTATTTTAGTTATCTTATACCTTATCGAAAATGTAAGAACGTGGTGTTATACAGTTTTTTACGTAGAATCCAGTGGCGTAGTTAATATTTTTCCAGGTGTCCCCATTTTTGAGAAATATACCAAAGTTATGTTTTTTTAAATGGAACACCCTGTATATTTTTTCATATTTGCATTCTGCTTACTGAGAGCTTTCCAAAAATATATAATAATTGGCACTTTGTTTTAACAGGAAGGTTAAAATTCATATTTTTTAAATAACAAGCTTTAAGTTGACAGTAGGCCGTGTATTTTACTTTAATAAAAATAAATTGACGATACACTACACCATCAATATTACTTTATAGTTTAATTTGAAACTTTTAAGTTTTTTAATACTTTTAATAGTAAAAAGTCATTTCCTCTTATTGTTACGTAGGTATATTATCGGAATAGACAAAAACATCTAGTAGGCCTTGACTTATCCAGGCTATAAAACAAAATTTTCATAATGGCGATTAGCTCTTGTCAGAATTGTATTTAGGTAGGTATTTAAGGTTGAAAAGTTACTCATAATTTATTTATGATATTGTTCAATTTCACCGATGGCCCAAAAGTATGAAAATTATGAAAAATACGATATGCTGGTATGCTTTATACAAGCCAGTAACTTTTCAACCTTAAATACCTAAATACAATTCTGACAAAAGCTAAACGCCATTATGAAAATTTTGTTTTATAGCCTGGATAAGTCAAGGCCTACTAGATGTTTTTGTTTATTCCGATAATATACCTACGCAACAATAGGAGAAAATTACTTTTTACTATTGTAAGTATTAAAAAACTTAAAAGTTTGAAATTAAACTATCAATTGCCAAACCAATTGATGGTGTAGTGTATCGTCAATTTATTTTTATTTAAGTAAAATACACGGCCCACTGTCAACTTAAAGCTTGTTATTTAAAAAATATGAATTTTAACCTTCCTGTTAAAACAAAGTGCCAACTATTATATATTTTTGGAAAGCTCTCAGTAAGCAGAATGCAAATATGAAAAAATATACAGGGTGTTCCATTTAAAAAAACATAACTTTGGTATATTTCTCAAAAATGGGGACACCTGGAAAAATATTAACTACGCCACTGGATTCTACGTAAAAAACTGTATAACACCATGTTCTTACATTTTCGATAAGGTATAAGATAACTAAAATAGAAGGGGTGTCTGAAAATGCACCGTTTTTAATTTCGCCCTGTATCTCAAAAACCAAGATGGACATGATAAATCCGTTAGGGGCATCGTTTGTTTCACAAAAAAGTAACACAGGTTTGCGAAAACCGCATCATTCTATCTGTCCTAATAACTGAGATACCCGTCAAAAGTGTCGAAAACTGGACACCCTGTACTTATACAGCATTTTTTTTAAATTTAAAAGTTAATCAAAACTAAAACATTTATCCACAATTAAAAAGAAAATTATTTAAATCGGACCACGGAAAAAAAACTTATCATATATTAAAATTAAACAAAATTTTGAATGGATCGAAGTTAATATCGTTGAGTGTATTTCCAAAACAGTGGAAAATGAATAACTAAATTTTCTAACTAAATGGCCAATCAATTTGCCACGGTAGAATTCTAAATGTTTTTTTCAATAACTCTAGAATCAATTAACTGAATCATTAGCGAATAATTGCAAAGTATATTTATATACGCGACCATAAATTTTTTAAATGTGCTGCAGCCATAATTTATCACAGGAGTGGACTGACGTAATATTTCACAAAAAGGATTAAATTTTGCCTTTGCATTAACACCATCCAAAACCAACCATAAGTTTTTTTGAAATTATTATTCCTTTAATTATTCTATCCTAAAAAATAAAGCAAATAATTTAAAACTCCATAAAAAGGAGTATAGGTTATGAACATTGTCAGAAGTGTATTTTCTCTTTGAGGCGATGCGACAGAACAATATATGTGTTGCTCTTTTCTTCCGTAGGTAATCTTTGTTCCACTTATACAAAAGCGCTGCTTTTGCTTCGCTATGAATTCGTATAGGAGGATATCCTTGTGCATGCCTTAAAGCTCTTATGCGATTCCTAACACAGAGAATAAATTTTTGAGGATCAGTTTTCTTTTTCAAAAGGGTGCAGCCATAATTTATGACAGGAGTAGACTGACGTGATATTTTACAAAAAGTATTAAATTTTGCCTTTGCATTAACATCATGCAAAACCAACCAAAAGTTTTTTTTTAATTATTATTACTTTAATTATTCTATGCTAAAAATAGAGCAAATAATTTAAAACTTCTTAAAATGGAGTATAGATTATCAACGTTGTCAGAAGTGTCTGTTCTCTATGAGGCGATGCGACAGAACAATATATATGTGTTGCTCCCTTCTTCCGTAGGTTTTCTTTGTTCAACTTATACAAAAGCGCTGCTTTTGCTTCGCTATGAATTCGTATAGGAGGATATCCTTGTGCATGCCTTAAAGCTCTTATGCGATTCCTAACACAGAGAATAAATTTTTGAGGATCAGTTTTCTTTTTCAAAAGGGTGCAGCCATAATTTATGACAGGAGTAGACTGACGTGATATTTTACAAAAAGTATTAAATTTTGCCTTTGCATTAACATCATGCAAAACCAACCAAAAGTTTTTTTTAAAATTATTATTACTTTAATTATTCTATGCTAAAAATAAACAAATAATTCAAAACGTCTTAAAAAAGAGTATAGATTATCAACGTTGTCAGAAGTGTCTGTTCTCTATGAGGCGATGCGACAGAACAATATATATGTGTTGCTCCCTTCTTCCGTAGGTAATCTTTGTTCAACTTATACAAAAGCGCTGCTTTTGCTTCGCTATGAATTCGTATAGGAGGATATCCTTGTGCATGCCTTAAAGCTCTTATGCGATTCCTAACACAGAGAATAAATTTATGGGGATCATGCAAGGACGTACCTAATAATTTTAATTTTTGTATTTTAATTTCATGCTTATTTATAAAATAATTTACTATTATGTCGTATTTTACGAACCACAAAAAATTTAAAAAAAATAATTTTATTCCAGTTTTATTTTGTAAGATAGGCAATGCTTTTTTGCCTATATTGCTTGACCCTCAAGATCTGGTACCTACAGATGCAACAATAACAAATGAACCTATTGAGAAAATCGTATTCCATTCTGAAGTAAATCAATATACAAATTTCGCCCCTCCACTTCGTTTGCCAAACTTACCCCGTCAACAATATTAATATGATGTGGGAAATCTTTGTTTAAAACCTGCCTGCCTAAAAGTATGCAGTATGACAACGGAGAAGTAAGAGATACACCCCCAAAGATGTGATCACCATGCCATTGATCTGAGGCCATGGTGACGATGTTTCATTCATTTCCGCTTAGGAATATCCTCAGAAAATGTATCGCGGAAAAACATATTGTTTGCGATGCATTGAAAAAATTTTCTTATTAGAATTACAAAACAAGTCACAAATCTAATTATTCTAAGCTCACACCTTTACTGAAACTAAAGGTAAAAGAGTAAAAGGTATAATCAAGATCGACAGGCAACATCAAAATAATTGCTTTACGAATAAAATTAAGGCCTATTACATCGATGTATCGATAAATATCAAAAGGCCACGAAGCATCGCTTCAAAACGATCAATAGCATTGAAAATATGAATGATTTCGGGGCGCCGATGTATATTTAACATCCCTATTTCCGTTTGGTGTTCTTGGTCAGCGGTATGAAATTTTCTTCAGTTTATCGGTTTTATGTAATAATTGCTGTGTTTTTGTGATATTTTTTGGAGAATAATTAAGATGAGTCACGAGTGTTAAGTATGCGAGACGTCTGAAAACAATAATTCTGCAGTTACTTTCCATAGGTGAGTAAATAGAAAGTTGAATTATTTGTAGGTTAGGTTTAAACTATATTGGCAAGGTCACATTCAAAGGTAAATCCACCGTAGTTCCTACTCCTTGCCCACCCAGCTCTTCACCACCTCTCTCCTATAAACGATGTTGTCAACACATTTTAATAGCGCTAATGAATGACATGTGCCATCATCGGTACCAGATCATTGGTTAACGCTCATTTTTAGTATAACCAGAAATTTATAAGATAAGATCTTATGTTTAAAATGCCCTACATATCTGTATAATCGTATTAACTTTCGATCTGATGTACATACTCTTAATACTAGATTTAAAGATAGAATAACACCGCCACATCACCACACTGTAATCTTCGAGCGAAGCTTTACATATAATATTGCTAAGTTCTATAACTCGTTGCCAGATAAATTTAAAAATCTATCACCCACTGCATTTAGGTTAAGTTATACTAAATACATCTTGAATAAACGTCTATGATTAACATGTTCCCCATGCATCCTGTTATTCCGTTATATATACAGTTAGGTACCCATACACCGCTAGGTTAGGTCAAATAAGTTAGGAACAACTATAGGTTAAGTTGATCAGGGGGGCATCTTAGGATGCCCCATCTGGACTTCGCCTATTTCAGAGTAGTACCCTTAATTTTTTTTTATTTTGAACCTGTACTAGAAATTTTTTTTTTTATTTTTTATTCTGAAATAAAGACATTTATTATTATTATTATTATTATTATTATTATTATTATTATTATTATTATTATTATTATTATTATTATTATTATTATTATTATTATTATTATTATTATTATTATTATTATTATTATTATTATTATTATTATTATTATTATTATTATTATTATTATTATTATTATTATTATTATTATTATTATTATTATTATTATTATTATTATTATTATTATTATTATTATTATTATTATTATTATTATTATTATTATTATTATTATTATTATTATTATTATTATTATTATTATTATTATAAAACCATTAATATATTTGCGTCAAATTTTCCAAGCTAGCAATAATATTTATGATAAAAACGACAAGTTTTTCAAAAATATAATTAAATTTTAAAAATCTTGAATATAATTAAGATTGAATATTTTATATAACTATATACAGGGTGTTTCTTAATAAGATGCAAATATTTAAGGAGCTTATTATAGGGCCCATTTTAAGAAAAAAACTTCATATAAACATATGTTCTAAAATTCTTAACTGTTGAACTACAGGGTGCTAAAGTTTTAAGAAAAAAATATTTTTTTTATAATCTTTGGTATGACCTTGTATATTTTTGTGAAACGTGGTACGCATCTTCTATGAATCAAAAGGCGTTTACTGCTGTACAACATAATTTTTTATTCTTGCCAGTGGCGTTCGTGCGGGATTTGAACTGCATCATTTTAAAGAGAAAAGTGATACGCCACTGCTTTTTCTTTACATAAAAATTATTTTTTGAATCCTTATTCCTTACTGAGCAAATCTGGTATCTTCATTTTGATTCATTTGACGTATGGTTTTCGCATAAAAAAATAAAATACATTGATTTGAACATTGTTATGAAATTGGGTATTTTCAAGGATTAATAACGTAAAATATCTAGTAGGTATAAGAATCAGATTTTGTTTTGTACACATTTACAGTTTTGACAGCAGTTTTGTCTACCTAGTCTAGTTGGTACGTATTTAAGTCATTAACATTAACAATATTATTAAAAAAAACATGGTCCATTTTACGAATTCTGAGTTTGCAGATATACATTACATGTATGGGCTTGCTGATGGTAACGCATTGGAAGCCAGGCGAGGCGGTTGTACGAAAACCGCTTTCCAAATATAAATATTCCGAATGCGCGAACATTTTCAAATATTCATAGAAAGTTGTGCAAAAAGGGAAGTTTTGAAGTAGATAATCGTCTAAAAGGAGTACAACGTACTGTAAGAACATCAGAAATTGAGGTAGCAGTTTTGAATTCAGTCGAGGAAGATACCGGATTAAGTACCCGAAAAATTGGTAACAATTTAAATATCTCACATATTATTCCTGTTTGGAGAATTCTTAATGACTTTTTATTATACCCCTACCATATTCAACGGGTTCAGGCCCTACTCCCACGCGATTTTCCATTAAGGATGAACTTTTGCCAATGGTTTTTTGAAAAAGTAAATGAAAATCCATTATTTGATACTGAAATTTTATTTACCGATAAAGCCAATTTTTCCAGAAACGCCATCCTAAACTTTCACAATAACCATTTTTGGGCTGAAGAAAACCCACATGCAATCGTGGAATCCCGTCACCAGGACCAGTTTTCCATCAACGTGTGGGCTGGAATATGTAGTGATTATTTAATTGGACCCTATTTTCTTCCTGAGAGGTTGAATGGGCATAATTATCGGCAGTTCCTCCAGGAAGAATTACCAGCCTTGATGGAAGATGTTCCCATTTTAGTAAGAAATCGACTCTGGTTTATGCACGACTGGGCGTCAGCGCACTTCAGTATTCTGGCGCGCGAATATTTAACGAAAATTATAATAATCGTTGGATAGGTCGCGGAGGACCACAGGTATGGCCACCTAGATCCCCAGACCTCAATAGTTTGGATTACTTCCTGTGGGGTCATCTTAAAACATTGGTTTACAGCACACCAATTCATACTGAAGAGCAGTTGAGAAATCGCATTATAGTTTCTTGCGAAATAATAAGCACAGTCCCGGTATTTTCCAAAGAGTACGTGAGTCTATGAGAAAAAGAGCAGATGCATGCATATTTGCAGGAGGTGGACATTTTCAACACCTGATTTAATTTATTTCTTTGTGCGTTCAGGGTAATTTTGTGTTAACATTCCAAAATGTATTTAAGTTCTTATAATTTTATAATTTTACCGTTTAAAAACCATTATGTTTAATAAATTGTTGTTTAAAGTTACATAAACTGTTTTTTCTGGTAAGGGGTCTTGCGAGATGCAAATCAATGTATTTTATTTTTTTATGCGAAAACCATACGTCAAATGAATCAAATTAAAGAGACCAGATTTGCTCAGTAAGGAATAAGGATTTAAAAAATAATTTTTATGTAAAGAAAAAGCAGTGGCGTAACACTTTTCTCTTTAAAATGATGCAGTTCAAATCCCGCACGAACGCCACTGGCAAGAATAAAAAATTATGTTGTACAGCAGTAAACGCCTTTTGATTCATAGAATATGCGTACCACGTTTCACAAAAATATACAGGGTCATACCAAAGTTATCATAAAAAAAATATTTTTTTCTTAAAACTTTAGCACCCTGTAGTTCAACAGTTAAGAATTTTAGCATATGTTTATATGAAGTTTTTTTCTTAAAATGGGCCCTATAATAAGCTCCTTAAATATTTGCATCTTATTAAGAAACACCCTGTATACTCAAAACAGATAAAGAGATAAAGATCTCTCTGCAGGAAAATACAAACATTTATTTTAAAGCATTTGAATAAATGTAGGTAGCTTCTTTTTCGCTACTGATTTAAATGTCACAAAGGAAATATATTCCTTTAAAGAACATTTTTGTTTCTGATATGGCTTTGCGTGTCTGAAAAAAGTTTAAGAGATAAAAGTCGAAAGGTATATAATATTCAGAAACTTGCCAACGATTAGGCCCGTGGATTGGGGGTAAAAAATTTTCTTTTTATTTTTGAATACAAAAAATAAAATGTCAAATATAATAAACGTTTCAACAATTTGTATTTTTGATTTTTCAAATGAGGGTTTTACTTTTAACCATATTTAAGAAAAGGGACGTTTTTTACTCGAGGAACAGATAACAATTTTTATTTTAATTAAGCATTTATTTAGAAATCATGGATCTGTCTTATGTCTACAAGCGCCTGCATCGCGGACGCTTTAAACTACATACCTTGTAATTGGTCTAAACTTTGAAGACACGTCGTGGAATGGACAGGAGTCTCGGATAAAGGCCTATAAAAAAAGTAAAATGCGTAATCCCCATAAGACCTATGTCATTTAAATAGTATAACTAGGAACGGCTGTTTGGCAGCGAAAATATTTTTTTTAAAAGTTGGCAACCATTTAAATTATATTAACGCCAACTAGGTTAGGTTAGATTAGAGCGGCAGACCTCTGGTACTGTCCAAACAGTCTTACGTAGTCCTATAAAAACCGTTATAATACCACACGTGTTCCGAACCTTTCCGCATCAGCTTCCTGATAGTTAACGCGACGTAGACCGTAGAATAATCTTGACAGCAGCTCATTCAATCCAGCCGCTGCTGTTAATAAACTTAGTGAGTCGACCCAGTTGTAAGCCGCTCACTTCCTCCAGATCATTAAAGAATAATTCGCCAAAGGCATTCAACCTTTCTCTCGCGAGACCGGGGCCTTCACACAATGCTGAATACTTTTCTCCTCTTCTTCATCTCTGCAACTTCTTCAGAAGTCGTTAGCTGATATTTGTATACGTTCGGCGTGTCTACCGAAAAGGCTATGTCCGGTGACTACGGCAGTGATCTTTCTTAGGTCCCTCCGACTGTGCTGTAATAACGCTGCGGTTTTCCTGCCATCAAGTAGAGTCACAATAATTGCCTGAGGTGCTACAGGTTGTCAGCCTGTCCATCTTTACGAAGTTTGTTAAGCTATCCGATCTATCTCCTCTTTGACTGATCCCAGTGGTCTAGCCACAGTATTCTCTGCTAGTTCGACAGACGTGTCGTTAGGGCAGCCAAGAGCAAATATTCAAATTTTCAAATTCAAATTCAAATTCAAATTCAAATTCAAATTCAAATTTTATTTATTTCTCAGTATGCAATAATAATAATACATAAAGACTTAAATAATATACTTTAAGAGAGATAAATAAAAACTTAACCCACTAAAGGCTACGCTGTGCGTGGGTACGTTTTAATTTATAACATGAACATTATTACATTAATCATAAACACCATGAACGAACTAATATAAAACAAATAAGCCTGATAAACCCTATCAAGGTTACCAACCCAAACCAAAATCGTTCAAACTAGAACCTAGCAACAAAATAGCGCATTCTTGATATACTGCACACATACACTATACAGAGCAGAGAGTCAGCTCACGCATTCAAAATTGCATTCAACAATAAATTATACGTATACATATCAAATACAAACGATAGCAGTCCATTAATTAGACCATATGGGACAGGTTTTTAAAAGCAATATATTGGTGTATCTGATATCTAGGCAATGAAAGTATCCATTTTTTTATATTTATTTTAAATAATGGAAAATGGGTTACATTTTTAATTTCCGAAGGTATAATATTAAATAACTTGGGACCCAGATAATAAAAGTTTCTCTGTAAGATTGATTTTTCTGTCCGAGGTACAAAATTTGACCGGCTGCTATATCTTGTGTTATAATCATGTTCTATCCAAAGCAACTCATTTTTGAAAATGAATTGTCTGGAAACGCATGCTAAGAAGTAAAGCTGCCTAATGTCAAATATACCACTCTCTGAATAAAGAATATTGGAAGGATAAGTAAAAGGTTTTTTGAAAATTATTTTAAGAACCGATTTTTGGATAACCTCCAAATTATGTACATGAATCTTGCTTGCCGCGCCCCAAGCTATAATTCCATAAGTTAAATGGCTTTGTATTAGGGAGTAGTAAAGAATTTGTAGTTGCTTGGTATCTAAGATTTTTGAAAGATCTCTCATTTTGTACAGAATGAATCTTATTTTTTTGACCGTACTATTTATTTGAATTTCCCACTTAAGGCCACTATCAATTATGATGCCGAAATATTTTATTTTATTTACTATTTTGAATTTAATTTGGGAGTTGTTATTACACGTAATTTTAATAGTGTCATAAGAAGGAAGATACTTAGAGTAAGATGTAAAGGGAACACAAAACGTTTTATCAAAGTTAACTGTAAGTAGGCGGCTACTGAACCAGTCATATATAGTTTTAAAATCTTTTTCGATTTTGTTCCGTAAAGAAGCCCAACACACGTCATTATAAAGCACGGCCGTATCGTCAGCAACAGAATTGATGGGGCACGCTGTAGGGCCAAAGAAAGCTGGAGTATAGTTAACTCCTTACGTGGAAAGAGTAGATCGTCCGAAGGTCCAGTTAACATTAATGCTAACGAATTAAATTCATTTTACAGTACTGTTGCTGCAAAAGTAACATCTGGGTTACCCGCCAATGTAGATCTTTTATCGTATCTTAGAAATGTGCATATTGCCGATACATTTCTCATGAGTCATACTGATGTTGATGAAATCAGGACTGTCTTTAGGGAATTAAAAAACAAAAGCTCTTCTGGTATTGATGAGCTCTCCTTAAAAATTTTTGAAGCCCTGCCCGAGCGAGCCGTCTTAATTCTTGTAAGAGCAATAAATTCTTCTTTTGATCTTGGAAAATTGCGATTCCTTTATTTAAGGGAGGGGATCCTGAGTGCGCTGCTAACTTTCGCCCAATTTCAATGCTTCCAACCCTTTCAAAGATTATTGAAAAGCTTGTCAAGAAGAGGATGATCGCTTTTATGACCAAACATGATATCTTGGTCAATTGTCAATTCGGTTTCCAGTCATCTAAGAGCACTAATGATGCCATGTTTAATCTATTAGAGAGTGTTTATTTGGGACTGAATGAGGGTGACGTTGCTGCGGCGCCCTTCTGTGATTTTTCGAAGGCTTTTGATTGTGTGAATCTTGGGGTTCTGCTGCGGAAACTTTACCGGTATGGCTTCAGAGGAGTTGCGTATGATTGGCTCTCCTCCTATTTAATGGGTAGAAAGCAGATCGTACAGTATGGTAAACAGAAGTCCTTTTTGGCTAATGTTGAACATGGAGTTCCTCAGGGATCGGTTCTTGGACCGATTCTTTTTTTATTGTACATAAATGACCTCCCCACAATCGACATTCGAGGTCGTTTTACTATATTTGCAGACGACACTACCATCCTGTGGGTGGGCAATGATCCAATTTTATTGGAGGGAATAATTTCAGAGGATCTTCAGCGTTTGAAGAGGTGGTGCGATGCAAATCGCCTCTGTTTTAATATTGATAAGACTAGCATAATATCTTTTAAATTTATGATGCATGTTAACATAAATTCTAGTTTTTGTGTTTTGAATAAGAGCTGCACTAGGTTCTTAGGTTTGCATATAGATTTACATTTAAAATTTAAAGAACATGTAGCTTGTCTGAGCAAGAAGCTGGCGTCTGGTTGTTATGCTGTTCGAGTGGTAAGTAATGAATTAGGAATGATTATGGCCAAATCTACGTATTATTCTCTTATTGAGTCACACTTGAGGTACGGGGTGGCTTTTTGGGGCTTCTGTTGTAAGTATCTTTTTAATTCTGTGTTTGTTTTACAAAAGAGGGCGCTTAGGTACTTGTGCAAGGTTAAGTATAGAGATCATTGTAGGCCTCTATTTTTGCGGGAGGGTATTCTGACGCTGCCTTGCATTTTTATTTTGGAGACTGTTTCCTTGGTTCACAAAAAATTTAAAAATGTTATACCCAACAATTCTTATAACACACGCCATGGAAACAGTTTACCAGTACCTATCTCAAAAAGTACTATTACAAAAAACTCAATCATTTATGAGAGCATAAAACTCTATAATCATTTACCCTCTCATATTAAAGCCTATCATAATATTAATATGTTTAGAAAGGTAGTAAAGACCCTTCTTAAATCAAAAGCATATTATAGTTTAGAAAAGTTCTATAATGACGAGTTTTGAGGTACTTATGTATGTGGATGGTTAGTTCTAAATTTAGTTTATATTTATTTATTTATTTTAAATTTAATGTATGACTTTTACTGTTTCTTTTGTTTTTTTTACTAATTTGTAACTTAGGTATATATGTTTTATTCTTTATGACGTAATTTTATGTTCATATTTATGTTATTTTGATAAGCTTTGTAAATGAGAATCTACATTCTTTCTTTGCAATAAAGCATTTTTTGATTTGATTTGATTTGATGCTTGCGCCCTTCCTGGCGAACGCATTAGCAGTCTCGTTGCCATATACAGTGTGACCAGTAAAGTCCGCATCATATGGGATTTTTTTTAATAATAACTTTATTCGAAATTTGACTTTGGCATCCAGTTCTGGTTCGATCGAGATAAAAATTAAGCAAAAAAATAGTAGTCACTTGATTCGCATTATCTGTCAAATTTTAATTGTTTCCAAAAAAATAATTCAAAAGTGGGGTTATTTCTGAAAGTATCGAAAAAAGTTATTAAATTTTTTTTTAAATGCAGTTTCTAGCCCACATGCAACATTTTAGCTGCATAAGATAATTTTGATTTTTTACCCAGGACCCAGAAGATGAAGTTTTAATTTACAAATGTTCAGTCTTTTTCACCTATTCATGCGCCGATCCGGGAACACACTGTATAATATAATTACATGCAGTCCATGCAATAGGTATCCATATCCACTCCCCCCCCTCCCCAACGGTGAATCCACCATTAAGTTTATTTTTAAGTTCCCCTTTAAAGTTTACAATTTGTGTCAGTATGTTTAGGACACCCTATAATCATAATCCAACTACTAAAATAGCATAGTAACTAAATATTTTATTAATTTTGAAATCAACATGGATTAGCCACTTAACTTAAAAAAAATTATTCACAAATCTACTTTCACTATCAATTTGTTGTTTAAAAGATTATAATATCGAATTTAAATCCTCGTTTTAAATCTGTTATCTGAATAATTTTTTAAAACGATTATCGTTTATCATAATATGGTTCTCTTTATCACACATTTCGACAAATTTTTCTTTTGATTCCTTTTTCTATTGTTTTTCGTCAAAGTGTCCCGATTTTTCCCTGGCCACAAGTGACATTAATCGCAAATCCTAATTAAACTCTTACGTTTTTGCGAGATTTCTCGTTCTCGCAGAAAAAAATATTGTCTCGTCTCGCGAGACGAGAGTGAAACACTTGAACCTTATTTGTTGAAGGACTTTGAGTACAGTACCGACTTTACTCAATGAGCTTCCTATGATATCGAAAAACATGATTATGGGTTACTTAATATTCGTGAGAACCCAAGAAACTAATCAGGAAATATGGGCTTACAAAAGTTTACCACTTTGGCAGTCTTGATGCTGCCTAAAAAAATACCCCCCTGAAAGTTTGGACTCACTTTTGCCTAATCCTCACCTTACCTTGCAGCCTACGAATCTCTATTAGAAAAATAACCAAACTACCACCAGAAGCAGTTAGACAACCTAAAAATGCAAACGAAAGTTTTTATAGCTTCTGTCCTCGTCGAAAGAATAGAAAAGTTTAAAAAAGATACAGAACTTGCCAGCGACCCATTTGCCCTAAACACACAATTTGATCATGTCGAAAACTGTGCCTTGGAGATCGAGATATACAGGGTGTGTTTTTTAAACTTACAAGGCGATATCTTGAAAACAGTTTAAAATATTTTCTTAAAATTTTAGTGAGGGAATGGGGAGATGGGGAGACATATTTAAACATATTTTTGACGTCTACCCTCCTTCCTCATTTTGAGGGGTGGGGGGTAACTTTGGAATTTTAAATGAGACGATGTACTTTTTTTTGGCAAATACGAACCTACGTAAAAATCTACGTACGTATACAAAAAATCTTTTGATTTGCTCTTCTGGTTACGAAATTATTTTAAAAACCAATTACCCCAATTATTAAACCAAAACATAAGTTCTGACCTATGTGCTGTGTAAAATTTAATCTTTAAAGTTGTATAAATCAATTTTTTTAAACGGCAACATGGTGGCTCGTCGGGTTAAGAAAAAGGAGGATTTTATTACGATTATTTTGATACCATAAACTATTAGGTTTTAGAAAAGCTACCATTAAAAAAAGTTAACTTGGAATTCTCCTAAAATAAAGCATTTTTTAAGAATACATTATTTAGATTTAAATGCATCAAGTAGCCTGTCACCAGCAAAACTGATAAAACAAAATCATGTCTTGAATAAAGTTGACATGCCGATAGCTTCTGCCAAAATAAATTAGTTTGTTGTTTAAAAAACATGGAAAATAATAGTTTCACAAGGAGTGAAAAGTTGATAATATGTTATTATTGTCAGACTCATTTCGCATTTTCGGAACTAGTTTTGGGTACCTAATAGTACCGGGTTGGATGACGCCGATTAAAATATCTTTGTGCGTAGAGTCGTGCAGCATCGGTTGAATTCTTTCTACATTCTTCAAATACTAATAACATTTCAACTATTTCACTCCTTGTTAAACTAATATTTTCCATGTTTTTTAAACAACAATCTAATTTACTTTGGCAGAAGCTGTTGGCATGTCAATTTTCTTTAAGGCATGATTTTGTTTTATCAGTTTTGCTGGTCACAAGCTACTAAGACTCGATGCATTTAAATCAAAATTTATTTTTAAAAGATGCTTCATTTTAGGAAAGTTAACTTTTAAAAGTTTTTTTAATGGCAGCTTTTCTAAAACCTAATAGTTTATGGTATCAAAATAATCGTATACCTATATATAATAAAATCCTATTTTTTCCTAACCCGACTAGCCACCATCTTGCCGTTTAAAAAAAATTAGTTATACAACTTTAAAGATTAAATTTTACATAGCACATAGCATTGGACCAAAAATAGTAAAATTGTATTTTTTCCAAAACTAAAGAACTGAAATAAGTGATTTTAAGGTATTCATAGATAAAACAATAAAGTTGGAAAAAACATATTTTCTTGGTGACAAATAGTGACCAGTGACACATCGTTGTATTTAGAATGTCATATTGAGGCAAAAAATAAAAAATATACCAGGTGTCCCATTTAAAAATCGAAAGTTTATGTCACTTCCGGTTAAACCGGAAGTTTCATAATGTTGAGTCACCTGTCAAAAAATGCAGTTTTATGTTGTATACAAATCCCCCGAACTTTATTCCATTATCTTGAAAAACAAAAAAGTTAGAGGGGCGAACCACCTTCCGTGGACACGCGGTATGTAGACTATAACCTTTACCCCCGGTAAGTCAAACGGACTGAATTAATTTACGACGTACCGCAAATATGGAGAATATCACGTAACGGTTAGCGGTTATTGAACAGAATTTATTTGGCCGCTTTTTAGAAAAAACGAAACTTCGATAAGTAAATGAAATATCGAATGCGTCGCCAGTGTTAACTCTAAATTTTGTGTGGTGACTGTTTGAGCACGCAGTTTTGCAAATTATAACACTTTAATAGATACTGAAGTGCCTACAGGTATTTCGTCATTTTATCTTATTAGAATATCTATTGTTTATTTTATTTTTTCCATGTAATAATATTATTAGTCGCAATGACCATATTATTTACATTTATACAACAAATATTTTACAGGGAGGTAAAAAAAAATAAGAAAATGCTAAAGTTATCTAAGAACGATATAGGTATTACAATTTTACAAGTTTGCTAACATTTGATTTAGAAATTACAATTGAAATTATATTTATATTGTAAAATTAGTGGTTATAATCAAACAAATATGGCAAATATTTTTTATACTAAGTAATAACAGAATAATATTTTTTTTAAATTATAATTTTTTAAGCTTAAATATTACAAATAACTGACATAATATAAAGCATGCCTAATACCTACTAAAATATCCGTAAAAAACCATAATAATTTTCAAGTTTTGTAACCATTAAGTTATTTTTAATTATATAATATGAACACATAGTCCATGCTCAAAGTGGAGTTGATACGACAGATACGAGAAGAAAAGCACAAAGTATTTTTCCACAAGTTTTTATAAGAATAATAAATTCTGAAATTATCTCAACACGTTTCAAGCGTAGAAACGCTCATCATCACGAACATGTCAACAATGAATAGAATATAAATATATTGATGTTATAAGCAAAAGAGAAAATAAAAAAATGGTTGCTGGTAAGCAACCTTAATGAAGCTTTAGAATGGAGGACCAATGTTCTTAATAGGATTATGGTAACCATACTTGCCGACTTTATTTTGTCCAATTTTTACCTACTACACAACGACACTTGCAGTGATCATGATCGTTTATTACTAAACAAGTGTTTCACAAAATTACAATCACTAGCTACTATAATAATTGCATCGGACTAATCCAGCAACCTCGCAACCTCCATTCCATTCAATTAAAATTTCGAATAGTAAACGTTACTCGTAAAATAAAATGCATGTTAAAGAGTGCCGGGTACCATTACGACAGGAATAATTTTGCGATATTCTATCATGGGCATTTTGTAAACTATACTAAATATCACGAATAGTCTCGTTTTAAAACAGATGACAGCGGTTATTTGTCATCGATCAGCTGATATTGAGACAACATAATATCCCTAGATTTGTAGCGGACCGTAATGAGCCCAAACACCGAGTTATAAATTGCGTTTTTGTTACATTTAATTGTAAGTATTAATTTGACCAAAAATTTAGATACAGGTTAAAATTGTTGTTTAATTCTTTTTTATTAGGGATCATAATTATTAATGTGTGCCTTACTCGTAAGTTGATTTCATCGATAAGTAATAAGTTTTATTTCATCTGAACGCCGTTTTTGTCGAAAAGTTTGTGAAATTTTTGTTCTTAAAATGTTTGTTCGTAAAGGTTAGGTGTCTAATGTAGGTATAATTTTTGCATTTTACATTATCTAGATATCCTTTTCTGTTTCAAGAAAAATAAGTAGAAATTAAGTATTTTCCTGACTTAGGTAGGTAGGGAAGAGTTGGACAAAACCGGGTAGGTTGATAAAACCGGGTATCGCCTAGTTCTACCAAATGCCAAAACAGCTTTCCATATTATTAACCTTTAAAAAGCAGCTATTTGATTTTGAAGGAATTTTTTTTATTATTGTTATTAGTAAATTAAATATTATTATTGTTTGGCAATAGTAAGGTAATAGTAAGTAAAATTATGTTACTATAATAGTTAAAATAGCTAACCATATTAGTATGTAATAGGATAGCGAACAAATATATAATTCTATTTTCTGTGTCTACGTACCTTACATAAGTGAAATTATTATTTGATATTAGTATTATTATTGTTTGTATGACAATAAAATACAGTTTTTAACATAAAGTTAGCCTACCTACAAGTTTAGAAATGTAACTGTATCAATAAATTGCATTTTAACAAACAAATTCCATAAACACCACTTTTGGGTCTACGTACCTTACGTAAGTCAAAAACTGTTAAAGTAGGGTTTCCACTGACAGAAAAATTTAATCCCTGGCTAAACTAAAGCTTTTAACTTTATGTTAGCATACATACAAGTTTAGGAATGTAACTGTATCATAACCAACAAATTCTATAAAAACCGTATTTGGGTCTTCGTACCTTACGTTAAGTCAAAAACTGTTAAATTAGGGTTTCCATTGACAGAAAAATTAAATCCCTAGCTATATTGAATCTTTTAACTTTATGTTAGCCCACATACAAGTTTAGAAATAATGTAATTGCATCATAACCAACAAATTCCATAAAAACCACTTTTGGGTTTACGTACCTTATGTAAGTCAAAAACTCAAGTAGGGTTTCCACCAGAAAAATTAAATCCCTGGCTATATTGAAACTTTTAACTTTATGTTAACCCACATACATGTTTAAAAATGTAACCGTACCATAGCCAACAAATTCTATAAAAACCATATTTGGGTCTACGTACCTTACGTAAGTCATATATGGGGATTTTCTTGACAGTGAATGTAATAACTTGAATTCAATTAGTTTATGTTGAACTGTAGGTATTTTACCTATAGGTATAATCTGAACAAATAAAACACAAAAAAAATCTGTTCTAAATAGGTATGAGTGACAGAATCCTATTTTAAGTTGTGTTTCAGTTAGTTTAGTATTTTTAAGGTTTGGATATTTATAATATTATAAATTTTTAAAATCTATTTTGACACTTTATCTTTAAACTATATAGAAATTCATGCTTATTATTACCTACCTTAAATTATAATATTTATAAAACAAAACTTTCAAAAGAAATTATTATGTACCTATTACTTATTATTTGGCAATATTAAAGCGGTAGAACCAATGAGGCTATTGCATAAATTGTTATAGAAGGTAACACATGTATAATTTTCAAGTCCGGTCCTGTAATTCATGCCAACTTATAAAAATTTAATAGACCAAAATTGACAGAGTGTCACGTGACTTTGCCCCTATCTTGCGAAAGTATTCAAGATTTTTACTATAGTAGTATAATTGGACGGCGTGTTGCAGAAAGCTACCAACTCTCAATATAACGGAAATTGGTTTAAGTGCGGATTTGTGTAATAAAATAGTCGTTCTGCATTCTGTAAAAACCTTCTAAGCCTCAACTAATTATATAACCTATAAAACTATAAAATGCTTACCCACATATTTATTTTGTTCAAACTTTAAATTGGCAGGAACCTGCCAACCTACTTGGTATTATTCTAATATAGCGCCAGATGTATCCAAGTGGGTTGGTAGCTTTCTGCAAATATCGGGTCCTTCAATTACAATAACCTAAAACCTAGTTTGTTTTGTTTTTAAATAAGTGGTGTGACTAGTAGGGATCCAGATAATTCAAAAAAAAATTTAATACAGTGTAAAAGTGTCTAAAAGTACACTAGGTACAGGGTTATCCAACCAAGACTAGACAAGGCGATTTTTTGACTTTTCCTGTACTTTTATAAAAAAACTGAAATAGACATCTTAAGTCGTTTTCTCCCGCGAATTCGAATATCTTCAGCAAAAAACAATTGAACATCAAACAAAAGTACTAGGGGTCACTTTGATATTTTTTTAAATGGAACACCCTGTATATTTTTACATTTTTAAATTCCACATAAGGTTATAATTATTTTTTATTAAATGCACTATTAGTCTATACTTCATAGTTTCCGAGATATTGACTCTCGAAAAGTGACATTTTTGAACTTTGACAGCTTATAACTTTCTAACATTACGTCTTAGAGCAAAACGACTTACATATCCCTATCTTCAATTTTTATTATCTTCCCAAAAAAATCAACTTCCGGTTAAACCGGATGTAACTCGAAAGAAGGAAATATAGTTGTTCCGGTTTAACTGGAAGTTGATTTTTTTGGGAAGATAATAAAAATTGAAGATAGGGACATGTAAGCCGTTTTGCTCTAAGACGTACTGTTAGAAAGTTATAAGCTGTCAAAGTTTAAAAATGTCACTTTTCGAGAGTCAATATCTCGGAAACTATGAAGTATAGACTAATAGTGCATTTAATAAAAAATAATTATAATTTTATGTGGAATTTAAAAATGTAAAAATATACAGGGTGTTCCATTTAAAAAAAATAACAAAGTGACCCCTAGTACTTTTGTTTGATGTTCAATTATTTTTTGCTGAAGATATTCGAATTCGCGGGAGAAAATGACTTAAGATGGCTATTTCAGTTTTTTTATAAAAATACAGGAAAAGTCAAAAAATCGCCTTGTCTAGTCTTGGTTGGATAACCCTGTACTTTCGTAAATAAAAATAATTTTTCATAACACAACTTTTGTTTGAATGCCAAAGTTATTGGTAATAATTTCCCGCTTTCCAAAATGCAAAAACATACCAACCCACAAAAAGTCGCCATTTTTACCTTTATTTTATATTTAAAATATTTATACATACATTAAATATCAAACGATATAACTAGAATGATAATAACTTAACAAAGTAGTAGTTAAATATCCTACAGCTTTATTAAATTAATAAAAACTTTAGAGTTGATTATCTCAGTTTGTCACTATTGAGGGTTGGTAGCTTTCTGCAAAACGCCTTCCAATTATTATTGATAATTTTGCCTACCCCAGAGTTTTCTGCCAACCACTTTAACCACCTTGGTCCACATCAAAATGTTCTGACCTTCTAATACTTATATAGTATGTCGCTCCATTGCTCCAAGCCAGGGCCGTAATTTCTTTCTTTTGAAGAACCGTCGCACTATGTGGTATTTGATCTTAATACATGGCCATAAATCAAAATCCTAATCGGTTGTAATAGTGTTTAAGCATGAGTCTCCAAATAGGTGGAAACATATAGTGTAGGTATAGTGGGGCAAAAACCCGCACGGGGCAAAAGTCCCATCTACGAATTTTACTCCACAGTGTCAAAATTTGGCAACATGTATACCAGTTTTTATTAGCCTTCCATGTGTCCGAGGTGCTGCGAAGCGTATGCAAAGTTTTGATAATTGTTGTGAAAACTATGAGGTAAGTTACATTTTTTATGTTGTTTGTTTTAAACTCTAAGATATTAAAAAAGATCCTTAGCTTAAATGACGGAATAGTATACAGGGTGTTCAAAAAATAGACGGAGATATTTTAGAGGGTGATTCTTTGTTAAAAAATATAAAAAAAAGTTTTTATGAACATGGGTCCGGAAATGCAGGGTTTTCAAGATACAGGATGTTAAAAAAATAGAAATAAAAAATGAAATTATTAATTAAATTAAAAATACTTACTCGATGCTGTTGAAATTTGGCAATGATATTTGTTGTATTAAGAGGCTAATTTAGCCCTAAATAGATTAAAATTATTGAGTCCAGTGGCGTTCCGGGGGGCACCTTAGCGAATATTATTATCAAAAAAATGTAAGCCACTGTCTTTTTTGTAGCTTTAATATTTTTTGTTTAGTTAAGCATCTAAAGATACAACTTCTTTGCCTTTTGTATTTTTTTCCTATCTCACTTCATTTTCGAGAAAAAAAATAAAAACCGTTTTATTGTATGTCATTGTACAAAATTGGTTTATTAATTTCTACTAAAATAAATCACAAGTGCATTGGAAAACAAATAATCATTTCTGCATGAAGGATTGACATTTGCGCGATAGTTCTTTTAGAAAAGAATTATACACTTTTTTTGGCGAAATTGTTCTAAAAAGTTTTTGTCTCGGTTTTTGTGATGGAAAGATACACTTTTGAGGAAATGGCAGACATGCATGTAATGTATGCACGTGCCTATAGTAACTGTTATGCAGCCAGGCGCCTGTATGCAGAAGCGTTTCCCAATCGGCAACTTCCAGATAGTAAAACCTTTGAAAGCGTAGACCGTAGATTACGGGTAAGAGGTAAATTTTCTTATTTCTTTTTTGTGATGTTTTTGACAATAATGTTATTTAGGAAGTTTTGCCGTTCCCACCAATGATGGAGGCCGGCCGAGGTCCATAAGAACGCCCGAGTTTGACGAGGCAGTTTTACGTGCCGTGGAACAAAATCCTGGTATCAATACTAGGACTACAGCAACTAGATTAGGGCGTAATCATTCTAACAGCACTGTGTGGCAGGTTCTCTCCGAGCAACTTTTGTATCCCTATCATGTCCAATGTGTGCAAGCATTACTACCAAGAGATTTTCTTCCTCGTTTACAGTTTTGCCAATGGTACTACCAAGAGGTTAATAATAATAGGAATTTTAATAAAACCATACTTTTTACAGACGAAGCAGGATTTCGGCGGGATGGTATTGTTAATTATCATAACACTCACGTATGGAGTGACGAAAACCCCCATGCTTTCGTGCAGTGTCGCCACCAGGAACAATTTTCTTTAAATGTGTGGATGGGTATTGTTGGTAACGGCGAATCTTACTTAAAGTTTCTTCTACAATAATTGCCCGTACTGCTAGAAGAAGTTCCTCTAAATATACGTAACCAAATAACTTTTATGCACGATGGAGCTCCTCCTCATTTTAGTAGACCTGTCAGAACTCATCTGAGTAACACCTTTGGTGAAAATTGTATTGGAAGAGGTGGACCAATTAACTGGCCACCTCGCTCCCCTGACTTAAATCCATTAGATTTTTATTTATGGGGACACCTTAAGACGA
Organism: Polydrusus pterygomalis; assembly: GCA_963969555.1. Classification (NCBI taxonomy): domain Eukaryota; kingdom Metazoa; phylum Arthropoda; class Insecta; order Coleoptera; family Curculionidae; genus Polydrusus; species Polydrusus pterygomalis. The sequence goes on from OZ018375.1 coordinate 74,191,806, forward strand.
TGGTTTACACTACTCCCATAGAAACAATAGAAGAACTAAGAAATAAAATCATAAATGCTTGCGAAGAAATAAAAAATAGACCTCGAATTTTAGCTCGAGTTCGTCGTTCAATGATGCGTCGAGTGAGAAGGTGTACGAAAATGGATGGTGGACATTTCTAACATTTGTTGTAGTTTATGTTATGGTATTGAAAAAGTTGCAATAACATTCTTTCCTAGAATTGTTTTTTATTATTTGTGGTCCAATGCACTTGTGATTTATTTTAGTAGAAATTAATAAACCAATTTTGTCCAATGACATACAATAAAACGGTTTTTATTTTTTTTCTCGAAAATGAAGTGAGATAGGAAAAAAATACGAAAGGCAAAGAAGTTGTATCTTCAGATGCTTAATTAAACAAAAAATATTAAAGCTACAAAAAAGACAGCGGCGTACATTTTTTTGATAATAATATTCGCTAAGGTGCCCCCCGGGACGCCACTGGACCCAATAATTTTATTCTATTTTAGGCTAAATTAGCCTCTTAATACAACAAATATCATTGCCAAATTTCAACAGCATCGAGTAAGTATTTTTAATTTAATTAATAATTTCATTTTTTTTTTCTATTTTTTTAACATCCTGTATCTTGAAAACCCTGCATTTCCGGACCCATGTTTATAAAAACTTTTTTTCATATTTTTTAAGAAGGAATCACCATCTAAAATATCTCCGTCTATTTTTCGAACACCCTGTATAGTATAGGCAACTTTTAGGTTAGAGGTTAAGTCTCTAAAATATATCTTGTCGTGTCTCCATTATCGCGGTGTGTATATAACAGTGGGAAATATTTTTAAAATTACGGCACCTATGGGGCCAAAGTCCCAATTCAGGATGGGGCAAAATTCCGCAATGCGGAGTTTTACCCCATTAGAATAGATTATAATAGTATATTAACGTACACGTTTTATAATGCATCATTTTATAGCACGCGTCCATGTTAAAAACGACCGCTTGCTGCGAGTTTTATAACGGGACAAGTGCTTAAAACTGCTTAAAACTGCTTTATATAACACGTACGTTATACTATTTTTTCAATAAAAAACACATATTTAAAAAGAATTTTGTAAATTTTTATGTCTAAATTTTATGTTGGTAATACTATTTTTTATCATAGTAGCCTCTGGACAACAAAAATTATTTTGCGAACTGTCATTTTTTGATTTATTGACCCATTTTCACCACGAGATTCTAAAGTTGTTTTAGCGATATGAGATTTGAAATTGGACGGAATACGTTGTGTGATCCTTGTACATTCGGAACATATACAGAGCGTTCGGAAATTCGGGCGATTTTGCTACTTTTTTTCGAATTTCAAAAGACGTGATTTTACGTCACGGCATTGCAATTTAGTATAGAGTTGGAAAATTCAAATAAAATTGAATTTAAAATCGACATTGAAAAGTTAGTAGATTGCATTTTGGATAGGATTTGGCAGAAAATGACAGCTTGAAGCATCTACAAAAGATTGACTTATAGATTTATGCAACCAACATACATGAATGTTATCCACACAGAATAAAAAAGTAGGTTATCAAGCTATTTTTCCTCTGCGAAAAATGGGTTTTCTCGTAAATCACAAAGGCCGCGCAAGTCAATGAAATAAAACATTTAAATGTTACCAACGCCAAATAAAGAAAAAACGCGTATCGAAATAGCCTATAGACTTGTTATGATACTAAATTAGAAAAATATATTTCAATGCTTATTTATTTTAGGACATATCAAAGGAAAACAAATAGAAAAGCATGCACGGAAGAAATGTTACAAGCAGCAAAAAAGAAGAATAAGTGCATTTATTTCCTAAAAAAGGGTTGCAAAAGAGCTAGGAATAGATGAGTCTACCTTACGAAAGCAATTAAAATCAGGACACGGTGTTAAAAGTTTGGGAAGTTTTAAATGCATTTTCACAGAAGAAATGGAACATCAACTTGTACAGCATTTTTATTTTTTTATTAGTTAAGAAATCTTTATTTAACTGTAAAATATGTTGTTTTGTATAACCAATAGAATAACCCTTTAAGTTATTTACAAATAAAAATATTTTTTTATGGTTTGTTATTTTTATAACCAAATTAACCCTTAAGTGCGTCGTTTTGCCCCACTCTACTCTAACGTAATATGACAACAATATTATCTGGGGAAGCTTAGCGCCAAGTCGTACTGATCAGAACTTAAGCTTCGCCTAATACGTAGGGGAGACCGGGGCTAGTTGGCTACAGGGGCAAGTTGACACGGTGCCTATATCTTCGAATGGTGTGCATGTGTAAATGCAAATACCATTGAAATAGATGATCGCCAACTCGCGGCAACCTTGTAAAACGTCGCGCGTCAAAAGTCAGGCGTTAAACAGTTGTTAGCTGTGTTTGTTTGTTTTCAATACCGGTAAGTAAATTTTTGTCTTCTTCAACATTTATGAATAACCTGTTTAAATTAACGTATTAAATTTGATTTTTTAACACAATTTGTTGCTAGACGGCTAGTTGACATACTATGCCAGGCATCGAATAATTGTTTGTTTTATGTAAAAAATATATTTTGTTGTAAAACCTCTGTCGGGGCAGGTTGGCACATTAGTTTCGGGACACGATGACACAGTGTGCCAACTAACCCCGGATTAAAAAAAAATCTCACAAAATTAAAACTAATCCAATCTTCCCAATCAAACTTTTACTAAAATATTAGAACCTCAACCAGGGCCTTCGAGGAGAATCTCTCCAGAACCCAGTTTATCTCTAGGTAGAAATACTACTCCACCACCTACACCGGAAGACATACGCCCATTGCCAAAAGCTCCAACAAGAAAAATTGCCACTGCGCGGCGAAAAAGGAGGTCGACAGCTATTCTTACGGATACCCCAATCAAAGAAGCGTTGGAAGAAGAGCAGAATGCTTCTAAAAAGAAAAAAAGAAGCTGCAGCCGAAAAGGCAAAGAAGAAAGTATTTGGAAAAAAAGAAAAAATAAAGCCACAAAAGATAACCAGGCCCGTAACACATGTTTGGGCAGAAGATTCAACTTCTGATGAAGAGGAGGAAACTTTCTGCTTGGTCTGCATGGACAGTTTTGCGAACAGTGAACCAGGGGAAATGTGGGTTCAATGTGTGGCATGTCATATGTGGTCTCATGAGTCATGTACAAACAAAGAGCCCCGATACATAATATGTTCGAATTGTGACTCGGATGATTCTGACTAACCATTGACAACTTTGTTTTTGATGTTTATATAACTGTAAGTTTTATTCTATTTTATGTTTTAGCTTTTCGACGTTTTTTTATTCTTTTTTATATTGTATCCTTATAAAAATACTTGTTTTTGTCTATATAACTTACATATGCCAACTAACCCCAAATAGTGTGCCAACCTGCCCCCAAGTTGGGGTAGTAGTAGTAGTAGTAAAGGGGAGGCTTTGCGCCAAGCAAGTAGGCCAGTGCGACCCTTTTTGCCAACCCCATTTTACGTCTGGGTAATGTCAGCCAGACAGGACCTACAGTTTTACGTGGGTTCCGAACCACAATTTTACCGGCAGATGTTATTCTCGGCACAGTATTTACGGTCCTGTTGTAACACCTCTTGTCCACCACAGACCTCGACCGGGATAGCTTATTACGTCTCTGTGCTGCGACTTGAAGGATGTTGCCGCAGAGCCCCCTAATCCATCGGGATCCAGTATCACTCCACAGGACACACCGTCCGTGTCACCAAATCCTCTGATTCGGGGCGTCCCCCAATGCGTCTGGATCGGTAACAGACATGCGTCCCTTTGTGGGCCAGGATCACTAGATTCATTACTTGGTTCAGGAGTAGTTCACTTCTCGACAACATGCCGAAGGAACACCCGAACGATACCGGAGTTAGCCCGAGAGCTCCACAGCTGTACCGTATCGAGGTCGCCTTTTTACTGCAATGTTTATTTTTGCCATTGAGAATGCCAGTGTGTATTGTACAAGGCAACACTACGAAGTACGGTGGCCTGGTCAAGCAAACTAAATAAGTCCGCCAAACCTGCCTGGGATCGAACCGAGTTGGGATAAGTTGGCACACTAACACTGATGTTTTTAAAAAAATGTAACTATTTACCTTTTTTTATATAAACACTGTAAATACCTCAAAGTGTAGGGAAATTGTGCAAATCTGTTCTGCATATTTTGTAATTCAGTTCAATTGTCTGTAGTAGTAAATAAAAAATATTTTCTAAAATGTGTGCCAACTAGCCCCGGTCTCTCCTACTTTGTTGTTGTCGTCACATGATTGTAAATCAATTTTTTAATAAGTGTTTTTCAAGTTCTAAGTGTCTGTTAGTTCTCGGAGAAACCGGCCAGGACTGAAGAACTTTATTTTACAAAATATAAAATTTATTATTACGATCAGAAATCTAAAAGTTACTATAGAAATAGCGTCGCAGGTTAAAATTTAAAAAAATTAAAGCTTACAATGTTTAATACTATGTGTAATAGCAACGCGCTTTTATACTGTAAGACACCGAAAATTGCTAGACCGTTGTGTAGTAATAATATCACGGTAATTAAACAAATCGGAAATTGGAGTTAATGCTACCATAATATAATGGTTTATAGCCAATATTGCTCTGAAGACTCACAGTAATGATCAAGTTCTATTGAGGGTGTAATCTGGTTTTATAAACTGTATTAGTTCCGATTGGCAGTTGTTATGAAACTTGACATTAACCATAAATATATTTGTTTGCTACTGTTAATAAAGCATAATATAGTTACCACTAAAAATCAGTACTGTAGTTCTTAAAAATTTAAATAGTATGATATTCTTTTATCGTTTAATATTGCCTATGATTATTTATTATGCAAAGTGAGATGGTAAAATTCGTCCATAGATTATAAAGTCAAGTCAAGTCAAACCCGAACAAACCCGAACGAACCTGTATTAGAACATTTTCCTCAGTGTACAATAAAAAATAAGCCTATCCGCAGGAAACATTTTTTTGCAAAATAGATAAACTGTATTAAACAATCTTAAACTAAAGTTACAAATAAGAAATGTTTCGCAAGCAAAAATGGTAATCAGAATTAAGTAAGTGAATGTTTTTGTAAAATTAACTAAATTGCAAATTCTAGTCATCAGATATAATCCGTATATAGATATTAATTTGCGAAATTTCTCGTTCTCGCATATTTTTGTCTCGTCTTGCGATATTCTCGCAGAATAACCTCTGGTCTCCCAAAAGATCAGACCACTCGAGAAAAGTGCGAGACGAGAGGTCTGGGGATAAAAGATAATCTTACAGGCATTTGCGTGTTACAAATAGTCAAAAATAAAAATAAAATATTAGGTAGGTATAGTACTATCTTTTGCTAAATGCAAAGGGATGAAAAAATCATAAAACTTTAATGAGAAAAGCACTTGATGGCTTACAAGTATTTGTTAAACACCGTGTATATTGTTGCATACTTGTTAAAATTTTTTTATTTTATTTATCTGTGCATCCAAGTAGGTATATAATAGATTTATTTTTGCGGTATTATTAATTATTGTATTATATTAAAAGTAATTTAAAACTTATATTCAATTTAGTTCTATAAAATATTGTTGTTCCTTTAATTGAATTGATTAAAATTAGTACAAGGTGTTAGTGTTAGAATGGCGACAAATCCAAATAGTCATCAAGAGGAAGCGGGGCTTAATGGAGAATCATTGTTGAATGGAATATCCTACACTGGAAATAAAGGTATTATAGTTAATCTAAATTAAAGTAGTCTTACTTACGGGGGTGGGGAATTAAACTAAGCCCTATTTTATTCTGACTATTTACATTTAGATTGGGGTCTAAACTAGAGTGAAATGGCGTAGAAGTTCTTATCTAAAAAACATGTCAGTTGGGATAAGGCTTAATAAAACACAAAAATTAGCGACAATGTTTTTTTATTTCAAAACATTTATTTTTACAACCTCGTAAAACCAAATAAGATTAGTTTTTATTTATTATAAAGAATGTTAATAACAGCAGAGGATCAAGGTTATGGTTAAGGGGAAAATAAACACAAATAAACCTTGAACATAAGGACACAACATTTATATCAGGAAACACAAAATTAGGTTTGCAGTGATGCACCTCGCACCTGCACTAAAATTACACCCCACCATCAGACATCAATCACCCACCAACAACGGCAATCAAAAATATGTTTTGAATTACTCCGTTCAACCTAAACCATGCAGAGCAACGACAGATCATTGTTTTAAGTTAGTTTGTCCCTCTCTGTTCCGTGGTAGTAAGGGATAAGGGACGCTCGCTGAAAGTTACCTAAACCATTTCTCCATATTCTAAAAACGGAAGCATTTAGTTCCTAAAAAGTACCTATATCTCAATTATTAAAACAGAGTTTATTTATAGTATATTTTTTGTGATAATTAGATAACCTTGTAGGAATTAAAAAATTATCTATTAAAAATATTTTGTTGTTACCGGAAAAAAAATATCCAATAGGCGCAAAGATATGACCTCGTGTATGTTTAAACGAAACATTTTAGGGATTTAAGTATTTATTTTTGTGATAACCCATATACAGGAACAGGAAATAATTGTATGTATATGTGGACCTTACGAGTTTTTCGTTCCAAAGTCAAAACATAAATGGTGTTTTGCGCGCGCCTTGTTGCCGTGTGTTAGTTTTGTTGGAATTTTTATTTTTGGGTGCTGATTGCAAAGGGAAAAGGTGCATATTTTCTAAGAAGAGGTGCATCGCGATTTAGAAAAAGTACCTACATATTTTAAGATGATTTTAAACAATGTTTATTTAATAATTGATTTTTTTAATTCTGGCTAAGAATGAAACATAAATATATTTTTTAAAGAAATCATTTGCTTCGGGCAAGCCGGCAGCATCGCGCCAAATGCATCTCATTGGTAATATGTGGTTGCATAAGATGTAGTATTCATTTAATTCAATTTCTTAAAAAAATGCTGGAAAATAAAAAATTAAGGTATTTTAAAAAAAATACTTGTTTTAGCTATTTATTAGTTAGTTTTAAGTCGTTTACAAATAAAAAGCTGAAAAATTAATATTTTTATGTTATTTACATAATATAACCTTATTAGTTAGTTGTTGAGAATAATAATAATATAATGTTTAAAGAGTGTGGTTCTATAAGTGTGCAACATATGGGCATGTTTTTTATTACCGATTTCTCAGAAAATTTTATTTTTGATAAAAGTTGGTGCATATTTGATAATCATATTAGGTGCACTTGGAATGGTTGCAAGTCAAACGGTGTACAGGGTAGGCTAAAACATATAAAACTTGTATAAGAATAAAAGTTTTTGAATAAATATTTAAAATAAAAATTTTGTACTTTAAATGAGAGTTTTTTAATTATTTGCATATTATCATTACTAATGGGGAAAGAAATAAGACACTTTAAGTCTTCCTCCACTGCATATACTCCACTTAAAGTATGGACTATTTCATTATTACTTATGTTTTATCTTTTTAAAAAGAATTTTTAGGATATTAAAAGTTGTGTTTAATATCGTTTCAACAAACATGAAGTTTGTGATTCCTTAATAAATTAAAAATTCAAGTAAATATTACAAATATGCCTAAATTTGAACGAAAATATATGTGAAATTGATTTGATTTCGATTAATTTATGAAGGTCTTTATGGTGAATATAAAAAAAATTTTAGAAATTATTAATGTTTTTTACAAAAATATATTTTTTATTTTAGAAGGTCATGTAACTCTAAACAACTTTTCTTAATAACATTTTGCTGAAATAGGGGTACTTTATTCTTGTACAAGTTTTATAATTTTTGGCCTACCCTGTACGCCGTTTGACTAGCAACCATTCCAAGTGCACCAAATATGATTATCGAACATGCACCAACTTTTATTAAAAATATATTTTTCTGAGAAATCGGTAATAAAAAAAATGCCCATATGTTGCACACTTAAACAACCACACTGTAAGTGGTTCAATCATTTCCAATGTCTCCGCTGGTTGCAAGCATTGCGAAATCTGTGAATTTTTAAAATACATTTTTCCTTTTTAGGACCATGGTTTGGTGCAAGACATTCCATAATAATCATGATTGGTATTGGATTAAGTACATCATTAGCTACGAAGAGTATTTTTTCAGTAGTTTTAGTGGCCATGACAACCAGTAACACTTCTTCTAATGCCAATATACCAGTAAGTTTAACATTACTTTCCAAACATATTTTTTAAAAGATCCATAGAAATGGACAAATGTAGGCTATCTATCGTTATTTTTTGATGGCATGTCATGAAAAATTCTATTAATCAACTACAACGAATGTCTGATTTAATTTTTTTCTTATTTTTTTTCTTTTAATTTTATTCAATTTGGTAATCACTTTTATGATTTGTACTGTTATTTACACAACATAATCATATTGAATTACTTTAAATCGATAGTGATCAATTGTATAAAATATGCCAACTTTTTGATCATGGTTGATGTGAGGGGTATTAAAATGCCTGGAAGCTACTGACGCATGCTTAACATGCAAACATTTAACCCGTCGGGAGCTGTACCACCTTATAATTTTTCTGTGGTAGTCAGTAATTGGCTTTGAACCTTAGTTGTCGTTCCCACGGTGCCGGTTCATTTTGTCTTTGTGTATCGGCAAGTGGGTGGTTGTAAAAATACTAACGGCGAGTTTAACAGTACTGCTACTGTAGAAATGCGTCCGGATTTTCATTTTAAATTTGTATGTCTATGCATCGCCTTTGCCTACCATCTACCAGTGTTTTTAAAACTACAATGTAGGTACATAAAATACTCGATGTTTCATTTTTTTTTCGACAACCCATCAGCACATACTCTTATCTTACAATAAAGTGAAAACGTTATTGTTATGATGTTATCTCTGCCCATCAATACTGACTCCCTAATTAGATATTTTGGAGTAAAGCTATTTTGTGTTTTACGTAGATAACTTTTATCAAAGTCAGCAGGCAGCGCCTTTACAACAAGTTTATGCTAGGTCAGCCTATACAAACGTATAGGTTCAAAAATCATTATTTGTTTTATAACGCCCCTAAAACATCTCTGAATATTGTCCGCCTCTGATTTTAGGCAGTTCCTAAATCAATTTGGTTTAGAACTGGATTTAATCAGTAGTATTGTTTTTAAAATTTATAAATTTTTTTAAATAATGTATTAGGGAATCTGGGGTTTAAAATAAAAAGTATTGCTACTACAAAAGTATTGAGCATTGAAGACAACTATACTTGCAGTCAAAAATTAAGGATCAAACACTTAAAAATCAAAACTAATAATTTCTGTTTTTCCAATATCTTCGAAGGAGTTTAAAATATTTACAATAGTCCTCAATTTAAATACCCATGTACTCACTCGATTTTATTTTTTAGCACCCTGTAATGAAAATATAGTTGTGTGTGTATGTTTTTTTCGAGCATATAGGATGTAATTAGCTTGTACAATACAATGACTATGGACAATTAATTTCCATAAAATAGTGTTTACTTTTATTATTAGAGAGGTTTTGAATGTTAAATCGATTCTTTAAATTTTTCGGTAACGGAGAGTACCTGAAACAAATTTTTGGTTTGTTGGAAAGACATAACTGTATAATTGTGAATTTGACTTGGGATTGATCAAGATGCTTATGTGGGTTTAGAGATATATATGTTTAAAAAAGTGATTTACGGCGAGTTTGCAAAAACTATCTATTATATAATCATATCCAAGAACAATTCATCCTCTAATTTTATCAGTTTTTTATAATAAAGCGTATTGCCATTTATTGTTTGCAACTTGTGATTTTTATTACAAGTGCACATTCAGATTTTATCACTTCATAATGCTATGTAATATAAGTAAAATATAAAATTAAATAAAGGTAATTGAGTTTCTATTGTACTAATTCAAACATAATAGCAGATTTTATTTTTTATCATAGGGTGGGGGGACATCACCTATACAATCAAAAGATCTATGTTTTGGTCAAAAGAAGCCAATAAAATTTTATTATCTATATTGGTTTTAAACTTACTGAACTTTCTTCTTGTTAAGTTTTCACACAAGAAAAATTGTTTCATAATTGTTATTTCAAAAACGGCTGGAGATAGGTAGTATAGGGTTAACTACGTTACTATTTTTTAATGGGGTATTCGAAAATACTAAAATATATGGACTTTTTGATGTTAACTTTCAAATTGCCTTGATTCCAAACTAACTTTTAAATGAACAGGAGATTCGGTTGTACGCCGTATTTTAACAAATGAAACATCTTTTTTGTATTAAGCGTAATTTAATTGCTATTGCCTAGCGCTTTCGGCCCATGATGAGGCCATCATCGGGGCTTAGGTTCTAAAAGAAAAACACAAACAATTTTTTCCAATATAAACAACACCTTACTGACATTTGACACATGGATGGAGTGGTGAGGGACATCTCAGATAAAAATGTAGTTACTATACACAAAATGAGGAATAATAGAAAACAGAATGGTGGTACAAAAACTTCAAATAAGTCATAATAAATAAAATTGTATATAAAGGTAGGTAACTCCGTCAACTGTTTTAAAGAAAATAATTTAAACAGGATTATTAAATTATGATATCTGTATTCTGCAAAACCGTCCTATTGTTAATAAAATGGGAGGAGTCAAAAGTCCACAAGCGTATGTTAACGTAAATAATAAATTATTATCGCTGAAAAAGTCTAAAAATTGGGTTTCGATTGTTAGTTTCATTGAGCCTTAAATTCAGACATGAATCTGGATAGTTAATTAAACTTTTAAAGTTCTTTATATAGAAAATAACAATATAATATAGAAAATGATAACCATTTAAAAAAAATAACAACAAAAAAATGAAAGTTAATCCAATTTAATTTATTAATCAGTCAAAAAAAATGGTATAAATAATTAAATTTAGTAAATATCTCTAATTGTTTTTTAAAAGTTAACGATTTTCTTAATTTTTCTGTTATTTGTTGGAAGATTGCTATATTTTATTATTCCGTCATTGTTGTTGTTGTTTTCGGATTTTTTCCTCTTCGATCGCTGTCAGGGCCATTCCCGAGAGGACTTGTGGTTTAACGTGGGCTCTGAACCACAATCCTCAGTCAATAGAATCACTCCCCAAGGGCTATCAACCCTTGGTTTCGCGCTTTCTATGACCTACCAATTGGGGAGTGTGTTTCTTCTTCCGCACCCCACGAGATATCCGATTTCATCCGGCCTGGTTACCGGCGTGAATGGGGCGGGTTGAGGGGATGATGCACTTTTCACTCTTCCCTAATTTTTGCTCGACGCTGGATTTTTTTCTTTTAAAATAATAGAGTATTATAGAATACAAATTTTTAATTTATAAATGCTTTGAACGTGTAAATACCCCTTCGATCTATATAGATTAACAGTTGGTTCTAAATGTGATAATTTGTGTATGAATTAATTAACTTTATTTTGCAATTTTTGCAATGGTTTTAAGTTTGATAAATAATCAGAACAGAAGCTAAGTAATGTAATTTTGAATATTATAATTAAAAATATATATTTTTAAGTATTTCAAAGGAATGTAATATCTAGCTCTGTACAAAACAAATACCAAAGAAGATATTGAGTTTATAATATACTGGATATGGCCTTTCCAATTTAAATTTTCGTCTAAAGCTATAATCCTAAACATTTTTTCGTTTTTGAATATTGAATATTTTCACTTATAATTTCCCTAGCAGCAGAATTATTACCGATAATTTTTTTTAAGGTCACGAATGGTTTGTTCGGGTTTGTTCGTCTTTGACTCGGGAAATTTTCTATCAACAAAAACATCAGTGGAACCGAGAAAAAAATTATCTGGAATTAATTCTGCTGCGTGAGAGATTCGGGAAGAAAATTTCATAAATTGGAGTTTCTTTTAATGTTCCTAAAATTTTAGTATCTAATAAACCTTAGTTACTAACAAGTAAAATTAACTTTTATTGTAAAAATACAGTGCGTCATATTAAACTATCGGAATCATCGGAAATATGTTTTTTAAAGTTATATTTGAATTTAAAACTAAAAAGACATTGGATTTCGCTGGTTTGTCTTACTGTAATGTAACTACTTGGTTCGATATGAAAAAGTCATCAAGACGTGTGTAAAAATGTATTTATTTCTATTCTTTCTATTTCTATTTTACAATCAGTCGTAGATACTTATATACTAAACTTAACCTTAAACTCGTAACCTTAACTCTAAACTTAACCTATGATTATATAAATGTTATTGTTATATTTGATGTACAATAACATATTGTTACCTTTAATAGAGGGTTATACCCTCGACTATATCCTCGTTATTGATATCAGGGTAAAGGTAACAATAATATTATACATACCATTAAATTGTACAATTAGGTAAAATAAGGTGAAGCCTTATTATTACCCTACATCTCCTACGGGAGGGGAAAAAAAATCTAATATAACTAAATATTTGATTTTTTTTTGTATGTTTACTTAATTAGGTAAGATTATTTAAAATATTTCTTAACTCTATTTTTATGAACTAAAACTGGCTTATTGTCTATTTCTATTAGGATATTTGGCGATTGTTCATCTAACACTGTATATGGACCCTTGTATATCGCGTCCATTTTTGCACTGGCACTGTTATTCCTTAAAAGTACTTTTTCACCAACCTTATAATTAATTATATTACATTTCCTATCGTATACATTCTTTCTTTCACTTTTTGACTTTATCAAATTATTTTTTGCGTCGCTACATGCATGTTGAAGCCTGTACTTTAACTCTAGTGGGTAGCTGTCAAAATTGTACAGGGGGCTAACTTCCCTTAACAAGTTTGAAGGTAATTTAGCCGTTTTGCCAAAAACTAGTTCGTATGGGGTATACTTAGTTTCAGTATGCACGCTATTGTTATAGGAAAAACACCAAAAGGGTAACCAACTACTCCAATTACTTGGGTCTTTCGCTAATTGCATACGTAAATATGCCCCTAGTGATTTATGCGAGTTTTCTAAAGCACCTATTGATTGAGGGTGATATGCAGTAGATTGCAACTTTTTAATTTGAAGTAACTCACACGTTTGTGTAAGGGTTGAAGCTATAAATTCCGTCCCTTGATCCGACACTATCTCGTCCGGAATTCCATAACGTAAAATAAAATTTTCAACAAATGACTTAGCCACGGTTACGGCTTCTTTGTTGTTAACTGGGTAACATTCCACAAATTTACTGAGATCGCATTGTAAGGTCAAAATATATTTATTACTATGTACATCTGGTTCTAAAGGACCTACAAGATCTAAATAGATTCTCTGGAATGCTGAAGTAGCAGTATGAGTTATTGTCATTGGTTCTATATTTTGCTTTGAATGTTTATATCTTTGACAATCGTCACATTTTCTTACGTATTCCTCGACATCTTGTCGTAAGCCTATCCACGAATAATACTTTTTTATATTATTATACATTCTATTTACCCCTGCGTGACCTCCTGTCGGCAGTAAATGGAAATCGTTAAGAACTATTTGCTTTGTCTCACGATCGGATATCCTTTTTATATTTTTAATAACAGATATTTTTATACCGGTTTCTATTATTAACTTTTTATTTTTAAAAATGTTTTTTAACATTTGAGCGCTCTTTTCGTCTTTTATAATAATTAATTCGCGAATATTATATTTATTACATACGGCATTCAATTCCCTCAACGATATGCTAAAAGCTAACGCCGATCGAGATTTTTGAACTTTATGTTCCGTACAATTATTGTTCCTGAATTGCAGGGCTTTCGGCCGAGGCTCCTGATTCATATAAACAATATTTTTATCTTTAAAATAGACGAAATTCCCTATGCTGCAGTCATATTTTTTACTTTTACACATTTTAATAAATTCAGAATTTGAAACAGGACAGAGTTCACAAGAATTATTAGGCCGTTTTACTAATTCTACCACGCCCGGGTGATCAATCCGTTCGTAAGTATTCGAACAACCTACGTTACTTGTTTTGTATGTCTGTCGTTTTGTTGCTGCTCTTGTCATGGCAAGCAATGAGGTGCCTACAGTATTTTCTATATTTTTAAGTTCATTTTTACTTAATTCGATACGCGATAAGGCATCCGCTATTACGTTTTCCTTTCCTTTTACGTGCTTAATAACGAAATCGTATTCTTCTAATACTAACCGAAACTTTGTGAGTCTACTTGACGGATTCGTCATACCAAAAAGAGAAATAAGAGGTTTGCAATCAGTTTCTAGCGAAAATTTTCTTCCATATAAATAAGGTCTAAAGTGCTTAACTGCCCATACAACTGCTAATAGTTCTTTCTCGACTGTACAATAATTATGTTCTGCTTTATTTAATGACCTACTCGCGTAAGCAACCGGCTTATCATTCATGTTTAAAAGAACTGCCCCGATGGCACTGCCTGATGCGTCTGTTCTCAAAATGAAAATATTGTCTTCAGCAAAATTTGGGTACTGCAAAACGGGTGGTTTTATCAGTGCGGTCTTTAATATTTCAAAGGATTGTTGACACTCGGGTGTCCAACGAAATTGAACCTTTTTTCTAGTCAGGTTATTTAATGGAAGTGAAATTTTTGCGAAATTTGGAATGAATTTTCTATAATAATTAGCAAATGCAACAAATCGTTTAGTTTCGTTTGCATCTTTGGGTACGGGATATTTTTGCAGGACTTCGATTTTTTCTTTGTCAGGAAAAACACCTTCCGCCGATATCACATGCCCAAGATACAAAATTTCCTTTTTAAAAAATTCACATTTATTAGGATTTAGTTTTAGATTCACTTCTCTAAGCCTTTGAAATATTTTAACCAAATTTTTATTATGGTTTCCCAAACTATTTCCAAACACAATTAAATCATCAAGGTAAACAAAACAGCTGTCGTAATTTAAACCTGTCATAGCAATAGCCATTACCCGACTAAAGGAAGTAGGGGATGATTTCAACCCCATCGGAAGACGTGTCATTTGGTACTGTCCCCTTTCTGTCGTAAACGCTGTATACGGTCGACTAGCCTCGTCCAAGGACACTTGATAGTATCCTTGTGAAAGGTCTAAATGAGAGAAATACATTGCTCCTGACAACGAGTCTAAAATTTCAGTAATTGATGGAAGTGGAAATTTTTCATCATCCCTTAACTTTTTATTAAGAAGACGAAAGTCGATTACAACTCTAAAACGTTTAACACCTGTTTGGTCAGTTTTTTTAGGAACTACCAATAAGGGTGCAGACCATTCTGACTTGGTTTCTTCAATAATTCCATCTTTTAACATTTTGTCAATCTGCGCATGTATTTCTTTCTTTTGTGCATGAGGTAGTCTATATGGTTTCACGTATGACGGTGATGCGTCAGGTTTAAGTCGCAACGTTTGTTTATAAATGTTTGTCGTAGAAAGTGGGTCGTTCGCTAAATGAAAAATGTCCGAATATTTAGCACAAATTTTTTGAATTGAAAATTTTTCCTCTCTATTTAAATGTTTTGTATCGATTAATTTTAGCAATTCGTCTACTCGTTCAACCGAATTATGTTCCGTTCCAAGAAAACAACAAGTTTCATAATCGCTGACATTTTCAACCTTCGGATAAAAGTTTGTTAATGTTACTTCCGCGTCGCGTGTATTTAAAATTTTTACTGGTATCATATTACTTTGCGGTCGAGCTAAAACACTTGCTATATAAATACCATCTGCTAATTGTTGTGGTAATACTAGACAGTCATCATTTTTGTTAACATAGCAATATTTAATCATTTCACAACGAGCCGGTATTTTAAACTGTGATTTTTGGTTTGACAACATTGGCAATGAAACAGTTTCATATTTAGTAGAAAACGAAAACTTAAAATTTTCAAAATTTATCTTGGCATTATATTTCTCAAAAAAATCTGAGCCTAAAACTCCATTTATTTTATTTTCAAAACTTTCAATTACATGAAATGTATGTTTTAATTTGATATTGTTATTAATAAATTCCAATGTCAAGTTCGCGATACCATGTGAAAGTGTTGAACCGGCCACCCCATTTATTTTTATTTGATTTCCTTTGTTTATATATTCATGTTTATTAATAAATTTTTTAAATATAACACTTATAGAAGCTCCTGTGTCGATTAATAATTTTAATATAGTGCCTCTATAATTGACTTGAATAAAATTTAGACCATTTAAATTTAAAATTACAGATTCTAAGTTTTCTTTAGGCTCGAAAAAACTTATCGGCTAATGTTGACTGTCTAATGTTATCCTCGCACGTATTCTCATCCTCCTTTTGCATGTAATATGCCCTATTATTTCTATTATTTCCTCTAAAATTTTGGCCACGATTTGACGAACTCCTATATTGCGAAAATCTATTATTATTATTATTATTTCGCGAGTTCCCTGCGGGTAAACTTTTTTGATATTTAAAATTTGGCATGAATTTTTGGCGTTGATTATTGTTGAATGACCTATTTATTTGATTTTTGTAGTCCCTTTGGAACCTATTAGAACCGCGTTTATTTTGCATATGGAATACCGAATGCGTTTTATCTCTTTTTTCAAGTTCCTCATCCATAGCTCCCCTTATTGCGTCACCCAATTTATTATAATTTCGTGCTTTAACAATAGTGCGCATATCATTACTCTGCAACCCGTTTGCAAACACATTAATGGCAAGTTTTTCATTGACACTACTCAGTACCCTTAAGGCTTCGTCATTTCCGTCCGATTGGGCGATGGTTAGGTCCAGCAGTAAATCCT
The DNA here is from genome assembly GCA_963969555.1 of Polydrusus pterygomalis. Lineage (NCBI taxonomy): Eukaryota > Metazoa > Arthropoda > Insecta > Coleoptera > Curculionidae > Polydrusus > Polydrusus pterygomalis. Next base: position 74,208,584 of record OZ018375.1, read on the forward strand.
CTATAGTTTTTCCAAACTCTTCAATGGATTTACCTGCTTGCCTAGCACCGTTCAATTTGACAGAAAGTGCACTAGCAGACTTTTTGCAGAGAAAAAGAGTTTTTAAATCATTAATAAGGGCTTGATTTGATGCGTATTCAGTACGCATTCTTATTTTTGAATTACCCGTCAATCTTGCTTTTAAAACGTAATTAGTTAAACTCTTTTTTCCGGCATCGTCCAGTAGCGAGTCGTATAATTCGATACCGTCAATAAGTTATTTTGTCGTTTTCTCCGTACCATCCATGCGTGGCATCAGAGATGCGGCCGTTTTTAAATCAAATTTTTCACCCATTTTGGCTTCTTCAAAACAATCAGAATCGTAGTCAGTTACGTCCGGTAATTCTGTTTCTTTTGCTTTGGCCTCTTTTAACCTACTATTCAAAACCTCATTAATAGCCCCAAAATACTGATCTAAACATTTAGCATACTCTTTAACATTGGCTATTAATTCAGCTTTGTTTTGTGACCTATTAAATGTACTCTTTAAATTTTCAAATTCCCTAATAAGCCTATCTAAATTTTCCAACTCACTCTCTATTACTCTCGTTGAGCTGCGCCTCTTTACGGAATCTTTGCCAATATTTCTGTGGAACACTTTTGCTTCTTCCAATAGATAGCGGAATTCCTTAATGTCCATATATTATTCCTTCGGGCTGGCTCCGGGTCTGTAGTGGGCTGTCTGCAGGCCTGGCTTGAGTCTAGTATAGGTCTGGGCTGGGTTTAGTGTAAATCTGGGCTGGATCTAGTGCGGGCCTGGGCTGGATTGTTGCTAAACTATATCTTGGCTTCTTGCTATCTCTTGCCTTATTTTCTTCTGTAGCGTCCTTTTGCATCGGTTGATTATATATGCTATTATGCAAAAGCATGCCAACACACAAAGGGCTATTCCAACCGTGTCCTTTACTGTTATACTATTTGTTACTCCGCCGCTATTTCCCGCCTGGGCGATTATAATTTCTTCCTTGCTCTGATTCTTCCCCATCTTTCACTGGACACTACACTTTAATCACTTTTTTTTTTTTCTCAAGACTTGTATAAAGTCCTCTGGCAGGATCGCCATGTAATGTAACTACTTGGTTCGATATGAAAAAGTCATCAAGACGTGTGTAAAAATGTATTTATTTCTATTCTTTCTATTTCTATTTTACAATCAGTCGTAGATACTTATATACTAAACTTAACCTTAAACTCGTAACCTTAACTCTAAACTTAACCTATGATTATATAAATGTTATTGTTATATTTGATGTACAATAACATATTGTTACCTTTAATAGAGGGTTATACCCTCGACTATATCCTCGTTATTGATATCAGGGTAAAGGTAACAATAATATTATACATACCATTAAATTGTACAATTAGGTAAAATAAGGTGAAGCCTTATTATTACCCTACATTACCTGTCACTTCTAAATCACTTGACATCTGAATTAAAATTAAGTCGTAGTAGTATACCTAAGAAAAATTATCACTTCTTATTAATTTCATTAGGTTATCTAAATTTAATTTTGAAATTGCTAGTTTTAATTTATTTAATGATATTTCATTGAATTCTTCAAAAAAATTATTACTTCTTTTTACTATTTGGCATAGCATTTCCTGAATTTATTGACTAAACAATTTCTTCAATGCTATGAATATAATAGGAATTTAGTTTTTCAGCAATAATTAATTGTTCTGTTTCTTTTTTATCTTCAAAAACTATTTCTTTAATGTTATTTCTAACTGTAGGTTTAACTAAATTTTTTAAGCTTTTTCACATTTTTTTACAATCTCCCTTGTTATTATCTATTTTTTTTTATCATAATATAAAGTCTTTTCTCTTCTTAAAACTGATAGGTACACATTTATTTCTAAGTTTTTTATATTCTTCCCAATCTTCATTGATTTTAGTTATTGAACATTTTTGGTACATATTGTCACGGTCTTTTTTTGCATTTAAAATTTTTCTGTTGAACCATGATGTCGTCGGACAAATTTATTCGTTAAAAATCTTATAATAGGCCAGTCAGCGTAAATCACCCTGTATATTTATTAAATATTTTTTGTTATTCCAAAAGTCAAGATCGTTTTTTCCAATTACCGATATAAAAATCTTTTATCTTTTTTTAGACATATGACTGGAATAACAAAGGCGTTATTTTATCATCTGTAATGTGGCTGGGGATCCCAATTCAACTAATATCCGGTCACTGGGGAAAAAAATATGGTCACAAATGGTTCATCATGGGTTCCATTGCAGCAAATGCAATTTTGTTTATGCTTATTCCAGCCTTTGCCAAAATAGGTGGTTCCGTTGGGGTTCTTATTGCTCGACTTCTGGAAGGTGGTCTTTTTGGATTACTCGGCCCAATTGCTGCTAGTATTAATGGCTTGTGGGTACCAGCGGAAGAAAGGTCGAAAATGGGAATGATTCAAATTGCAAGTAAGAAATAATATGTAATTTTATATAAGTCGTGTAATTGCCGCTAGAGAGCGTAACTGACGTAGCAAAATACAAAATTCAAGTTTTTTTTAAAATAGCTCTATTAATGGTACTATTTTGATATCGGGAATGGAAAGCTTATCCATTTTTGCGGCAGTGTGGTCCAATAATAAGGCTGGGGAACGAAAGCTGGTAAATAAGTTGTTACCAAAAGGATGTACCTCTTCCACATCTTTTATGTAACTCGCATACTTTTGTATAATGTTTTTGAAAAGGTTAAAAATACCTTTATTTTGGCAAAAACCACGCAAATATTCAGCAAAAAATCAAAATAATAACACTAAAAAACACTACGATTTTAAACAAAATGACGTTTCTTGATGTTTTCTAATCGCAACTAAGTAACAAATCGGCCAAATTTGGCCGGGTAAAATTAATAAGCGACTAAGTTAAAAAGCTGATTGGTGATTACCGATTTAATCAGTTAATCACAATTAAATCTTAATCAGGAAAAATATATGTTGGTGGATACGGGCATTATTTTCTTTAATAAAAATTAATAATATTTTCCAAAGAGTGCTGACTGTTTAAAGGTCAATCACTACCTGATATCCGCACCCTAATCAATCAACATCAATCTCAGCTTGGTGGCAGCGCAGCGGCTGCGTTAAATTTTGGCATTTCGCTTATTTTTATTTATTTACTTTAATTAGCGCTAGCAAGGATATTTTTTCCCATTTCAGTTGCGTTTATCGGTGGTATTGTTTCCTATATGGGTTCAGGACTAATAGCTGCGTCTTCATGGGGATATCCTGCTTGTTGTTACCTGATCGGTGGACTTAATCTTATCTGGTGTGTAGCATGGTACTTTCTTGGGCATCAAAGTCCATCAACTCATCCTAGCATAACACCAGAAGAGAGAAAATATATCGAAACATCCCTGGATTCGGTAAAGACAAAGGTTAGTATACACACTTAAAGAAAATTATTAAATTTTAAATTAAAATGAACTCAGTACTGATTAAATCCAGGTCTACACCAGATTGATTTAAAAAATTAACTTTGTCAACTGATTACATCAAAGGGTCAGCGAAGCCGTCTTGTTCAAAACTAATTAATGTAAGGATAATTACCGATAATATTTTAATCAATTTATATTACATATTTTATTCAATAATGATAAAATTTACTTAGATCTGTAATAATTTAATCATGCTTATTTAATCTTAAATTATTTTTGAATAAATTTATGAAGCTGAGGGACGATATTCAAAGATATTTTAAGACGCCTTCAAAGGGTTTCTTAATTTGTGCTTTTGTATAGGCTGAACTTGCATAAACTAGTTTTAACAGCGCTGTCTGTCGAATTTGAAGAAACTAATCTGCATAGCACACACAACAGCTTTTCTACAAAATGTCTGATTAGGGTGTCAGTTTTGATAATCGCTAGGACAAGAAATAACGTTTTTATTTTGTTGTAAGGTAAAAGTATGTTGCTGATGGGTTTGTTCGAGAATTTTTACCTTATGAATTATTCTTTTGTCAAAATTATTTTATTGCAAATAATGGGTAAACGAGTAGTTTTAAAAACACCGGTAGGCAAATGCACGTAAACATATAAATTTAAGACGAAGATCAATTGAATTTTTTACTGTTTATTATGGATTTTATTTAATTTTTGCTTTAAAATCCATTTAATGCAAATATTTCCGGCAACTTCAAGACCCCCCCCCCCCGTTTCGAGGTCACTGAACCCGCATATGATATTAAAAAAGTTTTTGACTGCTTTCACTTCCTTAAACTGCCAAAAACCAGCCTTATCTCGGTTGTCGCGACAGCAGTGTCGTTTTTATGATGGAAATTGTAAATGATTGTCGGCAAAGGATCGAATAATTATGGCAGGGACTTAACCATGACTAGCCTTGGGCTCGATTCTACCCTCCCAATGGTTGAAATTCTACATTTCAACTTTAAGCGTTAAACCCTCTTCGTTGTCAAGAATGCAAATATCAGTATCGGCAGACTTGTTTGCCTCTTTCATGCCAGCAACCACTAGTGTCGTGGGTCAGATTACCCACTTAAATTTAAATATTGAATATTTTATTTTATCAATTAAATCAAAAAGGAAATCCATTTCATTTTAGATAAAATACGGAGATCAGGGTTTAACCAATTTCTTTATTAAAATGAGTCAAGAAAATTAAAGAAAGAAACAATAAAGGCGTTTCTATACTCGCGCATAAAAAGTTAGAAGCAGTAAGTAAACCAATGAAACAACAATATTGTAGTACCACCCATATCCTGTAATTGTTATTCTTATTCTCGTTTCTAATTTTAAATAGCCATATCAGGTCATACAGGAAGCGAAAAGTAATATAAATTCGTAGAATTGTGTTTACATAAGCGCGTGTAATTACAAAAATCCATTGACTTTGTTATTTTAAATCGTAGGAAAAAAGTTAATGTCTATTCTAACCCCTCCGTTTAAGTACACCGGAAAACGGTTGCTATAGCAACCAGGATCCAAGAGGCCTGTCATTGTTTCACATCCGTTCTTTAAACCAATTAAAATTAATAAAGACTCCTTAAGTAGGCGGTCCTAGATATTTTTCCGTCTATAAGAACTCGCCGGGAGCGACTGAAATAAAAAATAATTCAATTCATATTAAAAGTTCTTCTTGAATAAGTAACTACTCGATGTAGTCAGCCAGTGTTGTTTTATTTTATTCTCCAAATAAAAGTTATTTTCTTAAAGGTCAAGATGCCGGAATTGACCACAAATAATTCTTTGTTAGTAAACATATTTTCAAACAATGAAAAGAATATCATATTAAAATAAAACCGAAGGGTTCACGCTAGTATAAATAAACTCGTGCACCGTCAAGTCAAAAACCTTGTGTTTACATAAGTGTCGTATGTTTGGGAAATGGGAGCCAAAATAGTGTTGATTTTGTTTGGACTATTATGTAAGTTAAATGACAACTAGAACTTTGATTTTCTTGAACTCAGTGCTATGAATAAAATTAACCAATTTTATGTATTTTACTAACATAGTCGTATGTACGACGTAAATATAATGTAAGACTGAATTATTTTGATATTAATGATTTTGAAAATATGTACGCAGTACAGTTAGTCTCCACTAATTTACAAATTGTGAATATTGATATTAAAAGGGTATGCAGTACTCTTAATAAAAGGAAAATTTAAAAGAATAGGTTTTTTCAGCTAACTCGGAAACCGGCATAATACTATAAAATAAAGATTATTTCAAATGGAACGTTTAATTAGCTAAGGACAATTATTCTGAATATTTATTACAAAATGTTCTGCAGGGATAGTGGTATAAGTAGATCAAAAAGCACATTTGATTATGGATATCCCACGGGGAAAGAACAATTAAATTATTTCAAGTAACTATTAATAGGGGAGAACTAAGTCGGAAAATTGTGCATGTATTATTTGATTAGTTGATATATTGGACTAACAAATGTATTTTATAATAACCGTATATTTTAGGTATGAATTGTATCGTATAAATTTTGGTATTAACAATTTTACAGCAAGGGAAATAAATGTATAAAAAGTCAATCACCAGTGGGTTATTATTCTCATCGACCAGTAAATAAAAGAGTTTTTTTTTTATGATCGGGCACAAGCACTATAGGAGAAATCCTTTAAGGCGCTCTGGAAGCGGTGCGTGTGCGAAGAAAGCGATTCACGTTTTTCTTGAATCGTTGGAGGTTATATTCGGTTGGAAACACGGTCTCAGAAAGGCCGTTCCACAAAGATGAAGTCCTCCAAATGAAATAGTTCTGAAACAATGATGTTCGGGGTGTACTAAGTTGAACCACATAGGGATGGGCGGCAGTGGTTCGTCGTATGTTTCTGCTATGCATTGCTCTAGGTAAAAAACGAGCGGGCAATATCTGTCGAACACTTGCCATGGAAATATCTGTAGAAGAGAGTCAAATCACCAACCTGTCTTCGATGTTCTAAGCTGTCGAGGTTATTAGTCAGCTCGTGGTCGCTGATTAGACGAACGGCTCTCCTTTGGATGGAATCCAACAACCGAAGGGTATGCTTCGGTGCAGAACTCCAGATATGAGAGCAGTATTCCAGTGATGGTCGAATCTGGGCTTTATAGAGTGCCAAAAGTTATTGAGGTTTATACCACTTTTTGGTACGGAAAAGTATACTGAGCTTCTGAAAAACTGCCTTGGCGATTGCCACAACGTGATTATGCCAAGACATATTTCCTTTCAGGTTGACACCCAGCAAATTAATAGACAAAGTCAGTGGAATTGTGTGTCCTGCCATAACGATATCGGGTTCTGCAATGTTAACCTTCTTAGAGAAAACTGCTGCCTGGATTTTTTGAGAGTTAAATTCGACTTGGTTACTGTCACCCCAAGACAAAATTTCTTTCAGGTCTTTATTGAAGCGTGATACCTCATATTGTCTGCGAAGATGTGCGTCAGCAGCCGATGTTTGAGATTTCAAAGTAAAAGATGAGATAAGTGTGCTGTCGTCAGCAAAGCTATATATTGGATTTTCTGTTTTCGCTAGAATGTCGTTAATGTACAGTAAGAAGAGAGTGGGGGATAATAGGGACCCTTGAGGATTACCGGCATTGATGGTGAAGGTGTCTGAGAGAAACCCGTCAATCGCAACTTGCAGAGTTTATTAAATATTTAAGTAGGTTTCCAGAAAACTATTTAATACCAAATAGAGAATAACAAAAAGAACCCTAAAGTAATATTAATATCTCGTTCGTCATTCCACTAAAAAGCTTCCTTTCAAACAATATCTTAATATTATAAAAACTTTAATTATTTTAATAATTAATGGCATTATAATAAAGTGGGTGACTACGACACTAGGATAATAAAAATTCAGCATTTTACGATACAGTAATCTTGTTTTATATTAATGAGTCCGCGAACTCATCGCTGCAAGTAGAAACAAGAAGTGGAATAAACCGAGAGAGAACTCACATCTTTTTGCCTTCCACGGCGCATATACAAATGATGCAAGGAAAACAAGATATAATGGTAGATCACAGTCACAATTTCGTCTAACTGGCGCATGACGTCACGTGGAGCGGATAATTTGAAGTTGAACTGGATTCATCAACCTTAACCCCTAATCCTAGAATCATAAAATTTCGAGGATGTCAACCCCTAATCGGGTTTAAACGGAGGTTGAAATTTTTATGAAAATTCCTGCATCTCAGAAACTACAACTGGTGCAGGTTTAAAAATTGGTAAATAAGTTCCTTGAATAAAATAATAGCATACATATTTCGTTATTTTTCAAAAATCCACCTAGGGGCTAAAAAAATTAGGGCAGTCTAATTTGCTATAATTTTAAGTTATATTGCCTAAAATTGGTACTTTGCTTATTCTATTAAAATAAGCAAGTATCTGCTATAATGCTTTAAAAAATTTTGCCCGTAGGGGATAGAAATGAAGAGGGTAAGTTTCATGGGCGAAGTTAGAGGGGAGGCTTGAGGGAGCTAAGCCCCCCAATAACTGGTTTAGCCCCCCCCCCCCGCTCTTTATCACAAACACAAAAATTCCAAAATAGAAATCAAAAAACAAATTACAAAAAATAAACATATTATGTATTAACACCTATTTTCTATTTTTTACTAAACTAACCAGGGTCTGTTAAAAAAAAAAGTTAACAAGTCCATAAGGTTGAATTCTTAACGTCGTTCAATTTATTGTCAACCTATAACCTATTTCGCTTTGTTTTTTCAACTTTATTATTTTTTAAACTAACATTTAAATAATATTAGTATCGTCGGCTTTAGGTAATATCTGATATATTACAAAAATAACAATTTATTTCATTGCTAATTTTGGGAGAATTGTATAATGAAAGAACAATGAATGACAATGACATAATAATGTTAAAAAAAATCTTACCCGATATTTTTCGCTATACAATTCTCCTAAAATAAGTTATGAAATTCCTTGATATTTATTAAATATGTCAATTATTACCTATAGAATATCAAGTCGATAATGATTTTCTTTAAATTTTGTATAAAAGCTAGAAAACCTAAATAAATCTACGCGAAATAGGTTATAGGTTGGCAAGCATGTTGCTACTCCCACCTTAAAGCTAGTATACAGGGTGTTACTTAATGATGTGGCGTAATTTCATATATAGACTATATTATTATGTCATCTTTTTTTTTCAGGATATACCCATTCCTTGGTTTAAAATGCTCACTTCAATGTGCTTCTGGGCACCTATTGTTGGTGCAATTGGCATCAACTGGATTGATACTATTCTGTCGACAGTTAACTTAATATATATTACGAAAGCTTGGGATATCGATATTGCAAAGGTAACATTTTTTTATGCGTACCATCACTTCATATTTTACATCAAAAACGATAATTTCATATATAAAAGACGCGTTAGTATTAATTTAAACTTACATTCAAGTGATGCTAGTTACGGAAAAATATCAATCAATTTTTAAACCAAATTTGCAGAATATATTTACAAAAGTCAAAACTTCTGGCAAAATGAATTTAAAAGTAATAGAATTGAATGAAAATAGCATACAGGGTAGGTTAAAAGAAGAAGTAACTTTAAACCAGTCGAAAAAGAAGTCATATAATATAATATATAGACAGTCTACTTGTCAGGTAGTGGTTAAATTAATATTATGCAAAAAAGTATTTTTCTAACCACCTGAAAAATCCTTATACAATAGGGGTTGCAATTTATCTAACACAGTTAGATATTAAAATGCAGATTCAGATTACAAAGTACTACTAACAAATTAAAAGTCAATCATTCCAATAGAATGAGGGTAGGTTCATACCTTCCACCAGACAACTTTCGTACTAAGAACTATCACATCAAATTTTGTTGGCTGTATGATAGTTATTGTAGATGGCGCTAAAGGCTATATACAACCAACAAAAGTTGATGTGATAGTTTTTAGTACGAAAGTTGTCTGATCGAAGGTTAAGGTATGAACACCTACCCTGTACTGACGAGAACAAGAGAGTTCGAAATCGGTCTGCAGGTGGTGACATTCTATTAAGATCATTGACTTTAAATTTCTTAGTAGTACTTTGAAATCTGAATCTGCATTTTAATATCTAACTCCATTAGATGAAATGCAAGCTTATTGTAGAAGGATTTTTCAGAAAATAAAGACAATGGAAGTCCGACAAGGTAATTTTTTGATAATACGTCATTGGCTACCACCTTCTAACAAACATTTGTTTTTGTGTTTCTTAGGTTTGATGCCAAAAGAAGTGGCAGAATATTAGAGAATCTTTAAGTATTTACACAAAATTAAAATAACGTTAAAAGTTGCTTTTTTATTTGGTCTATTGCCCTTCTTAAGTCTTTAACTTATTGTTTTACCATATCATTGTCACCCTATGATAAGTTTTATTTACTACTGTTTCTTTTTATTCAGAGTACCACTACAGTGGGAGTTGGACCCTTGGTTGGTCTAGCCGTGGGAGTGTTCTTAGCGCCATTATCAGATTTTCTCATAAAGCGAAAATATTTGCGTATTGTGAATGCCAGAAGAATATTCCATACTGTAGGTAAGTTACAGTTGTCTATTTAGAAGTAGCAAAAAACCAGATAAATAATCAGTTAGTGTAGTGCTATGTATTCCATAATAAATAATTACATTTTTTAACTGACTCCCACCCCATTTGGAACCTCTAACTAAAAGATTTATGTGTTTCCTCCGGATGGCTTTAAACGATTATCTAGCCTGGTTTGCGAAAAATTGAACTCTTCTTCTAAAAGTCTATTTTTTACACATTAAGTTGTAAGTTTACAAGTAATGAATACATCTAAATAGGTTTTTTTTCAAAGTATTTCAGCCTAATAAGTAAATAAATGAATGTTATATAGCATTGTTAGGCCACAATTTAAAATTTTGTAGGTGCCTAGTAACAGCGGCAAAAAATGAAGCCATATTAAATTTGCAATTTATTCTACTTAAAATTGACATTTGTGTAACTAAAGAAAAAAGATGTAGATTTTTTTCTGTTTTTGAAGTTTTTTGGCGACCGTGTCGTATCGGCAGCCTTTTTCTATTTATTTCAGAAAATGGTTTGATGTATACAATAAATGTTCATCAGCTTAAATTAGTGCAGCCAAGACGGCCCTGTCCTCAGCACGAGCACCAGTTATTTACTGCGCTTAGCTGCTGCGCGAGCAATACTATAGCTTGACTGTTTTGGCTATACATTTTTAACATGCAGTAAATATATGACAAAAAATGCTATAACGATGACATTAAATCTCGAAATATTAAAATATTTCAAAAATTTTTAGAGATAGAGATAGGACGTTCTTTACGAAAGTTGAAGAGTTTATGACGAGCTATAAGATGACAGAAAGTATATAGGGAGTTTAATAAAAGTGATATTTTTCAATTTGAAGTTTTCTGACTTTAGTCCTAGAAAGTAAACACCCTGTAAATGAGACGTCAAATATTTCATAGTGAATATGTATTTTTGACTTTATTTAGTAAATATAAAAGTTATGAATCGCTTCGAGTCAAGATTTAAGTGGTATTTTCACAACAACGAGATACTTGCAAATGCAAAATTTTCATTATAAGTCGAATTATCTTAAAAAATATAACTTTTTCGTTAATTCAACCAGTAATAAAAATGTATGAAATAACACGTAGAATTATTAAATGTATTTAAATATAGGGTGTCCCATTTAAAAAACACCCTACTTTTTGGGCGCACCCTGTATAATTTAAAATATTTTTAAAATGTGCCAGATATCCAACCATACCTTCATACAAAAGCTTATTATCGACAAATCTTATATTCAAGGCCTAAAATTACTCCACGCAATCGTTGACTCACCCGGTACTGTAAATCACCGTACGTCGTATTTCTTTGCTGCATTGCTTGACAGGCGGCTAGTTTCCTAATTATTATTTGATAACTAGACGAGGGCGGAAAAAATACCTTACACGCAGGCGCGGAACCCCCCAAAAACGGGCCTTTGTTATCCTGTAAAGTAATTGATTTGGTGCCAATATTTTCATTAAATCAAATAAATGTTCATGGGCATGTCATACGTTAGAATGTTTACTAAATAAACAGTAATCTGACGTATACCTTAATAAAATTATTGGTCTATATTCCTTGTCGGTCAGTGGAAATAAGCCGTGTTATCTAAAAACTTATTATTTTATTTTATTAATCTCGTTGTTTACTTTATTTAATTACTTATTTTAATTTGCAGGTATCATAGGAGGGGCATTTAGCTTACTATGTATGACATGGGTACCTCCAGGCTCATTAGTTTTAATAATATTAAATCTTAGCATTTTAAATGTTTTTACGATAGCATTTAACGTCGGCGGTTCAAATCTCAATATCCTGGACATCGCCCCCCAATTTGCTGGTGTTATAAATGGATTTGCCAGCACAATATCACAGTGCGCTGCCCTTTTTGCACCTATAACAATTGACTGGATGGTTCACGATGAAGTAAGTGGAAATTTATTAATCTTTAAAATAGTCAAATGACAGTAGTTTATTACTTTGAAAAAAAAAACGAAATTCCAACCGGATTTTGTTAGAAATACATTTTACGTACCGCAGCAGCTATACAGGGTGGCAAAGTTTCAATTTTTTTCTCGTATTTTGCATTTTCTCTCTTATATTCTGCGATAATTGTTTCAAATTTGGAACATCAACCCTTTTTTAAAATCTCTACAATAAAGTATCAAAATTGTCGGTCACAGTATACAGGGTGTTACATTTTCTTGAATCGGCTGCAATTCTATCTTTCAGAACTTTTTTTTTTGGCTCCCTGTATGAATTCCGGTATGAAATTTGAACTCTCTGTTCCTTTGTTTAGCGTTCTGATCTCTTGCACTATTCCCGTATCTGTGACCGTTTTTGATTTATTTGCAAAAATAGCCATCGATGGAAATTAAGTGTAGGCAAAATAGTAAATAGTAAAGTAAAAAGCTGTGTAACAAAACAATTTATTAGTAAATCAAATAAAAATAAAACAAAACTACAAAAACTGTTGAAAATGTCCGCCTCTGGTTAAAATGCACGAAATAAGTCTTCGCCTCATGGACTGACTGACTCTGCCAAATATTCCAGGAGTATTGCGAATGATGTCGCATAAGGCTACAGACAAAAAAAAATTTATTTTTGAACTGAGATCAGTGGTAGTTTTGAAAATTTAATTTTCATCCAAATATAATTAATTTTGCTTCAAAAGGGTATGCTTGATTTAAAAACATGTGTAACTTAACAAGAAAGTTAGAGTATTCTCAGCTACTTTTTTCGTTCAAAATAATTAACTTCCATTCAAAATTACAGTTATTTCAACTGTACAACTCAGAAACTTTGCTGTGCTTATTTTAAAAACAACCATTATTTTACTGTGAACTCACATTTTAGTTAATGTTCTAATATTAAAACTATTAGAATGACAAATATTTCTTATTGAAGTTAAGGATATATAACATGCTTAGAATAAAACGATGGTAATGTTAAAATAATTTTAACCTCCAACTGTTGCGATAATTTAGTGTTATTCTGCATTTGGCCGTCAGACTGTCTGTCGGGAGTCTAGGCAGCCTACATCACGCAATCGCGTAAAGAAGAAACAACATTAAAGTATCTGTTTTCTGTGGTTCGAGTAGACCTAACCTAAAACCTAACGTTTCGTTTTCGTGTTGGTGCACGTTGGCAACACGTAGAGACGTACTATTGTGAATAATAACGAATTATATACAGTGTGTCTACTTAAGTTGGCTACATATGGGAAACTTTTTTATTATCAACTTTACGAAAAAAACATATTCTTTATAAAAAGTTCTGCATGGTCCAGAACCTAAAACGCAACCATCAAATGTTAAATTTTTTTAGTCGTATACGAGGTTTGTTTAAAAATATGAATTTTGCCCAAGAGTAAAGTACCTTTATTTTTGACAATATCGAAAACTGTAATTATGAAAAGTTGTTCGAAATGTAAAACTATATTTTAATATGCAATTACATCCTTCTACTTAAATTTTTTTTTATTGTTTCTAATTTTTCTCAAATTACGAATACCGAATATTTATCTTTTTTATTTATTAAAAAAATCATGATTAGCTTTCTATTTCGTTCAGAAAATAATAAATCTCGAGAAAAAATTTATTTCTACAAATTTTATTAATACTTACACCATTAAAATAAAAATTTGTAAAAATAAAAAAAAAATTTAAGTAGTAATTGCATATTAAAATATAGTTTTACATTTCGAACAACTTTTCATAATTACAGTTTTCGATATTGTCAAAAATAAAGGTACCTACTTACTCTTGGGCAAAATTCATATTTTTGGACAAACCTCGTATACGACTAAAGAAATTTACTATCTGATGGTTGCATTTTAGGTTTTGGACCATGCAGAACTTTTCATGAAGAATAACTTTTTTTCGTAAAGTTAATAATAAAAAAGTTTCCCATATGTAGCCAACTTAAGTAGACACACTGTATATAATATAAAATTTAAACGAAAAAAAAACGTGAGCTAATTTTGAAAATATTTCACATTGAATTAAAATTACCCTTACATTAAATGAAAAAATTTCCTTTTGAAATAAAATTTCGTTATTTTTAGTATAATATCACCGTGGTATTAACATTAAAACAAGTAACATTTTGTTTTAAGATACATTGTTTTTAAAGCAAAAAAAAACATATAATTTTGGTTATAAACAACGATACTTTAAACTGAAAAGAACAGTGGTTTTGTTATACGAACACATGATATTTTTAATCTCAAATTAGGATCGTTTTGCCACTATAGGAACTAACGATAAATTAACTCAAGAATATTAAGCTTGAATTAAAATCTTTTTTTTTTCGGTGTATTATTCTGTTTCTTAAATCCTCTTCTGTCTGAACTGGGGTCTGATACACTAGTGCTTTCAGGTGTCCCCAGAAAAAAAATCCAGGCTATTCAGGTCTGGGGATATAGGGGCCAAGGTCCCCCTCGACGTATCCAACGGTTGTTAAAAATTTTACTGAGAAAGTTTCTCACCTCTATGCTGAAGTTCGGTGGTGCACCATCGTGCATGAACCACATTTGGTTTCTGACACGAACCTCTTCTAGCAGCCATGGGAGTTCCTCTTCAAGAAATTGACGATAATATTGTCCGTTTAGCATTGCTGGTAGGAAAAATGGTCCTATCAAATAATCTCCAATAATGCCGGCCCACCCTTTTACTGAAAACTGTTCCTAAAAATTATTTTCGCGTATCGCATGCGGATTCTCTCTTGCCCAACAATGGTTGTTTCGAAAATTGTTTATGGCATTCCATGAGAAATTTGCTTCATCGCTAAATAAAATCGTGTTTTCAAATAACAGATTTTGGGCTAGCATTTGTAGGAACCATTGGCAAAAACTAGAACGTAGTGGAAAGTCATGTAAGAGAAGAGCTTAAACCCTTTGGATGTCGTAAGGGCACATTAAGTTGTCCATTAAAATTTTCTAGACAAGCACAAATGAAATGTTAAGTGTTGCGGCAATTTTTCTTGTACTGGTAGCAGGATCATTTTCTACTACATTCAGGAGTGCTTCCTCGACTTCAGGAGTCCTAACCGTTCTGTTTGCTCCTTCTAAATGAGTTAATTTCTTGATCGATCCATTTTCACATAGTCGATTATGTAGATTTGCGAATATCCGTGGGTCAGGCAGTATTTGATTTGGATACCATTGTGCATACAGTCGCCTGGCTTCATAACAATTGCCATCGGCAAGTTCATAGATTACATGCATCTCTGCATATTCTTGATTTGTGAATTCAACCATCATTAACCAGTTCAAAACAACTCCGGTAACGTCAAACAAAAAAAATATTTATTGCAAAATGCCACAAGGACAATAAACAGAATTAACAATTCAACAATTGCCTATCCCAGCCTACTATTTTTTTCTTATATTTATTATTGCACTATTTTTTCGTCTACACTTAATTTCCATCGATGGCTATTTTTACAAGTAAATAGAAAACGGTCACAGATACGAGAATAGTGCAAGAGATCAGAACGCTAAACAAAGGAACAGAGAGTTCAAATTTAGATAGAAAACGCAAAATACGAGAAAAAAAATTGAAACTTTACCACCCTGTATAACGAAAATACCCCATTTTAGACCATGCATATATTTGCATTTTTTTCTTATTTTGACGAGTACTATCATTCCCTAAAATATCTGCATGACATTAATTAACACCCTGTATAATTTTCCCTTCTTAAGTTATTTTAGGTCAAAAGCCATCCAATATTATTTATTTTTCTTAATATTTCTGTTCCTAAAATTACAGGTCACAAAGTAGTGTGACTCTTATGATGGTCGCCCCGAGAAGATTATTGTTCATTTCAATTCATTGACAGTGCATTTCTATTTCAGACTGATCAAAGCCAATGGAGAGTAATATTTTATACCAGTGGTGCAATTGTAACAGCAACGGCAATTTTCTTTGACATATTTGCCACCGATAAAAGACCATGGGATCTTAGCGAAGAAGAAAAATCTGACGAGTAAAAACTTTTGGTTGTACTAAAAGAGATTATCGGTTTTATCATGGAACGAAACAAAGAAAGTTATTAAAATTTTTAATTTTTGAGGTGCAGGCTGCTCAACATCGTTAATTTTAAGATATATGGATCTGCCATTTTGCGCCTACCTATAGCCCTAAGATCATAATTTACGGTAAATCACCTTGAGTTTAATCTAACCAGAATAGCTACTATCTATTTTTGCAAACAGGCAGGAACACTTGCTTTTATCACACAACCATCATCATGCGTGTTCTTGACGACTAACGGCATTATTATTGCCAACCTATAACCTATTTCGCTTTGTTTTTTCAAGTTTATTATTTTTTAAACTGACATTTAAATAAAATCAGTATCGTCGGCACATTACTTAGGAAATTTCTGATATATTACAAAAATATCAATTTATTTCATTGCTAATTTTGGGAGAATTGAATAATGAAAGAAGATGTCATTGCAATGACATAATAATCTTTAAAAAATCTTACCCGATATTTTTCGTTATACAATTCTCCTAAAATAAGTTATGAAATTCCTTGATATTTATTAAATATGTCAACTATTACCTATAGAAGATCAAGTCGATACTGATTTTCTTTAAATTTTGTATAAAAGCTAGAAAACATAAATACATCTACGCGAAATAGGTTATAGGTTGGCAAGCATGTTGATACTCCCACCTTAACAACAAGATTTTAAAGGGGACCATTCACTAGGCAATTATCGAGCAACCAGATTGGCAATCTACTCGCTGGCGCCGTGTCCTACCCAGGTAGCAAGGTGACGTATTTAAGACATCGAATATTGGTCATCAGCGACGTCATAAATTAAGTAAATGAAACGTTAAAAAGACGTGCTTAAGTCACAGACCAATAACGTCTTTTTTGACGTAAAAAGACGTCTTTTTAGGTGTAGAAAACGTCAATAAACGTCATAATTTTTTTTCAGCTGTATTCAAATCTGCAAACATTCCGAACTGATTTGGGTGTAAAATAAGCGGTCCGTTTTCCAGAAAATAATTTAAATATTTAACGAAACTGCCAATATATGTTTTTAAAAACTGATATGCGGAAATTTTTAACACCTTATTATATCCTTAAATTATTTCCTAACTTTTTATGATTTTTTAAACATCCTGTATCAATATAACGAACATTTACTAAAAACTTCCTAAAATAATACATAATAGGGGTAAAAAAACAACATATAAATATTTTATGTACAAAATCCTTTTAATGATAATAAATTAAATATTACAACTTTCATGTGTGTGCAGAATTGAAAAAATGCTAAGAAATCCTTTAATGGCGGCCAAAATACTTCTTTTTTTCGGGGCGTCATCGTCACCCAGTTTGAGTGCATAACGGCTACTTCCCCGCCGTTATTTGCCTCGAACTCGATAATCTGGTACATTTATATTCGTTTATAACACAAAATATATAGAAACCATGATAGAAACTAAATCACCATAAACTTTTCACTTTCACTTTTGCCTGACTGCTTGCGCCAACAACAGAATAAACCAATGCGTTCTACCTTCTGTCAGACTGCCAATGTCATAAAACGGAGCGCGGGTAATTTAAATTTGATATTCGCAGACTTTTAATGACAAAATATTTGCTTTGACAAATTTTACATTCATAAATGGTTAATTTGAAATGGTAATATTTTTAAAGTTTTTTACATTGGTATTTAAACATAAAAACGTAGGTAACAAGATAATATATATATATTAAAAGTTTAATGATACGTACGTGCCTTTAAGACAAAGCTATTCTCAGGCGTTTTACTTATTTAAAACCGGTCCCGCTATATTTTTAAAAAACTTGGTCACTTTTACTTTTTAATGATACGTATAATTCAATAAAATGACTAAAAACCGACGTGTTTATTACGTAAAATTATGGCGTATAAGACACGTGTTAAAAACTACGTTATTTTGACGTCATCTCGCGACCAAAAGACGTCAACTGACTAAAAATCCCCAATATTCGGCGTCATAAAGACGTCATCCTGCTACCTGGGTAGCTAAATACGAGTGCGTGCGATGCGTGCGGAGCGATGCGTGCAACGCGGTGACATTTAGAATTGAACGCAGAGCAACAGATGAAGATGCCCAAATTAAACACGAAATGCGTGCGTTGCAGCAACTCGCATCGCACGCAATGTTTTAAAATTAAAACGGTTTTATTTTTCTGTCAGTTTTCGTCCGACAAATTGCAATCTAATTTTGGAAGTGTAAAAAAAAAAGACTTTGGAACAAAAGAAATCCTCAGTCCAAAGTTCTTATTTTCATTCTTGTATACTGCTGAAATGTCGTTTCATCGGCACTAGTGTCCGACCGAATCAAAATTTTCAGTTTCGGCCGAAACCCAATCTTATTCGGCCTTGGTCTCAGTTTCGGCCCAAACCGAAACTTAAGATCTAAATCTTAAATGTCCCTATTTTATATAAGTTTTTTGGATTCTGCATAAAATTCTGAACATTTTTTAATAAAAGCATTATTAGTCTATACTTAACAGTTTCCGAGATATTTACTCTTGAAAAATTACATTTTTGAACTTTGAGAGCGTCTAGCTTTCTAACTGTACGTCTTAGAGCAAAACGGCTTACATGTCCCTATCTTCGATTTTTATTATCTTTCCAATAGTGTGAACTTTCGGTTAAACCGGATGTAGGAAATATAGTACTTCCGGTTTAACCGGAAGTTGACACTATTGGAAAGATAATAAAAATCGAAGATAGGGACATGTAAGGCGTTTTGCTCTAAGACATACAGTTAGAAAGCTAGACGCTGTCAAAGTTCAAAAATGTCATTTTTCAAGAGTCAATATCTCGGAAACTGTTAAGTATATACTAATAATGCTTTTATTAAAAAATGTTCAGTATTTTTCGCAGAATTCAAAAAAATTATATAAAATAGGTGTACCTATCCATTTATTATTTAGATCTGTCCCCTCCCTCCTAGGGGCTTGAAGTAAGAAAATTGACAATATACGCAAAAGATGTCCCCCTCGAAATAAAAATCGACGGGTCCGAGCGATTTTCCACATTTTCATTTTAAAGCAGGAAAATCGAGATGGGAAGTTTACAAATGAAAACCCTGTATATAATACTTGGTTGCTGGATAATCGTGAGTGGGTCCCTTTATATTCAAATGGGCCCGTTTAGATATTTTATTACTTAATTATTAGATTAAAAAACGAATTATCTCAAAGCAATGCCCTTTGCCTCTATGCAACTACGTGGTTGATACCTGTATCACAAAATATATGATCTCAAATTAAAGGACAGTTTTTTGTTTAACAATATTTTTGGAATTTATATTTATTATTTATGATTATATACCTATAGTAAATCTGTTTTTAGAAACTAATATAGCAAATTCGATAGGGTATTTTAATATTATATCCAGACAAAAATCCTAATAAGAAACTTTTTTAACAACGATCTCCTCCTGTGATTTTATAAATAGGATAAGAAGATCTTCCAGTTTATTATTTTATTTTACATTTTCTTCGCGACCTCGAGTGAGTGCCAAAAACCTAAAATGACGTGCACAAAAAAAAAATATTGTCTAGAGACATGAACCTATTTATAAATATTGAACGATTTGAAAACATTAGGTTAATAATATCGGTAATATCCCTGGGTAAATAGAATGTAAAAGGAAGGGAAAAACGGCAAATTGGAATTTTTTATATAATAATTACACCAGGCTTTAAAAAACAAGCAGCAATTGGACCGGCACGTATTACCTTTTTTTTTTCTTTAATTAAATACCTAAAAGAAGATTTTTTTTATGTTTTGTTGTGTAAAGAAGGTTTCTTATGTTGTCCCTTTGCTAGGACTAAAAAAAGGAAGGTTCAGGGGATGATTTCGAGGTTCTTAAGGTCACAAAACCCCATATTTAAAAAAAGTTAATGGGGGGGACTCGTAGAAAATTAAATTATATTTTTAGATGAAAACTTCCAGTGTTTTTTGAGGGTTAGTAATATTGGAGATTGAAAACACTAGTATTGGGTGCCGTTTGCGAAAAATAATATTAATGAAGTAAATTGAAATATATTAGTTTAAGGTTTAGGAAGGTTAAGTAAATTTTTTTTATTATTATTCTCTTTAAAAATTAGGTCATATTTATAACATTTTCGGGATTATTGAGGTCAATAAAGACAATTCATGTTGATTAAGTGACATTTGCAAAAATGTTAAGTGAATGTCACTGTTTTTGATGTTGGACACAACAATATTTATCTAGTTAATCATAACTGACAATGATTAAAGAGTTTTGGACTTCCATTGTCCTAATTTGTTTTAAATCACAACGTTTCAACTGGTAAGTATCTCCAGTCGTCTTCAGGTGAATACTAAATAAGTAAAGTAACTACAAGACTATTTATACTAGCTAGGTGCACCGAAGCACAACTGAGGTGGGTGCAGTCATGCGTTCAGTTGGTACGCGATCTTATCCTAAGGTTACATCTATTTAACAAAGGTTTCCAGATATCTCTTATGTCTAAGGATGGTTTACTAAAGCAGCCTGGGTTCTGGTGAATAGCAGCAGCTTCCTTGAACTTTCTTTTCCTCCAGTGTAGTTCCTTATGTAGGATTTCAGCTTCTGACCACATGATATGGTGACCATATTTCCAGGCATGGTCAGCTGCACCTGACTTTTCGGTCTCTCCTTTTAACGTATTGTTTTTGTGTTCTTTAATCCTTATTTCTAATGGTCTTAATGTCTCACCTATATAAGATTCGCCGCATTCGCAGGGGATCTAGTAGACGCAGTTCTTCCTATCTTTTTGACTTGTGGGCTTTGGCTTCGTCAGGTGGCTTCTTAGGGTGTCCCTCGAGTTGAACACGGTGTTGATGTTATATCGTTGTCCTAGTCTTCTTATTTTCTCAGATATTCCTTTGACATACGGAATATTGAGTGTTGGTTGTGCCTCTCTGTTTGCTTCTTGCGCGTGGGGTCGATTCTTACGATTTTCCAATATTGTGTCGACTAATCTTGTGGAGTAGCCATTTTTGTTGAGGTCGGTCTTGATGTGGTCAGTTTCTTTTTTAAGTGCTTCTTCCGAGTTACAGATTGTAATTGCTCTATCCACGAGGGTTTTAACTATGCCATGTTTCGTGCTGTTTGAGTGATTTGATGTAAAATTGAGATACTGACCTGTATGCGTAGGTTTTCTGTAGACTGAAGTTTGGATGCTGTTGCCATTTTTTTTTACGTTGACATCTAGAAACGGTAATTTGTTATTTTCTTCTTTCTCCATGGTGAATTTGATTGTTGGTGTTAAGCTGTTAAGGTGATTTAGAAAATCTCTTAGTTCCTCATCGGTTCCATTCCAAATAATGAAGGTGTCATCCACATATCTCAGCCACATTTTTGGTTTCTTCTTTGCCTGTTCAATTGCTTTGGATTCAAACCATTCCATGTAAATGTTGGCGATTATTGGCGAGAGAGATGAGCCCATCGGTAGTCCGTCTACTTGGTTGAAGAATCTATCCTTTTCTTGAAAGTAGGAATTGTTGAGGCAGCATTCTAATAGTTCCAAGATGGCATTAATGGGGAGCGTTGTTCGTTCCTGTAGAGTATGGTCTTCCTTAAGTTTGTTTTTGATAACTTTTAAGGCGTCTTTTACGGGAACGTTGGTGTAAAGACTTTCGACGTCAAAGCTCACCAGCTGATCTCCTGGCTGTACTTCCTTTCCTCCTATTATTTGTACGAAGTGTTGTGAGTTCTTAACAAATGATGTGCTATTTCCTTTTGAGGTTTGAGTATAGGGAGTAGAAATCTAGCTAGCTCGTATGTTGGAGAATTACGGGAGCTCGTAATGGGTCTTAAAGGCATGTTGTGTTTGTGTATCTTTGGCAGGCGATAGAGATGTGGAGGCTTACTGTGGTGTGGTGTCAGGCGTGTCCGTGTCTTTTCTGGTATATATCGTTCATATTTCTTAAGTGTTCGGTAGATTCTTCTCTCGATGGAAGAGGTCGGATCCTTGGCAGTAAGAGAGTAGTTTCCTTTCTGCAGGACTTCTTCGATTTTCTGATCGTAGGACTGAACATCCATAATGACGGTCGATTTTCCCTTGTCGGCTGGTAGAATCTTGATAGTGGAGTCTTTGCGAAGGTTTGCAAGGGAGATTTTTTCTTCCTTACTGTCCAGTATTGGTATCTCTTTTGGGGCGATAGTAAAGTTTAAACCCTTGGCCAATAAGTTTTCTTCATTGCTTGTTAATTCTTTAGATGAAATGTTAACAATGGTCCTTTGATTCTGCGTTATTGGTGTTTCTTGACTAACGTGTTTTCCCAATTTTTTCTTATGATTATTTTGTTGAGATGTTCTTACTTTGTCACAGGTGACGTCAATCTTCCGAAAAATAGGTCCATGATCCTATTCTAGTGTGTATTCTTTGATTTCCTCGAATCTCTGTTGGATATCCGTGAGTAGAGAAGAAAACGGTGGTAGTTGATCTGGGAGCGTATTACTTATTTAGTATTTACCTGAAGACGACTGGAGATACTTACCAGTTGAAACGTTGTGATTTAAAACAAATTAAGACAATGGAAGTCCAAAACTCTTTCATCATTCAAGAAACATCATTGTCTCCAACCTTCATAACTGACAATGTCTACTCTTATGTTAAAAGCTTAGCATTAAAAACCTATTAGGTTAAGTATTAATATTAAAAATAGATTTATTTATACTCTCAAACTTGTTACAGCGTATTAAAGTACCTTTTATTTTTATAATTTTCTTAAAATTATATTCTAATAGGAATACTTATATTATAAGAATATTGCAATGATTAAACAAAGTTTAGTTTTTAGTTACGACTGATGTATGTTGTACTTAAATTATTTAAAAATCTATTTTTTTTAACACATGGGAACGTTTGTGATAATATTTATTTATCATTGTTTTTATGATCTGAAATTAATTAAATGTAAATTAATTTTTTAATCATTTGAGTTTTTATTTATGCCATTATACTAAATAATCTGTGAGCATACTTGCCTATAAGCAAACTACATAACCAGTTTATATGCCATTAATAATATAATATATTTCAGGACAAGAGAACCGGTTGTTTTTTCGGCTGAGTTGAAAACATTACGTATAATTGTAGAAAAAAATAAACGGGGAAGCCGCTCAAATATTCTTTCGATCTGGATAAGGAATTATAAAAGCTCGCGAATGAAAATATTATGTCTATTTATAACCCAATAGTAGTAGTAGTAGTTGAGGGGAGGCTCAGCAACCTAGCAAGTAGACCAAGGCGATCCTTTTTGCCTACTTTCAAATTTTTCCTTAACTACCCAAGCAGCATTTTAACAACGTCCGACCAATTTTGTGCTACTGGCGATGACGCATTAAGTTTAAATAATAGTCGCCCTCTGACTATCTCTAAACGATGTTGGGGCGACGTCGGATTTTGTCGTATAAAGAATAGACGTGTTTAGTCCATGCAGCCAACGGCGTTATTACGTCGGTGAAGTCTCCACTAAGGTACTTTTATTTAGGTGATATATCCAATGTTGTAACAACGTCGGTATCCAATTAAGTTCTAGTAATTTTAGATTTTAAAGTTATTGCATGTTTGGGCTAAAAAGTTGGCAAACAATTTTTTCTAACCTTGTTTTTTATAAGTATGTCATTTCAATTATTTAGTAAAATAAATAAAATGAAACGTCGTTTTAAATATTCTGCCACTTATTATAGAAAAAAAATAAATAACTGCAACAGCTTCAAGAAGGTTGCTTAAGCTCATCCCCTACTGGATGCCAAGAAGCGGGCCAAGAAGTCATCAACAACCCTATCTCAGATCAGACTGAAGTTTCCATATCCTCTGCTCGAGACAACTCGGTATAGTTATATTTCGTGAGGCACTGGGTAAAAAATTACTACTAGAAGTTCCTTTTAGTAAAAGTTTGGTCGTTTCTACGACTACGCCATTTTAGCAGTTTATAACAATGTATTTTCGGCGGCCATTGTTGTGCAGGGTTATCCATCCAAGACTATACAAGGCGATTTTTTGACTTTTCCTGTACTTTTATAAAAAAACTGAAATAACCATCTTAAGTCATCAAACAAAAGTACTAGGGGTCACTTTGATATTTTTTTAAATGGAACACCCTGTATATTTTTACATTTTTAAATTCCACATAAAATTATAATTATTTTTTATTAAATGCACTATTAGTCTATACTTCATAGTTTCCGAGATATTGACTCTCGAAAAGTGACATTTTTGAACTTTGACAGCTTATAACTTTCTAACAGTACGTCTTAGAGAAAAAGGGCTTACATGTCCCTATCTTAAATTTTTATTATCTTCCCAAAAAAATCAACTTCCAGTTAAACCGGAACAACTATATTTCCTTCTTTCGAGTTACATCCGGTTTAACCGGAAGTTGATTTTTTTGGGAAGATAATAAAATTTAAAGATAGGGACATGAAAGCCGTTTTGCTCTAAGACGTACTGTTAGAAAGTTATAAGCTGTCAAAGTTCAAAAATGTCACTTTTCGAGAGTCAATATCTCGGAAACTATGAAGTATAGACTAATAATGCATTTAATAAAAAATAATTATAATTTTATGTGGAATTAAAAAATGTAAAAATATACAGGGTGTTCCATTTAAAAAAATATTAAAGTGACCCCTAGTACTTTTGTTTGATGTTTAATTGTTTTTGCTGAAGATATTCGAATTCGCGGGAGAAAATGACTTAAGATGGCTATTTCAGTTTTTTTATAAAAGTACAGGAAAAGTCAAAAAATCGCCTTGTCTAGTCTTGGTTGGATAACCCTGTACAACTTTAATTATGTTTGTTTTATACTATGATTACTCCTAAAATAATGTTTTAAAACACATTGAAACTTCATAATAAAGCAATAGGATTATAATTTTAAAGTTTGACGCTAAAATAAAGTTTTTCCCCAAAAAATTTTTTTACAAGTATGAATTATCGCAGCCCTGTTTTATCCATATTTGTCAGTAAAGTACCGTGCGTTTGCATTTTTACCCGATGCGTAGCGTGAACGAAATTATTTAAATAGGTACCACTTATCTTTTCCCATATGCTTGCCATCTTTTTAAATAAAAACATATTGGCATGAGTTACAAGTTAATATTGTTCTATCATATTTTATAGCTTAGACGAGTAGCAATAATATAACCAATTAGTATATTATGCCGACTATTACTATCATTATATAAAATTTTGCACGACATGGTTTGATTTTTTGCACCACAAGATGTTAGTCGCCACTTGCTCTTGTCCACAACTTTAAGGCGGATCCCGACGTCGAAACGACCCAAAAATGATTGACCATATTGGTCCAACCAGGAGTTGTAACGAAGTCGTAATGACGTAGGATGGCGACGTCGGGTCGCGTAGACCAATGTCGGGTCAACGTAAGATTGCTGCTTGGGTACTCTAACGACCTGTGCCCTTGCCTAACAGTACCGATCTCGTTATAAAAGTCAGGATATATTTCCAGGCGAGGACAAAAACTTCCTCTCTTTGAAGAACCGCCGAGCCAAAGAGCTGATGTCTTAGTCTCCTCAAAGTCTCACATGCCCCAGAAAGGGCAACGATGCTTTCTCCTCTGCCTGATACAGGACAAATTAGGTCATCCTCCACGCTAATCAGCAAAATCGCTATTAATGGATTGAGGGCCTGGCCTGTCTGCATTTCTGTGATTGCCGCCATTCTTCCATAAAAAGTCATGTGACCCACTCCTTAAGTGCAGACCTCACATGTTGATGTGAAATTCCTATTGCTGGGTACGGCCCTTGAAAAGCAGTCCAGGCTACCAGTCTGGCAAGCTCATCGGCTTGTTTGTTGCCGTGCATAGCTTGGTATTGATCTAAAAGCTGTCCATGGAATCTCCGCATTCTTCAAAGAGTACTGACGTACGTGACCCTGGATTTGTAGAATATCGTAGACCTCTGCCTGGAAATGTGTCGTATAACCACCCATCGGATGACGGTTTTTTCCAGGTATACGCCAGCTCACGAAGACTAAATTCTAGTCATACGCGATCCATCAGTAAGCACACTCGAGAGCGTTTTTAAGAAATATTACTTCTTCTCCCACTATTCCTTACTAGGTATCGTGAGAGTGTTCAGTCTTAAAAAGTTCTTGATGGAGGTCGCTTTAAAGGAAATTATTGGAACTTCCCTCTAGGCTAGGCTATACCTACGATTCTCTATGTCCTATATTACCCACACTTTTCAGCACTTGGCACGAATATTTATCACCTAACATTGCCTGTCTGATTCCAGAGGTGTTGTCTCACCTTTCTAATTTTCAAAGAAATAATGATTAAATGTATTTTGTTTAAATTTAAAATATGTATTTTAAACACTATATTGTCACTTTTAACCCTTTCACTGGTTCTGCTTTCAAAAAGCTCGTAATACTCGTGATTCTAAACCAAAGCAAATACAAAGCAATTTGGAAAAACGCAGAAAAAATTTCGTTGCATTAACAATAAACAAAATTGATAAAATGGAAATAATATGGGAGGAAAATATACCAATTGGCTTCATAAAGAAATTTTCTTTTGTTGTCGCTTATTAATTTCAAAAAATTCACGTTATGTTATGGTGAAAAAGAACAAGCATTAATTTTAAAATTATTTTATTATTTTCAAAGAGAAACTGATGCCGGAAAGACTATTTTACTCTTTAACGTAGTTTACGAGGTAAGTAGATATAGTGAAGCAGGAATTGTGAAAACATAAATAATAAACATTACTATGGCAATGTTTTTATAAATACCTGTTTTAGTGAGTTTCTGATGCTTTGAGAGTCCAACAATCAAACGAATTAAGGCAAAGGGAATAAAGAACGATGTAGATTTTAGGAATCGCAATAATGTAGCTATTTTGTCATTTCGTGGTCGACAACTTCTCGAAATTCATGAACATACCATAAAAGAACGAATTTATGGGATGAATACAGCAGGTGTACACGTTATCATTCTCTCAATAAAACTTAACTTTAAACTTATTAATGGGGTTAAAATATTCACTAATACATTTATTAGCAGACTGTTTAAAAAAAAATTAATTTAAAAAACATAAATGCACACAAACAGGCGTTTACCCTTCATACAGTTAAAAAAGATCGTCAGAGGGTGTACGGTATAATATTATTCTACACGCTGGTTCAGAAAATGGATTTGTGAATAATGCAAGTTTGATATTCAAGCCTGGCCTGAAATCTGGTAATTATCATGATTCGCTGAATAGTGAAAACTTTGAGAAGTGGTTTAAAGAAAAATTCTTACCAAACTTGGAAGAACCGTCGCTTCCCAAGTAGCACAAATATACTTCAGACAGTTCTATACATTGTTATATAACAATTTGTAATATAACTATGATATTTTAAAAGTCCTCTGTAAACCATTATATGACTCTTAGAAACACGGAAAAGGCCCAGATTATAAAACAGTTTCATTTATTAGAAGTTTTGTTAGGCTCACAGAAAATAATTACAATACACTTTTGGGTATCTAATGTAACGTTTATATAATCCATTTTATAAGAGAAGCGATGGGACTATCTATATAGTTAATCAGTTTTATAAGAAATAATTAAATATTTTATAACTATAGCAAATAACCTCTCATAGATACTAATAAGATATTAATAAAATTGTTTTATAACAGGCTTAAAAACATTTTAACAATAACCATTTTGGGCCGATTAAAATATTTTTATTATATTGTGTTTATATTTTAGTCGTGTAGTTATAACGAATAAAATTTCAATATATTTACCTAATATGTCAACTTAAACAAGAGATAGCATAGACTTGAAACATGGCGACAATAAAAACTTACAGCAGTTTGCACGAAAAAGATTTTCAAGTCGAACGCTTTCCCACGGCCAAATTTCTCTGCCAGGCTGATTTTACTGACATAACATATCCATATTTTTAAGTAAATTTTTACGGGCTTTCATTTAATTAAAAATTTTGTTATTGAAGATTATTTAAAAATATTTTTAAAAGTTAAATAATAATTTATAAAGTTGAAAATCGACATTTTTTTTACTTGCAATGTTATTGGCCAAACGTTTTTCTTATTAAAATGACTACTTTAAGAGATATTTAAATATTTTATTTGATTAATATTATATCGCCAACATGGCCGATTAAAAGTAGTTTTTAAAACATGGCGTCAACTCTAACAAATCACTTTATCGTTCCAGGCACACTTATAAAACAAATATAATATATAAATTGTTATATTATGCCTTTTTACATGACAAAATTATTTTATTATTTAAAACGGCGCAGCATCACGTGGTAAAATTATTTTGGTTCTCGCAATGTTGCCATGTTTTTGCAGAATATTGTTTTTTTTTGTAGCTATAGGTATACTGATTCGCCTGTGTTGAATGTTTTTGTAAAAGCCATTCTTTATTTTTATTATTATCATGATTAGTATTATTATTATTATTATCGTTTTGGGTACCTTTTTGCTATAATTCAAATATGTCCTTATAATTTTTGCGTGTAACCTTAAAGAACCATTGCTTACTTTTATTAAAATAATTGTGCCTTGAAAAATAAAAGTGATTTGGTGAAGCATTTTTGTTCTTTTTATTTAATGTTCCTATTTTAATATATTTGCTTCAAAAAATTAAGAATACTTTTAAGTAGACTTACAGATTTAATTTTTATTCCGACAATGCCGGGCAGTCATTCTCGGCCGTGGTGTTAGTAAGTGACGCAAGGTAGCGTGACAGTAGATTAATTTCAAATAATGGTGACACTAACAAATTGATAATATGATAGTTTTGTTGTATAAGGCTCACTTTAGGCATCTTATTCGATACTATTATCGTATACGCTATTATGATAACCGGTTCTATATAATCTTTTCATTAAAAATTTAAAATAATTCTCGTAATGCTGAATGGCTAACATTAAATCTAGTAGCCCATACCTTAATTTTTTTATTAGCTTCAATATTTTTGTTTATCTCAGTTAACTCTAAAGAATTTTCTTCATCGTCGCTCGATTCTACGGTATAATAATCAGAGTCTAAACATTGATTGTATTCTTTACTATGGGCTCATATTCTTGCTCGGATGAAGATTCGTAAATCATTTTACCCAAATCAACCCTGCCTGTTATCTGTGCTGTTGTGTTTACACGTTGTACATTTGCATTTAAAATTCTTTGATAGTTCCCACACAGCCAAATTATATACATAGAATATCCATAGTATATTTCTTTATGGCATATGTATGTGCATAGAATGTCCATAAATGTGAAAAATATCTACAATGAATATCCATAGGATGTCCATTTGGCCACTGATTGGATGTACATAGTATATCCATCAAGTATGTACATTACATATGATATGCTTAACCAAGTATATGCACGAACTCATATGATATGTCTATACATGTCTGCATATGCACTGGATGTTCCGAATGCCCATAAAAATAACAAATGTATATAATAATATTATGAATAGCCAGATACAAAAAATGTCTCATACAAAATATATACAGTGTGTCTACTTAAGTTGGAACCATATTATGGAAAACTTTTTTATTATTGGTTTTATGGAAAAAAGTTATTCTTCATAAAAAGTTCTGCATGGTCTAAAACTCAAAATGCAAGTTATGAAAATTTTTCAGTCATATACGAGGTATATCAGAAATTACGAATTTTGCTCAAGAGTAAAGTACCTTTATTTTTTACAATACAGAAGAATGTTATGAAGAAAAGTTATTTTGAATTTAAAATGTTATTCAAATATGCAATATTACAGTTATCTAGCCTTAAAATCTAGGTTTTGTGATTATTTACGTTTTACATTATAAATTATTTGTATTTATCAATCACATATTTTTTTTACAGCTTAGTAAAGCTGTCATTTCTAATGAATTTTATAAATACCAACGCACTATGACATTCCGTATTAAATATTTCATGTCTGTGCATCCTGGATTACGTTAAATTGTACCAAATCATAATTAATACGGAATGATTAGTAAATAATTACAAAACTTAAATTTTTAGCTAAATAACTGTAATTGCATATTTAAATATAACTTTTAATTCAAAATAACTTTTCTTTATAACATTCTTCTGTATTATCAAAAATAAAGGTACTTTACTCTTCAGCAAAATTCGTAACTTCTGATATACCTCGTATATGATTGGGAAATTTTGATAACTGAAGGTTGCATTTTGAGTTTTAGACCATGCAAAACTTTTTATGAAGAATAACTTTTTTCCATAAAACCAATAATAAAAAAGTTTTCCATATGGTTCCAACTTAAGTAGACACACTGTATATATGTCGTGGTGCATATTTTAAAAATATTTTCAATTATACAGAGTGATGTATATTATTGCATTTTTGGACTCTCAGAGACAACTAGATATTTTTCATTTATAATGTTCTTTATACATACCTATATTCCAGCGGTTTACGAAATATAGATAGATAGAACATTTATACATGAAAAATATCTAGTTGTCTCTGGAGAGTCCAAAAATGCAATAATGTACTGGGTGTCCCATTTAAAAACTATATAAAAAAAAGAACACCAGGCTTCTATAATTGAAAATATTTTTGAAACATGCACTACGACATATCGTACAACTCTTGTATAAAACATTTTTTGTATCTCTGTAAAGAAGGGAGATACTGGACTCTGCCACACTAATATGCCTTCCTATATAATTGGGCCATGCATCCTGTAAAATTGGGCTACGGCTTTGAACGGTCCAGAACTATTGTTTTTTGGAACATAGTCAAGAAATGATACAAGATGGATACTAAATTCTTTACATATAATGCATTTTCTGTATATACATATCCTCATATCCAACATTCTAGATCTAGATCATAAATATGGTTATTCAGTAGACTCTGCTCTAGTTGTCTCTTGATGTGACTCACCACTTTTGCTAAAATAAAAACTTCGTGTTAAGTTAGAATAGTTTGGGTTTTGTGTGTTATGTAAACCAACCTGTTTAATACTTTACTTACTTACTTTAATTTCTTTAAGCTGTTATTAAGGTGGTCCTTTGCCTTTACTAGCCAAGCCTTTATGGTTCTAATAATTTCGCCATTACAGGCATTTTGTGTCCTTGAATTTAATCGAACTGCTTCTAAAAAGAGTTTTATTATTGTTTTATTATTATATACAGGGTGTAACAAATTCGTTTATCACTACAGGGATCTCATAAACCGTAAGAAATACGAAGATGGTTAAATGGGGGCAAAGTTGCACAATTTGATGCCCAATCATAATTCAAAAAGAAATTATTTAGATTCCGAGTACTTCCGGAGATATTCGAAAGAAACCGAAAAACAGTCAATAAGATTTTTTTGTTTTGCGCCCTTAATGTAGGAGATAAAAGAAAACCAATCACACCTTTTCAGGGCCACTTTTAATCCTTTCTTAGAATATGTAATTAGTTTTGCCATACAACGTTTCATTTTCCTGAAACCATCATTAATTTCACTATTTTAAATACGGACCTGGATTTTTTCCATTTTTCAATAAAAGACCTAGGACTTCTCTATTCAAAGCCTAGGCTACATATTAGTTTAAAAAAAGAATTAACGCTCTAATGTAGATTTTATTAAGATTTTTCTAATCCGACCCTGTGTTACACAATACCCATTCGTTTTATTACCCACGTCACCTTTTGTGTAACAATTTAAACTAGCTCCTTAAAAGAATACTAGAAAATTTGTAAAACTGACAATATTTAATCGTACTTAATACAAATTCTTGCTAATGATATTAGATTTTATTTAATTCACAATATTTTATAATATTAATAAAATGAATTAAAAATTTACGAAAAACATTATAAGCAATATTAGCAAAATAAAAAAAATACTTCTGAATAAAAGAAGTTGCCATATAAAAATTAATTATTAATTACGTGTTCAAAAATGTTTCCCTGGATAGCGACACCGATTAATTAATCAGTTACTAATGTTAGTAAATAGAAAGTAAGATCCGTTCGATTCTTTAAAATTTTTGTATTTTGATGCTTATAAATACCTAGTAAACCATTTTTAAGGTATTTTTTTTAATATTATGTTGATGGAGATTTTTAATTTTGTTATTCTTTTTAAGAAGCTAGTTTAAATTATTTCACAAAGAACATGTCGTTATTAAAACGAAATGGTATTGTGTAACACAGGGTCGGATTAGAAAAATCTTAATAAAATCTACATTAGAGCGTTAATTCTTTTTTAAAATTAATATTTAGCCTAGGCATTGAATAAAGATGTCTTAGGTCTTTTATTGAAAAATGGGAAAAATCCAGGTCCGTATTTAAAATAGTGAAATTAATGATGGTTTCAGGAAAATGAAACGTTGTATGGCAAAACTAATTACATATTCTAAGAAAGGATTAAAAGTGGCCCTGAAAAGGTGTGATTGGTTTTCTTTTATCTCATACATTAAGGGCGCAAAACAAAAAAATCTTATTGACAGTTTTTCGGTTTCTTTCGAATATCTCCGGAAGTACTCGGAATTTAAATAATTTATTTTTGGATTATGATTAGGCATCAAATTGTGCAAGTTTGCCCCTAATTAACCATCTTCGTATCTCTTACGGTTAACGAGATCCCTGTAGTGATAAACGAATTTGTTACACCCTGTATATAATATATAAATATATAACAAGATCTCTATCTTTCCTCCTATAAATATCTGAAAACTTTTAATAATTATTATTCCTTTACCTTATGAGAGAAATCCATCTATCCCTCTCAGCCTTGGTTTTCGGAAACAGAAAAAAACGTGCATGTCAGCGTGCTTTGAACTATAAATGCTTGCAATCAGGAACAAAGCACATTCCCATTGTGAAGCAGTTGTTTGTAGAAGCCTAAATACAAATTCAATTAAACTTAAAAATAAACACCGAAACAATTAACAACCTAACCTCAAAAAGCTTTGAAGCAGAATTATTACATCAAATTAACTCACCTGGCCAAAAACGAATATAATTCGCTTAAATAGCACGTTCCTTCAACTAAATATCAAAACTAAAAACCTTATTATCTTCTTGAACACGAGGAAACACCAAACCAAATGAAAAATTCCTTATGGGATTTTACCGTTATAATAAAACGAATTTGTTTGGCGGTTGCCGTCCGTAGAGAGACTCGGATCTAGCTGTAGCAGAATTTTTTATGATTCGCGCGCATGCGTATTATGTGTATCGACAAACCTCGGTCGCAAACGTATGAGGTACGAGGGCTGATTGAAGAGTAAAGTATTTGAGTTGATGTTAAAAAGTTGGGGGAGAGTATAAAAGTAAAAGCACTGCGGATTTACACCTTGGGCTATTAGGTATATATGCCTGAGTAAAAGACTGCAGAATTCTTATAAGTAATAACAAACGATTATTATTTATTTAATACCCTATTACAGAATAGGAAACAGGGCCGAAGTAAGATCGTTTAACGCCTTAGGCCAGACCAATTTTGGCGCCTATTTTTTTAAATTTCGAAATGAATTTTAAAAAATTGAGCGAGTCATGATACGGATGATTAAATTTGTGCCCAAACCTAATCTCGTAAAATATATTTTGCAAGCGGAAATTTGCACGTTTTCTTGAAAAAAAAACTCAGATTAATTTAATTTTAATAAACGTATAATACATGTAAGTACTCAGGGAAAATTATAAAACAAAAAATAGAAGTATAAACAAAGAACTTAACATTAAAAGTTTACAAAATGTGAAAGAATAAAACAATAAACTTAAAATATCATAACTTAATAAGAGTTTGGTAGTTTCCAAAGTTCAAAATAACTAATCGACTAGGTAATCCTAATTATTAAGATACAAAAAAATAAAACACATAAACACACAAATTCAAATGATATTGGTATTGAACTTGGAATAAATACACAAAATGATATAAACTAAAGTTTAAGGATTACTTCTAAAACATCATATCAATACCGAATCGTTATTAACAAGATGAATGACATCAACAAATAAAATAATATAGATATGTAAATGTTTTGAGCAAAAAATATAAAGGTATTAAAGGAACAGTTTTCGTGGCCCAATGCCCAAAAAACTTGTATTAAAGGTAATTTTAAAAATAACGACATATTTTTAAGAGTACTAAGATACTAGAAATGTTTTTTTCGGCATTTTTTACTCGAGAAATTTTAAATAATGTCGCCGAAGGAAGTTGATTTCACGAGGTCTGATAACTAAATAGTTTTAATACTTTAATTTAGAATATTTTTGTTTAGATTGGAATGTGGAATATTCTTAATACTTTATAGGTATGATAATTAGCAATTATGCCATTGTTTAAATAGTGATTTAAATGTAAAAAATAATACTTATTATAGGTACACTGAAATTCGTTAAAAAGCCGATTTTACTCACAGAACACCAATATTTTACTTTAAAAAAAAATCAACAAAAATAATATAATAATAAGTCTAAACCAAACTGTAAAAATACAACACACAGAAGAAAAAAGGGTGAATTACATAAATCGTTTGCTTATGTGCAACAAAACACGAAAAAGGCGCGAGACTTTAACGTTACGTTTCTTTTACAGCACAGAACCACAGCCGTCTTAACTTTCTAAGAATGCTGTGACAGAACCCCTACCTAACGGTATTTCTTCGCGCAAAGTTTTGAATAATTTCGATGTCGATGCTTGACGTTTGTACTGAAACTCGTCGATACACATAACACGCATGCGGCGGATCATAAAATTCTGCTACAGCTAGATCTGAGTCGTAGAGAGAGGCACCAGGCACCGCATCGCCCATTTCTCTGACGCATGACTTAGGCTGTTTGTGTCTATTTGGGTAGATCAGGTACATAATGTTTTATCACTTTTTATCCGGTTTATTTTATGAAAGAGGAAAACTGGAATTAACTCACTCGGTCCCTTTTTCCAATTATTTTTTGCTAAAAAAATTATCTTTTACTTTCTTACGGATCTTGTGACCTTTTTGTTTTATTTTCAAATCAGACTAGGTTTTCTTATAAAATTATGCACTATAAAAAAAGGGTAAAAAATAAAAAGAAAATAAAAAATTGTTTGCGATTAAACTCAATAATGTGCATCAGTGATTCTGCATAGCATATTTTATGTATATCTACTAAAGCATATCCTACATTGCATATGATATGGTTATACCTAAAGGTATATACAAAATACAATGTATAATGTATGTGATATGGATATTCAACATATTCAATGTACATCGGAATGGACATTTGTCATATTCTATGTATATACATATCCATGGTTGGCTATGTGGGTTATCTCTAACCTTTTTCTTAAAGGTTCCACTTTGTCTTATTTTTTTCCAGTGGGAAATTGGCCGACTGCTTAAGCTTGACATTGTTTACAAATTATAAATAGATACACTGACTGATCATATCAACTGATGTGGACGTAAAAAGTTAGGTTAGTACGGGAAGTACTATAAATATTATATAAGGTTCACTAAATAATGATTTTGCATTTACAAAAGCATTTTTAAATTTTAAAAGCTTTTTAATTATTTCATTACGTTTTATTGAATAGCCATTATAAAATAGTCGTTTAAGAGTAGCCGTAGTTGCTTAATTGTCGTCAAGATCAAATTGTTTTATAAATAAGTTTCCGCTACTGCTATATAATCTAACAATAAAGCTTCTATAAAATTAAAGTGAATGTTTTTATAGTTGCTTTATAAACTGTTTAAAATTACCCTTACAAAATAAGTATAAAATATATCTATCTTAAGCAAAAACGGTTGTATAAGTTTTGTTACATACATGTTTCTAAGCAATCTGGATTCTGTACTTTTAAAACTGTTTTAACAATTAACGTTATAAACACCTATATTACAAACTTATAAAGTAATTTTTGTTATACAGCAAGTTAGTGTTGATGGCAAGTGTTAAATAATAATTCAGTGTATTTAAAAGCTCTAATAAATCCGATATAAAACAATTCAGTCAAATAGTAAGATTCTTGTGCTACTTGGGTTATTATCATGGATAACGCCACCTATCATTCTGAGCTAATTGAAAAAATTCCAAATAGAAGATGGTCAAAGAGATTACTTATTGCATGAGTAGAACAAAGACAAATTCCGGTTTCACCATTTGCAATGAAGGATCAGATCTGGATAACAGAGAAGCAGAATATACGACCCAAACGTTACAAGTAATATGGAAAGCGCTATTTATATTATTTTTTAAATATTTTTATTTTATTTTAATAAGTTGGATAAACTAACATTGCAACATGGACATCGAGTTTTAAGACTTTAATCTTATTGATTAATGAACTGGTTTCCTCGGAATGTAAGCGATATTATGATGCAAAAATAAGTTCTATGCATCCTGTAATAAATGACGTAGTTTTCGGTCTGTAGAATGAAGCCGTAGAAAATGTAACAGTGGAAAAATGAAAAGAATCTGACGAATCTGATTATGATGATCATTGTGGAGATGATTTATTTAAAACATTAAAAAACTGTATTTTGTTGTGTTGTCATTTTTTATTATATTTTATTCCTAATGATTTTAAAAATATAATCAAAATATTTGAAACAAAATTTAGAGACTGGTGCACTAGAGATGCATTAGACTAAAAAATAAATGATTCAATTTTAAATTTTATACTTGAGTTTTATTTATTTTTCAGTAAATTGTAATTAATTAAAAATTTCATACTGATTTTCAAAAACAAAATGTTTTATCCCATGATACATTTTGTCCAAAATAAAATTTCTGACTTTATTAACAGTATAAAAATAATAATTAAAAATTTGAAGACACGCGATTCTATGTTTTACTTGTTCATATGCAACCATCCTTATGTAGATCCTAACCTTTACCACCTGTAAGTCAAACTGACTGATATAATTTACGACGTACTGTAAAAATCGACTATATGGCATAACGGTCAGCGGTCATTTAACAGACTTTATTTGTCCGCTTTTTGGAAAAAACGAAAAAAAAAACAACGAAACTCTGATAAGTAAATGAAATGGCGAATGCGTCGCCAGTGTTAGCTCTTAATTTACTTTACATTGGCTTAATTAAGCGCGTACCTAATAACTAAATTTTGTGTGGTGACTGTTTGGGCACGCAGTTTTGCAAATTATAACACTTTAAAAGACACTAAAGTGCCTACAGGTAATTCGTCATTTTATCTTATTAGAATATCTATTGTTTAATTTACTTTTTCCATGTAATAATATAATTACTCGCAATGACCATATTATTTACATTAATACAACAAATATTTTACAGGGCGGTTAAAAAAATAAGAAAATGTTAAAGTCAGCTAAGAATGATATACGAGCAGGTATTACAATTTAACAAGTTCGCTAACATTTGATTTAGAAATTAGGGTAAGGTCGCCGAATCGTACCACTTAGCACATTTTGCTCATTTCCTTTAAATCTGTTGGTATGTGGTGAAATATATTATCGTGCTGTTTAAAGAGAAGGGTTATATAAGAGAAAAAAGTAATACCAATTAAATACACAGCCAAAAATAAATGGTATAACTCTTTTATTGTAACCCTACAAACAGTACGATTTGAAAGCCTGGGTTTCTAAATCGTACCTGGGGGTTTTTAAATCGTACCCCTGTATTATGCACGATCATGTTTTTTGATTTTTATTTAATTTAATAATTAGTTGCCTTCATGTAGGTACAGGTAAGAAATAAAATATTCGTTTTATGAAAACAATTATAATTCAGTAGTAAAAACGTTAAAAGAGAAAAATTATTTATTCACAAAATATGTAATGCGTACTGGAACTTCCTCCTGTGCATTTTTCATGTTCCCATTTTTAACAAAGAGAGCACTGTATCATCTCTTCCACTACAGATTCGCAGCACAAAAAACAATACCATTCATTATCATTAAGTTCTATAATCACATTTTTCCCTGACGTTTTTGATTTCTTGGATATTGGTGATTTAGTTTTTTCATCGCCTTTGTCAACAAAAACATTTTTCTTTACGGACGCTTTCTTTTCATTTTGTTTATTTTTATTTTACTAGCTTAAGTTTTATTTTTTTTTGTTTTCTTTTATTTTTATTTTTTCTTCTAGTTCATTTTGGTATGTCGATAGTACCAATTTTTTCCAGCCAATTTAATTTTATTTCCGGAGAAAGGATTTTTAATTAGATGTGAATTAGCCTCCGTGAAATCATAAGCAAGTTTCCTTACATCTGTTATCGTTAGCCCGAAAAGAGACTCTTCAAATACCAAAATATGTTTAACTAGATCATTAACTCTTCTTTTCTCCTTCATTTTCTTAATTTTTTTGTTTTCCTCTGCTTGCTCTTTTTCCGTTTCATATCTTTTGACTTTCCAATCTGGGTGTCTTTTAAAAGTGGGTTTAGGGATATTATATTTTAGGCAACATTTATTAATTAATCCCCTTTTATATTCCCTTATTGCTTTTTCCATGTCATTAACAGACCATTTTCCATATTGCCTTTTTGCCATTTTAAACTGGAATAACAAATAAAAAATAAAAATATTATAGTAATCTTTTAAACCGTACCAGTACGATCTACAACACTCAATAGTGGTGCTATTTGAGGAACTCTGTCATAATATCGCACATCTAATGGAAAAAATACCTAACTGCAAAAAATTTCATTTTTAAGTTAAAAGCGTCAGAAGTATCCTAATGCTATATTCTTTCTAATGGA
Organism: Polydrusus pterygomalis; assembly: GCA_963969555.1. NCBI lineage: Eukaryota > Metazoa > Arthropoda > Insecta > Coleoptera > Curculionidae > Polydrusus > Polydrusus pterygomalis. The sequence goes on from OZ018375.1 coordinate 74,247,381, forward strand.
ATAACGACATTATTGTTTTGAAGCAAACAAACGCGAGATGGCGAAAGTGTCACCTTTCTTTTGAGCTACTTTTAATTGGAACAGTGACCCAACTATCAGTTCGGCTTTAGCCTTCGACGCAGGTGCAGGCAGTTTTCAACAGAAAAATGAAGTAAGTACCAGTTAAAACGTTTTTTCTCTAAATTTGGCAATATTTTTATTTTTGAAACTGACTTAATTGTAGTTTAGGTCACTTTTCTTTCATTCTCTTTATTTTTTGTTAGGTAAAATACAAGTATATTATAGTTTTTATTTAATAAGGTTACCATTACTTTTATAGTTTAAAGCTCCTCGTGTTTATGGTTACTTTCATTTAAACCTTATATTGTTTATTTTTAATACAAAAAAATATAATAATGTCGTTTTATTTTAGTGTAACTAAGAAACAATCGTTAATTTTTTAAGAAGAAAAGTGTCACAATTACATATTTTTGTTATTTACTAAAGCATTTAAAAAAAAACTCAGTAATTTGATCATTATTAATAATTAATAAACAAGCCTAGTCGCTGATGTTTATATTTTGTTTTTAAACCAAACTTTGTACCCAAAAAATTAAAATAATTCAAATTCAATTTTTAAAAGCGCGTTTTCTCAAAACAACCAATTTTGCAGTTAGATATTTTTTCCATTAGATGTGCGATATGAATAAATTAAGATTTTAACCTATAAACCAAACAAGTCTTATTGTTTTTTTTTATTGTGTTATTCTATATACTATAATTTAATCTAATTAGCACTAAAAATAGTCTAAAAATTGAACTTACCACCATTAACCTCCTTAGAAAAAGTTACAGAAATTTACATCGAATATTACCACTTTTTTTACAGACGCGTAATGAACACTCAACGTGACGTTATGGTTGTCGATTTATGACTGGATATTAGAAGACGTATTAGGTTTAAGGAAACGTTAACAGATGGCAGCATAGTCATTTGCAACCTATAAATAATCGAAAAGTACGATTTGCGGACCGGTACGATTTCGGCGACCTTACCCTACAACTGAAATGAGTGGTTATAATCAGATAAATAGGGTATATATTTTTATTACTAACACGTTGAAGGACAGTAAGAAACCTTAGTGAGTACCAGAAAAAACACTAGTTGGACGTTTATCGGCGTTCTGTAAGAAAATGGCGGGAAAGCTGAAAAACCTGAGTGGAGGAAGTACGCCTTAATATAACTTAACTGTGGCAGTAACTATCCGTCCTTAATATTTCAATATGGCGAACGGGACGTCGATACACGTTCTACCAGATTAAGCATGCCAGATAGGACGTCTATCGGCGTTAGTGTCCTTCAGCGTGTTAAGTAATAACAAAATATTTTTTTAAATTATAATTTTTTAAACTTAAATATTACAAATAACTTACATAACATAAAGAATGCCTGATACCAACTAAGATATCCGTAAAAACCATAACGATTTTCAAGTTTTGTAACCATTAGGTTATTTTTTATTTCAAGTGGAGTTGATAATACAGATACGAGAAAAAAACACAAAGTATTTTTCCACATAATATATATAAAAAATAATAATAAATTAATAAAAAATTATCTCAACATGTCTTTGAAACGCTGATCATCAGGAAGATGGCAAAAATGAGTAGAATATAAATATATTGATGTTATAAGCAAAAGAGAAAATAAGAAAATGGTTGGTGCTAAGCAACCTAAATTGAGCTTTAGAAGAAGATACAATATTCTTTATAATATTATGGTAAAAATTATAAACATTTAGGTAGAAAAATTCAAGCGTTGTTCAGAAAAAAATTTAAAATTCCTTAAGGACGAAAAGAGACATGGTCGGGTGAAAGCAGATAAATTGAGGTGTTCTTTTTAAGAAGATTTTATGTCGGGAAGGACATGAAAATTATAGACATAAATTATTAATTTTTAACTTAATTTATATTTTTATCTTATCCTAAACATAATAAACATTTATAAAAATGTATGAAATAACACGTAGAATTAATAAATTTATTCAAATATAGGGTGTCCCATTTAAAAAAATGTAACTTTATGACACCCTACTTTTTGGGCGCACCCTGTATAATTCAAAATATATTTTAAATGTGCCAGATATCCAACCATACCTTCATACAAAAGCTTATTATCGACAAATCTTATTTCAAGGCATAAAATTACTCCGCACAATCGTTGACTCACCCGGTACAATAAAAAATGAGCCTATCCCCAGGAAACATTTTTTTTGCAAAATAGACAAACTGTATTGAACAATTTTAACTTAAATTTACAAATAAAAAACGTTGCGCAACGCAAGCAAAAATGTTAATCAGAATTAAGTAAGTGAATGTTTTTGTAAAATTAACTAAATCGCAAATTCCAGTCATCAGATATAATCCGTAGATATTAATTTGCGAGATTTTTTGTTCTCGCATATTTTTGTCTCGTCTTGCGATATTCTCGCAGAATAATCTCTGGTCTCCCAGAAGATCAGACCACTCGAGAAAAGTGCGAGACGAGAGGTCTGAGGATAAAAGATAACCTTACCTGCGTTTACCTGTTACAAATAGTCAAAAATATAAATAAAGTATTAAGTATAGTATTACCTTTTGATAAATATAAAGGGATGAAAAAATCATAAAACTTCAATGAGAAAAACACTCGGTAGTTCACAAGTAGGGGAGACCAGGGCTAGTTGGCTACAGGGGCGAGTTGACACGGTGCCTATATCTTCGAATGGTGTTCATGTGTAAATGCAAATACCATTGAAATAGATGATCGACAACTCGCGGCAACCTTGTAAAATGTCGCTCACGAAAAATCAGGCGTTAAACAGTTCTTAGTTGTGTTTGTTTGTTTTCAATACCGGTAAGTAAATTTTTGTCCCCTTCGAAATTTATGAATAACTTGTTTAAATTAACGTATTTAATTTGATTTTTTTACCACAATCTAGACGGCTAGTTGGCATACTATGCCAGGCAAAGGTATCGAATAATTGTTTGAAAAAAAAATATATTTTGTTGTAAAACCTCTGTCGGGGCAGGTTGGCCCATTAGTTTCGGGGCACGATGACACAGTGTGCCAACTAACCTCGGATTTTAAAAAATTTCACAAAAGGAAGACATACGCCCATTGCCAAAAGCTCCAGCAAGAAAAACTGTCACTGCGCGGCGAAAAAGGAGGTCGACAGCTATTCTTACGGATACCCCAATCAAAGATGCGTTGGAAGAAGAGCAGAATGTTTCTAAAAAGAAAAAAAAAAACTGCAGCCGAAAAGGCAAAAAAGAAAGTATTTGGAAAAAAAGAAAAAATGAAGCCAAAAAAGATAACCAGGCCCGTAACACATGTTTGTGCAGCAGATTCAACTTCTGATGAAGAGGAGGAAACTTTCTGTTTGGTCTGCATGGACAGTTCTGCGAACTGTGAATCGGGGGAAAAGTGGGTTCAATGTGTGGCATGCCATATGTGGTCTCATGAGGCATGTACAAACAAAGAGCCGCGATACATATGTTCGAATTGTGACTCGAATGATTCTGAATAACCATTTACTTTAATTTTTGATGTTTATATAACTGTAAGCTTTATTCTACTTTCTGTTTTAGCTTTTCGACATTTTTTATTCTTTTTTATATTGTATCCTTTTAGTAGCTAATAAACATTAAAAACTATAAAAATACTTGTTTTTGTCTATATAACTTACATATGCCAACAAACCCCAAATAGTGTGCCAAGCTGCCCCCGTTTGGGATAAGTTGGCACACTAACACTGATGTTTTTAAAAAATTGTAGTGTTAACTTTTTTTTAAATAGACTCTGTAAATACCTCAAAGTGTAGGGAAATTGTGCAAATCTGTTCTGCATATTTTGTAATTCATTTCAACTGTCTGTAGTGACAAATAAAAAATAAATTCTTAAATGTGTGTCAACTAGCCCCGGTCTCCCCTATTTGTTAAACACCGTGTATATTGTTGGATGCTGTTAAAATTTTTTAATCTTAGTTATCTGTGCATCTCAGTATATAATAGATTTATTTTCGGGGTATTATTAAATTGTAATATATTAATAGTAATTTAAAACTTATATTCAATTTAGTTCTATAAAATATTGTTGTTCCTTTAATTGGATTGATTAAAATTAGTACAAGGTGTTAGTATTAGAATGGCGACAAAACCAAATAGTCATCAAGAGGAAGCAGGTCTTAATGCAGAATCATTGTTGAATGGAATATCCTACACTGGAAATAAAGGTATTACAGTTAATCTAAATTAAAGTAGTCTTACTTGCGGGGGTGGGAAATTAAACTAAACTTTATTTTATTCCGACTATTTAAATTTAGATTGGGGCCTAAACTAGACTTTCTTATTTAATTTTAAAATAACTTCTTATATTAATAACAAAAAGTAAATAGAATCTAGTTGCTTACATAATGGGATTTCTGATGTCAAACACTGGTTACTGCAAATGGTCGATAAGAACTCCATTTTGTTGTAAAATTATCAACCGTTGTATACAGCACTATTCACTATTCAGCCCTGCCCTCAAACCCATTTTTACACGAAATCTTCCTAATCCAGCAGGGTAATTTTTACCACATTCATAATAGAATCGTATAGCCAATTCTTGTTGCCAATTATTGTTGCTTGTATATAAATCATAATAAAAAATAATATGGCTTAGAAGTTCTTATCTAAAAAACATATCAGTTGGAATTAGCCTTAAGAAAACACAAAAAATAACGACAATGTTTTTTATATGAAAACATTTATTTTTAGAACCACGTAAAACCAAAAAGGATTAGTATTTATTTATTATAAAGTATGTTGATAAAAACAGAGGATCAAGTTTATGGTTAAGAGGAAAATAAACATAAATAAACCTTGAATATAAGGACACATCTACACAACACTTATATCATGGAACAAAAAATTAGGTTTGCAGTGATGCACCTCGCACTTGCACTAAAATTACACCCCACCATCAGACATCAATCAGCCACCAACAACGGCAACCAAATGATGTTTTGAATTACTCTGTTTTAACTTAAACCATGCAGAGCATGACAGATCATTTTTAAGTTAGTTCGTCCCTCTCTGTGCCGTTTTAGTAAGGGATAGACTATAATATAGCGCTGGCTGAAAGTTACCGAAACGATTTCTCCGTATTTTAAAAAGGGAACTATAAGTACCTATATTACTTCCTAAAATGTATATTTTTATTTTAATTACAAAAGCAGGGTTTGTTTTTAGTGATAATTAGATAACCTTGTTGGAATTAAAAAATATTTTATTCGATACATATTTTAATAATTAAACGGTCTTTTGTTACCGGAAAAAAAGATCAAATAGGCGCAAAAATATGATGTCAAAAAAACGATCTCGTGTGTGTTTAAACGAAATATTTTAGGGATTTAAGGATTTATTTTTGTGGTAACCCATATACAGTGTGTCCACGGAAGGACCTAACTATACTTGTAAAAAACATTATTTTCAATTTTTCGAAAAAAAAGTCATTCTTTATCATTTCTTCTGCTTGTTATAAAAATTCAATTCGCGTTGAGAAAATTCGATTTTATTGTACAGGGTGTGTAAAAAATGTTAAAATGTAGATTTGCAAAATCAAAAATTTTTGATCCAACTTTTTTGAATGATCAGAATAAAAGAGATTGGAAAGAGAATTCGAAAAGCCGAATAAATTTTTTAGATATGACCTGTGGTAACTACGATATTTTATATTAAGGTTTTTTAATTCAGGTCCCAACCTAATTTAATTAACTGTGTATTATTTTTAAAACTGGACTGCTATCTCACTTTGTGAATAATAATATTAAGAGTGTTGTGTTCAAATAATGCTAAAGTAACAGTTCTACATTATTTGTCAACTTTTGTCAACAGTGAAGTGAATACGCATTTTAATTTCTCCAAAAAGATGCTTACTTTAGAACAGCGCATTTACCTGATTTAGAATTACTGACGCCATTGCTACAGTGATACCAGATATAATTATTTATGTTTATCAAGAATTTCGAGAAAGGATGGAGAAATGTGTCGATGTTGGAGGGTTTCAAGAATGTTACTGTTTGTTATTTATCTTAGTGTAGAGTTAAATAAATTATTGATATTTTCCTATAGATTAAAGTTTTAATATAAAATATCGTAGTTACCACAGATCATATCTAAAAACTTTATTCGGCTTTTCGAATTCTCTTTCCAATCTCTTTTATTCTGATCATTCAAAAAAGTTAGATCAAAAATTTTCAATTTTGCAAATCTACATTTTAACATTTTTTACACACCCTGTACAATAAAATCGAATTTTCTCAACGCGAATTGTATTTATATAACAAGCAGAAGAAATGATGAAGAATGACTTTTTTTCGAAAAATTGAAAATAATGTTTTTTACAAGTATAGTTAGGTCTATCCGTGGACACACTGTATATAAAAAAAAACCTTATATTGTATGATTATCCTCGGTGTGCAAGCACGCAGATTTTCTTTACCTTTTTTTATTAATTTTATTTGTTGAAAGTATAAAATAAGTTAAAATACACTTATTGGACACAATGGATTTGAGATCATCTAGGCCACGGGAAACCGAACGGCGATCCACCACCTCTCGAGCATATCTGCCATATATTCCTATAGAGTCACGGATAGGATTGGCAAAGTCTTGAGAAGACAAAACATCGAGACAATCTTCCGGCCAACAAAGAAGATCCAGCAGACCATTAGACCAGCAATGGACAAGAGCGCTTTCAGCTGCAGGCGTCTACTGCATACACTGTTTCTGCAGAAAGGTCTACATTGGAACCACTAAAAGATCAATGGGAACGAGACTCAAGGAGCATAAAGCAAGCTGCCGACTAAGACGAACTGAGAAGTCTGCAGTAGCCGAACACTCACTGAGTAACGGGGACCACTGGATACACTTTGAGAACTGTAGGTTGTTAGCTTCAGTCGATGGCTATTACAACAGGCTCGTCAGAAAAGCCATCGAGATTCATAAGCATCCTGATAATTTCAACAGAAAAGAGGATACTCTCAGGCTCAACCAGATCTGAAATCCTATCCTCAGACACTCCCAAGTAATGCCAATCGATATCCCGAAGTCAACCGAAGCGGAACAAGCTCCGCCCCCTTTCCATCAGTATAAATACAACCTGCGCCCGAGCAGGTACAATAAAAGGCATTTTACTAATGTAAAAGATTATTCGACTTGTTCGTTTTCTACATCAAACATGCACGACCACGAGATTACCTCTATATTATCCTCCACAAGATTAAGACTTGCCCTATATGAAGACCTGATTTTTAATAATGATGTCCAGATTATAGATACCATTTACTTTAATTTAAAATGGCCTAATTTTGGCTTAATCTGTGTCCAAGGGCAGTTGTTTTTATTACAAAGTAAAGCATAGACAAAGAAACCTTCAATACTTCCAGCACCGGAGATGGAAGAACCTCTGAAGAAGCTCGCCACTCACTCTAGCGAAACGTTAGGAAGCAATTCCAACCGACGACGGCCTTTAGACCAGAATCATGAGTACACCAGTTCATCGACTGGCCGCAAAAGCCTAAACCAAGGGTTAATTGGGGGGAGAGGGGGGCACGGTATACTGTAAAACCTAGGATAGTAGTTCTGATCTTACGTTAAACCGTATACTATCAGTTCCAATGGAATTTGAGATATATTTTCTGAAAGATTAGGAAAATGCTTGGTATTGCGGTTGATTAGGTTTTGTTTCCAAAATTCAAGCTTATTTATAAATGCGTTTATATCAGAAATCAATTTCGCTAGTTGTTTATTTTTATCCTGAGGCTGCAAATTATGTTTATTTAATTTTTGTGTAATATCCACAAGAAAACCAAAATCTCTAAGCCAGGTTAAATTTTCCAAAAATTGGATTATAGCAGGTAAGACATCATTAAAAACTTGTTAGCCCTCGTCCCCTACTCAACCATCGAAGTGAAGAAGTAGTGCCCCGTATTGACAGTGAATTTCATCGGCCAAGGTTTTGAATAATCTTCTTTGTAACGCTTGAGCTTTAATCTTGTTTACAATTTTTACTACCAATTTCATAACGTTGTATTGTTTTAAAAAATGTCTACATAATGCTTGCCGATGGATAATGCAGTGGCAAGAGAGGAATTACGGAAAACTTTCATCTTTGTGACATAACGCCACGAGACCCTTATCACAACCCACCATAGTTGGAGCGCTATCGGTTGTCACTCTTACCATTTTCGATATTGGAATTTTCTTTAATATTTTTGAGATGAGCAAACAACTCTTGTCCAGTAGCATGTCCTTTCAGAGGAAAAAACTTTTAAAGATATTCTTTAATCGTTAAATCACTGAAACCATCCTGACGAACACGCCAACCGGTGTCAACCACATCTGTTGATTCGTCCAATTGCAGCGAAAAATATACACACTTATCCGAGTCACTTCATAACTGTAAAAAATATCATCGGCTATTGCTTCTACTCCTCTCGTCACTGTATTAGCAGACAGTTGCATAGACCGTATAGCAGTATCTCGTCTATATTTCTAATGTTAGCAAATAACGAATCTGCAGCTTCTAAATACGCCTGTTTTATCATTTCACTGTCTTCATAAGGTTTATTTTTTCTTTTGTGCAATTACCTGGAAAACAGGATATTATGATGCTTCAGTTGTAGCCTTATTTTTGTTCACTGTTTTTACAAATATTGACTGTTGTCTAAATAACTGTTTCAGTTTTTCCTTTCCAGTGGCAAAACGTAATGGGAATGACTTCTCAAAATTTGAATGTACAGTTGTGTGATGTCTCTCAATATTTCTTTTTTAGCAATGAAGACATTATTACATAACAAAAACACATTTTTACCTTTAATTTCTGTGAAAAGTATTGTTCTTCCCATTCTGAATAAAAATGGTATGTCTTTACTTTTTTACTACTGCTTGCCATATTTTTATTTGAGGGCCAACGCCATCCCAACCGCTGGATATTCTGCGATTCAGTTTTAAACTGCGCCTTAGGGGTGTTACAGTGGAACTGGACCTGTTCTTTTGGAATAGGTATCATCTGCCTATTCCGCGTACCTCTATTACCTATTACCAGGTACCTATTCCAGGTCCGTTGGCACTGTCACATGTTTGATTCTCTGGTGTCATTGTTATTCCTTTTTCAAGTTGTCAGGTACAGGTACGATAGTACGATATAGGGAATGGAACGGCTACAGGTTTTGCTTTAAATTCATATATAATATGTTGATAATTTGGCGAATTTGCAGTTGAGAATTTTAAACGTTACCGTTACAAGCACATTGCAATAATTAAAATAATCTTACTAAATAAAGATAAAGGGAAATAGTAATAAATAATAAATATTTCTAAAAATATTATAATAATTTATTGGGCAACAAAATATAGCGTATTTAATGTTGGATATAGAATATGCAACTAGCAATGAGGAATTCATTAAAAAGGCAACGTATATGGTGGATGTACCTATGCCTATTCTTCATGTTTCTTTAAATAATAGGCCTCCGTTACGATTAAATCTTCCAAAAAAGTCTGGTGCGAAAAATATTAATCTGTTACAAAAATTTATAAGTAACGAAATTTAATTCGAACAATCGGAAACTGCTGGCCACGCTGGAGTTCTAGCGGCCTTCTTTAAAAACTCGTGTCGGTCATGCAGCCGGAATAGCGCCAATCGGCGGAGCGGCGTTTAAGTCTGACCTGGAATAGTTTGGACCTGTAATAGGTATTTGGAATAGGTTCGGGTTTGGAATAGGTACAGGTCCAACTAGGTACGAGAAAAAGCTATTCCGTAACATCCCTACTGCGCCTGGGCGTCGCGCGCCTTGCGTACTTATACCGTTCAAAGCAACCCAGATTTTTCCCGAACAACAGCTCGTTATTGTCGCACTGATCGGTTCAAGCCAATTCTAGCGTGGTAACGTGACGTCCGTCGCGTCAACTACTGATCGTTTATCGCAGTGTTGCCGCCACTTGCGTTTATTATGAGAATTTGCGGAATTTAGGAAATATAAACCTTTTGTATTTTAAAAATGTTTTGCGAGCTATCGACAGGTTGGCGACCACTATACTAAAGAGTGCATGAAACTATAAGTTTTTAATTAGAAACGATCACTACAAGAGCGCTTTGACTATTTTAAAAATAAAAGGAAGGAGATAAATTTATTGACAACCAAATCGCTTGGAAAGTCGCCCGCCTAATAAATAGTCAGTTCTTAAGCAACCACTGATTTATTTGTGATATTATATTATTTACAATAAGCCTAATGAATAAAAGTTAAGCAATTACCTTTTAGTAAAAGCGATTGCATGACTAGCAAATGCTATAAGTAAAAGCAATCGCTAGATCTGGATATGAATAAAATTTCAAAGCAATCGCTGTTTTTCTTACACCTCTGTAGTGTGTGCTTATTCAGCACAAGTTCAGACGTGGCTTATCCACTTGTTCAGATTATAGATTTCATGTTAATTTTGGTGCCTAATTTCCAAAAGAGTTGACGTTAACACAACAACGTTGGTCTATTTATTTTGGTACAATAGTAATCTGTTACGTTTTTGGGGAAAATAGGAAACTGATATTTGTAATATGGCAGATTTCAGTGAAAATGAGGAAAGTGATAGTAGGGATGAAGAAATTAAAGACAAGCAATTGATATTCGTTCACAAATTGAAGGAACATAAATAAATCTCTCTGACCACAACCGTTTAGCTTCCACAGGAGTTTCAGCACTTGTAGAAAATTTAATAAAAATATTGACCTTCTCCAAAACTGCATCCGTTACAGAAGTGTATGTCTTACAGACAGTAGTTTGGTTCACCTACAGAATTTTAAAAGCCCGGATCCGATAATTTCCGCAAAAAGACTTTAATCTAGTTTAAAGGGGACAGTGCACCCCCTCGCCTTTCACTAGTATCAGTTAAAAAATAATTTGCCAACCACTCAACATTTTCGCAGTCAAATCGATGTAACATTCTGAAATTATCATATCTGCAATTTTTACGTACACTGTAGATTTTTCTTTTACGGACGTTCATATATTCAGCCATAATTGAGGACACAAATCAAGAGAAACGCACGTGTATGCCGCGGAGAACTAAAGGTAACTGCTACCAAGCAAATGATGCAGGGGTCGACCTTCCTTAAAAAGTTGAAAGCAATCGCTACATTAGAAAAAGCAATTCCTTAATTTGTTCATCACATTTTAAGCAAGCGATAGCAATTGCTTCTATTTTTTAAGAAAAAGCATTGGAAGCAATTCCTGCAGTTTTAAGCAATTGCTGGACGCAAAAGCAATTACTTTAGTTTTTATTCATTGGCTTTCAAGAAATTACTTCGATTTTATAAGAAAAAGCGATCGCTACATTTTTATTCATTAGGCTCATTGACATATTAAGTCGGTAGTTTTTAAAATAAATTTTCCCTTTTTAGGACCATGGTTTGGTGCAAGACATTCCATAATCATCATGATGGGTCTTGGAATAAGTTCATCATTTGCTACAAAGAATATCTTTTCAGTAGTTATAATTGCCATGACAACCAGTAATACTTCTTCTAATGCCAATATACCAGTAAGTTTTAACATTACTTTTCAAACGTATTTTTTAAAAGATCCATTGAAATATGCAAATATAGGTTATCTATCGTTATTTTTTAATGGCATGTCGTAGAACACAGGTAAAATTCTATTGATCAACTTCAACGGATGTCTGATGTAATTTATTTCATTATATTTTTTAATTTCATTTTTATTCAATTTGTTATTCACTTTTATTATTTGTACTGTTACTTACACAAAATAATCATATTCGATTACCTTAAATCGATAGTGATTAATTGTATAAAATAGGCCAACTTTTTAGATCATGTTTGATTTGAGGGATTTTAAAATGCCTCAAAGCTACTGTCGTATGCGTAACATGCAAACATTTAATCCGTCGGGAGTACCACCTTATAATAATTTTCCTGTGGCCGGTCGGCAGGTGGTAGTCAGTAATTAGCTTTAAACGTTTCTTGTCGTTCGCAGGGTGCCGGTTCACTTTGTCTTTTTGTATGGTATCGGTAAGTGGGTGGTTGTAAAAACATTAAAGGCGAGTTTTACAGTACTGCTACTGCAGAAACGTTTCCGGACACTTGTCTTAAAGTTGCATGTTTATGCATTGCGTTTGACTTCCAGTCTTTTTAAAACTACAATGAAGGTACTTAAAAGGTGCTTACTGCTTTCTCATTTTGTATAATGAAAGCATTTTAAGAAAAAATAATCTATAAAGTAAGGTTTCCTTTTTTTTAACAACCCATCAGCAACGTACTCTTATCTTACAAGAAAGTTAAAACGTTCTTGTTATGATGATTTCTCTTCCCAGCGTTCATCAATACCGGCACCCTAATCAGATAATTTTGGAGTGAAGTTTTTTTGTGTTCTATGCAGGTTACTTTCAACAAAGTCGGCAGGCAGCAAGCGCGGGGGGGTAGTTAGGGGTAATTACCCCCCCCCCCTCCCCCTGGATCCTAAACCTAACCAAACTTGAGCGCCCTCTTATACTTATAAATATTTTATAATAAAATCCCTGCGTACCTGCTGAAAATTCTAAAGATTATTACAGAATTTCGACATATATACCGATTATAGATCATATCACAGAAGACACAGTTTAGATTTGATGAGGATTTTTTTTCAACTTTTGACTTCAAAATTCTGGAAAATCTACATATTGTAAGACCCAACGACGACGACGAGTCGATCAATAATTTGTACTCTCTTCTTGAGCCATTTGTGGATCCAGAGATGTTGTTTCAACGTTTAAGAGCAGAAACTGACCTGTGGAGATTATCAAATGCAGAGATAAATCAAGATTCTCCCATCGAATTTTTGTTTAGGAAATGTGATGAAAGTAAAGAGTTTTTCCTCTTCTGCTTAAATTATTTATTCTGTTACTTACTCTATCAGCAAGTGTTCCATCTTGCGGAAGGTAATTTTCTGCTCTTAAGCGGTTGAAATCTTGGACCAGAAGCAATATGGCTCAAGAAAGACTGTCTGGTTTGGCTTTAATGCACATTAACCGCGATATTGTCATCGATGTTGAAAGTGTCATTGATCGGTTTGCTGACCTCAAAAATCGTTTAATATATTTGATTTTATAAATGTGTTTTACTAAGTATTTGATTAATATTATGTTTCTTTTATTCTCTTTATAAGTTCCTGTAAATTTTCTTGTAGGTTGTAGGCTGGTATCTATAGTACCTAATATAATAAAATAATGTTGCGTTAATGTAATGGTTTGTTTATTTTTCAATAATTATTGGACAATTTGACTCTAAAAATATAGGTACCTAAAAGACATGGGTTAACTATAACTATATTAAAAAATAATATCTTTGAGATTCAATTACCCCCCCCCCCCCCCTAGATTTTTGCCCAGATCCGCGTCTGGCAAGGCAGTGCCTTTAAAACGAGCCGATACAAAAGTATATGTATCTGTAAAAAAGTATATAGTATATTCCTAAATCATTCTGGTTTAGATCTGGATTTAATCAGAATTGGGTAAATTAATTTAAAATTTATTTTTTACTACAAAAGTATTGAGCATTGAAGACAACTACACTTGCAGTCAAAAATTAAGGAGCAAATAATGGAAAATCGAAACTGATAAATTCTGTTTTTCGGATATCGTCGTAGGACTTCAAAACATTTACAATTTTCTTTTATCAAAATATGCCTCAATTTAAATATCCATGTACAGGGTTTTTCCGTATATTTTGGAGCACCCCTGGAGCTTTTATTTGAAGACACAAAAAAAACTTTAAATTACCAAAGTTGCATGATTTCTCCTGAACTGCCAGAATTTGTTATCGGACAAAACAAATGAACATCGTAAATTTGTTTAATAATGCCAATTTCGATTTTTTTAAATGGAACACCCTGTATATTATTTTTTTTTTTAACTCCTCACTCTTTTCTGATTCCAAATATGTATAAATGTTATATGTTTACTTTAGTATTAGTATCATTATTTATATTAATTATTATTACTGAATAAGCATTATGTTCTAGCATGTTTTCCTCACACCAATATAGATTCTCTAATCCGCAATATTTTGAAATTAAATTTTGCCTAAACGACTAAAGTAAACATATAACATATATACATATTTGGAATCAGAAAAGAGTGAGGAGTTAAAAAAAAATAATATACAGGGTGTTCCATTTAAAAAAATCGACATTGGCATTATTAAACAAATTTACGATGTTCATTTGTTTTGTCCGATAACAAATTCTGGCAGTTCAGGAGAAATCATGCAACTTTGGTAATTTAAAGTTTTTTCTAGGTCTTTAAATAAAAGCTCCAGGGGTGCTCCAAAATATACGGAAAAACCCTGTACGCACAAAAATTTTTTAGCACCCTGTAATGAAAAATTAGTTGTGTGTGTATGTTTTTTTCGAGCATAATGGATGTAATTAGCTTATACAATACAATGACTATGGACAATTTACTGAAACTTACACAAGATATTGTTTACTTTTATTATTAGAGAGTTTTTGAATGCTAAATCAATTCTTAAAATTTTTCGGTAACGGTCGTACCTGAAACAAGATTTTTGGTTTGCTGGAAAGACACTTGTATAATTATTGTAAATTCGACTTAGGATTGATCAAGATTCTTAAGTGGGTTCAGAGCTATACAGACTGTCCGCGGATATGGTTAAACAATAGCACAAATGGATGAAAAATTTAATTTTTCGGGAAAAAGTCATTCTTGATAAAAAGTTTTGCCGGTAAAAAAAATGCAATTCACGAAGTGAAAATTTTAATTTTTTATACAGGGTTCGCAAAAACTTCAAAAACATGGTTTTTCTCCAAGAGTAAACTACCTTTATTTTTTATTTTTGACCAAAATGCCAATTAGAAAACTTATTTAGAATAACGTTTAAAATTTAAATCCGAGATTTAAAATAAATTTTCGATTTTTTTAGTTTTTTTAATTCTTAGAGGTAAATGGAAATTTTGCTGCTCAATAAAAATATTAATATAAAATTTTATTAGTAGGTGGTGTGTATCTTATTTTAAAATTTTAAATGCATTCCTACCATCTTTTGTAAAAATAAGGATTTTTTTTTAGCTTTTTATTACTTTGCTTTACGTATGGGACAAATTTAAAGTTGTCAAATAGAATTTCATGTGTATTGAAAATGTTGACCTTAGAAGAAAGGGTATTTAGTTTAATTTTACGGTGCGGGCGAAAGTTGTTACAACTTTGTGATAGAAAAATGTAATCAAAGATACCCCAACGTTTACGTCTCAAAAATGGGACTTCATAAATTATTAAGAAAATTTCAGCGAACTGGTTGTTTCCAATTTAAAAAAAAAAACTATAATTAGAATGACGCAGCTTCCCTAATCGTATTGCAGTCTGTTGCTGACAATCCTATACCCTTTCATTAAGAAACCGAGCTCAAGAGCTTGATGTAGTAAAAAAAACTCATAATCAGTATAGTTTAAAGGCAAACAAAAGATTCCCATTTAAGTCTAACTTTTAATCAAACGTTGGAGGAAGGAGACTAAGCCAAACGTTTGGATTTTTGTCTTAGGGTCGGAAACAAAATTGTAAGTGAAAACCGGAATTGTCATAAATTTATCATGTTCTCCGATGAAGCGACATTTTCAACAAGAAGGAAAGTGTCTTTGCGCATATTGGATACTTAAGCGAAAATAATCCCCGTTTTAGAATTCCTGCAAAAAGACAATATTACAAAAAAGTAAATGTCTGGTGTGCGATTTCTCATTATTGCATTATTGGCCCATACTTTATCGAAAACACGTATAACCGTAGGAGTTACCTTGAAATGTTGGAAGCATTTCTTTCTGACAACCTAGAAGAATTGCCTGTCCAATTTAGGAATAAAATACACTTTCAACAAGATGCCTTACGCATTTCGCAATTGAAATGAGGGAATGGCTTAATAATACATTTGGCCACAGATGGATTCGTCGGAATGGTCCGGTTCTGTGGCCTCCAAGAAATCCGGACTTAACTATTTCAGATGCCTATCTTTGGGGGCGCCTCAAACAATTAGTGTACTCCCGTCCAATTGAAAACGACTTAAGCTTCTAAAATAGCGAATTGTTGAAGCTGTTCAAACAATTTCCATTGAAGAAATTCGAAGAAGTTTTGAGCACATTCGTTTACAGCTGGAAAAATGTGTTAAATATGCAGGGAGAGTGCTTGAATAGCAAATTATGAAATTATTATTTGTTGTTATTTTAAGATTTTTTTGTGATACTTCCGGGGTCATTTCATTCGTGAAATTAAAAATACATTATTCTGGTAGCACCAAAAATCAGTTTTTGAAACTTTTTGATACCCCTCTGTCATTGATAATGTATGTATTTCGACCGCTAATGCTGCTATCCAAAAAAAATTCTTTTACCTCTAAAAATTAAAAAAACTAAAAAATCGAGGATTTATTTTAAATCTCTGATTTAAATTACAAACGTTATTCTAAATAAGTTTTCTAATTGGCATTTTGGTCCAAAATAAAAATAAAGGTAGTTTACTCTTGGAGAAAAATCATGTTTTTGAAGTTTTTGCGAACCCTGTATAAAAACCCAAAATTTTCTTTTCGTGAATTTCATTTGCAAAAACTTTTTTATCAAGAATGACCTTTTCCCGAAAAATGAAATGTTTCATCCATTTGTGCCATTGTAAATCCTATCCGCGGACAGTCTGTATATCTTTAAAAAAGTGATTCATTCATCCTCTAATTTTGTCAGTTTTTGATAAAAAACCATATTGACATTTACTGTTTGCAACTTGTGATTTTTATTACTACAAGTGCACATTCAGATTTTATCAGTTCATAATGCGATGTAATGTAACTAAAAGATAAAATGAAACAAAGGTAATTAAGTTTCTATTTTTACATAAAACAATTGTTTTTTAATTGTTATCTCAAAAACGGCTTGAGATAGCTATAGGTGATTATTAAAACTACGCTACTATTTTTTAATGGGGTATCCAAAAATACCAAAATACAGGGTGGTCCAACAAGCGCGCGTCGGTCAATAGTTGCTAATCCGTTAAACTTAGGGGAATTTTTCTTAATAAGACTTTTAACGTTTGATCTCTGCTACAATCTAAAATTATTTTTAAGTAGTAGTCTCAAGAAAGAGGAATTTCAAAAATTATGTTTTTTTAAATGGAATGCCTTATATTTGTATGTGGCGTATAATGCCTCTATGGGTTCTGTATTTAACTGTAAATTTGTTTGTTGGTCGAAAGCAGCGTTGCCGAGCTAGGAATTTTTTTTTAATTTCGTCAAAAACATACTTTTTCTAAACTGTTATATCTCCGCCACTGTTTATTACCTTTCCTGACAAATGTACTCGTAACTTATAGTTGACCTAGTTTATCGAAAACTATCTTCACTTTTTGATTTAATCATACAGTGTGTCCAAAAATATTTGTTGAAACATCTCTATTTTCAATTTGTTTTTAATTTCTTAAATTAAATACAACACCCTGTATATTATTTTGCCCTTGAAGAGCCGAAAATATGCTCCTTTAGAAAATATTGTTTGCCGTATGTATCTTATTATCATTTTAAAATATTAAGGTTTTCCCTAACTTTACAAAGAAAATGGGAAAAATCGTAGGCGGCATGGCTCAAGAAAGCGAAAGAATTGCTACTCGATGGCATGTCTGTCAGTGTTAGTAATTATTTGTGTAATTTTGTGACCTTTCGTGACACTTTGTGTATTATTTTGCTTTAAAAAGATTTTTTTGTAATAAAAATAAAATATATAAACCAGGAATCAATTGATATGATTTATATCCTTGAAGAATGCTTAAAGAATTGTCTTCTGGCATCCCGAATGAACGGCGAGATGTTTCCTGATAGAAGGCATCCAGATGCAAGATCATTTCATGTCATGTCACAGAATTACAGAAGTAATTACTATAGTCTATTACCAAAAATATATGCAGTGACGTAGCTCTCATAACCATGGAAACGACCAAAATACTGTAGGGTCATTGGCGGTTTGCATTAGTTTCCATGGTTTCGAATAATAAGTCACTGCATATAATATTGGGTTTTGAGTATAACACTGACGGACACGCCATCGAGTAGCAATTGTTTCAAATTCTTGAGCCATGCCGCCTACGATTTTTCCCCTTTTCTGTGTAAAGTTACGGAAAAACCTTAATATCTCAAAATGGTAACGAGATACATACGGCAAACATAATATTTTCTAAAGAAGCATATTTTCGACTCTTTAACGGCAAAATAATATACAGGGTGTTGTATTTAATTTAAAAAATTAAAACCAAATTGAAAATAGAGATGTTTCAACAAATATTTTGGACACACTGTACGATTAAATCAAAAAGTGAAGATAGTTTCCGATAACTATATCCGTCAACTATAAGTTACGTGTTAATTTGTCAGGGAAGGTAATAAACAGTGGCGGAGATATAACAGTTTAAAAAAAGTATGTTTTTAACGAAATTAAAAAAAAAATCATAACTTGGCAACGCTGCTTTCGACCAATAAACAAATTTACAGTTAAATAAAGAACCTATAGGGGCATTAAACGCCACATAAAAATGTACGGCATTCCATTTAAGAAAAACATAATTTTTGGAATTTCCCTTTCTTGAGCCACTCTGTATATCTAAAAATAATTTTTGGTTGTAGCAGAGATCAAACGTTAAAAGTCTTAGTAAGTAAAATTTCCCATAAGTTTAACGGATTAGCAACTATTGACCGACGCGCGCTTGTTGAACCACCCTATATACTATAGGGTTTTCTATTTTAGATACCTACTTAATTTGAAACTGACATCCGGCAAAACGGGAAGTGATGCACACATGAAAATATAATATATTAAAAGTTTAAAGTCAGCGTGAATCACCCTGTATATTTATTAAATATTTTTAGTTATTTTGGAAGTCATGATCGTTATTTTCAATTGTCAATATAAAAAGCTTCTATCTTTTTTTAGACGTATGACTGGAATAACAAAGGCGTTATTTTATCTTCTGTAATGTGGCTGGGGATACCAATTCAACTAATATCCGGCCACTGGGGAAAAAAATATGGTCACAAATGGTTCATCATGGGTTCCATTGCAGCAAATGCTATTTTGTTCATGCTTATTCCAGCTTTTGCCAAAATAGGTGGTTCCGTTGGGGTGCTTATTGTTCGACTTCTGGAAGGTGGTCTTTTTGGAATACTCGGCCCAATTACTGCTGGTCTTAATGGGTTATGGGTACCAGCGGAAGAAAGGTCCAAAATGGGAATGATTCTAATTGCAAGTAAGATATAAGTAATTTTATATAATGTTGTCATATACCGGGTTTCCCGCTAAGATCGGCGAAAGGCTGTATCTCGGAAAGTATTGGTCATAAATTTTCGGGAATTTTTTTTTCTAGGTAAACCGGCAAAAGCAAAATACTAGAGGTTATTTTTCAAGTTGTAAGGGCGTAACTGAAGTGGCAAAACACAAAATTTAAGTTATTTTTAAAATAGCTCCAATAAGGCACTACCGTGCGAGCAAAAATTATTTGCATCAAAGAGGGCCTTACATCTAAGGACATAATGCTTAGCCGTAGAGCTTAATACCTGTTGGGTGTCAGTAACTACCTGAATTAACAATCAATCAGTTATTCCGTCATCTTTGACAGTCGTTACAAGTAATTTGATTCATCGCGAATTTTCCCAATTTCTTGAACAATTCACACAATGGGCTTTACGGAACAGCACAAAACATTAATGGTTGAAGCATATTTTCGAAACGGGGTTAGAGTAAATGGTGAGTGGCAATACAATCCGGATTTGTGCATGGACGATTTTCACGAACATTTTCCTAACATTCCTTTTATTGCTGGGGATTTTTTTCATTGCCTGTAAAGAACCGTCGCTGTGTTTAGGGAAACACATACAACACAAAAAAGGAGCAGGAAGACTATCTGTAAATAAATAAATAAATAAATAAATAAGGTCTTTATTTTCATTTCGAGATAATACATAGCAAAAAAAAAATAATGATAAAGCAAGCGAGAACACTTTTTACTTCACAAAATTGTTAATTTAACAGAGCAAACTTGATCGTGCACACACTTATAATATTTTTGACAGTAAGAACAGAAGAACTTGTTGCAAACGTTCGTGCCAACGCCAACGCCAACAAATTGTGATTATTTATCCAAGAATGTGGTAACATTTCTCCAGAGATGCTGGTCAACACTTTCGAACATTTATGAAGAGACGTATGAATTTATGCTTGGAGCATGGTGGTGGCTAATTTGAGCAATTTATGTAATTATTTTTGTTTTTCTTTCTGTATATTCTTACCTTGTTAATTTTGTAAACAATAAAAATAAATTTGTATTTGTCTATACTTATTTTATTACTCATTAGTTTGGCATATCATGTCATAATATGAATTTGACAAAATTTTAACCTAGATTTGGTTAGATATATCGTCCCCATATCATTGTGATCTAAACCAAGCCCTACGTTTTTTAATCCAAGCCTTCTTTGATGCAAATAATTTTTGCTCGCTCGGTATTTTGATATTTTATTAAGAATATTTTTCATATCTCTAATAATAATGCTGAGGGAAGGAAGCTGGTAAATAAGTTATTACTAAAAGTATGTATCTTTCACATCTTTTATGCAACTCGTTTGATAGAGAATTTTATGCTTAATAAAAAAATGGTTTTGTTGACAGTCGTTAATTCGTATTTTGTCTAACAGAGGGCGCTATGTATAAAAGTTTTAGTTTTTTTTTTAATTATCTTTAAAAAAATTAATGAAACGAACTACTTTTTGTATAATATTTTTGAAAAGCTTAAAAGTACCCATTTTTTGGCGAAAACCGCGTTTTTGATATCTTTATTCGTTTTCGAGTTATTTCCAAATAAGCTTATTTTTCATAAATAAATTAATTTGAACCGTTTAAAATGATTTGTCTTCCTGGAATCTTGCTTAAGATGGTCTTGAATTCTCCTAAAACTAAAATTTTAAAATAATAGCGTTTATTTTATTATTTTTAATTAATAATATTTTTTGGCTCTTAGTAGGCTATCTACTCTTAAACATATTTTAGTTTAAATTATTGCCAGTAGTTTTGCTTGTTAACTTCGCTAACATTTTTTTCTGTGAAAAAAATAAGATATTTGGAAATAACTCAAAAACAGATAAAGATATCAAAAATCGATTCTTACCAAAATCTGGGTAATAAAATTTTCTGCTTTTCAAAAATATTAAACAAAAAAGTATACCGTTCTCTTTATTTATTTTTTAAATAAAAAAAAAATGGGAAATTTTATACATAGCGCCCTCTGTAAGACAAAATACGAATTAGCGATTATCAACAAAATTACTTTTTTATTAGTCATGGAATTCTTTTTCAAACGAGCTCAATTTTATTAAAGTTGCATAAAAATAAATTAATACCTTATTTACCAGCTTCCCCCACCTTTATTATTGGAGATACGACAAAAACTATTGGAGCCAAACTGCCGCAAGAATGGATAAGGTGTCCATTCCCGATCAAAATAGTTCCATAATGGGACTATTTTTAAAATAACTTGAATTTTGTGATTTGCCCCGTCAATATCGCTCACTAGCGGCAATCGTACAACTTTAAAAATAATTTCCGGTGTTTTATAACAAGTTTCCTTTATCTTATGAAATTTAGTAGACTAGTAGTATGTAGGTACTCATAGTTCAGATATCGGTAAACTATATCAGATAAGTCGAAACTATCCAGAAAATTTTTAAGCAAGCTACTTAAAACTAATTATTTATTACGCATCTAGAGAGATAGGGAAAGGGACAATAAATCTCTATATAGTTAAGGAGCTAGCGTGCAAAAACGCCATAGTTGGCTGCCCGTCAGTCGAGTTTGAAAAAACGTTGCCATTACTCCACTGGTGCTTGAAGTTTTGCTTTTACCCATCAACTTTAAGATTTATTGAGCCATTATAAAAAAGTCCAAAATCAGAAAATTTTCAAAGTATGGCTAAATTGAAAATATTCGAGGAAAATGTCAGTCGTTTGTGATTTCTACTTAATTGGATGTCTAAAAATCAGGAAAAATGATTGACTGATGATTTTGGTTGAATTTCTGAAAAAGCCATGCTAAAGACTGAAAAATTGGATTTTTCGAGATTTTGTAGGTCACCCAGGGAAGAACGTCGTGATTCGATTTGTCAGTCAAGTGCATTTTTGCTGTCATTTTATCCAAACGAAGAGGTAGAAACAAGTTTTGGAGGGGCTCCTTACTATGGCCAACAAAATGGCGGTCAAAAAACAAATTATAATCTTCCATTTGGCCTAATTCACGATCTAGTGGTTAGATCGCAACGAAATTTTAGATACATGATCTTGGCAACCTACAGAACCTAATTTTCAACCTGACTGACGGGCTCCTCACTATGGCCAATCGCCCTATGTCATTATTGCCAATAAATCTTAAAGTTGATGGGTAAAAGCAAAACTTCAAGCACCAGTTCAGTGGAGTAATGGCAACGTTTTTTCAAACTCGACTGACGGGCAGCCAACTATGGCGTTTTTTGCACGCTAGCTCCTTAACTAATAGTAAGGTCTTTGGATACGATTTTACATACAGGGTGTTATTTAAGTATGTGGCCAAACTCCAAAGGGTGCTTCTTTAAGTGATTTTAAGAAGAAAAGTTTATATAAACATGGGTCCGAAAATGCATAGTTTTTACGATACAGGGTGTCAAACTTTAAAAAAATCGGATGTTCGTAAATATCTTAATACTCTTTTATTCGATTTTGTTGAAATTTGGCAATTCTGTTTGTAATAACAAGAGGATAATTTTGCCTCAATTAGAATAAAATTATTAAGTCCAGTGGCGTCCCGGAAGACAGTCCAACTAATATTTTTGGCAAAAAAATTGCGCCATTGACTTTTTTTAAAATTATGTATTTTTTTCCGAATTAAGCAACCAAAAATACCTACAACTATTTTATCGTTTGAGTTTTTTCATATCTTGCTTTGTTTTCGAGAAAAAAATAAAAACACTTTATTGCATGTCCCCGGGACAATATGAGCTATAGTTGTTACTTTTAAAACATTCCAGTAATAAACTATTACGTTATGCTATTATTTTATGTTAATTTCTTTTATAGAAAACAGTTTTAATCTGTGCGAAAAAATTCAAAAGAGGACTTTCGTGTAATTTTAATTTCTTGATAGTTTGGTAAGAAGTTTAAATTTTTTGCTCTTATTGTCCTGGGGACAATTTAATTAAGCTTGCACCTGGAACATAATATCCTCTTACAGAACCGGCATGTAAAATAATGAACCGCTTTCCCGTGCCACATCCCTTTTTTCTTTTCACGCTTTTCACAGAATTATCTTGCCAAGATTTTGAACCACTTCCAATTGAAAATATCCATGTTTCGTCTAAAAATACAACTTTTCTAAACTTTGATTTGTAGTTTTCCGTATATTTTTTTTAAAACTGAACACGCTGACTTACTATCTGTGGCTGTTCACGTAAAAATCTCCGGTTACAGTATCTTTTATAGCGACAACCCAACTTTTTTACTAATTTTGATAACGATTCAAGTCCGATTTTCAGAACACCTCGAATTTTTAAATTTTCTTTTAAAACTGGAACATAGGTTTTTGGCCTGTAAAAATCATAAATTACGTTCCGAACTCCCATTTCAATATTTTCGCTGAAATCTTCAGTATTAGCTTTCTTCGTTTACATTTTTTAGTATTCTTCGGTACTATAATATGCTTTCTTTCTTGCTCAATTTTCTGCACAGTCCTTAAACTAATTCCCAGTGCTTTTGCTGCGGTTTCCTGCATATTGGTTGGCGAATTTTCACTTTTTCTTTTATTTTCGAAATAGTTTAAAAATTTAAGCACACTTTTTTTTGCTTGGGGATGCAAAAAACCAGAAAATTGCTTTTTATCGTTTATATTGTCACATTAAATTAATTGTCAAAGTCACAAAACTGACATCTTTAGATCAAGGTAGTACAAACTTTTGTGAATTGCTGAAAATGAAATAAAATACATATTTTATCCTTTCCAAAGTCTGTCATATTTGTCTTACGGATTTTATTTGGATAGTATGATTAAATGCAATAAAAGAAAAAAAAATTGAAAGTATGTCTTTGTTAAATCGTAAGACCTGCACGATAAGACCGGATCTGACTTTAGCTATAATAATTTTTTAATACTCGACCAAATGCCGCAAAAAAATAAAATGTCATATATTGATTTTACATAATACGTCCCAGGGACACCAAAACGGCTTTTGGTCGCCTGATACAAAATTGCGCAAGCCCTTTTGATTTTGATTGCGCCTGATATCTAAAAAGCAAGACCCGAACTTAGCGCCATTTTTCTTTCCATTAGCTACTGTAAAAGTCCAAAAGGTAATATAAAATGAGTATTGTTAAGATTTTTAAGAAGTCATTAAAAGCCGAAACTTAAGAAACTTTAAATAGATTTTTGAGAAAAAAGTCAAGTTCTAATTTTCCAAAGAACGCAAATTTCACGCTTGGCCGAGTAATGCATAACGAAGTAAACTTAAAAATTATGATCAAGATGTTGGTAATACTAAAACTAAACTTAAACACAAATTAAAGACCTTCGTGAATAAAGTCAACTGAGGTATAATTTTCAGGAAGCTTGACCCAAAACTGCTGCCTAGTTGTAGGCATTTTCAGGGCAAGGTCTGCAATAATTTTAGTTTTCTTATTTACTGATACTTTCTATGGTCATCATGTCAGGCATATTTAAATTTACTTGCCGTTTTAATGTATTCTTGATAGTTGTAAAGTTGCCTTCTGGGGATGAAAGTATAATCTTCCAACTTTACCTTTTATCTACTTAAATAAAGTTATTTGCTCTATACAGGGTGTTCCGATGATCATGTTACAAAATTCTAGGGTAGATAAAACACACGAAAATAAGAAAAAAAGTTCATGTGAACATGGGTCCGGAAACGCTTCTTCAGGGAGCTAGGGCCCTTCGAAGATGACCTTCAAAAACTACTTTTCGTTTTATAGCTTCGGTACTACTGCAGCTATCGCAACCAATTTTGGGACATGAAATCTAGTTCGTAGGTTCATCAATTTGAGCCTTCCGGATTTTGTCACCTTTAACCAGGGGCGTACAAACCAAGGGGGTATTTGAGTAAATTTGACCCTACTCCTCTTAGGCTTTAATTTCTTACCATTTTTATATCTGATTATGATTCTCCAATGCCTTTTACATAAAAAAGGTACTCTTAGTAAAAATCGCTATCTGTCACAGTTTCCTCCGAAAATGGCTAAATCCAATCAATAATAAATTATTGGTCTTAAACCAATTATTACGTTGAAATATGAAAATGAGGTTCAGTACAGATAGTGAGCATTATAAGTTAGTCAAATCTTTTTCTTTAATGAAAATAAATTAGATTAGAGAGATTTATTGCCTTTTCGAAATTGGGGGTATAAAAAGTAAAAGGGAACGTATACAAAATATTTCAAAAAAAAAACAATTAAACAGGTTTAACGAGTGAGTCAAGGATAACGCAGAGTAAATTTTTGTCTTGAAGATGAATTTACTAACGCTGTCGTTGACTGACCCTGTACGTACCAAAATAAAATCAAAATAACAATTGTTGAAAATGCCTGCCACCACGTTCAATACATGTATTACACCTACGTAGCATATTTAAATTGACGTCAGTAAAAACATCAGGCATGGTTTGAATCATTTCAGCCGCAACAGAAATCCTAGCCACCAAATCTTCCTCCGACTGAACTGGAGTTTCATATACAAGGCTTTTCATATGTCCCCAAAGAAAGAAATCCATAGGAGTTAAATCTGGGGACCGGGCTGGCCAGTTGACATCGCTTCCACGTCCAATCCAACGTCCTCTAAAACGATCATCGAGGTGCTCACGTACGACATGTGCAAAATGAGCGGGTGCTCCATCATGCTGGAACCATAGATTCCGACGTATGTCGAGGGACAGCTCATCCAATAACTCAGGTAAGGTGTATCTTAAAAAATTGAGGTACACCGTCCCAGTTAGTCGAGGAGGCAACATGATTGGTCCAATTAGACGTTCTCCAACAATTCCAGCCCACATGTTCACCGAGAATCGATGTTGGTACCCTCTTATTTGAAGAGCATGAGGGTTTTCCTCCGCCCACACATGGCTATTCCGTGAATTAAAAATACCTTCTCTCGTAAAAACAGCCTCATCAGAGAAAAGCACAAATTTCGGAAATTGGGGTTCTTGTGTACACTGTTGAAGAAACCACTCGCAAAACTCTACGCGGGGTGCATAATCATTTGGTCTCAATTCCTGTACTTTTTGGCGATGGTAAGGATGAAGAAGTTGTTCGTTAACAATCTCCCATACACGTACATGACTTACATTCATGGATTCTGCAACAGCTCGGGTACTAACACTAGGATTTTCCTCGAATTGTCGGAGTACCTCTTCCTCAAATTCTGGAGTTCGTACAGTTCTTTGAGCGCCATTATCTGGCCTCGTTATTTTCACGGAGCCAGTTTCCCTTATGCGCTGATTTACCCTCTCGAATAGCGTGTGAGCAGGTACACGCCTCTCAGGAAACCGCTCCTGATACAATCTTGAAGCGGCTCTTCCATTGCAATGAACTTCGCCATAAATTAATAGCATATCGGCATATTCGGCGAAAGTATAATCCATGATTCACTGGCGACACAATATTTTATTGACAGATTTTTGACAACTATCTGTACTGAACCTCATTTTCATATTTCAACGTAATAATTGGTTTAAGACCAATAATTTATTATTGATTGGATTTAGCCATTTTCGGAGGAAACTGTGACAGATAGCGATTTTTACTAAGAGTACCTTTTTTATGTAAAAGGCATTGGAGAATCATAATCAGATATAAAAATGGTAAGAAATTAAAGCCTAAGAGGAGTAGGGTCAAATTTACTCAAATACCCCCTTGGTTTGTACGCCCCTGGTTAAAGGTGACAAAATCCGGAAGGCTCAAATTGATGAACCTACGAACTAGATTTCATGTCCCAAAATTGGTTGCGATAGCTGCAGTAGTACCGAAGCTATAAAACGAAAAGTAGTTTTTGAAGGTCATCTTCGAAGGGCCCTAGCTCCCTGAAGAAGCGTTTCCGGACCCATGTTCACATGAACTTTTTTTCTTATTTTCGTGTGTTTTATCTACCCTAGAATTTTGTAACATGATCATCGGAACACCTTGTATAATATAATATATAATAAGAAGGGCATGAATATCTTCTAATATATGTCTGACACTGCAGGCTTTATTAACCGAAATCTTCTAAAATCCTCCAAGTTATACAATCAAAATAATAACACAAAAAAAAAACTACGACTTTAAACAAAATGACGTTTCTTGACGTTTCCTAATCGCAACGTAACTAATCTGCCAAATTTGGCCGGGTTGTTAATAGGGAACTTTCCAATTTTTTTTTTCAATAATATGATTTAGTTAGGCCTAAAAAAAGTATTCCCCAATTATTTATCCTTAAAAATCAAAAATAACTTGGTAAAAATTCTTTAAAGTTTCGCGCGTGTCGAAAGCATTTCAAACGATCTCTAAAGCGTGCGAAGCCCGATGACGTCATATGGTATGACAGTAGAATGACTTTTGGTCATCAGTCATCCTGACACTCCTGACAGGTGCCGAGCGACCCAATTTGCATTTGAATTGCCGTGTGTTCGTGTTATTGTATTGTTGTTTAAGCTATCACCTGCATTTAAACAGGTCGTCTCGCTTGACGCGTGGATTTCAAATCTGACAAATCATCAAATTTATTGAAAACCTATAACCTATTTCGTGGATGTCACACACAAATCTGACAAATGATACCATTTGACGTCACGACTACTAACAGCGCGTTTTTACCCGCTTGGAATAATTTGAATTTTGGGGCATTTTTAAATCTTTCTAGCGGTCTTTTGGGACGAAGTATGTTTTTTTTTGCTGCCATATGTTTAATGACAATATGTACTTATGATTTATAGAATTTTTTCCCCATTTAAAATTTTTGTCAAGTTCCCTATTGGCGGCTAAGTAAAATTTGATTGGTGGTGATCGATTTAATCAGTTAATCATAATTAAACCTTAATCAGCAGAAATATATGTTGGTGGATACGAGCATCTTTTTAATAATAATAGTTATTTATACTACAAGGGATCTAAGTATATAACATTACTTACATCACGTAAAGTATATAACATTTTTTCTCCTCCCTGCAGAATTTATTCTTGGATTTTTATTAATTTAATTCGATACTTTTCGTATGAAATTATGGACAGCTTTGACCGGTTTCTATAGCATCATAAGCATTGTTATTTTAACAACAACGTCAAGCTGACAGTTTATTATCAAAAATTGAGAGAAATTGAAATTATTGATTTGTATAACAGCCATATGGATATTGAAGAATCAGCAAATATCGCTCGTATGTCGCTGCTGCCAGAAAAATTGAGGAAGAGGTATGAAGCAACGTATCAATACTTCAAGAATGGTGCCAAACAAAGACTGCTACTGCAGTTTCAGAAACCGTGCTTTTGGCGTACTTTCGTGAAAAATCTGCTGTATTAAATTCTCCATCAAGCTTATGGTGTGAATATTTCATGCTGAAGTCCACCCTTCTCATAGAGGAAAACATAGATATTTCCAAGTATCCTACACTTCGAGCATAATAAGAAAAAATGACGGATATAAATAAACCCAAAAAATCTAATGTGTTTGACAGGGAAAATGTAAATAAATTCCTATTGGAAGCCCCCGATGATATTTACTCAATGATGAAGGTTGTAATGATAATGGGAATTACTGGAGAGTGCCGTTTTAGTGAACTCTGTGCAATGAAAATGGACAATGTTGAATTAAGACAAGAAGTCATATTTGTTACTATTCCTGATTCAAGAAATGGAATGGCACGTAAATTTATAGTGACTAAAAATTACGATCAGAAGATTTGTTATTTCAAAATAGTTCGAAATTACATTGATATAAGATCCCACATGACGACTTTTAATCCTCGCTTCTTCATGCGATATCAAAATGGAAAGTGCTTAAACCAGCCTGTCGGGAAAAACTAAATTTCTTCAATTCCAAGTAAAATTGCTAAATTTCTGAACTTTCAGAACTTTAAGGGGTATACTGGACACTCCCTTAGAAGAACGTCGGCCACTTTATTAGCAAATACTAGAGTTGATGTCTTAGCCCTCCAGCGACATGGCGGATGGAAATCTGCAACTATAGCGGAGAGCGTCAAAAATAAAAAGGAAGTTGCAAATAAAATTTTATATAATATAACGAAGCCAGAAGTCTCCTGCAGTACTTCAAGAGTAACAGAAAACTTGGTTAGAGATGGAGAAATTATGGAGTCAGAACATGTCATACAAATTGAGAAAAAACGAGAAAACATTTATCCAAATTTTGTAAATAATGTTCATTATTGTTCATAATTGTAATAATTGCACGATTGATATTCATATCACTTAAGATTACTCAATTTTTATAAATCATTGTTTTTATAGGGCATAAATTATTACCACCCAAGGGTAGTAAGTTGACTTACAACCCGTCGTCAAGGGCAATCGATACCTTTTTGGTAATTGTTACTTAAGTCCTTCAAAACAGTGTCAAAATGCGTTGTTTAAAATATAGGGAGGAGAAAAATAATATTTTTCAACGAGTCCTCATGCCGACTCTGGTTTAAAGGTCCATCACTACCTGATATCGGCACCCTAATCAATCAACATCAATCACAGCTTGGTGGCAGCGCAGCTGCTGCGTTAAATTTTGGCATTTCGCTTATTTTTATTTATTTACTTTAATTAGCGCTAGCAAGGATATTTTTTCCCATTTCAGTTGCGTTTATCGGTGCCACTATATCCTATATGGGTTCAGGACTAATAGCTGCGTCTTCATGGGGATATCCTGCTTGTTGTTACCTGGTCGGTGGACTTAATCTTATCTGGTGTGTAGCATGGTACTTCCTTGGGTATCAAAGTCCATCAACTCATCCTAGAATAACACCAGAAGAGAGAAAATATATCGAAACATCCCTGAATTCGATAAAGACAAAGGTTAGTACACACTTAAAAAAAATATTAAATTTTAAATCAAAATGAACCTTACTGATTAAATCCAGGTCCACCCCACAGATATTTACCTTTAGATAAGCAAACAATAATCACGAAAGTGGAAGTTTTATGGCCTCGCGCATGTAAACAAAGCTAGACACTATAAGCCATGCGCACTGCAACATTATCGCTTGATGAATGAGAAAATAGACAGGTCCGGACTTTAAAATTTAAATTCTTGCCAAAAAATTGAAATTTCTTCTCAATTTTTGTTCAAGTTGGGAAAAAGGTAGTGATTTCTGGCATTTTTAGTAGTAGCAAACCGAACAAACCCGAACAAACCTATCAGATTTTAAGGATAGAAAATTGTTTTCCAAATTTGTTTAAAAATGATTCGTCGTCGTGTTTTTAGTTCGAAAAGCAAGAGAACAAGAACAGGTAAATTAAACTAGTCTTATAAAATCGAATATAAAAACAAACAAAACCAGCAAAATAACCAATCTACGGTGTTATCGCGTACCTAACCTTAAGTCAAATATTAGTTGGTATATAACTTGTATTGATTTTTACAATTTGGCAAAAACTTGTTTTGTTCAAGAATTTGAAAAAGTGTTTGCCCGAGAACTTGACCCATGGAATACTGCTTTTATTAAAAGCTTAATGTCAGAGTACACAGATTTTAACCAAAAGTTAACCAACCAGCAACTTAGACAGAATTAATTTTCTCACAATTAGACACAATTCACTAAACTACACAAAAACTATAAATCCGTAAAGGATCAGTCAGACCTACGCGAATAGTGCGGGAGCGTCAGTGAAGCGTCTCCCGTACGACTGACGCTGCACATACTTTCTTATGGTACTGTACATACCTGCGCGACAAACGGGTGACGGTAGTGCGGGACGACCGCGAGTAGTAGATTGTTCGCTGCATGCACTGTTTTTTCACGCGACCAACTGCGAAATGACTAAATATTTGAATTTAACGAGTCCGTTCTTTATTTATTTCATGAACCCATATTCTCCTCTTCCTTTGAATAAATAATAAGTATACTTTTTGTCATACTATACCTTTAAATTTAGTTTTGTTAATATAATAATAGGTATATATAGGTAAATAAAACTAAATATTGATTATGCTATTAATTTAATTAATTAAAATAATTACTTAGGTACCTCCAGGTTTCCTCGGCGAGAGCCTATATCAGAAGTATTTCTTCTTCGTCTGAATCCGAAGAATATGACATTACTGTAAAGTAGTTGGTAGAAAAAGGCTGCTGTGTTTCTGCCCGCGAATTGTAAAAATGGCGCGTCGCGGTCGCGCAAGTCTGTGTACGCAGCGGGATTTCGCGTTGAGCAGCAGTCGCGCCGTTCCCGTTCCCGCTCCCGCTCTCACACTCATCGCGCAGGTTTGCGCAATCCTTAAATATTAAACAGCCACAATCCACGATAGCCAAGAAAACTACAAGGAATCCACAGAGAAACCTTAAAACACAACAACAAAAATGGCGGCCGAGCCGGTTCTGCAGAGTATCTTGAGCATGCCGATTATTGTCGATAAAGTAGGACAAGCCGATAACACGAGGTTTGTGCGCATGCACGAAGGTGTCCAGAAGGAAGGCAGCTTACCGGCGAGGCATGCGCTCGGACGTATTTTTTCACCCATAAAACGTAACTTTTGTTTGCGCAGGAGATAAGCTATAGGTATCTAAAGGTAAATTATTGTATATGGTCCACACCAGATTGATTTAAAAAAATTAACCCTGCCAACGGATTACATCAAAGTGTCAGCGATTAAGCCGTCTTGTTCAAAACTGATTAATGTAAGAATAATTACCGATAATATTTTAATCAATTTATAATACATATTTTAATCAATAATGATAAAATTGATTTAGATGTGTAAGATTTAATCACGTTTAATTAAATTTAAGAAACTTATGGACAATATTCAGGGATATTTTATTAACACCCCCCAAAGAGTTTTTTAACCTATACTTTTATATAGGCTTAAAACTAGTTTATGCTCAAACTAGTTTTAAAGGCGCTGCCTGTCGAATTTGAAGAAACTAATCTGCATAGCACACAAAATAGCTTTTCGACAAAATGTCTGATTAGGGTGTTTTGATTATCGATAAGAAAAGAAATAACGTTTTTATTTTGTTGTAAGATAAAAGTATGTTACAGATGGGTTGTAAAAAAATAATCTTTACCATTTAGATTATTTTTTTGTCAAAATTCTTTTATTACAAATAATGGGTAAGCAAGTAGTTTTAAAAACACCGGTAGGTAAATGCACATAAACATATAAATTAAGATAAAAATCAATTAATTTTTTTTCCGTTTATTATGGATTTTATTTAATTTTTCATTTTTTTCTTTCAATTCTCTTTAAAATTTTACTCGTTTTTGGGCTATATGGGGTTGCTCTGGGAATCATTGTCAAACCCCTGTTTGATACAGTACATTTATGCCATTTAAATTTTATTTTTTTAAACAGCTCGCTAATCAATGATTTTAAGGTTTAGTTGTATTGAGCGAATTGTAACATGTTCACCTGCTCTATATATTCCATAAATACGCTCTCTTATGGTATGTTCATGTATTTTGTGAAGTTGTCGACCACGGGATGACAAAATATCTACATTATTGCGATTTTCAAAATCTACATCCTTCTCTATCCCCTTTGCTTAATTCATTGGATTGTTGAACACGAAACTCCCAAAGCATTAGAAACTCTCTAAAACAGATAGGTATTTATAAAAAGATTGCCATATATTTTTCATATTTATTACTTTTGTTTTCACAATTCCTGCTTTATTATATCTGCTCACCTCGCAAACTGCGTTAAAGGGTAAAAGGAACTTTCCGGCATCAGTTTCTCTTTGAAAATAATCATATAATCTTAAAGTTAATGCTTGTTCTTTTTTACAATACCATGACATTTTTGAAATATTGTTAATTAAAAATGTCACTGTCAAAAATGACATTAAAACTTTTTTGACTGGTAAAATTATACGACATTCATAATTGACGCAAATTTACTATTTCACCTAGTTTGCGAATGTTAGAAAGATAAGCACTAGTCGTAGGTGGCAGCCTAGCGCAGCGGTAGCGTTCTCCCGTCGCATGCCGAAGGTACCTGGTTCGATCCCAGGCAGGTTTAGCGGACTTATTTAGTCTGCTTGACCAGGCCACCGTACTTCGTAGTGTTGCATTGTACAACACACACTGGCATTCTTAATGGCAAAATAAACACTGCAGTAAAAAAGGCGACCTCGATACGATACAGCTGTAGAGCTCTCGGGCTCCTCCGGTATCATTCGGGTGTCCCTTCGGCATGTTATCGAGAAGTGACCTACTCCTGAACCAAGTAAGTGACCCACAAAAGGGACGCACGTCTGTTACCGATCCAGACGGATTGGGGGACACCCCGAATCAGAGGATTTTTTAATACAGAGGGTGTACGGTGTGTCCCGTGGAGTGATACTAGATCCCGACGGATTAGGGGGCTCTGCAGCAACATCCTTCAAGTCGCACCACAGAGAAGTAATGGGCTTCCCCCGTCGAGGTCTGTGATGGACAGGAGGTGTTACAACAGGACCGTAAAACTGTGCCGAGAATAACATCTGCCAGTAAAATTGTGGTTCGGAACCCACGTAAAACTGTAGGTCCCGTCTGGCTGACATTGGCAAAAAGGGTCGCACTGGCCTACTTGCTTGGCGCTAAGCCTCCCCTCAGCTACTACTACTACTACTAAGCACTAGTCGTGACGTAATGGTCTGCAAACATTTGCATTTGACGTCTTGTCGGCTTGTTATGATAAAAAGAATGAAATTTCTATCTTCCTCTATTGTCGTTGATACCAACTTTGGTGTGTCTGTGTATACGTGAGATGGTATGGTTTCCTCATTTTTGATAAAGGATAGAGATTGGAGACCCCATTGCTTTATCTGTACCTTTCAATAATGGCATTATTTTACGATTCTCAATTCGACAAAGAAATACTTGAATTGATAAAATATTATTATTCATTTTAGTAACCGATGAGTAATGGCTCAAGTTCGTTTAATACTATAATATGTCATTTTTTTTTTTAGGATATACCCATTCCTTGGTTTAAAATGCTCACTTCATTGTGCTTCTGGGCACCTATTGTTGGTGCAATTGGCATCAACTGGATTGATACTATTCTGTCGACAGTTAATTTAATATATATTACGCAAGCCTGGGATATCAATATTGCAAAGGTAACATTTTTTCATGCGTGCCATCACCCCATATTTTTGAAACTATTTAACATCAAAAACGATAATTTCATATACTCGTATGAAAGACGCGTTCATATTCATTCAAACTTGAATTCAAGTGATGCTAGTTACAAAAAAAACATCAACCAACCGATTATTAGAATTATATAAGTTTGAATTGTAACTCGAACTGTTGGTTATTTGCTTAAATGCTAAGAATTACAGTTCACATATATGTACGGTGAACCAAAAAAAAAAGTGACCACAATATTTTCTTTTGTGTAAAATAATTTTTAAACCAAATTTGCAGAATATATTTACAAAAGTGAAAGTTCTGGCAAAATGAATTTAATAGTAATAGAATTGAATAAACATAGCATACAGGGTAGGTTAAAAGAAGAAGTAACTTTAAACCAGTCGAAAAAGAAGTTATAATATATTATTATATAGACAGTCTACTTGTTAGGTAGTAGTAAAATAAATATTATGCGGGAAAATATTTTCCTAACCACCTGAAAAATCCTTATACAATAAGGTTGCAATTTATCTAACACAGTTAGATATTAAAATGCAGATTTAGATTGCAAAGTACCTACCATTAAGAAATTAAAAGCCAATTATCCCAGTAGGATGTCACCACCTGCAGACCGGTTTCAACGTCATTTGTTTTGGTCAGTAAAGGGTAGGTGTTCATATCTTCGATCAGACAACTTTCGTACTAAAAATTATTATATCAACTTTTGTTGGTTGTATGATAGATATTGTAGATGGCGCTAAAGGCTATATTTATACCACCAACAAAAGTTGATATGATAGTTTTTAGTACGAAAGTTGTCTGATCGAAAATATGAACATCAACCCTTTACTGACGAGAACAAAAGACCAAAACAGTTCGAAACTGATATGCAGGTAGTGACATTCTATTGAGATGATTGACTTTTAATTTCTTGGTAATACTTTGGAATCTGAATCTGCATTTTAATATTTAACTGTGTTAGATGAAATGCAAGCTTATTGTTGAAGGATTTTTCAGAAAATAAAGACAATGGTCCACAAGGTAATTTTCTTGATAATACTTCATGGGCTACCACCTTCTAACAAACATTTGTTTTTGTGTGTTCTTAAGTTTGATGCCAAAAGAAGGGGTAAAATATTAGGGAATCTTTAAGTATTTACACAAAATTAAAATAACGTTAAAAGTTGATTTTTTTATTTGGTCCATTGTTTTCTTAAGTCTTTAAATTATTGTTTCACCGTATTATTGTCACCGCGTTTTAGGTTAAACGATAATTTTTATTTACTTCTGTTTCTTTGTATTCAGAGTACCACTACAGTGGGAGTTGGACCCATGGTTGGCCTAGTTGTGGGAGTGTTCTTAGCGCCATTATCAGATTTTCTCATAAAGAGAAAATATTTGCGTGTTGTGAATGCCAGAAGAATATTCCATACTGTAGGTAAGTTACAATATATTTAGAAGTAGCAACAAAACCAGATAAATTATCAGTTATGTAGTTATGTAGTGTTATGTATTCCATAATAAATAATTACATTTTTAAACTGACACCTCATTTGGTACCCCTAACTAAAAGATTTATGTGTTTCCTCCGGATGGCTTTAAACTATTATCTAGCCTGGTTTGCGAAAAATTGAACCGTTCTTCGACAATTCTACGTTTTACACATTAAGTTGTAAGTTTACAAGTAATGAACACATCTGAATAGGGCTTTTTTCAAAGTATTCCAGTCTAATAAGTAAATAAATGAATGTTATATAGCATTGTTATCCCACAATTTAAAATTATGTAGGTACCTAGTAACAGCGGCAAAAAATGAAGCCATATTAGATTTGCAATTTATTCTACTTAAAATTGACATTTTGTGTAACTAAAGAAAGTAGATGTAGATTTCTTTTCTGTTTTTGAAGTTTTTTGCAGACTGTGTCATTTCGACAGCCTTTTCCTATTTATTTTAGAAAATGGTTTGATGTATACAATCAATGTTCATCAGCTTAAATTAGTGCAACCAAGACGACCCTGTCCCCAGCACCAGCACTAGTTATTTACTGCGCTTAGCTGCTGCACGAGCAATACTATAGCTTGACCGTTTTTGCTAGACGTTTTTAACATGCAGTAAAATATTTTTGAATTAGCGCATTCAATTTTCGTCCTTGTTGGGACTCTACGGGCCGCCATAACCCAAGCAATTCCAAGAACGACGGAAAAATTTACTAAAAGTCTCTTTGCAAAATCAAAGCTGCCATCAATACACCGTAGCGCCATCCCAGCGGAATTAACTCCAATATAAAAGGCAGTCAACGAAAGGTAGACAACTAAATAAATTACAGATGTTTTCGGTGAAAACGCAAATAGCGTTACCAATACTGGATAGTGATGCACTTCGTGGTTTGTTTAGTTGTCTACCATTTGTTTATTACCAGTGTGACTGCCTTTTATATTGGAGTTAATTCCGCTGGGATGGCGCAACGGTGTATTGATGGCCGCTTTGATTTTGCAAAGAGGCTTTTATTACATTTTTCCGTCGTTCTTGGAATAATTGCTTGGGTTATGGCTGCTCGTAGAGTCCTAACAAGGACGAAACGGCCGTCGTGGTCTACCCGCCCCAGGGTATCCAAACTTGGATCCCTGTGTATTCCAATATAAAAAATAGTTACACACTTGTCCGATATGCCACAATATTTTCTTTTAATTATTGGTCTATATTCCTTGTCGGTCAGTGGAAATAAACCGTGTTATCTAAAAAAAACGTATTTTATTTTATTAAGTTTGTTGTTAACTTTATTTAATTACTTATTTTAATTTACAGGTATCATAGGAGGGGCATTAAGCTTACTATGTATGACATGGGTACCTCCAGGCTCATTAGTTTTAATAATAACAAATCTTAGCATTTTAAATGTTTTTACGATAGCATTTAACGTCGGCGGTTCAAACCTCAATATCCTGGACATCGCCCCCCAATTTGCTGGTGTTATAAATGGATTTGCCAGCACAATATCACAGTGCGCTGCCCTTTTTGCACCTATGACAATTGACTGGATGCTTCAGGATGAAGTAAGTGGGTGGAAATTTATTGATCTTTAAAATAATCAAATGACAGTAGTTTATTACTTTGAAAAAACGAAATCTCAACCGGATTTTGTAAGAAATACATTTTACGTACAAATAACGTATCGCAGCAGATATATAATTTTTGCTTCTAAAGTTATTTAAGGTCAAAAGCCATCCAATAGAAACTTTTTGCACCTCCTAAATTATTATCAGTTTTTAGCTCCGTTATGGTTAACTTTATTAAACATAACGAGTAGCGCCACTGTTAAAACCAGATATTTTGCAGCGCTTATACGTTCTGTCTGTAGTTATTAATTTGGCGCCGGCGCACCTAAACAAAATAAAATACCTAACCTAACAATAATTTTATTAAGTTGTATATTTTAATGTAAAGCTACTATTGCTTTGGATTTTAACTAATTGCTTATCACAATTTTAATTCATAGCAATGATGCTTCATAACTTTTGTATGTTCCGTCAACGATGCAGTTTAAACATAACCATAAGGATAACGATAAGCTCTTCCTTATCCTTCCGTAACTAACGGAGTCCGTTATGGTTATTAACCATAGCGGATCACCTTTCTGACATTGCGCATGCTCAGAATAACCATTACCACAAAAGAATGACGAATTAAGAGGTGCAAAAAGTCTCTATTATTTCTGTTCCTAAAATTACAGGTCACAAAATATTGTGACTCTTATGGTCCCCCCAGAAGATTATTGTTCATTTCAATCCATTGACAGTGCATTTCTTTTTCAGACTGATCAAAGCCAATGGAGAGTAATATTTTATACCACTGGTGCAATTGTAACAGCAACGGCAATTTTCTTTGACATATTCGCCACCGATAAAAGACCATGGGATGTCATCGAAGAAGAAAAATCTGACGAGTAAAACCTTTTAGTATTACTAAACGAGATTCTCGGTTGTATCATGGAACGAAACAAAGAAAGTAGTTATTAAAATTTTTAATTTTTAAGGTGCAGGCTGCTCAACATCGTTAATTTTACGATATATGGATCCGCCATTTTGCGCCTACCTACGGCCCTAGGGTCATATGGTTAATCTAACCAGAATTGCTAGTATCTGTTTTTGCAAACACTTGCTTCTTTCACACAACCATCATCATGCGACGACTAACAGCATTAACATCATGATTTTAAAGTGGACCATTCGCTACGCAATTATCGAACAACCAGATTGGTAATCTTCTCGCTATCGCCCAATAAATGGACAGTTCCTGAGCAAGAAAAGTGCCAGGAATTATATAGAGAATACTTGGTTGCTGGATAATCGTGAGTGGGTCCCTTTATATTCATTTGGGCCCGTTTAGATATTTTATTACTTAATTATTAGATTAAAAAACTAATTATCTCAAAGCAATGCCCTTTGCCTCTATGCAAGTACGTGGTTAATACCTGTATCACAAAATTTATGATCTCAAATTAAAGGACAGTTTTTTGTTTAACATTTTTTTTAAAATTTATATTTATTATTTATGATTATGCCGTGCGAGCAAATATTATTTGCATCAAAGAGGGCTTGGATTAAAACACGTAGGGCTCGGTTTAGATAAAATAACCTGTAACGGCTGTCAAAGATGATGGAATAATTGATTGATTGTTACCGCTAAGCGTTACGTCCTTAGATGCCCTCTTTGATGCAAATAATTTTTGCTCGCACGGTATATAGTAAATCTGTTTTTAGAAACTAATATAGCCAATTCGATAAGGTATTTTAATATATTATATTCAGACAAAAATCTTGACAAGAAATTTTTTTAATAATGATCTCCTGTGATTTTATAAATAGGATAAGAAAATCTTCCAGTTTATTATTTTATTTTACATTTTCTTCGCGACCTCGAGTGAGTGCCAAAAACCTAAAATGACGTGCACAAAAAAAAAGAAATATTGTCTAGAGATATGAACCTATTTTATATTGTACGATTTAAAAACATTAGGTTAATTATATCGGTAATATCCCTGGGTAAATAGAACCTAAAAGGAAGGTAAAAATGTCAAATTGGAATTTTTTTATATATAAGATTCAGCAGGCTTGTCCCTTTGCAAGAACTAAAAAAGAAGGAAGGTTTAGGGGACGATTTCGAGGTTCTTAAGGTCACAAAACCCCATATTTAAAAAAAGTTAAGGGGTGGACTCGTAGAAAATAAAATATCTAATATTTTAAGATTAAAACTTACAGTGTTTTTTGAGGGTTATTAATATTGGATATTGTGTTAGTTTAAGGTTTAGGAAGGTTAAGTAAAAAATTTTTGTTTATTGTTCTCTTTAAAAATTAGTTCATACCTATTTATAACATTTTCGGGATTATCGAGATCCATAAAGACAATTCATGTTGACGTGAGTGTCACCGTTTTTGATGTCAGACACAGCAATATTCATCCAGTTAATCATAACTGACAATGTCTGCTCTTATGTTAAAAGCTTAGCATTGAAAACCTATTAGGTTAAGTATTTATATTAAAAATAGACTTCAATATACTCTTAAACATGTTACAGCGTATAAAAGTACCTTTTATTTTTATAATTTTCTTAAAATTATATTCTAATAAGAATACTTATATTATAAGAATATTGCAATGACTAAACAAAGTTTACGACTGATGTATGTTGTACTTAAATTATTTAAAAATATATTATTTAGCACATTGGAACGTTTGTGATAATATTTATTTATCATTGTTTTTATGATCTGAAATTAATTAAATGTAAATTAATTTTTATTCATTTGAATTTTTATTTATGCCATTATCCTAAATAATCTGTGAGCATACTTGCCTACTAAACATAACCAGATTTTATGCCATTACTAATAATATATATTTCCGGACACGAGAAACCGGACGTTCTAACTAATAGATTTTAATTTGAAGAAATAGTCCATGCTTAAAGTAGAGTTGAAAGTATGAGAAAGAAAGAAAACTAAAAGTCTTCCTCCACAAAGTTTATTAGAATAAAAATTCTCTAGGGGTCTCTACATGTTTCGACCGTAGAAACGTTCATCATCAGGAGAGAGAAAATTTATTTAGTGCTGATGGTTTTAGCAAAAGAGAAAATGATGTAGAACCTTAATGGAGCTTTTATGAAATTAAAAAATTGATGTATAGAAGAGACATAATATGAAGAAAATTGACAAAGGTTAAACTATACTAAGTATGTGAAAAAGTTATTAAAGGGGGTCTAAACCAACCAAATACACTGGGGAAAAAGAAAAACCTTTCTAAGAAGAAGGTGTCGTTATAATTTTGGAAAGAACTATTTTAAAGTTAAAAGGCCAAAAATCAGGGAGTATAAGTATAAGAGTGAAAATTCTAATATTGAAAAGGCTTGGAAGATTGGACGCTCAGATAATATACCAGACAAATCGAAGAAAAGGTATGAAATGGCATACCAAATATTCAGGAACTGATTCTATTTTTTTCTATTGGATTTTTAAGATAAATATCCGAGTACTATGTATAATTTTACTTACCCTTTACTAACCGGTAAGTAATTTACTTACCATCATCTAAACTTATTAAATACAACATTTCGACGTAAAACCAGATTCGGTAAACAATAAAAAATATACAGTCGTAAAAATATAACTATAACTTTAATTAATAACCACGTAAACCGTTCCGGCCTTTCTAGGTGTGCCGTTTTTAACTACATGCATGTGTTTCCAAAAAATTATATTCAGTACATAGTTCTTAAAACATTTGCAATAATCCGTACTTTTTTGAAACTATGCATTAACATGTATTTGTGTACAATTTTATAAATGTGCACAAAAGTCAAAACTCGTCGAATGTCGAATATGGCTAATGCGACAAAAGAAATTAAATCCCTAGTTTGCTGAACTGGATTAACAAGTTAAAGCAAAGTTTAAACTTAATTAACGTAAACTTAAGAGCTCACATAATAACTAGGCTTGTATAAAATGTATTCCTATTTTAGAAATCCTTTGTGCACTATTTATTTTCCGGTTAGACGAAGCTTTATTTAATTTCAGCATAGTCGAGCACATTTTTATTAACTAAAATTATAAACTTTTTCAGCAGTATTATTTTCGCTTTTTGCATACTAAACTAAATAAATATAAAGCATCTTCTGTAAAGGAAAATAATGATTATTTATCTCACTGGTCCCAGATGAGAGTTTAGTAAGATCTGTAAAGTACCCGGCCTATTTTACATAAAACAGCAGAGCATCATTAATAAAAAGAAAATCAGACTTATTCAATTTGAATAAAAAATTGGCAAATACCTTTGCTCGACACTTCCCTCGCTAATACAGTGTCAACAGTAAAGTCCGCATCATAGGGGATTTTTTTTTAATAGCTTTATTCAAAATTTGACTTTGGCATCAAGTTCTGCTTCGATCGAGATAAAAATTAAGTAAATAAATATTAGTCACGTGATGCGCATTATCTGTCAAATTTTAATTTTTTGCAAAAAATAATTCAAAAGTGGGTTACTTCTGAAAAGCTCGGATATAGGAAAAAGTCTTTTTAAATGTAGTTTCTAGCCCACATGCAAAATTTTAGCTGCTTAAGATAATTTTGATTTTTTACCCATATTTTGTAAATTGAACCACTTTTGCAAAATAAGACTCAACGCAACCTACATAAAACTTGGGCTTAAAGTTGGGCTATTTGTTTTTGACTCTTTTTTTGTAAAGTCATAAAATAAGTATTTTTGAAAACGTAGTTTGTGTCTGTAAGTAATACACCTTAATATTAAGACAAAAAAGGACACTTGTCTTCAGTAAAGTGTTTTTAAGTAGAAAATAAATTTTATTTTAACAACGTAAAGTTTATCTATTTTCAACGATTTATTTTAAAACCCTTTATTATAATTTATTATTAAGCTATGTCATAATAACGTTAACGTGTATTACTTTCAGACACAAATTACGTTTTCACAAATACTTATTTTATGAAGTTACCTTATACAGGGTCAAATAATAATATATAAATAATAAATAAACTTTGCATCACATGCGACCAAATTTAAATAGCCCAATTTTGATTTTGTAGAAAAACACACATTTAATATGGCGCTGCTTTAAAGAAAATGTATCTGAAATAAAGCATTGTCAAAACTAAGAAGTTTTATGTAGGTTGCGTTAAGTCTTATTTGGCAAAAGTGGTGCAATTTACATATATAGATAAAAAATCAAAATTATCTTATGCAGCTGAAATTTTGCATGTGGGCTAGAAACTGCATTTAAAAAAACTTTTTCGATATTTTTAGAAATAACCCCACTTTTGAATTCTTTTTTGGAAAAAATTAAAATTTGACAGATAATGCGAATCACGTGACTACTATTTTTTTGCCTAATTTTCATCTCGATCGAAGCAGAACTTGATGCCAAAGTCAAATTTCGAATAAAGTTATAAATAAAAAAAAATCCCATATGATGCGGACTTTACTGGTGACACTGTATATAAATTTTTAGTTGTTCACCCTGTGTCGAATAGATTGAGATTTTTAATGTAATACCTAAAATAAAAAACCTATTTGATGAAATCAATAAATCGATGTCTTTAGAAGATTTGTCGCCGGCAATTTTAATAATAAACATCTGTTCTCTTAACGAAAGATGCTTCAAAACCAGACGACGACGGACGACAGATGACAGATGTTCGTTCGGTTGCTGTTTTGTAAAAAACGTGTTAGGTTAGGTTAAGTGAGGTTAGAGTGGCAGACTTCTGGCACTGTCCAAACAGTCTCCCGTAGTCCTTAAGGACCGTTGTGGTACTACACGTGTTCTGCGGAACCTATTCGATCAGCTTCCCGATGGAGAATGTGACGTAGAACGTAAAAGAATCTTGACAGCTCATTCAAACCAGCCACTACTGTTAATAAACTTAGTAAGTCGACCTAATTGTAAGCTGCTTACTTCCTCCAGATAATTAAATAATAATTCGCCCAAGGCATTGAAACTCTC
This sequence comes from Polydrusus pterygomalis, assembly GCA_963969555.1. Lineage (NCBI taxonomy): Eukaryota > Metazoa > Arthropoda > Insecta > Coleoptera > Curculionidae > Polydrusus > Polydrusus pterygomalis. The sequence continues at coordinate 74,290,824 of OZ018375.1, forward strand.
CTGATAATAATCCAGATATTCTACAAATATCGTAGAAAGGAGAACATAATTATTATTGGTTGAAATAGTTAACATTCTAGAAAAAAAAATACGCTGCTTTTTAACCTGATAGAGAAGACGATAAATAGATTTGATGAGTGACCAGCAAAGCATTAATAAAAATAACAATTTAATACAACAAATAATTATAAACAAAGTTGTTCATTTTGAAAATTCAGTAGATATTTTTTCTATTGCAATGTAAATTTGTTACTGTCAAATAAAACCATTTCATTGTGTAAGGACTTCTACAATTTTACAGAGTTGTAGGTATATAGCCCGGCATATTTAGGATTCTCGACCACTGTACGTTGAGGTCGTGTCTAACTGTACACAGATCGGGGTCAAGTGCAACGCAACCTCAGCAATAATTCGGCTATATAAGCCGGGCCAGATTTAGCAGTAGCATCGGTGTTCATAGCCCGGTCAAACTACTAACAGATGACATGCCTTGGTCTAGGCCAAGTGACGCATCTGCTCATTTAATTAACTATAGGTGACAAGCCTTGGTTTAGGCCAAGTACATGCTGGTTTTACCTTCTGGGGTAAAAATAAGAAGTATCCAATAGACGGCGTTATACAGATCTCTGGACTTTCATTCCTCTCCTTACGTCCCAGCACACGAAGAGAACCTCGTAACAATATTCTCTGAAACATGGCACTCTGATGCTGAGGTCCGTCAACTTATTAGGAAACCTCATGTCTCGGGAATGTATATTTTCACGAAATACAAACCTACTTTTTAAAGAAAGAGGCAAAGCAGGATTATTTAGAGTTTTAACCAAGAAATTCGCTAAATGTAAGTTCTACCGTTGTTCATTACTAGCCACTTAAGATTATTAAATGTATAATAAATATGATCAAAATTTCGAATGTCGACTGTACTATATTCTTATCAGCTACATCAAGGCATGGCCCATAAATGAAATCACTGTAGTTAAAGTTTGGACGAAACGAGACTCTCACAGAGCAATTTGCGCAATTAAAAATTTAGGACATAACGGTTGTTGTATAATACTCTTACACCCGAATGCACCGTAAGCAAATTTTGCGGATTAGTTAGGTAATCCAGGATTAGGTTAAATGTTTACATGCGCCGCAAGAAAAATGTAGTTTAAGCTTCAGCTTATCTAATCTAATAATAATAATTAGCGATCGACATCTAACTTCAAAGTCAAATTTTGGCACTATTTTTTTGTAAGTGTTGGATTTTTTTGCAATTTTTTTTATTATTTCGGGATAAAATGGAGTTTATAGAGGATGAAATATTCATTGTTGATGACCTAGATATCCTCGACATCATCAACAAATTGTGCGATTCCGTCGTTGTCAGATTTCTAATCCGGATTAGATAATCTAATGACGACGCATAGCTACGGATAACAGATTACAAAAACTGGATCGGGGAACTGGGATTACAAACCACAAACGCTGCATTCGGGTGTTAAAGACATATTACTTTTGAATTATTTTTTTGACATACTCCCTAAACCTTACTTTAGTATCCAAGATTATACCCAGATTTTTAGCTGTTTTAACTACAGGGAGTCAAACAGTATCAATTACTATATTGATATTATCAGTCAAAAAGCCAATTCTATTTTTATTCCCAAAAAGCATGAAGGATGACTTCTTCGTTAAGCAAATTCAATGCGTTTATAAAGTCTTGGCAGTCAAAACGAAGGTAAATTTGTGTATCATCTGCATATGCCTGGACCTTACAGTACTTTAAAGATTTTAGAATATCTCAGGTATAGATAATAAATAAAAGAGGTCCAAGGATAGATCCTTGATGTACGCCAAATAAAATTTGAATTTGTTCTGAGTAATTGTTTTTATTAAAAACTTTTTGGCACCTGATGTTGAAGTATGATCTAATTAGATTAAGGATGATTCTTCAAAGCTATAACATTTTAATTTTGCCAGCAAAGTGAATGATTAAGGTTGTCAAAGGATTTTGCAGAATCTAGAAGAATAAAAGCCCTATTTAATTTCTTATCAATTTCTCACATTATATCACCTGTAAACTTAACAACAAAGACTTTTTCAAAAATTTTGAAAACTAACGGCAATATACTTGTGGTTCGAACAAGGGCGTCCATAGAGCGTTTTTCAGGGGGGGGGGGCAAAAACTTAAAAAATATTTTTTTATCTACTAACTAACCACTGTACTATTTAATATTTTTACTGAATTATAAAATAAAATAGTAATGTGGGCGCCTAGGGGGGGCAAGTGCCCGTTTTGCCCCACTCCCCCCCCCCTATGGACGCCCTTGGGTTCGAAGATCATTAAAAGTAAAAGTTAGAAGATTATTAGTTTTGGGTAATGGTTTACAACAGAAATTTCCCATTGATCTGGAAAATAGTTAGCCTCTAGACCATATAAATATTTTTAACAATACAGTGTTGCCGCTTCCACACAAAAATAATAGTAACTTCGATTTTTTAAATGCAATACCATACAATTTATTTTATTTTCGAAACCCCCATTACTTTTCTTACAATTTTTATTAACACTGCTCTATGCTTATCTCTTACTGTTTCTAAGATATAAATTAATTTCTGTTTTTTTTACCGAAAACGTCACTTTTAAAAATGCTGATAATTTTGAACTCTAAAACACTGAAACCCTAAAATTTGGTAAATAGCTAACTAATACCATAGAGCTCTTTACCCTAGTCCCAAATCTTAGTTGCAATATACAGGGTGGTTGAAAAATTCACTTATTATGGTAACTTGAAAAAGTGACCATAATTCCTTTTTTTTTAATGTAACACCCTGTATATTATTACGGATTTGAAAAGCTGCTAAAATGCCCCTTAATTCTTGTATATCATACCTGTATCTAACTAACTAGTTTAAGCATTTTTTTGACGTATTAAGCATGATTGTGTAAAATTTTCTATACAATTCAATTTTAATTCGGTTATTAGTACGTTAGTCATGACAAAAAATTATGTTTACGTATGTTACTATGGTTGTCGTTTTGACATTTTATTAAGTTTACAGATTCAAGATAGAAATACAGTTTAAAGTCATGGAAGAAAACTATAAAAATGCAGTTTTTATAAATTTATTTATTTTATTTGGACAATGTGATGAATTATCGCCAGGACATGTATAAAGTTTAACGAAATGTACTCTGAATGATGAAAGAGTTTTGGACTTCCATTGTCTTTATTTGTTTTAAATCACAACGTTTCAACTGGTAAGTATCTCCAGTCGTCTTCAGGTGAATACTAAATAAGTAAAGTAACTACAGGACTATTTATACTAGCTAGGTGCACTGAAGCATACCCGAGGTGGGCGCAGTACAATCTGTAACTCGGAAGAAGCACTTAAAAAAGAAACTCATAAAATCAAGACCGACCTCAACAAAAATGGCTACCCCACAAGATTAGTTGACACAATATTGGAAAATCGTAAGAATCGACCCAACCCGCAAGAAGCAAACAGAGAGGCACAACCAACACTCAATATTCCATATTATGTCAAAGGAGTATCTGAGAAAATAAGAAGACCAGGACAACGATACAACATCAACACCGTATTTAACTCGAGGGACACCCTAAGAAGCCACCTGACGAAGACAAAGCCCACAAGTCAAAAAGATAGGAAAAACTGCGTCTACCAGATTCCCTGCGAATGCGGCCAATCTTATATAGGTGTGACATTAAGACCATTAGAAACAAGGATTAAAGAACACAAAAACAATACGTTAAAAGGAGAGACCGAAAAGGCAGGTGCAGCTGACCATGCCTGGAAACATGGTCACCATATCATGTGGTCAGAAGCTGAAATCCTACATAAGGAACCACACTGGAGGAAAAGAAGGTTCAAGGAAGCTGCTGCTATTCATCAGAACCCAGGCTGCTTTAGTAAACCATCCCTAGACATAAGAAATATCTGGAAACCTTTGTTAGATATATATAATCTTAGGATAAGATCGCGTGCCAACTGAACGCATGACTGCACCCACCTCGGGTATGCTTCAGTGCACCTAGCTAGTATAAATAGTCCTGTAGTTACTTTACTTATTTAGTATTCACCTGAAGACGACTGGAGATACTTACCAGTTGAAACGTTGTGATTTAAAACAAATAAAGACAATGAAAGTCCAAAACTCTTTCATCATTCAAGAAACATCATTTTCTCCAACCTTCAAACAGTCACGAAATGTACTCTTATTTACCGCAAATGAATCTTAAAAAATTCATAGGGATCCAGAACAATTTTATTAAATGTTAACTAGTCAATTAATAAAAGACTTCTAAAATTATAACTAATAAAATGCTATTTTAACAGATGTTCAAAACGCTGGCCGTTTACATCCAAACACGTTAACATGCGGGTGTTGAGTGCATGGATTTTAAGAAAAATTTAGTTTTAATGTTTTTTGCATGTTAATGCAAACACACATTGTCCAAATAATATAAATTAATTTATAAGAACTGCATTTGTATAGTTTTCTCTCATGACTTTAATAGCTATTTATGATATAAGTGTCAAAATACTCGCTTAAGGCACGCATATGAGAATTTGCTGAACGAGCGCAGCGAGTTTCGCAATTCATATGAGTGCCTTAAACGAGAAATTTTCTTACGTATATCATACAAGATTTTTTCTACGAGCGTGTGAAAAGAACAAGATTTCTTCTACGAGCGTGTGAAGAGTAATTTACTTTTCACATTAGTGCGTTAAAGTAAAACTTTTCACACTGAAATGGGTGCGAAAAGTCTAACTTTTCACATGCTCGTAGAAAAAGTGTATTTCTATCTTGTATTTCTAAACTTAATGAAATGTCAAAACGATAACCATAGTAACATACGTAAACATCAGTTTTTGTCATGACGAACTTACTAATAACCGAATAAAAATTGAATTGTATAGAAAATTTTAGAATCATGCTTAATACGTCAAAAAAATGGTTAAACTAGTTAGTTAGGTACAGGTATGATGTACAAGAATTAAGGGAAATTTTAGCAGCTTTTCAAATCCGTAATAATATACAGGGTGTTACATTTAAAAAAAGGACTTATGGTAACTTTTTCCAGTTACCAGAATAAGTGTATTTTTCAACCACCCTGTATATTGCAACTAAGATTTGGGACTATGGCAAGGAGCCCTATGGTATTAGTTAACTAGTTACCAATTTCCAGGATTTCACTGTTTTAGAGTTTAAAATTATCAGCATTTTTAAAAGTGACGTTTTCGGACAAAAAAAAGGAAATTAATTTATATCTTAGAAACGATAAGAGATAAGTATAGAGTAGAGTTAATAAAAATTGTAAGGAAAGTAATGGGGGTTTCGAAAATAAAATAAAATATATGGTGTTGCATTAAAAAAATCGAAGTTACTATTATTTTTGCGTGGAAGCGGCAACACTGTATTGTTAAAAATATTTTAGGTTAGTAGAGCATATCCGTTTATGACGCCACCAAATTTTCAGAACGATTCCTTTACTGGTTCGTCAGAAACGTCTAACTTTCCATCCATCGTGAATCACCCTGTATATACAATATATTATTCTAAAATTTCTCTTTATGGATGCAGCTCATTTCCAAGAGCTTTAGACTACTGGGTTTCATAAAGCGACACATAAAACATATTTCGGCCATCAAGGCTTTGACAGCCCTCTACAACTGTTTGGTGCGCAGTATTATGGAATATTGCTCTGTAATTTGGAGTCCACATTATCAATGTCATATTAACAGACTGGAAAGGGTACAGAATAAATTTGCGAAATATTTGCTTTTTAAATTAAATTTTCCATATCAAAGCGTTCCTTATGAAAGTAGGCTCCTTCTATGTGGTCTACAAACGCTTGAATATGGCAGAAGGAAGGCTCTGTTAATTTTTTTATACAAGGTAATCAATGGTCATGTGATCTGCGAGTGGTTACTGCGTTTTATTGAGAGGATGTTAAGTAATTACAACAGTCATTGTGATATTTTTGGAATGAGTCTCGGGGCGCTAAAGAGACATTGAATAATTATACAAAGAAACTATGTGTCTTAATATAATATGTACCATTTAGAACTTAGGATTCTGTGGAGTACATTGTAAATAAATAAATAAATAAATAAATAAATAAATAAGTAAATAAAGAAGCAATTTTCAAATACCTACCAAAAAATTTACTTATATCATTAGGATCGGATAAGTTATCAAGAATAGTACAGTTTTAGCTCTAGCTTATTTTAAAAGATCAATACTTACTTATTTAAAATAAGCATACATTTGACGGCTATTTCTAATAGCTAAAAACTAAACAAATATAATTTTTAATTATATTATGCACTTTCCCACATTTCAATCCGCTCGTCTGCACTAATATCCGATTGTAGATAGCAAGCGTAAATCCAGCTCAGTAGAACTTAAGCTGGTGGTCAACCTTCCTTATATAAAATACATTGCTTGACGCTTGATGCTCTTGATGGCAATATAGTTCATAGAGGAAAAGTTAAGCACCACTATAAATTTTACTTAATTAAGCTGAATATTATTTTGAACTAACTGAATAGTTGCTGGCCATTTTCATTGTACTTCTTAAAGCTCTAAAAATAATTTGTCTGCTTTAGGATTTAGAAACCCTACATATTTTTAAAGAATCCCTTTAGGTTTCGTTCTATCTCGAATTGAAAATCGGAGCGGAAAATGATGCAAAGAAGTTTTCCGTCGCATGCAAGTTCGAAATTAACCAAGTGTGCTTAGATTAAATAAAGCTTTAGTTAAGTATACTATGAATATGAATTTGTTCACAAAGACAAATAATAATCAGGTTGAAAAATTGAAACCACGTGGCGTGCTTTACATTTCGTTAATTTACTTTTTAGTTAAAATAGAGGTTTCCGCAATTTTTTAGGGTAGTCGTAAAAACCATATTAATTACTTTTGTTTATCCGTTCCACTCTTACAGCATTAGGAAAGGGCGGAATATATGCAAAATGCATATAGAATGTAAATATTTTATTATTACTATCGAATTAACAACTTCCTAACGTAGATTAATAGATACTTCTTGTAGAAAAATGCTATTATACAGTGTGTACCCGCCAAATGGAATAGATTCGATACTAAATACATGGGGGCGCTGGGACACGTCGATTGGTATTTCGAGTTGCACATTTTTTTCAATACAAGGGGTGGCCAATACCAACTTTCTTATTTTAATTGCATTACCCTGCATATTATTCAATTTTTTGATTTTTCAGAAAATTTTAGACATATTTCATGTACAATATCCTATACCCTATCTTCAATTGTTTCGGAAATATTAAATGTCAGATTTATTGCATTTTAGCGTGTCTTTTTACTGATATGAAATTTAAAAAAAAGGTATAAATAGTTTTGAATGATGAAAGAGTTTTGGACTTCCATTGTCTTTACTTGTTTTCAATCACAACGTTTCAACTGTTCCATATAAGGAACGCAAAACAACGCATCATAAAATGTTTAAAAAAAAAGTATAATTGGAAAAACACTCCTTAGGTCGATGTTTTCAGGTTGTTAAGTATTTCGGTAATGTTTCATATCAGTTTTAACATCGAGTAAACAAAAAGAGTTTTTTAAAAATTATTTGCTTCATTCGGCTGTACATACACGTACGGCATACACGAAAATGGCGCGTCAAGAGGGGTAAGTACAGATTTTAGTGGTTTTACAAATATTTAGACTAAAACTAGTAATGTTTTAGTAAATTTTGGTGTACCTAACATTGATTTTTATTGATAGAATAATTTATAATATTTTAGTTTTTCTTAGTTTCGCATTTTATTCTGTTGTTCCTTATATGGAACGCTAGTCCTTTAGGGTCCGTAAAACTACTAATGGAAAAAAAATTAAAAAAGTGATTCAAACATTTATTTAGATAATATAATCAATAAAACAAGTTTTTTTATTTCATTTAGTATTCAACAAAGCAGTCAATACATAGTACTAAGTCACATTTGCGACACTGTGTGCGCACAGAACTACCTTTATGATTTTGTCCGGAGCATAGTCGGCGTTTGTTGTTGGGGACATATTCCACCAAATGATTTTTTTCATCAAGCCGTATATCTGGAGAGATTCTAGAATATGTTGAAAAACAGCTGGGTCTTCCACCTGATTTTGGCAAGCTTGAAAAATTTTTGAGATAAGCTTGTGCAATTTCTCTCCTAAAATTCAATTTGGCGGTTTGTGGATTATGTACTTTGTAAATGACCCACGCATTTTGAATGGCAGCGTCTAGTAACCAAGTGAAAATCGGCCACCAGCATTTCTTCCCTGTTACACCCATTCTATATAAGTTGATGTTGGCGTCTATTTGGTCTGTACCTCCCATAAACATATTATATTTTTCAAAACATTGTGGTCTTGTTATGGCAATTTTCTTCTTTTGAGCTGCTGAATACCGTTGTGCATTTGATAATGGAAAAACCGGATGTACTGTTGAAGCTACAGTGACTACTGCATTGTCCATCTACCAAGAAACAATGATCAACCTATCCTAAATCGCAGCATAATCAAAATGGCCGCGGTTAGATTTTTTCATAGTTTTAACATCTAGAATTGGACAATTTTTTGGGAGCCTGTTTTCCCTTATCGTTCCAGTTCCATCATACCGACATCTTTTCAAATAGCACAAAAATTTGATGGATGGGGATTCTAGAATCTCTCCAGATATACGGCTTGATGAAAAAAATCATTTGGAGGAATATGTCCCCAACAACAAACGCCGACGATGCTCCGGACAAAATCATAAAGGTAGTACTGTGCGCACACAGTGTCGCAAATGTGACGTAGTACTATGTTTTGACTGCTTTGTTGATTTTCATACTAAATAAAATAAAAAAACTTGTTTCATTGATTATATTATTTAATAAATGTTTGAATCACTTTTTTAATTTTTTTTCCATTAGTAGTTTTACGGACCCTAAAAGACTAGCGTTCCATATAAGGAACGGCCGCCATCTTGAAAATAACGAAATAACATTGTACAAATTGACCTAAAACGTATTTGTATTGCTAATTAAAGTATTAAAATATAATTTGCTACTTAAAATTTCGAATATGAAAAACTCAGTCCTTAATGGGTTAACAGAAATGCACAAAATAATAATTCGTTATGGAAATACAACACAAATGAAAGTTGCTCGCTTGTTTCATGAAAAATTTCCAAATTTGCCGTCCATAACTCAAGGAAAAATTAGTTAAATAGAAAATCAGTTTCGCCAGCTTGGACATGTATAGCAGATAAAAAAAGTAGCTACCAATGCGATAAGTAATAATACCAAATTAGATATTATGCTTAAGTTTGAGGAAAACCCACATACTTCTAGTCGAAAAACAGCCTCAATGTTCGATGTTAGCCATTCATCGATTATTCGAACATTACAAGAAAATAAAATGTATCCCTAAAAAATGATTTCTACTCATGTATTTTTGTGAACAAATAATGACAATGTTAGATAACATTGTGATCCAATTAGAACATGTTTTGTTTTCTGTTGAGTGCACCTTTACACTTTACGGTCATGCTAATCGTCAGAATTGCCGCTATTGGTCTGGGGAAAATCCTCACTGGATTAGAGAAGAACAGACGCAACATCGTAAAAAGGTTAATGTTTGGGCAGAAATAGGTGGAGATCATATCATAAACAGGGTTAGGAAAAATTACCAGAACGGTCGATTATTTCAAAAAATACAGGGGTTATCAAAAAACAACTTATATAAAAAATGTAGTGCTGTTAAAAATCTACATATCGGTGATAAATTGAAATATAAAGGGTCGCCCACAAAGTTGTGGAGAATGATAGTTATATTTTTTTAAATGGAATACCCTGTATATTTTTACTTATTTTGATTGTCGACTCAATTTTAATCATTTTTTATTAACCATGTGTTATACCTAAATTCATTACTTTCCTACATAAATTGATCAGCTACAAAACACAAAATAAATTTCAAGAAACAATTTATTAAGTTAACTTTAAATAAAAACGTATAACAAATCATGGCAAAACGGCTCTATTTTTTAATAAGTGTTGAAAATTACCCCCATTTACTAACTGACAATGATACAAATTATCGCAAAAAGTCTTTGGGTTTTTAAAACCATTTCCCTTGTTTTCTTGCACTTTCATTGACAATTTTCATTCTTAATTCTTCTAAATTATTGGATTTATTTTGATAAACTATGTTTTTCAGGTGACCCCAATAAAAAAAATCTAATGGCGAAAGATCGGCGGACCGTGAATGGTATTCGATAGGCCCTCTTCTTCCTATCCATCGATTTGGGAACGTGACATCCAAAAATTCTCTAACTTCGCGAGTAAAATGCGAAGGAGCTCCATCTTGCTGATACCAGGTTAAGTTAATATCAGCATTTAAATTGTTTATAGCTGGAACTATTTCTTGCCGAAGAAGCCGGAGATATTGATCACCGTTCAAATTTCCCTCGATAAAAAAGGGTCCAATTACATGTCCCGCAAACAATCCAGCCCAGACATTAACTTTTCTTGGAAACTGTGTATGCAGCTCTTCATACCAGTTAGGGTTATTTCGCGCCTAGTAACGGTAATTTTGCTTATTCACCATTCCGTGTAGTGTAAAAGTCGCTTCATCCGAAAACACAATATTGTTTAAAAAATTCGGGTTTTCTTCCATATTTCTAGTCATTATTTCGCAAAATTCTAGCCTTTGATCACAGTCAACGTCAAAAAGTTCTCGTACAACATTAATTTTGTATGGATGCATTTTCTCAGTATGAAGAACGGCTCGTACAGATTTTTGATCAACTTCATGATCCAAAGCAAGCTGATTGGTGGATTGTTTGGGATTTTCCTCTATCGCAAGCAGAATATCCAGCTTTTTTTCCTCGGAGGTAGCAGTCCTAGGTCTTCCAGATCTTGGGCGGTTTTTTACAGTACCAGTCATTCTGTAACGCTCAATAGTTCGAAAAACTGCATTTTTTTAATGTGCCTGTCTGGATGCAAATTATTGTAAATATTACATACCTCCTAATATGATCTCTGTTTATCGCCAAACCCCCTTAAAATTAAAATATTAATTCTCTCTGTTTCAGTTAGTAAAAATGCCATGCTATTTTCTTTTTTGTCTATTTCTGTCAGAACTTGAGTTTCAGATGTCAAACTATTAATTATTTATTAGTAACCATGGTCGTGCCTTATTTGTTGTTTACTATGTTCGAAAATCGCATCGTTATACGTTATTATTTGAATAGCCGATTTCTAGGAAAGTAATAAATTTAATAATAATACATGGTTAATAAAAAATGTTTAAAATTGACTCGACAATCAAAATAAGTAAAAATATACAGGGTGTTCCATTTAAAAAATTATAACTATCATTCTCCACAACTTTGCTGGCAATTTATCACCGATATGTAGATTTTTAACAGCACTACATTTTTTATATAAGACGTTTTTTGATAACCCCTGTATATTTTGAAATAATCGACCGTTCTGGTAATTTTTCCTAACCCTGTATACTAAGGAAAATCATTTAATACAAGTTGTTTTTTAAATATATTACCACAGAAAAAAATCCTTCTATTCCTAAAATATTTCCTTTAGACACAAAAGAGCTCGCTTTTTTGACAACATATATTTGCGTCTATTTGATACTTTTTCCGGTAATAGAATGCCGTTTAACCATAAAAATATTTTAAGTTAAGACCTAATCACCTCCATGTTTTTCATGAAAAGATTGGAAGATTGGAGATACTTCGCCATTGAGGAGTTCAGATTTTAATATATTTGGTATTGTTATTCCAAAGTCAGTGTGATGACATTCCATACGGCGGTAAACAGTCTCAAAAAGACCGACGTTTACCGCCGTATGGAATGATTGGAATGTCATCACACTGACATTGGATAAATTATAAAGGATTTTGGTTGTGTTTTTCAAGCCACTCATAAATATCACTTTTTCGCCAAGATAAACTAGGTTGTTTATTTAAAATTCTTGAATGATATGATATCTAATACAATTAAAGACGGCTCATCTAAATTTGGGATTAATTGAGCTTTTAGCCATTTTTCTAATATTTCGCAATTCATGTTGTCATGATAGTCAAAACTTTTTGATGTGGAAGAAAAAATAAGCTTGCACCTGGAACATATCCTATTACAGAACCGGCATGTCAAATAATAAACTGCTTTTCCGTGCCACATCCTTTTTTTCTTTTCAGGCTTTTCACAGAATCAATCATCTTGCCAAGATTTTGTTTGAACCACTTCTATTTGAAAATATCCATGTTTCGTTTAAAAATACTACTTTTCCAAATTTTGGTTTGTAATTTTCCGTATATTTTTTTAAAAACTAACATGCCGACTCACTATCTGTGGCTGCTCACATAAAAATATCCGGTTACAGTATTTTTTATAGCGAAAACCAAACTTTTTTATTGATTTTGATAACGATTCAAGTCCGATTTCTAAACACCTCGAATTTTTTAATTTTCTTTTAAAACTGGAAGAGTTACATTGATTTTTGATCTGTATAAATCGTAAATCACGTTCCGAACTCCCATTTTAATATTTTCGCTTAAATCCACAGTCTTTGGCTTTCTTCGTTTACATTTTTTTAAAAGTATTCTTCGGGATTATATTATGCTTTCTTCTTTCTTCATTCACAATTTTCTGCACAGTCCTTAAACTAATTCCCAGTGCTTTTGCTACGGTTTCCTGCATATTGGTTGGCGAACTTTTAAATTTTTACTTTTTCTTTCATTCTCGAAATAGTTTAACAAATTAAACACCCTTTTTTTGCTTGGGGATGCAAAAAAACAGAAAATTGCTTTTTATCATTCATATTGTCAAATTAAATTAATTGTCAAAGTTACAAAACTGACATCTTTAAATCAAGACGAAGGTGGCAGGTACAAACTGTTGTGAATCGCTGAAAATTAAATACAAATCTTTTTCTTTCTTGTTAAAATTGCATAAGTCTGTCATATTTGTCTTACGGAATTTAATTGGATAGTATGATTAAACGCAATAAAAGAAAAAAAAATTGAAAGTATGTCTTTGTTAAATCGTAAGACCCGCACGATAAGACCGGATCTGACTATATCTGGTTAATGTTGAAAAAACGCATGGCAATAATTCCTTTGAATTTAAAAATCCATAAGTAATTTTTAAAGTTTGTTGTTATTTTTTAAGTCTACGGCGTGGTGCCAAGGGTAGGTACCTATACATAAGTCAGCAAAATCGTTTCTACCTATTTTTCTTGAAACAGAAAAGGATTACCTACATAATGCAAAACTAACCTTTGCAAACAGACATATTAAGAAGAAAAATTTCAAAAACTTTCCAACAAAAACGGCGTGCAGATGAAATAAAACTTATTACTTATCAATGACATTAACGAACGTGCAACGCACACAATAATATTATGATCTATAATGATTTAACGTCTAAAAAAGGATTATACCGTGCGAGCAAAAATGATTTGCATCAAAGAGGGCTTGGATTAAAAACGTAGAGCTTGGTTTAGATCACAATGATATGGGGACGATATATCTAACCAAATCTAGTTAAAATTTTGTCAAATTCATATTATGACATGATATGCCAAATAAAGTAGACAAATACAAATTTATTTTTGTTGTTTACAAAATTAACAAAGTAAGAATATTATACAGAAAGAAAAAGAAAAATAATTACATAACTTGCTGAAATTGGCCACCGCCATGCTCCATGCAAGCATAAAAGCATAAATACGCAGTAATACACACGTCTCTTCATATTTTCGAAAGTGTTGACCAGCATCTCTGAAGAAATGTTACCACATTCTTGGATAATCACAATTTGTTAGCGTAATTTGCATTATTTCACGACCGTTTGCAACAAGTTCTTCTGTTCTTACAGACGGTCTTCCTGCTCCTTTTTTGTGTTATATTATAGAACATGTTTCCCTAAACACAGCCACGGTTCTTTTCAGGCAATAATAAAAGTCCCCAGCAATAAAAGCAACGTTAGGAAAATTCGTAAAAATCGTCCATATACAAACCCGGATTGTATTGCCACTCACCATTTACTCTAACCCCGTTTCGAAAATATGCTTCAACCATGAATGTTTTGTGCTGTTCCGTAAAGCCCATTGTGTGAATTGTTCAAGAAATTGGAAAAATTAGCGATGAATCAAATTACTTGTAACGACTGTTAAAGATGATGGAATAACTGATTGATTGTTAATTCAAGTAGTTACTGACACCCAACAGGTATTAAGCTCTACGGCTAAGCATAACGTCCTTAAATGCAAGGCCCTCTTTGATGCAAATAATTTTTGCTCACACGGTACAATGTTACACAAGTAATTAAAATTCAATCAAAGTAAAAATAAAAGGCACCATTACCACTAAACATTTTTAAAACGTAATCAAATGTAACAAAAAGCATGAAAAACCTAATTTATAAGTCGGTATGTGGATCCGCTACTAATCTAGGGATATTATTATGTCCCAATATCAGCTGATAGGTGACAGATTCCTGGTGTCAGCTCTCGGAAAACGAGAAAATTTGTGTTTCTTTGGATTCATATCTTTTAAAATGTATTATTTCTTTAACGCATTTATTTCTGTCTTTTGACTTGCGCTATACCGAGAGGGATTAATAATTAAATTTGACCCTTTCTTTCGGAAAATATATTCCGAGGTTCATTTTTAAGATAGATAAGTATTTATAGTACAATTTATCTTGAATAAGTTTAGGTGCACTCGGTTTATTTCAGAAGAGCATTAGATTTCAAAGTTCTCTTTTTGCTTCCAATTCCATATCAACAAACCAAGTTTATTTTTTCTGGGTGAAAGATCTAAGAGACTTTTCCAAGAACATGGAAATGATGTTCGCGGTGCTGCTATTTCAAATGTCTCACAGTAAATATATTCCTAAAAGGGCTTTTTAGCATTTTGTGTACTCTGTGCGAGTGTGAAAGAAGTCAGACTGTAAAAGTGGAAAGTTATATCATAGTGAAAGAGTTCGTATAGATTGAGTAGCGAGATTGGGTTACGAAAGATTTTATTCAAAAGAAAAGTAATAGAAATGCCGTCTGTAAAATCTTTGAAAAGGACAAAGGTTATTATTTTTCTCGTAAGAGAAACTATTGTAATGGCTAAAAAATAATTTCTAGGATTCCTAGATTACGAAAAAATGTTTTCCATTTCCAATCTGTCTGTGGTATGGTACAGTTATGGTTATCCAACCAAGACTAGACAAGGCGATTTTTTGACTTTTCCTGTACCTTTATAAAAAAAACTGAAATAGCCATCTTAAGTCATTTTCTCCCGCGAATTCGAATATCTTCAGCAAAAAACAATTGAACATCAAACAAAAGTACTTGGGGTCACTTTGATATTTTTTTAAATGGAACACCCTGTATATTTTTACATTTTTAAATTCCACATAAAATTATAATTATTTTTTATTAAATGCACTATTAGTCTATACTTCATAGTTTCCGAGATATTGACTCTCGAAAAGTGACATTTTTGAACTTTGACAGCTAATAACTTTCTAACAGTACGTCTTAGAGCAAAACGGCTTACATGTCCCTATCTTCAAATTTTATTATCTTCCCAAAAAAATCAACTTCCAGTTAAACCGGAACAACTATATTTCCTTCTTTCGAGTTACATCCGGTTTAACCGGAAGTTGATTTTTTTGGGAAGATAATAAAATTTAAAGATAGGGACATGTAAGCCGTTTTGCTCTAAGACGTACTGTTAGAAAGTTATAAGCTGTCAAAGTTCAAAAATGTCACTTTTCGAGTCAATATCTCGGAAACTATGAAGTATAGACTAATAGTGCATTTAATAAAAAATAATTATAATTTTATGTGGAATTTAAAAATATAAAAATATACAGGGTGTTCCATTTAAAAAAATATCAAAGTGACCCCTAGTACTTTTGTTTGATGTTCAATTGTTTTTTGCTGAAGATATTCGAATTCGCGGGAGAAAATGACTTAAGATGGCTATTTCAGTTTTTTTATAAAAGTACAGGAAAAGTAAAAAAATCGCCTTGTCTAGTCTTGGTTGGATAACCCTGTACCTATTTCAACTTTTACAGAAAAACAATGCAGGCGATTTTAAAAAATAATACAGTAAAACCTCTGTTAACGACCACCTTTACAAAGCGACCACTTATGAGTTTCCCGTATTTAAAAATGGAAATTCCATACATTTTTACTCCTCTATAGCGACCCCTCTGTCAAATGACCACGACCAGGTAATATCGAAATTTTTGGTTTATATATTAATGCTAAAAACCCCCTTAAATAAGGGCAATAAATCCTTTCGGTAAAACCTGACCCGAAAATGCGACGTATTTAGGGAAGGTATTTTAAGGGGCCGCCCATTTTAAGTTATAAAAATTGCACCGAATGCTGGGTGATAATTCATGCATATTCTTAGGTACTTCCACGAATTAGTTTATTGTGGGCAAATCCGATGAATTTGCTTACTATAGATTAATAAAATGGGTTGTTAGAATTAGTTTTGCTTTGAACTTTGTATGTTTTGCGATTAACGTAAATATTTGAAGATGGCGGAAAAAAGGAAATTTATTTCTTTAAGAGATAAAATTGAAATTATTGAAGCAAGTGAAAAAACTGGTACAAAAACTGACTATTTTAAAAAATGAATTTAAAGCAAACACACAGTAGATTGTATGTACATTATATATATTATGTACGTAAGTGCAAATTTTTTTTTTCGATTTTCGTTTGTTTACTATGTTCTTTGCCTGATATATCTGATTATATCTGATATACAGGGTGGTCCTTAAGTACATCAAGAAAATCTAGGATATGATTCCTGGCATCAATTTAAGTTGAAAAGTTCATATGGACTTATGCCCTAAAATGCTTACCCTCTAAGATACAGGGTGTTAAAATATTTTCCATTTTCTTTTTTTTTTTTTTTTTTTTTCTTTTTTTTAATTTATTTTACGTCGGCCTTTTTCCGCAACGAGGCCAATCGCCGACGCCAGGGAATTTGTCACACACTATCTGGTAATTTTGCCGAATCCCTCTTTGTCGAGGGTAGGGTTCTTTAACGTGCCAACATCCATGACACGGGGCCCACAGTTTAACGTTTAACATCGACGTTGCCGGCAGTGGGAATGGAACCCGGGCCTACGATCTGTGAGGCCGCTGCGCTGACCATAGACCACAACGTCGATCCATTTTCCTTTAAAACTACCATTTTTTTTAAAAACATAGTAGAGACAACTTTTGTTCCGCTTATATCAGTAATGCATAAAAATGCATCAGAGTTTAAAAAAACAGTGGCGTATCACATATTTTCACAAAAAAAAATATTGATGGTAACTTCATGCACGCCACTGGTGGAAGTAGGCAAACCCTTTTTTAACCAAAAAGTGCAGTTTAATACGAAATCAATCGACATCAATTTTCAATACCGTATCTTCAAGGAGTTTCGAAATTTTAAAAAAACAATTATTTTTTAAAAATATTTTAACACCCTGTATCTTAGAGGGTAAGCATTTTAGGGCATAAGTCCATATGAACTTCTCAACTTAAATTGATGCCAGGAATCATATCCTAGATTTTCTTGATGTACTTAAGGACCACCCTGTATAAAGATAAATATATTAATAAATAAACAACATAAAATTCAGATTTTTTAATTTTCCTCTATAAAGCGACCACCCCTGTTTAGCGACCAATATTTGATTCCCCGAGGGTGATCGCCCATGAGACGTTTTACTGTATTTCAAAGATTAAAATGTTTTTTTGTAAATCACACTAGTTAGTCATTACATTATCCTTTATGGGTACCTACTGAAATAGAACTTCTAACCTAACTTTCATCGTATGATTTGTTGTTTAGGTTTACGCGATAATTTTAATTTATAGCTAGAGTATTTTTGTTGTAATCGGAGGCAATATGCCACATAAAATCGTTAGTGCGGCATATTACCCAAAGTATTTTCTTAATAGGTACGCTATAATATCATAATATGATTCATGTGTTTTTTGTTTGTTTTATATTTACACAATGCCACGTTCTTATATAACAAAAAACTTGAGGGCCCAGTAGTCAGAAGAAGACCTCCAGAACGCAGTAAGGGACATTCATATTGGTAGAGGGTCAGTTCGAGAAATAAGTCGAACTTATAAAGAATAAAGTCCCAGTGCGTACTTTAATGAGAGGAATGAACTCAGGAAATGTAACTAAAATTCCCTTGTAACCACCATTAATAGCTTAAGAATTATTGTTTATGTTGTTTTTTATTAGTTTACAGTAAATACAGTTTAATTTTTGTAGTTTTGAATCTTTTTTCATGAGTCATTGTAATTCACAATTTTTAAATTAACAATAAATGTTGCGTTATTACCACAAAGAGATGCCATATTACCCATAGTATCGGGTAATATGGCACAAATGGATCATTGAACATTATTTGCTTGTTACATTTTTGTCGATGGGATTGCGGCAACGAGCGTCTCACGACACATACCTACATGTGTAAGCGCTAAGGTGCAGCCATTACGTTTCAGCTAGGTTCGTTAGTTATTAGAATGTGATCCTTCAAAATTTAAGTTGCCATATTACCCCGTTTTACTCTATATACTTTGTTATTTGTCACTATATTTTTAGTTTAATACACAGGAATCTAAGCATAATGGCCACCCTGGAGCTGGTAGACTTGGTACACTGTTAGAAATCCTGGACGTGAGAATCAAAAAAATTTATAATCAATTAAAATAAATCAAATTTAACTTAAAATGTATAGTTATTTTAACTCTTTTGTGTTTAGTAAAAATCAGATTTTAAGAACTAACTTTTCTAGAAGTCGTTTTAACATAACAGCTAACTAAAATTAACATGCAATACTTTTACGGTTCAAATGGATCAAATACTAGTAACTTTGATTAAGTTTATAGTCATTATCAATATCTTTTTTAGTTAAAATTTTACACTAAAAGCGATTTATGCAGATTTGTTTCAACGTAACTTTTCGCAAATAGTTAATGTAATTTTTTTTGCAGTTGCTTTAGGAATACGATTTATAAAATAAGTCAATACTAACATAAAAAATGTGTTAAATTAACTAATTAAGTTGTAATATTTACTGCACAATAAAATCAGATTAATGTCAAAATAGTAACATATTTTATGAGTTACTGATTGACTGAAGCGGTTTTAGTTAAATTAACAAAAAAACGGGAATGGACTTTCTGGGACATAAAAAAAAAGTTAAATTTGATTCTTTTCTTTTAAGAGTGTACTCTTAAATATTTTCACGGTCACGATATTATATCTGTTATTTCAAAAACTATTGGGGTCAGATGGGTGGAACAAGGAAATGATTTTTTGATAAAAAATTTAAAAAAAAACTTACCTCAAACACTCTCTAATAAGTATGAAATAATATAGTTTTGAGGATATTATAACAGATTACCATTACTAATATTTCCTTTACTAGTCTCCTTTATTAAAATATTGAATATCAGTGCAGAAATTAAAATTAAAAATAAGTCTTTCATTGCACATCTAATGTCCATTTAATTATAACAATTAGTTTTAAACGATTGACGTTTAATAAAATAAAATACTGTTAAGAATGTATTTAAGCCTTAAAAGTTCTTTCAATTCCGCACACTAAATTAGAAATTCTTGCCACATGGCAAGTTTCTATAACATTAAGTTTAAACCCGATAAGTCCTTTTGCTAACTACATTTTCGCCATTACAAGTTCACTTAAAGTGCCAAATGTGACACCAACTAAACTGCAAGATAAGAGATTTAACAATTAAGTTTTCGAAGTGTACTCAAGCGATTTTGAAAGCTAATCTGCGGTTTTAACTTGCAAGTTTGTTAGATGAGAGTCGTGAGATAGTTACTGGATTCATTGGACACAATGTTGTTAGTTGGTCAAAGCATATTTTGCACCTAATGAAATGATGCATTCGAACATAGCAAGAGAGGAGCGTATGAAAGCCATTTGGAAAGCCGATCAGTTGTTTGAGATTTGCTAAAGGGTAGTCAGTTGGGAGGCAGTTCCTGTAATAGTTAAAAGTTACCTTTGTTACCGGGAAATTCAAAAGTTAAAAACCTTAAAAATGATTTTGAACAATTACTTTTACACGGTTTAACATGCAATTTCTAAAGATAATCTGCGGTTTTAACTTAGGTTAGAGTGGCAGACCTCTGGCATTGTCCAAACAGTCACACGTAGTCCTATAAGGACCGTTGTGGTACCACACGTGTTCCGCGGAACCTATTTGCATCAGCTTCCTGATGGTTAACGCAATCGTAGAAGAATCTTGACAGCTCATTCAAACCAGCCACTGCTGTTAATAAACTTAGTAAGTCGACCCAGTGCTGCTCACTTCCTCCAGATCATTAAAAAATGGTTCGCCCAGGGCATTGAAACTTCTTCTCGCGAGGCCGGGGCATTCACACAAGAAATGCTGAATACTTTCTTCTTCTTCTTCATCTCTGCAACTTCTACAGAAGTCGTTAGTTGGTATTTGCATACGTTCAGCGTGTCTACCGAACAGTGTCCGGTGACTGCGGCAGTGATGTTTCTTAGGTCCTTCCGACTGTGCTGTAATAGCGCTGCGGTTCTCCTGTTATCCTCCATCTGCTTTGTGCAAGTTGTTTAGCTGTTCGATCTATCTCTTGTTTGACTGATCCCAGTGGTCTAGCCACAGTATTCTCTGCTAGTTCGACAGACATGCTTGCGCCCTCCCTGGCGAGCGCATCAGCAGTCTCATTAATCAGCATAAATTCCGGGTATTTTTCTCGCTTGTTTAAAAACCTCCAAGGTCATACGAATATTTAAAAAAGGTAAAAAATAATCTAGGGGACTATCAAGTCATTTCGCTGGTACCAATCCTACTAAAATCCGTGAATATCCTTTAAAACCCAACTAAAAGAGCTCACTAACACCCTATTTACAATTTTTACAAACAGTCAGTTTGGATTTAGGGCTGGCCGATCAAGGTCTCTGGCGTTTCTGGATCTCCTGAAGTACGTCGTTGGAGCCTTTGAGGGAGGGCAGTGTGCAGGCACAGCCTGCTGCGACCTGTCGAAGGATTTTGACTGTGTACTTCACGAGATACTGCTCGATAAACTAAATAACTATGGCGGTTAAGCATGGAACTTTTATCTAGTTATTTGAAAGAACGTACACAGAAAACTGCTTATGATGGCGGGCTTTCAAATGAATTATTGGATATGACATATGGTTGATATGGTGTTACCCAGAGCTTTGTCTTGGGCCCCCCTCTATCGATCTATATAAATGACTTAAATAATACTGTCCCAAAATCAAGACCGCTTCTGTTTGTAGGTAGACGTTATAAACGCAGCTGAATCGGATGAATGCCTGGACGTGATTAGAATGAGAATGGAGGCGTGTCTAATAGAGCTGGAGTCTGGAGGTCTGAATTAGATATTTTTTTTTAAATCGGGGATTTGGGCGGCCAGTCTATAAATTTTCACCATCCTATCCACCTATTTAAAATGAAACATTTAGGAATTTTCTTACATTTAAATGGTTTTATGACAGTAGATTTTGTGATCTTTAAAATCAGTTTAATAATCGATATTGTGGTCATGAGATAATTATTGTCTTGCTAATGTAATTAGATTTTCTTGATAGGTTAATTAATAGTATATCCAATTAAGTTTTGATACTTTTGGGGGTCTTCACTGAAGAACGTGTCTTACATTTTCTAATTCTCCAAATTACTTTCTTGTTTTGCTGACTGTACTTCGCGACAGGACAGGTAGCAAATTGAAATAACTTTACTATCATGAAACAACTCAGCAACTTCTTCTTGACTTCGTTTTCTTTCTCCAAACCCGACAATCATCAATATCTTAATTTTTAACGTTATTGTTATTATCATAGCCGTCTCGATTTTAAAGTCGTGACTCAGACAGCATATACTAGCCTCTTCGCAAAGGCACTGACAGATCCAGGTAGAACTGCGTCTCCGAGGGGTGAGGTCTACCACAGACGGCGTCTTGTAACGCCTTTTTATTTTTAATTATAATTATTTTTAATAAAATATCTAACCTTCAAAGAAAATTATAAAGTATTACTATCTGAGTTTACTTCGCAAAAATCGAGGTATATTATGCACCTGAACATTGACGGCCGTTAGCTTTTCGACAGTGGAGGAGGGGGGGTTTAATATAACCAAAAAGGGCGCCACGCGATTTAATAAATTAACGTCAAGTCAGTTATTTGTTGTTAAAAGTAGGAGCACCAATAAATCGCGAATTGGTATCACCTACACCTGCAATCAGCTTAGTAATCTCCTAAAATACCAGTCCACACCTATAGCGCATGCGCGCAAATAAAACAAAATAATTTTCCCTTAAAGAGTTGGAACAATATTTATTATTTAATTCAATGTGGATAAAATCTTAGGGAAAATCTAAATGAATTTCAGTTGAGAATAAAGATATCTTATTGGCTCGATTACGCCCAGTATCTAGTTGCTTGGTTGATTACTATTGTTGACAAAATGGCGGAAGTCAATTCGTGAATATATTTTTTTAAATAAATTGGTAATCACTTATCAGTATTAAGTTAGCCTCGGGCCAAATTAACCGGGCAACTAGTATGGGGTAACGGCTATCTAAAAAGAACACAACTGAATAATGCGAAGGTAAGTTACTTAAGGTAGTTCATAAATCAAAAGTCATAACCTTAAACCTGTACTCTTAAATATCATGAAATATAATATATACTGTCAGCGCAGGATATGATCATATACCTTTACATAAACGCTAGTAAATTATTAAAATGAAATTTCTGATATTCAGAATGCAACGTTACCAAATCAACAGCAGTTTAAGTAAGATAAAAATAAAATAAATATTATTAGAAGAATGTACTTCTTCCTCACCAATACAAAATCAAAACTAAAACATCTTGTGCTTTATAAAGCTCATTGTACAGTTACTTATTTACAATTACTTACTAACATATAACATGAAACGCTAAAAAAAAATACAATGCAAAAATAATAGCCCTCACTATCCCTCTCTTAATTCTTATGCACATCAGTGCAGCCCCCGACTTGAGTCTCAACACGGTTAATCAATGCACGGATATCAACACGACTAATTCACAATGAGTAATTTTCAATCAAAATATACATGGATGCAAGTAAATGTTCATACGGCTACTATTAGCAACTAGGAATACCAACACGGATAATGAACACGTGTAGGCTTCAATTAACGCATGTCTATAGGACTCTATCTAGTAGCTATTTGTGACTGCATATTCTTATGCCGTTAATAAAATTTAAAAAAAAATTATAACATGTTCAAAAACTTGCGCTTTTCCTGAATAATATTGAAGCTAGGACGTGGAGCTCAACTGCACTGGGTCTGCGGGTTGATTCTTCCAGCGGGCAGTGTCAAGAGATAGGCTATTATGGACAGGACAGACACAGGTGGTACCATCAAATACACCAAAACCACACAAGAACCTCTTCACATCGGCTCCTCGAAACAACAGGAAACCAAAATTATATGTGAAGACAGAATTAAACGGTAGGACTTGAAGCCTAAAACCTAAATCCTAAGACCTAAAACCCCTGAAAAGAAAAGAGATCGTTAGACTCATTTTCCATCCAGTAGCACGTGTAATAGATACTATTACATCAATCGATAACTATACAATTTAATATACATTTATACAGATAAACATGAATCGAAAAATTAGCGAAACATACCTTAGTTGTTGTGCGGGGTTACTGTGTTACGATGTAGGGAAGACCTACTCCAAAGAAATAACCTCCAACCACGTGGATGCGGGGCCAATACCATAAAACAGACCATCAAGCAAAGCTTCCAAAATTGGCATAAATCCCGCTTAAATTCACTGAATAATAATCCCTTTTCTCCAAGGCACCACACTACTTTTAGTGGCGAAATATATTCAGCAAAATACTTTGGAAAAATGGAGGACTTCCGGCCCCTTGGGCTTACATCTATAAGAAGACCATGAAATTCCTCTCCGAGGTACGAAGAGAACTTCTTGAGAATGAAAGCGACGTTGCCGCATCTCGGCCAGTTTCCCCACAACTAACGATGAATCGCCGAAACTACCAACCAGAATCGACGGGTAAAACCATTATTTTGCTCAAATACACACGTCCAGGGTAGCACATAACCCTACGACCCTAATAACTCAACACTACCAGCAAAACCCAGGAATTCCCTCGATTCCAGTTCTTAATAAGCATGCGACGTCATGTGACGTCATAACTGTCTTCGCCTAGGAATTTCAAGATCACGACCCGGCAACATTGCATCGGGTGATAAAATGGCCGATCCATGTGGTAGCAAAATGACCTGGCCGCCATAGACCAGTCGATAATGTCGGATCTCTGCATTATCGGCCGAACGCCAATCACAACATCCAAATCTTGAAATTCACGTACTCGTCCGGTCGAAACGTCATACTTTGACGTTATACGTCAAAGTCCGACAGATAAATCAAAATTAACCTGTAAATTTTTCGGAAAGAAATGGAAAAATTTACCACAAAACCTATAATCGATGTCTGTAGGTAAGTACTCTCTCCGATTATCCATTACATATTACCTAAAAACAATCCCAAAACCTTGCTATCTTATATTTTCCAACCTCAAATTGTAAATCGACACTTATTGATTAGCGACTAATTAGTCATTATTTTTAGCTAGAATCGCCACACAACAGAGCAGCTCGAGGCTTGAAGGATCCACCAGACTGCCAAGCCTGTATTCCAAGGAAAATTCATGCCTAGAATGCTTCAAAATCACTGCTAAACTTAGGGGAAAGAAAGTAGTCTTGTCAGTGGAAAATCAACGCCTGAGGCTCTAGAAATATGTTAGGGCGGCTAAAACATGCCTGAGGTAGGTCTACATAGACAAATTATTCTATTCTATAGAAATCTAATCTATTTTTCTCTTTATTTTTAGCATAAACTTAGCCTTCGGAGGCTTATCGAGCTAATGATGCTTGAAAGTTAAAAGGGGCCCAAATAACAGCAAGGCACAGGTCCAGTGATGCCTTCTAGAACTTTTCAATGACCTGAGAAGACAGGAGAACCAAAAATCACTACAACACCACCTTTTAATATTAAGAAAACATAAGAAGTACCATGAATTACCTAGCAAGCTGTAAGTACAATGAAAATATCATATCTAAGGGGAGGCTGTGCAACTTTTAAGCAAGAAGGTATTGTAAAACTAGACTATTATGTAAAATTCTATTTAATTAAAACTACTTCTCACAATGAATGTGTAATCTTTTAATTGCAAATCCTGTAGCTTTCTGCTAAAGAAATATTTAAAGTATTTTTAAGCTTGGATTATCCTATTGAGAAAATGACACGTTACAGTCTTAAACTCAGCGGTATGGAGTCCACCTAAGTAATTTGAGGTTAGCTTTGCTTGTCTAATTATGACAAGACATCAAGATGTTGACATCCGTTAGCTGCGCGGATATACAAACGATTTGAATCTTTACAAGCCTAGTTATTGAAGGCTGTGCCCTAGATAGGTCACGAGTTAAACGTCAAAATTTCACCTGCTTTTTTTTATGAACAGGCCTGTATACTTAGAGAAAGATACTTACATTTAGGTTTTTTTTAAAGGCTTCGTTAAATCTTGACTTAAGTACCGTGCGCGCAAGAATTATTTGCATCAAAGAGGGCCTTGCATCTAAGGACGTAATGCTTAGCCGTAGAGCTTAATACTTGTTGAGCGTCAGTAACTACCTGAATTAACAATCAATCAGTTATTCCGTCATCTTTCAGTCGTTACAAGTAATTTGAGTCATCGCTAATTTTTCCACTTTCTTGCACAATTCACACAATGGGATTTACGAAACAGCACAAAATATTTATGGTTGAAGCGTATTTTTGAAACGGGGTTAGAGTAAATGGTGACTGGCAATACAATCCGGGTTTATGCATGGACGATTTTCACGATCATTTTCCTTACGTTGCTTTTATTGCTGGGGATTTTTATCATTGCCTAAAAAGAACCGTGGCTGTTTTTAGGGAAACAGGTTCTATACAACACAAAAAAGGAGTAGGAAGGTTATATGTAAGAACAGAAGAACTTGTTGCAAACGTTCATGAAATAATGCAAAATACGCCAACAAATTGTATAAGACAAGACGCCTGCCCAAAGAAGTGGGAAGATCTTATGGAACATGCAGGACTATTCTTAAGAAGCAGCTAAATTTATTTCCTTATAAAGTGCAAGTATTCCAAGAAATACAAGCCGCAGATTTTGAAAGACGCAGGAATTACTCTCAATGGTTTAACCAAAACTTATTGGAAATAAATGATTTATTAGACCTGACATTTTTTTCGGATGAAGCCTGGTTCCACCTCTCCGGTTATGTGAATTCTGATAATACACGCATGTGGAGTAGTAAAAATTCCCATTTTTTTGTAAAATCCACATTGCACCCTCAAAAAATTGGTGTCTGGTTAGCTGTTTCCCGAAGAAGATTTGTTGGTCCTATTTTTTTCCATGACACCGTTACAACACAGCGGTAAAGAGACAATATTTTGAATCCATTTGTGGAGCAATTACCTGACGACGAACTACGTTTTGGATATTTTTAACAGGACTGTGCAACAGCCCATACGGCCGCCGAAACTATTAACTACTTACGCTATTTTTTCGACGACAGATTGATCAGTTTATGATCAGACATAGAATTCCCACCTAGATCACCTAAAGAGACGTTAAACTGTGGGTCCCGTGTCATGGATGTTGGCACGTTAAAGAACCCTACCCTCGACAAAGAGGGATTCCGCAAAATTACCAGATAGTGTGTGACAAATTTCCTGACATCGGTGATTGGCCTCGTTGCGGAAATAGGCCGACGTAAAAAAAAAAATCACCTTGCTTAACGGTTATGGATTACTTTGTTTTTCCTCATTTATAGAACACTATTTTTAAAACACCAGTTGCAAATTTAGAACAATTACAAGAAAGGATTATCCAAGAATGTGGTAACATTTCTCCAGAGATGCTGGTCAACATTTTCGAAAATATGAAGGGACGTGTGAATTTATGGTTGAAGCATGGCGGTGGCCAATTTCAGCAATTTATATAATGATTTTTCTTTTTCTTTCTGTATATTCTTACTTTGTTAATTTTGTAAACAACAAATATAAATTTGTATTTGTCTACTTATTTTATTACTCATTAGTTTGGCATACCATGTCATAATATGAATTTGACAAAATTTTAACCTAGATTTGTTTAGATATTATATCGTCCCCATATCATTGTGATCTAAACCAAGCCCCACGTTTTTTAATCCAAGCCCTCTTTGATGCAAATAATTTTTGCTCGCACGGTACAAATTTATTAATACTTCCATGAAAACATTTTCAGTTAATACTTATTAATTGTATTAAAAATCCTTTCCATACCCTACCATACTGGTGTTCGGGTTTGTCGCTTGGAATCCTTGAGCCATTGCAATTCCGCGCGGAGTCGGAATTTTAACGCTCTCTCTCTCTCATCTGTCTTTGTTTTACACGTACGAATGTTTAATGCAAAAAAACAGGTGGTGTCTCTTATCAGCGAAATATTAAAAAGTGCTCATTAGGCCGCTTATGATATATTATGATTAAGGGAATCCTCTTGTCGCAATTTAAAGTCGAGGCCTGAAAATTAACTTCAGACGAATACGTCGTTAAATGTGGTTTACGCTACACCATAGTAAACACGCTGTTAAACTAACAGACTTGGTACATAAGCTAACCCGAAAGTTTGTGTCATCATGGCCTCTACAATGTTGTGGAAAGTGTAAAGGAGAGAAAGCCGCTACATCGCCGGATTAATATTCGATCGGACGGTTGGCCACTGTAACAATACTGATAGTGACAACATTAATTATGGGTATTTTCTAATGCAATGCCATCTTATATAAGTAACATTAAATAAACAATACAAAATATGTTACGATAAAAATTTGATGCAAATTTCGATGTGATTTATGGATCCCTTGGGCAGCGTTATGATAAAGAAACCGATTAGCCTTTTATACAGGGTTGAGTTTTTAACTGGAATTAATTCAGTATTATTTATTTACTTATTTATTTTCAACAAAACAGCATCTATAAGAATGTAATAAATGAAAATACACGAATAAACTTACTGTTCGTTGGAACAAAAAGGACTGTATTTAAGCATAGGTGTATTTGCATACACACAGAGCTCACTCTTCCATATAGCCCTAAAATCTAAAATCTATATCGTAAACAATAATATGAACCCTAAGATCTAAGTTACTATTTTAACAATATATAATTAACTAATTAACCTACCCATTTCAATTATTCTATGGATTCATTTCATATTACATTTTGAGCTAAATATTATAATTAACTATAATTCTATTATCTATCAGATGTTTTTTTAAGGAACGCTTAAAATTATTTGACTCAAGCTTCTTTAGATCATTCGGTAAGACATTAAGACATTTTGCAAATAGTATAAGAAAAAGCCCTCTGAAACTGTGATGTGCGATGCTGAGGAATAGTAAGCTTATCATTCCTACGAATGTTTATATTGTCACGAACTTATCTTCGTGTGTCGGGGACGTAGATGGGGGGAATGAAAGTCTGGAGTCTATAAAATGTTCGTCTATTGGATCCTTCTTTTACCCTACAGTTTATATACCCAAATAAGTGATGAGATTGCAACGCACTTGACCCCGATTGGCGTACAGTGGGTTGCGACCTCAACAACGCACAGTGGTCGAGCATCCGAAATATACCGGACCATTGTGAGTTTTAGTTGACAATATTATGTAAGTCAGAACGAAACAGAACCCTATGATGAAGATAACTTGGTTTACCATATTTAACGACTTTGTGAAACAGGGTGCAGCAATGTAGGAATCGCCTTTTAGAAACATTTAACCAGGATGGCTCAGTTAGTCTATCAGAGGTTAAGTATTTAACGCACGCAGCAATTTTGAATTTTTTGCAGACGTCGGTGGTTATACTGCGTTAGGCAAGGTCCATAGATAAAGTCTCCATAATTAAGGTGTGACAGTACAAGATTAAGAAGCCCCTTTATTTGTTGAAAAAATACAGAACTACGACTGGGTTTGTTTTTAGTTTGGCATAATTTTTTCGCGTCTTTATAAAATTTACCGCTCTCTTTGGGGGGTAGAAACCGCTTCCAACCATTTTGGTTCAAATGTAAAGGTATATAATATTGTAATGGCTCTTTGGAAAGTTCATAAAAAAGTTATTACGTCCCACTACTTACTTTTGCATTTCGGTAATCTAGAAAGCCAGATGAAAAAGTGGCCACTTTAGCAACAATTGATACTACAATTTAGGTTTGTTCGGAAACAAGTTATTGATAAGGTTGTTTGTTTACTTGATGCCGCATTCCAATGGTATTATATATTTTATTATTATTTTATATTTTATATTAGTATTATTATTTAATATTTTCGGTTTCAAAGAAGTGAATACTTATCTGTTGTAATATTTTGTGCTGTTTAAACCGTTACTTTATAGTAACAAGGATTTGGCTATACTAAAATGGGTTAGTTAACTGAATCACACAAAATCGAAATTTTAATGATGATTGGCTTTGGCGACAACGCGTATTCAAGCAGAAGTAGCAGCTTTATTTCACGAAACATACCCCCCGATCTACAACCAATTTTCCAAGGCACCATCAGCAAAATTGAAAGACGTTATGGTGAAGTGGGGCACGTCAGGAACATACCAAGAATAAGTTAGCCTGGAGTAATGGATGAAGACACGCAATAAAACGTTTTACTTGCTCTTCAATAAAATTATTTTACTCCAGTTTGGCAACTTGCAAGAGAAAATAACATAAACGAGACGTCTGCATTCAAGTGAAATCATATCAAATGCGTTCATATAAAATGTTGATGATACTGGAAGATGACCCGGACCGCCGTCTTCAATTCTGGGAAATGATGATGAATACACTTAATCAGCATTTAGTAGATTTGGACTGGATCCTATTTACAGATGAGTATACTTTTGTACTAAATGGTGAAGTCAATAAACATAACTGTCAAAATTGGTCTGCAGAAAATCCTTACTCGATGTGAGAAACACATACCCAGCTTTCCCAAAAACTTAATTTTTTGGCAGGCAGAATTGGCGACCGCGTCATTGGAGCAATAAGTGCAGAAGCCGATCTTCATAATTGAATGGACGCCACGATCGTCGTACGTTAACCCTTTAGATTATTTCCTTTGAGGTCAGCCAAAAACAAAAGTTCACATAACAAAACCAGAAAATTTAGAGGAACTTCGGCAACGGCTTGTACACAAAATTTGCCAAATAATTTCGGATATGGTACCCACATAATGTCAAGAAGAAATTTTACTTAAGACATTGAATATCAAACTATAAGAATAGCGGATCTTCGAGAAAACTTGACAACCTCGTTTTAGACGTATTGGAGATGGTTTGGCCGCCATTGTGGAGTTGATCGTTAATCTAACCTAAAATCTATAGTTATAAATGCAGCGCCTCGGCAACAGATGTCTCAAATTCACTGATGTGATGTCGTGGTGTTGCCGCATATCCTATTTAATTGGAATTTTTAAGGATTCAAGCATTTTTAACAGACAATAAAATAGAAGGTTCTCAATTCCAGCCGAATCTATGCTTTTGATAATAATATCTATTTTTTACAAACGGATGCGAAAATTAACTGTAAATAAATATGAGATAAATTAATTCATTAATGAAAAGTGTCTTTCGTAATGAGAAATATTTATTCCAATAGACAAAATATTGTGTTGTGTTAACGTTGAAACTTGTTATTTAGTAAATAAAATTAGTATTATTTATGTTATTAAAGGTGGTAAGTATAACTAAAATAGGTTTTATTTCGTCGAAAAATACGTAATACACTAAATACAAACAAACTGGATGTTTCTTAAGTAAGAAAGTTAAAACCTACTTATTTTAACCATCATTTTGAAAAGTAGTAATAATTGCAAATAAAAACCAAGTTATACAAACCACACGTCATTCATATTTTACCCATCATAATAATATACTATTGTGAAATAAATTGATTAAGTCGCTACTGACTTTGAATATATGTGCGCGTGCATTCCGATGCTGAGCAAGTGAGGCCGATGTAGTAAAGCCAATCACGGGCCAGGCGCGATTGACGAGGAGCCGCCGCGGCAAGAGAACCGAAACAAGACAAGCCGCAAAAAAGTACAAAATATTTTATATTCTTTCCACATGATTAACGCCATTTTGTAATACTTTCTAATAACCTGACAACATAATAAACGTGAAATTTTCAAAATCCTTTTCTTCTCCCTCCATATACGTGTAGCCTAGGTATGTATTGAACAGTGAGAGTCGTCATTTAATTCTGTTAGAAATAGAAAACATGGCAGTCAATATGTTTTCATGTAATTAACGTTGGAACGTCAAAATGTTGAAAATATTATATGCTACTAAGCAATTAAAAATAGGGACATTTTTAGGTCTAGAGTCTAGACTATACTATAGGTAGGAAAAATAAAGGTAAGCTACTTAAATCTAGGATTGGTGTAGGTACTTATGTGAAATCAAGTTTTACGATAAGCTATAAAAATAAATTTAAAAAACTCATGCAGGAAGTCAAACAGACAACGCGGCAACAATGTTTTAATTTACCAGTGAAAAGGCTTGTCGTTAGTGGCTGCATCAACACGCTATATTGATGGTGAACTTATTGTGCCATCTATAAATTTAACGTAGCAGATTTAGGAAATCTGCTTATATGTTTGATATTCAATGCTTTAGTTTAGTGGTTTGTTAAGAAGAAAATGAGGAACACTTACATTTCTAACAATTTTTACAATAAAATAATTTGCGTCTACATTACCGAAATGCAAAAGTAAATTATGGGTCGTATTACCTTTTTCTCTTTTCCAATGAGCTTTCCAATACATACTTTTACATTAAAAAAAAAAGTTGTGGGCGGTTTCTACCCCCAAAACAGGGAAAATTTTCCTGAAGACACAAAAAAGGATGCCAAACTAAAAATAAACGCAGCCGTAGTTCTGTATTTTTTTAGCAAATAAACCCAAGTAGCATTTTTAGACACATTACGGTAAATGTGTCTAAACTATTGTTTCTGTTTCCGATACAAATTGGAAATTGTTGGCAACATGTATGGAAATATTTTCGAAACGTATACATTTTAAATGGCGCATTAGCACGTGTTTCCAAGTGGTTGGTACGGGCTGTGACTTTCGCTGTTTCAACGCAAAATCGAAACTTTTATCGAAAATGTTTCGTAAATTTTTCAGAAATGTTTGGAACATGTTTCCATAAATGTGTCGATTGAGAGTTCATTTTACAAAGAGGGCGCTGAGTGTTGGAATTCTAAATTGTCAAAATGGAAACATTATTGAAACAAATAATTAGATATACATAATATAATATCTATCTCTCTGCAGGTTGTAAAATAAAAGAAAGTAAACAATATGATGACAGCATAATTTCGCCATAATGAGTTTGTCACCAGAGTATTTTCTATAAGTGATACATTTTTTTCGTATGGTTTATTGCAGAGGAGATCCAAAAATCGTTGACGAAATAAATTTTATCGTGCAATTTAGTAATTTAGCTTTATATTCTTAAGACGCTCCCGGTATATTGACATTTACACACAAAATAAATACTTTTTCAAAAAATAAAATCTTAAATATTTTTAAAATTTTACTTAATTCTTCTTTCAATTGATTAAGCTAGCAAAATGGAACTAATGTAATCACTTGTTTACATTTCAAATGACGCAGGAAGTTAATTAAAGTCCATTTTAATAATATAAAAATGAATTTGTCAAAATGGCCGCCAGAAAGCGAGAATTATTCTGGTCTAAAATGGAGTCGACACACAATTTCTAGTATTTGGTTTCTATAATGTTTCGATAATCATGTAGCTATAATTCATAGAAAATGTGTCGCAACATGAAGAATGTTTCGATATTGTACCGAAACCATGCGAAACAAACGTCGCTAAAGTAAAAAATGCACAGTCCCGTCAAGAGGAAGGTTAAGCTTAGAAGCATAAAACTTCTGTATACCGTCACGGTATACACTACCACTTTACACTTTCTGTGACATATAACCTACAAAATTGGTTTGTACTTTGTTGAATGTTTAATAAAACTTACTTATAACTTATTCCTAAGTAATAATCTAAAACATGTACTCAATTGTCGAGACAAAGGAAAAGAGTAGGTTGGTAACAAAACAAAAATGTACAATTTATAGGTTATAATCGTTATAATCGAGGTTATAATAATTGTCCGGGTGCGGTAGTGTAAAGGTTTCTGGCAGTTTCGAAAATTATTTTCTGCGCAAGTTTCGTAATTAAATGGATATCACTGTTTGGTAAATATTTCAAAGCGGAAGAATACCAATTTGTTTTGAATCACTTAATTCGAAAATGTGTCGCTACAATTTGGGAGCACATGTGTCTAAACACAATTTCATATTATTATATAAAAATGTTTCGAAAAATTTTCTTTTGTGCGTTTCCTAAATGTATCGACACTGTAGTTTGGAAAGTATTTCGAAACTAACAGTTCTTAATCGTTTCTAGTAACTAAATTCGAAAATGTGTCGCAAAAGTTTTGAAACACATGTGTCTCCACACAATCTAAATAATTTTAATCGAAAATGTTTCGAAACGTTTCTCAGCAAAGAATTTGTGTCCAATTTGTGTCTATAATTGCTACTTGGGAAGATACTTTCTAATATTGAATTTATTCCATTTAAAAATTCCACCCTGTATAGAATATCGCCCATTAAAACAAGAATCACTCGGACCGGTCAAATTAATTTTGCTAAAATGTTTTTTTTTAAGAAAAAGTTATTATACAGGGTGGATTATAAGAATGCTATGTCTAATAACTTTTCATCAATATTCATCCAATGAAATACAATCATTTCATAACGTTGCCATGGCAACCTTTGTATTTTTTCGGAAATTTTCCCTTTCTGGGGTACCCTGGAGGGAATTACAGTAAAAAAATTTTGACATCATATAAAGTGACAACACCGAACTTTATAAAATGTCAACTGTCAACAATCAACCAGGACGTTTTGTCAAACTTTCTATAATTTTAAATTTCTTTAATTAATGTTAGTTAATATTAAAGGAATAAAAACAAACAATACAAAATAATTTATTTTTTAGATACATAATTTTTAGTTACAAACTGTAAATGTACGCTAAATTCACTTTCTACATCTTCCCTTTTCAATGGCGAATAATCCGACGGACAAATTCTATTGAATAAAAATGTCTGTGTTTTAAATAATATAGGTAATATTTTGTTAACTTCTTGTCCACGTAATAATCTGTATTTTGTTGATTTTTCTAAAAGATATTGCTGGATAATCGAAAACAAATTATCTTCCTCTAATTCTTTACCGCATTCGGCAATGAGATCTTCCAAAAAAAACATAGTACGGTGATGGGTTTTAACGTTGGATATTTTTTTGCATAAAATGCAAATTTTGTATTTTTCAAAACGATTCATTTTAGAATATTAAATTAAATACTTTGACGAACAACTATCA
The DNA here is from genome assembly GCA_963969555.1 of Polydrusus pterygomalis. Classification (NCBI taxonomy): domain Eukaryota; kingdom Metazoa; phylum Arthropoda; class Insecta; order Coleoptera; family Curculionidae; genus Polydrusus; species Polydrusus pterygomalis. Next base: position 74,325,494 of record OZ018375.1, read on the forward strand.
GCAAAATGCAGATCTTACGAATGACTTTTAATTGTTGGCATTTTATATCCTCAAAATTAGCATGGCCTTCTAGATAAAACAATAATAAGTAGACGATGATTTATAATGCTTCAAAATCGCTCGGTTTGTTTTGGCAAATATAGCAAGGAAAGACTTATTTCTAATATATAATTTTCTACCAACTTTAGTGAACTAAACTAAATATTAGATAAGAATATAAGATATATTAAATCTGAAGGTGTTGTTTTTGTGTTACTAAAATTGGTAGAAAAAAGTTTAACAAGGGTTATTCTATTATTACGTAACGTAATGCATAAATTTATGGTAGATTTATTTCTAAAAAATAATTTTCTACCAACTTTAGTAAACTAAACCCAATATTACGAAACAATATGAGTTATATGAAACCTAGAAAATTGGTGTTTTCATGTTACTAAAATTGGTAAATAAAAATGTAATCCATTCATAATAATTAGGCACTGTAAAGTATAAATTAATGATAGTTTTACTTTTATATATATCTAAATTTATTGACGTGTAACTAATTAAAAACAAATATCTATTATAAACTCATTTTGTTGTGAAATTTTCTTACCAAATACCATTCGAAATCAAATTATACCTTAAAATTTTTTCTCGCACACGAATATTTTAAGAAATTTTCGTTTGCTCAAAAATATTTCTGGATATAATTTGACTTCTAGTGGTATTACAAGTCATAATTTTAAATTCTACAATCAATTCTAGACATTTTTCATACTATATGGCCAATACCTATTTTCAACCGTTTACGGAATACACTTTAATGCTGATATGCACCATTGAGATGTTTCTCGACTTAGAAACATTCGGAACTCAAGTCACAATCTTTAAGGCATTGACAATGATAATTATAATAATAATAATATATATATTTCTGAAAATAAAAGTCTACATGGTTTATATTATATGTATAATTGGCTACTTAAGTTTGAGACATCAAAAAATGCCAGTGGAAGTTGTTCAAATTTGACTTTTTCACTGTTGATATTACATCTACAATGCGCCTCGCTGAAGATAAATGCATAGAAATTTTAGGTAATCGATAGGGTTTAGGGTAGCTACTAAGTAAATAATTTCTCGTACTGTTAAGGACAGTGTTAAAAGTGGTCATCCTGGTATATCCGAGCAGAAAAAAATAAACATGCTATTATCACTACATGAAAATTCTCATTGCTCAAGCATACAACTTGGGGATGACTACGAGCTTGACTATGATACTCACCAAACCACCGTATATAAAAAAAAAGATAAGTTTCATCCCTACAAACCAGTTAAAGAGTTATTGAACTGTGATCCTGAGAAGCGAGAGCAATTTTGTAAAGTAATGATTGCGCTAACAGATAATCACGCACGAATTCTTCAAAGACTTTGTTTCTCAGATTAAGTTACGTTTTCTTCAAATGGACAAGTCAATAGACAAAACCACAGATACTAAACACATAAAAAACCTCACTAGTGTATAAACAATCACGCACAGTATAACGAAAAGTTTAATGTAAGACAAGGCATTGTAAAAAATAGAATAATCGGACCACTTTTCTATGATGAGTGCCTTACTGGATAAATATATCAAAATTTTCTTCGAAATGATCTGGTTTTAGTTTTAGTCACTCTATTTTCATATGATAATGATCCTGATTTACCAAGTTTAACCTTATTGTTTCAACAGGATGGTGCTCCCCTGCATAATGCTGCTCATATAAGGGATTACTGAAATATATTTTTTCCCAGGCCGTGGGTAGGTAGACGGGGGTCAATATGGCCACAGAGATTACCAGATTTTAATCCGCTGATTTTTTTTTTGGGAAGTCATAAAATTAGATTATATATCTAAAACCAATAGATACGCTTAAGGAGTCAATTCGACGAGTAATACGAGAATTTTTTCCACAAGTAGAACAAAATGTATAACAGGAATTTTTAGATCGATTCATCTACTGCAGAACAGTTGGTGGAGGACATTTTTAACATCTTAACACGTTCAAGACCGTTGGACACATATATGTGACGAATAGTTTTCCTAGAAACTGCTGTCACATATTTGTGCCATCGATCGTATTGCGTTTAAATGCAAATGATTCCACGACGGTTTAGCGGCGACGGGCGCGATTTGACTATAGTTTCCGGTGATGTCTGGCACATCTCTATGCCGCGCGGTTTCAGGATTTGATCGTTCTTATAGACACAACCTTAAAATTTATGTAAAAACAGGTGTTAATATTCTCTTCTAATTAACAGTGAGTCGGTTTCTGGCAATGTTTTTGAACAGCGGTCGTGAACGTGTTAAATAGTTTCCTTTCATACTATGTCATTTGTCTATTTTGTTTTAAACGCTAATATTTCGTAAACGATTAAAGCATGATTTATGAAAAAGATTCTAAAATGTAAAAATGTTAAAATATACAATGTTTCGTTAAAAAAATTAAAGTTGATAAAAGTAGCATTTTAATTAAAATCAAGCATTTCAAAAATATTAATTTGATGAGTTTAAATGATTCCTGATTAAGTGGGCGGTAATATATACAGGGTGGCGCACCGAAAACTTTCCCCCCAGGTTTATTTTCTTGTTAATAAATAAATCAATATTCGCTCGAACACGGAAACCTTAGTTCCCAGGGGGAAATATTTTTTTGCTATTTTCACCTCCCCTTCTGGATACCCTACGACGGGGTGGCTTTCAACCTTAAAATCTTAAATGAAAAGGGGGTCGAGTGATACCTTATTTTAAAGGAAATTGAATTACCTTCCAAACGCGACCTTGCTCATTTAAAGCAAGTGTATCCTAAAAAATAGGGCTAAAAAGAAAAGAAAATTTAAAAGTAATAATATTTATTACCGCTTGTATCAATCAAGTAAATGTGGAAAATGTCCACCTCCAACCTCCATGCAATTGTAAAGGCGCTGTTTAAAATGTTCGCAAACATTATGGAGCATATGGGGTGGCTTTCACCCTTAAAATCTTAAATGAAAAGGAAGGTCGAAGGATACTTTTTTTTTAAGGAATTAAATTGTCTCAAAATTAGCATAATAATTTACTAGTTGCTTGCTTAGTTTTTAAAAAGATTTAATAATATTTACACCGATCCGTCAATCCCCCCCCCCCCCCCCCCCCAGTACTGTAAACTGTAAAAATGCATAAGTTACAACCCTATAAAATAAAACTGGTTCATGAACTTAATGAAGACGATGACGATCGCCGTTTGCAATTTTGCGAGTTAATTAGTGAAATGATCATTCGCAATCCACAATTTATTTTTAACATTTGTTTCTTCGATGGATGTACTTTTTTTTTCACGGTACTGTCAATCGACAGAATTGCAGGTATTGGTCGGATTCCAACTCTAGAATTTTTAGGGATGTACATACTCCACATCCCGAAAAATTAAATGTGTGGGCTGGAATTTTTGAGGACCGTATTATTGGGCCATATTTTATACCTGAAAATTTAACAGGTGAAATTTACCTGAACCTGTTGGAAACCAATATTAACACTGCTTTAACGAATGCCATAGAAGAAAATGACCGTTATCGGCTAGAAAATATTGACTTTCAGCAAGACAGAGCACCCCCGCATTATTAAATTGCCTGCAAGATCATCTGATTTGACGCCACTGGACTTTTTTTTGTGGGGTCATTTAAAGTCTAAAAGTTATGCAACCTAACACAATTCTTTGGAAGACTTGCGACAACGAATAGTGTACGAGTGCCGACAAATAACGCAACGCTCCATAATGTTCGCGAACATTTTGAACAGTGCCTTTACAATTATTGCATGGAGGTTGGAGATGGACATTTTGATTGATACAAGCGGTAATAAATTTTATTACTTTTTAATTTTCTTTTCTTTTTAGCCCTATTTCTCAGTAACAATTCACTCGATTTAAACGAGCAAGGTCGCGTTTGGAAGGCAATTCAATTCCCTTTAAAATAAGGTATCACTTGACCCCCTTTCCATTTAAGATTTTAAGGGTGGAAGCCACCCCGTCGTAGAGATTTCAGCAGGAAGGGTGGAAATAGCAAAAAAATATGTCCCCCTGAGAACTAAGGTTCCCGTATTCAAGCGAATTTTGATTTATTTTTTAACAAGAAAAAAAACCTGGATGGAAAGTTTTCGGTGCGCCACCCTGTATATAAACGGCTGATCCGTTTCTTTACCATAACCCTGTATATAGGACTTTCAGTTATAAAATATGTGTTGACCCATGGAAAGAAGATGCCCCCATCTCAGTGGCGTAGCGCTACTACCGCGAATCCCCGCAGTTGCGGGGGGCCCGAAGGCTCCGAGGCCCGAAAGAGTCTATTGCTATGGCTCCGAAGGGGCCGAAGTCCTGTCCTAAAAAGGCCAACGCCCAGGGACTTAGACTCGATGTGTGTCTGTACTATGTTTTTTCGTTTAATGTTTTTGGCCCTGCATAGCATACAGAAGCAGTTTCTGTACGGCGGCATAGCTAAAATAGTTGTGTATGCCGTAAATGGTAAAAAATTGCTTCCCTTTAAAATATTAAAGACTTTGCGGTGTTTTTAATTGTGGAAAATAACATTTTATCATCAAATTTTCCAGAGGTAACAACAGCCTTATTATTATTTTTAACTCTTCCAGTCAGTGTTGCTACAGCTGACAGATCCTTTTCCAAATTAAAAATCATTAAAAATTATTTACGAAATAGTTACTCTTAGACAAGGTTAACTAACTTGGCTATACTGTCCATAGAGGCACAAGAGGCGGCCAAAATGGATAATATCCATTTAATAAAAAATTTTGCGGAGGCAAAAGCTAGAAAAAAACAATTTACCTAATTTACCACCTTAAACCAACAATGAGATAACGGCTATAATAATTGTACTAAAATAATTTTACAGTATAATTAGGATAGGCAATTGCCTCGCAATAACTATTGAAATATTCAAGATTTTCTCGCTTAATTTAAAATAATTTTGTTTTTATCTCACTGTTTCTTTCAAGTATTTAGTATCGCTGCCTTAGCTACCTAAAGAATATTTTAGTTTTTGTCCCTTTTAGTTTTAAAGAATATTTTTTATTTTGTTCTTGTTCCTTGCTCAATACTTATATTTATTGTAACGTTCTTTACATATCGATACCTTTATGTGAAAACCTCGTAACTCCTCTTTTTTGATTTTGGAGCTTTAAACGCCATATGTTTGGTAAAGGCCAAAGCTTTCTAATTTGTAAACCTCATATCTCCACAAAATTCCTGTAGTTTAATATACAATAAAAAGAAAACCTCTTAACTCATTCGGGCTCTTTTTGTTCCATGAAAAACCTCGTATCTCCTTCTACCTTGGCAGTTAATTAAATATTCGGTACTGATTGGTACTGAAATATCACGTTAAAGTTGTTGTTTTGTGTTTTAAAGTGTATTTTGGTGTTAAGAAATTAATTATCTTTCCAATATTTTTAACAACATTTCATTAAAAAAAACATTTCTTAATCTTGTATATTCCCTTATTAAAACAGTTTTTTTAGCCTCCTGTAAAATTTTTAATTTTGGAGTTACCAGGTTTTCACATCAAGGTATCGATATCGTGTATTGTATTTTCCTGAGTGTTTTTATAGGCATTTAAGTTAAATTTTATATTAGGTTAATAGTTTAAATAATAAACAGTATTACCTAATTTTGTTTGGTAACATAAACTTTATATATTATATTTATTATTCTTAATATAGGCGAGGGGGCCCTAACACAATTTTCGCGGGGGGGCCCATAATTTGTCGATACGTCACTTGAAAGCTGACACTGTAATTTACTCCAGTTTCTTGTCTAATACCAAAAGCAATTTTTCACAATTACAATCGCACATGAAAGATTTTCTTTCACGTGCTAAAAAACAACTCCGAGAAACTTAAAGTCCCTCGCCACCCCATCAGCCCTGAACTCCGGCCATTCTTTATTCTCTCTTCACAACTTCCATTTCCATTAAAGTTATGCAACATGCAAACAGCTTCAGGTGTTAAATTTCCCTGTTACTCGGCCTTAAAGCCCGGAGAGATCGTGTTTTATGAAAAATATATGCGTGCAAGGCGGACTCTGAAAAGCGTTAAAGAAAAAGTTCTTATAATTCCCCTATATTTTACGCAACTGTATTATAAATAGGTCTGGGCGATATTGATATTCCAATATTGAATATCGATATTAAAAAAAATATCGATAGAGTCGATATATCGATAATATCGATAATATCGATAATATCGATAAATATCGATAATATATATCGACAATATCGACAATATCGATAATATCGATAATATCGATAATATCGATAATATCAATAAATTTCGATCATCATTCAAGCATCAGATGGGATTTTTTTTTATTAATAGCTTTATTCAAAATTTGACTTTAGCATCAAGTTCTGCTTCGATCGAGATGAAAATTAAGCAAAAAAATAGTAACGTTATCTGTCAAATTTTAATTTTTTCCAAAAAATAATTGAAAAGTGGGGTTATTTCTGAAAAAATCGAAAAAGTTATTTGAAAAAGTTTTTATAAATGCCGTTTCCAGCCAACATGCAAAATTTTAGCTGCATAAGATAATTTTGATTTTTTACCTATATTTTGTAAATTGCACCACTTTTGCAAAATAACACTCAACGCAACCCACATAAAACTTCTCAGTTTTGACAAGGCTTTATTTCAGATACATTTTCTTTAAAGTAGCGCCATAATAAATGTGTGTTTTTCTACAAAAACCTTATTATAGCATAGCTTAATAACAAATTATAATATAGGGCCCAAGCAACACTGAATGGTTTATTATACGTTTTTATTTTGTCTGAACCAAACGTTTAATTTTAGTTAATCATAACGTTCAATAAACGTTCGAATATCCGCCGAATAAATGTTTGTTTTCCGTTACAGATAAATATATTATAAACGCCAATCATATTCCTATAATAAATGTTACTAAGAAACGTTTCGTATTTCGTAAACGTATATATATAATATATTACATATTATGTTCCATAAAATAAATCATATACGTATATTGTAGACTTCTATTGTACCTTTATTAGAAACGTTTATTTTTTGCATATACCAAACGTGATATAATTGTAAATGAAAACGTTTTTTAAACGTTTTAATTTCTGCTGAAATAAAGAATTTTTTTTTCGTTAGTGGCAAATCTTTTATAAACGTTTATCAGAATGTCATAATAAATATTGCTAAAAAACGTATTATTTCTGTATTTTATCAATGTCTATAATTGAATCGTTTATTATTAAAACACGCCAAGCGACCCTTTGCAAACCTTTGAGTAAATGAAAAAAACGTTTAGCTTTCGAAATTGAGAAAATGTGTAGCATGTGTAGCTTGTATGTACTTGGCTTATTTCTGCAACAAACGGCTTGAGTGGCACATCAAAAAAAAAAATATCGGATATGAGTACTTGGTTTCTTTCTGCACTAAACGTTGCGTCCATAAACTAAATGTGTATTTCCGACAAAAAACGGAAATGCCCGAAAATGCTACTTGGCGTCTTTCAACAATAAACGATTCAATTATATTACAAAATAAATGATAAACCTATAGAACTAAAAGAAATCTTTATTAAGTAGGTACTTGTTACATGCCATTTTGTAGCGCTATTGTAAGTGTAGCGACTTTTAGCCAGTTTCAGCCAGTCTTGCACTGCCCTTATCACCACCTGGTCGCTTAAATCGACTGTAGATTCTCTTCCAGCAAATGCTAGCTTCACAGCATCCGTTTACATAACATTTTTGGCATGCTTGTAATAGAAAAATATAGGTACCTACCTACCTAACTCATAAAAGTAAATAATATATAAAGGTGAGCGAATACGATGGTATTAAACGGCTCGATAAAGGGCTTTCAGAAAGTACAATAATTAATCTTGTGACCTTGGACGAAAAAAAGTGTTTCTAGAACAAAATTGCGGTATTAAGAGTTTATTTATGGCCAAAGAATAACAATATTACTTGCCCAATCAAGTTGAAGTTATTCACTTGTTGCAAAATTCCCACAAAACTCAATACATTTCACAATTATTAAAAATGATGCAAGATGGCTATGCGATGCGCTCGCAACCACATGCAATCTTAAAATAATCACAGAAAAAGAAAGGGTTTGTTCGAAAATAATACACAGCCTGAGTAGCCACAGAATAAGAAAGGGTTTGTTCGGGTTTGGTTGATCGACTCTGTACCTGCTCCCAGCGAGCGGGATTCGTTCGGGATTGGCGCAACTAAGGTCATGTGGACTACGTAAAGCACTGCGATAAGTTAACCATTTAATCATATTATTTAACTTATCGGCAATACAGGTACCTAATTGACCTACAGAGTTAAAAAGTGGGAATATAATATTCCATGTTAATACTATGATTTATGGAAAACGTGTAATAAACGACAATACTGTTCGTTTATAAAACCATAACGAAAAATTATATACAAAAAATAGAAAATTGTGCCATTAATTATTCAAATTCTTCAAATAATAATTGTCTGAAATGGACAGGGGCATTCCACCATATATTTATAATATAATATAACTTACAGGCAATGCAAATAATCATTGATCTGCAGAATTAAAAAAGAGTTTATTAAATACATTTATTTAAGGGTAATGTTCCATGCTATTAATATATTTATGTGAAGCGTGTAATAAATGACAATAGTTTTCGTCTATAAAACCATTACGAAAAATTGGGTATAAACAATTAACAGAAAATTGTATAATTAATTATTTAAATTCTTTAAATAATTGTATGAATTAGACAGGGAGTTAAATTTCACCATAGTAGTACTAAAATCGAGAGGATTATCCAAAGTAGTTTTATAATGTAGTAGATCATATATGTTTATTATACGTATTCAAAAATTTTCGTTTATTATATACGTTTAAAAACAATACCATTACCAAAAATAAACGAAATTTTAGTTTAGTAAACGTTTATCAAACTATTCGATGTTGCTTGGGGGGTTTTAAATTAAATCGTTGAAAATAGATAAACTTATCGTTGTTGAAATAAAATTTATTTTCCACTTAATAAACACTTTACTAAAGAAACTGTGTTCTTTTTTGTCTTAATATGAAGGTGTATTACTTTCAAACACAAACTACGTTTTTAAAAACACTTATTTTATGAAGTTAAAGGGTCAAAATCAAATAAACTTTGCATCACGTGCGACCAAATTTTAATAGCCCAATTTTGATGAAAAACACACATTTGACATTTAATATGGCGCTACTTAAAAGAAAATGTATCTGAAATAAAGAATTGTCAAAACTAAGAAGTTTTATGCGTTGAGTCTTATTTTGCAAAAGTGGTAATATAGGTAAAAAATCAAAATTATCTTATGCAGCTGAAATTTTGCATGTGGGCTAGAAACTGCATTTAAAAAAAACATTTTTTAATAACCTTTTTCGATATTTCCAAAAATAAGCCCGCTTTTGAATTATTTTTTGGAAAAAATTTAAATTTGACAGATAATGCGAATCACGTGACTACTACTTTTTTGCTTAATTTTCATTTCGATCGAAGCAGATCTTGATGCCAAAGTCAAATTTTGAATAAAGCTATTAATAAGGATGATATTGAAATTCCAATCGAATATCGGTATAGTCGATATATCGATAAATCGATATTTTATTTCTTAATATCGTTTATTGATATATCGATATATCGATAAAAATATCGATATATCGAATTTTTGCCCAGTCCTAATTATAAACAGGGTAGTCATTTTGTGGTAAACCGTAATACATTATCTATGATTAGGATCCATTGACAAATATATTTTGTTACACACAATCGATTTAATTTTCTTAAAAGTATATTTTCATTTTGGAAGTGAACTCTATAGAACTTTTATTATAGTTTTTTTTTTGGAATATAGATACGAACAAAAAAATTCCATCAAATTAATGAATTGGATTGGGTGCCCAGGTGCGTTGCCATTTTAAAGCCCCGTATCCAGCAAGTATTAAACTGACTTAAAAAATTAAGAAAATATTAACTCAGCTATTTTTATTGCATTATTTGCTTTAAATATAAAGAGGAAATACAATGGGAAAGTTACTCAATTTACTTCTTACTTTCCTCGTAAGAGAAAGTAATCTCTAACTTACTGACTGTCTGATTGGTTATCTGTCTGTTTGTTCTGACTCTCACTGTCTGCCTGTTATCTGAAATTACTTTAAGATGAGATGCACAAAGTAGGTGTATCACCAAATTCCTAGAGTTTATTATTTAAACTTAACGGTTACATACGTTTCGCCCTTATATGGGCATCATCAAAACTAAACGTTGTAAAATCCTGTCTAAAAATTATATTAAAAGAGTCAAAATTGTCGTATATATTTGCAATTTTTTTATATTATTTAAATTGAAATTGAGTTCAAAGTTAAAGACGTCGTCCGATTTTATTTTTATTAATCTTAATATGATAATAGAAAAAAAATGCAATTTTTTTTTAATTTATTTATTTAATACACTATTGTACATTTTATCTTATTACATATTCATCAATAGATAAATAAAATTGTGTATGATCTAAGCCTAAGTAAGTTGACAATAATTAGAGAGTCTAGCGTTTATTGAAATTTTAATGTACCAGAAACAGAAAAAAAGTAGTTTGGAATGTACCGAAATTTACAAAGCCAAAGGCTTGACTGCATATTATCTCGGTATGTTATTCCACAGTGTGCTTATGATGGTGAGTAAATTATTTATTCTAGATAAGTGAAAGATATTATCATAAGTATCAGATTAAACTTTTGTCAAATATAAAAATCCTTGATATTGACATCATTGATACTCAGAATAACTCATTTAAACTAACCGCTTTATATAGACCACCATCGACAGATGTTGATACTTTTAATACAGATTTGTTAAATTATGTAGCTCTTTCACCCAAAACGGATATTCATGTAATCTGTGGTGACACTAATGTCAATATTCTAGAAGAAAAACAGGATCTAAACCATGTGCAAAACTACCTTAACCTTTTCAGTGCAAATTCATTTATTTCATACATCAATAATGTTTGTACTTGGGAGAGAAACCTGCAAAAATCCTGTCTAGATCATTATTTCGTTAAATCTAATCGTAATGAAAATGTAAAGGCATATCTGCTTAATTTCAAAATCACAGATCATTTTCCTGTAATACTAGAAATAGATAATCAACAAAATAAGAACTCTAATAATTTAAAGAAATGCTATAAAGAATATATTAATTACAACCAATTAAAACAGGACTTTGAAAGAGTAAACTGGGACTCATTTTATGCTTGTCAGGATTTAGATGACATGACAAATATTTTGATATGTAATATCGTTAATATTACTCAAAAAAATACCAAAAAAGTAAAAATTAATAAAATGTTGATTTCTAGAAAAGGATGGATTAGCAAGAATCTTGTTAAAACAATCAATAACAAAAATGAATTGTACCAAAATCTTAAAGCTTTTCCAAATAATTTAACAATAAAACAAAATTACAATAGATGTAAAAGGATTCTTGTTAAGTCTATTGCTGATTCAAAAAAAAGTTATTTTGAAGAGTTAACAAGAAATAAACAAAATAGTAAACAACTATGGGATTCTGTCAACAGAGTTTGTAACCAAAATAAAAAACATCAAGTAATTAAAAAAATCAAGCATGAGAACGTTGGAATAATAGACAAAAAAGAAATTGCAAATAAATTTAATCAACACTATTGCTCTTTAGGCGAAACGCTTGCTAATAAAATTCAAAAGCCAATAAACTTTGTTGACTCGGAGTCAGATCCTGGTCTCGAGAACAACATGTATTTAAGTTATACAACCGAGCAAGAAATAAAAAAGGTAATCAAAAGTTTAAAATTGAAAAAATCTCCAGGTTTTGACGGCATTCGTTCCGAAATTCTGAAAGTAATTGTTGATTCAGTCTCTCTTCCATTAAGCTTCTTGATCAACAAATGTATTAAAAAAAAACTATTTTCCAAGGCCTCTTAAAGTTGGTGTGATCTCTCCGTTATTCAAAAATGGAACTAAGGAACATATTGCAAACTATAGGCCAGTTTCGCTAATATCAAATCTTGGGAAAATTTTTGAAAAGATCTTGAAATATAGAATGCTAAAGTTTTTAAAAAAATACAAACTAATTTCTGAAGCTCAATTTGGTTTCATGGAGGGCAGGTCGACGGAGGACGCAATTGCTGGGCTGACATCGCAACTATATAAAAATATTGATGAAAGTAGTCCTACATTGTGTGTTTTCGTCGACTTAGCCAAAGCTTTCGATACCGTTTCACATCGGTTGTTATTGGATAAGATACAAAAATACGGTCTAAGGGGAAAAATATTTGAAATTATAAAAAGCTATCTGAGTGATAGAATTCAATACACCAAAATCGACGATATAATTAGCGATGCTGGTCGTGTTAACTATGGCGTACCTCAGGGTACAGTGTTGGGTCCGGTTCTTTTCATCCTGTACATCAATGGGCTGCTGAGGATGGAGGGTGCTGGACGGGTACTGTCCTTCGCGGACGATACTGTCGTATTATTTACGGGTAAAACTTGGGATGATGTCATAAGAAAGGCTGAACGAGAGTTTGATAAAATAAAAAAGTGGTTTGACTATAACTTGCTTACAGTAAATTTCGATAAAACCAAATGTATGTTGTTTTCTAGTCAGGAGCAAACCACAAAAAACATCCAAGGTATACTAGTCGATAACTTTTTAATACCCACCACAAAATCCATCAAATATTTAGGCATAATAATAGATTGTAACCTTCGTTGGGAATTGCATGTTAAGTATATTGTTCAGAAACTGAGAGGAATCTTGCCAAAATTCAAATATTTGAAAGATTTCATGTCTGCAAATCAACTGAAAATTCTGTACTGTGCATTAGTTCAAAGTCATTTAATTTATGGAATTATTGGCTGGGGCGGAGTCCTAAACACACACCTCAAAAACTTAGAGATCATACAAAAATGGTTTCTGAAAATCATTTTTGGCAAGAACAGGCTCTTCCCAACTGACTCACTATATCGTTTAAGTGGTGTGATGGATATCCGACAGCTTTTCTGTTACAGAATGGCTTTGAGGTCATTTAAAAACCCACACGAATGTCTAATTGTGAATGACAGACATTATACTTTAAGAACTATTAACAAAGTTGTAGTACCAAAATGTCATAAGGCCTGTGGACAGAGAAGCTTTCTGTACCTCACACCAAGATTTTTTAATATAGCTCCAAGTGCAATAAAATCTTGTGGAAGTTTAATAAGCTTCAAGAAAAAAATGTCAGAATGGATTTTAAAAGTGTGTTCTCGAGAAGCAATTGACAGTTTTGTGAATCAAAATCAAAGTAGATATTAGAAATTAGAAATTAATGAAAAGTGAAGCACAAAAACTGCATTGAAGTGAAGTGAAGGAAAAAAGACTGCCATACAAATACGTACATTTTTTGTGCATATTTCGGCAGAAGCCAAGAACGTTTATTTTACATCTTTAAGTAGTATTAATTGCTTACTTGTACATAACAAATTTTGTATTAAATAAACGTCTAAATTATTATTATTATTATTATTATTATAACAGACGTAGATTCAACAATTGGTATGTTCGACAAGTCAAGTCGAGAAAAAAGAAAAATGACAACAAAAAGTGAACAAGAAACAGACAACAGAAGACAAGAATTTTCGATTTCCAAATCCGAGGATTCATTTAAAATATTTAAGTAAATGTTCTCTTTTATTTTAAATTTCATTATTAACAAGTAAGTATAGATTTTGCATCGGCGTTGTGGTCTAGTGGTCAGTGCAGCGGTCTCACAGATCGAGGTCCCGGGTTCGATCCCCGGTGCCGGCAACGTCGATGTTAAAATTTGAAATTTGGTTTAAGAGGTGCACCGTCTTTCGGAAGAGACGTTAAACTGTGGGTCCCGTGTCATTGATGTTGGCACGTTAAAGAACCCTACCCTCGACAAAGAGGGATTCGGCAAAATTACCAGATAGTGTGTGACAAATTCCCTGGCGTCGGTGATTGGCCTCGTTGCGGAAATAGGCCGACTTAAAAAAAAAATATTATATTTATTATGTAGCTTACAATGATGTCCTCAACACAAATTTATAAAATTTTAGGTGAATATTCGATCAGCCATTGAGACATTATCTTTTTAAATTTTTTGTTATGAATAATGTTTTTCAGATGTTGAGGCAGTAAAATTTTCTCTATATATCTTGTATGGTAAGTAATTACGTCGTTATCTGTCAGTGCTTCATATTTTATTGACAGTATTGTAGCATCTTTGTAATAGAGATTTCTGACACTAAAAAGGTGGGGTGTTTAAATATTAAATTTGAAGGGTAGCTGATATTTAATTTGTAAATAAGTGTTATGATTCTTTTTTGTGCTACTGTCAAAGGATTTAAGACATTATCATAAGCTGCGCTCCATCCTATAATACAGTAAGACAATAGAGACTGGACAAGGGCGAAATAGATTTTACGAAGGTTTTGTAGTAAGTCAATTATTTTTCTGATTTGTTTAAAAATATGCAATTGTGATCTTATCCTTTTTGTTAGCATTTGGATTTGATAGTCCCATTTGAGGTGATTATCCAGAATTATGCCCAAATATTCCGCTTGGTCAGTACGTTGGAGAGACCAAGTTTTATTTTTTCTGAAGGGTAGGAAAATTTCGATTGTTGGATCCCTCGGGAGACGAGATTTACTATTTGAAAATGGCAAATATTTAGTTTTATTTAAGTTTATAGTCAAAAGATTCTTATCAAACCATTTCGTTATTGTAGTTAAATCCGAGGAAATATTTTCTTGAACTTCAGTCCAAGAGTTACCCTCTACAAACAATACCGTATCGTCCGCAAAGGAGATCACCAAGCCCCTATATTTTTGCATTAGCAATTGACTTAGATATAGGATAAATAAGATAGGTCCCAATAATACAGTCCCCTGGGGGACACCGTACTTAATTTGCTTTTCCAGGCCCATCTTTTGATTTATTTGGACCTTTTGTACCCGTGTCTGGAGATAGCTCTTGATTAACTGCAGTGCCGGTCCTCGAATACCAACATCTTCCAGTTTAGAGAACAGAATTTTGTGACTAACCGTGTCGAATGCTTTGGGCAAATCTATGAAAATCGCCGCACAAGGTCGACTTGAATCAAGACTATTGGTAATATTTAGTAATAGTGAAATGGCGTCGTTTGTTGACTTGCCATTTTGAAATCCAAATTGATTTTTTGAAAGAATTTTATTTTTTACTAAAAAATCCACAAGTCTGGTTTTTAGGGCTTTCTCCTTTACCTTTACCAATACAATGGCACCCTTCCTCTTGAAATCGCCACTGCAATAGTGGGTATAACGTGGGACAACAAACATAAATTTAACGCATATAGAAAAATTGCATCAATCCCCGTCAGGTGTTAACTAAAAAGGAAAACAAAAAGTATGTTTTAACGATAAAACACGGGCTTTAAAAAGAAAGCAGCACGTAAAAGTTAATTAAAATTTTGTCACAAGTGGATTGGAGTTCTAAAGCGTCGTAGTCAGCAACTTTAAAATTGTTTTATAAAAATCTTACGTGATGTTGAAAAGCTTGCAATAGAGGTATACAAAAGCGAGTCTCGAATTTAATTTAAGTCTCAGGTTAAAATAATTCTTTTTAGGCTATGCAATAAGTAATTTTTTCGTAAAATAATTCTATACTTAAAATAAATAAGGCATTTAGGAATAATATTCTAAATAATGCACTAACAAAAATATCCTAAATTACATTATCAAAAAATCATAATGCAAAACGTCGGTGGCGTATCATCAAATTCCTAGTGATTATTATATAAACTTAAGGGTTACATATACCGTGCGAGCAAAAATTATTTGCATCAAAGAGGGCCTTGCATCTAAGGACGTTATGCTTAGCCGTAGAGTTTAATACCTGTTGGGTGTCAGTAACTACCTGAGTTAACAATCAATCAGTTATTCCGTAATCTTTGACAGCCGTTACAAGTAATTTGATTCATCGCTAATTTTTCCGATTTCTTGAATAATTTACACAATGGGCTTTAATAAACAACACAAAACATTTATGGTTAAAGCGTATTTCCGAGACATGGTTAGAGTAAATGGTGAGTGGCCATACAATCTGGGTTTGTGCATGGACGATTTCACGAACATTTTCCTAACGTTGCTTTTATTGCTGGGGATTTTTATTATTGCCTGAAAAGAAATGTGGCTGTGTTTAGGGAAATAGGTTCTATTCAACGAAAACAGGAGCAGGAAGACCATCTGTAAGAAAAAGTTGTTGCAAACGTTTGTGATATAATGCAAAATACGCCAACAAATTGTATAAGACCCCTGTCCCAAGAAGTGGGAAGATCTAATGGAACATGCAGGACTATTCTTAAGAAGCAGCTAAATTTATTTCCTTATAAAGTGCAAGTATTCCAAGAAATACAAGCCGCAGATTTTGAAATACGCAGGAATTACTCTCAATGGTTTACCAAAGATTTATTGGAAAGAAATGATTTATTAGACCTGACATTTTTTTCGGATGAAGCCTGGTTCCACCTCTCCGGTTATGTGAATTATCAGACTACACTCAGGTGGAGTAGTAAAAATCCCCATTTTTTGGTAGAGTCCACATTGCACCCTCAAAAAATTGGTGTATGGTTAGCTGTTTCCCTAAGAAGAATTGTTGGTCCTATTTTGTTCCATGACACAGTTACAGCACAGCGGTATAGAGACAATATTTTGAATCCATTTGTGGAGCAATTACTTGACGACGAACTATATATTTTGGATATTTTCAACAGGACGGTGCAACCGCCCCTTCAGCCGCCGAAAATATTAATTACTTACGCAATTTTTTCGACGACAGATTGATCAATTTTCGATCAGACATTGAATTCCCCCCTAGATCACCTTGTTTAACGGTTTTGGATTACTCCGTTTTTCCTCATTTAAAGAACACTATTTTTAAAACACCAGTTTCAAATTCAGAACAATTACAAGAAAGGATTATCCAAGAATGTGGTAACATTTCTCCAGAGATGCTGGTCAACACTTTCGAAAATATGAAGAGACGTGTGAATTTATACGTGGAGCATGGCGGTGGCCAATTTCAGCAATTTATGTAATTATTTTTCTTTTTCTTTCTGTATATTCTTACTTTGTTAATTTTGTAAACAACAAAAATAAATTTGTATTTGTCTTATTTTATTACTCATTATTTTGACATATCATGTCATAATATAAATTTGCCAAAATGTTAGCCGAGATTTGTTAGATATATCGTCCTCATAACATTGTGATCTAAACAGAGCCCTACGTTTTTTAATCCAAGCCCTCTTTAATGCAAATCATTTTTGCTCGCACGGTAGTAGTAGTAGTAGTAGTTTTTTTTTGTTGGAAGAGGTAAAAAATCTCCAAAAGACTTTCGGTAGATTTATCTTATGTGGTCGGGGTAAGTCGGCTACGAACCGACTAAAAAACTACTATCTGGAACTACCGTGGCTGGGTATACCTAGCAGCCTCTGTCCTCTATTCTTCATTTCTCCGTTGTATTTAATTTTTTTCATTTTCGTTTATGTTCATTATCTTTTCTTATCATATTTTGCACGATCTTCCACTTCTCTTCACTTTCTAACATCTGTATTATGAAATATTCCTCCTTCAGGTTCTGTCCAAGCGTAAGGTAAGTATGCTGTTTTTGCCATTCAAACCGATTACAGCGAGACAGTGTATGCCCCACGGTGTCATCGTCTCCACAATACATACATCGATTACTCTCTGCGGTCCCAATTCTTTGGACGTAAGTGAAAAACGACCCGTGTCCTGTCAGTACTTGTGGAGTATATTAGTCAATTCCTCTGTGTTCACAATTTATCCACTGTCTTATGTCTGGAATCAATTGTTTAGTCCATTGCCCTTTGACGTGTTGCTTTCCTATTACTATTTAGATACTTTGTTGACTGGCTTGGCTCTATTTGTTCTCCCATTAAATTGAATGACGTTGTCCGAGCGTTTTTCTCCTTTAACAACCACAGCTTCTTACTATTCGGGTGCCAGTTCTATTTATGCTTCTGAAGCCATCTGTTCATCCTCCACAAGGCGTTGTTTGTCTGGAGTATAAGCTTTTTGATATCATCAAAATCCAACCAAGATTGCCAGGTCTTTTACAAAAGCTATGGTCCTTAAATTTCCTTCAAGATCCAGTATAAGTACCCCGTCGTAGATGATGTTCCATAGCAATGGTCCGACTACGGAACCCTGTGGGACTTCCATTTTCATGTCGTGCTCAATACTTGATATAGTAAGCTTTCTGTCACTAAAATAACTTTCGACACCGTTAATTAAATATTGCGACGTTCCTCTCCTTCGGAGTTCCCGAATAAAATATGTCCATGGATCGAGTTAAAAGCATTTCTTACGTCCAGAGTTACTAAGATGCACCATCTATCTCTCATTTCCCTCACATGATTTACAACGCTTTTCACCGCTTCTACTGTAGATAACCCTTTTCTGAACACATACTGGGTTTCTGAGAGTCCTCCTGTTTCTTCCAGTTTCTTCTCCAGCCGTTTTTCAATTACTAGAAGTAGTTGTTTTAGTAGAAGTACTAGTAGTCGTCGAGGGTACGCTTAGAACCAAGCATGTAGGCCAGTACGACTCTGTCTAAACCATTTTAGAGTCTTGTAGCGGAACAACTACGTTGTGGTGTAAGAGTATGATGTCGAACGACCGATTTGGGCTCTCCATGGGTAGATCCGCAAGTTAGAATATGACCTGTTGAAATGTTGCTTTGTTGGAGGCGCTGAAGAGTGGCGATTAATTGGACTCTACCTACACTGACTTCTCCAAGGCCTTTGCCAGAGTAAACATCCATATTCTTTTGGGTAAGCTGTGTGCTTTAGAATTTTCTAAAGGATTACTTACATGGCTGAGAAGTTTTTTAACCAGAAAAACATAGGCTATCAAGCTTCATGTTGTTTGTTCGCGAGGTCAAGAAAATCAGATATTGGTGTTCTTCTGTGACGAGCGATTTCAAAGATATAATAAATCACTTAAAGATTAATAATTTCAAAGTTTCCGCGCTGTCTATTTAAGAACTGTTTTGTCTAACTTTTAGGTTAAATAAAAACGCAATTCCAAAGCTGATAATAGTTTAGAATACACGATGAATGACTCGTCCTAATCCGTCCTAAAACTGATTTAAAAACTTTCAAAAGATATCACAATAAAAAAATATATTTAAAATAATTTTTACAAATAGGTATGATCTTATTATATGTACCGTACCCTATATTATTGTAAATTTACTTTCAAACAAGTATTTTATTTTATAATAAATGTTTATACTCAACTAAAGAATTAAAAAAATAAAAATAAACATTTTCGTCTTCTTAACTTTAAAAGCAGATATAAAATGTTTATTGGACATGTCTGCTCGTGACAAGCGAAACAAAATGGGTGGAAAAACATGGTATATGAAAGTTGGTGACTGGAAAAAGTCGCTTCCCTTAAGTGATTTGTGTTGGAAAATATAAAATCTTTAGAACACACAGTCAAGGGGAATTATTACATCCTTTAGAGTTCAGTCAGTAATTTTGTTTTTGTAAAAGTTTTTATAAGAAAAGTTTTGTACAAAGAGTTAACATTTAGAAGGCTATTGTTAAATGTTCATACAGCATGTCCAGAAATCATCTTAACATATTATAGGACACTTTTTTATCTTTTACTGACGTCTGTTAGTTCTGCTTATTGAGAAAACACCACTTAAAGCAAAAATATTGACCCATATTATACGGGGTGTCAAACAAGTTAAAAATATAGATGCCGTAGATAGAAAACTATATTTCTTGGTTTAGATTTGTTGGGGTTTGTCGTATTTTCATAACAAGCGTGGGAATCTCATTTAACAACAGAAAGTATTTTTCTATCAGCGTGCGGAAATAACCCGAGCTCAACAGTTATATTATAATTTTTATCGTATCATTGAAGATTAAGTCATTTTTATATGATATCTTTATTAATAATTATTAACATCATAAACATACTAAAACCTACATAAAACCTTAGTTACTCATAATACATTAGTTACCATAATTTAATATGTTAGTTACGAAAGCATAATACGTTAGATACCAAATAATATTAGAACTATTTTTCATGAATATTTAAAACAATATTTTGATAGTTTTCAAATTTGATGGATACACTTTTGTCTTTAACATCCACGATCTTAGGTATGCCCTTTGAAGACTGATTAATGGCCGAGAAAGCACTCCTTTCGATTTCGTGCGGTTCCCCAGTACCTAATCCACTGCCGAAAACATCGCCGATTTGAATTTTGCGAGCAATGGAAACTTTCTTGGTCACACTTTCTTCTAAATACCCTCTAGCAACCTTCGACGATTCCCATCCACCAAGTTCTTGTAGTTCTAATATATCTCCTCCAGCATTAACAAGAAAATTTGCCGAAGATCTTCTAACGCAGTGACCAGTATACAAATTAGGATTTTCAAGTGAGAGATACTCAGCTTTTTTGAGGTATTTTAGAGAAGAAATGAATGCCGCAGGGCTGTACCGTACATTTCCCTTTTCTATATGATACAAACAATCTTTGGTGAGTGACATGGTCTGGCCTTAACATTGCGTACTTTTTAAATAAAAGCACAGGATTGACTTCGCCGTCAAATATCACAGCGAAAATACGTTTCTTGTGGGTTTTTGAGTCGGGAATAGTAACAATCAGCTTGTTCTCTAAAACGTTAACATCTTCCGTGGTCATCTTCGCTAATTCATTAGTTCGACAAGCTTCTCCAATTCCAATTAAAAAAGCCACTTTCATCATTAAAAACTTCTCGTCTGAGGCAGAACACACAAATTCGTTGACTTGTTCTCTTGTAAATACTTTCGATTTTTTTGCTCTATATCCAACATTTTTCTTCTTGATGAAACGTATTAAGGCGCCTTATTTGTCAATTTCCACTCTTTCCTTCAGTTCTAAAGTCGCTCGTAACATGGAATATTTCGGCCATAACGACGAAGCAGAGTATTCCTCGGAGAGTTTTGAAAAATACGCCAGCAATACCGTTTCTTCTGCACCTTGAACATGTACATTGTTTCGCCACTCACAAAACTGCCGATATTCTTTTTCATAATGGATTTTAGATTTGTCCGGAAGCAAGTTCAACCTTATAATGTTGGCTGCAGCTAATATATCGTCAGGAATATCAAAGTCTTGCATGATTTTAATGATGACTTTTTGAAATGCCAAAATGAAATGTCAAAAACCTTGTTTTTATTTTCGCATCGCCGTTGTCAATGATACGATAAAGCTTTGAATATAACTCGATTATTAGCGATTTAACACCGTCTCGGACATTGCGGGTGACTCGGCTGTCGCCTCGTCACCTAGCCATGTCCTCGACTATTATAAATCGTATAATAATATCGTTATATTAATAGCTATAATTTTAAATATTACATTTAATTACTTATTTCTATGGTAATTTGTGATAAAAGTACAATTATTAGTTGCATTGATTAAGTTGATAGCACTTGCTATCTAGTTGTTTCTGTTCGGCAGCATATTATCCGTATTGTACCTATTTGGTGTTATAGTAATTTCTTCAGAATCCATTGTTTGAATGTCGATTCCTGAGGACGCGCTTGGCCACTATTCTGAAGACATTGTGCTCGATTGAAAGATGGTTGGAGGCCGTGAGCAAGGTGATGCGAAAGATGTTGGGTTACTTTTGAATTTAGAATGATTTAGAATTAGTTGTTATTCTTGGTTTGCATTGTAGCAATTTCAATTTGTCTCCTTGTTAAGATTCAAATTATCCTACCTTATCGGACCAAATTGCATTCCTCCTTTTTCCATTTTTAAGTTTTGTAATATAAGTAGGTATTGCAATTAAATTAAACTTCTCTTCGTTTACCATGTTAATAATTACTATCAGTAGTCTTTTCATTACTTTAAATGTAAGTAAATAAACCTGTTTGGATATCAGAATTTAGGGTTAGAATTCCACAGAGGAAGTTTCGTCGAAGCTACCAGTGGCAGTGGTTCTCGTGAGACGTTCCGGGTGGTTTATTCCAAACTTTAAAATGCTGAAGGGCGTATTCCTTTCACATACTCAGAAGTAAATTATTAATTTTGTTATAAGCAATGATAGGCATGTTCTCGTCGTAACAATTTGTACTGAGGGTTATAGTACGAAGTTCGTGGGCTTTGATGATCTATTTACCTTTGTCATAGTTTGGTGACTAACCAATTTGTGGTATGCTCTGTAGCTGAGGCCAGCCAAAAGGAATACACCATCTTTAGAGACAGAACGAACTGTCAAAAAGGGTTCTGGTCCAAGGGAGACTGACGGAAGTTCTTTTTTGAGCAAGCGGTTGAACCGAAAAGGTCGACTAACCTATTTTCTGGGTTTGCACGTTTCTGATAAAAATGGCCATGTGGCTACACAGCCCTTTTAGAGGTAAGCCTAGGTCACAGTACCCCTTATTCCTCTTCGAGACTTGCTGAATATTGCATTTATTTTATAATTTATTTCTAATAAACTTTTCTCGTTTATTTTTAGGGTTCTTCTTCTACTACTACAACTTCAACTTCCATTTTTACTTGTACTTGTAATTTTTGGTTTCTTATTCCTCTTCTGAAGAATTTCCTGCTTTGTTAAGCTAAATAATAAGAATCAAGTATTCTCCATAGTATGTCTAAGGCCTAGGAAATTATCCATGTCTACAACAGTGATGTCCGTAACCTGAGGGAGGTGCGACTATAGTTAGAACTATTCTTGGAAACCAAGTTGTGATGGTTTGATCCTGCAGTAATCCAAGAGACCTTTGTTTTCTTTAGCTGCCATGACAAGGAACATTTAAGAAAGGAAACTGTGCTCAGGTACCATCGTATCGGTTTTATGAAGTGTTAAATTCATCTCTCAGAACGAATTTATACCGAGAGAGTACATAAACTTTAACCATATTTTCTATAAAATTTTCCTTCTTTCATTATTTTAATTTGATATAAGCAAATGTAAAGCAATCTCGACAGATTTATATTTATTTCTTTTGGTTTTATTGGTTTAATTTCAGGTAGGTGGCAAGATTCATGAATCTGGTTTTACCCTGCATTACAAAAAATTTAATTAAATAACTTAGTTATAAGAAAACCTTGTCTAGATGCGCTAAACTCATTTTTATCAAAATTACTTTTCTTTTACTTTTGTATGGTACAAATCATTTAATTTAATTCAAAATTCAAACTATCATTAAGATGTGTTTAATAAACCTCCAGGTTACATGTTACATGTTTAAATTTGTGTTTTATTGAATAGTTTTCCAATAACAACAACAGACTATTTTTTCCCAATTTAGCCTCAATAAATTGTGGTGGCGCCCTCTATTGCAGAAGGGAAGGAAGGTAAGCAACCGAACTACGACCTAGCTCTCGCTATATAGCTGCCGTCAGCCTGTGATACTCTTGCATTCACTTACTTTTTATTTAATATGTCACAGCATATGGCTTTAAAACAAACAAATACAGCTCGCTCCTCAGAGTCCCTGACATCCGTCATGCTGACCGTCATTAAGATGGCAAGTACATTTGCTTGGAAGATCGTTGTGAGTCGTTCTAATGGATAGATCTTACGAGTATCAGTATTTTCAATATATTCTTCGGCCTCTGAGGATTCCGTTCCGGCCATACGCGACCCATCTGCGTAACATACCAGGGCGTCCTCTGGGAATTAAACTTCGTTTTTCTCCCGTTGTTTCATAGTGGTAATCGTGAGAGAGTACTTCCTTAATCGATCCTCTATCAATGTCGCTGCGAGGCTCAGTATCTGAAACCCCGTTTCCACTAGCCGAGCTATCCTCATGTATACTACGTCTCCATCACCTATCCAACAGTACTAAGTAAGTAAGGTATTCTCATATAGGCCACCATTACCGCCTTCTGAATCCAGAGTGAGAGACTATGTAGTCCAAGCAGAACCTCAATTGCGGTTGTGGGGGTTGTCCTCATGGCTCCAGTTATAACGAGGCCGGCTAGTATCTGTACTTTTGAGAGTTTTGCTCGAGCAGTGGTTTTTTCCATCTCGGGTAAACCTTAAATACAGGTCAATAAGCGAATACTCAAAGCAACCAAAGCTACTTCAGAAGTTTTAAAAATCATCTGCAGACAGAATTACAATATCGATGCATATTTTGAGTATCACCAAAAACCGTTTTCTAATGGAAGAAGTTTTATTATTAAGTAGAAAGAATTTCTGGTAACACAAATTTTAAACTGTAGATATGACTCTCCATGCTATGATGTACCATGTTGAAACTAAACCTTCATAATAATTTAACTTTGAAGTTGTATCCAATAAGCATAAATCATTTGCCATTGTGTCCTTGCTCTAATCGGCAACACCGACAGATTGCATTTTCCGGAATTTCGTGCGAAACAATGTTAAAAATTTACAGAAGTAAGAACAAAGGGACACAAGACATGTTTTATGGCCGATGGTAGGAGAGACCGGACCTAGTAGTATTTTCACATAAATACATTTTATTATAATTTGAGAAAGATTTTGAACAAACTTTATATATCATTATTAAGTTTCATGTTTTGAGAAAACTATAAAAAAATTACTTGCTTGTGAATATACTTTTTCAACCAATTTTAAAATTCGCTGTTTTTTTTGTCACAAATTAAAATTATTATTATTGTTGTCTATTAACCCATTAGCGCCCAGATTTCAATTTATAAATCAACGCATATTACATTTTTTGGTTCGCGCGTATATAGTCGGAAAATATACTTACCATTAGCTATTTTAAAATCTGCGTCTACGTGAACCACCTAAAACCACAGTTACGTTCATACTAACTGCCGCCGTCGGTATTTGAATTAACAAGAATGTTCCAAACCGCATTTTACAACTGCCAGTATCGGGGTTGCCAAGTTGTGTGACTGCCAACTCCGGTCTCCCATAATATACAGGGTGAGTGGGGAGAAACGGACCAAATTTCATGAGTGTATTATACAAGCGAAAACAATGTAAAAGAACCCATATGTCCTTTCCGATATTAATTTGTTTTCAAGTTATAGCGCAATATCAAATTATTTTCCACTTTTATCAAAATTTTCACGTAATTACAGTATGCCATTCTCAAGACTCTAAACTGTTTGACATCTATGTTGTCTTGACAATGTGTCTGTGTATTATGGCAGTAATTAAACGTTTATTTTTCAAGTTTGAGTAATTAAAGTGTTCTTCTTCTTTTGGTGCCATATCAGGTCCTCCTGTTGGCAATTACAATGGCGAGCTGTGCTCTATCTTCGGCGAGTCAAAAGAACTGTTCTGCGCTTTGAATTCCGGTTCACTCTCTAAGATTCCTTAACCACGAGGCTTGTCTTCTACCGACCCCTCTACGGCCTTCTATCTTGCCCTTCATTATAAGTTGAACGATACGGTAACGATCGCCCCTGATAGGACAGCTTCCGGCATTTAACTGTTATTAGTAGTTCGCGGACGGCGCTTGGTCTATTTAAAACCGCTTCATTTGTCTGCATGGCTACCCATGGGATTCGGAGCATACGTCTATGTAGCCACATTTCAAATGCTTCAAGACGATTAATGGTTGCTGCTTTTAAGGTCCAAATCTCTGCCCCATACAATTAAAGTGTTACAAAATGCCAAATACTTATTTCAATTTAGAATATGCATATATGGTGTTTATTTATGGTTTCTATAATGGATGAATATCGTCAACAGTATCCACATCACAGACATCCGACTAGAAATGTGTTTATCAGAGTTTTTAACAATTTGTGCGAGAATGGTAAGCTTCCCAGTGCCAACATTACATCTAAACGAGCTACTCGATAAGGTTTAGGAGAAATAGAAAATATTCTGGATTTAGTAGAAGAAAATGCAACGACCAGCTCACGAAGAATTGGTACTCAATTGGGCATTCCACAAAAAAGAGTATTAAACACACTCCACGAGCAATCCATACCATGTACAGCACCTAAAGCCGTTATGCTAAACGTATTGAATTTTGTCGGTGGATAAATAATCATCGTGTTGTATCGCGTATACTTTTACAGAATAAGCAACATTTACCCGTGTCGGTATTAATAATACTCGTAACTTTCATGTTTGGTCAATCGAAAATCCCCACGCAACAGTTGAAAGTAATTTTCAACATAAGTTTTCGGTTAACGTGTGGTGTGGTATGCTCGATAGCTATTTAATTGGACCTTTCATTTTGGAGAATCGCCTCACAGGAGATAACTACCCAAATTTTTTACAACATGAGTTACAAGGACTACTAGAGGGTGTTCCTGTAAATTTCAGAAGGCAAATTATTACCAGCCCGATGGAGCTCCTGCACATTTTGCTCGTCAGGTCAAGCAACATTAAGACGAAACGTTTTCAGGGCATTGGATTGGTCGCGGTGGTCCTATTAATTGGCCTCCAAGATCTCCAGACCTCACAGCACTAGATTATTGTTTATGAGGCTGGTTTAAAAATGAAGTATACAAAGTAAAAGTGGACACTCGGGATGCACTAATTCGACGTATTAGAAATACTGCAGCCAATTTTAAAGAAGAAAAACATGAAACAAAATTAGAAGAGCAGCGGGCCTTCGTAGACGAAGCAGAAAATGCTTAGAAGTCAAGGCGGTATTTTTGAACATTTATTAAAAGAACGCCATGA
The DNA here is from genome assembly GCA_963969555.1 of Polydrusus pterygomalis. Classification (NCBI taxonomy): domain Eukaryota; kingdom Metazoa; phylum Arthropoda; class Insecta; order Coleoptera; family Curculionidae; genus Polydrusus; species Polydrusus pterygomalis. The sequence goes on from OZ018375.1 coordinate 74,352,263, forward strand.
TTAGAAAACCGTTAATATATGAACATTTCTTTATTTGGTATAATGCTATAACTTGAAAACAAATGAATATCGGATAAGAATATAATATGTTTTTTTTACATTGTTTTCGCGAGTATAATACACTCCTGAAATTTGGTCCGTTCCTCCCGACTCACCCTGTATAAGCAAATAATATTTTTATTGTGATTTTCTGTATATACAATGAAAATAACAATAGAAGTGTAAAAACAAGATGTAGAAAAATTGGCGACATGTGTAAAACTTACATTTCTTAAATGTCGAAAACGTTTAAATTTCTAGCCAAATACATTACAACTTGCTAAAGTCAGTTCCTATGGAATTATCAAACTTTTAGAAAGATTTTTCGGCATTACAATAGAAAACAAGTCACAAACATATATCTATTGTTATATTCTCAATAAGAAGCGACAGGATAGCATGTATTTTCTGCTTGGAATTGGAATGTACTACACTGTAAAATGTTGTGATGAAACAAAATTGCAACCATATAAAATTATGTTGTTATATCTAAAGTATCAGAAATCAAAGGTAACAAAGATTTTTTTAATAATAACACTAAAGTCGATTCAGCCAGTAAACCTGCAAGATGGCCGACATGTCACGTGACAAAAGTCATTGAAAATGCAAAAATTCATTTTATTTAGATGGAATATGACTTTTGTCATATGACATGTCGGCCATCTTGCAGGTTTACTGGGTGAATCGACTTTACTATGTAAATTTTCCCTTTTTTATATAAATTCTGTAATATTTATACAGGGTCCTGCAATAGTGCGTCAGGCTTCTCCATAGCTCCTATACGAATTTAGTTAGGAATTTTATTCATACGCTAACTTATACTGTATCATACGGGGTACTTCAGGAAAATATTTTTTCATATACCCAAAAAAGTGTGGTAATAAAAAGTTGTGATTCTTTAAATGGGATACCCCATATTTTTTTGCATATTTAGATTTATGCAATTGTCCTTTATAAATGCCCAAAATTTTGTTTGATTTGCTTTGGTAGTTAAGGAGCAATCAATTAAAAAAAAAAAAAATATATTTTGAATTCGTGGAAAAAATATCAAAAAAACAATCTAAAATTAGTTTTTCAACCACGGTATTAAGTGAGTTTAATGACAAGAGGTTAAAAGATACTATGAATCGAAGAGTATTTCTCTATTTTATACAGGGTGTTCATAATAAGGTTTCAAAAATGACACATTTAAACACTATTTTTCTCAACTTTTTCAAATGGAACACCCTGTATATTATTTCGGTATTTTATATAAAATAAACAAGCAATTTTTTTTGTAGTTGAAGCATATAAGTTATTTCCAGCCGTTTTCAAAATAAATGCAAATTTCATAAATTATGTTGATTAAACAGAGTTTATTTTTAAAATTAAGCGTAGGCGACTAGATTAATAATAATTAAAAACTACAGTAATTGTTCAAAATGTCTTCCATTTTGTTCTGTGCACAAGCTAACCTGTTTTTGAAAAGATCTGTTTACTTTCCTTTTAACATTTCAATTGCAATACCAGCTAAAAAGGGTTCGTAGACCGTAGTAAGGTTTATCCATAAAACCCATAGTAGGCTTTGAAATAAAACATGGATACTTAGTTTAACAAGTTCTTTAATTCATTTTAAAAAGGTGTAGGTAATATCGGGCGAATAAATTATAAGAAATTCATTTTATTAAATTACACACAACATAAATTAAAATGAATTTCTTATAATTTATTCGCCCGATATTACCTACACCTTTTTAAAATGAATTAAATAACTTGTCAAACTAAGTATTCATGTTGTATTTCAAAGCCTACTATGGGTTTTAGGGATAAACCTTACTAATGAACCTCTTTGCTGGTATTGCAATTGAAATGTTAAAAGGAAAGTAAACAGATCTTTTCAAAAACATATTGGCTTGTGCACAGAACAAAATGAAAGACATTTTGAACAATTACTGTAGTTTTTAATTATTAGTCTAGTCGCCTACGCTTAATTTTAAAGATAAACTCTGTTTAATCAACATAATTTATGAAATTTGCATTTATTTCGAAAACGGCTGGAAATAACTTATATGCTTCAACTACAAAAAAAATTGCTTGTTTATTTTATATAAAATACCGAAATTATATACAGGGTGTTCCATTCGAAAAAGTTGAGAAAAATAGGTTTTAAATGTGTCATTTTTGAAACCTTATTATGACCACCCTGTATTAAATAGATAAATACTGTTCGATTCATAGTATCTTTAACCTCTTGTCATTAAACTCACTTAATACCGTGGTTGAAAAACTAATTTTAGATTATTGTTTTGATATTTTTTCCACGACTTCAAAATATTTTTTTTTTTAGTTTTTAATTGATTGCTCATTAAGTACCAAAGCAAATCAAACAAAATTTTGGGCATTTATAAAGGACAATAGCATAAATCTAAATATGCAAAAAAATATGGGGTATCCCATTTAAAAAATCACAACTTTTTATGACCACACTTTTTGATATGGTATATGAAAAAATATTTTCCTGAAGTACCCCGTATGATACAGTATAAGTTAGCGTATGAATGAAAATCCTAACTAAATTCGTATAGGAGCAATGGAAGCCTGACGCAGTATTGCAAGACCCTGTATAAAAAAACCATTTTTTATATTTTCTAGAGTATAGAAAAGCACCATGTTTCTGGATTAGGTTTATATTTGGTCCGTCTTTGGTAATTCAGCTCACGAAGTACATTTTGCTAGCGGTGACTAAGGAACCGAGTAAGGTCAAGTCCTATTTAAATAATTATATAGATTCAATTATACTTTTAAAAATGTTCTCCTTTATTCATACAAATAAAGAACTTGATATATACCTAATACTATTTTGCCATGTATAATAATCATAATGCTCTCAAATAAAGGACAAGGGCTGTATTCTTTTAAGTATTACCTTAACATCTAATTGAGCAAATACATACTAGGTGTATCTTGTTTTAAATCTCACCAATCTGCAACAAAATTTCTGTAAGCTTTTGAAATATTTTATGAAAGCAGCTGCTGCAAGAGTTCATTATACACGAAGAAATCATACAAATAGTAAAACAAGACACAGAATGTTTCGTTGGAAACATTTTAAAAAAATTACTTTAAAGTGTGTTATTTTTCAAACCTTATTTCGTACATCCTGTATAGAGTACAATGACGCTTGCTGACTCGGCCTATGTGCTTATTGGAGCGTGAAGTTTGAGCTGTTGGTTTTGGACAAGAAGAGGTTTGCAGATATTGGGAATATCTATACTTGGTTTACTAAATATTTCGGTATTTTGATTCATGAAAGCTGCTTCCTTGAACTTTCGTTTTCTCCAGTGATGTTCCGTGTCCAAAACCTTGGTTTCTGACCACTGTATATGATGTTGGTTGGTCCATACATGTTCCGCTATACCTGATCTCGAAGATTCACCTCTTTGAGTATGTTTCAGATGTTCTTTAACTTGTACGAGAAGAGGTCTTTTAGTTTCTCCAATGTACGATTCGCCACACTCGCAAGGGATTTTGATAGATACAATTTATTGTGTTTTCATTACTGGGGGGTTTTACTTTTGTAAGAAAGCTTCTAAGCGTATTTCCGGATTTGAAGGCTGTTTTGATATTATAGTTTTTGATTATCCTTCTAATCTTTTCAGAAATCCCCTTGACATAACTTCCCTATTGTAAGAAATGCTTGCTCCTCTTAGTCCTCTTTCGTTTCTGTATTAGTTTTTACTTCCCAATTTTTAAGTTTTGAGATGGTATTAGTTACAAAGGTTTCAGGGTAGCCATTTTGTTTTAAATCTTTTTTGATGTTTGAAATTTTAATATTTAGGTCTTCCGGATTGTTACAAACGTTAGATGCTCTGTATAGAGTAAATTTATAGTATTCCTAGACCCCTCGCCTTAATCTCATATAATGCCCTTTTGATTTTCTTTCCAACGCTGCCATTTTCTTTTCAAGGCTGCCAATTTTTTTTAGGTTTTAATTTTTTACTCCTAAACTGCTAAAGCAAATTTAATAAATTTATAAAAATTTATAATGAACACTAATACAAACTTTAAAATTTAAAATAATATATGGTTTCCCATTTAAGCAATACAAAGGCATGTCAGCATTATGGAGGACTTGAGGGTAGGAGGCCGATCGCAATGCTTTGGATGAGGTCTTAAATTAGCATCGGTAAATCAGTTTTACGAGTTCGCCATAAGATGGCACCAGTGTTTGAAGTGGGATTTTAAATAAATGGCTTCTTATGGGCGCGATAACTGTTTTTATTTAAATTAGTTCTTTGAGAAACAAAAGAGTAGGTACTTTTATATGAATTCGCAGTTTGTTGGTATACTTATTGGTAAATTCGGCCTGTCATCCAATGACACGTGGTTTTTTAAATACAGAGTAGTTTTTCTAGCTACTACTAGCTAGTCATTCTTCTAGATACAGAAGGTTTTTTCAAGAAGTCAGCAACTTTGCAACTGTTAATATAATCTTATATTATTATTATAATATTAAACACCAATGCAAAGTAAAGCCGGACCTGACATTGCCTTTTGGGTAGACACGCCGAGCGTATGCAAATACCAGGTTACAACTTCTGCAAAAGTTGCAGAGATAAGAAGCATTTCTTGTGTGAATGCCCCGGCCTCGCGAGAAGAAGGTCCAAGACCTTGGGTGAATAATTCTTTAATAATCTGGAAGAAGTGAGCTGCTTATAAGTCGTCGACTCACTAAGTTGTTTCAAAGCACTGGCTGGTTTAAATGAGCTGCCAAGATTTTTCTAGAGTCTATGTCGCGTCGCGTGGTACCACAACGGTCCTTATAGGACTGCATGAGACAGTGTTGACAGTGTTAGAAGTCTGCCACTCTTACCTAACCTTACCTACAACACAAAAAAACACAAAATTAAAATTAAAAAAATAATTTTCCAGAAATAAAGGTACATGACCACTGCTTATTTGAGGTGTAAATTATACGTAATTAGTTTTTTAAATTTTCAAACATAAGGGCAGCCTCATGTGTCTTAACATCAAAAAGTGGTTTATCAGGAGTATTCGCTAAGCTATGTTCTGGGGGTTCAACTTTCAACTAAAGTAACAATAGAATTTGTAACTGGATCTGGTAAATCCGAATACACCTGGTCTAACATTTGTCCACCGTGTACACGAGTAAAAAACAACCCATATTATCCCACTAACTAATAGAGAACATCTATCAACCACCTAGCGAACTAACCACAAAAACCGGACAGAAATTTCAAATGTTACCATTGTCGATAGGCCTGCTACCTCAAGTCGCGAAATTCGTAACTTAATTCATAGATCAGCTATGACAGCCTGACGCACTATTTCAGGAAATATTTTTTTTCTGAAACGCTGGTTACACATTGGGCGGTTTTCGCCGTGACGGTAAACTTGCCGTTGCCCCTGAAGAGAACTGGTGTGCTTACACATTTAGCGGAAAAAATACCGCCGATTTTCAGCGGTTATATTGCCACAGTTGTCAGTTGCACTAGTTGGGATTGGCTGTTTGGTTTGTATTGTATTGTTTAGATTGTTGTGTAGAAATAGTTTAGTCATTTTTACTACTTAAATTATAAAATGGACAGGCAACAACTTATTTGGGCTCTGTTGTTAATCCGTCAAAAGAGAAAGATGCAAAGAAAAAATTGTCTTATTTGGATCCATCCAATAAACCTGAGAAGAAAAGAAGTTGGAGCATTTTATACCTTGTTTGAAGATTTAAGGAATGATGAAGCGAAGTTTTTCAATTATTTTCAAATGAGCACTAAGTCATTTGACGAGTTACTAGATCATCTGAAAGATAGCATGCAAAGAAGAAAAACTCAACACAACAGCTACTGGCAACGCTGAGAACGATAACAAACCGTCGAATATGTAGACGCGCATTTGATCACATACGCCACTATGTCGACGAGAGCGGCACAATTTCCGCCGAGGTAGTGGCAGTGGGCGTCTACACAACGACCGCCAACGGCACCCCTGCCGCGCGGGAATTATGCCGCACAGTGTGAAAGCTTCCATTTGATTCTTTATATTATTTATCCAATCTCAGTTTGAGGACATTCCAATCATTCCATACGGCGGTAAACAGTCTCAAAGAGACCGACCGCACAACCAGGGTTGTCAGATCTTTCTTCTTCAATTCTTTCAGTTTTTTTATTAAAGATATTTCATTTATAACAGTATTCAATTGTTAGTCAGTAACTTTTTTTGAAAGCTAGTTTGCAAATATACTTTAAACCGAGGAGTTTTGAGTGTGACAGAAAAAAATTACAAGCCATTTATTGTTATAATAATACATTCTTTAGTCCTTAAGAAACAATATAACTGAAATCAAGACAAAAAGTGTTTACAGTGTTTAAAAACAACTAATTAACAAACCCTTGTTTCTAGTATATACTTACAGTGTGCTTACAAATCCGAAAATTTTGAAGAATTGGCAACAGCATGTAATTTGTTGCGGTTGGAAGCGCCAGGATATCAGCTGAACCGGTACCCCGGTCTAACGATCGATTCTGCCAGACAGAGATAGGCCAGTGACCGCCGATGGCGTGCAAGAGACGGAGATAAAATATACGTGGTTATGCCTTGATGAACGGGCCCTGGTTGACGAGAATGAAGTTCTGGTAAAAAAATTAAAGCATTTTCTAAGCAGTGTCGTGCCGTGTCAGGTTTATTTTTCTGATTTTAGTTTTGTATATAGAATTTTTGAGTTACCTTATATTTATTATTTTAATATAATATTATTATATATACAGTGGATTTATAAAGTGTAGTATGTACAAACACCTAATGTAAAACAAACTTATAAGTGTGTATACGCATATTAATTATTTTTGTGGAACGCCTATGGTTAGGAAATTCCCACAGTTTAATGTCATTAAATTGACCTAAGAAACACTATACTACTGCTCGAATGCCGGCGACGGCAAGTTTGCCGCCACGGCGAAAACCGCCCAATGTGTAACCAGCGTTATGCCATGTCCTAAAAATCCTTCGTGAATTATTGACATTTACTGGTGCTTTAATTATAAAGTTTTTAGACTGTATGTTTTAATTTCACCAATTTTAGATTTGCAATTTTGTATATAACCTCTTAATTACTAAATAAACCACATCAAAAACACAAGTTAGTTCGTCAAATTATTCCCTTTAATAAATGAAAACAAATTATCCATCTAAAATATCCACCTAATAATTTGAATGTTGTTTCCTGTTGATACAGCCCATTCACTTCCCATCCATGTATTGGCACATCGGTTTCTTAGCTGTCAGTTCAGTAGTTCTTCCAGTTCAAACATTTCGAACCTTGTTAGTATGCACACGACAAAATGCTAGTAGACCATAAATCTTTAAGGGCCGATACAAGCTGATTATTATGAAGCTTTATTATATTTTTCTTGTGATTAATGGGCTTATGATTTAGGCTTTGCTATAAATTTAATATTGACACTCACTTAATTTATTGTAACCAAGTTCAACCTTATAGAAATAATGTAGACTTTTGGTGTGGGAACAATGATAATATATTGTTGAATAGGCAGTTTAAGTGGTACTTTTTGTAGGGAAGAGGGTAATAGAGTACGAGTATGTAAGGACGTACAAAAAGTCAGGTAGTGGTAGTTGCCCGCTAGGCCCCTATAATTTTAAATATATAGATTTTACCCATAGACAGAAATAAAATATAAAAAGAGACAAAATATCCTGATCAGAAATCGTTTCAACAGAATTCTGCTGATTGTTCTAGATCTACCGCCTGTGTTTGCAAACGAAGGTTATATTATTATATTAGATGCAGTTGCCATGTGTACCACTCTTAAGTAAAAATGTTATATTAAAAGTATGCGTGTGTGTTTATTTTTAATTTTCTACTCTTAAAATTATTTATTTTCAAATGACAAATCATGTTTGAGGGAAATCACTGTGGGAACGGTGTACGAGCATTTTTCTACTTTGTACTAAGCGTGACGTTAAATTTTAGGAATTTTTATATTTATTAATTTAGCGTATGGCATAAGACACATTATACAGTTATATTATGTTCCTACTACAAGCAAGTTTCCAATAAATCTATATAGGCTATTGATTCCGGAGTCGCCAACAGGAAATTTTGAGGTGGTCCCTCGTAGGCCAATCCAGGGCACTCTTCTATAATGTGCTTCACTGTTTGGTATTCGCCACACTCGCAGAGAGGGGATGGTATCTTGCCCCATTTATGTAAGAAGTAGGCGCACCTACCGTGCTGAGTTCGGATTATGTTTAGGGTAGACCAGGTCTTTCGTGGTAAGTGGTACCCTGGGGTTTTTTGGGTAATACATGGCATTCGGTTGTTCTGATGCATGGTGGTCCATTCTTGGTGCCAGGCGGTGGTTAGGTCAAAACCCTCCTCTAATGCAGATTCTGCTGTTTTGATGGGTGGCTTTCTAGAACGGAGGCGATTGTGCTTGACGTATTCAATGTCTTCGTGTATTGGGAGATTTGGGTTAGCCAAGATCTTTTTGTACTCTCTGGTACACACGGCGCATATTTGGAGGCCGGATGTGGCTTAAGACTGGAAGCCATTCTGTGGGAGTGGATTTAATGACAACGGCGATCATTCTCATTGTGTTGTTGAGCTGAGTATCAATTTTATGGGCATGAGGGCTGTTAAGCCATACAGGTGCACAGTATTCTGCAGCTGAGAAAACGAGACCTAGAGCTGATGAGCGCAAAGTGGATGCTGACGCTCCCCATGTTGTTCGGCATAGCTTTTGTATTATATTATTTCTTGTTTTTAGTTTTTCTGCTGTCTTGGATAAATACTCCATGAACGAGAGTGTTCTATCGAGTATAACGCCCAGGTATTTTGGGGTTTCATTGTGGGTCAGTCAAGAGTTTTCAAATTGGATTCTAAGCCTTTTATATTTAATTATTTTCTAACATTACTGTGTTGGTGAGCTGTGTTTCTGACATATTGTGATTTTGGACTAATTATTAGTATTTTTTTTTAAATATACCTATTTAGTGCTCTTTATTACTTATCTGCAATGGTTTGCCAGTGCGTGGTGTGAAAAGAACTTGAGTATTCTAGCACCGTAATAATATTTTGTCGTTAAGTGAGGTTATTAAAGTTATGTTTTTTTAGCTCGCAGTGAAGTAAGTGAAGCTTGTGTTTCCGGCTGCTATATGCATTCAGGTCGTTGAGGCACTCCATTGTAATTTTTGGTCGTGGTAGCCCTATTCAAGATTCCTTTGTACTCATACTTGTATTGCATACACTTATGCTTGGTATACTTACTGTGGCGTAGTTTCCCAGGGGGCTGATATGCATTCTGGGTATTTTCCCAAATATACCTGTGCCTAATCCTTTGGCTCATTTTTGATTCATCAGTGTGCCCAACTAGGCTAATGACGGAGAAAGTGTTCCTTTTATCCATAAGTAGTTTAATGACAAAGTAAATAATAATATGAATTTCTGTAAACAATCAGTTGGGAAAATTTTATATTTTTTTTTCTCGTGATATTATGATTTGAATAGAGTAGGCAATGCCTTTTTGCCTACATTGACTGCACGCCACTGTCTCGAATTCAAACCTCTTTTAAAACTTTCCATTTCAAGTCTTTAAATTCTTCCACCTAACCTGTTGCTTTAACAAATAGGATTTCACCCATTGTAAAAAAAAATCGAATATCGCTTTTATAAAGAACCGATAAAAAGTATCTTAGAAAATAAATTATTACCATTTCGGCCATTTCACACGCTTTCATGAAAATCTAATACGACAAAGAGGGTCCTCACAGTTCAGTGAGATTTTATCACGCAAAGTGTCAGAAACTTTATATCGTGCCAGGCAAAGTAGAGACCCATTTTCCGTTCCAAAGGAAAATAAAAGTATTGTTTAATTTCTGCTTTTGGATAGCTGTAATTTAGCCAGACATGAAAATGTTTAAAATGAAATAAAAGTTTCAGGATAATTGCAGAAGAAAGAAATATAAGAGTTCAAAAACTGTTTGTTTGGTGTCTGGTTTCTGTGGACACTGCAACTACAATCATATTATATTGTCACAACATAACGGTGTTTTGTTGCAACTGAGACTTCGTATCCGTAGTCTCTGGGATCGAGTTTAGAGGAAAAATGAATTTAAATAATTCAAATCTATTAAACAAAAAACAGAATAACGTTCAGTTACTTATTTTCTCCTAATAGCTCTTCTACCGACCAGCGGGCACATGTACGTAATTTAATTATGATGAGATTTCAAGAACGACAGCCTATAATTTTTTGCTATTCGATGGTCAATGCTCCATCTTAGGTCAGCACAATTTTGCTCAGTTAGTTAGTATAGCTAAACAAATTATATATTACTGTAAATAGTGCTGGCTTTTACTTGATGGAAATTCATTACAATTGTTGCAATAAGGACTTTAGTCTAATTTCCACATAATATTTATTTTATAAACCCGACGCATTTCGCTACACAGTAGCTTTATCAAGGGAGTTTTACATTGAGTGAGGTACTATAATTTTAGCCTAAATATTTATATACAAATTATCTTTTTCTTAAACAAATAATTATATTAAGGGAATACCCAGAGAGTAGTTTTTAGAATATGGTCAATTATTGAAAAGGTTTAATAAGGGCGATTTATTCAAATCTGTTAAGTCCACTAAGCCCCTTATTAGCGGAAATATTTATAAACAACCTAGAAAATATTATACATAAACATCCGTTGGCAAAGAACTGTTTATATTAATATCGATATGTAGATGGCATAATCACATGTTTTACAGGGACCGATAGACAACTTAATTCGTTTTTAAATTATTTAAACTCAATACACAATAACATTATATTCACTATGGAAGTAGAATCTGACAATTCTTTAAATTTTCTTAATCAAACAAACCAGAAGAACAACCACAAATTCTTTTAAAATTTATCATAAACCCACACACACCGATACTACTATTCACCACAGCTCATGTCACCCCAAACAACACAAATTATCTGCGTATTATAGCATGATACATAGATTTACTAGCATCCCTTTGTCAAAAGAAGATTTTGACAAAGACTAAATATTATAAAAAAAATTTCAATAAATAATGGTTACCACCCAAAATTAATAGATAATATTCTAAATAAAAAACGTTCTAAAAAAGCTATATCAAAAGTATATCCTCAATACAAAAAAACAAAAAATAATTTTAAGAGCTTGACTTATATAGGAAATTCCACCAAGAAAATTAAAACCTATTTAAATCAAAAAGAAATAAATATAGCATATAAAACAAATTTTACTTTAGGTAAAAAATTTAAAAACCATAAAACAAAGACTAACCGTGAGAAAAAATTAGGTGTCTATCAATTAAATTGAGGATCGTGTCCAAAAATTTATATAGGTCAGACGGGTAGAACATTCAAATCAGAATCGCTGAACAAAAAAGAAGTTTTTAACGTCAAAAAACAGACTCCACATATTCTAATCACATTACCGAAGAAAGCCATATATTTGAAGATAATTTTAAAATTCTTCATACAGAAAATAAAGGCCGTAAACTTAATTTGTTGGAAAGTTTGGAAATTAACCGTCATAAAAACATGGAATGACCAAACAGATTTGAATAAATCGCCCTTATTATACCTTTTCAATAATTGACCATATTCTAAAAACTACTCTGTGGGTATTCCCTTAATATAATTATTTGTTTAAGGAAAAGATAATTTGTATATATATATATATATATTTAGGCTAAAATTATAGTACCTCATTTAATGTAAAAATCCCTTGATAAAGCTACTGTGTAGCGAAACGCGTCGGGTTTATAAAATAAATTATTATAAAATATTATGTGGAAATTAGACTTAAATCCTTATTGCAACAATTATGTATTACTAATTAATCCAAGTGCACTGATAAACAGCATTGTTTTTCTCTTAACGTGAATTTTCCAGTTTAACGAAATATTATTTTACAATAAACTAAATAAAACAAAAAATCATGTATCAATTAAGTAAATTACCAAAGTTCTCATCGTGACAATATTATTTAATAAATCGTAAAGAAAGTTTGTCAAAAATAGTAATTTACGGTACAAGTCCGGAAAATACTGTTTTTTTGAACGAGTCGACAAAATTCTAGGACGAGCCGTAGGCGAGTCCTGGAAGTCTGCGAGTCCAAAAAAACTGTTTTCGGACGTGTTGCGTACACTATTTTTTCGGCAACCGTGTAGAATAACAAATCAATAAGACACATTTCTTTATTATATTTCTTTGTAGAACAAAATTTTGAACATTTTAATTCTTATTTGTATTAAGAAGTATTGAAATTCGAACAGAAGATAGGTACTAACAGAAACATTCTAAATCTTATTTATATTAATATTTATATTAAAATTCGAGCAATTGCTAATAATGATGTGATTCTTCCCGGCCTAGTCCGGGAAGTACGTACTTCCCGGACTAGGCCGGAGAAATGCTACTTTCTCAAAGGAAAAACGGGAAGTACCCACTTCCCGGACGGTTGCCGAAAAACATCTTTTTCCAATAGAAACTTTTATAGCCTCCAAACATTAAAAAAAAATAAGTGTTACTTATGTTTGGAGTATTTTTATGCTGGGGGTTCAAAAAATATCCGACAAATAATATCTTATAAATAATATATTATGTAAGAAAATATTTTTCTAACCACCTGAATGATGCTAATAAGAACAAAAATTCCATATTTAAAGCTTTTTTAAAAACAACAACTCTGTTATATAATAATATAGTCTACTTGTCAGGCCAGTGGTAAAATAAATATGATGTTACCATCTAACCACCTGAACAATCCTTATACAATAAGGTTGCATTTCATCTAACACAGTAAGATATTAAAATGCAGATTCATATTGCAAAGTACTACTAAGAATTTGAAAGTTTATCATCTCAATAGGATGTTACTACCTGCAGACCACTTTCGAACTCTTTTGTTCTCGTCAGTACAGGATAGGTGTTCATACCTTCGAACAAACAACTTTCGTACCAAAAACTATCAGCCATCTCTTAGTAGTGCTATACAATCTGAGCAGACACCAGTTCGGGTCTTGTATCATATAATATATAGTATATAGAGACAGTTTACTTGAACAGGGTTTTTCCGTATATTTTGAAGCACCCCTGGAGCTTTTATTTGAAGACCTAGAAAAAACTTTAAATTACCAAAGTTGCATTAATTTTCCTGAACTGCCAGAATTTGTTATCGGACAAAACAAATGAACATCGTAAATTTGTTTAATAATGCCAATGTCGATTTTTTAAAATGGAACACCCTGTATATTAATTTTTTTTTAACTCCTCACTCTTTTCTGATTCCAAATATGTATATATGTTATATGTTTGTTTCATAAATTATTATCATTATTTATATTAATTTATTGTTACTGAATAAGCATTATGTTCTAGCATGTTTTCCTCACACCAATATAGATTTTCTAATCCGCAATATTTTGAAATGCAATTTTGCCTAAACGACTAAAGTAAACATATAACATATATACATATTTGGAATCAGAAAAGAGTGAGGAGTTAAAAAAAAAATTAATATACAGGGTGTTCCACTTTAAAAAATCGACATAGGCATTATTAAACAAATTTACGATGTTCATTTGTTTTGTCCGATAACAAATTCTGGCAGTTTAGGAGAAATCATGCAACTTCGGTTATTTAAAGTTTTTTCTAGGTCTTCAAATAAAAGCTCCAGGGGTGCTCCAAAATATACGGAAAAACCCTGTACAGTACTTTGCAATCTGTATCTGCATTTCCATATCTAACTGTGTTAGATGAAATGCGACCTTATTGTATAAGGATTTTTTGGTGAAAAGATAAAATGTCTTGGACTAACCCTGGACGCCAAACTGACATGGAACTAACACATTAATAACAACCTGAACAAAGCAAAAATGTGCCTAATGGGATGATGCAGAAGACTGTTTGGGAAAACCTGGGAACTCAGGTTGCAGATAGTGCTGTGGTTTTATGTCACAGTCATCAGACCCTTGATGTCATCCGGATCTGTAGGTTGGTCACGGTATAATAAAGAAAATATGTACTCTGGTTTGGTGGACAAAAACAAAGCAAATCACGACACCTACAAAACTAAATAGCTCACAAAGGCTGGCCTACTTGTGTATCAGCGGTGCAATAAGAAACACCACCACCGTAGCAATGAAAATTATACTAGGCCTATCACCCCAACATATACACATCAAAATGGAGGCTAACTTTAGCGCCTCTAGGATAAAAACTAATGGGGAATAGGGCACAAAAGAGTCACTGACCTAATCAACGACGACCTCTTGGAGATGCAGACCGATCGCATGAAAGCGATATATAACTTTACAAAACCATTTAATATCAGCTGCGATTCTGATATATGGTCAAAAGGAAAACAACCGTCATTAGACAAAGGACTAGTTTGGTACACTGATGGATTGTAAACGGCTAACGGATTTGGCGCAGGTATATTTGGGGAAAGACCCAGAATAAAAATTAGTATCCCCTTTTGGAAACAACGCCACAGTATACACAGCAGAAATGCATGCAATACAAGCATTCATACAAAAAAAACTTGAAAACGGCTACTACGATCAAAAGATACATATCCTGTGGGACAGCCAAGCCTCCCTTAAGGCTCTGCAATTCTACCGATTTATATCAACGATCACAATGGAGTGCCTTAACGACCTAAAGGACCTGGCATCCAGAAACAATAAGGTTAAGGTCCTGTGGATTCTTGGTCACTCATGGATTAACGGTAATGAAAAAGCAGATGAACTGACAAGAACTGGATCTGCTCAAAATTTCAGGGGCCCTAAACTCGCCCTTAGAATATCAAAACAGGCAACCAAAACAACATTAGAAAGATGGGCGCAAAAACATCATTTATCTCGATGGGACGTTACATCTGGCTAAACACACGCACGGGTCCTTATTGATAAACCCTTAAAGATACTATCAACTGGAATGCCGCTCTTGATACGTACACATTAAAAATAAGTGACTGGCTTGTTAACAGGCCATTGTCACTTAAGAAATCATCTTCGCGAGTGGGAATGTACAATGGATCGATTGAATGCAGCCTTTGTGGTGAAGAGGACGAAACTGCCTATCATATCATATTTATACAACTGCGAATTACTACATGACAAACTTAGAAGAGAACTGTTGGATCTTGTAGAAGGAACAAATATTTTCTAACAAGACTGGGGCGCACAATAAGCCAGAAGACTACAGTGTAAGAAGCAACCAACCAACCGACCTGTAGGTTCATTTCTCCAGAAGTAATAATAAATCTTCAAAAGAAGTTGAACTTGCGTTTAAGATATTGCCAAATAGTGAATTGATAATATTTTGAGCATTTATTGACGAAAAAAAAATTAAATATGGATAAAAGGTTTTTTATTTTTCAATTAAATAAATTTTTGTTTGTTTAATATTTTTTAAATCATAAGGAATAAAAATACTCTAGTTTTTCATTGACTATTTTGCATACCAAGTTATACGTAAGTACCAAATTTCAAATATTTATTCCTTGTTATTAATAACAAGAATTAATTTAATTTAAAAATAAAAAACCCTCTATCCATCTTTAATATTTTCTCGTTAATAATTGCTCAAAACATTATCCATACACTCATATCTAGGAAGGAACAAAAATTTAAAGGTTGATACATATTATGCATAACTTAATATGCACTTTAAAAATAGCCGATAAAAAACTATGTTTGCCATTTAAATAAATTATCTATATCGTAACATCTCTAATTTCGGACACACTGCATCAATATTTTTTTTTTGTAAAAAAGACCACAACTTAAAATGTTAATACCCGTGTCCATACATTTTTCCAAAGAAAAAACTATACGTACTAGATTTACTGAATTTATTCCCAGTTACAAATAAAATTATAACTATATTATTTATCAGTGAATTTATACCGTGCGAGCAAAAATTAGTTGAATCAAAGAATGCCTTGCATCTAAGGACGTAATGCTTAGGCGTAGAGCTTAATACCTATTGGGTGTCAGTAACTACCTGAATTAACAATCAATCAGTTATTTCGTCATCTTTGACAGTCGTTACAACTAATTTAATTCATCGCTAATTTTTCCAATTTCTCTCTCAAAAAGGAGCAGGAAGACCATCTGTAAGAACAGAAGAACTTGTTGCAAACGTTCGTGAAATAATGCAAATACAAATTGTATAAGACGCCTATCCCAAGAAGTGGAAAGATCTTATGGAACATGCAGGACTATTCTTAACCCAGATATGCCTAAAACTAGGCCTGAAGAAAAATTGTAGATTTTTTGTTGAAATTACATTAAAAATATTAATAAAAAAGAGTATTTTATGAACTTATATTTTTATTGTTACCAAAACACAAAAAAAAAACGCCGTACTATATATAGTACGCTAGGCATAAAGGTAGGCTATGTATATTTATTAGGACCTGGTATGGTAACCAATAAAACATTTAACATGAAGTCCTACATTACATTTTACGCATCTTGTCTTTGCTCTCTCATGGCAGAAACCGCAACGAGTTTGACGGTCTTGTGGTATTACAAGATTATCTAAACGGTCATAACGAATGTCAATATTTTCTTGACTTGCCGGGCGTCCACGGGAATAAGTACAAGGTTTTTGATTTTGAGTAAGTAAAGCTGTTGCAATACGTCTTCTGAATTTCAGTTGATCCAAATCTCCACCATGTATTCTATATAGCTGCCAAGCGTTATGGACTGCCATGTCGATGCAGTGAGATATCAACGAAAAGTACCATTTTTTCCCTCGCAGAGCGACACGATAAAGGCTAATATTTTGATCTGACTTGTCTACGCCGCCCATGTACAATTAAAAATATGTATGTAATATTTAGAATTAGTTATAAACCAACCTGTATAATTTTTTTCTCCTTTTGGGAATATCGTGTGACTGACTGGATTGGTTCGACGCCTACAGAATTGGAGCAAAGGGCCACTAAATTGTTGTCGTGCCATTTGACAGTGATAATGTTTTTATCAGACATTTTTCCGAAATCATAAGTCCCTCTCTTTTCTCTTTTCATAACCTTTGAATCTTGTAAATCAACTCCTTGTATTCTATTTTCTCTAGCTGCTGTCCCGGTGGCAAGAAATTTTTTCTCCGAAAGCTTTTTAATAAGCGGAATTGACGTAAAAAAATTGTCAAAAAATAACTGAAATTTTTCATCGGTCCACCTACTTCTCAAAGCATCGGCATACCCAAGTACCACACTAGCACCTACACCCAAATCACAATATATTTTGCTAATATTGGTCGATGCTCCTTGATAAGGTTCAAACCAAAAAATGTATCCATTACTGAAAGTACCCACCCATAATTTGTAGCCATACCTTATGGGTTTACCATGAATAAATTGTTTACAGGATTGGCGACCAAAATATGGAACCATTGCCTCATTTACAGAGTGCATCTGCGTAACGATGCCATTTTCCAGAAACTTTTTGTTCAGGTGTTTGAACAATGGTCTTACTTTTGCAAACTTATCTCCCTGGTCCAAATTTAAATTATCCGCAACATGAAAATTTGACATAAGGTACTCAAATTTATCTCTAGTAAGTGCTTCTCTAACTAGCACGTTATTAGCATCTCTCTCACGTTCCCAGAACATTCTACGAAGAGGAATTGGCACATAACCACTTAGTAAAAGTATACCAACAAATGCTCTAACTTCTCGTTCCAGTATTTCTTGGTGGTTGTTTTTCTGTGAAGCATAACGGTTACTTTCCTGTGTAATAAGTGTAAAAAGTTCATCATCAAAAAAATCTAAAAACCATTCAAGTGGAGTTTTTGTTTCATTAGCGACATTATTTTCAAATATATTAGGAGTATTTGGGGTAAGATCCTCTTTTACCCATTGATAAGTTTTTTTCTTTTTGATAGGTCGTTTTTTACTTTTATATTTTGGGCTAACTCTGCCAATGAAATATTATCTTCGGAGTCCGAAGAAGAAATAGTGTCATTATGTGTAAAATTTATTTTTGCAGACGCTTGCAACTGTGAACCTGGTAAATTGTTTACCGCAACTTGGTCCTCCTCACCAGGATCATTATCAGTGATAGAACCGCAAGCGTTGGTTGGAGGCATTAGTGTGACACTATCCACGTTTGACACTAAATTCTCGTCATCTTCTAACATGGCCATTGCTTGCTCGAGGGAAAAATCTCTAAAACAAATAGTAGGTTATTTACCTGGCGTACTATATATAGTACACTAAAAGAAAAATTGTTTTTACAAGCTTTATAGCAAAAATTATCTATATCTTGAAACTGTATTCAAACTAACAATTATTTTTATAATCAAAACCAGCAAACATTTTTTTATCACATTGTTATAACTCAAAAATTTTTACTTACTTACCAAACCGAATTCCATATTCAGCCATTTTACAAAATGTTTGTTTTTATTCGTATCGCCACAACAATATTTAGCAAGAAAACAACAACACATCCACTCTCAAGGACTAACACCAACTTACTGAAGCTACCTTAACGTGTACGGCAAAATAAAACGATCGGTTTTTGCTAGTTTCGACTTGTTTTAGGTGTACTTTATATAGTACGCCAGGCATATTTGGGTTAAGAAGCAGCTAAATTTATTTCCTTATAAAGTGCAAGTATTCCAAGAAATACAAGCCGCAGATTTTGAAAGACGCAGGAATTACTCTCAATGGTTTACCCAAAATTTATTGGAAAGAAACGATTTATTAGACCTGACATTTTTTTCGGATAAAGCCTGGTTCCACCTCTCCGGTTATGTGAATTCTCAGAATACACGCATGTGGAGTAGTAAAAATCTCCATTTCCGAAGAAGAATTGTTGGTCCTATTTTTTTCCATGACACAATTACAACACAGCGGTATAGAGACAATATTTTGAATCCATTTGTGGAGCAATTACTTGACGACAAACTACGTTTTGGATATTTTCAACAGGACGGTGCAACCGCCCATACAGCCGCCGAAACTATTAACTACTTACGCAATTTTTTTTTACGACAGATTGATCAGTTGTCGATCAGACATTGAATTCCCACCTAGATCACCTTGTTTAACGGTTATGGATTACTTCGTTTTTCCTCATTTAAAGAACACTATTTTTAATATACCAGTTGCAAATTTAGAACAATTATTACAAGAAAGGATTATCCAAGAATGTGGTAACATTTCTCCAGAGATGCTGGTCAACACTTTCGAAAATATGAAGAAACGTGTGAATTTATGCTTGGAGCATGGAGGTGGCCAATTTCAGCACTTTGTGTAATTATTTTTCTTTTTCTTTCAGTTTATTCTTACTATGTTAATTTTGTAAACAACAAAAATACATTTGTATTTGTCTACTTATTTTATTACTCATTAGTTTGGCATATCATGTCATAATATGAATTTGACACAATTTTAACCTAGATTTGGTTACATATATCGTCCCCATATCATTCTGATCTAAACCAAGCCCCACGTTTTTTAATTCAAGCCCTCTTTGATGCAAATGACTTTTGCTCGCACGGTACACACAAATTAATGTTTATTTCATTTCCCTAAATAAAAAGGCTTATTTAAACTTTGTGTAGTAGAGGTTGGATTGTTACAATGCATCCTAAATAAAAGTAAGGAGGTGCTTATAGAAAATACAGAAAACTAAAATTGTTAATAATTTACCCCCCCCCCCCTTCCGTCTAGACACGCCTCTGATACGCTCTACTTATGAAAATATAATTTTAAGTTTAAACTTATTCCAAATAAAACTTTAGAATCCTAAGTGCATTTAACGTAATATACATATGTTATAAAAGTTGTTTTAAAATATGAAATTTCAGCTGGCTTGTTTTGAGTACGTGTTTGTAAGAGGTATTTCATGTAACTCGTTTCCGCGGAACAAATTTACATCATATAGCATTCGTTTTGCGTGTCTTGACTGTGTTATTTCATGAAATTTTCCTTGCATAAATGTATTCCGACTTTATATTTCATATGAAATGGCAAATTTAGAAATTTTTCGTAATATGTAGGCTGTAGGCCCATCGAGACTTGAGAATTAACTTTAAGCACCCACTCACCTATAGTGTCGACTCGAAGGTAAAAGTTTTATTCGTATGTGGAAATGTGTTTTTTTAGAAACATGTTTTAGTACATTATACCAATCCCACATTACGTAAATAAAAATAAAGGTACCTACTAAAACTTTATTTTGCGCATCGTCTTTTCTTTTGATGAGAACTGGTTTAGAATGTCATTGTGTACCTAGTGATGGGACGTGGGTATTTTTGTTAATCTTATATACCTTAAAAAGTTTTTTGTTGATAAAATTCAAATAAATTCCCCATTTGAAAAAATACCCAGATAAAGGCGCTATGGTACCGTGCGAGCAAAAATTATTTGCATCAAAGAGGGCCTTGCATCTAAGGGCGTAATGCTTAGCCGTAGAGCTTAATACCTGTTGGGTGTCAGTAACTACCTGAATTAACAATCAATCAGTTATTCCGTCATCTTTGACAGTCGTTAAAACTAATTTGATTAATCGCTAATTTTTCCAATTTCTTGAACAATTCACACAATGGGCTTTACGGAACAGCACAAAACATTGATGGTTGAAGTGTATTTTCGAAACGGGGTTAGAGTAAATGGTGAGTGGCAATACAATCTGGGTTTGTGCGTGGACGATTTTCACGAACATTTTCCTAACGTTGCTTTTATTGCTGGGGATTTTTATCATTGCCTGAAAAGAACCATGGATGTGTTTAGGAAAACAGGTACTATCCAACAGAAAAAAGGAGCAGGAAGACCATCTGTAAGAACAGAAGAACTTGTTGCAAACGTTCGTGAAATAATGCAAAATACGCCAACAAATTGTATAAGACGCCTGTCCCAAGAAGTGGGAAGATGGAACACGCAGAACTATTCTTAAGAAGCAGCAAAATTTATTTCCTTATAAAGTGCAAGTATTCCAAGAAATACAAGCCGCAGATTTTGAATGACGCAGGAATTACTCTCAATGGTTTGTATATTCTTACTTTGTTAATTTTGTAAACAACAAAAATAAATTTTTATTGGTCTGTTTATTTTATTACTTATTAGTTTGGCATATCATGTCATAATATAAATTTGACAAAATTTTAACTTAGATTTGGTTAGATATATCGTTCCCATATCATCGTGATCTAAACCAAGCTCTATACGTTTTATAATCCAAGCCCTCTTTGATGCAAATAATTTTTGCTCGCACGGCATAAACCGAAAATATATTTACCGAGTATTTACCCATCACTCTATGTGTACCTACTTAGTTAGAAATAAGTGCAGTAGCGTGCCGTATAGGGGGCACGGGGGGCAGTTGCCCCTCCGCCCTTAACTCTAACCCGCCCATTGCGCCCTAATGCAACCGCAAAATTCAACTTACATACAATCTGAGTCTTGGTCTTTACTTTTTTTATTATTTTTGCGTTTTCCTTACCAACACACACTTAAATCTGTAAAAACAAGAAGATTAATTATTTAATTGAAAAAAGGGTGTCACTTTAAGAACGCGAAAATACACGTTGAAAAAGAGAACCATTTCGTCCAATCAATAGAGCCAATCAATTGAAATTTTGTCAATAATAGGTAGTTTTATTTGCTGTTTATACTTTTATGTAACTTATAATATTATTTAATTTTTTTAAGCAAAAAATGTTGTTAATATGATTTCACAAGTTAGTTGGGTTTGTTCATGACTATTTCTTAAAAGTTTGTTTCAAAATATTTTTTTGGTAATGTACCTGTAAGTTTTTTTTGTAATAAAGTTCAACTTAAGTTTATCGTAAGACGTTTTACTTTTGAATCATTTACTTTCAATCCTGTCTAAAAATGTTTTGGTTATTTTTTATTTTATACTAATCGTTGGACGCCCCCCAAAATAGCTCAGTATTGAAATAAGTACTTGTTGCAAAAACAACATGACAAACTTTTATGATTAAAAATACCCATATATTCAGCAAACCAAGGATAGATATTCCCAATATCTGGAAGCCTCTCCTTGTCCAAAATAAACAGCTCAGACTTTGCACTCTACCAAGCACGGAGGCAGAGTCATCAAGCTTTATTGCACATGAATAGTTTTTAAAAATTATAATTTAGTTTACACTTGAAACTTGAAAACGGTTAGATACATTAACTAACCGAAACGTTGTTAGTTAAAAATTAAAGACAATGGAATTCCGACAAGGTAATTTTTAGACTTTATTCTAGTTAGGAAATTCACACTGTATAGCAAAGCGATGAATATTATTGGAAATCCCTTTATAATAAAGAAAGTTGCAAAAGTTAACAAAGCGATAAATCAAATTATTTATGGGAACTAACAAAATCCAACATTATCCCTTTTCACCCAATCAGTCCCTCTTACAGATTATCAAGAATTAAGGACCGTCCGTCAACCCGAAGTAATGATGCGGTAAGCGGATGATCCCGTTAGGGCTTCAATTAATATATAAGGGCCCACGATAGCTAAAAGCTCAATTTCTACTAATAATCATTTTACACGGTGTTCAAAATTTATAAACTTTATTGGTGCGCTTGCGTTTTTGTGCACACTTATAAATAAAAATCATTAGGTAAATCAAAAAAAATTGCCATTACAATATGCTCAATGCCAATCGAGCATCGCTCAATCGCTCCTCAGCGTACACATGGCCTAAGACAATTGACATCATACAACAATTGCCCGATTGGGTTAGTCGTCAGTAATTTAAGTATGTTTAATAGCCTCTCAATAAAAAGCTAGCATCCATGTGAGATGAGTTCCTTATCACCAAGTTAAATGGTGATAGTTATTTAGTTGAAAAATACAGAATGAAATTGCTTCTCATTAAAGAAGTTTTGTGGGATGTGATTAATAAAACTAAGCCAACCAATAAGGAAAAGCTAGAACGAAAAAGGATAATGAGGCAAGGGCCACTATTTGCCTGTCAATGGAAGGTACTTAAGTCATGTAAGAAAAGCAAGATAAAATGTTTCATTTAAGTAATAACTAAGCACTTATTAAAATATTTATAATATGATGTAGTTTAAAGCTTGAAGGGAATGTCTATATTGAAGAGCATATTATATAATATAACAAAACTGTTAGGTCTGCGAACTTCATCATCAGGATGAACCAGATCAAGTGGTGCTGTTGTAGACCTGATGCTTCATTCTTCAAAAATACAATTCAATATTTCCAATTTTAGAAAAAAATATGTTCCACAATGTTTCCACTTGATCTGGTTCACTCCGATGATGATGTTTTTGGACCTGGCAAGTGACAAAACCCAATGGAAAACGTTATATTGTTACATTTTATCAGGGTGATCCTACAGAAATTGGATAAATCAGAGTAACCCAATAAAATAACACAAACCGCAAAAAAATATTAAACTTTTATTACAAATATTTAAAGGGTGTGTTCTAATTCAAATCGGCAGGTAATAAAATTATTAAGTTTTTACCATTAATTACATTTAATTATAATATTAAGAGCTATATTATCAGTACCCTGGAGTGTAACTGGGATAGATCTCACGTCAAATATTGGTTTATCTGGGTCGTAAATTTTTATATTTGATATTTTCATAGTGCACATAAAATAACTGTAATAAGATTTCTCATGGTAATGAGTAATTCAATTATTTATTATTGATTTAGGAAAAAATAAACATTTAACTTTGTAACTCGTATAAAGCATCAGTCCCCTGGCACTCTATTAAATTTATAAAAGCGCGCCTATAAAGTAACCAATAAAATTCAAACTAAGCAGATGCCGACGTTCATTGGTTGTGAGCGTAGTGGTAGTTGATTAGTCGGTTCCTGATGTTTTATTTAGTCTGAGTTGAGCCGTTACTGTGCGAGCACGTATGCGGACCAGTCGACGGGTCAGTCCACTGGTAAGTGTTTTAATTATTATATTTTAATGTTTTTTCTTTTATTTTTATTTGAATGTTCGTGTTTTGATATACTATAATAGTTGACAGTTAAATACTCGTATCAAACTGTAACTTAAAAGGAAATTATTCATAAATTTAATCAGTCCCCTGTCGCCAGTCCCCTGACTAATTTAGATCCAGGGGACTGACTTTTTACAGAGGACTGACTATAATCTTTTCTACAACATTTTCTTAGGTTTTTTATTGTATTTTTTTCTGTTTTAGAAACAGAAATGCCTTTAAAAGACAAGCAATCAAAAGATGAGCGCTTAAAAAAGAAAAGGGAAGCTGAAAAAGCATATGAAAAATTTGACAATTCGGTGAACATTAAATTTATTCAGCGGATAAGTAGACTATGTTGATCCTAAAACTAAAAAAAAACAAATTTGTAAATAAATACAGACAAGTATTTGAGTTACCACCTTGTGAGGTAATTTTAAAATTGGACAACGCTTCTTTAAATTTGATTGTTAGACTGACATTAACATACCACAGTTTAAATGCTATTTTAATATCTATATTTTATACAAGAATATTTCGTTTGTACTTTCCCTACCTAGATAGGTTAGCTTTTAATTAGTTTTTTTTTATTTTGTTAGTAGCTCTGTAATACCTACACAAGTTTTTAAGAAAGCATGTTTTGTTAAGTAATAATTATAAAATAAATAGTACATGTTATTTTTCAGTCCCCTGGTATTTTAATCAGTCCACTGTCAGTCTTGATCTATAACCTTAAAACCATTTCTATACCATACAAAATTTCTAAAAAAATTTAAAAATATGTATTTGTTTCGTTTGGGCAACTTACCTAAAGCAAAAAATGGAAAATTGTCTGCCTATATTATGACAACGATTTTTTTATTCAGTCCCCTGTAAATTTATTCAGTCCCCTGATGCATTTTTTTTTAAAGTAGCCAAAATCTCTAAATAGTAAATAATTTTACTGGCCCTTCTGGGAACTGAATCTATACTTGGTCATTGGTTGTTTAACAGTTATTTTGATGACATTTAAAAAGAAAAATGTGCAACACACTTATGAATGTAATATGACCTTACTTTCATAGAATTACCCATCAACATTATAAACAAACATTACAAAACATTAAAAAACAAATATACAACAGTTTATTTTCGTTATTCCAAAGCTGACATAAAAAGGAACTGAATATGTTTTGGAACTTGTAGAAAGAAAATTTCATATTAAGTACTAAACCTTTTTTTGCTTTCTAGCTATGTTGTAGGTATACAAAAACAATTTTTACAGGTGGTTGCGTATTTATTATAAAAAAAAACATTTAAGGTATGGTAGAAGTAGATAAAATAGAGAATATTAAAGGGTTGTTAAATAATAAGCTACCATTAAAAAATGGTACGTTTAGATGTTTATTTTTTTTGAGCAAATTACATCGGCTCATCTCTACATCAAGTAAAAGGTTTCACCCTAAAGTCTTCGTTACCCTAATGCCCAAATTCTGTTCGTGCGACCTTTTTCTTGTAAGCGTTTGTTGATGCTAGTACCAATACTGAGGCCTAAAACGTTATATCCCCTATCGCCTGAGTAATGTTACCCAGACGGGATCTATAGTTTAGCGTGGAATCCCAACCCAGTGTATGCACTAGTCTATCCTTTTTACGCCCCAGAGTTCGCCCATCAGCCCCTACCGGTCTCGATGTTAGCAGTGACAGGTTGCATTCTTTTCTCCAGTGATCTTCCGTGCATACTTTGGTTTATTAAGCGTATGCTCTGGCCGGGGATCGAACTCAACAGGTATTAGCATGTGTGTGTTTTTCGTGTAACCTTGGTTTAACTTCCACTGCTGGAAGATTTCTTTTTTACTATTTTATAAACATATTATATTCCCAAAAGTATATTAGTGCCTTCAACGTGTTTTTGAAAAAAGTTTGCAATAAGAGTCGATAAAATTCCATTTAATTAAGGATTTAGGCTCTAACCGTTTTATAGAACCAGGTGTCCTTTAAAGAATGGTCCTTCTGGTCCTGTGGCAGCCAGCATACTACAATATAGTGTAATAGTATTATAGTAAATGTCTAATCGGCGACCACGAGCTGACTAAGAACCTCGACAGCTTAGAACATCGAAGACAGGTTGGTGATTTGACTCTCTTCTACAGATATTTTCATGGCAAGTGTTCGACAGATATTGCCCGCTCGATTCCACCTAGAGTAATGCATAGCAGAAACACACGACGAACCACTGCCGCCCATCCCTATGTGGTTCAACTTAGTACACCCCGAACATCATTGTTTCAGAACTCTTTCATTTGGAGGACGTCATCTTTGTGGAACGGCCTTTCTGAGACCGTGTTTCCAACCGAATATAACCTCCAACGATTCAAGAAAAACGTGAATCGCTTTCTTCGCACACGCACCGCTCCCAGAGCGCCTTAAAGGATTTTCCTATAGTGCTTGTGCTCGATCATAAAAAAAAAAAAAAAAAAAAAAAAAAAAAAAAAGATAACAAAAGTCGCTGATTGAAGCCCAGACCAGCTGGTAAAACTGTAGGTGATATTGTAACTGCATCTAAAGCCCTGGAATAAAGACAACTAAATTATATAATTAGACATATAAATCAGTTCTCAATTTATTTGCATTAGCTGCATTTGGCATCAAAGGTTAAACAACGCCTATAATAGATGTCGTCAAGAAACGCTTTGTCTTATATTTGCACTATGGGACAAATTCCTAAGTAGTCAAATCAAGTAAATAATCAGTGTAAATATATAATACAGGTAAAACCAATAATTAGATGTCTTATTAATTTATACATATTTAGATAGGTGTAACAATGAAGTAAGTAAATAAATTGACTCTCTCCTTAAAGCGATACCTAAAAAAATAATTACGTTTCGTTCTGTTTCTAAAGCAATAAATATCATACCACAAGGAGATAAAGCAACACAAAGAATAAGAAGTGTAATGCAGAGTCTGGACGGGCTTACAAGAATTCACTTAAACAGAGCAATATAAGGCTATACCGAGCATTCAGGCCAATTTATTGATTATCAAGTTATTATACAAATCAACTGAACTTTTATCTGTTCTAATACTTTTTTCATTAAATATCAAACCATAAGAATAGCGTATCTTCGAGAAAACTTGACAACCTTGTTTTAGACGTATTGGAGATTGTTTGGCTGTCATTGTGGAGTTAATCGTAAATCTAACCAGACCTTCAATCCATAGTTATAAATGCAGCGCCTCGGCAACAGAATATGTCTCGAATTAACTGATGTGATGTCGTGGTGTTGCCGCATATCGTATTTTATTGGAATTTTTAAGGATTCAAGCATTTTTAACACACAATAAAATAGGAGGTTCTCAATTCCAGCCGAAAGTATGTTTTTGATAATAATATTTATTTTTTACAAACGAATGCGAAAATTAACTATAAATAAATATGAGATAAATTAATTCATTAATGAAAAGTGTCTTTCGTAATGGAAAACATTTTTTATTCCAATGTGTTGTGTTAACGTTGAAATTTGTTATTTAGTAAATAAAATAAGTATAGTAGGTATTATTTATGTTATTAAATGTGGTATGTATAACTAAAATAGGTTTTATTTCGTCGAAAAATAGCAAAATACGTAATACACTAAATACAAACAAACTGGATGTTTCTTAAGTAAGAAAGTAGAAACCTACTTATTTTAACCATTTTGAAAAGTAGTAATAATTGCAAATAAAAACCAAGTTATACAAACCACACGCCATTCATATTTTACCCATCATAATATACTGTTGTGAAATAAATTGATTAAGGCGCCGATGCTGAGCGAGTGAGGTCGATGTAGTGGAGCCAATCACGGGCCAGGTGCGATCGACGAGAAGTCGCCGATGCAAGAAAACCGGAACGAGACAAGCCGCAAAAAAGTACAAAATATTTTATATTCTTTCCACATGAATAACGCGATTTTGTAATACTAATAACCTGACAACATAGTAAACGTGAAATTTTCAAAATCCTTTACTTCTCCCTCCATATACGTGTAGCCTAGGTATGTATTGAACAGTGAGAATCGTCATTTAATACTGTTAGAAATAGAAAATATGGCAGTTAATATGTTTAGATGTAATTAACGTTGGAACGTCAAGAGATTGAAAATATTATAGGCTATTAAGCAATTAAAAATAGGGACATTTTTAGGTCTAGACTATACTATAGGTAGGTAAATAAAGGTAAGCTACTTAAATCTAGGATAGGTGTAGGTACTTATGTGAAATCAAGTTTTACGATAAGCTATAAAAATAAATTTAAAAAAACTCATGCAGCAAGTCAAACAGACAGGCGGCAACAATGTTTTGATTTAGCAGTGAAAAGGCTTGTCGTTAGTGGCTGCATTAACACGCTTTATTGTTGGTGAACTCATTGTGCCATCTATGAGTTTAACGTAGCAAACTTAGGAAATCTGCTTATATGGCCTTCTTATAGTTTTATTTGATATTCAATGCTTTTTCTAAAGAGCAATATGAGGCAATTTTCACCTACACTTCTACAAATCGACCAAATTGTGCACAATTTTGTTTAAATCGAGACGTGCAACGTTTTCGACGTTAACTGTACACGTTAAGCAATATTTGCCTCCAGTTTTTGCCTACACTTCTACAAAACGACTTCACTGTGCCCAATTGCCCAGGACGTAATTAAGTTCGTCTACTTCGCAACGTGCGACGTCTTCGACGTTAACTGTGCACATCAAGCAATAATTACCCCGAGGGGATAAATCAACAAGATTAGTGGGATGCAGAGTCTCGACGGGCGTACAAGAAGGCTGCTAACACGCGTTACATATCATAAGACCGTTCTGTACACGACAGCTAAGATGGCTTGGCGGTCAGACGACGGCTGTTGGGAACATTCGCTTTTATTTATCGTGGGTCCTTATTAATTGCGATCCCTTTGAGAATCGGCCACTTACCGCATCATTACTATAGATTGACGGGTGATTGTTAAGTTTTACTAATTATTTAAAGTGACCGAATGCATAAATAGTTACAAATATTTAGATTTATGTATAATAATGTAACACCTTGAAACTGTGTTACTGTAATTTTTTTCTGTAAATTCTAAATAATTGATTTTAATTATTGATCTCAAGTTATTCTACTCTTAGTTTTTTTTTTCCAAAATTAAAACTAGTTTAACACACTTTGTGGGAACTCACTTTTTATATTGATTTTTATACAGGGTTAGTTTGTAACTTGGAAAAAATTCAGTAAATCCAGTACAATTTTTTTTTGAAAAAATGCTGGGACGGGTATTAATTTTATGACTGTTAGAAGGTTGGAGACAATGATGTTTCTTGAATGATGAAAGAGTTTTGGACTTCCATTGTCTTTATTTGTTTTAAAACACAACGTTTCAACTGGTAAGTATCTCCAGTCGTCTTCAGGTGAATACTAAATAAGTAAAGTAACTACACGACTATTTATACTAGCTAGGTGCACTGAAGCAGAACTGAGGTGGGTGCAGTCATGCGTTCAGTTGGCACGTGATCTTATCCTATGATTACATCTATCTACCAAAGGTTCCAGATATTTCTTATGTCTAATGATGGTTTACTAAAGCAGCCTGGGTTCTGGCAGCTTCCTTGAACTTTCTTTTCCTCCAGTGTGGTTCCTTATATAGGATTTCAGCTTCTGACCACATGATATGGTGACCATGTTTCCAGGCATGGTCAGATGTACCTGACTTTTCGGTCTCTCCTTTTTACGTATTGTTTTTGTGTTCTTTAATCCTTGTTTCTAGTGGTTTTAATGTCTCACCTATAGAAGATTGGCCGCATTCGCAGGGGATCTGGTAGACGCAGTTTTTCCTATCTTTTTGACTTGTAGGCTTTGTCTTCGTCAGGTGGCTTCTTAGGGTGTCCCTCGAGTTGAATACGGTGTTGATGTTATATCGTTGTCCTAGTCTTATTTTCTCAGATACTCCTTTGACATACGGAATATTGCGTGTTTGTTGCGCCTCTCTGTCTGCTTCTTGCGCGTTGGGTCGATTCTTACGATTTTCCAACATTGCGTCAACTAATCTTGTGGGGTAGCCATTTTTGTTGAGGTCGGTCTTGATGTGGTGAGTTTCTTTTTTAAGTGCTTCTTTCGAGTTAATTTTATCTTGCGGCCTTTTATATAAAAAAAATATTGATACAGTTTGTCCTAAATTGAAGGTATGACGATATAAATAATTTTTTTAATTGGCAACACTAGTTTTTATTGACTATTTTTAAAGTGCATACCTATTAAATTACATATAAGTACTAAATTTTAAATTTTTATTCCTTTTGAAATGTTGAGGAACTGAAAGTACGAATAAGACATAAGTAGTATAGGTTTATTTTTTATATTTGAATTAAATTAATTTTTGTTTGTTTAATAACTTATCCCAAGTAGCATTTTTAGACACATTACGGTAAATGTATCTAAACTATTGTTTCTGTTTCCGACACAAATTGGAAATTGTTGGCAACATGTATGGAAATATTTTCGAAACGTATACATTTTAAATGGCGCATTAGCACGTGTTTCCAAGTGGTTGGTACGGGCTGTGACTTTCGCTGTTTCGACGCAAAATCGAAACATTTATCGAAAATGTTTCGAAAATTTTTCAGAAATGTTTGGAACATGTTTCCATAAATGTGTCGAGTGAGAGTTCATTTTACAAAGAGGGCGCTGAGTGTTGGAATTGTAAATTGTCAAAATGGAAACATTATTGAAACAAATAATTAGACTTATAATATCTATCTCTCTGCAGGTTGTAAAATAAAAGATAGTAAACAATATGATAACAGCATAATTTCGCCATAATGAATTTGTCACCAGAGTATTTTCTATAAGTGATACATTTTTTTCGTATGGTTTATTGCAGAGGAGATCCAAAAATCGTTGACGAAATAAATTTTATCGTGCAATTTAGTAATTTAGCTTTATATTCTTAAGACGCTCCCGGTATATTGACATTTACACACAAAATAAATACTTTGTCAAAAAATAAAATCTTAAATATTTTTAAAATTTTACTTAATTCTTCTTTCAATTGATTAAGCTAGCAAAATGGAACTAATGTAACCACTTTTTTACATTTCAAATGACGCAGGAAGTTAATTAAAGTCCATTTTAATAATATAAAAATGAATTTGTCAAAATGGCCGCCAGAAAGCGAGAATTATTCTGGTCTAAAATGGAGTCGACACACAATTTCTATTATTTGGTTTCTATAATGTTTCGATAATCATGTAGCTATAATTCATAGAAAATGTGACATATAACCTACAAAATTGGTTTGTACTTTGTTGAACGTTTAATAAAACTTACTTATAACTTATTCCTAAGTAATAATCTAAAACATGTACTCAATTGTCGAGACAAAGGAAAAAAGTAGGTTGGTCCTAACGGCTGTGCCGACCAGCTGGATAGTCGGAGACCACCTACTTTGGCCCGATCAAGCCAAGAAACCCGAGCTCGACGAGCTCTTAAAAAACCCATTTTCTGTCCCTAGTGCCTTGTAAAACCTCGAAGAATGTTTAAACTGTTGTTTTCTTCCCATATTAACAAAACAAAAATGTACAATTTATAGGTTATAATCGTTATAATCAAGGTTATAATAATTGTCCGGGTGCGGTAGTGTAAAGGTTTCTGGCAGTTTCGAAAATTATTTTCTGCGCAAGTTTCGTAATTAAATGGATATCACTGTTTGGTAAATATTTCAAAGCAGAAGAATACCCATTTGTTTTGAATCACTTAATTCGAAAATGTGTCGCTACGATTTGGGAGCACATGTGTCTAAACACAATTTCATAATATTATATAAAAATGTTTCGAAAAATTTTCTTTTGTGCGTTTCCTAAATGTATCGACACTGTAGTTTGGAAAGTATTTCGAAACTAACAGTTCTTAATCGTTTCTAGTAACTAAATTCGAAAATGTGTCGCAAAAGTTTCGAAACACATGTTTCTCCACACAATCTAAATAATTTTAATCGAAAATGTTTCGAAACGTTTCTCAGCAAAGAATTTGTGTCCAATTTGTGTCTATAATTGCTACTTGGGATAAAGGACAAGGAATACAAATTTGAAGTTTGGTACTTATACTGGTTGAGATTTTTAAAGTGTTATAAGGCGATATCTCAAAAATGGTTTAAAATATTTTTTTCAAATTTTAATGAGAGAAAGGGGAGATGGGGGGGACATATTTAAACGTATTTTTGACATCTACCCCCTTTCCCCATTTTGAAGGGTGGGGTGTAACTTTAGAATTTTAAATGAGATAATGTATTTTTTTTGGTAAATACAAATCAACGTTAAAACTACATACGTTTACAAAAAATGTTTTGACTCGCTCCCCTGGTTACAAAATTATGATTTATTTAAAATAAATTATTTAATAAATTTTGAAAAAAAAAATACCAATAAATCAAGTTCACTTATTTTAAAATTATTACTCGTTTTCATGGGAATAAAACCACAAGTTCGAAAGCGAACTAAAACGAATGAAAATAAGACAGTTGAAGTTTTAGGAATTGTAGCTATTGACCCGCATGTAGGTTCCAGGCGGCTTGCTAGAAATGCTGGAATAAGTCAGTTATGACCATATTGCACTTAAATTTCATCCATACCACATACACTTTACCAAGAGCTATATGAGTAAGACTTTGAAAATCGAGTTATATTTTGCAATTGGGTTACAAGACAAATGCAAGGAAATAACAGGTTTCTTAAGAATATTGTTTTTTCTGACGAAGCTACTTTCCATAATTGTGACCAGCTAGGATGTTAAGTTAACCCTTGTCAGTAGAAATAATTTTTTGTTGTTGTTTGTTATTTTAAAGGTAAATAGACTTAATATGCACTATTAGGTGTCGGAAAATCCCCACTGGATGAGAACTCTGCCAAATCAACAGTCTTGGGCAATTAATGTAAGGTGTGGTATATTCGGGGACTTAAATGGAAAAATCTATACAAATATTTTTAGGACCCAATTACCCCCATAATTAAACCAAAACATAACTCCTGACACTGGTTTCAACAGGACGAAGCTCCAACGCATTATGCGATACAGGCCCGTAATGAGTTAAACGAATTATTTGAAAACAGGTGGATTGGTTCTTTAAATTGGTTTGCTACGTCCCCGGATTTGACCCCCCTTGACTTTTTCTTTTGGGGTTTTACAAAAGACAAAGTAATGACGGCTACACCTACAACTTTTAGATGATATGAAAGACCGTATCCACGTTGCATGCTTATAAGTGAGGACTTAAATGTTACAACGGGTACGATATTCATTCAGAAAAAGAATAACAAAGTGTTTGGAAATTGAAGGGAGATATTTCGAACATCTTCTGAAGCATGATAGACGATAAATAAGTTGAAATTGAACAGTAAAGTATTTTTTGTATTTTATAACCTAATAAATCATAATTTCGTAACCAGGAGAGCAAATCAAAACATTTTTTGTATACGTACGTAGTATTTTACGTAGATTCGTATTTACCAAAAAAAGTACATTATTTCGTTTAAAATTCCAATGTTACCCCCCACCTCTCAAAATGGGAAAAGGGGGTAGACGTCAAAAATATGATTAAATATGTTCCCCTATCACCCGATTCCCTAAACGTTCAAGAAAATAATTTAAACCGTTAAACCGTTAAACTTAAAATTAATAATTCCTACCAAATTTTTAGGTTAAAAAATAAACATCGAAAGTTTGAAACCATCTAGCTAGATCATTCGGTAAATATCAGCGCATCTGAATCCTCCGTGGTTACATGATTTAAAAATATGCTTGCTCTGGTCTCATCTGCAAGGTTAAAAACGAACTTGACAAGTATGTCAATAGGTTAAATTCAAAACTCTACTACATTCCTATAATGAAACGTATAATGCATGAAGTACCGTGCGAGCAAAAATTATTTGCATCAAGGAGGGCCTTGCATCTAAGGACGTAATGCTTAGCCGTAGAGCTAAATACCTGTTGGGTGTCAGTAACTACCTAAATTAACAATCAATCAGTTATTCCGTCATCTTTGACAGTCGTTCTTCGCTAATTTTTCCAATTTCTTGAACAATTCACACAATGGGCTTTGCGGAACAGCATAAAACATTCATAATTGAAGCGTATTTTCGAAACGGGGTTAGAGTAAATGGTGAGTGGCAATACAATCCGGGCTTGTGCATGGACGATTTTCACGAACATTTTCCTAACGTTGCTTTTATTGCTGGGGATTGTTATCATTGCCTGAAAAGAACCGTGGCTGTGTTCAGGGAAACAGGTTCTATACAACACATTCATCGCTAATTTTTCCAATTTCTCTCTCAAAAAGGAGCAGGAAGACCATCTGTAAGAACAGAAGAACTTGTTGTAAACGTTCGTGAAATAATGCAAAATATGCCAACAAATTGTATAAGACGCCTGTCCCAAGAAGTAAGAAGATCTTATGGAACATTTAGGACTATTCTTAAAAAGCAGCTAAATTTAGTTCCCTATAAAGTGCAAGTATTCCAAGAAATACAAGCCGCAGATTTTGAAAGACGCAGGAATTACTCTCAATGATTGACCCAAAATGTGAATGTGAATGTTGAAAAGAAATGATTTATTAGACCTGACATTTTTTTCGGATAAAGCCTGGTTCCACCTCTCCGGTTATGTGAATTCTCCGAATACACGCATGTGGAGTCCACATTGCACCCTCAAAAAATTGGTGTCTGGTTAGCTGTTTCCCAAAGAAGAATTTTGGTCTTATTTTTTCCATAACACAGTTACAGCACAGCGGTATAGAGACAATATTTTGAATCCATTTGTAGAGCAATTACTTGATGACGAACTACGTTTTTGGATATTTTCAACAGGACGGTGCAACCGCCCATCGCCGAAACTATTAACTACTTACGCAATTTTTTCGATGACAGATTGATCAGTTTTCGATCAGACATTGAATTTCCACCTAGATCACCTTGTTTAACGGTTATGGATTACTTCGTTTTTCTCATTTAAAGAACACTATTTTTAAAACACCAGTTGCAAATTTAGAACAATTACAAGAAATGATTATCCAAGAATGCGGTAACATTTCTCCAGAGATGCTGGTCAACACTTTCGAAAATATGAAGAGACGTGTGAATTTATGCTTGGAGCATGGCGGTGGCAAATTTCAGCAATTTATGTAATTATTTTTCTATTCCTTTCTGTATCTTACTTTGTTAATTTTGTAAACAACTAAAATAAATTTGTATTTGTCTACTTATTTTATTACTCATTAGTTTGGCATATCATGCCATAGTATGAATTTGACAAAATTTTAACCTAGATTTGGTTAGATATATGGTCCTCATATCATTGTGATCTAAGCTAAACCGACGTTTTTTAATCCAAGCCCTCTTTGATGCAAATCATTTTTGCTCGCACGGTAGATTCCATGCACATTCGCTGTAAAAAAGTGCGGCTGGAGAAGCATTTTTAATAATTTTATGGCAAAATATCTTCCGCATTCTGGAGTGACGGATTAAGGCACCGGCCGCTTATTAAAAAGTCTGTGTTCTAATATTTAATAGGGTTCAAGATGCCCTTTTAGAATGTTTACGACTTACTCCACACTTTTATAGCCTGGACATATTAATTTTTAAACAGGAAAGTTCTCCGAAATGCTATTAAAATTTTAAACAGGGTATTTTTATTTACATTTTTTAGTACTTCCTTAAAAGAAAATATTTTACCCTATATTCACTAAGGAGATTTAAATTTTGATTGAAAATTTGTCGATGCAGTTATAATAATATTATGTCATAGCTTTTAAACAATGATAATTTACTAACCAGGAAATTTTTACTGTGGCATAAATAACATTGGCAGAACGAATTATTTCAGAATCAAAGTAGCCCGGTTCACTTAATTCTTGATTTTGATTAAAATCAAAAATGGAGATAACGTTCCAAGTAGCATATTTGGTTTAACTTTAATGTGTATTGCCAAAATTGTTTTCAAATGCGTGATCAAGGAGCCCCCCCCCCCCCCCCCCCGTAATAATTCTGGAAAATTAGAAAAATTTAGCCCAATGCAAAATAGTAATTTACTATATATAAAATCTTTTCTGGAAAAGTGACATTAGAGACCGGAAAAATCTTTTCCGGACTCTAATGTCACTTTTCCGGTCTCTAATGTCACTGTCGCCCTGTTTTTTTGTTTTTCCAATCGCTCTTTGATAATACAAGATACCTTGATTTCGTTATTATGACAACAACATTTCGATGTATTGTCGAGTGACAGTTCGTTGAGTTTAAATTTTGTTCTTTATGTCAAACTTGTTTCGCGTAGATTATAAAATATATCGAAGTGTCGGTCTTAAAAAAAAATATTGTACGTCACGCAACCGAAAATTAGTGTTTTCCAGGTCTCTCCAAGCTTCCAGGACTCGCCTGTGGCTCGCCCTG
Source organism: Polydrusus pterygomalis (assembly GCA_963969555.1). NCBI lineage: Eukaryota > Metazoa > Arthropoda > Insecta > Coleoptera > Curculionidae > Polydrusus > Polydrusus pterygomalis. The sequence goes on from OZ018375.1 coordinate 74,388,739, forward strand.
GAAATGCTTGTCTCGGCCTAAAAAACACTACTTTCCGGTCTTGTAACGTAAATTACTATTCCGGTCTCTAATGTCGCTTTTCCGGTCTTGCGATCGGAAAAACGTTATTTTCTAGACGAAAAATTGTCTCGAAAGTGTAAATTTTCTGGTCGGTTTTAAAAAAAATATATTTCGAAAAATACTGATTTTCGAAAGTGTCACAGTTTTTTGCGAGACGTAATAAATATTAATTTACGTTACAAGACCGGAAAGTAGCGTTTTTCATGTCGAGACAAGCTGGAAGCTTGGAGAGACCTGGAAAACACTAATTTTCGGTTGCGTGACGTACAATATTTTTTTTAAGACCGACACTTCGATATATTTTATAATCTACGCGAAACAAGTTTGACATAAAGAACAAAATTAAAAATCAACGAACTGTCACTCGAAATACATCGAAATGTTGTTGTCATAATAACGAAATCAAGGTCTCTTGTATTATCAAAGAGCAATTGGAAAAACAAAAAACAGGGTGACAGTGACATTAGAGACCGGAAAAGTGACATTAGAATCCGGAAAAGATTTTTCCGGTCTCTAATGTTACTTTTCCGGTCTTGCGATCGGAAAAACGTTATTTTCTAGACGAAAAATTGTCCAGAAAGTGTAAATTTTCTGGTCGGTTTTAAAAAAATTCTATTTCGTCCTGCCCATTAAATTTTCCCCAGATTTTCCTTTTTCATTCCCTCTTATTTAAAATTTACCAGAGAAATGTATTCTAAATGCAGGGATTTTACGGAGCTATACTTCTTCCTGGATACGCTGCGTATGAAAAAGCGAAGGATTTGGAAAATCTTTCTTTATATTTTGATGATCGAGTATCACTTTCGCAGTAAAGACTGAGTACAAGTTGTGGTGTAAACGAGTTGCATTGCTGGGAAAAGACATCAGGGTTCTGGAGTTGTTGGAAACATTTCAATGTGCCTATTTCCCAACTGTTGAACATCTTATAATTCTTGCTACGTTGCCAGTTACGCCTGCAAGCATTACTCACTATTAAGGAAAAAATAGGTGGAAAAGAAGTTTCCAAAATATTTGAAAGTTACACCCGAAGTGGTCAATAAATAACATGTACCATCGGGTTAAATAAAAACTGTGACATTATTTTTTTAATTTCAACTCATAGTCTATAAGAATTCAACTTTGTCATTCTAGCAGATTGTCAAAAAATGTCTATAAAAATGCCAATTACACTACACATGACATCGTATAATGAAGAATAAAATGCAGTGATATCCACAAGATTGTGCCATGGAATCGCAATTAGAATAACAACAAAAGAAAGAAATGTTGACAAGTAGTTCAAAATTACATAGATGAAAGTCACATATAAATGTTTTGCTGTGGCCCTCAAAGAGCCTAGACTTAATCCCAATTGAAAATGTTTTGTGTGAAATGACAAAATGACAAAACCAATTTGGACAACGTAATCAGGATGAGCTCAAACAAAAAACAGTAGTAAGTTGAAAAGAAATGACTGAAACATATACCAAAATTTAGTTCTCAAGCATTCTCAGCATCCCGAGACGATTACAAAGTGTAACTGATAAGAATTAACCAAAAATGTATATCCCACAATCTAATTTTTTGTGCCTAAATAAGGCACAAAACTATTTTAAAAACAGATTTATGTTAAATATTTGACTACAGATAAAGTTCATAAGTGTTTTATGATTTAAGAATCAAGACCCATTATGTCAGTACAAAAGTTTAACCTTAAAATATACCAGGCGATTTAGGTTTATTATCTTATTAGTTTCCATTAAACGCAATGATACCTACACTGAGGAAAATGATCAAATACAACAGGTACAGTTTACATACCTAGTTTATATTGATAAGTTATTTTTTATTAACCCATATTAAATAAATTGCCAGTGTATCAAACCCGTTTTAGTGCTATATCAATTCCAGATTTGCTAGAACAGTGTTTTTATTGGTAGTAATCAATTCCATTAGTAGCACAATCTTATTGAATAATGAACTACTCTTAATACGGCAATTTTGTTAAGAAATAAATTATATATTCTCAATGCGACGCCTTTTGTTCCCAGTAAATCGCTTTCCCTATAATTATGAAAGTAGGACAGCCTCCCCAAAAACGAATTGTATCAGTTAGAACCTATAATCCACCCAGACGTTGGTGGGGGTTTGTAGCGATCGGCAATCGCCGCGCGCCGTAGTTTTAGTTTTAACGTATTTGTTGCGCAGGTCACATCGTTGTTCGGAGTCTTCTAGGTGTCCTGTCTGAATTTGAATTCTATTGATCGTACCAATACCTGTTTCCTTAATTTATTTTTACTTTGTATATCTCGTAGGCTGATAGTGAAATCCGTCATTTCATGAAAAGCCTAGTCATATCATGCTGCACGCTTAAAGGTATATTTGCAACTGGTTTGTTCGTTGTTCCCCAGAGCATTTTTTTCCATTTTTTCAACTAATATTATTTTATAAAACTAAAATTTAAATTAAATTTAAAAAAAATTGAAAAAAATGATCTGGGGAACAACGAACAAACCAGTTGCAATATACCTTTTAGCCACGCTTCATGATATGACTAGGCGTTTCATGAAATGACGGATTTCACTATCAGCCTACGACATATATAAGTTTTTTAAAACTTTGCATGTCAGATAAAGCAATAGAAGCAACCCATCATTAGTATTGTACTTTATAATCTATGGACGAATTTTACCATCTCAGTAAACCATATTCCGTAAAATGGGGTCAATAGCAACACTTTTAAGCATTAATGTATCTATACCGCAATTAGTATTATGCGTAAAATAAATATTTAATATGCCAATAATAGATCTCGGTGTCCCCTATAAGGATTCCTATATGTATTGTCTTTTCTTTAAAAATAACTATATGGTGTGTTGCGATTCACCTTACAACCGGTGTAAATAACAACACCCGTTTAATTTCACATCAGATGGCTTTCACATTGTCTACGAGGTGAAAAGCAACACATTTTATGATTTTAAAAAACGTTTTAGGCTACAAATTAACTGTGGCTCTAACCGTTTTCGAGAAAAAAATCGCAAATATGAAAATGTCGAAACTGACGACAACGACGACAACATACATACATATTTTAAATGTATCAGCTTATATAGACGAAAATTTTCAAGAGGCGATCAGGGGTCGAAATTGGACATGTGCAGGATGTATAACATAAAGAATTTCTGCGATATGTTAACTAACAGCTCGCCACCTGTCGCGTTTCCACGTGTTGCGATTCACCCCACTTTTTACTAATTTCTGACCAAACATATTTAAAAATTCATAGAATCGTTACGTTTAAGTTGCGATGTTGCCAAATGTATAAATTATTAGTAGGATGGTACTAAGGGTTATCGAGCTTTACCTTAAATATAAATGTTAAGTAGGTTTATCAGATAAAGTTTTTTCAGGAACAAAATCCTAATTAAAAATATCCCTTTTAAATATTATAACCTCAAAGCCTTTTTTTCTCAGAAATTTCGTTTTTGTCCTTTACGTATTAGGAAAAGGTCCCAGAAACTTACTAAAAAAGTTTTAAGTTTCTGAAAAGTAAACAGATTCGTGAAAAAAATAAAACATTCTTTTCCTGAAAATCGTTGCGATTGGTACAGCAGTTGCGATTCAACCCATTCTACGGTTCCATAATAGATAATCATAATAATATGCAATATTAAACGACAGGAACACTATTACACTAAAAGCTATTTAAATTTTTGAGAACTACAGTACTGACTTTTAGTGGCAAGTATATGCTTTATTAACCATAGCAAGCAAATATTAATATGATTAATGTGAAGTTTTATTACAACTGCCAGTCGGAACTAATACAGTATATAAAACCAGATTACACCCCCAATAAAACTTGATAATTACTGTGAGTGTTCAGAGCAATAACGGCTACAAACCATTCTATGGTAGCAATAACTCCTATTTTCTATTGGCTAAATTACCGTGATATTATCACTACACAACGGTCTAGCAATTTTCGTTGGCTGACAGTAGCTAATCGCGTTGCTATCACATATAGTATAAAACAGTTGTATAAAGAATATGTGAAATCTTATAAGGAATCAAAGGTTTTTTTCTCAGTGTACCTATATAGTTAAGTTAAAAATAAATATTTTTTAAAAACACTTTACGCCATTGTTTTTATTACAGCTGTCAAGCCAGGGAGATTTCCACTTATTAACGATATAGATGGGTATGGTGATTTCCGAAAAAATTAGCTTCTTGTTATAGCAACATGTCCAAATGCAAGGGTCTGAAAATGACAAAATTATCAAAATATCTAATTATACTTTGCATTGCAAGTAATTTTTTTTCTCTCGTATCATAACTCAATGGGTCCGCCATATAGCAGTCAGCCTTTAGGTAAATATTAGGAATTTCAGCAGACGTTCTTAAACCGTGTGAATTTAACTATACTATATTTTATAACACCAGTCTTCCAAATATCCAAAAGAAACTAAACAAAAATTTATCTAAAAGGTCGTATCCCAGCCGACAGCAAGAAAATTTAAATAAATAACGATTACGTTCGTTTCGTGTAAACAGGAAAATCCGATTTTTTCTGTTTTGTTATTCTTAATTTTCTTTTCAAACATTCGTTACGTTTTGTACCGCAGTGCCAGGATTTCCTTAATATAGAAGCGAAACGGTAAAATTTATAGCTTATGCTTTCCGTTATTTATGAAGCAATTCTGAAAAAGTTAAGTGAAATATCTGATTCTACTGTGTTGATATAGGCAATCATTGTTACACGTCTTTAGTATTTTTATGTCCCAACTTTCTGTTTTTATTATTAATGGCATCCAGCATCGTATTTCGAAATTTAAATAATACGCATCATATTATAATATTACCAGCATATTATCCACACTGAGAAAAAAACCTTCTATTTCCTATAAGAATTCACATACTCTTTATACAACTGTTTAATACTATATGTGACAGCAACGCGCTTTCTTAAACGAAAATTGCTAGACCGTTGTGTAGTGATAATATCACGGTAATTTACCCAATAGGAATTAGGAGTTAATGCTGCCATAGAAATGTTTATAGCTAATATTGCTGTGAATACTCACAGTGATTATTAAGTTCTATTGGGGGTGTAATCTAGTTTTATAATACTGTATTAGTTCCGACTGGCAGTTGTAATGAACCTTTACATTAATCATAATAATATTTGCTTGCTATGGTCAATAAAGCATATACTTACCATTAAAAATCAGTATTGTAGTTCTAAAAATTTTTCATAGCTTCTAGTGTGATATTGTTTTTGTCGTTTAACATTGCATAATATCTATCTATTATTAGTGTCCGACCGAAACAAGATTTTCAGTTTCGGCCGAAACCGAAACCGAATCCGAAACTTATTTATACATGTTAAAATTTTTAGTGTATACTGAAATTTAATTTATTTTATATAGGACGAGATCGATCTTGAGAACGGATTAAACTCTTCCCACTAAAAAAAAAGGTCGACAGAGAAAAAAATCTATTTATATTATAGACAACACTGCCTACGAACCCACCCAAAGTTAGCCGGACCGTGCGCGACAATTCACGAACACTGAGTTTCGGCATGGCCGAAACTAGATTTTTGGCCAAACCTAGCCGAAACCGAACCTTCGGTCGGTCTCTATCTATTCTACAACATGGTTTACTAAGATGTTAAAATTCATCCATATATTTTAAAGTTCAATAATGATGGGTTGTGTGAATAAGAATCTTGTATTGCTTGATCTGACAGGCAGTTTAAAAAAACTTAAATTCAAAGTAAGAATAAATTAATTGAAACAGGTATTGGTACAATCAATAAAATTCAAATTCAGACAGGACAGCTAGAAGACTCCGAAAAACGATGTGATCTACGTAACAAATACGTTAAAACTAACCCCCAATAACGTCTTGTAGATTATGGGTCATCTTATTTTTTTTCTGGTAAAAAAATAATTGGTGTTGAATTTTATGTTTAATTTACTTATAAAAAAATATACAACAAAGGAGAGTTTGTACAGGTTTTTACAAGGTTTTACAAGTGTGTACATATATGTATAAACTTGTACAAACGTGTGTAAAAACTTGTAGAAACGTGTATAAACTTGTACAGACTTTTACAAACTTGTACACGCTTGTTCAAACTTGTACAAACTTATACACACTTCTACTTGTACAGACTTTTTTAAACTTGTATGAATTCGTATAAACTTGTAAAATCTTCTAAAGTGCGTACAAACTTGTCTAAGCTTCTACTAAAATTATTTGAAAGTTAAAAGAGCTACTTTAATTGTAAGTAAATTTAGGTTGGCAAATGTTCCGGTCATACTTAATTATTGGTAAATTCCTTTGTGTTATGCAACATAGGTGTCTGTAAAATTTCAGCTTCAGCTTTAGCGTTTTTGAGATTTCCTATTTTAATAATGATATTTATTATATTGGGGGCAGCACCCCTCAAGGGGAGAAAGGGGCACCGTCAATGTATGTATGCCCTTTGTGGTAAATGGCGGTAAAATTTTAGTCTCTCTCCCTTGATTGTAACCGTGGAAGATTCCAAAAAATAAAAATAATTTTTTTTAATGTTTTAATATATTTTTAGACTTGAAAACTTTTATAAAAGGTAAGAAAAATGTATGTATTCAAGATTGCATTAATAAAATTTTAATAATAGACTTATAAACGTGTTTAATATCATCAACCAATAAAGTCGTATAAACATAATTATAACCTTGAATAATATGAAACTAAATCCAAAATCGTTTTAAAATAGCTTTATGCGGCAGTTCTCACCAAAATTATAAAAGTAAATTTCCAAATACCAGACAGGGTGATGGAGCTTGTATTTTATAATCCAATTGTATTTTGCTGCATTCCGTTTAAAACAGCAAAGGGCACTAATGATGATGTTAAAGTGATTGCAGTTTTATTGACGTTTAAATAAAACTGATGCTAAAACTGAATCGATTTAAAAGTCTTTGTTTTCAAATCCCTTCTGAAAACAATCTGTTAATATTATATAACTAGCAATAAACTTTTAAACTATATTAGGTAATTACGTAAACATCTAATTGGTCTGGACGAAATGGCACTTGGGAAATTTATTGCCAAAAGTTTTATAAGACCGTAACAAAGTATACGGGTGCAGTTTAAACCATTCAAAGGCAAACAATAATTTTCGTCAAATTTTTTATTTATAATGTTACATTTTCGGACTCAACTAACAGGCCTACGGGTACATGTTTTTTAGATTTATCTGTTATTTAGGTAAGTACTAACATAATTATTCATACCGTTTTGTCAACTAAAAATTATTTTATTTTTTAACGCTTTTTTCCTTATTCTTGTGAGGAGGAGCGTTATCTAGCATCAGCATGATGATGAATTTGTCTCCTATAAATGGTGTAAATGGAATGACGTGTGGTGCTAAAATATCCCTTATAAAACTTTTTGCAATAAATTTCCCAAGTGCCATTCTGTCCTTAGACCAAATAGATATTTACGTAATTAACTAATATAGTTCAAAAGTTTATTTCTAGTTTATATTAACAGATTAACCGTCATGGTTCCTCTATTAACCATTACTAACTTAGTTCGAGCTTGTGCGATATATGTATGCTCCGACAACCAAGCTGCCTTAAAAGCCATTTGTAAAGTTACAACCAACCTCGTCAGCGAATGCGTCGATGCCTTGGAGAGAGACTCTTGAGGAGGAAAGAGGTAAACTTGGTTTGGGTCCCGGACACACAAGGGGTTCAAAGCAACGAGACGGCGGATGATCTTGCCAGACGTGGAGCTGAGACCCCATTTCTAGGACCAGAGCCGGCTATAGGAATTACTAAAAAGCAGGTAGAGTCTGCACTAAACAAGTGTGCTGAACGACGCTCTAGGAGCAATGGCGGACGTTTCAAGGGTGCAGACAAGCTAAGAACTTTATAGCTTGGCCGAGCAAGGCTAAGATAGAATGTATTTTAAACAGAAGACGATGTGTCCTAAATCCCTTCATTGGGATGCTGACAGGCACTGCAAGCTGAGGAAGCACCTAACACTGATTGGTGTCGAAGAGGACCCAATCTGTGCCGGATGTCTGGAGAAGGAAGAGACCCCGCTGCATTTTTTGGGCACCTGTAAGGCCCTGAGAAGACTCAGGCATCAGGTGCTGGGATCGGCGGCTCTCCAAAAGAAAGAAATCAAGGCCTTGGCCAGGAGCGACATACTCAACTTCATAAAGAGATTGGAACGCTTTGGCGGGGGCCAAGGTGGTTAAAGTAACGGGGGGAAGACTTTGGGGTAGGCAAAAAGGATCGCTGTTAGTCTACTTGCCAGGTTTCGTAACCTTCTCTCAATTACTACTACTAGTTCGAGCTTCCATATTTATACCACCCCACGCCATTACAAAACCGCCACCAACACTTTGCATTGTAGAGAAGTGGTTTTGTAAAAAGCGCTCACTATGATATGTTCCTTGACGACCATGTGGAAATCTTGATTCGCCAGAAAATCAAATGTTACTTCATTCCTCGAAGGCCCAATTTTAATGTTCTCGCGCATATCGGGCAGGTCGTGTCGTATGATTTCTAGTTAATTCGTGACTAGTTCCGGGGCGTTTAGAACTTAAATTTACCTTTTTTAATAGTCTCCGAACAGTAATATCATTTACGTATCTCCACTAAATGATTTCATTCCATCACACCACATGTCTACCAGGGGCGAAATTTCCCAAAACATCAAAACACGTACTTGCTTATTTTAACAGAGCATAGTACCAATATTTAAGCAATATAGTTTAAAATTGGTTATATTATCTCCTCAAAATAGACTACACCCCTATTTTTAAACCCCTAGGTGGATTTTGAAGAAATGACGAAACACGTGTATTATTATTTTATTAAAGGAACTTACCAATACCAATTTTTAAACCTCCACCGGTTCTCATAAAAAATTTCAACCCCCGTTTTAACCCCCTTAGGGGTTGATTTTCGAAAAATAACTTCTTAGTGGATGCCTATGTTATAAGGAGAAGAAATCCTCAAAAATTCATGATTCTAGGATTAGGGGTTTAGGCTGTGCGTGGTTGATGAATCCAGTTCAAATTTAAATTCTGCGCGCCACGTGACGTCGTGCGCCAGGTAGACGAAATTGTGACCATCTATATAGCGTATCTTGTTTTCATTGTATCATGACTTATGTTATGAAGGCATACCATCTTATGTTACAATCAAAATTAAAATTTTTCGATTAAATATTATATTATTTTCTTGAAAAATTCGTATTTCTTGAACCGAGAAAGATATCTAGGCATATAAATAAGTAAATTGTTAAGAATAGATTAAACTTTGCAAAAAAGTTTCTTTATTAGAGTTTTACAATTGCAAAATTACTCTACAGGGGCAAACCTAAGGGAAACAACATTAATTTTTTTTCTGTATATATTTCAATAAGTATAATGTTTAAAGTAAATTAAAACTTAAAACTATAACACTTATCAATAATTTAAAAAAAATTGATTAAATCATTTAAATCGTACAACGGAAAAAAAATTATCATACATAAAATTGAACAAAATTTTAGATGAATCGAATTTAATGTCGGTGAGTGTATATCGGCTGACTATACATTTTTTAAGTGATCAGTGCATTTTGGTTATGATAATAGGCAACTTCAAGTAATTGTATTGTTAAATATGCACAATTCTGCATTATATTATATGAGAAAGTTCAGTTTCTACCTAATTTCTAATTCCGTCGGTAATGTTTTGCTATAGTCTATCGTCTATCGGATTAATGATATCCTATATTTAAGTCTATTTTGAGCACAATTTTGAAACTAAACTAAAACCGCCGTAAGCTTTCAATCAGCTTTGATCAAATGACACCCTTAATTCAATTGTTTCAGCACCGCCGTTAGTGCACTTTGCTGTTTAAATTAAATCCATCGGGTAAAATCCTATTTTAAATACGCCCTTTGTCGATTCGTTTTATATTTTGTTGCTATTTACTCTACCATAAAGATTGGTTTAACGTATTTACATATTATTGTCATAACTTTAGGGAACTGATGATATTTTGTGCTTACTATTTTATATAGTCGTATGATAAAACCCAGCGTTTCGACATTAAAAACCTCAGATGACATTAACAGGTGATACTAATTCCATCAAAAAGTTCCAAATTTTGTGGGTAAAGTAAAATTTTTCTAAGAACACGCCGCATCCTGGTTAAGTCGCATGCCATTTATGGCACCCTATTAAAGTCTGTAATATTTCACGTTAAGATATGGGCAACAGAGAGGTCTAGCACCAAGTAAGTAGGCAAGTGCAACCCTTTTTGCCAACCCCATTACATCTGGGTAATGTCAGCCAGACAGGACCTATAGTTTTACGTGGGTTCCGAACACACAATTTACCGGCAGATGTTATTCTCGGCACAGGTTTTACAGTCTTGTTGTAATACCTCTTGTCTACCATAGACCTCGACTGGGGCAGCCTAATACGTCCCCGTGGTCGACTTGGAGGATATTTCCGCAGAGCCCGTCAATCCATCGGTATCAGTATCAGAAGTGTCACTCCACGGGACACCGTCCGAATTAACGAATCTTCTAGTTCAGGGCGTCCCTTAATGCATTGGGATCGGTACCAGACATCATGTTCATGGACCCTTGTCCGCACTGAATTGTTCACTTGGTTCACACTTCTCACAACATATCGAAGGAACTCCCATATTATATCGGCGAAGCTCGAGGGCCCCACAGCTGCATCGTATCGAGATTGTCTTGTTAATGTACCTGTGGTACAACAACCAGACCGTTTTGATCCTAGCTGTAGAGTTGGTACCCTAGAATATTGCAATTCCTGTTGTAATGCAGATTGTTGACCGGAAACCTTGACGAAACAAATGGGCTTGGGCTATTGGCGCTTGATAAAAGATGGTTGCTGTACAATTATATATGTATTAATGCTCAGCATGATGTCCATGCGTGCCCGAAATGGAAAATGTGGAGGAATTGATTTACCAAATAGCAATAGCGACAACAGAAAAAGCTGATCATCATCCTCGTGTAGGTCTTCTATAGTGCTTCTTGTTTCTGTCGTATATTATGGTTGTCAAGGACTTCCACTAGTTTTCTTTCCATCGTATTAATTTTATTTTTGGTCATTTGAACATCTTCAGTAGAATTCTCATGATGAGTTGTTGCTGTAGCTGGTGTAGATTCAATCTCATTGGTCGGTGATGAAGGGTTTGTAGCAATCAAAGATATTTCTGCTGGATGATGTTGAACCACATCCATCAAAAAAAAGTTAATTGGTTGGCATACATATAGAAAACCGCCGAAAACCGGCTAACGTCTTTTCTATACCAACCAATTTACACACATTAATATTAAGCCGTCTAGAGACATAAAACCGCTGGCGGCGCATGAAACTTCGCAGTGTCAAAAGAGACACACATAGCGGTTTCGACGCGGTTTTTATCAAGGTGGCATCATTACCAAAACAAATCTAGATCCATTTTCAGTGCAGTTCATTCCTTGAATAAAAGTATTTGCTTTGGATCTCGAAATAGCTCTGAAATCACGTAGCTGATCAGTCATATTTATATGCGCTCGGTTACTGCAGTGCGGATAATGACCCACGAAAGGGACGCACATCTGATACCGATCCAGATGGATTGGGGGACGCCCTGAATTAGAGGATTCGGTAATACGGACGGTGTTCCGTAGTGTGACACTTTTAATACTGGATCACGATGGATTAGAGGGCTCGGCGGCAACATTCTTCAAGTCGTACCACAGAGACGTAATAGGCTGACCCCGTCGAGATCTGTGGTGGACAAGAGGTGTTACAACAAGACCGTAATACTGTGCTGACAATAACATCTGCCGGTAAATTGTGGTTTGGAACTCACGTAAAACTGTAGGTCTCGTCTGGCTGACATTACCCAGACGTAAAATGGGGTTAGCAAAAAGGGTTGCACTGGTCTACTTCCTTGGCGCTAAGCCTCCCTTTAACTACTACTACTGCAGGAGACTTGGGTCTGAAATTGGATTCCGAACTAACTTTGAAGTCCTACATTATAGATGTTGATTCTAGAACCAGTAGAGCACTTGATTTGATCGTTCGGAATTGCAGGAATTTTACAAATATAGAAGCTGTAAATACCCTGCACTTTGCCCTCGTTCGGACAAAACTGACATTTGCTTCGCAGGTCTAATGCCCTTATTACGAAGTACGTAAGTCCAGTATTGGACATATGATTCTCTGCTTAATAGATTTAAATTTTATTCTCTACTCTAGAACTAAGAAGAAGCATGTCATCGCTTACTCTATAACACAAAATTTTGCTTGGTAGAATTGCGCGAACAAATAATTTTTTTAGTGCCTAGATTAAACTCTAGAAATAGAATATCGCATATCTGTGTTAGGTTTGTATATACTATTCATGAGGTAAGGAGAGTCTAAATAAAAAAATTAATTAAATTTTAAGTTTATAAGACGATGAAGACGAAGTAAAAGAAAAGAACTATATTCGGTCGTGCCTGTTTAACCAATCTTTTAACGTAAAATAGACCAGACTTTAACAGGTAACCATAAATGACAAGTGACTTGGCCATAATACGGCGAGAAATATTGCTTTACCAACAAATTCGAAACTAGAATATAGCTTTAAAAATATGGTCATGTATTTTGACGCAACTTCAGTCAGAGGTAATTCACGTTGACTGAAAATAATACATTTTTCATATTGTGGAGTTCTCTACAGTAACAGGACAGGCGGTTTTGTATAATTTTATATGTTACTTTATGTTTATACTTCATATAAACCAAAATTGACATAACTGAGATATTAATTATCAGACCAAAAATAAATAAAGCTCGCAAATACCATTTCAATCGGTTATTTTATAAGTTTATACCCTTCAATAAATCTTTTATCTATAATTAATTAACTCTTACATTCCTTTCGGCACTGACTGAAATAACAAATAAATTCCGAGATGTTTGACAAATAACTCCATAAATTGTACATAGTGGTAAAATTAATTTTATTTTAGGCTAGAAAAAATGACGAACATTTTTAACAATAAAATTGTTACGATAAAAAAACTCATTAAGAGATCACATTTTGGTAATTTTTTTCTTCAAAAATTAACAGTGTGTTATATTCCATTTTATGTTTATCGCGAGCTGTTACAATATATATTAAAAAAAAAGAAGGTGGTGCTAGTTTCAACCCCTATATAATCGGTAAATTGCACAAAAATGCATACAACAAAAACTGTTAAATCAAAAAAAAATAAACACACGAAAATGATCATGCAAAATTGTGTATACTAATGATTCGCATCTTTTGTATGGGTAATGTAAGCTACATTTGTGTATTATTGTTTCTATTTTAGCAATGCTTGCTTGAAATAAGAAAACTCAAATGTTGTTAACAACGTTTGTATAGTTCATACCTATAAACTTTTTTAGATATAAATATATGTTTAAATTAAAATCAGACAAAAATACTGTAGCATTTGAAGATAATTCTTACTTCGTCATTAAAAGGATCAAAAAATGATAAATCTTTCAAACCAATCATCGTTTTAACTTTTCTCTCCATTTAATGACATTGCCTTAATTCTGGCCACTTCGCCAAGACGAATGGCACTAATCCGATTAAACTTAAAATAAATTGCCCTTTTATTTTGACCACGAGAAATGGTAATCGCGTTAAAGCGCCATTCAACCTAAATGAAATGGTTGATACCGTTAAAAAATACGATGTGATAATTATCTCCAAGCGTTCGGTGGAAACTTTTAACTGATTGAAAAATAATATACTTTAAAAGAAAAATAAACACAAAATACAAAGTGTAAAGATTTTCTAGAACTTTCAATAGATAGACCAAATCTAACAGTATAAGATCTAAAGAACGATTAGTAGTATTCTGTTTTTTTTTAATACTATATTTCATACCGTATATTTACCGGCAAGACTAAAAGTATCACTCAATTTGGTTGTCGTAACAAGCATATCGTCCGCTTCCGACATTACCCAGCTTTGGTCATACTGATTCGGTCAGATTGGGTCAGATTGAGGCAAACATCTTAAGGTCTATCATGCATCTGACTCAATGAGTATTCTTAGGTTGTAGTAAGTTATTGTATAACTTTCACCGGCGTAGCTAGGGGGGGGGGGGCATCGGGGCATTTGCCCCCCCCCCAAGAGCCATAAAAAAAAGGAATTATCAACAATATTTCAAAAACAATATTTAAATTTAATTTTTTTGCCCTTTTAAATTTAACGTAGGTAGGCTTACTTTGAGAAACAACGCGTCTGTTTTGGTCATCGCATCCCCGTCGTCTTGTTTTATGTGACATTCGCGGATCTGGTGTCTGGTGGTGTAAATTTCCTTTTCTCTCTTTTATTTACGTAAATAAGACAAACTAAGATATAAACATCGTAGGAAAACCTAGGTAATTACGTTTGGTTGTGGTTTGTTTGTAGGACTTCTGACTTCTAAATTATTTCAGTTGCGGATTGTACTTAGGCGATTACGTAAAAATTATAGATAATAGAAAAATTTAGCAAAATTTGGGCGTGGTCCAAAAAATTTTTCTTGCGGCGCCTTCGCCTGCGGCGGGCTTTACACCTCTATGCAACTATATGCCCCCCCCCCCCAAGACAATATCCTAGCTACGCCACTGATAACTTTTACCACATAGTTTCGCTGAAAAAAAAATTTACATTATCAGTCGTTAAAAGTAGCCCGGGAATTTAACGGATTATTGCAGATAATGATGCTATCCATCCACCATATCTTCTCTACCTATGCCTATGGCATTTAAAGTAACTTAAAGGAATATTTTTTGTCATCAGACTGCGAGAAAAACTGAGAAAATATTTAGTTATACGTAACAGATATACAGGATGACTTTTTTTAAATTCATAATGGCTATAATAATATTTTCTACACCAAAGAAGATATCAAAAAATCAAAAATAATATTTCTATAAAAACGTGGGGGAATAAAAATGACATATTTTTCGGCTCACCTTCACCCTCCCTTCAAGCACTACCCTCGACCAATTAACTTAAAACCTTAAATGCCACTTCCCCACTTCTGACACCTCTTTGACAAGCTTATCAGAGATGGTTTGCGGCGATACCAAAATGAATAAAATTTAGGTACGAAATTTTAGCAAAATTTTGATGAATATTTTAAAACTGGCTAAAATTTTAAATAAAATTTCGCAGGAAAAATTAGAAAATAAACGTAAATGATGAACAATACTCCCAAGCCTAAATTAATACACTATTGTATTGCTAAAGACATTTTTTTGCAATAACGCCAATAATACCTGTTTTTTTGCTCTTTTACTATTTTTTTAAGTTTCTCCTTAACTTTTCGAAAAATGTCTCTTGAAATACTTCGACAAGCTTTAATCATCCTCTGATACAATTCTTTTAGATAGTTTTTTGACAGACCTTGTATACGCTTAAAAGAATTTAATGTCTGATGAATAGTTGCATTTTAGGTTTCAGACCATGCAGAACTTTTTATGAAGAATAACTTTTTTTCATAAAATTAATAATAAAAAAGTTTTCCATATGGTTTCAACTTAGGGAGACATACTGTATGCATTTTGCATATATTCCGCCCTTTAACAATAACCAAGGATATTAATGTTTATTTTAAAAGTCAGTAGGAATAAATTACATACTACATTATATAAAAATATATTTTTTTTTTCACTGCAGGAACAAGACGTTTCTATAATAATAACATAAACATATTTTTAATTTTTTTTGGTTGCTAAGAAAATATGCTTTTCATACAAAATCCTCTTACACAATGTTATGAGTTTCTACCCGTTTCTCGCAGCACTATCTAGTAAAGGGAGCACTGACGTGTAAATAACTTATTAGCAGCAACCCTTACTGGCAAGACTTACCAAAGTTAGGAACTTGGACAAGTTTGACAAGGCGATAGACGTGAACTATTGGCATACAAAGAGCCAGGGTGTGTATTTATTCAGCATCTTATGGCCTGTCATTAAATGTCTCTCTCAAGACCGGTTTATTTAGGGTTGAAACGGATAAACATCAGTTTTGGAAATACGATAGAGGGTTTTGCATTGAATAATTATTGTAAAGTAAATATACTAGGGGGTTCCCGCGGCTTCGCTTGCACTATTTAATAATTGTTATAAATTAGATTAGAAATTAGATATCAAATCAAATTAAATCAAAATACACTTTATTGTCATAAGAAGTACATCTTGTTAACAAAGCTTTGGACAGTATTAAAACTGAATCGAATTACAATGTTCACTATACAGGGTGGCGCACCGAAAACTTTCCACCCAGGTTTATTTTCTTGTTAATAAATAAATCAAAATTCGCTCAAACACGGAAACCTTAGTTCTCAGGGGGACATATTTGTTTGCTATTTTCGCCCCCCCCCCCTCCCACCGCTGGAATCCCTCCAACGGGGTCGCTCCCACCCTTAAAATCTTAAATGAAAAGGGGGGTTGAGTGATATCTTATTTTAAAGGGAATTGAATTGCCTTCCAAACGCGACCTTGCTCGTTTAAATCGAGTGAATAGTTCCCGAGAAATAGGGCTAAAAAGAAGAGACAATTTAAAAGTAATAAAATTTATTACCGCTTGTATCAATTAAGTAAATGTTGAAACTGTCCACCTACAACCTCCATGCAATTGTAAAGGCACTGTTCAAAATGTTCGCGAACTCTATGGAGCATTGCGGGAGTTATTATATTATTTGTCGGCACTCGTACACTATTCGTTGTCGCAAGTCTTTCAAAGAATTGGGTTGGGTTGTATACATTTTAGACTTTAAAAATGTCCCCACGAAAAAAAGTCCAGTGGCATCAAATCAGGAGATCTTGCAACCCATTCAATAGGACCTCATCTTCCAATCCATTTTCCTGGAAAATTTTCATCCAGAAACTGTCTAACAGGAAACGCATAATGCGGGGGTGCTCGGTCTTTCTGAAAGTAAATATTTTCTGGCCGATAAAGGCCATTTTCTTCTATGGCATTCGTTAAAGCAGGGTTGATAGTGGTTTTCAACAGGTTCAGGTAAATTTTACCTTATAATGCTTTGTATCTAAATGCACAATTGTCTCATATTTACGTGCTACAATTAGTGGCAAAATTTCGTGAAACAGGATCAGTGCTAAACAAAAAAAGGATTGTAGAAAATCCTGTAAGAAATGAAGCTGTAGAAGTTGCAGTTTTTGGTCATTGCCATCGATCCCACACTTAGCACGAGGAAAGTGTCACATGTATCGGGTAATTCGCGTAGAACGATTCAGCGTACTTTAAAAACTCATAAGTTACATCCCTAGAAAATAAAACTGGTTCATGAACTTAATGAAGGCGATGACGATCGCCGTTTGCAATTTTGCGAGTTAATTAGTGAAATGATCATTCGCAATTCGCAATTCGCAATTTATTTTTAACATTTGTTACTCCGATGAATGCACTTTTTTTCTTCACGGTACTGTCAATCGACAGAATTGCAGATATTAGTCGGATTCCAAACTTAGAATTTTTAGAGAAGTACTCAACATCCCGCAGGAGGAGTAGGTAAAAATATCAAAAAATTATGTCCCCTTGTGAACTAAGGTTTCCGTGTTCAAGCGAATTTTGATTTATTTATTAACAAGAAAATAAACCTTGGTGGAAAGTTTTCGGTGCGCCACCCTGTATAACTGTTACATACATTTTAGGATGGTAAACAATAATTTGGTATTATTAAATTGTATTTATTTACCAATCCATAAAGTATTTCTTAGGAATGAAGTAATATTTGTTTGCTGATAGTTAAAAATGAATTTCTTAACAGTTAATAATTTTTTTTTTTTAAATCGTTTTCTTGGTGTACTACTCACTCTGATCTACAGGGCATATGCCGCTTTCTTAAAACAACTACACCAATAATATGATTCGTTCGTCTAGACATTGCAAAGGAAGAATTTTAATTTTTTTCTTAATCCAAAGCAGCTTATCAAAATTTTTATCCCGTACTGTCAATTTTCCGATAATTTCATGCAGCACAGCCGGCGCACTGCGGTATTAAAAATGAAATACCGTCCGTCAGTCAAAAGAGCTTTAAGGCAGATGGGAACTTTAATAGGAATTTTTAAATCGCATTTCCATTACCGTGATAAAATTGATATTTACTTTGTGCTCTTGAAGTTATTTGAAAAGAAAAAGCCGCTTTAACGGCGTTGCAAGAATCGTAGATTATAGTCGCTAAGTTTAAAATATTAAGTTTTTTTTCGTGAATACAAATTTCTTATATTTGCATTTATCATTATAAAAGTTTATCTCCACTCATGTAAAATAAACCTCGGTCCTCGGCTGTCACAGAATTTATTTAAATAATTGGGATATACTTTTATTTTCAACCTGTACCGGGTGGCCAAATAAGACTGGGCGCCGGCCGTATCACAGGAACCGTTTGTCACAAATTTTTGAAATTAAAAATTTTATTACAGAATCGACCAAGAGAAATCGCTGGAAATTATTTTTAATATCACCGCACCGCTAGAGGGCGTTCTGGTTTGTTTGGGTTTGTTCGTTTAAGCTGTTGGTTTTAGACAAAGAGAGCCTTCCACATATCAAAACAGCCTTCAAATCCAGAAATACGCTTAGAAGCTTTCTTACAAAAGTAAAACCCCCCATAATGAAAACACAAAAAATTGTATTTCTCAAATACCTTGCGAGTGTGGCGAATCGTACAGGGTTATTTTTTATATTTGCGTACCCACCTACAGGGCTTAATATAAGTGACAGAAAAAAACTTTTAATACAAAAGTTGCATAATATTTCCCCTCATATCTTTTAGACTTATTAAAAAAAACATCTGCACATCGGAAAGTTAAAAAACAAATGAAAGTCTTCTTTTTTTAAATGGAACACCCTATATATTTTTTACCAGGGCGAAAGATCTCTTTCTTCTGATTTCAAAAATATATTACATGTCATCATTTAATAAAGTCGTTTGTGAAATATTTGAGTTTTTGATTAATTGAATTGACTATAATCTAGTCGGCGTTCCGCATACTTCAACGTTTATATCCCATTTTCCTTACTGAATCTTTCAATCAAAAACTCAAATATTTCACAAACGACTGGATTAAATGATGACATGTTATATATTTTTGAAATCAGGAGAAAGAGATCTTTCGCCCTGGTAAAAAATATATAGGGTGTTCCATTTAAAAAAAGAATACTTTCATTTGTTTTTTAACTTTTCGATGTGCAGATGTTTTTTTTAATAAGTCTAAAAGATATGACGGGAAACATTATGCAACTTTTGTATTAAAAGTTTTTTTCTGTCACTTATATTAAGCCCTGTAGGTGGGTACGCAAATATAAAAAATAACCCTGTACATTGGAGAAGCAAAAATACCTCTTCCCGTACGAGTTAAAGAACATCTGAAATATACTCAAAGAGGTGAAACTTCGAGATCAGGTATAGCGGAACATGTATGGACCAACTAGCATAATATACAGTGGTCAGAAGCCAAGGTTTTGGACAAGGAACAGCACTGGAGAAAACGAAAGTTCAAAGAAGCAGCTTTCAATGCTTTCATGAATCAAAATACCCATATATTTAGTAAACCAAGTATAGATATCCCCAATATCTGCAAGCCTCTCCTTGTCCAAAACCAACAGCTCAAATTTCACACTCCAATAAGCACGTAGGCGGAGTCATCAAGCTTCATTGCACATGGATAGTATTTAAGACAGTAGCGTTGGAATTATAATTTAGTTTACACTTAAAACGGTTAGAGATACTAATTAATCGAAACGTTGTGTTAAGTAACAAAATAAAGACAATGGAAGTCCGACAAGGTAATATTTTTTTTGATATTACTTCATTGTCTACCACCTTCAAACAAACACTGTTTAGTTTTAGTTTAAATGTTAAAATATTTTAACATTCTAGTCCTAGTGTTAAAACCTATCTATAGTATACATTTAAGTAATTTGTATGCAGATGCAATACTACAAAAGAAAGTCTATAAATGGTGCATAGAATTCCCCAGGGATATGATAAAAGCAAACGCCAAACAGGTTTGCCTGCCAATCAAAAGGTCCTATTCAATTTAGGTTAACTAGATTTTCCGACGCCTTCGCTGTGGCCTTACGTGTCGGAGATTTTTCTTCTATCTCGAACGTTGAATTATACATGTGCTGCGAAAGTCTGTATTGAGATTTAAACTATTTTAAATAATATTTAAACTTTAGGATCAACAGGTTTACATGCTTTTAAAAATGGCCAAAAAGTTTGCTGACATGATGTTTTATGCCGAATTCCTAAAATTTTATTTTTTAAATTCAGTAATATTTTTGCAACAAACTAAGGACTGTAAGACAGTGTATACACTGATGGCAAGTGATGTACCATGTTTGAGTTTTTGCTAGTTAAATAACAAGAGTCCATTCTATATACAGAGCTATAATAAAGAAACGGATATACCGTCAACTTAATCAAAAATCGCTCGGACCCGTCATATTAATTTTTTTGAAATGCATTTTTTGTTAAAAAGGTATTATACAGACTGGATCATAAAAATGCTACGTGTATCACCTTGACTTTTTTTAGTGAAACACTATATACCGGGTGTTTCTCAAAAGACGTTCACCCCAATAACTTTTTCATGTTTATAGATATTAAAATTAAATTTTGAGAGTATGCATAAGAGATGAGTCTGCATTTATTGGCATAATTTTAAATTTGTTAGCACTTCCGGTTTGACCGGAAGTGACCTTGACTTTGGTATTTTAAATGGGACATCTTGTATATTTTTACTTATTGGGAGTCAGCATAACATTCTGAGTAAAATGACACTTCATTTGTAATTTTTTGACGTGTTATAACATTTTTATGTTTATTTTTTATTTTCAATCTAAAGTGCTACAAATTAATTAAATCTGTTAATTTATAGTCGTTTATAGTAGGTATATGAAAATTAAAATTATGTCATAATAATTGACTTTCTGAGTTTCACAAGCGTTTAAAAAATGAAATTTTATTTTCTTGACGTTTACTCCATTTTTTCACGCACGATGGTAGTTCACTAGGATATTTAAATCGAGCATTTTTTTTCCAACAATTTACAACAACATACACTCTTATGATATTTTAAAATTGGCACTGAAAATTTTGCCTTCAATCCCAATCGCAAATTTAAAAGCGTTATGCATTATTATTAAATTAAAATTATAATGTCATTCGTTTATTAAACTAACATCGTAAATCAGATAAGGAAGTCACTCAGGTAACAAATCGGCTAACTAATCTGGAGCAGTTTAATCGCTCATACAACATAGAGTTGCAGGATATACCTGAAAAGCAAAATGAAAACTTTGTTTCGGTTACAACTCAAATTGCTGCTGTGTTTAACTTTAAACTGGAAACATCACTGATCGACAACATTTTCCGGGTCCCCACTCAAATAGAAAACAAACCAAAAAATATTATTATAAAATTTCTATCTAAGCTTGAGCGGGACAGGTTTTTGTTAGCTGCTAAAGTCGCCAGAAAGAACCCAGCAAATGAGCGAGGATTTAAACTCGATGGAGTCTCGAACAGATTTTTTGTAAATGAGCATTTGTCTCTTCAGACAAAATTACTCCTGAAACAGGCCAAGGAAAAGGCCAAGATTAAGAATTTTAAGTTTGTCTGGGTGCAAAATGGTAACGTGCTCGCCAGAGGAGCAGAAGATACTAAAATCATCCTTATCTCTAAGCCAGAAGATCTAAATGCGCTGTAAATAAGACCTACTTTTCTAAACTTATAAAATAGTGCTGTTTTGGTGCCGGAGTTTGAGAGCGATGCTGAAGATTTATGGATAAGTGTGGGGCTGGATGGAAACAAGACATTGTTTGTCTGTTGCGTTTATTTACCTCCAAATGACAATGCTGCTTATGTAAGTTTTTCAACTAAACTCAATAACTTGCCGATTGAGGAAAACCATATACTTTTAGTTTGCGGTGACTTTAATGCTTCTTCCACACGGTGGGTTCGGATTGATGATAGGGACTATTCGGAACCTAATAATGTTGAGCCTAAATATTCTTTACTATTAGATACCTTCTCTTTTCACAATTTACTGCAATTTAACTATGTACTAAATAATAATAATAAATTGCTCGATTTGATCTTATGTAATAAATTTCGAATTTCACGGGTCAGTCATTGTTCGAATCCTCTTGTCCCGAAGGATGGCCACCACCCTTGTATTGAGTTTCTTTTTGATGCTGGCTTTCACAAGCCGTTAGAATTTAACTGCAATAGGTATCTAAGTTTCGGTAGGGCAAATTATGAGAAAATTAATCAGGAGATTGCGGGCACTAACTGGAACGTATTATTTCGTGATAGGTCATTGAATGGTTGTTTGGATGTTTTTTATAATAAACTGGAAAATATGTTACAACAATATGTACCAACTTACTCAAAAAATAAAAAATTTCCAACTTTTTTTTCTCGAGTAACAGTAAGGAATGTTCAAGAAAAAAATAAAATTCATAAAAAGTGGCGTAAATATAAAAATATTAATGACTACAATTTATTCAAATCAATAAGAGCGCGGTGCAAAACCTTAATTCGAATAGATTTTAATCGGTATATACATTCAGTAGAAAATGATTTAATTAACAATCCCAAACGATTTTGGAACTATGCTTCTTTAAAAAAACAATATGTTAGCAATATTCCCGGCGAGATGCACTGGGGGGACAAATCCGCGAGAGGTGGTTCAGATATCAGCGATCTGTTTGGCTCGTACTTCGAGGATGTTTTTGTTCCAGAGGGATATCAGTTTAATCCAAGTTCTGTTTCGACCAACTCAGATCTTCAGAGTCTTGCTTTTAGGGAAAATGAGGTCTTGAAGGCCTTGCAGACACTTGACCCTAAAAAAGGCGCAGGACCAGATAAGTTGCCTTCAATTTTCATTAAAAAATGCGCTAATTCACTTTATATACCCCTTACGTTAATTTTTAACTATTCTTTAAGATAAGGTGAATTTCCCGAAAGATGGAAAACTGCTATAGTAGTGCCAATTTTTAAAAGCGGTAGAAAGATAGATGTTTCAAATTACCGACCAATCAGTAAAATTTCGGTTATACCAAAACTTTTCGAGAAACTATTGTATGAGTACTTTTTCTCATTAGTAAAAAACGTTATAATCCCGCAACAACATGGTTTTTTTCGGGGGCGCTCACTGGACACCAACCTACTGACGTTTTGCGAATACTTACATCAACAAATGGACATACGTACTCAAGTGGATGCCGTCTATACCGACTTTAGTAAGGCTTTCGATAAGATTAGTCATAGTATCTTGCTGAGTCGCTTGGCCGAAGTCGGCGTGGGCGGGAGTCTTCTCAGATGGGTCGAGTCGTACATTAAAAATCGCTCACAATATGTTTCAGTTCAAGGTTTTTGCTCTAAATCATTTGTTACTACTTCGGGTGTACCTCAAGGGTCCCATCTGGGACCGTTATTTTTTATTATTTATATAAATAAAATTTGTTCGTGTTTTCATTACTGCCATTTTCTCCTTTATGCAGATGATTTAAAAATTTATTTATCGATTATCAACCTCTACGATTGTTATAAGCTACAAAGCGACTTGGACCGCCTGGGAAGGTATTGCGATGAAAACGGCCTTTTCCTTAATTTGTCCAAGTGTGGTCTCAACAACGTTCTCTCGAAATCTTAATCAACTAACTACAACTTATCTTATAAACAACACACCCCTAAAAAAAACGACTAAAATAAAGGATTTGGGTGTTATATTTGATTCTAAACTACTCTTTGACGAACACGTTGAATCTGTCGTCAACGCTGCTTCGAAAATGCTGGGTTACATTATAAGAAAATGTAAACCATTTTATAATACTAAACCAATAATTTGCCTATTTAATTCCTTCGTTCTAAGTAAACTAAATTTTGCTAGTCTTGTTTGGAGCCCCAAGCAAAAAAGCTATGTTGACAGGTTGGAAAATATTCAGAATAAATTTATCAAATACCTTTCGGTAAAACAGAATTTTATTATAACCAACAACGATATTTCTCTGGCCCGAAATCATTTTCATTTAGCGTCCCTGACTAGTCGAAGAAGGTCTACTGATGTACTGTTTTTGTACAAGTTATTTAATAATTTAGTACAAAGTCCAGATATTCTCAAACAAGTTTATATTAATGTCCCCCAGAGGTCTCTAAGGACAGCTGAATTATTTTTTTGCCATTTAGACACACTTGTTCGGCTCAAAACTCCCCATTGTGTAGAATTATAAGAAATAGTAATGTGTGTGATAATATTGATTTTTTCTCAATGACCCTGCGAACAGTGAAAGGCATACTAAAAAATGTTTAAAATCTGATTATTTTGATGATTGTATTTATTGTACTTATATTGTATTTTTTTTCTCGGATTTAAAATAATGAATGATCTAATGTGAAATATTAGTGAATGTATTTATTCCTCTTTTACTTTATTTTACTATTTATAGGCATTATTAGAGTTTTATTATAGTTTACAATTATATTATGTGGATACTCCAGTGGGTATCTTGTTACCTGTTTGTATCCCTTTTGGTGTTAATAAATAAATAATATGCATAATCTCAACATTTCATTTTAATATCTATAAATACAGAAAAGTTATAGAGGTAAACGTCTTTTCAGAAACACCCAGTATTTTTACATTTTTATATTCAACAATCAATTCTAAACATTTTTTATAAATTAATGATGAAAGAATTTTGGACTTCCAGTGTCTTTATTTGTTTTAAATCACAACGTTTCAAGTGGTAAAACAAATAAAGACAATGGAAGTCCAAAACTCCTTCATCATTCAAGAAACATCATTGTCTTCAACCTTTAAACAGTAATTTTTTATAAATCATAGTCTTTACCTATCTTCAATAGTTTACGAAATATTTACACTTAAATGCTGGTATACATTGATATTATGTTTTTCGACTTTTGATCTGAAGTCACAATCTTTAAGTCATTGACAATGACAATTTCCTATTTAAGTTTGAGACGTCAAAAAATGTCAAAGAATGTTAATCCAATTTGAATTTTTCTCTGCTGATATTAAATCCAAATTGCTCCTCGCTCAAGATAAATGCATAGAAATTTTGATCTTTTGGGTTGCGTCGCGCGGCTATTAGCCAATAGACAGTGTCTATAATAGCAATTAAGTGGAGAAATTCCCGTACTGTTAAAGATACCTATTGTTAAAAGTGGTCGTCCTTGTATACCTTGTATCACTACAGAGAGATTCTTATACCTCAAGCAGACGCACGTAACTTGTGCGTGACTACGATATTCACCAAATCACCGGATCTAATTTTCTTTTAAAGAGAAGTTTTATTCCTACAAATCAGTAATAATTCTACAAGAGTTATTGGACGATAATCCCGATAGGTGAGAGTAACTTTGTGAAATAAATAATGATTGAGCGAACAGATAATCAGGTTTATTCGGGTTTGTTCCAAAGAATTTTGTTTTTTAGATGAAGATACGTTTTCGTTGGATGGTCAGCTTAATAGACAAAACCACTGATTCTGGGCACAGGAAAAACTTCACTAGTTCATAGAAAATCATACCTAGCATAATGAAAAGGTCAATGCTTGGGCGGGCATTATTGAAAATAGGGGAATCGGACCATTTTTCCTTGCCTTACTAGAGTAGAAGATCTAAATTTTTTTCGAAATGATTTGATTCCAGCTCTTGTCATTTTATTTTCAGATGTTAATGATCCATAACTTACCAAGTTTAAACTTATGTGTTCAATAACATGGTGCTTCCACGGATTATGCTGTTCATGTAAGGGAGTACGTAATTACAATTTTTCCGGGGAGGTGATTAGGTACACGGGGGTCAATAGAGTGGCCACCCAGATCGCCCGATCTTAACCCACTGGACTTTTTTTGTGAAGCTGCGTCAAAAATTTAGTTGATAAATCTAAACCCAACTCGATAGATACAATTATAAAATATTACAACTAAAAATAAGTATTGGTGACAGTAACATACTAGTTGGCACAAAAAGATAGGATTTTGATTAACTATTTTAATATTTTAAAATTATTATTTAAGAGTCAGTGTTGATTATTATTTTTAAATGAATATATTTTGAACCGATTATAAGTAAACTTGTTTTCTTATAATTAAGTTTCAAGTCATGATCCTTTATTACTTTGAAAACATTAGAAGATCCTTATTATTTATCAATGAAATCCAATACAAAATATTTTTTTTTATTTTGTGGTAATTTATTTATTATCAGCAAAAGCTAATAGATTACCATATTTTATGGATAGATAAAAATCATATGTATAGATTATAAATATTAAAGGACCCAGTAGAGATCTATGAGAAACTCATTTTAATACCTTCGATGAATTTGAAACATAAAAAGCAGTTCGTTTGAAATTCATGTAATTGTAGATCTATTTGATTAATAATTAGCAAACCATTCA
This sequence comes from Polydrusus pterygomalis, assembly GCA_963969555.1. Lineage (NCBI taxonomy): Eukaryota > Metazoa > Arthropoda > Insecta > Coleoptera > Curculionidae > Polydrusus > Polydrusus pterygomalis. Next base: position 74,415,302 of record OZ018375.1, read on the forward strand.
CAAGTATGTTTAATACATTTAAGTTTTGCAAGTAGTAATTCATGATTTAGAGCAGGGGTCTTCAAACGGCGGCCCGCCCTCAATTTTTTTGTGGCAAATTTATTAATAAAATTAAACATTAAATATAAATGTGTTTGTATAAATATTGTCTTGAGTTTACTATATTTCAGCTATATTAAATTTATCACTTTTTATTTGATCTGGCCCGGCAATCAATGTGTAGCCTAAATATGACCCTTCTATGAAAAAAGGGTTGAAGACCCCTGATTTAGAGAATCAAAAGCTTTTACCAAATCTAGAAAAACGATACTAGTACAGAAATTTTAATCCAAATTTCCTGAAATATCATCTGTTTACATAATATTGTCGTTGTTCTAAAAATCTTGGAAACTATATTGATTGCTAAGTAAAATATTATTTTGTACTTCAGCACAATAAATTGACATGCTTTTATTTTTACGATTGTTAAAAAAATTATTCGTTAATTAAGAATATTTTTTGATGAATGGATTTTTTTTCGAAAAACCCAACAGAAAAATAGGTTTAAAAGTCAGCAAATCGAATCTCCGGACAACTGTGAATCATAAAAGTCTTTTGAATGTGTAAATTTAAACCATTTATGCAAAATTAATGTAAGCAAAACAAAACCTATAAATGACACATTGATTTCTCTCCCCTTTTTTGCATGCAAGTGACAAGCCCAAGCCAAGCAGATTTGTCTGCGACAATCAGAAGGTTCTATTCAATTTGAGTAACTTGATTCTGCCGCCCTCTCTGTGACCTCACGCGTCGTGTTTTTCAGTAACGGAAAAGGATTTGATTTAATTTTAAATTTATTTGTTGGAAAAGGTTTTCTAAGGCTAGAAAATGTATAGTTTTAGGAGAAAATGCGACATTTTTCATTATACACAAAGTAAAGAGCACGGATAGTTCGGACTATCCTTGTCCGTTTTGCTCTATAGTCTAAAAAACAACAATTGATTTTTTTTAATCCACTATTTCCTTAAAAAATTATTTTAAATAAACATCTTAAAAAAGAAAAATTAAAGAACATACAAAACTGATATACAGAGTTGATAAGAAAGAAATGGATAAGCCTTTTATATACAACCGCCCACTTAATCAAGAATCGCTCGGACCCGTCAAATCCATTTTTTTAAATGCATATACAGACTGTCCGCGGATAGGGTTTACAATAGCACAAATGGATGAAAAATTTCATTTTTCGGGAAAACGACATTCTTGATAAAAAGTTTTACTTGTAAAAAAAATGTAACTCACGAAGAGAAAATTTTGATTTTTTATACAGGGTTCGCAAAAACATCAAAAACATGATTTTTCTCCAAAAGTAAACTTATTTAGAATAACGTTTTTAATTTAAATCCGAGATTTAAAATAAATCTTCGATTTTTTTAGTTTTTTTAATTTTTAGGGATAAATGGAAATTTTGCTGCTCAATAAAAATATTAATATAAAATTTTATTAGACACTATCTACATAATGGGTGTTGTGTATTTTATTTTAAATGCATTACTAACATCTTTTGTAAAAACAAGGAATATTTTTACCTTTTTATTACTATGCTTTACGTATGGGGCAAATTTGAAGTTGTCAAATAGAATTTGATGTGTTTTGAAAATGTTGACCTTAAAACAAAGGGTTTATTTAGTTCAATGTTACGGTGCGACCGAAAGTTCTTACAACTTTGTGATATAGAAATTTAATCAAAGATACCCTAACGTTTACGTCTTAAAAATGGGACTTCATAAATTATTAAGAAAATTTCAGCGAACTGGTTCAGTTTCCAATTTAAAAAAACTATGAACAAACCTGTATAAAAAAATCAAAATTTTCTCTTCGTGAATTGTATTTATTTTACAAGCAAAACTTTTTGTCAAGAATGACTTTTTCCCGAAAAATGAATTTTTTCATCCATTTGTGCTATTATTGTAAACCCTATTCGCGGACAGTCTACAGGGTGGCCCTTTAGTGTGGCAAAGTACAATAGCTCCGTTATTATTTCAAATACATTAAAAATATTAATACAAAAGTTGAAGGGCAGTAAGTGTCTTATAACGTAAAATTATTTTTAACTCTATAGGGTGGCTCAAAAAAGCGGAACAAGAAAAAATGTACTTTTTTCAAATGGAACACCCTGTATATTTTTACATTTTTAAATTCCACATAAAATTACAATTATTTTTTATTTAATACATTATTAGTCTATACTTTATATTTTCCGAGATATTGACTCTCGAAAAGTGACATTTTTGAACTTTGACAGCTTCTAACTTTCTAACACTACGTCTTAGAGCAAAACGGCTTACATGTCCCTATCTTTAATTTTTATTATCTTCCCAAAAAAATCAAATTCCAGTTAAACCGGAACAACTATATTTCCTGCTTTCGAGTAACATCCGGTTTAACCGGAAGTTGATTTTTTTGGGAAGATAATGAAAATTGAAGATAAGGACATGTAAGCCGTTTTGCTCTAAGACGTACTGTTAGAAAGTTAGAAGCTGTCAAAGTTCAAAAATGTCACTTTTCAAGAGTCAATATCTCGAAAACTATAAAGTATAGACTAATAATGTATTTAATAAAAAAGAATTATAATTTTATGTGTAATTTAAAAATGAAAAAATATACAGGGTGTTCCATTTGAAAAAAGTACCTTTTTTATTGTTCCGCTTTTTTGAGCCACCCTATAGAGTTAAAAATAATTTTACGTTATAAGTCACTTACTGCCCTTCAACTTTTGTATTAACATTTTTTATGTATTTGAAATAGTAAAGGAGCTATTGTACTTTGCCACACTAAAGGGCCACCCTGTATATATATAAACTTTCATTTTACTAATGAAATAAATCGTATATTTTTACATTTTAACATTCTACAATCAATTCTCGACTTTTTTATAAATCATGACCTATACCTATTTTTAACCGTTTACGAAATATTAACATTTAAAACAGAATACTGCCGTCCTAAGGAAGACCACCGCATTTGCAGATTTATCTAAATTGAGTAAATCAAGGGCAAACTTTTGGCAACTTTTAAAATGGTCACAAATTCTTATAACTCGACAAATGAAAATTGTTTTATTTTATATATTTGGATGTTTCAAAAACCTTCACTTTTCATTTAAAAAACAGCGTTTTAATGTAATTTTGACTTAATAAAAGTAGATACTGGGAAAGATCTTTAATTTATATAAGAAAAAACTAAGGAAAACCACCGTATCTACTAAAATTAGGTACATGCGATGTTTTTCCTTAGTATAGCCACACACAATATCATTGAGTATTTTTTGAAAGAAAAACAACAACATAATAAGATTTAAAAAGTTTATTAAAAACTACTAAACACTAAAAACAGGGAAAATGCTACCTATGAAAATTAACAAAATACTTGTATTATTCTATAAAAAACGGCTTCTTAACCTTATCTAATCATAAAAACAACCCAATTGCCTTTACTGTTTTTCAACTTGTACGTCAAGTTCTTTCCAAAATTGAGACCTATTTAAAGGGATTATCGATTGAAGATTTTTTTAAATGTTGGTCTTTTTTATTTCAGGCACCCCACATGGTGATGTAAATACCTTTGACTTTGGTGTTCCTTTTTTCAACATGTGTGTAAAAGCAGCTATTTTCAATTATGTCAGGCTCTTGCGTCAAAATTCACATTCGTAAAAAAAGGTTCATTTATTACAATATTTTAAGTAAAAAAAGTATAAAAATACTAACGAAACGTAGTTTGTACCGATTTAGACTTACCAACCTATATGGTTTTGATCACAGAAGCTCTTGTATATAAATAATATTTAAAACAATTCCTATGAGCAACACAAACACTGTTTTCATACTAAATTTACAAGGAAACTGATTAGGTCTGATAATTACGCGCGCATTACTTAGCGAAAACACCGCGTTTGCATTATACTTAGAATGAACACAGCATCTGCAGGCTAAGACATGTATTCGCGGGGTTTCTCCTTAGTAAGTTGTAGATGCGGGGTTTTTATTTAGTTTGGGACATCATTTTGTAGATGCTGGGTATAGATTTATTTAAAAAATACCTAAATGAGATTTTAAATACGGGTTTTTTTCTACGTAAATATGTAATATAAGCCCCCCTAGAACCAATTTTCGCGCTTAGCCCAATTTAAAAAAATTTTGTAGATGCGGTGGTCTTCCTTAGGACGGCAGAATAGACAAACGACAAAGTATGAAAAGGAATTATTTTATACGAAGTTAAAAATTTCCTCCACCAACAAACTGTTCTGCAGTAGACCAATAGATCTAAAAATTCCTGTTATACATTTTGCACTACTTGTGGAGAAATTTCTCGTATTACTCATCGAATGAGCTCCTTATGCGTATCTATCGAGTTGTGTTTAAATTAATAAATTAAATTTTTCATGTAGCCCCACAACAAAAAAGTCAAGTGGGTTCATATTGGACGATCTGGGTGGCCAATCTATTGACCCCCCCCCCCCGTCAATCATTCCACCAAAAATTGTATTTAAGTACTCCCTTACACGAGCAGCATAATGCGGGGGAGCAACATTCTGTTGAAACCATAAGGTTAAACTTAAACCTTAAATCGGGGTCATTATAATCTGGAATTATAGTTGCTGGATAGAGCTGGAACCAGGTTATTTCGAAGGGAAGTTAGATATCTTTCTTCAATAAGGGGAAAAATAGTTAGATTATTGTTTCAACAATGCCCATCCAGACATTAACTCTTTCATTATACAGGGTGTGATTTTCTATGAACTATTGTGAATTTTCCTATGCCCAGTACCTGTTGTTTTGTCTATTAACCTAACTATTTAGAGAAAATGTAGCTTTATCTGACAAATAAATTTTTTGGATAATTGGTTTAATCTGTTAACTCAATCATTTTTTCACTAAACTTTCACCTATCAGGATCATCGTCCAATAACTGTTACTGTCAATCCGCTAATAGGCGGGTAATTTGGGTATTTTTCATGGAACATATCAAGGACTTCCCTATGACTTCTACTTTTATCTTTACAGCCCAACATAATTAAAATTTATATGCGTTCATTTTCAGCTAGGAGCATTTGGGAGGTACTATCAGCAGAGCAAAATTCAAATTGGATTAACATTTACTGATATGTTTTGATGTAAACTGAAATAGCAAATTGTCTTTGTCAATGCCTTAAAGATTGTGACTTGAATTCAGAACGCCGAGAACCACGTTATAATTTATCCAAACTCAGTTTGATGACATAAAAAAGCGTTTAACAGGCTTCAAAGAGACCGACCTCACAACCAGGGTTGTCAGATCTATTTTTTAAAATTCTTTAAGTTCTTTTTATTATAAATGTTCTTTTTATATCAGTATTTAATTGTTAGTCAGTAACTCTCCTTGAAAGCTAGTTTGAAAATATACTTTAAACGAAGAAGTTTTGAGTGGGAAAGAAAGAAGAACATTAATATTATTATAGGTTTTTTAGTCCTTAAGAAATATTATTTAGAAAAAAAGAATTGAATTTAAAATAAAAAGGGGTTTCATTGTTAAAAAACAACTAATTAACAAACAATTGTTTCTCGTATACTTATATATTATATTAACAAACCCGAAAATTTGTTAGAACTGGCAATCGCGCATAATTTATGCACATCTCGAACACTGTCTCCCAATGTGTGAATGATACTAAGACAAACGCAATTGGAAATTTGTATATTCTAGACAAGAAAGGCGGAATATTTTCAGCGAATCACGATATTTCTTATCTACCTGCTAAAAGATAATTGAGCCATCAACACTGGCATGTCAGTTATTAATAGTTTCTTAAGGAGAAGGGCAGTGGAGTAGGTGGTTTAACATATTTGCTATAATTTACATATTTAATTTTGGTTTATAACTGTGTGGTTTTGGACAGATACGTTTTTACTTGGTACATTTTATTATCAGCGATGGCTTTTTAGCGATCATTTTAAACAGCAGATCAAGGTGAATTATATTGGAGCCAACGTGCTCGGTGGAGTCGGCCTTCGAGAGTGCAACAAGGCCGGAATCGAGGAACAAAGATTTACATGTTTAATGTCAACGTATTATTTTAATTTTAAGCGTAGCTCTTCTTGATAATATTCGGCAGGTAATTAACGACATTAGTAGCGATATATGGAAAAATTGCGAAGCTCATGTTACTGTAGAAATGTCCCTGTTTTATCGCCTATAGCACCAACAGTGATCCAACCTGAAAACGATTCTACTTCCGAAAATTATGATGATTCCATCAATTCAATTGTTACTGCATTTTAAATCAATAATGTTCGTTTACAACGTGTTACCTATTAAAATTGTTTTATTTATATTGATTTTTAAAATTTAAAACAATATATACCCTATGTATTTTAATAATTTGGTTGGCGACGCTTATGGTTTATAAGTTTAATACATTTTTATGTCATTAAATTAGCCTTAGAAATGCTATAATATTTCGTAAACGGCATAGTCAATGATTTATAAAAAATATCTAGAATTGATTGTAGAATGTAAAAATATACACTGTTTCATAAAAGAATAATTTATAATTGATACATTTGATATATTAAAAAAATCACTTTAAAAAGGTAAATTTGACGTGGTAGAGCGATTCCTAATTAAGTTGGCGGTATTCTATGTAAAAGGCTGGTCCGTTTTTTATCATAACGGTGGAAAAACACCATACTTGATAAAGGTATTCCATATTAATGTCAGAAAATCAAATTGTAGCAAATGTAACCGTCTAATTAGCATAAAGTATATGCATCGTAATGCCTCTTTGTGTGTGTTATTGGTTTTGAATCCACATGCATTCGATTTTGATATAAATGATTTGATGATTGAAATACGCAGAACGTTCATGTAATATTCGATGAATAACAGGAACTTTTGCGATGATAGTAATAATACTTGTAAAGTTTCCATTTGTATAATTTGTTCTTTACGAAAATTGGCTTGTATTTTTATTTGTTGTTATTATTTACTTTGTAGATTAGTACATAGTAAAAATATAGGGTCGCTGATATGTATTGAAACAGTCGATTATTTTTTTAAGGACAACAAACAACAATGTACCTTACGTAACGTAAATAATATAGCGCTAAAAAGTATTTTTATCAAAACTTATCGAGACGTAAAAGCACCTTTTATCGATCTACGTGTCACTGGTCACATAAAGCCATGCAGACCAACTAGATTTGCAATATCCAAAATGTGAAAGGTTTCGGTATTGGTCTTTATATTATATTATTATCTGTCATTCATAAAAAATTTTTAAATTTAATGTTTTCTACCCTTTCTTTAGTACCGCTGTTAAAACGTAGGTCGTAAAAAGTAAATTTTCCTTAATGCATTTTTTCCATGCTGAAATTTTTCTTTTGTCTGAATCAAGCAAAATTATTATGGTCTACCAGATTACGTTTTTTATGAATATTACGCCCATAATAAAGGAGTGTCCTTTAGGTACGTAATTTTCACTTTCTGTGGTCCCTCGTTTTATTATACAGTCCGAAGAATGAGTTTAAGTTTCATGCAAGCTGAACCCTCTTGATTTATTACCGTAACATCGTTTTGGTAGTCAAAGTTAATCTTCTAGATTTTCTTTTTGTAAATTGGTTTTTAATTTTATACTTCATCTTTTAGAATAATATTAGTACAAGCATTTCGTTGCATAATTAAATAATTTATTGAATACTACAATTATTGTAAATTCGCTATCCAAACAAAGCAGCAGGTACCTTGATTATGTACCCATATTATTTTAAAAAAGGAATTTCTTTGTACTCTCTTACATTATTCCTTTTTTTTAATAAAAATGTCATTTATGTCGTAGCTTTGTTCATAAAAATGATACCAAAAATATTAATTATTAAAACTAATGTCTTCACATAATGTAAGTATAATAATCGAATTTTTGGCATTATAAAAGTTCCATTAAGGTTTTATGCCTACCACTTATCATTTTCTCTTTTGCTAAAAACATTAGCAATACATTTTTCTATCTCCTGATGATGAACGTTTCTGCGTTCGAAACATGTAGAGACCTTTAAACACAGAATATTTTATTCTATTAAATTTTGTGGAGGAAGATTTTGTGTTTTTCTTTCCTTTTCATACTTTTAACTCCACTTTAAGTATGGACTATTTCTTCAAATTAGCAAAGTAGTTGAGCAGATAAGATGCTTAACATTAGGGCACGAAGTGTACAGAAAATTCGGCATAAACATAATAAAGTAAAAAAGTTTGTTGACTTTTGGTCCCTTAAGAACCCGAAGAACAAAAGACCATTATATTAATGTACACAATGTCAAAGACATCCTACTATAAGTATGTTAATGATTAGGTGAGTGGGTATACTTATACGACTTTTCTCTAAAGGTAAAAATAAGATATGGCACTTGGATGATAAAGATGCCAATGTGCAGGATAAAAAATCTCGATCGAATGATTACAGTATTTTATATAGTGAACTCACTGCCTCCTTGTTTCGGGAGCAAATATCCAGGAACTTATTAACAATGCAGAAACTGCTTTTGTCATGACTAGTAACTGGCTTTTACAAAACAAATTAACTTTAAATGATGAGAAAACTAAACTAATTCTTTTTAGAACTAAACAAAATAAATTGGATAAACCTGATAAAATAAATTTGTGTGACAAACAGCTTATTCTGGATAATGATACGAAATTTTTGGGTATTACTATAGAAAAATTTTTATCATGGGACAATCATATTGATAGTTTCTGTCTAAAACTGGGTAGTATAGGTTATGGAATAAAAGTAGTAGCTAATTATATGAACTTTAACACCCTAAAAATCTTGTACCATGCAAATTTTGAATCCGTCCTGAGATATGGCATACTGTTCTGGGGAAGTAGTTCTGAACTACAAAGGGTTTTTGTAATATAAAAAAGAACAATAAGGATAATCAATAAAATGAAATTTATGGATTCCTGTAGAGAAATATTTAAAAAAATGAATATACTTACAGTGTATGGTCTGTATATATTTGAGTGTTTAATGTTTTTGTTTAAGAATAAGAATAGGTTTGAAACTGTAAATATACGTAGTGTAACATAAGAACAAATAACTTAGTATATCCTCGTCGCTTAACCATAACGGAAAAAAACCCATATTATATTTGTATCAAGCTATATAACAACCTGCCATATAACATTAAATCAATTACTAGCTTGTCAAAGTGGAAACAAACATTAAAAAAAGCGTTAATAGGTATTGAACCTTATTCGGTACTAGACTTTTTGGACAAGGAATGGTGAACCCATTCCATGTTGTGACGTCATTTTTATTATTATTATTATTATTATTATTATTATTATTATTATTATTATTATTGTTATTATTATTATTATTATTATTATTATTATTATTATTATTATTATTATTATTATTATTATTATTATTATTATTAATACTCTGGTACTCTAAGATTTACAAGCCTCGGTAAACTACGACCAAATTCATGGTTCAGAACATGACAATCCCACCATGATTGCACAGATATAAATACCAAGTTATACAAACCGCAAATCATTCATATTTTACTCATCAAATACGTTGTAGACTAGGTATGTATTGAACAGTGAGAGTCAGAGTAAATATATAAAGAAATACAATAGGACACAGAAAAAGGTATTAACGAGGTATCAAAAAACTGGATTTTTGGAACATTTGGAACTTGCAGTATAAGATTATTTTCTGTACAGACCCGTACAGCCTTGTAAATTCAGTTGGTGTATTATACATAAATGATCAGTTAAAAGGACGAACATTTTATGACTGACCTGTTGTGGATATTAATTTAAGGAACTTAAATAAATAATTAAGTATATAGGAAGGAAAGAAAAAACTAAAAGTCTTCCTCCACAAAATTTAATAGAATATAGAAATTCTTTAGGGATCTCTACATGTTTCGAACGTAGAAACATTCATCTTCAGGAGACAGAAAAATTTATATAGTGCTGATGGTATTAGCAGAAGAGAAAATGGTATAAAACCTTAATGGAGCTTTCATGGCATTGAAAAGTAGAAGTGAAGAAGAGAGGGAAAGCTCAATTAACCCTCTTTAAACAATCTTACTTCCTTCATTTGCTTAATTTAAATTTACCGCCATACTATCTGTTTTTAAAGCTGCTATAATGCTGTCAATTTATTCATCTTTTATTCACTCTCCGCTACACGTGGACGTGAACATATAAATTTTTATTTAATTTTCCAAAATGTGTGAATACATTACTAATTTCAGCATACCATTTAAAATAACCTCTCGAGGGGTTATTGGGCTTTAACCCCCAGTACCCCAAAAACCATTTTTCAACAATTCTGACGTAACTACTTTATTTTTAACCAAAAAAATAAAAAAAAAAAAAGATTACATATAATTTTTTTTACTTTTGATTTTAATTTCAAGTTTTATTTTTACAGATTATGACTTCTACAGACGATTCTTATCTTTATACTGTCTTACAGACATCAACGATTTTAAAAAAAAATTACCTATATAAATGATTTAAAAAATCCTCGACACCTTCTCTTTGGAAGGCCTTTTTTTCTTCCTCATTTAGTTTCGTTGTTTAGACTACCTTTCTTCATATGCTGAGCATGTTTTAACTTGTCTCAACTTTTTTATATACGTCAATTCTACATTTCAATTTTTCATGAAAGCTCCATTAAGGTTTTATACCATTTTCTCTTCTGTTAATACCATCAGCACTATATAAATTCTTTCTTTTTCCTGAAGATGAATGATTCTACGTTCGAAACATGTAGAGACCCCTAAAGAATTTCTATATTCTATTAAATTTTGTGGAGGAAGACTTTTAGTTTTTTCTTTCTTTCCTATATTTTCAACTCCACTTTAAGCATGGACTACTTCTTCAAATTAAGTATAATTATATTGTAAAACTTTTCTAGTGATCACGTATGAAGTGAAAAAATAATTGGTGTGATAATCCACGAAAAAAATTTGTTTATTTCCATTTATAAAACATGGCACATATTTTATTTACGTCGGAAATCCTACGCTCTACTAAACCAAGTTTCCCGCTTTATAAAATTTTTAGAATTTCCGTGGATATAGAAATTCTAAAGCCTTTTAGCCAAAAGGTATTTTATGCGGGGTATTGCTGAATTTTAATTATTTTACTTGCGACGACGACTTGCAAAGTAACTGCAGATATTAAATAAGTAACTCAGAAGCATCTGGTACATGAAGAGCTAATATTAATAAAATGTAGGAAGGGTTGAGTCAGTGGCGGCTACGTTCCAAAGTTTAAATATTTATTAAAGTTGGTCGACTGTTACTAGGAGGTAATAAGCAAGCCAAACACAAGGAAAATAGGCTGGTATAGCTTTTTTTACCGGACGTATTTTGTATCTTGGAATCCACACATTTACTTAGTCATTATACAACTGTTTAATACCGTGCGAGCAAAAATTATTTGCATCAAAGAGGGCCTTGCATCTAAGGACGTAATGCTCAGCCGTAGAGCTTAATACCTGTTGGGTGTCAGTAACTACCTGAATTAACAATCAATCGGTTATTCCGTCATCTTTGACAGTCGTTACAAGTAATTTGATTCATCGCTAATTTTTCCTTGAACAATTCACACAATGGGCTTTACGGAACAGCACAAAACATTCATGGTTGAAGCGTAATTTCGTAACGGGGTTAGAGTAAATTGTGAGTGGCAATACAATTCGGATTTGTGCATGGACGATTTTATCGAACATTTTCCTAACGTTGCTTTTATTGCTGGGGATTTTTATCATTGCCTGAAAAAAACCATGCTGTGTTTAGGGAAACAGGTTCTATACAACAAAAAAGGGAGCAGAAAGCTGTAAAAACAGAAAAACTTTTTGCAAACGTTTGTAAAATAATGCAAAACACGCCAACAAATTGTATAAGACACCTGTCCCAAGAAGAGGGAATATTTTATGGAACATGCAGGACTATTCTTAAGAAGCAGATAAATTTATTTCCGTATAAAGTGCAAGTAGGTATTCCAAGAAATACAAGCCGCTGATTTTGAAAGACGCAGGAATTACTCTCAATGGTGGTTTACTCAAAATTTATTGGAAAGAAATGATTTATTAGACCTGACATTTTTTTCGGATGAAGCATGGTTCCACCTCTCCGGTTATGTGATTTCTCAGAATACACGCAGGTGAAGTAGTGAAAATCCCCATTTTTTTGTAAAGTCCACATTGCACCCTCGAAAAATTGGTGTCTGGTTAGCTGTTTCCCGAAGAAGAATTGTTGGTCCTATTTTTTCCATGACACAGTTACAACACTGGTCAACACTTTCGAAAATATGAAGAGACGTGTGATTTAGGCTTGGAGCATGGCGGTGGCCAATTTCAGTAATTTATGTAATTATTTTTCTTTTTCTATCTGTATATTCTTACTTTGTTCGGATTTGTTCGGATTTGTTCGGGTTTGTAAACAACAAAAATAAATTTGTATTTGTCTACTTATTTTATTACTCATTCGTTTGGCATATTATGTCGTAACATGAATTTGACAAAATTTTCATCTAGATTTGGTTAGATATATCTTCCCCATATCATCGTTATCTAAACCAAGCCCTACGTTTTTTAATCCAAGCCCTCTTTGATGCAAATAATTTTTGCTCGCACGGTACTATATGTGACAGCAACGCGCTTTCCTACTGTAAGACAAGAAAAATTGCTAGACTGTTAGTTGTGTAGTAATAATTTCACGGTAATTTAGCCAATAGGAAATAGAAGTTGATGCTACCATAGAATGGTTTATAGCCATTATTGCTCTAAATACTCGAGTAATTGATATATTCTATTGGGGGATGTAATCTGGATTTATATACTGTATTAGTTCCGACTGGAAGTTGCAATGAAATTTAACATTATTCATAATAATATTTGCTTGCTAGAGTTAATAAAGCATATTCTACTTACCACTAAAATCAGTACTGTAGTTCTCAAAAAATGTAAATGGCTTGTAGTGTAATATTGTTCTTGTTGTTTAACATTGCATTATGATTATCCATTATGCAACATGGTTTACCAAGATAGTTAAATTCATTTATAGATTATAAAGTCCAATACTAGTGATGGGTTGTGCAAAATAAAAATATTCTATTGCTTTATCTGACATGCAAAGTTAAAAAAAAACCTAAATAGAAAGTAAAAATAAATTAATTGAAACAGGTATTGGTACGATCAATAAAATTCAAATTTAGACAGGACAGCTAGAAGACTCCGAAACAGCGATGTGACCTAATCAACAAACACGTTGAAACTAATACTACACTACGTCTTATAGATTATAGGTTCTAAGGGATACAATTCGTTGTTGGGGACACTGATCTGCTTTCTTAATTGTAGAGAAAGCGCTTTAATGGGTACAAAATCCGTCGCATTAAGAAGATACAATTTATTTTTTAACAGAATTGCTGTATTAAAAGTAGTTCTTTATTCAACAAGACTGTGCTGCTAAGGAAACTGATTACTACCAATAAAAATACTGTTCTGGCAAATTAGGAATTAATATAACACTAAAGCGGCTTTAATACCTATAATAGCAATTTATTTAATAAGGGTTAATAAAAAATAAGCTATCAAAACAAACTATGTTTTAGCAAACCTGTTGAATTAGATAATTTTCCTCAGTGTAAGTGATGGTATTTTTGATACAGTATTTTATGATAATATTGTTCAAAAGCAAAAAAAATATAGCATCTAGTAGGTGTATACTGTATACTGCTCTACTATGGCTACTTATTGGACAGCAGCAACGTGAACAACTCCACAGACGGCGAAATAATTAATTTTTTATCGGTTTAGAGTTACCCCACGCGGCTATTTCATTGGCGCACACTTTGTAGGAAATAGTTTATGGGATTTTAAGTTCATATTTAATGTATGCATATATTGATCAACGAATTGCCATGGTTTCCCCTCGTATTCAATTACATTACAATACGATGACCTAGTTTAACCACACAGCAAGCATGCTGAAATTAATAATTACATTCCTATTGTGAATGTGAAAATACATTTAGAACAGGATCCAACATAATTACTAATAAATATATCTCATTTACCAGTTAAAAAGAGCATTAACTAAAAAATAATTTTATTCAATGACAACACACAACAAATGTTAATATCAATTTATTTTTGCACAATACGTAGTTTTCATTCCTAACCATCATTACCTATTCAAATAATATTTTAATTTGTTACTCAAAACTGTTCGGTATCATGCAGCTATTCTATTTTAAATACAGTGGACATAATTTTAAGTCTACCCCTGGAGTCTTTTCTCTTTAATCTTTTTGTGTTTTGGTTCGGTAAAAGATTAACAAAAAATTGTAATAAAAATAAATTATATTAAGTTTACTGGCGAATAAAATTGTCTTAAAAGACGGCAACGACGCATGGTGTACCCAAGCGGTCACTTATTTATACTTTAGCCGTACCAGATAAACGATTAAACTTTAATAATTGGATAGGAAACAAAATATTAACGTAGCATGGCAATTGCTGACAGGATCTGAAAGGTTAAGATATGTCAAATTTTTATTTTTTAATTCTTGCACTTTTTACAGGGTGAATACGCTATGCGTTATTTTCATAGAGTATAGAGTTCACCATTGCAGAAAAGTTTTTTAGTGTTTAGCTCCTTGCAGGCGGCGACTAATGTCTTCTTGAGGAGGAAATTACCTGAACAGGACCATGTTTTCTTAAGCGGCAAGCTAAATACCGAAAAACTTTTCTGGAATGGTGAACTCTATAAGGATAACGCATAGCGTATTCTCTTGAAGCCTAAACTGGGTTCTCAACTCTATCAAAACAAATGGCGCTCCAATATTTGCAAGAGCTAGAAGGTTAGCGCCAGATCGTTAAAAAAATGCAAAAGAAGAATTTATTAATAATAATAATTAAACTATTAGAATTATGTACTGTTAGACCTTCTTCGAGTAATTGGTCGTCTCCTTTACATTATAGTACCAAAGAAAAATTCTGATAGTTGGCGAATTGTTAGGGATTATCGTTTGTTAAACTGTGTCACTATACCTGACAAGTATCCAATTTCCAATATTTTTGATTTTTCAGGTAATTGCGTTGATGCTACAGTATTTTCTAAAATGGATTTAGTCAGAGCTTATCAACAAATACCTATTGAACCGTCAGATATCCCTAAAACCGCTGTAACTACTCCCTTTGGTTTGTTTGAGTATATACTAAGTACCAAGGCCAAGATTCGCCACCCTGCACTGTAGGGCGTATCCCTGGTAACCAAGAAACTAGGAAAAACGAAATACAATATTATATAATTAGTATTAGTAATGCCATGTAAAATATTATTAAACAAATAAAGAGATTTTAAAAGTAAAAGTAAAGTACAGTATTTTCTAAAATGGATTTGGTCAGAGCTTATCATCAAATACCCATTGAACCGTCAGATATTCCTAAAACCGCTGTAACTACTCCGTTTGGTTTGTTTGAGTATATTAAAATGAGTTTTGGATTACGTAAAACAGCTCAAACTTTTCAAAGATTTATAAATAAAGTTTTACGTGGTTTAGATTTCTGTTTTGTTTATATTGATGACATTTTAATTGCAAGCCAAAATAAGGATCAACATAAAATTCACCTTGAAGAGGTTTTCAAACGTTTACAAAATTTTGGTGTTGTACTTAATCCAGAAAAATGTCAATTTGCTGTTTCCGAAATTGAATTCTTATTACATGTAATAATAATAAGTTTATTTAAAATTTAATAATATAATAAATATGTTTATGTTGTCTTCGATAAACTTATTCTTCAATCCCCTGAAGCTGAGCTTGTTAGGGGATATAATTTTAATCAACTCTAAAGGAACAAAACCTTTATCTGAAAAGGTTGAAACTATTGAAAAATTTCCACAACCCAATTCACAAAAAAAGTTACGACAATTTCTCGGAATGATAAATTTTTATCATAGATTTATTCCTAACTGTGCTTTCATTGTTAAATCTCTTCATGATCTTACTAAAAATAACAATGCTAAACAGTTTCTTTGGAATAATGATGCTAACTTAGCATTTGTCGAAATCAAGTAGCTTTTAGCATCAGCTACACTTTTGTATCATCCTAAAGATAAAGTGCCATTAAATATTATGGTAGATTCTTCAGATTTTGCAGTAGGAGCTGTAATAAAATTCAACAATTTGTTGATGGGTTTTGGCAACCTATTTCATTTTTTTTCCGTAAATTCACTCAAACTCAATGCAGGTACAAACCAAACATGGATTCCAAAGACTAACTGAAGACCTCAAATTAGCAGCGAAGCAAGGATACTATATCAAATACACAAAAAACAACACCATAATTTACATAAACGACCATAAGGACTACAAGACATACAAAAAACAAATAGAAGACGACAAAATAGAATTTCATACATATGCAACGCAGGAGGAAAAAACCCACGCATTTGTAATCAAAGGCTTGGACCATATGCCTGAAATACAAGAAATAAAGGACGAACGAGTGTTCAAAATGAACACGCCATTTTAGCAAAAGAGTCAAGTATTTAAATTATGTACGTGTAACTTGGGAAAGGAGGAAACACAACCTAATGATTATACAATGTAAAAGGTGTGGACAATGGGGCCATGCTACATCTAACTGTTACCGTCAACCTAAGTGTCTCCACTGCGCTGAGGATCATTTAACATCAGAATGCACACCTGAAAAACCGACTAAATGCATTAATTGTACAAATAATCATAGGGCAAGTTCGCCGTTGTGTCCCGTATACAAATACAAAGCAGACATAATAAAACAGAACAATAATAAAAAAACAACAAAGATATATACCAGCTCCACAACCAAAAACCAACCCATGGACAGCCAGGGCAAGTGGCCCAACTAGTGTCTGGGCAAATGACACCGACGTAGACCAACAGACCAACAACGAACAACCAGAACCAACCCCATCGACAAGCAGAGCACCCCCTAAAAGAAATAAACAGGACTTCCCAGAACTACCAGAGACACACCCAAAAACCAGTGCAAAAAATGGCCACCAAAATCAACAGCTAGGACTAACACAGGCAAGTGACCTTTTTAGTGATATGAAAGAATTTATTAGGTTTTTAAATGACTGCTCCGGTGAGCTAAGGAAGGTAAATACGCAGGAACAACGAGTCTCTTTAATGATGACCCTAATGGGCAACTTAAACAATTACATAACATAACATTAGCCTTCCATAACTCACTGAGAATAGCACATTGGAACGCGAACGGGGTTCACGAAAAAATAGATGAAATTAAATATTTTTTAAATAAATATAAAATAGACATTTTATCAATCAATGAAACTAAAACACAACAACAACAACCTAAACAAGGCAAAAATGTGTCTTATGAGATACAGAAGATTGTTTGGGAAAACCTGGGGACTTAAACCGCAGATGGTGCTGTGGTTATACGTCACAGTCATCAGACCCCTGATGACATACGGGTCTGTAGTTTGGTGGACAAAAACACAGCAAATCACGACAGCCACAAAACTCAACAGTATGCAGAGGCTGGCCTGCTTGTGTATCACCGGTGCAATGAGAAGCACCCCCACTGCAGCAATGGAAGTCATACTAGGACTAACCCAACTAGATATACACATCAAAATAGAGGCTAACTGCAGCGCCTCCCGGATGAAAGCAAACGGGGAATGGAAACAACGCCCCGAGAAAATAGGGCACACAAGAGCCACGGACCTTATCAACGACGAGCTCCTGGAGATGCAAACCGATCGCATGAAAGCGAAATACAACTTTACAAAACCATTTAATGTCAGTTCATGATATGTGGTCCAAAGGAAAATCTCCGTCACTAGACAATGGCCTAGTTTGGTACACTGATGGGTCGAAAACGGCCAACGGAGTAGGCGCAGGTATATTTGGGGAAAGACCCAGAATGGAAAAATCCCCCTGGGAAACTACGCCACAGTATACCAAGCAGAAGTTCATGCGATACAAGCATGCATACAAAAGAATCTTGAAAAGGGCTATCACGACCAAAAGATACATCCTGTCGGACAGCCAAGCTCCTTCCGATTTACATCAAAAATTACAATGGAGTGCCTTAACGACTTAAAAGACCTGGCAGCCAGAAACAACAGGGTTGAACTCCTATGGGTTCCTGGTCATTCAGGGATAAAAGGCAACGAAAAAGCAGATGAACTGGCAAGAACCGGATCTGCTCAAAATTTCAGGGGCCCAGAACCCGCCCTTGGAATATCAAAAAAGGTAACCAAAACAACATTAGACAGATGGGCGCAAAAGCAACATCTATCTCGATGGAATTGTACACCTGGCCAGGCACACGCACGGGCCGTTATTGATAGGCCCTCGAAGATGCTATCAGCTGAAATGCTGCTCTTGATTCGCCCTCAGTTAAAACAAGTGACCGGCCTACTAACAGGCCACTGTCACTTAAGAAGGCACCTTCAAAGAATGGGAGTCTATAATGGACCCATTGAATGCAGACTTTGCGGCGAAGAGGACGAAACCGCCTCCCATATAATTTACAGCTGCGAAGCGCTAAACCGTAAAATATTCAAAATCTTCGGAAACATTCGACGTGGCGACAACCTCCCGCACGACAAACTTAGAAGGAAACTACTGGACCTCGTAGAAG
Source organism: Polydrusus pterygomalis (assembly GCA_963969555.1). Classification (NCBI taxonomy): domain Eukaryota; kingdom Metazoa; phylum Arthropoda; class Insecta; order Coleoptera; family Curculionidae; genus Polydrusus; species Polydrusus pterygomalis. The sequence continues at coordinate 74,434,011 of OZ018375.1, forward strand.
GAACAAATCTTTTCTAACAAGACTGGGGCGCACAATAAGCCAGAAGGCTGCAGTGTAAGAAGCTTGGGCCACACGTCGAACCCGACCCCCGCCTTTAACCAACCAACCAACCAAAACACAACCAAATTTCAATTTTAAAGTCCGAAATTACCAGGTACACCGTAAAGACAGAAACAACAATATCGGAGGGGGCGTGGCTTTAATTATAAAAAATACGATACCTCATTCTGTTCTACAACAAACCAACATACAAATAGAACACATAGGGCTAAAATTAACAAACAATATACTTATTTATTCTTTTTATTCACCACCACGAGTACAATATACAGACAGAGACCTGGACACTATATTTGACACAGGAAATAGAATCTTAATATTAGGTGACTTAAATTCTAAACATATATTTTGGCAACATACACATACAAACACCAAAGGCAAAATATTAAAAAATTACATAGACAATAACGATATTAAACTTCTCATGACAGACGAACCAACATATTACTCAAGCGCAGGACACCCACCATCCAGACTAGACGTAATATTAAATAAAAACATGCAAAACTTACCAGACCCTGTAGTAATTAATGACTTGTCATCGGACCATCTCCCAATACTAATAAACTGGCAGACTGACATACCAAAAGATACTAAACAAACTTCATGGCTTTACAAAAATGTAAATTGGAACAAATACAGACAAATACTAAACCAAAAAACAATAATAAACAGTGACATTTCAACAATACAAGATTTAGAAAACGAAGTAAGCAAACTGAAAGAAAACATACAATACGCAAGAAATAAAACAGCCACAAAAATAGTTATTGAAAACAAAGAAAACAAATTACCAAATGACATACTAAACTTAATCCATTTTAAAAACGCATTACGTAAAAGATGGCAAAGACATAGAGTACCACAAGACAGACACGAAATAAACCAGTTACAAATCGAAATAAAACAAAGAATGATACAGTACAAAAACCAGACATGGACAAACATACTAACCAATTTAAACACAAGAGACAACTCATTATGGAAAATATTAAAAAGAACAAAAAACCAACAAATAACAATACCATCATTTACAAACAACCCACAGAACAACAAACAAAAAGCACAACCCTTAGCGGACCATTATTCACGGACATGCGCAGGACAACCTAATACAACAAACGAACAGAATGAGGTAACAAGAATAACAAATCTATTTATAAAACAAAAATATCCCATCCCACCAACAATCCTACCTACCCTATATACCAATCCCCGTGAGCTGTCTACAGAAATAGGGAAACTGCCAAACAATAAAGCACCAGGAGGGGACGAGGTCGCCAACATCCTAATCAAAAACATACCACGCAAAACACTCATACAACTCATACACATAATAAACAGCATGTTTTTGCTGCAACACTTCCCAAGCGCTTGGAAAAGCGTTATAATTGTGCCTATATTAAAACCAGGAAAAACAGCCAACAGACCTGATTCTTATAGGCCTATCTCACTTCTAAGCGCTCTGGGGAGGGTTGCAGAGAAAATCATACACATCAGACTCAAGAGCATGAAGTTGGACCAAAAGCTGCCAGAAGAGCAATTTGGATTCAGGACAGGGAGAGGAGCTCTTATAGCACATGTAGTCCAAAACGCCATCGAAAAAATGGAAACAGAACAAAACACGGTACTTCTCTCACTGGACATCCGGAAAGCCTTCGACATTGTATGGTTCAATGGATTGCTATACAAACTCATTACACTACACAACTACCCACTACACTTCATCACACTCATACATTCACATCTCAAACAGAACACTAACGGTTAGGGTGGAAAGCGACCTCTCAGCCCCTGTGAAATTACATGCTGGTCTACAACAGGGCACTACATTAGCAGGGCCCCTATTTAACATGTATACAGGTGACATTCCATCTCACCCAAATTCCCAACTGGCCATATTTGTAGACAACGTACTCCTACACGCCAGCTCATACTATGCAAATGTGGCCAGGCAACATATCACCAACCACCTACGCACCCTCATCCCTTGGTATAAAAAGTGGAAATTGGAACTTAACGAAGAAAAATGTGAATGCGTTATACTGACAAGAAAACGAACAAACAATTACATACACCAAAACATTATAATAAACAACAGACAAATAATACCTACAGACAAACTAAAATACATTGGAGTAGTAATAGACAAAACCCTAAAATTCCAACATAATACAACAAAACTAATACAAAAATATTACGCAAGAAACCAAAGACTATACAAATTACTAAATTACAGATCTCCATTATCACCGACAAATAAACAAATTATTTTTATGCATACGACCATTACTGACTTACGCAGGACCAGTTTGGTGTAGCATGGCCGATACACACTTCAAAAAGCTACAGATTCTACAGAATAAAAATTTAAGACGAATCTTATTAGCACCGATAAGAACACCAGGCAACAAACACTCCTTATATTACAGATTACATGGGACAAAATGCAATAAATTTTTATAATACTCAACCACAAAACTTTAGACTAACCCAAAATATAACAGACTTAAGATATAACGAGTATCGCATTCACCCACCTATACACTTAAAACTTCCAATTTACTTTCAAAATAATTAAAAAGTTCCAATTTTCACCGAAAAACCACAAAAATTCAAAAGTCCGAAAACCACGCCCTCAAAAATTAAGACCATGAAATGATGGTAAAGCTGTCATATGCAAAGCTACTGTGTACCTGTTAATATAAGTTTCTAGCTGGTTTTTCATCTGTTTTTCCAGTGAACCCCAACACAAACCCATAAATTTAAAAACTACACAACAACAAAAAACATTCTAAAACAAAAAACCGAATTTTTGCATAGCCGTAAAAGGTCGCCGAAACTGGCTGAATAAATGCACTCAAATGCATATACTAAGTACCAAGGCCAAGATTCGCCACCCTGCACTGTAGGGCGTATCCCTGGTAACCAAGAAACTAGGAAAAACGAAATACAATATTATATAATTAGTATTAGTAATGCCATGTAAAATATTATTAAACAAATAAAGAGATTTTAAAAGTAAAAGTAAAGTACAGTATTTTCTAAAATAGATTTGGTCAGAGCTTATCATCAAATACCCATTGAACCGTCAGATATTCCTAAAACCGCTGTAACTACTCCGTTTGGTTTGTTTGAGTATATTAAAATGAGTTTTGGATTACGTAATGCGGCTCAAACTTTTCAAAGATTTATAAATGAAGTTTTACGTGGTTTAGATTTCTGTTTTGTTTATATTGATGACATTTTAATTGCAAGCCAAAATAAGGATCAACATAAAATTCACCTTCAAGAGGTTTTCAAACGTTTACAAAATTTTGGTGTGTAGGGGATATAATTTTAATCAACTCTAAAGGAACAAAACCTTTATCTGAAAAGGATGAAACTATTGAAAAATTTCCACAACCCAATTCACAAAATAAGTTACGACAATTTCTCGGAATGATAAATTTTTATCATAGATTTATTCCTAACTACTGTGCTTTCATTGTTAAATCTCTTCATGATCTTACTAAAAATAACAATGCTAAAAAGTTTGTTTGGAATAATGATGCCAACACAGCATTTGTCGAAATCAAGTAGCTTTTAGCATCAGCTACACTTTTGTATCATCCTAAAGATAAAGTGCCATTAAATATTATGGTAGATTCTTCAGATTTTGCAGTAGGAGCTGTAATAAAATTCAACAATTTGTTGATGGGTTTTGGAAACCTATTTCATTTTTTTCTCGTAAATTCATTCAAACTCAATGCAGGTATAGTACGGCATATATAGAACCTGGTCCAGTTTAGAATAATTCAGAACCTAAATCAATTTTAAAGAAAGCTTTAACAAACGTATCAAAAAGGAATTTTTTTAAAGAAAACAAAAAAAGAGTAACTTTTTGTAAGGAAACGAAGAAAGCTTCTGGAGAATGGTAATGTGCTGGTGTTGATTGACTGGTTTTGTACCTGAACATAAAATATAGCGTTGGCTTAAAAAAATGACTTGTTTTTATAAAAGGTACAATTTGTTTATTTTAATTGTTATAAGATTTTTGACATTTTAAAAGTTGTAAATCAAAAATCTAAAGTTAAGAGAAATAAAAAAACTTAAATAACGTAACTAGGTTTATCTCTTAAGAATGTTAAAACTAATAAATGTATCTATAGGTCTCTGAATAATCACTTAAATATGAGTAAAAATAAAAAAGTTATATATTAAAAGTATATTAAAATGAATATTGAATACCCTTATATTAAACTTCAATAGAGCTTATTATGATTTTAGCAATTGGTGGTGTTTTGTAATAACGAAAATAATAGTTAAAATCTTCTTACATTTGTTGAAATACTGAACAAACAACGTAAACGGACAACTAACAAAATTATATATAATTAATATTAAATTGTGTCTACAGATATCTTAATATAGGTATCTGGATATCGAAAATTTTCTATTTTAGCTGAATAAATAGAAATATAAATGATTTTGAAACAGTTTCTGAAGTTGGGCTTATTACCTTAATATTTATTTATCAATTTGAAATAAACATTACTTAAATATTATTAATATTGTTCTAATTTTTATATTTTCTTCAATTATTGCATGCGAACAGTGAACCTCTAAATGTAGCCTTTTTTCGTAAATTTACCATAGTGTAAACAGTCAAAACCCTTCTTATCTAGCAACGCGTTCCATGTTTCCTGTATACCTATAATAATTCTGAACTGGCGAGGTAATAATAGCAAAGTTATTTACTTACACAACTTTCATAAGGCGCAACCCACAATACCTATTAAACAAAGAGAAAGTGTATGTGTTTAACCAGCATCTTGCAGCTTGTCACTATGTGTTGCTATGCTATAAGGCCTATTTATTTAAACTCGAGATCTAAACAAACATTCTGGAAAGCGGAAAACAACGAGCTGGGTTTTGGGTATTAAGAGTACATTCTTGATAATGGTATTTTCATTTGTATATTGAGGTTTAATATAGAGCATAAAATAAATTTATATAGGCTATAAATAAAAACCAGCAAATAAATAATTTGAAGGTGGCTGCATCTTAACTCTAAATAATCTAAAACTCTTCTCTTTGACCAAAAGAGAAAGAAACATATTTAGAAGGCATTAATTCTTTGTTTTGTAGTTGTAGCCAACATTTGGTAGAGATAAACGATTTAATTAGTACCTTAAAATGTTAACACCAAGAATTCTAGGAGAATTATGTTACTTATTATGATAATCCTGAATGCTGGGTTATTCCCTATTCCTTGTATTAAAGCTGTATAGGTATCCTTAGCACTTTGAACCTGGCATAGGGGTTTGGCATTAATATGCAGATGAACATCGTCAACCGTTTTTTGTCTGGTATGAAGTCTGATGGACTGCGTCTTGTCCACCTTTTAGTTTATAGAATTAAAAAGAAACATGTTGACTTATGAAATGATTATTGATCAGCTAAAACCAGTGTAGCCAAGATGACCCTGTTCTTTATAAGAACCGTTTCACACACGACTAATGGTTAGTGCTGATGATCGGTCGTAAAGAAATGAACTGATCATCAGTCATTTACCTTGTCTTCATATAGATGCGATTGATTAGTTGTAAATATGTATTTGCAATGCCCAGAGCAACGCGTTGTTGTCGCTTTGTGCGTGAGAAGGTTATCAAAGCGAAAAAGAAAAAGCTTTAGAAATTTTTGGGTACATCCGTTATGTCGAGAGAGGCCCATTAAAGGTGGATTTGTACATACTCAAATTTAAGGGACGATCCAAAGAAGTTTTTTACATATTTTCGAATGTCCAGTACCTTACTTGATGAACTGCAGCATAGCAAACTGAATAATGAGTTAAAATTTTCAAACAACCTTAGAGTTTCTATTTCAACAAACTTCTCTAATAATATATCAGCTACCAAGGGTTATTTTTTAAATTGGGATTTTTGTAATCTTCTGACGATGTATCCCAGAGTAGTTTTCGCTGCTCTATGGCTAATTAATATTTCGGTATCAAACCGATATTTTGAGCGGCCATTTGCCATTTTACCGGACTTAGAATGAAGCAAAAACTAAATGGCAGCAAAGCACCAAATACGCAACTGACGGTACGCATGCATGTGAAACGCTAGCTTTAAAATAACGGCTCCAAGCGATCCTGATAATACGGACACGCACGGGCTCGACTGATGCCCGTGCGTTTTGGAGCGGTGGACTGATGGTACGTTCTGCATATGAAGGGGCAATTTAAAGTAATGGCCCGATCTCATCAGCACTGATCATCAGCACTGACCATCAGTCGTGTGTGAAACGGCTCTAAATTCCATCGATCGGACAAGTTATTTCCTGTGCGTGGCTGCGCGAAGTCATGGTAAACTTGTAGTGACGTATTTTTTAAATAGGACACTCAATTCACTTATGGACGATTAGTCTGCACCGATTTGAAGAACATCATGGACAAAGAAGAGCATAATTAGTTTGTAGTGTGTTACGTGTCGGAATAAACTCTTCATTAGAGGCATAGAACGCAAAGTATATATTTTTAAACCCCTTCGAAAGTATCAAATAAACAAAATCTTTTCATTAATATAACATTCACATTGTAGTGACGTGACATATTTTTAAAATAGGGCATTCAATTCACTTATATACGATTAGTCTGCACCGATTTGAAGAGAACGTCATGGACAAAGAAGAACATAATTAGTTTGTAGTGAGTGACGTGTCGGAATAAACTCTTAATTAGAGGCATAGAACGCAAAGTATATATTTTTAAACCCCTTCAAAAGTATCAAATAAACAAAATACATTTCATTAATATAACATTCGTTTGCCCACGAGACAGGTGATGATTATAAAACCGATCATTGAGTCGCTTTGTTCACACTTCAAATGTCAAAAAATGCCACAGACTCAATTCCAAAAAAATAAATGGGGTCGATTATAATAGCTAATAATCTGTAGAAAGTTTATCTAACTATATCTCAACTGGCACAGGATTTATGATTGTATATTTTATTGTTAGGGTCACGTGCTGAGGGTGCGTGTTATAAGGAAGAGGGTAAAGCGTTTGGGGACACTTTTTTATAACAGCTGTCTGTTTACTGCGTTGAGGTTTTGGGGGTTCCGTTTTGTTAAAACTTTTTCATACAACATTTATTTTTATTTCTTTTGTGAAATTAGTTTGGCCGCTTCGAACAACATGTGTTTTATACATTATTGAACATTAGAGCGGCCAAATTGGCCCCGATTCAATTTGGTAAATTTTTAATGAAGTGAAGTTAACAGTATGGTCCTGGACTTTTATTCATTTACGTAAAAACAAGGATCCCTGATTGATAAGAGAAACATTTTAATAAAATTATGTCATTGATATGCTTAGTTTCAATGTATCATTTAGTGTGATAAATCGGGATACAAGCAAGAATTATCCTGGCACTTAATAATATATTTCTGGAATACTGGAACAGGATACTTTGCACCGATCAAAAAATTTCCCAGTCGTCTAAGGCTTATTGCACACTTACACGGCGACCGTCCTAACGGCACCGTTTACGCGATTTACCGCGTTCGTGTTATCCTGGCACACATGCACAGTATTCGTCAGTTTGATTCTATTTTGATTCGAGTATGGATCAAAGACGTGCTGTGGCGATTTTAAAGTCTTACAGGCGTATCAAAAAACGAGGAAAGGCACGAAACAGAATTTTGTGGGTTCATCCCATCATTATGGAAAGAAAATAATTCGGTGCATTCTTTGTACTATTTGAGTGAAGACGAAAAAAACTTTTTTAACTATTTTAGGATGTCCATATCCAGCTTTGATGACCTAAACGAACGATTAAAAAAACTGCTTCAACATCAAGATACAGATATTATGAGAGGGTGCATACAGCCTATGGAAATGTTGGCTGTTACAATAAAAATCAGGATTGACCTCCAAACATATTTCATTTCAGGAACTTCTTGTGCAGCTTCTGTCCTTATATATAGAACTTGTTTTGTCCTAAATATCCGCCCTTGCTTCCTCCAAAGATATAAGCATATTTATATCTATATGTACTGCCATTGCGAAAAATATGATTATGATAAAATATACTATATAAAATAATGTTCCCGCCAATGAACCAAGAAAATATCGTAAGCGCGGTACATGTGCAAGCATCAATTAAATCTTAAACTCTACTGGGCAATGGGCATGCCTCTCCGTCAACACGGTAACGGTCGCCGTGAAATGTAGTGGGGGCTCACGGTAACATAGCGGTGGAACGGAACCGTATACACGGTGCCGGTGCGTGTGAAAGGTCACATATATGCTGCCTAATCCCTTAACCGTATAAACGGTGCCGTTAGGACGGTGGCCGTGTAAGTATTTAACGGGCCTATCGGTCATATTAACGTTTATAGACTTCGAAGAACTACAAGTTTGAACAATAATGCCTCAATAAATTAGACAGAGCATGACGTTGTTTTCAACTCTTGGCTCAGCTTTTAATGCCTGATAGTTTGTTGCGCAATAAATGATTGGTTAACAATGCTCAGTTATAGGAATTTTTGGGAAAATGTTGTCGCCTAGTGTGTTAGAATATTTTAATGACTAGGGTTCTATATTCCAATAAAACAAATGGATAGAATATAATGCAGAAAATGTAGAAGAAAAGTTTCGGCCAAACAATATAGATAATGTGTTGTGGCCTTTAACAAGTACTGACATCAATATAGCAGAGAATGTGTGAAATGTGAAAAAAAAAATTAAAATTTCAACCCAAAAACAAGAACGAGCTTATTAATTTTTACAAGAAATATGCAACGAACTAAGTGAGCCCCGATTTGACCAGAACCTTTTTTTTCTCTATTTTTAATAGATTAAATAAAATTTTATATACAGGGTGTCCGGAAAAAGAAGCTTAATCTGTTAACCATATATTCCTTGAGCAAAAATAGTATGACTTTTATGATGACATTTTTTAATTTTTGACCGTCATGATCGATATATATGGCGTCAAAGTTTTAAATTAAAAACTGATTTTTTTGAATAATTCAAATATTTAATAAAATATAAACTTTAAATTTGGTACATTGCTCCACCATAAAGAGTTACATCTTTTGAGAAAAACAAAATAAAAAAAAAATTGTCAAACATTCAAAATAGGGGGTTCAGTAAACGCAGATCAGTAACTCAATTTTTTCAGGTAATCATTTGTTTTTGAATATTTTTTAACTCTTAAAGAATTTCAATAAAATGATACGTTTTGGAGATAATTTGATAAGTATGATGCCAACGCGGCTTACGGTAATCTGATAATTTTTAAATGCTAATTTAATTCAGCCGTTGTGGGAATACCATTAGAAGATATAATTAAGTAAAACTTTGCAATAGGTAACAATACCGAAAGTAAAGGACTAGCCAAAATTGTGAAATTCTTTTATTGCCCCACTAAAAACTTACTATCGCTAATATTCTTCACAAAAGAGTAATTTTATCAGGAAATTTGACTGGTCATTCATTTTTACTATTTCTTCAAAACACACTGCCTGATTTACTTGATGATTGGTAAGATAACATATCTGGTTTTAAGTAGACGGTGATTCCCCATATTTTGCTAGAAAAGTTAGGAACTATTTACACCAAATCTTTCCAAATCGCTGAATTAGTTGGGGCCAAGATGCGCCTATTAAATGGCCACCACGTTCCCCCAGACCTTACTCCCTTGGATTATTCAGTCTGAGGGTTTATTTAAGGTTTTGCGTATATGGTTCCGATTTTGACCGGAATCTTTTAATAGAAATAATCGTTCAAGCTGGAGAGTACTTCAGGTTAAAACCACATATTTTACAAAGGTTAAGCTTTTCTTTAATAAAATGAACTCGCATGTATATTGAAAAAAATGGAGGTGATTCGAGTAATTTCTTTAGACTAATTTTTTTATTTTGTCTGTTTTTGTTACTAACGTATTCGTAATTTTATGAAAATAATTTTTTTTGGAATATTTATTATCTTGTTTTGATGTATCCAATTTATTTAATAAGTAAGGGTAAATTATCGTCTTAACAACCAGTAATAACAGTGGCGTTTTGGCGTTTTACTGTTATGTGAAGAAAATTAGAAATGGTAAATTTTTAGTAGGGAAATAAAATTTCATTTATTTTGTCTAGTACAACAGGTTTTTATCTGTACGCCACTGTTTTTACATTATCTTTTTCTTGTCCTTTGCTTTCAGTATTGTCACCTATTGAAAAGCTTTACGTAATTATATCTTGTATCCATGGTAATGCCGCACCGGCTGAATTGATTTAGCATTTGAAAATTATGAGAATGCCGTAAGCCGCATTGGCATCAGTTATGGACCCATACTTTTCAAATTATCTCCAAAACACATAATTTTATCGAAATTATATAGGAGTCAAAAATACTGGTATTACTTTATTATTAAAAACTCGAATTATTTTAAAAAATCAGTTTTTAATTTTAAAATTTGATGCCCTGTATATCAAACATAAGGGTGAAAAATGAGAAACGGCATTATAAACGTCCTATTATTTTTGTTTAAGGAATATAATAATATGGTTAACGGATTGACATCCTTTTTCCGGACACCCTGTGTATAAAGCTTTGACCGAATAAAAAGTTAATTAAGTTTATAATTTGATTTTGAATTGAATTATGGAAATTGTTTTCTTAATTCTTCTTGTGTGGTGCCTATGAAAATGACCTAATATTTTTCCGAGCAAAATACCCAATTTAATTTTTTTTCTGATAGAAAAAGGAATATTTTAATTTTTCTGCACTTTATATAAAAAGTAGAAAAGTAAAAAAGGAAAATACGAAAGTTAAGAAAACGGCTTAAACAGTCCCGCCGAGAAACCTCATGCATGGAAAATTCAAGTGAATTTTCACAACCGGAAAATAAGGTCGTTTCAAGCTCGAGAGTCCTTAAAAACATTTTACAAAAATGAATAATGGGTGCAAACTAAGTCAAATGTGTCGTTGCGAGGGTTAAAAATGGAGTGAGTTTCTAGAAATGTCTGATAACAAACTGACAGGTTATTTAATAACAGTTTGCATATTTTTGAACGGAATTATTATGAAATTTGATTAAATTGATAAATAGTTTTTACTTTCGTTGCAAAAACTACTGTAATCGCGAAATTTTTTTTTAGATGTTCACGTTTTAGGCTTCATAGGTCATTAAATAGCTATTTCACACCAGAAATTATTAAAATTCAATTCCAAACATAAGTAAAAGCAACTATTATTAAGTCCCTAAATCAAATATCTTTCTTGTTTCTTCGTATCGAGTTAAATGCATGATAGAGAGAGACACATACCGGTGCAACACGAACCGTTACATGATCACAGGGCAGGCCAGGCATTGCTGTTGTAAAGCGCAACGTAGAGACCGTTTTCGGGGTTTCCAGGAGTAGCAACACGCAATACGTCTTGAACGGAATATAACGTGTTAGACAGAAATAAAATTATAAAGTAATATTCAAGTTAATGTTTAAGGTTTTATGAAAAGGAAAGAAAAACACGAAGTCTTCCTCCACAAAATGTAATAGAATAAAAATTTTTATAGTTAAAAAGGTCTCTACATGTTTCGAACGTAGAAACGTTCATCATCAGGAGACAGAATGTATGTTTTGCTGATGGTTGTAGCAAAAGAGAAAAGAATAGTGGTGGGTGTCAAACCTTAATGGAGCTTTTATGGCATTAAAAGTTGTAATGATAAAATAGCATTTTTGAAAGTGTTAAATTGAAAGAAAGACAAAAACATACGGTGTATGTGAAAAGACTTATAAAGGAGTCTAGAAAGACCAAAAGGAGAAAAATGGGTGTAGTAAATTACTTACTTCTAAAAAGAAGTTGTCGAACATATTTAATTGAAAACATGTCTTGTGGGCATCAAGTAATGAATTACTGAGTTTCCAACAGGAAAAACGGTTTGGGGCACTGATTCAGTCACATTTATATTGTCTACAAGACATGTTTTCAATTAAATATGTTCGACAACTTTTTTTTAGAAGTAAGTAATTTACTACACCCATTTTCCTCCTTTTGGTCTTTCTAGACTCCTTTATAAGTCTTTTTACATACCCCGTATGTTTTTGTCTTTCTTTCAATTTAACACTTTCAAAAATGCTATTTTATCATTACAACTTTTAATGCCATAAAAGCTCCATTAAGGTTTGACACCCACCACTATTGTTTTCTCTTTTGCTACAACCATCAGCAACATATATTCTGTCTCCTGATGATGAACGTTTCTACGTTCAAAACATGTAGAGACCTTTTTAACTAAGAATTTTTATTCTATTAAATTTTGTGGAGGAAGACTTCGTGTTTTTCTTTCCTTTTCATACTTTCAACTCCACTTTGAGTATGGACTATTTCTTCAAATTTTTAAGGTTTTAGTTGACATTGTTCAATTTTGGTGTTTTGATTTGTCGTTTTAATTCGTTTTTATCCATTTTTGTGCCTTGAAACTTTATTTAATTCTAAAAACAGTTCTTTTCGGCGCTATTCCATTGTGCTATTGTGTTGCCGGTAAGTATTTTTAGACATTTGTAATTAATTTTCATTTCTGACCTATTGCGGCCAATATTATTCTTACTCAAAATTAAATAGCTGGAATATGATTTTTGTCATATGACATGTCGGCCATCTTGCAGGTTTACTGGCTGAATCGACTTTATCTGTTTAAGTAAGTACAAACTTATTAGTTCTATACAAAAAAATATTTTAGAAATTGTTATGTTAGGATATTTTTTGAGAATGCCTCAAAAATGTTTGAGCACACCTATGTTCTCAAGCAATACTAATTCTACCTTTCGTTGTTAAAAATAAACATCGGTGTATTCAGTGAAAATTACAAAATTCAAAATTAATCCTACTGGATTAAAATAGTTCTCACTAGGTAAGTTTTATGCACTCACATTTAAATTTTAGTTAAAATTGAATAATTGGTATTAACCGAATAAAATGTGTTTTATTACGAGGCGAGGGTTAGAAATAGGGCGCGCTAGTCCTTTCAAACGTCGAATACCGCTGACAGGTGGCTTAACAATATAGTTAGTTGCGCTAACCAAGTTGGTTTGGGGTGAATACAGTGAATTAAAATATGTGTTAGGATCACACATGTGACGTTTTTTAAATGTAATTTATTGCATAAATGTTTAAACTGTTTTTGTTTAGGGCGTAACAAATAAAAATTTAATGGCGCTTTAATAACCATATGCTTATGGCCGCAGTCTATAGAGTCAGTGATGTTTAACCCTTTGTAAAGTGTCTTTTATTTATGGAAACTCGACCGGAACGTGAGTCTTCCTTACAGCGAAATTTATTCTATGGAATGGGTATGTTCATTAAATAGATAATATTAAAATAAATATACTACAAGGTGGTGCCTTGGCTGACGTAATACAGAAAATCCCATTTAAAATTATGAAATACCGGGTGCATAACTAAAAAGGGACGCAGGCTGTATCTTGGAAACGTTAACCTTACGGCTTGCAAAAAAATATTTATTACAAAAGTGACTGAGAGAAATTGCTGGAAATTATTTGTAAGTTTCTAGGTTGGCTGCTAGGGGTCGTAACTATAGTGGTCGAACAAAAAGCGGGAATTTCGTCGTTTTTCTCAAAATAAGAATACTTGTAAAAACCACAAGCCAATATATTTTTTAAACCGGAGATATCGAAAATATAGTATAAAAATGAGGTCAATACGAACAAACTGACGCTTTAATAAAGTATTTGTAGGCAAGAAGAATAAATACATACAAATACCATACCATTATGTCTTCTACAAAGCTATAATCGACACAAGACTTTTTTAGTTTAATGTTTTATATATCAAAATTATTAACAACAAAAATAATAGAGGATAAATGAAAAGGAGAGTGGGTTGTACGCCGTATTTTAACAAATGAAACATGCTTTTGAGTATTCAGCGTAATTTATTTAATATCGCCTAGCGCTTTCGACCCATTATGAGGCCATCATCAGGGCTTAGGTTCTAAAAGAAAAACACAAACAAGAGTAAAAAACAGCAGGAACAAACTACATGAGAATACCTACTCGTCAAATGATGTCCAGGAGACAGGAAACATAGTGAAAAGATATTTGAAAATTTCTAAACAAATTTTCTTGGTAAAGGTTTCAAATTATATACGACTCCTGGCTGACATTTGACACATGGACACAAAGTGGTGAGGGATATCTCAAATAAAAACGTAGTTACTATACACAAAATGACGAATAATAGAAAACAGAAAGTTGGTATAAAAACTTTAAATAAGTCATAATGAATAAAATTGTATAAAAAGGTAGGTAACTCCGTCAACTGTTTAAAAGAAAATAATTTAAACAGGATTTTTAAATTCTGATATCTGTATTTTGCAAAACCGTCCTATTGTTAATAAAATGGGAGGAGTCAAAAGTCCACAAGCGTAGGTTAAGGTAAATAATAAATTCTTATCGCTGAAAGAGTCTAAAAATTTGATTTCGGTTGTTAGTTTCATTGAGTCTTAAATTCAGACATGAATCTGGATAGTTAATTGAATGTCTATAGATTTTAAGGTCCTCGAGATAGTCCAACTCTCTGAAGTTCTTATGATCAAATTGATGTAAAATTTTGCTGTTAGAATGGGGTGAGAAACTATGATTATTAAATTTGAGGTGCTGTCCAAATACAGACGTACCTGGTCGGTTATAACGGAATAAAAGAACATGTCAGTAAGTATTCTCACGTAGTTTGTTCCTGCTGTTTTTACTCTTGTTTGTGTTTTTCTTTTAGAACCTAAGCCCTGATAATGGGCCGAAAGCGCTAGGCGATATTAAATAAATTACGCTGAATACACAAAAGTATGTTTCATTTATTTAATAGAGGATATTTTATTAATGGAACAAATTGCAGTAAAATTTTAAGGGGGTTGTGAAACAAAAATAAAGAAAGAAGGATTTGATTTAAAATAGGAATTAGTACGCGTCAAGCTGTTCATAAGTTAAATTTTGATTTCTTCTTTCTTCTAAAAAATTCACAACTTGACACGTGCTATTACATATTTGAAATCAAAAACCTACTTGTATTTTGTTTGTTTCACAGCCTACTTAAAATTTTACTGCAATTTATTTCATTAATGCAACGTCTACGACGACGATTGAATCGTCATTAAAAAGCATAACAATCTCGAGTGAGAAAGACGGGAAAATTCAATAGCTTTTCGAGTAAGAGAGACGTTAAAAAGCAATATCGATTTTTATCCTAACCTATCCTAACATGTTATGATGAGTCCTGGTAAAGGTTTTGTATCAATGTGAAAAAGCTAGCACACGGATTTTGTTAATTTTATTTACCCCTTGTAGAATTAAAAATAATTTTCCTTTATAGGCTATTACTCGATATACAAACAAGTAATAATACAAATAATAACATATGCAGCGCCAGTCTTCAAGAAAGGGTTGAAATTATTTCACTTTTCTTTAGAAGTAACGATTCTGCTCGAGCGTCTTATAATGAATTGCATCTAAATGCACACTTGTCTCATATTTACGTGCTACAATTAATGGCAAAATTTCGTGAAACAGGATCAGTGCTAAACAAAGAAAGGCTTGTTGAAAATCCTGTAAGAAATAAAGCTGTAAAAGTTGCAGTTTTGGGTCATATTGCCATCGATTCCACACTTAGCACGAGGAAAGTGTCAGATGTATCGGGTGTTTCGCGTAGAACGATTCAGCGTACTTGAAAAACGCATAAAGTTACATCCCTATAAAACGATAAACGATCGCCGTTTGCAATTTTTGCGAGTTAATTAGTGAAATTATCATTCGCAATCACAATTTATTTTTAAAATTTGTTTCTCCGATAAATGCATTTTTTTCTTTACGGTACTAACTGTCAATCGACAGAATTGAGGGTATTGGTCGGATTCCAACCCTAGAATTTTTAGAGAAGTGCATACTAAACATCCCGAAAAATTAAATGTGTGGGCTGAAATTTTTGGGTCCGTATTATTGGGCCGTATTTTATACCTGGAAATTTAACAGGTGCAATTTACCTGAACCTGTTGGAAACCACTATTAACCCTGCTTTAACGAATGCCATAGAAGAAAATGACCGTTATCGGCCAGAAAATATTTACTTTTAGCAAGATGAAGCATCCCCGCATTATGCGTTCCCTGTTAGACAGTTTCTGGATGAAAATTTTCCAGGAAAATGGATTGGAAGAAGAAGTCCTAATTTTATTACTTTTAAATTTTCTTTTCTTTTTAGCCCTATTTCTCAGGAACTATTCACTTGATTTAAACGAGCAATGTCGCGTTTGGAAGGCAATTTAATTCCCTTTAAAATAAGGTATCACTCGACCCCCCTTTCCATTTAAGATTTTAAGGGTGGAAGCCACCCCGTCGTAAGGATTCCAGCACGGGGGGTGAAAATAGCAAAACATTTGTCCCCTTGAGAACTAAGGTTACCGTGTTCGAGCGAATTTTGATTTATTTATTAACAAGAAGATAAACCTTGGTGGAAAGTTTTCGGTGTGCCACCCTGTATAAAATTCATCGCTCCTAGATCAAGTTTGGTCCTTTTCTATTCAGCGTTATTCGATTGGCGTCTTAAATGCTGCCATTACAATAAATTATAATGTAAAACTAATGAATAAAGTTTTAATCACATAATCAGTTTGAAATAAGAAAGATTTCCAACAGAAAGAACTCGCCTTAACTGGAAAACCGTAATGACTTTTAGTTGAGATTATAATCTCTTTAAAGAAGAGCACAGTTATTTTTAGTCGAAGCGGCTGTTAAGAGTTCATCATTGCATGTAAAGTAAATTCAATTTTTCTCTTCGCTGTCTCCGAATGTCTCCGAAACCGCACATACGATTTATTTCAATTTAACAATATTAAAAGACCTATCCTTAAACTCAGTTTCTCATGTAGCAAATTTTACGATTACCCTTTCGTTTTCAAAATATACTATACCGGGTGTTTCTCCCCAGTAAACTAAAGCTGGCGGTAAAAGTTCGGCCGCCTTCCGGCACTGACGGGAAATCGACGGGTCTTGTTGCCGATTACTGGCCGCTTCTGACTCTCGCGTTACCTTCCATGCGTCTAACTACCACGGCTAATAGTCTGCCACCCAATAGTAGCGCAGCAAATGAGAAACGGACCTTATCTTTCGAAACGTACACGGTTAGAATATATCTCGCCGGTTGTGACAAAAGAGTCAACGTTCCGTGTATCACCCGCGCGCGGGTAGCTGACTACTACGTTCCTCGTTTTACTTGTTTGGCAACGGCTGCGCAAGCCAGTCGCGTATTTTTGAAATTCGCGCCGTTTAGCTTCTGCGAAAGAACTGACACTTGACAGGTGAATGACGGTAGACAGAAGATTAAAATTATTTTTCCACGAGCACGACGCGTTCCTTTATTGTTATAAAAGCTACATTACTCAAAAAGATTCAGTGCCTGGTAGGCAGAATGCAGGATTTATCATTAGACCAACTTATTACTGATTTCCAAGATAAAAAAGGCACCCCTCAGACAGAGGATTCTGTACCAGAGAACAAAACTATAAGTAAGATTAACTTTCATATATAATTGTAAATTTTTTATACCTGTTTACTCTCATGTGATACTTA
Organism: Polydrusus pterygomalis; assembly: GCA_963969555.1. NCBI lineage: Eukaryota > Metazoa > Arthropoda > Insecta > Coleoptera > Curculionidae > Polydrusus > Polydrusus pterygomalis. Next base: position 74,451,687 of record OZ018375.1, read on the forward strand.
GTTGAAATAAGTGTTAAAGCAAAAAAATTAGTGCATGCTTGGCTATTCTTTGTACGCAGTATTTTATAGTATATAAACTTAACCAAACCAAATGGTTTTTAGGTGCTGTACGAAGAAATCCAATAACGTCCAATGCAACAAATTCAGATATTGTTCTGACTATTAGAAACTGGAGAAAAAATGCTTCCGACAGGGATGAGTCGCAAAAAAAAATAGTAAAAAATTATGTGTAAATGAATCAGAATAACGTCTTATAATTGCAGAGTTTGTTAAACAATAAAACTGTTGTTTGTGTAACGGTGAGTTTTAATGGTAAGACTTCCCCCTAACCATGCGCGGTCCCTCGCTGGTATTTAAATGAATTGCCAGCGAACCGTCCGCAATCTCGTCTAGATGCCGCGCGCTGACCAAATCTGTTCAGCCCGCGGCTCAGCGGTAAAAAGTAGCGTCTGTACCGCACCACCAGGTTCGTTATGTAGCTATTAAGCCGCCCGGCGGCCGAGCGGTCATGCCCTACCTCCACCGCCGCCGATATTATAGCTGGCGGCCCGACACCGACGTTTCGGCAATGCGCCTTCTGTCCACCTCCGGAGCTTTCATGTCGTGTTTACTGGGTCAAAAGACGTTCACCCCGATAACTTTTTTATAGATATTAAAATGAAATTTTGAGATTATGCATAAGAGATGAGTCTGCATTTATTGGCATAATTTTCAATTTGTTAGCACTTCCGGTTTGACCGGAAGTGACCTTGACTTTAATATTTTAAATAGGACATCTTGTATATTTTTACTTATTTGAGTTCAGCATAACATTATGAGTGAAATGACACCTCTCTTGTCATTTTTTAACGTGTTATAATATTTTTATGTTATTTTTTATTTTCAATCTAGAGTGCTACAACTTAATTAAATCTGGTAATTTATAGTTAAGTAGTATATTTATTAAAATTAAAATTATGTCATGATAATTGACTTTCTAAGTTTCACAAGCGTTTAAAAAATTAAATTTTGTTTTCATGACGTTTACTCCATTTTTCCAAATGGATCGATGGTGGTTCACTAGAATATTTAAAACGAGCATTTTTATTCCAACAATTTGATACAATATACTCCTATGCTGTTTTTAAATTGACACGAAAAAATTTGCCTTAATTCCCAATCCCAAATTTAAAAGCGTTATGCATTATTGCCGCCCTTTCTTTTCTAAAGAAATATAAAGGCGGCTTTGAAAAACCATGGAATGGTTTTGAAAACCAATATCGTTTTAAATTAAGATTGTCATGTCATTCGTTTATTAAACTTACATTGCAAATCAGATAAAATGGTTAGTTTTACTAGAAACAAATTAATATGCTCCTAGTTTTTGGAGTGACCAGAAAAATTCTTCTGAAGCCGCAAGATTGTATGTATTGTATGTTTTATAAACTAATGAGATTACAACTTCAAATTAAAGCCGTATTGCTTTTCAAAACCATTCCATTGTATTTCAAAGCCGCCTTTATATTTCTTTAGAAAAGAGAGGGCGGCAATAATGCATAACGCTTTTAAATTTGCGATTGGGATTTAAGGCAACTTTTTGAGTGTCAATTTTAAAATAGCATATGAGTGTATGGTATAAAATTGTTGAAAAAAAAATGCTCGTTTTAAATATCCTAGTGAACCACCATCGTTCCATTTGAAAAAATGGAGTAAACGTCAAGAAAACAAAATTTAATTTTTTATCGCTTGTGAAACTTAGAAAGTCAATTATTATGACATTACAAGTGAGGTGTCATTTTACTCAGAATGTTATGCTAAATCCCAATAAGTAAAAATATATAAGATGTCCCATTTAAAATACCAAAGTCAAGGTCACTTCCGGTAAAACCGGAGGAGCTAACAAATTGAATATTATGCCAATAAATGCAGACACATCTTTGATGCAAAATCTCAAAATTTCATTTTAATATCTATAAACACAGAAAAGTTATAGGGGTGAACGTCTTTTGAGAAACACCGGGTAGAGTAAACTTTTTCTAAAAACAAAGCGTTTCGACAGTTGACACCCACATGTGACATTAACAGCTAATGCTGGTTCCTTTCTAAAGGTTCCTAGTTCAGTAGTGGTCCGTAGCAAGCTCACGCGTCAGGTTTCAGAGACTAAATTTTCTTGGTGTTTATTATTTAAGCTGAACGGTGAGAAGAATAAACCAATTTATTAACTCTCCTATTTCTAATAACAAACAATTCATTTATCATCGTTTGCTATTATAAATTCAATAATATTAGTTAATCTATTTCAATTAAGGTACAATCGGTGCGCCAAACCTTGCGCTCACTGAGAACTAATCAAGCTGTCTGTATTAGCTACACATGGGATTTTGGCGGCTTTGCGCTATGCAGCGCACGTACCTAAATGCTAATATGGCAAGGCGGCATTGAACGTGAAACATGCGCAGGCGCCTCGCTTGCTGCTTGATTGGCTCTTCTACAATATTTGAGCGGCGATATTATTGTATGTTGTAAAAGTTATTTATAGCGGTTTCCATTGGTAAGTTTAGTGCAGGTCAAATGTATTTCTATGTTTTACCAATGGCTAACGCCCTAACTTTAATTGCTTTAATTAATTTTGCACACAATGTGATGTATAATTTGACTTCTGCTGGGGTAACTGGGCCGTAACAAGCCTGGTACCCCAACAGCATTTTACTTCAAGCTTAATGATGCTTTGACTTTTACGAAAACCAATTTTACATGTCTCCGACAAAGTTTATTGAAACTTAAAATTTTTCTTTCCCTTAATTTACTACTTATACCTAAATTATTTTGACAAAGTCTGTTAAAACTCTCTAATTTTCTTTTGCTTTCTTCACTGTTCTGCCCAAGACAGGGCCTTTTCTCTACCCCTTGACTTTCCAGTATGCTGAATTCTTGTCGTTCTTTTAACTATTCATATTTTACACCTCGTGTACACCATTGAAAGCTCCATTACGGCTCAATCACACTTATTATTTTCTCTATTGCTAACAACATCAGCATTGTACTATTTACTTTGTTTTCCTGATGATGAGTATTTCTACACAGGAAACATGTCGAATTTTAAGAATTATTCTAGGTTCACCTAGTTATACTAATAAACTTGTGGAGAAAGACTTACTTAGTGCTTTTCTTTTTAACACGCTTTTATTAGCTTCACCTGTATGTTTGTTTGGCCGTAACCGACTTCTTTGAACCCGATTTTGGCCCACTTTAAAAGGTCAGATTTAATTTAAATTTTGTAGACAAGAACCGCTGAGAATACAATAATCTACCCGAAAAAAATTCTCCTGTCAAATTTTGACAGCTGTCAGGTATAAAACGAAGAAGCGATTTTGACGAAACAATTTATGGGGTCGGATAGTATTCGATGCGGAAACTTCGGGAAAAATAAGCAAAAATTCTCCTGTCCAAATTTACACAGCTGTCAATATGTCAAATCGTTTAAAAAAAATGATATTAATAAAAAAACTATAAGGTCGTATGTCTATTGACGGTGGAAAGTTGAAAAAAATACGCAAAAAATTCTATTGTCTAAATTTGACACCTGTCAATATGTCAGAATTATTACAATAACCGATAGTATTAAAACAACCGTGGGGTCGTATCCTTAGATATTGCCGCTAAGAATAGAGAAAAATTAAAAAAAAATTCTAACCGTTAAAATAAAATTTTGACATTTTTTTTTTAAATATTTTAAAAATGTTTGTCGTTTGTGCGGGTTTGTTCGGGTTTGTATGTATGTTTGTTTGTAACCGACTTCTTTGAATCCGATTTTGACCCACTTTAAACGGTCAGATTTAATTTAAATTTTGTAGACTTATCAAGAACCGCTGACAATACAATAATCTACTAATCTAGCTTAATCTACTTTAAAAAAAATGTTTCTTAACAATTACTTAAACTAAAAAATGAAAACTAAATATAGTTTAAAAAAACTAAAAAACACACTTTGATAATTAATAATCAAACTAAAAAGCGGAAAATAAATAAATGTAGTTTAAAATAATTCAGAAATTTTTAATATACGCAGAAAATAAAAATGAACGATAAACATTAGTATTATTGTGAAAAAAGCGTGGGTCGCTTTGTACTATTATTTTTTGTATATCGAGCACTCCACGCTTTTTTCACAATAATACTATGGTTTATCGTTTATTATTATTTTCTGCCTATATTGAGAATTTCAAGAATTATTTTAAACTATATTTATTTTCCGCTTTTTAGTTTGATTAATTATCAAAGCGTGCTTTTTAGTTTTTTTAAACTATATTTATTTCTATACATTTAACGCCGCTTTGAGCATGGACTACTTTTTCAAAAATAAAAATGTAAGCAATTACAAACTGACAATGAATATTCGAATATTTGAATATATATTATACAATCCTCTTTACTGCAGAAATCGGTTGAGCACTTGAGCCAACAAGTTTTCTTAGAAAATAAACTACCCAGTAAACACGACATGAAAGCTCCGGAGGTGGACAGAAGGCGCATTGCCGAAACGTCGGTGTCGGGCCGCCAGCTACAATATCGGCGGCGTGGAGGTAGGGCATGACCGCTCGGCCGCCGGGCGGCTTAATAGCTACATAACGGACATGGTTGTGCGGTACAGACGCTACTTTTTACCACTGAGCCGCGGACTGTCGCTGGCAATTCATTTAAATACCAGCGAGGGACCGCGCATGGTTAGAGGGAAGTCTTACCATTAAAACTCACCCGTAAAGTAGAAAACAACAGTTTTATTGTTTAACAAACCCTGCAAATATAAGACGTTATTCTGATTCATTTACACATAACTTTTTATTATTTTTTTTTTGCGACTCATCCGCCCGCCTTCCCTGTCGAAAGCATTTTTATCCAGTTTCTAATGGTCAGAACAATATCTGAATTTGTTGCATTGGACGTTATTGGATTTCTTCGTACAGCACCCAAAAACCATTTGGTTTGGTTAAGTTTATATACTATAAAATACTGCATACCAAGAATAGCCAAGCATGCACTATTTTTTTTGTTTTAGCACTTTCAACTTTACATATTATGAGAGTAACAGAGGTATAAAAAAATTTACAATAAAATTATATAGGTATGAAACTTAAACTCACTTATAGGTTTGTTCTCTGGTACTGAATCATCTCTCTGAGGGGTGTCTTTTTATCTTGGAAATCAGTAAGTTCGTCTAATGATGAATCCTGTATTCTGCCTACAGGCACTGAATACTGAATCTTCTTGAGAAATGTAGCTTTTATAATAATAAAGGAACGCCTAATTTTAATGTTCTGTCTACCGTCATTCACCTGTCAAGTGTCAGTTCTTTCGTAGAAGCAGAACGGCGCGAATTTCAAAAATACGCGGCTGGCTTGCGATTAGCCGTGGCCAAACAAGTAAAACGAGGAACGTAGTAGTCAGATACCCGCGCGCAGGTGGTACACGGCACGTCGGCTCTTTTGGCACAATCGGCGAGATATCTTCTAACCGTGTCCGATTCGAAAGATAAGGTCCGTTTCTCATGTGCTGCGCTACTACCACCATCGGGTAGCAGACTATTAGCCGTGGTAGTTCGACGCATGGAAGGTAACGCGATAGCCAGAAGCGGCCAGTAATCGGCAACAAGAGCCGTCGATTTCCCGTCAGTGCCTAAAGGCGGCCGAACTTTTACCGCCAGCTTTGGTTTACTGGGTAAGAACTGCTCCCGCAATGTAATTAGGCTCTTCTTTCCAGACGTTTCTGCAAAATGACAACGTTCATCGGAACCGAAATTTTATTTGGCTTCTAGCCTCAACAGATTATATTTTTTTGTCTTTCCTGTCAGTAGTTGCATGCACTTATTTCCCTTGCGCATTAAAATTGGTGGCCCAGAGTCAAGTCTCGCTTGGATCGAATATACTGCGAAGACGTACGATAAGGACCGTTACGTGTAGTTTCCTAAAACTCTCGTAAAATACTAAGGAAAATTTCATAAATTTATTTTCAACCAATTAGAAGGCTCCTTTTTGTTTACGTTGCTTATAGCAACGGGAGACTATCGCGATAGTCTACAGCCTATTAACCTAATAAAATTAATAAGTGATAATTTTTCTTAGGTACGACTACTACGACTTAATTTTTATTCAAATGTCAAGTCATTTCGAAGTGACAGGTGAGACCATCCAATGTCTTTAAAATAGATTTAAATTCAAATATAACTTTAAAAAACATATTTCCGATGAGCTTAGTTTAATATGACGCACTGTATTTTTACAATAGAAGTTGATTTTACTTGTTAGTAACTAAAGTGTATTACTAAAATTTCAGGAACATTAAAAGAAACTCCAATTTATGAAATTTTCTTACCGAATCTCCCACGCAGCAGAATTAATTCCCGATAATTTTTTTCTCGGTTTCACTCATATTTTTGTTGATTTTGAAATTTCTCTCGTCTTCGACTCGGGATAATTTTCTATCAACAACACCATTCTTGACCTTAAAAAAAATTATCGGTAATAATTCTGCTGCTAGGGAGATTATAAGTGATAATTTAGAGGTCATAGTCATAATATCGAGACATCCAAAGTTTGGCTGATAAGAGGAATTTTACAAATAATTTAACCTTAATAAAGATTAAGTTACCTAAGAAGAGAATAATTGAGGGAGGTCAATAACCAAAAGACATTATGGAAGAGCCGCCATTGCCTATAAGTAAGACCGTCATTATATAAAATAATATCATTTTCAACGAATACAATGACATAATGTAGTGTATGATTTAGAATGTTTAAATGCCATAAAAAAATCTTAGTTACACTTGTTAACAATAATCTCTATTATTCTAACTATATTATAAATTTTTTAAGCAAAAATGGTTTGAGATCACTACAAATTAAAAAATCTTCAAAAATAAATAATATTTTTATTTTGAAAAAATATTTCATAGGCAAACTAAGGCTTTTTAGCCGTGGCATCTAAAACATGTTCACCTTCGACAATTTGCTTGAGCCCCTTTTTATCTGTTCTTTATCCTGATTTAAATAATCTGGTTAATTTATTATTTTGCTCCCAGATAAAAAAAAATCTGCAGACATCCATGCATGACATGCTTAAAACACAAACCTGGTTACGGCCCTGATAGCCATAACTGACTGCAACGATTTATTAAAGTGCTTCATAAGTGCCTCAAATATTCCAATAAATATTAAGCATTCTTGCAATATCTTGTTATAAAATAACTTCCTTCCGGTGGTTTATAGGCTATATTACTTAAAGCGAAAGAAATATATTTTAAATGCCATTTAATAACTTAATACATAATGCTTAATAAATTAAGAATCATATTGGTAACTAGAAAAATAAATAAAAATAATACTTGGGTTGGGTTGGCACGGTGCTTTAAAATAGTATCTCTGGGCAATGCCTAATATTTGGTAAAATATTTTTTTTCACTAGAGAAAAAACTATTTGAAATTTTATTAAAAGTATTTGTATCGGTACTTTTGTGCGACTTCGTGTTATTTAAACTTCAAAACCAATTGGTAATGATTATGGCACTGTGTCTTATGCATAATTTTATTATTTTAAGTAATAGTGACCAAGTAAATAGTAATTTTTGTTAAAGGTATAAAATAATGATACTTCTCTCTTTTATCATTTCAAATCAAAATGAACCCAATACTGATTAAATGCAGGTCCACACCAGGTTGATTAAAAAAAAGTAACTCTGCCAGCTGATTACATCAAAGAATCTTATTCAAAACTGATAAATGTAAGAATCATTATATTTAAAATAATTTATATTAAATATTTTAGATAAAATTGTTTTCGATGTGTAATAATTTAATCATTTTTTATTTGATCTTAAATCATTTCGGTAGACACGCTGAACGTAAGCAACTACCAACTAACAACTTCTGTAGAAGTTGCAGAGATGAAGAGAAGGAGGAAAGTATTCAGCATTTCTTGTGTGAATGCCCCCCGGCCTCGCGAGAAGAAGGTTCAATGCCCTGGGCGAACCATTCTTTAATGATCTGGAGGAAGTGAGCAGCCTGCAACTGATGGGTCGACTCACTAAGTTTATTAACAGCAGTGGCTGGTTTGAATGAAGCCAAGATTCTTCTACGATCCACGTCACGTCGCGTCAGTGGCGGCTCGTGGGGTAGAGCCACAGTGCCATGGCACTACCTGCCCTCCTGTCTAGCGTCCTGCCCTTTACAAATTACCAAAACCTATTAAAATTAATATTCTCGTTTTTAAAGCAATTAGCAAAATAATTAAAAAATGGAACACAGTCGGGTGCAAATTTCCATCTAAATGGAAGCGATTATGCGTAAAACGGTAACGTAGCTTCCGCGCCAAGCGCGACGAGGCACACGGGAGGTGACGAAACGCCATCACCTCAATAAAAAAACGTTGGAAAATGACCTTGAATGCAAGCAGGCAAAAATCTCGACGGGTAGCCAGGCTCTCTTCGTTTGACCGTTTGATGTTAGACGTTTCAAACAGCTGATGTTCGCGTCGCGTCCCGATTTTTTCGTTCGGCCGGCTGATTTAATGTAGGGTTAACGAACTTTTTATTTTAGAAATACATAAGTAATGAAAACTATTAGATTTTTAAAGGAAACTCCATTTTCTACCATTTCCTTAGAACAGAAATTGGAAATTAAGGAATTAGGACGACCGTTACCAGATTTAAATATAGAAAAAACTCAGGGCGGATAGAAAGTGCGTTTGCGTTAATTTAATAGACATATTTATGGAAAAATACTTGGGTGTGCGGTTGTGATGAATTTAATAGACTATTTTGTTTTATGTGTGTTTTATTTGGTGGGAGGCAAACTTGGTCCCAAAAACGTACAGATGATTTGGTCCATATCTGGGACAAAATGAAGACACATGAAAAATCGAAGGTACATTTAAACAATACATTTAATTTCAGTATGCTTGGTAAAATTAACATTAAAACTCAATTAAATTCTGCATATCACAATGAAATAATGAAGAAAAACGAACAAATTGATAAAAACAGATACATATTAAACCAAATTATAAACTGCGTTCGGTTTTGTGGTGCATTTGAGTTGGCTTTGAGAGGTCATGACGAAAAAGAGACGTCGGAAAATAGGGGCATATTTCGTGAATTAATAAATTTTAGCTCAGAATTAGACAAAACTCTTAAAGATCATATTGAAAAATCGAAAGTATTTAAAGGAACATTAAAAACCATACAAAATGAACTTCTGGACTGTATGTTAGATGTGTATCATGATGAAGTCATAAAAGAAATAAAGGACTCTCCGTTTATCGCTGTTATCGCAGATGAAACCACTGACATTGCTTGTGTGTTTCAACTTGTTATCGTGTTTACGTATATTCAAGATATGATTGTAAATTCATAAATTAAATTAGGTGCCTTTTTGCTTATTTTTCCTACTTCAAAAGCAAGAACTATTAACAAAAAAGGGCATGGCACCCAAAATTTTTTTGCCTTCTGCGCTAAGGGTTTACCTGGCCCTACTTCACTAAAATGGCACGAGCCGTCACTGCGTCGCGTTAACCATTAGGAAGCTGATGCGGATAGGTTTCGCGGAACACGTGCGGTACCACAACGGTCCTTACAGGACTACGTGTGACTGTTTGGCCAATGCCAGAGGTCTGCCACTCTACCCTAACCTAAATCATTTTTGATTAAATTTAAGAAGCTTATGGACAATATTCAGAGACATTTTAAGACGTCTCCAAAGGGTTTCCTAACCTATAATTTTATATAGGCTGAACTAGCATAAACCAGTTTCAAACATTTCGCCATAAATGTTTATAAATATTTAAGTGGTATGATGTAATCTTCTAGATTATTTCCTTAGGGTTCAAGTTAATGTAACAAACCCAGAATAATTAGCGGAACTTGGGCAACTACTTATACACGAAATTGGTCAAATAACCCCGGATATGGTATATAATGTCAAAAATTAATTTTATTTTAGATTAGGGGTTTGTCACGAAAAAAATCAATTTTTTTCAATAAAACAATTTGCGTATAAATTACTGAAATGCAAAAGTAAATAGTGAGTCGTATTCTCTTTTCTATGCCCTTTCCAAAAGTTGGCTGCGGTTTCTACCCCCCAAAAGAGATGTAAATTTCATGAAGACACAAAAAAGTATTCTAAACTAAAAATAAACGCAGCCATAGTTCTGTATTTTTCAGCAAATAAAGAGGCTTTCTAATACTGAATTTATCCTAGTTTACAATTCCACCTTGTATACAGCGGTAATACCTACTTAAAAAAAGTAACTTATTGTAATTTATGCTTTAAGTTTACATTCTTTATACTATACTACCTAATAACGAGGTATTCGTTGTATTTTTCTATGCAGCTTTATTAATCTCAATTATACCTATTTTCAACTGCGAACATGTTATTCACACAGAAAAATAGCAATTATCAAAGAATTACTTTGAAACGGTAAATGGTACCTAACCAAAAACTAAAAGAAGGACATAACACTTTTCATATCCATTATTCCTCTTAATATTATATTCTTTTTTTAAATAAAAGTGGCGTGCTTAGGTCTAAAATCTACAAAACCTGTACCTATATTATTAACAGCATTACAGAAAAAATGTACTATGCCTTTTAAAAAACCACAACCATTATTAAAAGTCACAAATAAAATGAAAGTATAATAACCATTTCCTTCTCACATAAAACGTTTCCACACCCGTTATTAAATTTAAAATTGCAGGATATTTTTATCGATTTTAAACAGACTTGGGGTAAATGTTATAAGGGGTTTTTATCATAATTTGATATGCTTTATGAAGCACATAGGGAGACGCTTCAAGGAACTCAAAACTGCATTAAAAAATGGGCTCGATAACAGTGTTGCTAAGTCTTTATCAGAGTACGTGAAGTGAAATCGATGTCACTATAATATCTAACGGTACATATCACCAAAAATTCATAAATTTATGAATTAAAAAAAATTAAAGCCTTATAATAATACTAGCGGGTATCAACGGCTTCACTCTCGCAATTTAATTGTTATAATTTCTATATGCAACAAAGCGGATTTTCCGAAATATTCGGTCATTGTGAACAGTTCTGTCATAAACGACTCATCAATTCTCAGTTCTCACCATTCAGTGTCATATGAACGATAGGGTCACAGTGATTAATCCAATCACGGGTTTTTCGAAAGATTCAGTCATTGTGAAAGGTCACGAACTACTCATCGCTAATTTCAAGGGTGAAAAATTAAGAAGAACTTGTTCGGTTTGAAGGGTGAAAAACGCAGAACAAGTTCTAAAAGCCGATCTGTACCTATGCATTTTTACCCTGTATTTGATCCTAGTAACTCCGAACAGGCCGAGTATAGTGCTGTGGCGTACGATCGCGCTAAAATACTAAATGATTTGCCATGTTCATTATCTTCATAATTTCTGTAATGATGTCTTCGAATAATTATACAGGGTGTCCGGTAACTTATGGGCCATAGAGCAACTGGAGATAGTAGATATAAAAATATGTCTTTTGAGCAAAATTTACCCAAGTAAAATGTTAGAGGTTAAAGAGATACAGGGTGTTAAAAGTGAAAATTAATTTTCGAAAAATGATGATAATTTTGAAACGGTTTAAGATATCGAATTCAAAATCGGTATAACTAGGTTTTTGAGAGTGAGAAATTCGAATTTGGTGTTAATTTCAAGATACTCCCTAGAGGGCGCTTGCTATGTGCTTCATGTTGAACTAATTCATCCATATTTTTTTTTAACCGTGCAGTTACTAGTATTTATACTATAAAAGAACCTACCTTTTTACGTAAAAAAGGTACTCTTGGTCGATCTCGATATCTCAAGCCGTTACCCAGATTTTAGCGTCTGAATGTTCCATTGCACATTCTGTTGATTGCTGAGAAATATTTAATTCACAAAGTGTGCCTTGCATTTTGACAAAATTTGTTGCGGTGAAAAATGTCATTATTTTCTACTTTTTCCCGTCAAAGGTACGTAAATAAAAAGTTTTTGCAATATCCAAGTACTGTAATCTTTTCAAATAAAAATGCCCAGGCTTAATAAGTTTTCTAACCGTGATTTACGTGATATGGTCTGCGTTTATGCACAAGAGAATTATAATAGTCGTGCTGCACTTAGAAGGTATGTAGAACTCTACCCAACCAGAATCATTCCAGACCGAAAAATATTTCAAAGAATATTCAATCAGTTAGGTGAAACAGGTTCGTTTTATGTCAAAAATCCTGGTGGACGACCGAAAACTATAACGGTCGAACAAGAAGAAGAGATCTTGGTTCGTATCGCGGAAAATCCTGAATTAAGCACTAGGCGTTTGGAAGCTTCTACAGGAATAGGTAAATCGACCGTCTCAGAAGTCATCAATGCAGAAAATTTATTTCCTTACCATTTCACGCCCGTTCAAAATTTACTGCCAGGAGATTTGCCAGTCAGATCAGAATTCTGTCAAAATCTAGTAAATAAGAATAACGAAGATCCCATGTTCCTGAGAAAAATATTATTTACTGACGAGGCAACTTTTACAAGACGCGGAATTTTTAACTGGACAAATAATCATCACTATGCTTTGGAAAATCCACGACTACCCAAAGAAAGACATTTTCAGTACGAGTTTTCGATAAATATTTGGTGCGGCCTTATCGACAATTTCTTGATCGGCCCATATCAGCTTCCGCAGACACTTAATGGAGAACAATATTTGCAGTTTTTAGAAAACAATTTACTTTACCTTCTGGATGATAAACCTCTGAACATAACATAATATGTGGTACATGCAAGATGGTGCCCCAGCACACTTTGCAGTTCCTGTTCGAAATCATTTAAATCAGCGTTTTCCACATCGGTGGATTGGTCGCGGTAGCGAATTTCCTTGGCCACCGCGTAGCCCAGATATTAACCAGTTAGATTTTTATCTGTGGGGTCACATGAAGGATTTGGTATATGGTGATGAATCCAATACACGGGAAGAACTTGAACAAAAAATTCAAGAAGCCGCCATTGTTATAGGAGATAATCAAAATATATTCCTGAATGTGAGACGTCATTTGTTAAAAAGCTTAAGAAAATGTATTGAAGTAAACGGTGGACACTTTCAACATTTACTAAAGTGAATTAAAACAAATTTTTAATAGTTTCCAATATTTTCATTTTGTTTTTTTTCTGCCTTTTTATCATCAAGTTCTAGAATCTGGGTAACGGCTTGAGATATCGAGATCGACCAAGAGTACCTTTTTTACGTAAAAAGAAAGGTTCTTTTATAGTTTAAAGTATAAATACTAGTAACTGCACGGTTAAAAAAAATATGGATGAATTAGTTCAACATGAAGCACGTAGCAAGCGCCCTCTAGGGAGTATCTTGAAATTAACACCAAATTCGAATTTCTCACTCTCGAAAACCTAGTTATACCGATTTTGAATTCGATATCTTAAACCGTTTCAAAATTATCATTATTTTTCGAAAATTAGTTTTCACTTTCAACACCCTGTATCTCTTTAACCTCTAACATTTTACTTGGGAAAATTTGGCTCAAAAGACATATTTTTATATCTACTATCTCCAGTTGCTCTATGGCCCATAAGTTACCGGACACCCTGTATACATATTTCACATATTAAATTATCTGATAAAAAAAAATGGATCTATAATACCATCACCAAAAATGTCAGCACGATTATAAAATTTTTGAGTAGTTTGTGTATGGACTTCACTAAAAATTCTAGGATTAGAATCGGCCCAATATTCGCAATTATGACGATTTACTGCACCGTTTAGGAAAAAAGAGAATTCAACATAGAAACAGATATTAAAAATACCATTTTGGTCACTTATTATTACTTATTGTAGGTACATTCACACATGATCTCATAAAACTGCAAATGTCGATCAGAGTAGTCTTAATTAAGTTCCTGTTCTAGCGTTATGTGATAGGGATTAAACTTGCCCAAAAAAATTGTTCTAAATTTGCAACTGGTGTTTTAAAAAGAGTGTTCTTTAAATGAGGAAAAACGAAGTAATCCATAACCGTTAAACAAGGTGATCTAGGTAGGAATTCAATGTCTGATCGAAAACTGATCAATCTGTAGTCGAAAAGATTGTAAGTAGTTAATAGTTTCGGCGGCTGTATGGGCGGTTGCACCGTCCTGTTAAAAATATCCAAAACGTAGTTCGTCGTCACGTAATTGCTCCATAAATGGATTCAAAATATTGTCTCTATACCGCTGTGCTGTAACTGTGTCATGGAAAAAAATAGGACCAACAATAATTCTTCTTCGGAAAACAGCTAACCAGACACCAAGTTTTTAAAGGTGCAATGTGGACTCTACAAAAAAATGGGGAATTTCACTACTCCACATGCGTGTATTCTGAGAATTCACATAACCGGAGAGGTGGAACCGGGCTTCATCCGAAAAAAATGTCAGGTCTAATAAATCATTTCTTTCCAACAAATTTTGGGTAAACCATTGAGAGTAATTCCTGCGTCTTTCAAAATCTGCTGTTGTATTTCTTGGAATACTTGCACTTTATAAGGAAATACATTTAGCTGTTTTTTAAGAATAGTCCTGCATGTTCTATAAGATCTTGCCACTTCTTGGGACAGGCGTCTTATACAATTTGTTGGCGTATTATGCATTATTTCACGAACGTTTGCAACAAGTTATTCTGTTCTTACAGATGGTCTTCCTGCTCCTTTTTTGTGTTGTATAGAACTTGTTTCCCTAAACACAGCCACGGTTTTTTCAGGCAATGATAAAAATCCCCAGCAATAAAAGCAACGTTAGGAAAATGTTCGTGAAAATCGTCCATGCATAAACCTGGATTGTATTGCCATTCACCATTTACTCTAACCCCATTTCGAAAATATGCTTTAACCATGAATGTTTTGTGCTGTTCCGTAAAGCCCATTGTGTGAATTGTTCAAGAAATTGGAAAAATTAGCGATGAATCAAATTACTTGTAACGACTATCAAAGATGACGGAATAACTAATTGATTGTTAATTCAGGTAGTTACTGACACCCAACAGGTATTAGCATTATGTCCTTAGATGCAAGGCCTTCTTTGATGCAAATAATTTTTGCTCTCACGGTATATAAGAAACACAGTTTAGGGTTGCGTCTTCTAATATCTTTAAAGACCCAGTTTAGTGAAATTCAGTGACTGTAGAAGGCAATGGTGATAAACTCTTAAGTAACTAAATACACATTTTGTAGATGTTATCTTATTACTTTTATAAAGTTAGATGATCCCATTTATTATTAGCGTTTTAATAAAGTGTAAAACGACAAGTCAGATAAATTGTACCCTACTGGGAAGGGACGTTTCACTTACGTATTCCCTATGTGTACTTTAAGCTTTACAAGGCGTGTAAAAGGTGGAAAATATGTTGTATACAAATTCTCCTTTATGAGCTGAAACGAGATTTGCTAGCAAATTTTCTTTTACTACAATTGGAGTTTAAAATTTGTAATAAATATATACAGTTATGGTGTTCCGTGTTCCTAAATGTCGTGCTGATAATCAGAAATTAAAAACGTTAAAAAATTAATTGAGAACTACATTTTGAACTTTTACTCCATGTAGAATACAACCATGGCATTAGCACCAGGCTTCTTAACAAAACAGTAGAAAAGCATCCACTCCACAGTACCAGGCGCGGTCCGTAAGTTTTTTTTACAGGTGAGGCAAATTTTGATGGCAGTAACGTAACAAGCAAAATGCAGTTTAGTGCATTGTTTAACTAGGGAATGAATAATAAAACTGTAATATTTCTTGCACTATTGAAGTCATTGTTCTTAACACACAAGTACAAGTCAAAAACACAATCATAAACGAACTACATAAAGGGTTAACGGCATACGGGCGATTCGGCATATTTAATCATCTAAGTAAACAAAACTGTTTATGCAAATGTTGCAAACCCAATCCGCAGATTTGGCAATTAGTTTTTCTTTTTCTAACCGAACGTTTTGTTTGCAATACTAATAATTTATCGGAGCAGTTCGACTGTCTTTTCATAAATGCCTATTAAACCGCCTTCGACCGAGCACGAAGCAACCCGAGATCAGGCGAGGTAGACGGCCGGCGAGTCCGTATGTTTGTTTCGCTCTTAGTTGCCAATTCATTTATGTAATTTTCTATTTGATATTTATAAACCTTTCAGGACAACCTTAAATAAGGTATATTGGGGAGTTTTCGCATGGCACCTATACTTTAAAACTTATTATTATTTTTCAAAGATAATAGTTTTTATTTGTTTTGAAACATAAATTCCTTGACCTTATGGACAAGCCGTGCCTGCACAGTACTGTGCAAATTACATAAATATCGTACATATAACTATCAAAAAACAATAGGAATTAAGGGAAGGTGATAAAATACGATGAGCAAACTTCCATTTTGAAGTTATGGAAAGGGTAAATAACGATAGGGAATTTTCACCCAATGTTTGTTTTAACGTTCAATGCACCTTTCCATTAAACATTGAACTAAAATTATAAAAACAAGGACTCTTACTTTTATAGGGTAAATGTAAGGAAATATATGCAAAACGCTTTCGGTGGTCTCACTGAATTTGGGATAAAAATTATAAATCGCTTGGGGTCAAAATTTAAGTAATATTTTTACAACAAAACGAAGTTTGCAATCGAACAGGAAGTCTTTGAAGTAGCATTTCAAAATCCACTAATACAGTGACCAGCAAAGAGTTCGCAACATATGGGAAAAAATTTTATTAGCGGAATATTAAAAAATCTTTTTTGGGGGATTGGATGTGCATGTCCCATAACCTTAAAATCGATTTTGACATACGTCACGTGACCAATGGTATGGCGGGAAAGTTGAAAAAACCAATTTGAAATCATCATAAATCAGATAAGTTGATGAGATATCGAAAAAATTTCAAAAATAAAAAGTGTTTAGAATTCCATTTTAGAACCTTAAATACAATGTTTGGGATATCTACTTAAAAAAATATAAAATCAAATATTTTTGTAAATATTTTTTTACCGAATTAAAAATTTCCATATTTTTCCTTTCTTAAAGCTTCATTAAAGTAAAACTGACATCTGGTGACCACAACTAGAAATATTCTTTTGTTTTTCTGACAATTTGGAGCAATAATTCAAAAAATTCGTTTACACTTGGATACCAGCTGTTACAATAGTCTATTTCTAATAACCTTATCGATATTTTTTATATCGAAATATTCTATTATGTTAAGAAATCCTTAAATTCATTAATCCAAAGAAAATTTTATTTATAACCGTAAAAAATAATTTAAATTTTTATTAATTTTTAGATTTTTTAAAGATTTCTGCGAAATTCAAAATTATTTTTCACGGTTATAAATAAAATTTTCTTTGGATTAATGAATTTAAGGATTTCTTAACATAATAGAATATTTCGATATAAAAAATATCGATAAGGTTATTAGAAATAGACTATTGCAACAGCTGGTATCCAAGTGTAAACGAATTTTTTGAATTATTGCTCCAAATTGTCAGAAAAACAAAAGAATATTTCTAGTTGTGGTCACCAGATGTCAGTTTTACTTTAATGAAGCTTTAAGAAAGGAAAAATATGGCAATTTTTAATTCGGTAAAAAAATATTTACAAAAATATTCGATTTTATGTTTTTTAAGTAGATATCCCAAACATTGTATTTAAGGTTCTAATGGAATTCTAAACACTTTTTATTCTTGGAATTTTTTCGATATCTCATCAACTTATCTGATTTGTGATGATTTCATATTGGTTTTTTCAAGTTTCCCGCCATACCATTGGTCACGTGACGTATGTCAAAATCGATTTTAAGGTTATGGGACATGCACATCCAATCCCCCAAAAAAGATTTTTCAATATTCCGCTAATAAAAATTTTTCCCATATGTTGCGAACTCTTTGCCGGTCACTGTATATATAAAAAAAAATTAAGGAAGACCTTCATTTTTTCACCCTTTTTCTGAATTCTATACATCCTGCCATAAAATTTACACCCGAAATGGAAGTGGACAATTCAATTCCTTTCTTAGATCTAAAATTAACCAAAAAGAACAATAAAATTTCATTTTCTATCTATCACAAACCAACTAGTAAAGATTCTATTATTCCATACCATTCTAACCATTCACATAACCAAAAATTTGCCTCTTTTCACTGATTTTTTTTTAGACTTTTTACAATCCCCCTTGAAGATAATGAATTTAACACAGAATTTAATTTGATCAGACAAATAGGTACTAATAACGGCTTTCCTCTAAACTTAATCAATAAAATCTACTATAAACACTTAAAGAAATTTCTAAACAAAAATCTTTTGTCTAAAGACATAACCTTAAAAAAATATTGTTCATTACCATTCTGGGGTACTATCTTGTACAAACTTAAGAAAATCTTCAAATCTTTTAACATTGACATTGCGTTCAAAACTCAACATTCTTTAAAAAACTTCCTAGGTAATTCGAAAGACCATATCCCCATTTCTGATAGGTCAGGAGTTTACAGCATTACTTGCTCAACTGAAGGTTGCTCAGCGATTTATGTCGGTCAAACAGGTAGTACGTTCTCCACCAGAATTCAGGAGCACTGTAAAGAGATAGAGAAGGCTCAAAATTAGAATCTCTCCCCCTCCAAAATTAAATCGAACTTTTCCAGATATATTCATTCCAATAGACACAACTTTGTACTAGACTCTCACACTAAATATCTACATTTTTGTAATAAGGGTAACAAACTTGACCGTTTAGAAATTCTTGAAATTAATACAACTTTAAATAACAAAAATATTATTTGTCTAAATGACCAAATTCAACATAGCTCTTCAAACGTTTTCTATTCTATCAATTTTTCATAATTCAACTGAGCCTTCTCTACATCTATTTGCCCATTTTTTCTGCTTTTTCTGTTTCATTCTAACTCATACCCTTTTCTTTTTTGATTAATTTTTAATAATTAATCTATTTTCAGGACCATCTATGACTAATTATTTTCCATCACCACTCGTGACATTTCTACATTAAATCTATTTTACCGACAAAATAAGCTGTCTATAATTTACTACTTCTTACTCATAGATGGCACTGAGATATTTATTATTTACTTTGTCGATATACTGAGTTACCCTTTTATCATTTCTAAACCTACCAACAGTACCAACAGAAGTCACCACACAAATATTTAGGCCACCTATTCTTAATCCTTTGAGTAACATACTTCTAAATGTAATTTCTTTCTATTTTGTAGGGATTGTATTAATTTTATCTTGTATTTCTAGTGATTTTTAGTTATTTAATTTAAAATTTTTAGCATACTTAAAGGTTCTTCAATTTGACCGCTAAAACACTTGTCATTTATTCCCCCTTTTATAATGTCAAGTTCAAGTTCATTTCCCGTCTGACACGTGCTGGTTGCAGTGGAACTTCTTTAAAAGATGTTCTAGTAAAACAAAAAGTTAAAATTTCTTAAAATTTAATTTTGTACACAATGTGTAAGTTTTGACTTCTGCCGGGGTAACTGGGCCGTAACAAGCCTGGGTCCCCAACAGTATTTTATTTCAAGCTAAATGGTAAGCCAATCTAGATCATTTTATTACATTTCATTTATTACATTCCCTTTTTTTATCTTTTACAGAAAGCATCTGCATGACTTTTACGAAAAACAATTTTTCGCCTAGTTTTTCTAATTAAATATTGTGGAGAAAGACTTTGTGCTTTTCTTTTCTTCTATAAAAAAAACTAGTTTTTCCTAAATAGCTCCTAAAGTTTATAATGCTGATATATGTAACAAATTCCTTAACCTAAGTTCGAATTCATTTAGGACCAAATATCGTAGATTTTTGCTAGGAAATTATATTTGAACTATGTATATGTATAAGGTTGTAAGATCAATGTCTTATTACTTTTTAAGTTGCCATTTTAAAGTTTCTTCTATAATTAGATTTTGGTAATATTACTAGAATTTAGTATTTTTTCTTTGTAAAATTAAAATTTTTTTAAATGTATTATACATACATGTGTTTTCTGCACGGCGAAGCGCCAGAGAGTATTTGCGGCGCCGCTGCATAGTAAGCAGTTACAACGTCTTAAATTTGAAATTATTCCGAAAAGGAATTCAGCCTCGGGAGACAAAATATCATTTAGAATATGAATAAATAATTTGGTGTACTCGTAAGTAGGACCATGACACTATGGCCCCACTGTACGTGCCGCCACTGTGTATTAGCAACTATAGTGACAAGAAGTGTCCTATATATTAATAAATAAAATTCGGGATTGCCCATAACATAATTTACCGTTTTTTGTTGTTCAAAAGTGTCCTACCTCACTTCAATACAACATAAAAAGCAATGACGTGTCACTTAATAAAATCAGCCTTGTTTCGAAGGGTCGTATTTCACGGCTTGTGACATTATTTATTGAAGGGTGAATATATATTATTATATTTAAATTGCATCGGTCCCCAAAGCGCCAAAGAACCTAAATAAATAAATTATCAGTAAAATAGGGGAGGTCCATGCTTTTTAAAGGAGTAAATTTAATATTGATAGACTAGGTAATAGTTAGCGCAACCAATAAAAATGCTTTCTTAGATTCTTACAGGACTACGTGTGATTGTTTGGTCAATGCGAGAGGTCTGCCACTCTAATCTAACCTAACATAACCTAGATAGTAGTAATAGCACATGTTTTATTTAGCAAAAAGCAACAATAAATATTTTTTTAATACATTATTTTTTAACAAATTTTCAGTAATTTTTAAATTTTAAAACGCAGCCTGCTTTCAATAAAAACAGACAGTAAAGTTAAACAACTTGTAAATTGTATCAAATATTATGGATCAGATGAATAGCCGACCTTAGCCTCTTAAAAACAATTTGTGTTTTGTAAAAGAAGGAATATTTCGCCTAATAAACATAGCTTGCTCAGAGAACTCCTACCAACGAGAAGCGACAATCCGTGTCGGTCCCTTTGCAATCGACTGACCCCGGTAAATATATTTAGAATAACATCATCTAAAGCAGCGGTTCTCAAAATTTTTCTTTCGCGTACCATTTATATGCCATGTGGATTAATCGAGTACCACCGAACTAAATAAAACAAGTTGTGCTGCGTGCACGTATTTATTGAACTCGTAGTGTAATAAGAAATACTGATAACTGTGCAACAGAACATATTGTTCTAGTATTAACACAACTTTTTTAAAAGCTTTTATTATAAAGAATGAAGAATTTATAATAATAAAATAATGTAAGATAAGAGATGTTAGGTTCGATTATTGTAGTCAACTTCATGCGCACATTTTAGTTAACATTAACTCTATTTCTATATTTATTTTTAACTTGTAGCACTGCAGAAAATCCAATTTCACATGGTTTTTTGGACAAAGCTGGATACTCATTTTTAACTGTTAACCAAAATTCGGACAACTCCATCTTGGCATACTCCATTTTTAAACTTCCATAAGATAGCTCTATTAATGACTCTTTTTCGTCGTTTGTTAGTGAATCGGGAATGCCCTCCAAAATAAATGGGTTGCGTATCCAAAGGAATTCAGAATAGTCCTGTATGAAATATTTTTCAAAGGTATTAATTAGCATTTGACAGTGTTGTTTTATGCTATTAATAAGATCCAGATTAACCATTGTTTCTTAACTTTCGATGCCATCATTTCAATTCTGCGACGGACGGTATCATTTGACAATGGTACTGTATCTAGTTTTTAGCAAACGTTTCTCCTAAAATACATGTAACTATATCTTTTGCAGCAGATAGCACTAGTTCTTCACAGCGGCGTATTTTGCCGCCCAGGGGCTTACAATAATCTGCCGCCCCTGTTCGGCAATTCTTACCCCCACCTGTCTCTTATCGTAAGAGAAATATAAATTTTTAGAGCTACTATTATTTTGCTTTATTTTAATTAAAGAGATTAAAGTACTAATAATTTTGTAATAAATAAAACACTTTTATTTATTTTACAAAATCATTATTATATTAACGCATTTACAACTTATTGATTATGATATGACAATTAAAATATCTTTCTTCTAGAACTGGACTCGGAAAATTCATTTAATATATCGTCAAAGTTCAATTTTTTGTCATCTCAGACTCTATATTCAAAACAGCCACATCTTTCAAACGTGTTTGAGACATAGTTGATCTTATGTAGCTTTTTAACCTTTTCAATACTGAAAATGATCGCTCCGCCGTGCAATTTGATACAGGAATCGTTAAAAAAGTTTTAGGGCCAAATCAACATAGGGATATATGTCCTCAAGCCCATTACTATTCAATAATTCATACATAGTAAAAATATTTTTTGGGCGTTCTTCTTCTTTGAATTCCTTTAGAAAGCCAAAAAAATGAGAGCATTCTGTAACAAAATCTTCTGGAGGACAAAGATCTTTGTTATACAAAGTACACAGCCTTTTGCATTGATCCGTAAGGGTCGTTAAATTAGGTTCTTTTACACTGAAAATAAAAAATCCAAACATTGAGTTAATCTCATCATAAATATGTTTTCTTTTTTCCATTTCGTTGGATAATCTGTCTAGTATTACATAATATGTGTTAATTCTAAAATTATCTCGTCCCATCAGTTTCATTTCTCCCTGCCTCGTTTCATCAGAACCGAGTTTTCTTATCTTCTTCCTTTTTGCTTCGTCTTCATAATTAGACACTTTCGATTTTGCTAGAGCTCCATTTTCGTAAACTTCAAAATCTCCTCTTATACCACGTATATACTGTGAAAGAGATCCATATACTAGTGCAACTTTTGACAAGTTGGTTTCAGATGATTGCAGTTTTTTACTTGATATATTAAATCTATTAAGTAAATCTCCCCACAAAATCGACAAAATAGCTGTGTCTATTCTTTGAAGCTTGAGGAGGTAACTACATGCTTCACATCATGTTGCTGCCTTTTCTGTCTCGTCATTTGAAATAATTGGAAGTGCTTTTATTATTTCACTCGAGTCTTCATTCAATGCCTTGCAAGCGTCATCTCTCGCTGACCAACGTGTTGTTGATAAACTTTTTAGGTGTAAGTTTTTTTTTGTCGAGGCAACTAGTTAACACTTCCCACCTTTTCGTTGAGGCCGAGAAAAAATTATAAAGATTATTTAGAAGCATAAAAAAGTCCCGACTTTCTTTGCAACTACTAGTTGAATGTTCGCCAACTAGATTCAGTGAATGAGCACTGCAAGGCGCATACATTGCTGTCGGAGTAATTTCTCGAATTCTGGCTTGTAAACCAGTATATGCCCCAGACATATTGGACGCATTGTCATATGATTATCCTCTGCAGTTCTGTATGTCTATATCATACTCTTTCAGAACATCAAGGACATCACGGACATCACGGAAAAGCTCCTCGGCTTTATGGCCAACATTGGGTAGGAAACAAAGAAATCTTTCTACTGGAATTATCTTTTCGGTAACAAATCGAATTGTTACAGCCAATTGATCAGTGTGTGAAATATCAGGCGTAGAGTCTATGACTAATGAAAAATACTTTGCTGCCTTAATTTCAGCTATTATTTCTTTCGTGAAGTGGCAGAGGCTTCAAAACTACTCTACGATGTAGTAGTATAATTATCTTACAACGGTTTTTTAAAAAGGTCTGCGTGTTTGGTTTGTTTTAATTTTAATGTTAAATTTGGGGTCTGAACGCTGATATCATTGACGTAAGTAACGCGGTAAAATTCCAATGGCGTAGTTAATTATTTAAAATAATGTTTTAAACATAAAGATGAAAGTAATTTAGAAATAGGCAATTAAAAGGTGATATTTAAGACCTTGTAACGAGCATATCAAAATGCTTGTTACAATACATGTATTAGAATTATTTCCATTGTGCTTTACTTACAAGAATTTAAAA
The DNA here is from genome assembly GCA_963969555.1 of Polydrusus pterygomalis. Classification (NCBI taxonomy): domain Eukaryota; kingdom Metazoa; phylum Arthropoda; class Insecta; order Coleoptera; family Curculionidae; genus Polydrusus; species Polydrusus pterygomalis. The sequence goes on from OZ018375.1 coordinate 74,475,575, forward strand.
AAATACCCTTCGGGTTTATTATTTGTACCAGTAATATGTTTCCGATTACCTTATAGATAATTCGAAAATCTAGTTGAAAAAATGCCGCCCCCTAATATTTGCCGCCCTGGGCTACGGCCCTTACAGTCCTCCCCTAAATCCGCCGCTGGTTCTTCACCGATAGTATGAGCTTTTCCACACTTTGCAATTCTTAAACTCACTAAGAAGAATGCCTCCGTCGCCTTTTTAAAACTCTACCAGCAAATGAAGACATAGTGTTTTTTGTGTCTTTCATCTAAGTTATTTTACGGACGAAATATTCATTACTTTTATTTTGTAATGTTGAATGTTTGGTAATAAAGTGGTGCTTCAATAATAACGAGTTCATGCTTACATTATGTCTACCAACCTTCATTTTCACATTATTTGAAACGTTTTTAAATGGAAATAGATTGGATTTTTTTAGAGTTAGAGTTGTAACTAATTAACTTTTTTCCCATAGAACTATTTGAGATAAAAATTTGATACTATCAGAAAATGGTAATGTTGATGGGAGGAATCGAATTAAATTAAAAAAAAAAGAGTAGTGTTATATTTGAAAAAAAAACATTCCTTGAGTTATAGACAAAACTAAAAATCTAGCAACGTCGCAATTGTCAATTATCAATTCAATTTTTTAAGTTATCCACCTGTACCAGAATTCATTGATTGGGCCTTGGTAGTTTTGAAGAAAATTAGCCATTCCGGTTATTTCAACTAACCCTGTATATTGACTTGCAGCGGTTTACTAATTTGGTTCTATTTTTAAAGAGCAAATCCATTGGATATAGAGAAAAGAAATCTAAATAATTAACAAAGAAGGATGATTTATTAAGGAAGCAGATGATTAAATAAATTGTTTACTTATGAAGGTATACGATATTAAGAAGCAAATATTCAAGTAATTTTAATACTCATTTATTTTATTGTAGGTTGTTTTAATCTTCGGGATAAGTGGCGCTTGTCGTCGCGAAGAATTAACACTTGACCATTGATACCATTGAATATGTTAAATCTATATTAGTGGTAATAGTACCAGATCCTACTGGACTTAATATAGAGAGCAATTGGTCTAACTTCACAGTAAATTATTATGCTAATATTTGTTAATTGGATTTACTTTGATTAGGTATAAAAACTGTTAACAAAAAATGTTTTGAAAATTAATTTTTGAATTTCTACGAAAACATCAATACATTTTTCTAGCCGTGAAAAAAATTTTACGGTGAAAAAAGAGGCATTTTGTACATCCATAGCAACAAAAAATGTAATTTTCGTCAAAATTGTTTTTCTTTTTAACCAAAAATTAAAAAAAAAAAAGATATAAATATTCTTTTTTATTTTGATTTTAAATTCAAGTTTTATTTTTACAGATTATGACTTCTACAAATGATAATTATTATCTTTATACTGTCTTACAGACATATCAATAATTTTACAAAAAAATTTAGAAAATCCTCGACACCTTCTCTTTAGAAGGGTTTTTTCTTCTTCCTCATTTTATTTTGTTGTTTAGACTTCTTTTACTAACTTTCTTCACATGCTCAGCATGTTTTAACTCTTCTCAACCTTTTTTTTATATATTATGTCACTTCTACATTTCAATTTTTCCATGTCATAAAAGCTCCATTAAGGTTTTATACCATTTTCTCTCTTGCTGATACCATCAGCATTATATAAATTTTCTGTCCCCTGATGATGAACGTTTCTACGTTCGAAACATATAGAGACCACTAAAGAATTTCTATATTCTAATAAATTTTGTGAAAAAAGACTTTTAGTTTTTCTTTCTTTCCTATACTTTCAACTCCACTTTAAGCATGGACTACTTCTTCAAAGTAAATAAATTAAATTTGACATTCTTTGCTGTGAATTAATTGAATTTTTACTGAGTACATCCAATTTTTAAAAATATTTGGGATAACAAGATAATAGGCAGAAATCGGTAACATGCAATAGTAATTTACGTTACAAGACCGGCGGAAAGTAGTGTTTTTCAGGTCGAGACAAGCATGGAAGCTTGGAGAGACCTGGAAAACACTAATTTTCGGTTGCGTGACGTACAATATTTTTTTTAAGACCGACACTTCGATACATTTTATAATCTACGCGAAACAAGTTTGACATAAAGAACAAAATTAAAAATCAACGAACTGTCACTCGACAATACATCGAAATGTTGTTGTCATAATAACGAAATCAAGGTATCTTGTATTATCAAAGAGCGATTGGAAAAACAAAAAACAGGGTGACAGTGACATTAGAGACCGGAAAAGTGACATTAGAGTCCGGAAAAGATTTTTCCGGGCTCTAATGTCACTTTTCCGGTCTTGCGTTCGAAAAAACGTTATTTTCTAGACGAAAAATTGTCCAAAAAGTGTAAATTTTCTGGTCGGTTTAAAAAAAATTTACCCTATGTCCTCAAGGTGGGCGTTTAGTTTAGCATTGCTAGAAACAATTGTCAAAATGCCAGAGAAAATCTTACCCCAATGACAATTAATAGATTTAATTGCTTTATAACGTTTTAATTTTTGCATATGAATAAAAGGTTAAAATTGTTAGAATGCATATCCAAACAAAAGGATTCGTTGCTTTTATGCACCAAAAGAAGCTTAAATACACAAAGGGAATATTAAAGTGATGCGTTTGTGTTTCAGTTAAACAGAATTCATTCAGGTTATCTTTTACATTTAATTAAAGCTATGGTAATAAATGAGACCATTCACTAGTATAAAAGCTCTGGGAGAATAAAATTGCATACAGTAAATCAGAGGCGGATTTTAATTTATTTTTTTCATTTTTAGCTGATGACTTTTCTTTGCTTTAAATTGGAAACTCTGATACAATACCGGGAGAATAGAATGGACAATTCAAAAAAAGAAGCTATTTAAAAAGTGGTTACGGAGTGGTAACGTTTTACAGAATTGACACTTAAACATAAAATTACTCTCATACATTTAACCTACCTCCCGGTTTATTTTCCATTGATTATAGCGACAGTTCCGTTTATATATAGCGTGATCCACGACGGGTGGCGAGCGGTTTTATTTCCAAAACTATACATGATACGACATTGTGGTAAAAAAATTATTAAAAAATATGAGCAAAAAGATCACTGGAAATATTTTTTAAGTTCCTAATATTACCGCTAGGGTGCGTAGTCGCGTGTTATCATGCTTCGATTTGAAGACCACTTCATTCAATCTATTGATGAAAATATTGTAAAGAGTGGTTATTACTATGAAAAACCAAAATTTGATTTGTTAGCAGTTTATCGATTTTTGTATGGTAAGAAGTTATATTCCAAATGAAAAAAGTCTATAAAGGAAATTGCCAACATTCTAAAAGATTGGGCATTTAATATGAAACGAAAAAATGGGGAGGAGTATAAAGAACAAATAATAAAAACCATCTGGAACGTATAACTGTAAAAATCATCATGGATGTATGTCTTTTAATCCATTCCCTTAAATTGAATTTAACAGTAAAGGTGATGCTAAAAATGCCAAGAGGAAAACACTACAAAAATTAATCGGATAAAGGGAAGTTAATATTTTTAAAATATGAGGAATTTCAAAATTGTGAACCGGTTGAATGCTATCAAATTTGTTACTTTAAATAGAACACCCTGTATATTTTAAAAATATGCATTCTACAAAGGATTATAATCCTATACATATCTAAGACAGTCTCTGAGAAAATGGCGTTGGAAATTGTCAAATAAGTCACACATTTTATTGTTTTTGCAAAAAACAAATGAATAAGTAAAAATGTTATGTCTTTTTTTACTTCTTTTAAGGTTTTCTGTATGAACAAGGCACAACTATTTCACTTCCGGTTTAACCGGAAGTGCTGCAAAGTTTGACATTCAAACACAAATTTCTCCAATAATTTTAATCGAATTTTGAAAATTATCTTAGTTTTCGTAATATTTTTTATTATTGTTTCCCAATGTTTAAACTTATTAGTTTCTAGGATATAAGCAACTAAAAATTTAATTGAATTATCCAACATGCAACAATTGATGTTCATTTATTTATCTAAGGCACCTTCTTCCAGCTTCTCCGTAGACTAGGAGCATGTCAGTTTAATGCTCACCCGTAAAAAATGGTATATTTTTAACTTTTCATAGAAATAGGTCACTATAATGAGAAAGGACTTAATTAAAAAATAATATGGCGATAACGTCATAAAACCGTTAAAATTGGTAAACTTTTTAATTGCTTGTGTCTTAAAAACTAATAAGCTTTTATAGGGAATCATCAATAAAAAAATATTTAGAAAAGTAAGATAATGTTGAAAATTCGATTTAAAAGGGGTAGTCCAATAAAATTGGTACCTTAAGAATTTAGTGTTTAAATGTCAAATTTTGCAGCACTTACGGTTCAACCCGAAGTGACAGTCAGACGTCTGAATACTGAAAATATGCGTGCAGTGCGTATGTGCTCTACGAAAATGTCATAATAATGTTTTATTTTGTTAAGACGTGATAAGATCGGTAGAGATTTCGTTGTCATCCGGAATAGAAACAAGCATTTCCGATCACAGTTATCATCGTCCTCATCATCGAAAAATAGTTTAGTCGCAGTTTCAGCAAAATTATTTTTTATTGTACTTTACAAATAAGCATCCAAACAAAGGAGTAAATAAATAGTCTTAACTTAAAAGTAGAAAACTTTTCAAGAGTTGGGTCGGAATCCTCTGTGATCACATGATCTAAAAATTTATTTACTCTGGTCTCATCTGCGAGGTCAAGACCGAACTGGTTTATATTAGGTAATAAATAGACAGTTCGTGTTTTTATTCGCAAGCATTCAAAAACTAGAAATTAGTTTGGTAGCCTTAACTTGCCGAGGTCCCTCTACATATATATTTCTCATACAATTTTAAGAAGCTGTTTGCGAAGCATTCCTTTAACAAAGTGACTAAGCAAGGATTTTCACTTTACTTTGTTATTTAAAAGAAGCAAAACGAAAGTTTGCCTTCCTGATTCCAAAGGTGTATTCTCACCTTTATAATTTTCAAAACTTCACGAATAATTTCATTTTTTTACATAAATCTTTAATTTTGACAGACACGATTGTTTGATATGTTTACACGACCCTCCTTTAACAGCAGTTTAGGATCAATGGCTGATAGACTGTTCCATTGATGGCTTCATAATTATCTGAATAAGGTGGAATATGTTATGTGTTTGAAGCTGTCGGCTCCAGAACGCGAACTTTATGTTATCAGATAACAATGAACGCTCAGATTTTGTTTGCTTTATTCGTCTTAAAAATGTAATCTAAAATTAGTTTTAATACTTATGAAGTTTAAAAATGCTTGTTAGTGACATAACAAAGGATGACGGTTCTTAAAAGGGGCCTGAGAGGATTATTAAAATTATAGTCATAGAATAGGGCTGGGTAATTATATATTTCCTACTATATTGCTTACTAAAAAATATTTATTTTTACTAGTAAATGTTTGAAAGTAAGTACGCTTGGTGGTTTTGTCCAAAACGCAGCGTCTCTTAAATGATGCACAATAGTACCTATATTAACGTACACGTTTTATAAAGCATCATTTTATAGCACGCGTCCATGTTAAAAAACGAGCCGCTTGCGGCGAGTTTTATAACGGGATAAGTGCTTAAAACTGCTTTATATAACACGTACGTTATACTATTTTTTCTAATTTGTAGGTTTTTCAATAAAAACCATATTTAAAAAGAAAATAAATCCTTCAAATTTTGTAAATTTTTATGTTGGTAATACTATTTTTTATCATAGTAGCCTCTGGACAACAAAAATTATTTTGGGAACTGTAATTTTTTGATTTATTGACCCATTTTCACCACTAGATTCTAAAGTTATTTTAGCGATATGAGATTTGAAATTGTACGGAATACGTTCTGTGATCCTTGTACATTCGCTACATATACAGAGCGTTCGGAAATTCGGGCGATTTTGCTACTTTTTTTCGAATTTCAAAAGACGTGATTTTACGTCATGGCATTGCAATTTAGTATAGGGAAGATGGAAAATTCAAATAAAGTTGAAGTTAAAATCGACATGCATTGGAAGGTTAGTAAATTGAATTTTGGATAGGATTTGGCAGAAAATGATAGCTTGAAGCATCCACAAAAGATTGATTTATATCATATGATTAATCAATCTTTTGTAGATGCTTCAAGCTATCATTTTCTGCCAAATCCTATCCAAAATGCAATCTACTAACCTTCCAATGTCGATTTGAACTTAATTTTTGTTTGAATTTTTCATCTTCCCTATACTAAATTGCAATGCCGTGACGTAAAATCACGTCTTTTGAAATTTGAAAAAAAAATAGCAAAATCGCCCGAATTTCCGAACGCTCTGTATATGTACCGAATGTACAAGGATCACACAACGTATACCGTCCAATTTCAAATCTCATATCGCTAAAATAACTTTAGAATCTCGTGGTGAAAATGGGTCAATACATCAAAAAATGAGAGTTCGCAAAATAATTTTTGTTGTCCAGAGGCTACCTACTATGATAAAAAATAGTATTTCCAACATAAAATTTGGACATAAAAATTTACAAAATTTGAAGGATTTATTTTCTTTATAAAATATGTGTTTTTTATTGAAAAAACTACAAATTAGAAAAAATAGTATAACGTACGTGTTATATAAAGCAGTTTTAAGCACTTGTCCCATTATACATGGACGCGTGCTATAAAATGATGCTTTATAAAACGTGTACGTTAATATACTATTATGTGATATATAAAACGGCACGAATAGTCTCGTTTTAAAACAGATGACAGCAGAAATTTGTCATCGATCAGCTGATATTGGGAAATAGTAATATCCCCAGATTAGTACTGGACCGTAATGAGCTGTAAATAGCGTTTTTGTGCTTTTTGTTAAATTTAATTACGTTTTCAAAATATTTTGTCGTTATTGTGCCTTTTATTTCTACTTTCATTGAATTTTAATTACTTTTGTGTGGCCGGTAAGTACCTACCTATTATTCATTTGACCAAAAATTTACAGGTTAAAATTTTTTAATTCTTTTTCATTAGGGATCATAATTATTAATGTGTGTCTTGCACACGTTAGTTGATTTCATTGATAAGGAAGGTTCATTTTATCTGAACGCCGTTTTTATCGAAAAGTTAGTTTGTGTAATTTTTGTTCGTAAAGGTAAGGTTTCTAATGTATAATTTTTGCATTTTGCATTATCTAGGTATCCTTTTCTGTTTCAAGAAAAATAAGTAGAAATTATTTCTCTGACTTACGTAGGTAGGGGAGAGTTGGACAAAGTCGGGTAGGTTGATATAACCGGTAGTTCTGCCAAATGCCAAAACAGCTTTCAATATTATTAACCTATAAAAATCAGCTATTTGATTGCGAAGAAAATATTTTTATTATTGTTATTATTATTATTATTGTTTGACAATAGTAAGGTTTAAATAAACTATTTAACATTATGTTAGCCTATACAGGGTATTCGAAAAATAGACGGAGATATTTTAGAAGGTGATTCCTTGTTAAAAAATATGAAAAAAAGTTTCTATAAAGATGGGTCCGGAAATGCAGGGTTTTTAAGATACAGGATATTAAAAAAATAGAAATAATAAATGAAATTATTAATTAAATTAAAAATACTTACTCGATGCTGTTGAAATTTGGTAATGATATTTGTTGTATTAAGAGGCTAATTTAGCCCTAAATAGAATAAAATTATTGAATCCAGTGGCGTCCCGGGGGCACCTTAGCGAATATTATTATCAAAAAAATGTACGCCACTGTCTTTTTTGTAGCTTTAATATTTTCTGTTTAATTAAGCATCTAAAGATACAACTTCTTTGCCTCTTGTATTTTTTTCCTATCTCACTTCATTTTCGAGAAAAAAATAAAAATCGTTTTATTGTATGTCATTGGACAAAATTGGTTTATTAATTTCTACTAAAATAAATCACAAGTGCATTGGACCACAAATAATAAAAAACATTTCTAGGAAAGAATGTTATTGCAACTTTTCCAATACCATACCATAAACTACAACAAATGTTGGAAATATCCACCATCCATTTCCGTACACCTTCTCACTCGACGCATCATTGAACGACGAACTCGAGCTAAAATTCGAGGTCTATTTTTTATTTCTTCGCAAGCATTTACGATTTTATTTCTTAGTTCTTCTATTGTTTCTATGGGAGTAGTGTAAACCATCGTCTTAAGGTGTCCCCATAAATAAAAATCTAATGGATTTAAGTCAGGGGAGCGAGGTGGCCAGTTAATTGGTCCACCTCTTTCAATCCAATTTTTACCAAAGGTGTTACTCAGATGAGTTCTGACAGGTCTACTTAAATGAGGAGGAGCTCCATCGTGCATAAAAGTTATTTGGTTACGTATATTTAGAGGAACTTCTTCTAGCAGTACGGGCAATTCTTGTAGAAGAAACTCTAAGTAAGATTCGCCGTTTAATCTTAAGGGTAAAAAGAAAGGACCAATTAAATTGTTACCAACAATACTCATCCACACATTTAAAGAAAATTGTTCCTGGTGGCGACACTGCACGAAAGCATGGGGATTTTCGTCAATCCATACGTTGGACATGATAGGGATACAAGAGTTGCTCGGAGAGAACTTGCCACACAGTGCTGTTGGAATGATTACGCCCTAATCTAGTTGCTATAGTCCTAGTACTGATACCAGGATTTTGTTCCACGGCAAGTAAAACTGCCTCGTCAAACTCGGGCGTTCTTATGGACCTCGGCCGGCCTCTATCATTGGTGGGAACGGCAAAACTTCCTAAATAACATTATTGTCAAAAACATCACAAAAAAGAAATAAGAAAATTTACCTCTTTCCCGTAATCTACGGTCTACGCTTTCAAAGGTTTTACTATCTGGAAGTTGCCGATTGGGAAACGCTTCTGCATACAGGCGCCTCGCTGCATAACAGTTACTATAGGCACGTGCATACATTACATGCATGTCTGCCATTTCCTCAAAAGTGTAATTTTCCATTTTCCACAAAAACCGAGACAAAAACTTTTTAGAACAATTTCGCCAAAAAAAGTGTATAATCCTTTTCTAAAAGAACTAACGCGCAAATATCAATCCTTCATGCAGAAATGAATATTTGTTTTCCAATGCACTGTTGATTTATTTTAGTAGAAATTAATAAACCAATTTTGTCCAATACAATAAAACGGTTTTTATTTTTTTTTCTCGAAAATGAAGTGAGATAGGAAAAAAATACAAGAGGCAAAGAAGTTGTATCTTTAGATGCTTAATTAAACAAAAAATATTAAAGCTACAAAAAAGACAGTGGCGTACATTTTTTTGATAATACTATTCGCTAAGGTGCCCCCGGGACGCCACTGGAAGCAAAAACTTTAATCTATTTAGGGCTAAATTAGCCTCTTAATACAACAAATATCATTGCATAATTTCAACAGCATCGAGTAAGTATTTTTAATTTAATTTATAATTTCATTTTATATTTCTATTTTTTTAACATCCTGTATCTTGAAAACCCTGCATTTCCGGACCCATGTTTATAGAAACTTTTTTTCATACTTTTTAACAAGGAATCACCCTCTAAAATATCTCCGTCTATTTTTCGCACACCCTGTATAGTAGTTGTAAAAGGTAACCATATTAATATGTAAAAGGATAGCGAACAAATATATAATTCTATTTTCTGGGTCTACGTAACCTTACATAAGTAAAATTATTATTAGATATTACTATTATTATTGTTTGAATAACAATAAAATCAAGTTTTTAACATTAAGTTAGCCTACATACAAGTTTAGAAATGTAACTGTATCAATAAATTGCATTTTAACGAACAAATTCCATAAAAACCACTTTTGGGCCTACGTACCTTACGTAAGTCAAAAACTGTTAAAGTAGGGTTTTCACTGACAGAAAAATTTAATCCCTGGCTAAAGTGAAGCTTTTAACTTTATGTTAGCCCACATGCAAGTTTAGGAATGTAACTATATTATAACCAACAAATTCTATAAAAACCTTATTTGGGTCTTCGTACCTTACGTAAGTCAAAAACTGTTAAATTAGGGTTTCCATTGGCAGAAAAATTAAATCCCTGGCTAAATTGAAGCTTATAACTTTATATTAGCCCACATACAAATCTAGAAATGTAACCGTATCATATAGCCAACAAATTCTATAAAAACATATTTGGGTCTGCGTACCTTACGTAACTCATTTATGGGGATTTCCTTGACAGTAAATGTAATATCTGACTGAATTCAATTAGTTTATGTTGAACTGTAGGTATTGTATTTTACCTATAGGTATAATATAAATAAATAAAACAAAAAAAATTCTGTTGTAAATATTAGTGACAGAATCCTATTTAAAGTTGCGTTTCAGTTAATTCAGAATTTTCAAGGTTTGCATAATTATATAATATTAGGTAAATAGTTTTTAAATCTATTTTGACACTTTATCTTTTTACCATATAAAAACTCAAGTTTATTATTACCTACCTACCTTAAATTATAATATTTATAAAACAAAACTTTTAAAAGAAGTTATTATTATTATTTGGCATTATTTAAGCGGTAGAACCGATGAGACTATTGCATCAGTAGGTATTAAACCCCGGTTCTGGGACCTCCTCCCTGTTGACCTTGACCGCGCAGGTGTGCAGGTGTTAATTTGACCTTGAATTGTCCTTGAGAGCACAGGTATGCAGGTGTTCATTCGACCTTGAAAGATGCAACTACTCTTTGTTAATTTGACCTTGACCATACACCTGGACGAGGGTATTTTTATGGTATACAATTTTGTTTTATGTGACTCATTTGACCTTGAAAGATGCAACTACTCTTTGTTAATTTGACCTTGACCATACACCTGGACGAGGGTATTTTTATGGTATACAATTTTCTTTTATGTGACTCATTTGACCTTGAAGGATGGAGCTGCGCTTTGATGGTGCTACCTTGGCGTGGACGAGGGTATTTTTATGGCATGCAGGTGTTCATTCGACCTTGAAAGATGCAACTACTCTTTGTTAATTTGACCTTGACCATACACCTGGACGAAGGTATTTTTATGGTATGCAGGTGTCTTTTATGTGACTCATTTGACCTTGAAGGATGGAGCTGCTCTTTGATGGCGCTACCTTGGCGTGGACGAGGGTATTTTTATGGTATGCAGGCGTCCTTTTATTTACGACACTGTTGCATTACAAATTTTTACACCATGGAGTATTTTTATTTCTTTATTGACGTAATTTATTTGTTCGAAAATATCTAAAGGGATGCAAGTCTGTTTTATTGATGTTACCTTGACCATTATTTTTTCCCAAAAGTTAGATTTGTAATATATTTTGTGTTTTGTTATACCTTTACGTTCTTGAAGGGTGTTTATGGGATTTTCACACCTTGATGGGATTTTCACACCTTGAAAGAGCTATTATAGTCGTAACAATAGGGTCTGGGTCTCTTTGTTATCGGATTTTCACACCTTGATGGGATTTTCACACCTTGAAAAAGTGCAACTACCCTTTTGTTATGTATGATTTCGAAGGCGGCATGGACCTTTTGTTATAAGTAATATTGAGCGCTGGCTATTTTTCTTACTTTGTTCTTTATTTAGGTACTCTTGGATTTATTTTTATAGTGGATGCAGATGTCCTTTATGTAACCTTGACTACACTTTTGAGCAGATGTTTATTTATGACATTGGGTTGGGTTTATTTTCGACCTTGGACGTACTCGGACGCAAGTGTTTGGTTTTTACGCCTTGAAGAATTTTTATTTTTTATTGACGTAATTTTGTTCTAAAATATTGAATGAGGTGCAGGCACGTTTCATTTACGATGACCTTGTGTTGGTTCGGGGTGCAGGTGGTTTTTATGTTGTTGAGTTTTGTATACTCTTAAAGCGGCTACTCCTTTTACACTTTGAAGAATTTTTTTCTTTATTGACATCACTCTGTTCTAAAATATCGAATGGGATACAGGTATATATCGTTCTCTACTATGGTTGTTAAAATAGGGTATGTGCTCTTTGTTATGGGATTATTTAACATTGAAAGAGTGCAAGTGCCTTTTTGTATGGGTAACTTTGACTGCTTACAAACATGCTTAATTTTTCTTTCTTTGCTCGTTATTTTTCTTTCTTTGATAATCTATGCTACCTCTTGTGAATGAAATCCCTTTTTTGACTAGTAGGTAAAAATTACTTAAATTTATAAGGAGCTTTTTAGTTAATGGTGATGAATTTGGGTTAATTTATCTAGACTTGGCTGTTTCGCATCCGAAATAAAATATAAAAAAAAAAAAAAAAAAAAAAAAAAAAAAAAAATATTCCAATTCACAAAGTTGGATGAAAATTAGATTTAAAGCATGTGTTGCCGAATATTGATGCAGATAAGAAAAATTAAAGTGCACACAAGAATTATTACTTCATCATTGTAATTCATTTTTAAAAATCACATCCAGTAGATAATACGGGTTTTTATGGAAAATTCATATTTTATAACATATTTATTTATTTTTATAGTATTATTCTTGCTATTTCTTGTTGTCGTATACGTATCAAAATGCATGCTTAATTTATGTCTAAGGATTAATAAAAATGCATATTAGCGGTAAATATATTCTCTTATTTAATCAGACTACTATCCAAATAATGTTGTAGCATACATAAAAAGTTAACTTCTGATAAACCTTTCTTAAAATCCATTCTCCTCTCTCCATGTACTATTCTGTGATGAGTGAGAGCTTTTTAGAAGAAAAAATTATAACTTAGTGCTTTTACGCATTCAAAATTAAAATTGTATTATTTACATTTTTAGAAGAAAAAATTATAACTTAGTGCTTTTACACATTCAAAATTAAAATTATATTATTTACAAAAAGACATCACAGCTTATTACTCCTTATATCAACGAAAATACGAAAAGTTAATGTGTAGTAAACAAGATTTTTCTCTCATCATTGTAAGTAATAAAAAAAGCGGATATAGCATGTGTTTTAAAATTATAGAAAAAGCATCTGTATGTACATGAAGAGATATTCTTTATTTATATAATCAACTTGATTCCATCAATTTAACCAAACAATAGGAATGAGGATCAGCCATCGCCTTTTAATAGTTTCATGCACGTTTACACAAAAACTACTAAAGCCATCGAACTTATTTCAAGATAATATATTTTTTGTTTATTAAGCAAAGTAGCTGAAGCAATTTTTTGTGCATCTACCTTTTATGTTATTGATGCACGCCAAGACTATTTCAAAAATAGTTGCAAGCGATCCGCTGTGCCGTCATAAAACTAGCAAAATTTTATAAAACGTGTAAATTTGGATAATTCAAGGATCAAATGTTGTTTATCATGTGATTTTTAGAGCTTTTATTAAGTGAAAATATTAAAATTACTAAATACGGCATATTGGCATAAATTACTGTATATTTTGAAAATAAAAGTTAAAATCTGAAAATTCAGCTGTTTGCCTTTATTGCCCTTATAGTGAAATAAATCGATTATCTAAATTTTAAAACATTCATTCAATGTGTTTAATACTTATATTTTACATGTGGAATATGGGTGCTCTTAAATATTTTCGGACAACCTTGAAATATTTTGAAAACCTTTATGTGTTTAGTACCCGAAGCAGATAAAATCAACTGCAACACACATTATTTAGTTTAGTTTTTTTTTTTGAAAACTGTTCCCGAGTTACAATGGCTGGCCCTAGTCTGGTTGTGGACTTCCAAGCATTCAAGATAGAAAATAATAAGCTAATCCCTAATGAACTTGCTGCCTACGATGGTCATAGAATTAGTAACTATGTTTTTAAACCCCGTTTGATCTAGCCTTTCTAAGACCAGCGGCATACAAACAAACGAAATGGTTAATGCAACACTATCATTGCATTGAATGGGATTCCGGATTTACTCCATTTTACAAATTTGCCGATATTGTACGGAGCTTGACAGAAAAGGCTGATACCATTTACGTTAAGGGCAGAGAAAAAGCTGATTTTTTAAGAAAATATTCAAGCAAACCTATTATAGAGTTGGATGAGCAACCGGCCCTTAGAAAATACGTCCCTAAATGTTTCTATTATTCAAATAATGAAAATTGTGCATGTTCTTTGTTTAACGTATTTTTGTTATATGATCAACATGTAATGCAAACCTAATTTTTTAATAAACATTTAATAATACAACCAATTAGTTACTATTTAATTTATTTATATTATGTACATTATAACGCATAAAATCAACTACATGTTCATAAAAGTCTGTAATGATTGTTTTTCTGCTTGGGTTTTCCATTTCCTCTAGCAGGGTATCTGTTTTTCTAAGTGTCTGTTTTGTATTGATATATTATGTCCTGATGTGAAGTAACTTTGTCTACCTATACATTCTAATTCATGTACTCATTCATACACCTAAAAACTTCAATACATAATATCCTAATCTCCAAATATCCAATTAGCCACTTAGCCAAATCACCAAATATTCCAATACCCAAATATTTCTACTGACTTTTACTTTTTGTAAGTGTTTTCTCTTTTGTAATGTGTGTGAGTCACTTTTTAAATCAATATCGAACCGGAGAGTTTAAAAATATGACAAAATGTATAGAAGAAGAAATAAAATGTATGTAAAAGCCAAAGAGTTACTATAATCTCTACCAGACCTAGAATTTCAAAGATTAAAAAGTTCACCCACGTATCTTTTTATCACCACCCTCTTCGTCACAGAACATACTTTTTTTTAATCCCATGCATTCAGCATGTACCCTTGTATATTAACAAAAACCCGAAAAACCACTCGAAGAAGAAACGACACAATCAAAGTTTTAATACAACCAGCGATAAAAACTCATTTTAGCTAAACAAACAAAAATGTTTGACACACCATCGGTCGACAATTTTCGTAAGAAATATAGAAAACATGCAAATCGTAGTCTAAACAGTATAATACAAAAATATAATGTTTTACGAGCATTAGTTGTTTAAATATACTGTAAGATATCCATGTTTTTAATAAAAAAAAAGAAAAAGATTCCGCAAATTCGCGTTTTATTCTTTTATTAAGTTTAAAAATTACTTCAATAATGTGGGCAGATTAACTTATCAAAAATTCGGCTATTTTGTGTTTTTTCAAGAATTAAAACGGAGGGGGTCAGTTCCAATCATCGTATCCATTAAAGTATTTATTTGTGCATTCGTATAAAAAAAGATAGGTAGTCATAATATGGACTCATCGCCGTTTAAACTTTTTCAGCTAGTGCTCTCATACACAGACATAAGAAACACAACAACAATATAGACAAACTTTATCATAAATAGATGTAAAATATATAGAAATTTATTTTTTAAGTTAAATTTTGATCTATACATTGTTCAAGAAATGAAGATTATAGAACCAATGTCCAGTATTCAACAAGCGTAAATTCAAATCGAAATTATTATATTAGAGACATTTTATAGTAGACATACCGTTGTACATTTGATATGTGAACAACTTTGTATAATATTTTTGTCCTGTTTTAACGTACCTATTATTTTAAAGGTATAAGGAAATCCTTTTTTCAAAAAATCACCCTCTTTTAACTTAAATTAGTACCTTTGAAATTATTGTAATGGGGACAGAAGAGAGAAATGATGGAAATAAAACAAAACAATTGCTTCTAACAAGAGTTTTATACTTACTGAACACTCCCAGGTTATTATCTAAATTGTATCAACAGTCTTTCGAAAATAGTTTATTCGCATAATTTTTATTGGAAAATATTTGAGCGTAAATCCATGAAGCCAGAAGTTTTGCAACATTCTCCAAGAATAAAAGTCTTATAAATCCATTATTCTCTTAGATAAATTATCATTTCAAATATTACTATTATTATAATAAAAAGAAAACAGAATGGGCCCCTAGTAACGAAATGATGATTTGCAACTAAACACTTTGAGAAATAAGTGAAAAACAAGTATTATATTATTATCCGACTTGTCAAAATACTAGATAGACTTTCAATTATTCATTCTTTTTTAAAAACGCTGGTATAATAAATTGTGTTACTGATTACAGGCCCATATCCAAAATTTCATTTATTCCTAAACCAATGGAATTCTTAGTTAAAAATTTTCTTGAGGACTGTTTTAAAAATGTTATTTTCACTAACCAGCATGGCTTCATAAAGGGAAGGTCAATAACAACAAATTTACTAGTTTATTCTGATTACATTTTTAATTCCCTAGAAAATGGTGTTGACTGTCAAATTTACGCCCATGATCGGTCACCAAGATTTTTGTTTTATTAAATATTGCAAAGTTTATAAGACACCTAAGTGTTGAAGATACTTGTGTTTTAGTTCTCTCTTTATTGCTATTGCACAACACCTCGATTTTCTTTTAAAACTGGAAGAGTAACATTAGTTTTTGATTTAATAAACATAAATTACACTTTATAGACTTCTTCAGTATTACATTTTCGGCTTTTTTTTTTTTCATGCAAAAAGTTCTACACAATCCTTAAACTGATTCCAGTGCTTTTGCTATTATTTCTTGCATATTAGTTGGGAAATTTCAACTTACTCTTTCATTTTCCAAATAGTTAATCAAATTTTGTATGATTGTTTTTGCTTGGGGGGCTCAAAGTACCAGAAAATTGCCTTTTATTATTCGAATTGACAAATTTGTCACTTCAACTTGTTAAAGTCACAAAATAGACATAATATGTTCATCACAACTTTTTAGAACCACTAAAAATTATAAGTTTATTCCTTTTTCTCATGCTAAAATTATATACGTCGTCTATCCTACGGATTTTACCACGAACTACAAACCGAATTTTTGTTTTTGGTCAGACAAACTATGCAATGATTTCTATATCTTATTTATCGTTAACGTGTACAATACCTTCTTTTTTTATTCCTAATTATTATATTTTTATGTTTCCCTCCCGTTTCTCAAATCGCCAAACATTTGAATATTTCGTTATAGACAATAAAATACGAAATTATGTTAGAACAAACCTAATATGAATTTTTTACCAGGTGTGTATCTAATAAACCAATATACCTATTTTCCATTGATATTTTTAGCAATTATTAAACAAAGGTAGACACATCAGATTGGTCGAATGACAATAAATACAAATCCATGGTTATATATTTAAATGATGGTATACTTTTTAGGCAGGTTTGAAGAGTTCTTCGCAAATACCCTGTTTGTTATTTGGACGCAACATTTAAATAGTATTTTACTCTTAGTAATGCATAGCATTAAACTAAATACTGTTTATAATACCGTAAAATTGTATATTGTAAACGTTGAAAACTTATATTGTTAACACGATTTCTTTTACCAAGATTAACACTGTCGTTGGTATTTAGTTGAGTTTTTATATATTTGATCTAAATCAAAGTTTTAATCGGTTATTTATTTTATTTACTAAGTGATATGGGTAAAAACACAATTTTAAAGCAAAAAAACCATTAAAACCATATATTCAGTAACTTTTTTTTATTGTAACAAATTAATGTAGATTACATTTTACTGTTAGTAGGAAATACATATTTTATTCAATTCTTGATTTTTTTGTATCCGTATAACACAGAGCTTCCATTTGGTAAACATCTCCTTTTTGTAGAATTTTGTCTATACAGTTTAACTTCAGTTCTTGTGGTTACCTCATGTTCCTTTGTTCTACGAATATTCTTTGATATAATTGGTATTGGCTTGGACTCTTTAAGAATCATATCCTTAATGGTATTAAAATTAACAAGTTGTGATGCTGCATAGTTTATGGAAATACCCTTAACTTTACAAATTACTTCCTCTCTTTGCGTTTTAGTGAAATACACCTTAAAAGAGTATTTTTGGACCGCCAGAGACAAAGGATGGAATTAGAACCGTAACTATCTAATTCATCAGTCAAATCTCCAATAAACGGTCCTGCGGGTAAATCAAGTTCGCCACTTCTAGAGAGATATATTACAGAATCTGTACAGGACTAATACAGGACTCTATTGTCAAGACGTTCGAGATTACTTAAACGTGCCCGGGCTGTGACGTAAACCGCATTCACTACATTTACTGTAGGTAGAGAATTAACAGTTTTCTTCGGTGTATTCATAATTTACCACCAATGTCTGGAGGAAGTGTTGAAGTATGCGGAAAAAGGTTACAAAAATGCGTGAAATATGGAAATATCAAGTTCAGAGATTTAACAAACATTCTGGACAAGAGGGTTTATTTACTGCTATGATAAACAAGATTATTAAAATTAAACAAGAAGCAAGTGATTGGCGTACATATTTTCAAACAGAAGAACAAAAGTTAAATTATATTGAAGACTTTTTTGATAAGGAAGATGTTAAATCTCTGAACTTGATATTTCCATATTTCACGCATTTTTGTAACCTTTTTCCGCATACTTCAACACTTCCTCCAGACATTGGTGGTAAATTATGAATACACCGAAGAAAACTGTTAATTCTCTACCTACAGTAAATGTAGTGAATGCGGTTTACGTCACAGCCCGGGCACGTTTAAGTAATCTCGAACGTCTTGACAATAGAGTCCTGTATTAGTCCTGTACAGATTCTGTAATATATCTCTCTAGAAGTGGCGAACTTGATTT
Source organism: Polydrusus pterygomalis (assembly GCA_963969555.1). NCBI lineage: Eukaryota > Metazoa > Arthropoda > Insecta > Coleoptera > Curculionidae > Polydrusus > Polydrusus pterygomalis. The sequence goes on from OZ018375.1 coordinate 74,494,217, forward strand.
ACCCGCAGGACCGTTTATTGGAGATTTGACTGATGAATTAGATAGTTACGGTTCTAATTCCATCCTTTGTCTCTGGCGGTCCAAAAATACTCTTTTAAGGTGTATTTCACTAAAACGCAAAGAGAGGAAGTAATTTGTAAAGTTAAGGGTATTTCCATAAACTATGCAGCATCACAACTTGTTAATTTTAATACCATTAAGGATATGATTCTTAAAGAGTCCAAGCCAATACCAATTATATCAAAGAATATTCGTAGAACAAAGGAACATGAGGTAACCACAAGAACTGAAGTTAAACTGTATAGACAAAATTCTACAAAAAGGAGATGTTTACCAAATGGAAGCTCTGTGTTATACGGATACAAAAAAATCAAGAATTGAATAAAATATGTATTTCCTACTAACAGTAAAATGTAATCTACATTAATTTGTTACAATAAAAAAAAGTTACTGAATATATGGTTTTAATGGTTTTTTTGCTTTAAAATTGTGTTTTTACCCATATCACTTAGTAAATAAAATAAATAACCGATTAAAACTTTGATTTAGATCAAATATATAAAAACTCAACTAAATACCAACGACAGTGTTAATCTTGGTAAAAGAAATCGTGTTAACAATATAAGTTTTCAACGTTTACAATATACAATTTTACGGTATTATAAACAGTATTCAGTTTAATGCTATGCATTACTAAGAGTAAAATACTATTTAAATGTTGCGTCCAAATAACAAACAGGGTATTTGCGAAGAACTCTTCAAACCTGCCTAAAAAGTATACCATCATTTAAATATATAACCATGGATTTGTATTTATTGTCATTCGACCAATCTGATGTGTCTACCTTTGTTTAATATTGCTAAAAATATCAATGGAAAATAGGTATATTGGTTTATTAGATACACACCTGGTAAAAAAATCATATTAGGTTTGTTCTAACATAATTTCGTATTTTATTGTCTATAACGAAATATTCAAATGTTTGGCGATTTGAGAAACGGGAGGGAAACATAAAAATATAATAATTAGGAATAAAAAAAGAAGGTATTGTACACGTTAACGATAAATAAGATATAGAAATCATTGCATAGTTTGTCTGACCAAAAACAAAAATTCGGTTTGTAGTTCGTGGTAAAATCCGTAGGATAGACGACGTATATAATTTTAGCATGAGAAAAAGGAATAAACTTATAATTTTTAGTGGTTCTAAAAAGTTGTGATGAACATATTATGTCTATTTTGTGACTTTAACAAGTTGAAGTGACAAATTTGTCAATTCGAATAATAAAAGGCAATTTTCTGGTACTTTGAGCCCCCCAAGTAAAAACAATCATACAAAATTTGATTAACTATTTGGAAAATGAAAGAGTAAGTTGAAATTTCCCAACTAATATGCAAGAAATAATAGCAAAAGCACTGGAATCAGTTTAAGGATTGTGTAGAACTTTTTGCATGAAAAAAAAAAAAGCCGAAAATGTAATACTGAAGAAGTCTATAAAGTGTAATTTATGTTTATTAAATCAAAAACTAATGTTACTCTTCCAGTTTTAAAAGAAAATCGAGGTGTTGTGCAATAGCAATAAAGAGAGAACTAAAACACAAGTATCTTCAACACTTAGGTGTCTTATAAACTTTGCAATATTTAATAAAACAAAAATCTTGGTGACCGATCATGGGCGTAAATTTGACAGTCAACACCATTTTCTAGGGAATTAAAAATGTAATCAGAATAAACTAGTAAATTTGTTGTTATTGACCTTCCCTTTATGAAGCCATGCTGGTTAGTGAAAATAACATTTTTAAAACAGTCCTCAAGAAAATTTTTAACTAAGAATTCCATTGGTTTAGGAATAAATGAAATTTTGGATATGGGCCTGTAATCAGTAACACAATTTATTATACCAGCGTTTTTAAAAAAGAATGAATAATTGAAAGTCTATCTAGTATTTTGACAAGTCGGATAATAATATAATACTTGTTTTTCACTTATTTCTCAAAGTGTTTAGTTGCAAATCATCATTTCGTTACTAGGGGCCCATTCTGTTTTCTTTTTATTATAATAATAGTAATATTTGAAATGATAATTTATCTAAGAGAATAATGGATTTATAAGACTTTTATTCTTGGAGAATGTTGCAAAACTTCTGGCTTCATGGATTTACGCTCAAATATTTTCCAATAAAAATTATGCGAATAAACTATTTTCGAAAGACTGTTGATACAATTTAGATAATAACCTGGGAGTGTTCAGTAAGTATAAAACTCTTGTTAGAAGCAATTGTTTTGTTTTATTTCCATCATTTCTCTCTTCTGTCCCCATTACAATAATTTCAAAGGTACTAATTTAAGTTAAAAGAGGGTGATTTTTTGAAAAAAGGATTTCCTTATACCTTTAAAATAATAGGTACGTTAAAACAGGACAAAAATATTATACAAAGTTGTTCACATATCAAATGTACAACGGTATGTCTACTATAAAATGTCTCTAATATAATAATTTCGATTTGAATTTACGCTTGTTGAATACTGGACATTGGTTCTATAATCTTCATTTCTTGAACAATGTATAGATCAAAATTTAACTTAAAAAATAAATTTCTATATATTTTACATCTATTTATGATAAAGTTTGTCTATATTGTTGTTGTGTTTCTTATGTCTGTGTATGAGAGCACTAGCTGAAAAAGTTTAAACGGCGATGAGTCCATATTATGACTACCTATCTTTTTTTATACGAATGCACAAATAAATACTTTAATGGATACGATGATTGGAACTGACCCCCTCCGTTTTAATTCTTGAAAAAACACAAAATAGCCGAATTTTTGATAAGTTAATCTGCCCACATTATTGAAGTAATTTTTAAACTTAATAAAAGAATAAAACGCGAATTTGCGGAATCTTTTTCTTTTTTTTTATTAAAAACATGGATATCTTACAGTATATTTAAACAACTAATGCTCGTAAAACATTATATTTTTGTATTATACTGTTTAGACTACGATTTGCATGTTTTCTATATTTCTTACGAAAATTGTCGACCGATGGTGTGTCAAACATTTTTGTTTGTTTAGCTAAAATGAGTTTTTATCGCTGGTTGTATTAAAACTTTGATTGTGTCGTTTCTTCTTCGAGTGGTTTTTCGGGTTTTTGTTAATATACAAGGGTACATGCTGAATGCATGGGATTAAAAAAAAGTATGTTCTGTGACGAAGAGGGTGGTGATAAAAAGATACGTGGGTGAACTTTTTAATCTTTGAAATTCTAGGTCTGGTAGAGATTATAGTAACTCTTTGGCTTTTACATACATTTTATTTCTTCTTCTATACATTTTGTCATATTTTTAAACTCTCCGGTTCGATATTGATTTAAAAAGTGACTCACACACATTACAAAAGAGAAAACACTTACAAAAAGTAAAAGTCAGTAGAAATATTTGGGTATTGGAATATTTGGTGATTTGGCTAAGTGGCTAATTGGATATTTGGAGATTAGGATATTATGTATTGAAGTTTTTAGGTGTATGAATGAGTACATGAATTAGAATGTATAGGTAGACAAAGTTACTTCACATCAGGACATAATATATCAATACAAAACAGACACTTAGAAAAACAGATACCCTGCTAGAGGAAATGGAAAACCCAAGCAGAAAAACAATCATTACAGACTTTTATGAACATGTAGTTGATTTTATGCGTTATAATGTACATAATATAAATAAATTAAATAGTAACTAATTGGTTGTATTATTAAATGTTTATTAAAAAATTAGGTTTGCATTACATGTTGATCATATAACAAAAATACGTTAAACAAAGAACATGCACAATTTTCATTATTTGAATAATAGAAACATTTAGGGACGTATTTTCTAAGGGCCGGTTGCTCATCCAACTCTATAATAGGTTTGCTTGAATATTTTCTTAAAAAATCAGCTTTTTCTCTGCCCTTAACGTAAATGGTATCAGCCTTTTCTGTCAAGCTCCGTACAATATCGGCAAATTTGTAAAATGGAGTAAATCCGGAATCCCATTCAATGCAATGATAGTGTTGCATTAACCATTTCGTTTGTTTGTATGCCGCTGGTCTTAGAAAGGCTAGATCAAACGGGGTTTAAAAACATAGTTACTAATTCTATGACCATCGTAGGCAGCAAGTTCATTAGGGATTAGCTTATTATTTTCTATCTTGAATGCTTGGAAGTCCACAACCAGACTAGGGCCAGCCATTGTAACTCGGGAACAGTTTTCAAAAAAAAAAACTAAACTAAATAATGTGTGTTGCAGTTGATTTTATCTGCTTCGGGTACTAAACACATAAAGGTTTTCAAAATATTTCAAGGTTGTCCGAAAATATTTAAGAGCACCCATATTCCACATGTAAAATATAAGTATTAAACACATTGAATGAATGTTTTAAAATTTAGATAATCGATTTATTTCACTATAAGGGCAATAAAGGCAAACAGCTGAATTTTCAGATTTTAACTTTTATTTTCAAAATATACAGTAATTTATGCCAATATGCCGTATTTAGTAATTTTAATATTTTCACTTAATAAAAGCTCTAAAAATCACATGATAAACAACATTTGATCCTTGAATTATCCAAATTTACAAGTTTTATAAAATTTTGCTAGTTTTATGACGGCACAGCGGATCGCTTGCAACTATTTTTGAAATAGTCTTGGCGTGCATCAATAACATAAAAGGTAGATGCACAAAAAATTGCTTCAGCTACTTTGCTTAATAAACAAAAAATATATTATCTTGAAATAAGTTCGATGGCTTTAGTAGTTTTTGTGTAAACGTGCATGAAACTATTAAAAGGCGATGGCTGATCCTCATTCCTATTGTTTGGTTAAATTGATGGAATCAAGTTGATTATATAAATAAAGAATATCTCTTCATGTACATACAGATGCTTTTTCTATAATTTTAAAACACATGCTATATCCGCTTTTTTTATTACTTACAATGATGAGAGAAAAATCTTGTTTACTACACATTAACTTTTCGTATTTTCGTTGATATAAGGAGTAATAAGCTGTGATGTCTTTTTGTAAATAATATAATTTTAATTTTGAATGTGTAAAAGCACTAAGTTATAATTTTTTCTTCTAAAAATGTAAATAATACAATTTTAATTTTGAATGCGTAAAAGCACTAAGTTATAATTTTTTCTTCTAAAAAGCTCTCACTCATCACAGAATAGTACATGGAGAGAGGAGAATGGATTTTAAGAAAGGTTTATCAGAAGTTAACTTTTTATGTATGCTACAACATTATTTGGATAGTAGTCTGATTAAATAAGAGAATATATTTACCGCTAATATGCATTTTTATTAATCCTTAGACATAAATTAAGCATGCATTTTGATACGTATACGACAACAAGAAATAGCAAGAATAATACTATAAAAATAAATAAATATGTTATAAAATATGAATTTTCCATAAAAACCCGTATTATCTACTGGATGTGATTTTTAAAAATGAATTACAATGATGAAGTAATAATTCTTGTGTGCACTTTAATTTTTCTTATCTGCATCAATATTCGGCAACACATGCTTTAAATCTAATTTTCATCCAACTTTGTGAATTGGAATATTTTTTTTTTTTTTTTTTTTTTTTTTTTTATATTTTATTTCGGATGCGAAACAGCCAAGCCTAGATAAATTAACCCAAATTCATCACCATTAACTAAAAAGCTCCTTATAAATTTAAGTAATTTTTACCTACTAGTCAAAAAAGGGATTTCATTCACAAGAGGTAGCATAGATTATCAAAGAAAGAAAAATAACGAGCAAAGAAAGAAAAATTAAGCATGTTTGTAAGCAGTCAAAGTTACCCATACAAAAAGGCACTTGCACTCTTTCAATGTTAAATAATCCCATAACAAAGAGCACATACCCTATTTTAACAACCATAGTAGAGAACGATATATACCTGTATCCCATTCGATATTTTAGAACAGAGTGATGTCAATAAAGAAAAAAATTCTTCAAAGTGTAAAAGGAGTAGCCGCTTTAAGAGTATACAAAACTCAACAACATAAAAACCACCTGCACCCCGAACCAACACAAGGTCATCGTAAATGAAACGTGCCTGCACCTCATTCAATATTTTAGAACAAAATTACGTCAATAAAAAATAAAAATTCTTCAAGGCGTAAAAACCAAACACTTGCGTCCGAGTACGTCCAAGGTCGAAAATAAACCCAACCCAATGTCATAAATAAACATCTGCTCAAAAGTGTAGTCAAGGTTACATAAAGGACATCTGCATCCACTATAAAAATAAATCCAAGAGTACCTAAATAAAGAACAAAGTAAGAAAAATAGCCAGCGCTCAATATTACTCATAACAAAAGGTCCATGCCGCCTTCGAAATCATACATAACAAAAGGGTAGTTGCACTTTTTCAAGGTGTGAAAATCCCATCAAGGTGTGAAAATCCGATAACAAAGAGACCCAGACCCTATTGTTACGACTATAATAGCTCTTTCAAGGTGTGAAAATCCCATCAAGGTGTGAAAATCCCATAAACACCCTTCAAGAACGTGAAGGTATAACAAAACACAAAATATATTACAAATCTAACTTTTGGGAAAAAATAATGGTCAAGGTAACATCAATAAAACAGACTTGCATCCCTTTAGATATTTTCGAACAAATAAATTACGTCAATAAAGAAATAAAAATACTCCATGGTGTAAAAATTTGTAATGCAACAGTGTCGTAAATAAAAGGACGCCTGCATACCATAAAAATACCCTCGTCCACGCCAAGGTAGCGCCATCAAAGAGCAGCTCCATCCTTCAAGGTCAAATGAGTCACATAAAAGACACCTGCATACCATAAAAATACCTTCGTCCAGGTGTATGGTCAAGGTCAAATTAACAAAGAGTAGTTGCATCTTTCAAGGTCGAATGAACACCTGCATGCCATAAAAATACCCTCGTCCACGCCAAGGTAGCACCATCAAAGCGCAGCTCCATCCTTCAAGGTCAAATGAGTCACATAAAAGAAAATTGTATACCATAAAAATACCCTCGTCCAGGTGTATGGTCAAGGTCAAATTAACAAAGAGTAGTTGCATCTTTCAAGGTCAAATGAGTCACATAAAACAAAATTGTATACCATAAAAATACCCTCGTCCAGGTGTATGGTCAAGGTCAAATTAACAAAGAGTAGTTGCATCTTTCAAGGTCGAATAAACACCTGCATACCTGTGCTCTCAAGGACAATTCAAGGTCAAATTAACACCTGCACACCTGCGCGGTCAAGGTCAACAGGGAGGAGGTCCCAGAACCGGGGTATAATACCTACTTGCATCAATTGTTTAAGAAGGTAGCACATGTATAATTTTCAAGTCCGGTCCTGGAATTCAGGCCAACTTATAAAAATTTAATAGACCAAAATTGACAGAGTGTTACGTGACTTTGCCTCCATCTTGCGAGAGTATTCAAAATTTTTACTATAGTCACCTGCGTTCCGTCTCGCTGTACAGACGTCAAGCGACAAGCAAACGGGAGTTGAATAAAAATAGTTTTATAATGTCGCTAGGCTAACTTTTTGAAGACCTAGTAGGTAATTAACACCTTAGCCGGTTTCCCATTTTAAAATATACAAGCATTCGTTTATTGTTTGTGACTGTAATACCAACCACATTTTCAACCAAATAGTCTTGTAAAATCAAAATCTTGTACAGGGACATTTTTTTAAGTGTCTCACCCGATTAGCGATTTTCCTACTGGTTAAAATAAAAAAACAATTACGTACTCCCTAATGGTTTTTTGCGAAGAAGCCAAATTTAATGTCAAAAATAATATAGATTTACAAATTTGACAGATAAGACGCCATATTGGATTTTTTTAAATGGCAACCCTACTTTATTATATGCCCAGTGCATTCCATTTTTTATTTAAACTTCAGAAATATATAGTTGTAAATATTTATTTTCAGTCGTTCCGGAGATACAAGGCTTCGAAGTTTTCGATTTTGTTTGGAAAGTCTTACCCCTTTAAAAAATAGATCGCTTGAGATTAGAAATTTAAGTTTTTTTACAGTTACATTATTTGTTGTGGCCGAGCTAACTATGCTATGATCAAATATGGCAGATATCAAGAAATGACAGACAAGACGCCATTTTGTTTTTTTAAATGGCAACCATAATTAATAACGACACCAGTAGATGGCATTCCGCGGTCCGATATCAAAAATGTATAATTGTTGATATATATTTTCAACCGTTCCGGAGATACGGGGCTTCCTAAACATGCATCGTTCGATTATGCGTTTTAAGTGTCTCACCCCTTTAAAAAATAGATCGCTTGAGATTGGAAATTCAAGTTTTTTTACAGTTACATTATCTGATGGGGCCGAGCTAACTATGCTATCGTCAAATACGTCAGATATCAAGAAATGACAAAGAAGACGCCATTTTGTTTTTCTTAAATGGCAACCATAATTAATAACGACACCCGTAGATGGCATTCCGCGGTCCGATATCAAAAATGTATAATTGTTGATATCTATTTTCAACCGTTCCGGAGATACGGGGCTTCCTTAACATGCATCGTTCGATTATGCGTTTTAAGTGTCTCACCCCTTTAAAAAATAGATCGCTTGAGATTGGAAATTTAAGTTTTTTTACAGTTACATTATCTGTTGGGGCCGAGCTAACTATGCTATCGTCAAATATGTCAGATATCAAGAAATGACAGACAAGACGCCATTTTGTTTTTTTTAAATGGCAACCATAATTAATAACGACACCAGTAGATGGCATTCCGCGGTCCGATATCAAAAATGTATAATTGTTGATATCTATTTTCAACCGTTCCGGAGATACGGGGCTTCCTTAACATGCATCGTTCGATTATGTCTTTTAAGTGTCTCACCCCTTTAAAAAATAGATCGCTTAAGATTGGAAATTCAAGTTTTTTTACAGTTACATTATTGGTTGTGGCCCAGCTAACTATGCTATCGTCAAATATGTCAGATATCAAGAAATGACAGACAAGACGCCATTTTGTTTTTTTTTAAATGGCAACCATAATTAATAACGACACCAGTAGATGGCATTCCGCGGTCCGATATCAAAAATGTATAATTGTTGATATCTATTTTCAACCGTTCCGGAGATACGGGGCTTTCCATAAATGCATCGTTCGATTATGCGTTTTAAGTGTCTCACCCCTTTAAAAAATAGATCGCTTGAGATTGGAAATTCAAGTTTTTTTACAGTTACATTATCTGTTGGGGCCGAGCTAACTATGCTATCGTCAAATATGTCAGATATCAAGAAATGACAGACAAGACGCCATTTTGTTTTTTTTAAATGGCAACCATAATTAATAACGACACCAGTAGATGGCATTCCGCGGTCCGATATCAAAAATGTATAATTGTTGATATATATTTTCAACCGTTCCAGAGATACGGGGCTTCCTAAACATGCATCGTTCGATTATGCGTTTTAAGTGTCTCACCCCTTTAAAAAATAGATCGCTTGAGATTGGAAATTCAAGTTTTTTTACAGTTACATTATCTGTTGGGGCCGAGCTAACTATGCTATCGTCAAATATGTCAGATATCAAGAAATGACAGACACGACGCCATTTTGTTTTTTTTTTAAATGGCAACCATAATTAATAACGCCACCAGTAGATGGCATTCCGCGGTCCGATATCAAAAATGTATAATTGTTGATATCTATTTTCAACCGTTCCGGAGATACGGGGCTTTCCATAAATGCATCGTTCGATTATGCGTTTTAAGTGTCTCACCCCTTTAAAAAATAGATCGCTTGAGATTGGAAATTCAAGTTTTTTTACAGTTACATTATCTGTTGGGGCCGAGCTAACTATGCTATCGTCAAATATGTCAGATATCAAGAAATGACAGACAAGACGCCATTTTTTTTTTTTTTAAATGGCAACCATAATTAATAACGACACCAGTAGATGGCATTCCGCGGTCCGATATCAAAAATGTATAATTGTTGATATATATTTTCAACCGTTCCGGAGATACGGGGCTTCCTAAACATGCATCGTTCGATTATGCGTTTTAAGTGTCTCACCCCTTTAAAAAATAGATCGCTTGAGATTGGAAATTCAAGTTTTTTTACAGTTACATTATCTGTTGGGGCCGAGCTAACTATGCTATCGTCAAATATGTCAGATATCAAGAAATGACAGACACGACGCCATTTTGTTTTTTTTTTAAATGGCAACCATAATTAATAACGACACCAGTAGATGGCATTCCGCGGTCCGATATCAAAAATGTATAATTGTTGATATCTATTTTCAACCGTTCCGGAGATACGGGGCTTTCCATAAATGCATCGTTCGATTATGCGTTTTAAGTGTCTCACCCCTTTAAAAAATAGATCGCTTGAGATTGGAAATTCAAGTTTTTTTACAGTAACATTATTGGTTGTTGCCGAGCTAACTATGCTATCGTCAAATACGTCAGATATCAAGAAATGACAGACAAGACGCCATTTTGTTTTTCTTAAATGGCAACCATAATTAATAACGACACCAGTAGATGGCATTCTGCGGTCCGATATCAAAAATGTATAATTGTTGATATCTTTTTTCAACCTTTTCGGAGATACGGGGCTTCCTAAACATGCATCGTTCGATTATGCGTTTTAAGTGTCTCACCCCTTTAAAAAATAGATCGCTTGAGATTGGAAATTTAAGTTTTTTTACAGTTACATTATCTGTTGGGGCCGAGCTAACTATGCTATCGTCAAATACGTCAGATATCAAGAAATGACAGAGAAGACGCCATTTTGTTTTTCTTAAATGGCAACCATAATTAATAACGACACCAGTAGATGGCATTCCGCGATCCGATATCAAAAATGTATAATTGTTGATATCTTTTTTCAACCGTTCCGGAGATACGGGGCTTCCTAAACATGCATCGTTCGATTATGTCTTTTAAGTGTCTCACCCCTTTAAAAAATAGATCGCTTGAGATTGGAAATTCAAGTTTTTTTACAGTTACATTATTGGTTGTGGCCGAGCTAACTATGCTATCGTCAAATACGTCAGATATCAAGAAATGACAGACAAGACGCCATTTTGTTTTTTTTTAAATGGCAACCATAATTAATAACGACACCCGTAGATGGCATTCCGCGGTCCGATATCAAAAATGTATAATTGTTGATATCTATTTTCAACCGTTCCGGAGATACGGGGCTTCCTTAACATGCATCGTTCGATTATGCGTTTTAAGTGTCTCACCCCTTTAAAAAATAGATCGCTTGAGATTGGAAATTCAAGTTTTTTTACAGTTACATTATCTGTTGGGGCCGAGCTAACTATGCTATCGTCAAATATGTCAGATATCAAGAAATGACAGACAAGACGCCATTTTGTTTTTTTTAAATGGCAACCATAATTAATAATGACACCAGTAGATGGCATTCCGCGGTCCGATATCAAAAATGTATAATTGCTGATATCTATTTTCAACCGTTCCGGAGATACGGGGCTTCCTAAACATGCATCGTTCGATTATGTCTTTTAAGTGTCTCACCCCTTTAAAAAATAGATCGCTTAAGATTGGAAATTCAAGTTTTTTTACAGTTACATTATCCGTTGGGGCCGAGCTAACTATGCTATCGTCAAATATGTCAGATATCAAGAAATGACAGACAAGACGCCATTTTGTTTTTTTTTAATGGCAACCATAATTAATAACGACACCAGTAGATGGCATTCCGCGGTCCGATATCAAAAATGTATAATTGTTGATATCTATTTTCAACCGTTCCGGAGATACGGGGCTTTCCATAAATGCATCGTTCGATTATGCGTTTTAAGTGTCTCACCCCTTTAAAAAATAGATCGCTTGAGATTGGAAATTCAAGTTTTTTTACAGTTACATTATCTGTTGGGGCCGAGCTAACTATGCTATCGTCAAATATGTCAGATATCAAGAAATGACAGACAAGACGCCATTTTGTTTTTTTTAAATGGCAACCATAATTAATAACGACACCAGTAGATGGCATTCCGCGGTCCGATATCAAAAATGTATAATTGTTGATATATATTTTCAACCGTTCCGGAGATACGGGGCTTCCTAAACATGCATCGTTCGATTATGTCTTTTGAGTGTCTCACCCCTTTAAAAAATAGATCACTTGAGAGTGGAAATTCAAGTTTTTTTACAGTTACATTATTGGTTGTGGCCGAGCTAACTATGCTATCGTCAAATATGTCAGATATCAAGAAATGACAGACAAGACGCCATTTTGTTTTTTTTAAATGGCAACCATAATTAATAACGACACCAGTAGATGGCATTCCGCGGTCCGATATCAAGAATGTATAATTGTTGATATCTATTTTCAACCGTTCCGGAGATACGGGGCTTCCTAAACATGCATCGTTAGATTATGTCTTTTAAGTGTCTTACCCCTTTAAAAAATAGATCGCTTAAGATTGGAAATTCAAGTTTTTTTACAGTTACATTATTGGTTGTGGCCGAGCTAACTATGCTATCGTCAAATACGTCAGATATCAAGAAATGACAGAGAAGACGCCATTTTGTTTTTCTTAAATGGCAACCATAATTAATAACGACACCCGTAGATGGCATTCCGCGGTCCGATATCAAGAATGTATAATTGTTGATATCTATTTTCAACCGTTCCGGAGATACGGGGCTTCCTAAACATGCATCGTTCGAATATGTCTTTTAAGTGTCTCACCCCTTTAAAAAATAGATCGCTTAAGATTGGAAATTCAAGTTTTTTTACAGTTACATTATCTGTTGGGGCCGAGCTAACTATGCTATCGTCAAATATGTCAGATATCAAGAAATGACAGACAAGACGCCATTTTGTTTTTTTTTAATGGCAACCATAATTAATAACGACACCAGTAGATGGCATTCCGCGGTCCGATATCAAAAATGTATAATTGTTGATATCTATTTTCAACCGTTATGGAGATACGGGGCTTCCTTAACATGCATCGTTCGATTATGCGTTTTAAGTGTCTCACCCCTTTAAAAAATAGATCGCTTGAGATTGGAAATTCAAGTTTTTTTACAGTTACATTATTGGTTGTGGCCGAGCTAACTATGCTATTGTCGAATATGTCAGATATCAATTAATGACAGATAAGACGCCATTTTGTTTTTTTTAAATGGCAAACCAGTAGATGGCATTTCTCGGTCCGATATCAAAAATGTTGCGTTTTCACCCCAACCCGGAGAAAGTACAACCTTCCCTGAATTTCGGGTCAAACTCGAAAAGTTGGCAACCCCGCTACAGGACTGATTAACATTGTTTATTTAATAAGTTAAAAATTAGAACATCTTATTAGGAAATAAAATACAAAAAGGTACCCACTAAAAAGAAATATGTCTAATAGCAATTAGGATTGTCATTTATTTCGTCTTATTTTTATGTAAAAGTGAGCAAAACAAAGACAATAAAATTAATATAATAATAAGTTATATTACAGAATATCATTATGGTTCCTAAATAACAAAGTTCTATACGAAAACTGCCAGATTTTAACAGGAAAGTGTCAATTTTTTTTAGGTTTTTTCGTAGCGAGAGTTATAGCTGTAAGAATCCGAAATTATAAAATTTTCCGGTCTCTAAATAACAAAGTTCTATACGATAGCTGTCAAATTTTGGTAAGTGTAAATTTTTTTAACCATTTTCATATAGAGGTTCATAGCTGTAAGAATCCGAAATTTAAAAAGTTTTCAGTACCTAAATTCCGAAATAAAAAAAAAATATAAAAAAAAGTAGCAAAACGCGGGTTTGAACCAGGGACCATCGTGACCAGAGTCGAAATCTATACCTCTACGCTGCCGCAGAGTTTCTAATAATTTGATGTAAAATAAGTATATTTACACCGTAATGGACATACCACACAATGTTAAATATTGAAAACACTAACATAAATGATATATTTTTTTAAATTATCTTTGATCAAACGCAAAGAAAAAGGTCCAGAACAAGTATTCTATCCCTAAAATAGCCTCCAAATGTTATTATAACTATAGAATTTGAAGTTGAAATACCTATTGCAAGCTTTTTCTATTATCAAAAGTACGGATATAAATGCGATATTTTCTCCCTTATTTTTGGTCAATAATTTTAGAAGAAGGTTTAAGGTAGCTATTCCATTCAATTCAAAATCTCGAAATGTTCTTATTACTGTAGATCGTCAGCTTGAAAATAGCATTTTTTACCTATTTTTGACAGATTGTATAAAAGTTAAAATTCACGCCCACCCACGTGTCGATTGCAAGGCCAACTTTACGAAAGTGGATGATATTAGAATTTGTAAATTTTGCCTGTTTCCACAATCAAAAAAGCGACTTTATCCAAACCGAATGTCCCCAATTCGACTTATTAGCGATCCAATAGGTACCTGTTACGACCAATTTTCAACTTTTAAAAAATAAAAAAAATTATTTCCAAACTTTTGATCGCACTCACAAACAATAGGGTTTTGTAGCCCCCGGTCGTCTACGCGTCGAAAAAGTTTAAATCGATTAAAATAGTTTTTACGAACTGTATCGAATTTCAACGAGAATCCGATATTCTTCGATTTTAAAAACTAATAACTTTTTTCCTGCACACCCTGTACATTCGAAATTTTCACACAACGTACCCCCACTATTTCTGTCTAAACTGAAAAAGTTTCAATCGTCGCACTCTAACCGTTTCCGAGAAAAAAAAATCGCAAATGTGAAAATATCGAAACTGACGCCAACGTCGACAACATACACATATTATCTTCACGAAGGCGCCTATACAGGGTGTTAATTAATGTCATGCAGATGTTTCAGGGGGTGATAGTACTCGTCAAAATAAAAAAAAATGCAAATATATGCATGGTCTAAAACGCGTTATTTTCGTTATACAGGGTGGCAAAGTTTCAATTTTTTTTCTCGTATTTTGCGTTTTCTCTCTTATATTCTGCGATAATTGTTTCAAATTTGGAACATCAACCCTTTTTTTAAATCTCTACAATAAGGTATCAAAATTGTCGGTCGCAGTATACAGGGTGTTACATTTTCTTGAATCGGATATAATTTTATCTTTCAGAACTTTTTTTTTTGGCTCCCTGTATGAATTCCGGTATGAAATTTGAACTCTCTGTTCCTTTGTTTAGCGTTCTGGTCTCTTGCACTATTCTCGTATCTATGACCGTTTTCGATTTATTTGCAAAAATAGCCATCGATGGAAATTAAGTGTCGGCGAAATAACGCAGAGTAAAAAGCTGTGTATCAAAACAATTTATTAGTTAATCAAATAAAAATAAAACAAAATTATAAAAACTGTTGAAAATGGCCGACTCTTGCTAAAATGCACGAATCTTGCTTATGCCTTATGGACTGACGGACACTCTATTTTTTTCTTATATTCATTATTGCGTTATTTCGCCTACACTTAATTTTCATCGATGGATATTTTTGCAAATAAATTGAAAACGGTCACAGATACGAGAATAGTGCAAGAGACGAGAACGCTAAACAAAGGAACAGAGAGTTCAAATTTCATACCGGAATTTATGCAGGGAGCCAAAAAAAAAAGTTTTGAAAGATAAAATTGTAGCGATTCAAGAAAATGTAACACCCTGTATACTGCGACCGGCAAATTTTATACTATATTGTAGATATTTTAAAAAAGGGTTAATGTTCCAAATTTAAAACAATTATCGCAGAATATAAGAGAAAAAACGCAAAATACGAAAAAAAAAATTGAAACTTTGCCACCCTGTATAACGAAAATAAGGCGTTTTGGACCATGCATATATTTGCATTTTTTTCTTATTTTGACGAGTACTATCATCCCCTGAAACATCTGCATGACATTAATTAACACCCTGTATAGTGCAAAATTTTCAAGAGGCAATCGGGGTTGTCGTGATTTCGTGCGAAGGAGACGGATGCATATTTAGAAAGCCCCGTATCTCCGAAACGGTTGAAAATAGATATCAACAATTATACATTTTTGATATCGGACCGCGGAATGCTATCTACTGGTGTAGTTATTAATTATAGTTGTCATGTAAAAAAAACAAAATGGCGTCTTATCTGTCATTTATTGATATCTGACATATTCGACAATAGCATAGTTGGCTCGGCCCCAACGGATAATGTAACTGTAAAAAAACTTGAATTTCCAATCTCAAGCGATCTATTTTTTAAAGGGGTGAGACACTTAAAACGCATAATCGAACGATGCATTTATGGAAAGCCCCGTATCTCCATAACGGTTGAAAATAGATATCAACAATTATACATTTTTGATATCGGACCGCGGAATGCCATCTACTGGTGTCGTTATTAATTATGGTTGCCATTTAAAAAAAAACAAAATGGCGTCTTGTCTGTCATTTCTTGATATCTGACATATTTGACGATAGCATAGTTAGCTCGGCCACAACCAATAATGTAACTGTAAAAAAACTTGAATTTCCAATCTCAAGCGATCTATTTTTTAAAGGGGTGAGACACTTAAAACGCATAATCGAACGATGCATTTATGGAAAGCCCCGTATCTCCGGAACGGTTGAAAATAGATATCAACAATTATACATTTTTGATATCGGACCGCGGAATGCCATCTACTGGTGTCGTTATTAATTATGGTTGCCATTAAAAAAAAACAAAATGGCGTCTTGTCTGTCATTTCTTGATATCTGACATATTTGACGATAGCATAGTTAGCTCGGCACCAACAGATAATGTAACTGTAAAAAAACTTAAATTTCCAATCTCAAGCGATCTATTTTTTAAAGGGGTGAGACACTTAAAACGCATAATCGAACGATGCATGTTTAGGAAGCCCCGTATCTCCGGAACGGTTGAAAATATATATCAACAATTATACATTTTTGATATCGGACCGCGGAATGCCATCTACTGGTGTCGTTATTAATTATGGTTGCCATTTAAAAAAAAAAAAAATGGCGTCTTGTCTGTCATTTCTTGATATCTGACATATTTGACGATAGCATAGTTAGCTCGGCCCCAACAGATAATGTAACTGTAAAAAAACTTGAATTTCCAATCTTAAGCGATCTATTTTTTAAAGGGGTGAGACACTTAAAAGACATAATCGAACGATGCATGTTTAGGAAGCCCCGTATCTCCGGAACGGTTGAAAATAGATATCAACAATTATACATTTTTGATATCGGACCGCGGAATGCCATCTACTGGTGTCGTTATTAATTATGGTTGCCATTTAAAAAAAACAAAATGGCGTCTTGTCTGTCATTTCTTGATATCTGACATATTTGACGATAGCATAGTTAGCTCGGCCCCAACAGATAATGTAACTGTAAAAAAACTTGAATTTCCAATCTCAAGCGATCTATTTTTTAAAGGGGTGAGACACTTAAAACGCATAATCGAACGATGCATTTATGGAAAGCCCCGTATCTCCGGAACGGTTGAAAATAGATATCAACAATTATACATTTTTGATATCGGACCGCGGAATGCCATCTACTGGTGTCGTTATTAATTATGGTTGCCATTTAAAAAAAAACAAAATGGCGTCTTGTCTGTCATTTCTTGATATCTGACATATTTGACGATAGCATAGTTAGCTCGGCCACAACCAATAATGTAACTGTAAAAAAACTTGAATTTCCAATCTTAAGCGATCTATTTTTTAAAGGGGTGAGACACTTAAAACGCATAATCGAACGATGCATTTATGGAAAGCCCCGTATCTCCGGAACGGTTGAAAATATATATCAACAATTATACATTTTTGATATCGGACCGCGGAATGCCATCTACTGGTGTCGTTATTAATTATGGTTGCCATTAAAAAAAAACAAAATGGCGTCTTGTCTGTCATTTCTTGATATCTGACATATTTGACGATAGCATAGTTAGCTCGGCCCCAACAGATAATGTAACTGTAAAAAAACTTGAATTTCCAATCTTAAGCGATCTATTTTTTAAAGGGGTGAGACACTTAAAAGACATATTCGAACGATGCATGTTTAGGAAGCCCCGTATCTCCGGAACGGTTGAAAATAGATATCAACAATTATACATTCTTGATATCGGACCGCGGAATGCCATCTACGGGTGTCGTTATTAATTATGGTTGCCATTTAAGAAAAACAAAATGGCGTCTTGTCTGTCATTTCTTGATATCTGACGTATTTGACGATAGCATAGTTAGCTCGGCCACAACCAATAATGGTACTGTAAAAAAACTTGAATTTCCAATCTCAAGCGATCTATTTTTTAAAGGGGTGAGACACTTAAAACGCATAATCGAACGATGCATGTTAAGGAAGCCCCGTATCTCCGGAACGGTTGAAAATAGATATCAACAATTATACATTTTTGATATCGGACCGCGGAATGCCATCTACTGGTGTCGTTATTAATTATGGTTGCCATTTAAAAAAAACAAAATGGCGTCTTGTCTGTCATTTCTTGATATCTGACATATTTGACGATAGCATAGTTAGCTCGGCCCCAACAGATAATGTAACTGTAAAAAAACTTGAATTTCCAATCTTAAGCGATCTATTTTTTAAAGGGGTGAGACACTTAAAAGACATAATCGAACGATGCATGTTTAGGAAGCCCCGTATCTCTGGAACGGTTGAAAATAGATATCAACAATTATACATTTTTGATATCGGACCGCGGAATGCCATCTACTGGTGTCGTTATTAATTATGGTTGCCATTTAAAAAAAACAAAATGGCGTCTTGTCTGTCATTTCTTGATATCTGCCATATTTGACGATAGCATAGTTAGCTCGGCCCCAACAGATAATGTAACTGTAAAAAAACTTGAATTTCCAATCTCAAGCGATCTATTTTTTAAAGGGGTGAGACACTTAAAACGCATAATCGAACGATGCATTTATGGAAAGCCCCGTATCTCCGGAACGGTTGAAAATAGATATCAACAATTATACATTTTTGATATCGGACCGCGGAATGCCATCTACTGGTGTCGTTATTAATTATGGTTGCCATTTAAAAAAAAACAAAATGGCGTCTTGTCTGTCATTTCTTGATATCTGACATATTTGACGATAGCATAGTTAGCTCGGCCACAACCAATAATGTAACTGTAAAAAAACTTGAATTTCCAATCGTAAGCGATCTATTTTTTAAAGGGGTGAGACACTTAAAAGACATAATCGAACGATGCATGTTTAGGAAGCCCCGTATCTCCGGAACGGTTGAAAATAGATATCAACAATTATACATTTTTGATATCGGACCGCGGAATGCCATCTACTGGTGTCGTTATTAATTATGGTTGCCATTTAAAAAAAATAAAATGGCGTCTTGTCTGTCATTTCTTGATATCTGACATATTTGACGATAGCATAGTTAGCTCGGCACCAACAGATAATGTAACTGTAAAAAAACTTAAATTTCCAATCTCAAGCGATCTATTTTTTAAAGGGGTGAGACACTTAAAACGCATAATCGAACGATGCATGTTAAGGAAGCCCCGTATCTCCGGAACGGTTGAAAATAGATATCAACAATTATACATTTTTGATATCGGACCGCGGAATGCCATCTACGGGTGTCGTTATTAATTATGGTTGCCATTTAAGAAAAACAAAATGGCGTCTTCTCTGTTCATTTCTTGATATCTGACGTATTTGACGATAGCATAGTTAGCTCGGCCCCATCAGATAATGTAACTGTAAAAAAACTTGAATTTCCAATCTCAAGCGATCTATTTTTTAAAGGGGTGAGACACTTAAAACGCATAATCGAACGATGCATGTTTAGGAAGCCCCGTATCTCCGGAACGGTTGAAAATATATATCAACAATTATACATTTTTGATATCGGACCGCGGAATGCCATCTACTGGTGTCATTATTAATTATGGTTGCCATTTAAAAAAACAAAATGGCGTCTTGTCTGTCATTTCTTGATATCTGCCATATTTGATCATAGCATAGTTAGCTCGGCCACAACAAATAATGTAACTGTAAAAAAACTTAAATTTCTAATCTCAAGCGATCTATTTTTTAAAGGGGTAAGACTTTCCAAACAAAATCGAAAACTTCGAAGCCTTGTATCTCCGGAACGACTGAAAATAAATATTTACAACTATATATTTCTGAAGTTTAAATAAAAAATGGAATGCACTGGGCATATAATAAAGTAGGGTTGCCATTTAAAAAAATCCAATATGGCGTCTTATCTGTCAAATTTGTAAATCTATATTATTTTTGACATTAAATTTGGCTTCTTCGCAAAAAACCATTAGGGAGTACGTAATTGTTTTTTTATTTTAACCAGTAGGAAAATCGCTAATCGGGTGAGACACTTAAAAAAATGTCCCTGTACAATTTGTGATATTTCTTATTTTTAGGGGTTCAATAATATTACATATATTTTGAATCTAATTAATCTATGATTAGATTTTATATTATATTTTAAGTAGGTACTGCTAGGAATTTATTAATTATCTGTTCAAACGATTACGGCAATTTAGGAACATTTAGGATGTCTGAATTGTATGGAGTAGCGCTAGATCTTTTTATTAATTATTTTTAATTTAATATCATATGTATATATAAGGGCGGATTATATTCACTTAAATTTAGCCAAAATATGAGCATATACTTGTTTGCCTTTAAAATATGCAGTTATTTGCATTTTTTTTAACAGATATGCATACTGGTATGCAATATTTTTGTTTTTCTTCTTTTAAAGCGTGGACTCGTCAGGAATGATTTTTTTATAAAATTGTTATAAAAATCCTTTATATTTTGCAATTTTTTTAAATGTATGTGTACTGCGAGCAAAGCCTTGCATAGGTCTTCTTGAAAAATTTCCTTTTCAGTTTTCGATTTTTCTCCGACATTTTAAACTTCTTTTCACAAACAATAGTTTTTGTACCGTACAAGCTTTACAGACCACTTTTTCTCCACTAAACTCTAACTCTGGGAAATTTTTAATCCACGAAGACGTTTTCGCCACCTTAGACGTTCTGAACACAAATTTAAAAATAATTGTTTCACACTGAAAATACTGAAATCTTTCGACAAACTAAAACAGAAGTATGTATTACAAATCAATATAAATACAGTTTGTTAAGCAGGTAATAATATCGCATTATTATGACGTGGCAATAAACAATCCCTTACAATATATCTGCAAACCCCGCCGGAAACCCCCAATAAATATCTTGTGTGAAACCGAAATGTAAATATAATTAATATAATCTTCAGATTGAAAAATCCCTAAAATAAGTACCTAACTGGACATTAAACCTTTAACGTTTTAAATTTTTTAATAAAGCCGAAAAAAATAATATGCACTTAAAATAATAATTTATAAAAAAAAAAAAAATTTATTATAAAATTGGCATATATTCCGCCCTTTATTTATTATAGTCATCATAATTTTTAGGGTTTTTAAATTTTTTCTCCTAGATTCGATTATAGTTTTAAAATTTTGTTTTTCTGTGTTGTCCTCATTTGCTCCTATTAGTCTCTCATTTGAATAATTGTTTTGTTTCGTGTTTTCCTTTCTAGTAAAATTTCTTCTATATTTTTATTCACTCAGATTTCTTCCATTTCTTCTTCTGTGTATTCTTGATTAGTTTTATTTTCACTCTAACTCGATAAATTGTTCCTTCAACTTTTTTATTTTTAGCTTCTTCAAATACGACATTACTATGACCTACTGCCTTTCCTAATATTGGATCCCATAGTCTATTTCCATTCAGTGTATAACCAATAAAAATATACTTTTTACTTCTGGAATCTAATTTTCCCAAACGATTTAAAATTTTGGCATAACAGTGTGAGCCAAAAATGTGTACATGTGACAAGTCAGGATTTCTGTGTCATTCCACATTTCTACTGTTGTTACTTTTAGTGTTTCAGTACCTAGAACTTCTATTTACAAGGTAAGCTGCCAAAGGCAAAGCTTCTGCCCAAAACCATTTTTTAAGTTGTAATTCAAAAATCAAAACCCTTGCTTTTTCTAATAGTATTCTATTGAGTCGTACTGCTTTTCCATTTAATTGTGACGAGTATGGTATAGTATATTACAGAACTATTCCCTTTTAACCTTTTTGGGTTATTGCTTATGTACTCTCCTCCATTGTCACAGCGTAGTTTTTACATTTTTAAGTTATTAAAACATTCCACCTTCTGAACATAATCTTCCAAATATTCTAATAATCTCTGATCTTGTGTAAATTTGTAACTGGGAATACATTTCGTAAATCCAGTACTGTTTTTTTTTTGAAAAATACTTGGGCGGCTGTATTAACATTTTAAATTGTGGTATTTTTTATGAAAAAAAAATTGATACACTATGTCCCAAAGTAGAGATATGACGATATCGATATTTTTTTTTAGTGGCAACCCTAATTTTTATTGTCTAAGGTGCATAATAAGTCATACATAAGTAGGTACCAAATTTTAAATGTTTATTTCTCGTCATTAATAAGATATTAAACAAATAAAAATTAATTTTATTGAGAAATAAAAAAAAGCTTATCCCTTATCCTTATCCATCGTTAATACTTTTTCGTCAATAAATGCTTAAAATGTTTCATTTACTAATTGGCAACATCCTAAACGCAAGTAAAACTCGTTTTGAATATTTCTAATTACCTACTTTGGGAGATGTTAACGTACACTCATCTATTATTCGTTGCAACTCCTCAATATTTGTCGGTTTCGTACGAGGACTAAAAATTGTAAATTTGGTATTCATGTACAGGGTGTTTTTTTAAGGTCGACGAGCGGCCATATCTCGGAAACTACTGGGCATAGAAACTCGGGAAAAGACATATGATAATTAAAGTGGCCATGAGAAAATTCTGGAAATAATTTTTAAGTTCCGCATTTTGCCGCAAGAGGGCGTAATTGAAAAGTAAATTTTAAAATTTTATAGCTTTTCCCACTCTTATCAAGTGAAAGTGTAAACATTAAAATCGCTGTAACTTCTAAACGACTTATCCGATTTTACTAAATTTAAGCTTGTTTGGAAGAACCTTCAATTGTCGTATCCAATGGTACACGATAGTTTCTAATAAAATTGCTAGAGGGCGCTATTTGTATTAATAATAATTTTTTGGCGATAACTCTGAAACGAACAAGGATATCGAACTGCGGTCTTCACATCTTTTCTTGCAAATTTCATCTACTTTCCGATTATGATGCCATATGTATACCGTATGATTTATTTTTTCAGAGTAAAATCAATAAATGTATTGTTATTGCAAATTGCGCCCTCTAGCATTTTTTTAGAACTATTATGGACAACTAAATACGATTGGCGAAAGTGCATACATTTCTCTTCCAAACATTCTTTAGTTTGCTAAAATCGGATAAGTCGTTTATAAGTTACAGCGATTTAAATGATTACACTCTTATTAAAGTCGGTACGCCAATGAGCATAGGACCAAAATGATGCATAATTGTCCAAGCTTTAAAATGGTGTTATCAAACATATACCTTAATGTGGAATTTTCGGAGTTATGTAAAATTTTAAAATTTACTTTTTAATTACGCCCTCTTGCGGCAAAATTCGGAACTTAAAAATAATTTCCAGAATTTTCTCATGGCCACTTTAATTATCATTTTTCTTTTCCTGAGTTTCTATGCCCAGTAGTTTCCGAGATATGGCCGCTCGTCGACCTTAAAAAAACACCCTGTATATGTACCGTGCGAGCAAAAAATATTTGCATCAAAGGGGGCTTGGATTAGAAAACGTAGGGTTCGGTTTAGATCACACTGATACGGTATGATGGTACGATATATCTAACCAAATCTAGGTTAAAATTTTGTCAAATTCATATTATTATGACATGATATGCCAAACTAATGAGTAATAAAATAAGTAGACAAATACACATTTATTTTTGTTGTTTACAAAATTAGCAAAGTAAGAATATACAGAAAGAAAAAGAAAAATAATTACATAAATTGCTGAAATTGGCTCCAAGCATAAATTCACACGTCTCTTCATATTTTCAAAAGTGTTGACCAGCATTTCTGGAGAAATGTTACCACATTCTTGGATAATCCTTTTTTGTAATTGTTTTGAATTTGCAAAGTTTTAAAAATAGTGTTTTTTAAATGAGAAAAAACGAAGTAATCCATAACCGTTAAACAAGGTGATCTAGGTGGGAATTCAATGTCT
Organism: Polydrusus pterygomalis; assembly: GCA_963969555.1. NCBI lineage: Eukaryota > Metazoa > Arthropoda > Insecta > Coleoptera > Curculionidae > Polydrusus > Polydrusus pterygomalis. Next base: position 74,518,416 of record OZ018375.1, read on the forward strand.
GATCAAAAACTGATTAATCTGTCGTCGAAAAAACTGCGTAAGTAGTTAATAGTTTCGGCGGCTGTATGGGCGGTTGCACCGTCATGTTGAAAATATCCAAAACGTAGTTCGTCGCCAAGTAATTGCTCCACAAATAGATTCAAAATATTGTCTCTATACCGCCGTGCTGTAACTGTCATGGAAAAAAATGGAATCAACAATTATTCTTCTTCGGGAAACAGCTAACCAGACACCAATTTTTTAAAGGTGCAATGTGGGCTCTACAAAAAATTGGGGATTTTCACTACTCCACATGCGTGTATTCGGAGAATTCACATAACCGGAGAGGTGGAACCAGGCTTCATCCGAAAAAAATGTCAGGTCCAATAAATTATTTCTTTCCAAAAATTTTGGGTAAACCATTGAGAGTAATTCCTGCGTCTTTCAAAATTTGCGGCTTGTATTTCTTGGAATACTTGCACTTTATAAGGAAATAAATTTAGCTGCTTCTTAAGAATAGTCCTGCATGTTCCATAAGATCTTCCCGCTTCTTGGGACAGGCGTCTTATACAATTTGTTGGCATATTTTGCATTATTTCACGAACGTTTGCAACAAGTTCTTCTGTTCTTACAGATGGTCTACTTGGTCCTTTTTTGTGTTGTATAGAACCTGTTTCCCTTAACATTGCCATGGTTCTTTTCAGGCAATAATAAAAATCCCCAGCAATTAAAGCAACGTTAGGAAACTGTTCGTGAAAATCTTCCATGCACAAATCCGGATTGTATTGCCACTCACCATTTACTCTAACCTCGTTTCGAGAATACGCTTCAACCATGAATGTTTTGTGCTGTTCCGTAAAGTGTGAATTATTCAAGAAATTGGAAAAATTAGCGATGAATCAAATTACTTGTAACGACTGTCAAAGATGACGGAATAACTGATTGATTGTTTATTCAGGTAGTTACTGACACCCAACAGGTATTAAGCTCTACGGTTAAGCATTACGTCCTTAGATGCAACGCCCTCTTTGATGCAAATAATTTTTGCTCGCACTGAATATGCACGTTAGTCCATTAAAAACTAGAGTTGCCTAAAGAAATTATCGATATCGTTATATCTCTAGTTTGGAACAACTGTAAATGTTAATAACCCTGTCCAAACATTTTTCAAAAAAAAATTTACTCGATTTACCGAATTTATTTCAAGTTACAAACTCACCCTGTATTATGTAGTCCTCTATCCTAAATAAAAATAAAAATTTAACTATTGCATGAGAAGAAATACCTATTCAATAATTAATTTAAATTCTATTACCCCTTTTCATCCTTTAATGGTCTCAATGTCAGCAATCCCTGACCCTGTCAGGAACTTAATCGAGACCTTCCATCCATCCGATGCTGACAAATCATGCTATTGATTGCTTTAATCTGGTTTGAAGCGAAATATGTAAAACTGTCAGCTCCAGATTATAGTATGGATTTAACAAAAAGATGGGAAAGTAGTGGTTTTCGATGGGCTTACCGGCTTTGACTAAACACTTAAGGGCATTGGCTACGTTTTTATATGTATTTGATGCTTGCAGGGTTCTAATTTAAAAATATTATATCAGGTGACACAAAAAGTAATTTACACCTCCATGTTTGTCAGTAGTTCTTATAGTAAAAATTTGAAAATTTTAGAAGTTAATTAGCGTATAAATGTTTATTTTTTGGTGAAATAAACTTAATTTCAAATAACAACACGCCATTTTTATCCGAAGCGTAAATTCTAAAGAAAATTTCCTTTTTAATTCAGCTACCGTTATGTTCTTGCACTGCAATAGGTATCTCCCTCACTTCAATCTTAAGCCGGGTTTATAATCATTCATAAACATAATTTTAGTTGGTAGTGATAACTTTAGTGCATAAGCTTAAGATTTAAACCACTGGATCATATGAACCAGTTTATAAGGATTTGTAATGCATAAAACATAACTTTATTGGCTAACATGCGACCTTGAAAGATGCTTAACTTTTAACTTAGAGACTAAAAATTATGAAATGACAGATGAAAGGGCATAATTCCAAATTTTCTTTTGAATGTCAATAAAATTCATTTTCATTAAAATTATTCAGAGAAAATGAATTCAAGTTTAATTGATGAGGAGGCTTTATGCAATTTGATCGAAAATTATCCCCTTTTATGGGATCGAAAAAATATCATGTACAAGGACAAGATTGCCAAGGAAAATGCTAAAATTGAAACTTAAAATTGTTAAAAATTAAAAATCATTATAAACTATACAGGTTGTCTCACGGTCGATGGTACCTTAGACGTATCTGACGAACCAGTGAAGGAATCGTTCTGAAAATTTGGTCGCGTACATAAACGGACATGCACAACCAACCTAAAATATTTTTAAGAATACAGTGTTGCCGCTTCCACACAAAAATAATAGCTACTTCGATTTTTTAAATGCAACACCATATATTTTATTTTATTTTCGAAACCCCTATTACTTTCCTTACAATTTTTATTAACTGTACTCTATACTTAGCTCTTATCGTTTCTAAGATATAAATTAATTTCCGTTTTTTTTGTCCGAAAACGTCACTTTTAAAAATGCTGATAATTTTGAACTCTAAAACACTGAAACCCTGAAATTTGGTAAATAGTTTACTAATACCATAGGACTCTTTGCCCTAGTGCCAAATCTTAGTTGCAATATACAGGGTGGTTGAAAAATACACTTATTCGGGTAACTTGAAAAAGTGACCATAAGTCCTTTTTTTCAAATATAATACCCTGCATATTATTACGGATTTGAAAAGCTGCTAAAATTTCACTTCATTCTTGTATATCATACCTGTAAATAACTAATTAGTTTAACCATTTTTTGACGTATTAAGCATAATTTGTAAAATTTTCTATACAATTCAATTTTTATTCGGTTATTAGTAAGTAGCCATGACAAAAACTGATGTTTACGTATGTTACTATGGTTATCGTTTTGACATTTCATTAAGTTTAGATACAAGATAGAAATACATTTTAAAGTCATGGAAGAAAACTATACAAATGCAGTTCTTATGAATTTATTTATTTTATTTGGACAATGTGTGTTTGCATTAACATGCAAAAAACATTAAAACTAAATTTTTCTTGAAATCCATGCAGTCAACACCCGCATATTAAAGTGTTTGGATGATAACGGCCAGCGTTTTGAACATCTGTTAAAATAGCATTTAAATATCTAGTTATAATTTTAGTAGTCTTTTATTATTTGACTACCTAGTTAACATTTAATAGAATTGTCCTGGATCCTTATAAATTTTCTAAGATTCATTGACCGTTAATTACACTGGCCGACACGATTTTTCTAACACAGGTCAGCTCTTTATTTTTAAAATGGAAATACCCTTCTAATAATAGAAAAAATATTCGGAAAGCCCCAATACATACCATTTCTCAATAGCTTAATAAGACCATTTTACATTAGCAGGTAGTCAATTTAATTAGGGGACGGTTAAAATGGATGCATTTTATAACAGAAAAGTTACCTGAACTGTAGGAATTTTAGTAGGACTTCAGGGACGATTTACAAAATTATGCTGTTTTCTTTGTTTGTGGGACAGTCGTGCAGTAGATCAGCAGTATGTAATAAAAGATTGGCCACAAAGAAGTGAATTTCAGCCGGGATCTCAAAATGTTAAGTTTGCACCTCTTGTAGACCCCAAAAAAGTCCTTCAGCCTCCTCTTCACATTAAACTTGGGCTGATGAAAAACTTTGTGAAAGCTACGAATAAAGACGGTGATGGATTCAAATACCTAAGACAAGTCTTTCCCCAGTTAAGTGATGCCAAATTAAAGGAAGGCATTTTTATTGGGCCACAAATCAGAAAATTGCTGGACGATGTCAACTTTACAGAGAAGCTTACCAAGCAGGAACTCAGAGCATGGAACCCATTTGTTAGTATAGTAAGGAGATTTTTGGGCAACAATATGGATGCAAACTATCAACAGTTAGTTGATGAACTTTTAGATTCCTACAAATCGCTTGGTGCCCGAAGGTCGTCATTAAAAATCACTTCCTCTATTCCCATCTGTAATTTTTTCCTGACAATTTGGGAGCTGTCAGTGACGAGCAGGATGAAAGGTTCCACCAGGATATCAGGACAATGGAAATTCGCTATCAAGGACGATGGGATCCAGCCATGATGGGTGATTACTGTTGGTTTTTGAAAAGAGAAGATATGACCCCTCATAAAAGGAAAAAATAAAATTTAATTAGTGTGTTCAGTTAATATTTGTAATGTTTGTGTTTTTCTTAGATGTAAGGTATGTTTAGTAGGTGTAAAAATTTAAATATAGTCGATATACACAGTTAGAAAATTCTTAAATTATTTTTTCAATAGATATTAAATATTGTAACATTAAATGTGGTACTATAAATGTAACAAGAAAACGTTACGTGTTTCAACTTTTTCTTTCTCATTTTCGTATTTGGATAGGTCCATTCTACCACAAGATGCTATTTAGCTTTGTGTTACAACAAAAAAACATTTTTTTGTCGGCCAGTGTAGAGTACATTTCGTTAAACTTTATACATGTCCTGGCGATAATTCTATCACATTGTCCAAATAAAATAAATAAATTCATAAGAACATTTTGACATTTTTAAAAGTTGTAAATCTAAAATCAAAAGTTAAGAGAAATAAAGAAACTTAAATAACATAACTAAGTTTATCTCTTAACAATTGGTGACCCCGAACTGAACAAAGACATGGCAACTCAAGGAGATTCTGGAAGCAGTAACGATTGTTAAATAACAAATATATCTATAAAGCTGGCTGCCTAATTTCTGGAATAATGATAGGGCTTTGTGGTTCGCTCAAGTGGAGTCAGTTTTTAAAACAAAAAAGGTTGTATCTGAAATAAATAAATTCCATTTCGTGGTTTCTGCATTGGAACCTGACATTGCTGGAGAAATAAGAGATTTAATTATGTCTCCTCCAAAAGATAACTCATACCAAAAATTGAAAGAAGAACTTATCAAGAAAACCTTTAACCTTGATATTTAATAGATAATTTGCAGAAGGTCTATTCCCCAGCATATGGAAGGGTGCCTTCTGTTGTTCCTATTTTTAAAAGTGGAAACAAAAATTACATAAGGAATTATAGACCAACTAGTAAGTAAAATATTTTTGGCAAAATATTGGAATCTATAGTCCATAAACGTTTGTTTAATGCTGTCAAACTTAAAATAATCGAGGAGCAACATGGATTTTTTCCAAAAAGGGGAATTGAAACAAAAACAAAATTTTGAAATGTTTTTAAACAAATTACCTATCTTTACTAAGAAATATACTTAATGCGATATTGTGTTTAAAATAAATCCAACTACATTTAACCATTTGTGACCCTTTATATCAGAACAAAACTTCATTAGCTTTTTAATAAGCCTTGGGGAGCGGCACTGATGTAGAAGTTAAAAAGGGCCACATTTACCCTTCAATAAATGACGTCACAAAGAGTACAACCCGCCACTTAAACTTTAAATGTAGCCGAATATATTAGGTGATACATCATTGCTTCGGTTTAATTAAAAGAGGACGATTTACTTTTGCTGATATGTAGAAAGTTAACCCCCTTTATTTTAAAATTAGCATTAGAGGAGGTTAACAGGGAAAACCTTTGAGCAAAGATAATATGCTTTATAAAGTACTTACCATGATAAACTATAAATTATTTTATAGAAAACCTTAAGGTTTTCTATCCAAGAAAGTAATTTAAATTATTTTAGATCGAAATAGTTCTAGCTCTGTCTGCACCACAAATGTTTGATTTTAAAACCAACCCACTAAAAAAAATATATATTAAAATAGTCCAAAATTATAAAACCAACCCTAAAACCTTTTTTAAAATATATGCAGGGTTGTGATAAAGAACTGGATCAGCTTATTATACTGATCCGTTACTTTATCACAACATTGTATGCTATAGCGGTAATAATAATAATAATAATAATAATAATAATAATAATAATAATAATAATAAAAATATTTATTTGTGCAAAAATATAAAATAAACTCTTAAAAATTATAAAATATAATAACTAAAAATAACTATCGGTGACAGTAACATACTAGTTGGCACAAAAAGGTAGGATTTTGATTAGCAATTAATTAGTCTTCCACACTGAGGAAAATGATTTAATACAACAGGTTAAGGAAGACATAGTTTGTATTGATAGCTTATTTTTTATTAACCCGTATTAAATAAATTGCTAGTGTATCAAACCCGCTTTAGTGATAGGTTAGGTTAGGTTAGAGTGGCAGACCTCTGGCATTGTCCAAACAGTCACACGTAGTCCTATAAGGACCGTTGTGGTACCACACGTGTTTCGCGGAACCTATTTGCATTGGCTACCTGATGGTTAACGCGATCGTAAAAGAATCTTTACAGCTCAATCAAACCAGCCACTGCTGTTAACAAACTTAGTAAGTCGACCCAGTTGTAGGCTGCTCACTTCCTCCATATCATTAAAAAATGGTTCGCCCAGTGCATTGAACCATCTTCTCGCGAGGCCGGGGCATTCACACAATAAATGCTGAATACTTTCCTCCTCTTCTTCATCTCTGCAACTTCTACAGAAGTCGTTAGTTATATTTGTATACGTTCAGCGTGTCTACCGAACAGGCAATGTCCGGTGAATACGGCAGTGATGTTTCTTAGGTCCTTCCGACTGTGCTGTAATTGCGCTGCGGTTTTCCTGTTATCAAATAAGGGCCACAATTGCCTGGAGATGCTACAAGTTGTAAGCCCTGTCCATCTGCTTTGCGCAAGTTGTTTAGCTATTCGATCTATCTCTTCTTTGACTGATCCCAGTGGTCTAGCCACAGTATTCTCTGCTAGTTCGACAGATATGCTTGCGCCCTCCCTGGCGAGCGCATCAGCAGTCTCGTTGCCATATATTTATTTATTTATTTATTTATACAGCTAAGCCCAACAGATGCTCTGAGCATCCAATTATAGGGCAGATTACATATTAGAAATATAAATGTTTTTCTCGTAAAGTAAACACAAGATATAAATATGTTATATGGAAATCATTACATTAAACGTTTTACATATTTTATAATAACAATGCTCAAATAGGCCGGATGCAGAAACCGCTAAGTGCAAAAGTCAAATAATAGTGTCATAATTAAATAAATGTTATAACAATCATTAATAATAGAAATTAAAGAAAATACATTTTTATGAAATCAATACTCTACGTATTTTACTCTTGAAGTTGTAGATTGAGTCGTTAAAAATATCAATATTAGAATTTATCTTAACCGCGGCGTTGAAGGAGTTTATGCATCTGACCAATGGCGAATAGAGAAAATAGTTTGTTGTACACTGTGGTGCCTGCAAAAGATTGCGAGATCTTATTACGTAAGGATTACAATTTAAAGAAAGATATTCCAGACAATACCGGGAATCAATGTGACTGTTGTAAACTTTATAAACAAATAATATATCAAAAAACCTCCTTCTTAGCGCAAGACTATCAATCTTATAATAGGCGAGGTTACACTCGTAAGTTCTGTGGTGCTGGTACCTATGAAAACGGTAGTTTAAATTATTGGTAAGTCTTCTTTGCACAGATTCTATAAGTTGTACATATTTATCATAGTGGGGGTTCCACACAACACTCGCATACTCCAGCACTGATCGGACAATGGAATTATATAACAAAATAATGGAATGATAATTTTTAAAGTTTCACGTCCCTCTCAGAATGAAACCGAGGTTTCTGAATGCTTTCCTGGTGATATTATTAATGTGATTTTCAAAACTTAGTTTATTGTCCAAAACAACACCCAGATCCCTGACCTCCTCCCTGGTTGCTAAAGAAGAGCTGTTTAAGAATAGTAGTTGTCTAGGGGGATCTACCTGTCTTGTGAATAATATAGTAAAACATTTGTCTATATTCAAAAATAAGCGGTTAATTTTGCAATAAGTGGCAAAGTTGTTAAGATCCATCTGTAGTTTATTATAATCTGTCTGATTTCTAATAGCTCTATACAACTTTATATCATCGGCATACAACAAGGCTTCAATGTAAGAAAAACACGTAAATACATCATTAATAAAAATACTGAATAACAGTGGACCAAGATGAGAACCCTGAGGTACCCCCGATGATACGCTGACCTTATTTGAAGTAAAACCGTTTACCGCAACATACTGGTATCTGTCTGTTAAGTAGGAGGTAAGCAGGGTCAGCAGGCGCCCGTGCACGCCAAACGCGTTCAATTTAGCTAGCAATGTCGAATGATGGACCTTATCAAAGGCCTTGGAAAAATCCGCGTACACGGCCGCCACCGACGCATCTCCCTCCATATGCTTTAAGATATATTGAACAAAAGGCATTAAGTTTGATAAGACAGAACGGTTTTTAAAGAAGCCATGTTGATTTATATTAATTTTTTTTTGCACATAAAAAATAACTCGTCAGTGATAATGGATTCAAAAACCTTTCCGAAGTGACTTAAGAGCGAAATAGGTCTATACTTTTTTATGTCGTCCTTATTCCCAGATTTAAATATTGGTACAACCTGCGCAACTTTCCAGATTAGTGGATAGCAACCTTAAAGAAGACACTTGTTATAAATAATTTGCAACGGAATGCTCAGGGAGCGGGAACACTATTTTAAAAAAATTGTTGGTATTCCATCCGGTCCTGCGGACTTGCGAATATCTAGCCTGTTAAGGCAAGTCGATATTTTTTCCGAATCAATTTTGGATATGGTGAAACAGTCATTGGAGGGATTAGGCCTAACAATCACAGGTGTATCGCCAGGTTCAAAGACGCTAATAAAGTAGTCAGAAAATAAATCGCATACCGATTGGTCATCACAAGCGGTTTGATCGTCATAGACCATTTTTTTGGGTATGGATTTCGTATTTTTTTTATTAGAAATAAAAGTCCAAAAATACTTAACATCGGTGATAATGCTGTCCTCTGTTCTTTTGATGTAGTTGTTATAATCTTGTTTGGTGCACTTTTTTACTTCTTTTCTAAGACGCGAGAAATTATTATAATCATCTAACCTTTTATGGAGCTTCCATTTCTTATGGTATTTTACTTTTTGTTTAATAGTATTAATTGTGGCTTTCGAGAACCAAACCGGGTAGGAACGATTTTTAATTTTCTTTGTTGGTACATTGTTTTCAATAATGTTATTTAACACATCATAAAAAATGGAAACCATTCTATCAATGTCTGTCCCCTCCAATACAGTATTCCAATCTATTTGAGAGATAAGATAATTTATAACATTGTAGTTCGCATTGTTAAATCGTTTTTCGTAATAAGATCTTGCCTGCATGAATTTTAAATCTTTCATTTCAAAAGAAAATTCTAATGATTTGTGATGAGTGTCCTCAGGGACAAAACTTGCATCTGATGCACTAATAGTAACGTTGTTGACATTCCTTGCAAGCACCAAATCAAGGACCCTATCATTTGCATTTTTAACAAAATTATATTGCTGCAGTCCCAACAGGGAAATGTTATCGATAAAGAGTTTACTAATGGGATCCAATATATGTTGCTGTGTCCAGGAACCCAACACAAGGTGGTTCGATGTTGAGCACCAATTGTGCAGAGATTGTTGCGACAGCGCTTTACCAATTTTGACTTAGTACTGATGGAGCAAATTGCCTTTATGGCTGCTTGACTGTCTATATAGATAGCTATAGACGCAGGTCCTCTCAAGCCAGGGTGATCCCGAAGGATGTTGACTGCTTTATCCAGTGCAAAAATTTCTGCCTGGAAAATGCTGCAGTAGTCAGGGAGTCTATACCACCTCTGTATTAGCAAGCTCACGGAGAAGATACCAGTTCCCACCCCAACGTCCATTTTTGAACCGTCTGTGAAGATCGAGTGATCCACCTCCATTGTTACTTGATTGCCTTCCCACTCTTCCCTACCCGGAATGCGCATAGAAAAGCTTGTGGCAAACTATTTACTTACAAAGATTTACCTACCATTTATTTGCAGACGGCAGCTCTTGTGTCGGAGAGAGTAGGTCCTAGCAATTAGCAATAGTACATTTTTTCAGCCTGGACGCCACTTACTTTGAAAAGAAGTTACGTGTACTCAAGTGTAGAACAAGTAAGAAAATCACTTGGAGCTTACTGCTGTTGACGGTTAAAATAACTACATATCTGAAGTTTGCAGAAGTAACAATAAAACACACCTTTAAAACAAAGGATCAATACTCTTTTATTAATTATGATGTAATCAAGTTAAATGATATATTATTCCAAAAATTATATGGACCTTGTAGTCACCTGTTTATCCATTTTATTACATCAAAATATGTGAGAATTAACGGCTCATTTGGTAAGTCTAATTAACTTCTGGTTTTATAGTTAAGAGAAAAAAAATGGTAATTATAATTTTTAACCCAAATGTTCTAGAACCTTTGTAGTATTTACCTGGTAATTAATATTAATGAGAATTGGATAACTTACCAAATTGGTTTTACAAGATTTACATGATTAAAAAAAACTGGCCTGATAATCTTTGAGAAGGCGGATTCATACTTGGTCCATCAACTTAAACAGCTTCTAATTCGTCAAAGCAGTACTATGTACATTTATTTACATATCTCCTTCCATAAGAGAATCCTCTCGACTACAGTAACTGGTTCGATGAAAAAGATGGAAAGTTATTCAGTATACCATATTGGTGAAATGGAAATGTAAGGTTTTAGACAATAAACTTCATAAGGAACGTCAGAAAACCTTGATATATGCAGGAAATGGAAAACTTCAATTAATGTGGTCTTCTATGAGAAAAAGGAATAAAAAAACCCCATGGTTGTCAGTGTTGGTTCGTCATGGAAACATGTGCCTGCTCTCCTTTACAGATCTAAAAAAGAGCATGGTTCTCAGAAACCTATCTAAAAACTCTCAAATCAAAGCAAACTCACCAATTATCTGGAGCAACAGGACTTTTTAGTCCATTTTAGAAAATTTGGCCACCTTTTGAATCTTGCACATGGCAGCCCCAAATCAACCGGCTTTCGCCTTCGGCCGTCGATGCAAAAGTGCCTAGGAAAATGGCGATAACGGAAGTACTCGAAATAAGACTTGAAGTTAGTAACGGTCGTAGATAATTCCAGAACCCAATTGACTCGAAAACCCACAAAGTAGTTACTAGGCCGAACCTATATTACTCTGTGAAAACAACCCTGGTGGCATTGGTAGTGACAACTTAAGGTCAAAAAATGAAAAACGACTAACGGTTCGATACGGCGCTAACCTCAGAACTACTTTCTGACACCGGCGAGCTGTCATTGACAAAAATATTATTAACCTTTTGACAAGTGAGAAATAAATATTCAAAGTTACAAACAACACTTTAAAGTTGTTTAATCATAGAGTATCTCATACAGAAGGAAACTAAACTAAACTGTGGACAATTCAATATCCCATACAAATATATAAGCCCAATCGGTTATGTAACCTTACTGTAACTAAAACTGAAGGATCTATACAAAACAAAACCTATTAAACCTTTAGGATCAAAATAATATATATAATACAGGTAAATTACAATTTGAAATAATACCTCTTAATAAAACTCTACTAAGAAGTAGACGGGTTGTACCTAAAGTACAACATGGAGCATTCGCTTTCATGTATCTTTACACGAGTAACGAACTATGTAAAAATGAATGCTACATTTACCCCTCTCCGAAAAAAAAATAGACTATCTCGATAGGATATTTTAAATACCGTATCACCCACTAATACATAGCTATGGAAATGAAATTTGTATTGATAACTGCGTGTATCACACGTCCTTGCGGAAGACAATATCGGGAAGTCAAATTCAGGAAAAAAGACAACATTGGGATAAGACAACATCGGTAAAAGTATGACAAATCTAATTCCAAGCTTACATCAAGTAATGGCTACTTTACTCAAAAGTACCATTGGAGAAACAATAGTAAAGCAAAATTTTCACAAATTAATATATCCAGTTCTAACTATAGAACTACCCTGAAAAATAATCAAACAGACTGTTATTTCAATACCAATTTTGAAAGACAACCATATAATTAATCGCGCTGACGCAGACACATAGTCATAACAAATCCACATAGGAGAAATCAATGTGACACCGCCAGACAACCACTCTATTTACAAACAATATAATAGAAATCAAATAACATAAAGCAATAATAGCTTTTTCGGAACACCATCGCAAGGCGAAATGCCCACTGATGATTTCAAACGGCAGAGAGCAATATCAGTCAGATTTCAAGGTGGCAAAACTAGATAAAAATAAGTCAGCATTGCGCTTTCTCAAGTAGCATGTAGAAACCCTCGTTTACTGACCTCACCCCAGAAAATCATAACTAACACACTCTCTGACGTCCAAAAAAACAGGAACACCCACCCCACCACGGTAATCCGAAAGGTGGAAGATTCAAACAGAATTGGTGACCCAGATGTCCACCAACAAAAGGAAGTATAGTATAGTCTATACCAAACTAAAAAAATGCTGTTAGCATTACCACAAGTTCTAAAATCAAAAATAGGGTGTTCCGTAGCGTGGCACTGACATCAGCCCTCCGCACAACACAGCCTAGAACTGAGCTCAGGCAAAACACAGTAGAACCGCCCAGCTATGTGTAGCATCGCGGTAGATCACTACGCCAAACGAATTCCCCCCAATGCTTGCCCTTCCGAACAGGTGTGCCAAAGTAAACTGAAGCACGTTTGTACGAAATCTGATGGCACCCAACACTCCACGGCCTGTACTAAACAAAAAACTTAAAAAGAACTTGTGGGGTTTAATACTTTATAAAGTATTAGTCAATAAACTTATCAGAAAATGACAAGTACACCAGAAATATCTATAAAAAATCATTAAGTCAGAATGACAATATATACCAAAAATATTCTCCATATGACCGCATACACTTTCAGTCATAAATACAATTTTACCAATAGTATTATTCTCATTTCAGAAGGCGAAAACATTAAGTTTGCTAGACCAAATAATAAACTAAATTAATACACTGCTCAACAGCAAATCAAAATTCACACCTCTAAAAGGCAAAAAGCAACACTTGCTATTTATAAACCAAATGAATACACTGCTCAACAGTAAACCAAAATTTACACCTCTAAAAGGCAAAAGCAACACGTGCTATTTATCTAAATAACGCCAACATTGGCAACTTCTTGAATATGGCCTGTATCCAAAAAGTAAAAAATAAAACTGCAAACTGTCCATTCTACATAGAACTGAACAAAGGGTCGTCACCCACCAAATAACTAAAAAGCCATTTAGTCCAAAAAACACTAGCAAACTAATATTCCCTCAGGAAGCAAATATATTATTCTTCATCTGAAACTTCAGAATCAGAACCTTCTGAAATAGGAGAATTAAAAGGTTTTAGATCTTTGATATGCCACTTCCCAGCTTTAGAACCATCCATATGTTCTAAATCGTATACTAAATTTGAAAGTTTCTTTCTCACAATGCATTGCACATATTTAGGTACTAATTTTGCGGTGAATTTATCTACAGCACTCGAAAGAATTTTGTTTCTACGCCAAACGTGGTCTCCCACTTTAAATGAAATATCTCGTTTTCTCAAATTATACGCTCTAGAGTTACGCTCGTACGCTTTATGGATTCTATTCCTAACATCTATAAAAATATCTTTTAAACTTTTTAAATTTTCGGCATAAGCACTTCGGTCACCCGGAACTATTTCAGCGTCAACACTTATGTCAACATTCAAATCTTTATAATAATTACCCGATAACGGAATATGTCTGCCAAAAACCAAAAATGCCGGAGTAAAACCTGTAACTTCATGTTTAGACGTATTTATTGCCTGTTGAATTTTAGAAATGTTTAAATCCCAATTGTCATGAGAGTCGATATAACATCTAATGGCGGTACCAATCGTTCTATTATTTCTTTCTACAAAATTACACTGAGGCGAGTAAACGGGATTGAATCTAATATTAAAACCGTATGTTTTACTTAAAGTATTAAAAGTTTTAGAAACAAACTGGCTACCATTATCTGCTATCAACGTTGCAGGAGATCCGTGGACTTGAAAAACTCGATTTTCCAAAATATCTTCTATATATTGAGCTTTGGAACTTCTTAATGGAAATAATAAAGTATACTTAGTAAACCAACATGCTACTACAAACAACCATTTATTACCTTTTTTTGATCGAGGCAAAGGACCTATTAAATCCACTGCTATAACTTGAAATGGATAGCTTACTGGTTTTTCTTTTCCCATAAGACCCATAGGAGCAGTATTTGGTGCTTTTTGAGCTCCGCAGACAAGACAAGATTTGACAAACCTTAAAATATCTTGACGCATTTTTGGCCAATAATATTGTTCTTGTAGACGATGAAATGTCTTATAAAATCCAAAATGACCACAATTTGGAGGACTGTGACAAGAATCAATAATCTCCTCTCTTTGAGGCTTAGGAACTAAGTATTTCCATTCAGGAAGATTAACTTTCATAGATATATTGTTTGGGATAAACTTCAAAACAAAATCATTTTCAACTTTCCACTGAGGATAACTCTCTGGAGACTCTAAAATTTTTTGGCGTAAATTATCGTACCATGGATCAATACGATCTACATCAAGCGTACCAACTACTATTTCATTCAAAATACTGACATTATCATCCACATCATCCTCACTTCTAGGAATACGTGACAAGGCATCTGGAACTACGTTCTGAGCTCCTTTCCTATGTACTAGATCAAAAGTATGTTGTCTTAATCTCATAGCCCATCTCGCTAATTTTCCACTAGGATTTTTAATTGAATTAAGCCACAACAAGCTATAGTGGTCAGTAATGACTGTAAAGGGAACACCTTCTATAAATCCACGAAATTTCTCTATATTAAACAACACACCAAGACATTCTCTCTCTACAACAGAATAATTCCTCTCCGCTCTGGATAATGATCGACTAGCATAGGCAATTACTCGCTCTTCACCATCAATAAATTGAGTTAACACACCACCCAGACCTGTGTTTGATGCGTCACTAGAAATGTAAAAACGTTGAGAAAAATCTGGCTGTTGTTTAATTTTTATAAATGAATCCTCTGCAGCATTCGTCCACTGAATAGACTGACCTTTTTTCCTGCCTTTCAACAGATCGTTGATTGGAGACATTAAAGTAGAAAAATCCTTTATAAACCTACGATACCATGAACAAAGACCTACAAAACGTTTCACTTCTGTGGTATTTTGGGGTCTAGTATAATTTATCATGGCTTCAACTTTTTCTGGATTTGTACGTAAAGAATTCGAACCCACAATATAACCTAGAAATTTTAAAGATGTTTTAAAGAAATCACATTTTTCTGAATTGATAGTTAGACCTGCCTCCTTAAGTTTTTCTTTAACTTCAGTCAACAATTTTAGATGTGAATCAAAGTCTTCCGACACCACCAAAATATCATCAAGATAAGTAAACACGTTTGGTTCATAACGAGGACCAAAAATAGTTTCAATTAGTCGCTGTAGAGTTTGCGCACTATTACGTAATCCAAAAGGCATAGTAACAAACTGAAAAAGACCTCTACCAACTACTGCGAAAGCTGTTTTTTCTTTTGAAGACTCCTCCAATGGAATTTGCCAAAACGCTTTTCGAAGATCTATCGACGAAATATACTTAGCATGACGTAAAGATGACAAAATTCTGTCTATATTAGGCATAGGATATCTATCAGGCCTCGTAACATTATTAATTTCACGGCCGTCAAAACATAACCGATAGGTTCCGTTTGCTTTCTTCACTAATAAAACAGGCGAACACCATGGACTTTTAGATGGTTCGACTACACCTAACCTCAACATTTCGTCCAATTCTTCGTTTAGGATTTTCGACATATATGGAGACATCGCAAATGGTCTCTTCTTGAACGGTAGCGCGTCACCAGTATCAATAGTTAAAGTAATTTTATCGGTACGTCCTAATCTATCTTTGCAACAAATTTCCTTAAAAGAATTTATAACCTTATCAGCTTTTAAACGTTGTATTGCAGAAAGATCGTCTAATGAATTTAATTGCGGATGTAATCTATTAAAAGGTTGACTTAAGTCATTATTCAAAACACTAAGTTCAGTATTTTTATTCATAGCCTGTACATGCCATGAATTATTTTTAAAATTTACTAAAATTTTAAATTTATTCGCAAAATCGCACCCAAATATAAATGCATGAGGTAAAGAAGGTACTACAAGAGCATTAATTACTAAACAAGTATCATCAATGACAATAGGCATATCAACTGTACCTTTCACATGTTGCCTTTTACCATCGGCTGTGAAAATATTTTTAGTTTGTGCTGGGCATATCTTAAGATCTAATTGACCTAAAATATCTATACCTCGCGATCCTACTACAGAGGTAGTAGCACCCGAATCTAATAAAACGGTAATATCAACATCAAGCAACTTAACATTTATGTAGGGTCTATTATCAAAGTCTCTATTAACAAACAATGGCGAAACCTGATCGTCCTTAACATCTATTGAAACTCTATAATTTTTAAAAAAATCAGAAACTTTTTCCAACCAACTGTTCCAATCACTCTTGTTAAAATAATTTTTCTTAGCCGTATTAGCAAAACTTAAAGAATTGTTACTTAAAGAATTATTAAATGTTTTAGAATTTAAAGTTGATTTAGCAGAATTATTTAAACTTTTAAGAGAGGCGATTGTTTGAGGAGAAGTGAAACTGCCTCTACGGAACACTTTCCTTCTTAGTTTTTTGAACATTTTGGGCACGTAGAAGTTTTAACTTTAGGTTCACCGCATTTAAAACAAAATACACTCCTAGGAGCTTTGCAATCCAAATAAATATGGTTGGCCAATTTGCAATTCCAACAAACAACCGACTTTTTATTTTTATTTTCTGAATGATTATTATTATCAAAATTATTATTTTTATTCTGCGGCTTACTTTTATTAAAATAAGATGCTTTATTATTTTGTCTATGATTGGATGTATTAGAAAAACCTTCTGATTTACTCTTAAAATCCTTTCTAAAGTTATGGTTTTTACTAGTACTAGCATTTCCAAAATTTTTATAAGAACGCTCAGATTCATCGACAACTGCCAATTCATCTTTTAATTTATTTTTATCCTTCATGCAATCAGACTCTTCTAGCTTACGACAAAGTTCAGAAAGTTGAGAAACAGTGCTAATATCAATTAGTGCCAACCGGCTAATAAATTCAGGTAAAATATTTTTTCGGATATGTTTAACTTTTGAAATTTCAGGGGGTGTTCTGGATAATCTAGAGAAAAGAGCTTCTAAATGCGCTATATAGACAACTGTTGTTTCATTTTTTCTTTGTTTCCTTCTTTTAATTTGTTCCCATAAATCATCGTCTATGTCATCATGTAAAAAATCTCTTTTTAATTTTAAAATTAATGAATCCCAATCATTAATGGAAGACTTAACACTTCGATACCACACGAAGGCATCCCCTATAAAGAATTCAGCGGCAGAATTAAATAAATCTTGTGAAGAAACGTTACGCGCTTGCGCCAGTTCAGTTAACCGTTCTAGAAAAGGATAAAGTTTCTTTGGCTCACCAGTAAAGTTAACTTGCCATTCACTAATTGGTATATTACGAGTTGAACAATGAACTACCGGTGCAGCTACATTAATAACCGGATTAATCGGAACTGAAGGTTCTGGATCTTGACCAGGTGTAATTTTATCATATAAGTTTGATTCTAAAAGCAAACAAGTCGAAGTCGTTTCCTGAATGTAAGAAAAAATTTCTTCTTCCCTACCCTCTTCACGAGGAATTCTTTTTATTCTACCAACAACATGCGCTAAACGTGATTTTACTCGATTAAAAGCAGAATCATTTACATTACCTTCAAATTCATCAACTACTCTTTGAATAGAATCTATACTGCGTTGTATGCTAAGTTTCTCTTCTACGAATGATAATGTACAAATTTCCAAATTAATGTCCCTACCAGGCGAATCGTGTTCTCTTTTTTGAATTCGAGAAAAAATTTTACGTTTGTCTGCGACAGTACGTTGTGAAGTTAATAGTCTTATTTTTAATTCATAATCTAACTCATATTCTAGCAAATGATTGGGTTGAAAATTATAAACGTCCATGATGATATAAGTAGGAACTTCAAATTAAATTAAAAAAAAATGTTCCAAAAATATTTTCAAAAAACTTTCTAAAAATATTTTCAAAAAAAACTTCCTAAAAAGTTATCTAGAAATCTCAAAATAATTTATACAATATTTGATACTATTGTTTAAAATCTATGTTGAATATCAAAGGTAAAAATTGAAATAACGTTGCATCAAAATGTTTGTTTCACCCTGTATAGAAATATTGAAAGCTACTTTATATTCCTAAGAAATATACTTAAATGCCCCGAGAAATAATTTTTAATTCAAAGACGAACCTATTTGAACTGCAAAATTTTTTTATTGAATATCACAAACTGTGGACACTCTGTATGCATAAATGAAAAAAAAATCAAAGTGAGAATGTACCAAACCAACATTTTTTTTTAAGTTTGTCGACAAAAAAATTGTTAACGTGTTCACCCAGTACAAGTTTAAGAAAAAATTTCCCAATTTTCACTCTGTATACAACAGACACTCTTAAATATTGTTGTCATTAAAGTTTGAACTGATTACTGTGAAAGACAATGCTCTATCGATACCCCAATAATGGAAATTCACAAAAACTTTAACAAACCACCCTGTATAGTAATTCAAAACTATTTAAAAAAATTATTGCTTAATCACTAAGCTTTCAGTTATTTTCTTATATCAGAACTGTAATTTTTTTTAAAACACTACACTTCCAAATTTAGGTTTCAAAAAAACCAATTACATAATATCGTCTTTCATTAAAAACAATAGACCAGAAACTTCTAGTCAAAACTATAAGACCCAACATAAATGTAAGTATACCATACACCAGACAGTCTTGACACATTTGTATCAGTATGAACCCTATTTACAAAAAATATGGAAAATACCATCAAATCAAATCGGTAGTATGTCACAAACTTCAATGAACCAATGAGGTTTATCCAAATATAAAAAGAGAATCAATATAAGGATATCAAAAAAATTCACACTAATAAGACATTGTTACCATATAAGTCAAAGAATTTTACTCGGGTAAATTTGTCTCACTGTGTAAATCGTATAGAAATTACCACTAAACCTGCTTAAACTGTAAAGATAATAAAATTTACTTTTTAAAAGTGAAATTGGTGTACTATTAATGGAGATATCTGATTTTAATTAGAAAATACTATTCGGCATATATTGTTCAATACCATTAAAAAATAGGTGTGTATCCAAGAATACATTCATTGCTACTTTTGTGCTCTTCAGATATGTTTTGTTAAAGAAATTTGAGTGAAAAAATGTACTTATGCCCCACGTTGGGCGCCATTTTTATGTGGCAAACTATTTACTTACAAAGATTTACCTACCATTTATTTGCAGACGGCAGCTCTTGTGTCGGAGAGAGTAGGTCCTAGCAATTAGCAATAGTACATTTTTTCAGCCTGGACGCCACTTACTTTGAAAAGAAGTTACGTGTACTCAAGTGTAGAACAAGTAAGAAAATCACTTGGAGCTTACTGCTGTTGACGGTTAAAATAACTACATATCTGAAGTTTGCAGAAGTAACAATAAAACACACCTTTAAAACAAAGGATCAATACTCTTTTATTAATTATGATGTAATCAAGTTAAATGATATATTATTCCAAAAATTATATGGACCTTGTAGTCACCTGTTTATCCATTTTATTACATCAAAATATGTGAGAATTAACGGCTCATTTGGTAAGTCTAATTAACTTCTGGTTTTATAGTTAAGAGAAAAAAAATGGTAATTATAATTTTTAACCCAAATGTTCTAGAACCTTTGTAGTATTTACCTGGTAATTAATATTAATGAGAATTGGATAACTTACCAAATTGGTTTTACAAGATTTACATGATTAAAAAAAAACTGGCCTGATAATCTTTGAGAAGGCGGATTCATACTTGGTCCATCAACTTAAACAGCTTCTAATTCGTCAAAGCAGTACTATGTACATTTATTTACATATCTCCTTCCATAAGAGAATCCTCTCGACTACAGTAACTGGTTCGATGAAAAAGATGGAAAGTTATTCAGTATACCATATTGGTGAAATGGAAATGTAAGGTTTTAGACAATAAACTTCATAAGGAACGTCAGAAAACCTTGATATATGCAGGAAATGGAAAACTTCAATTAATGTGGTCTTCTATGAGAAAAAGGAATAAAAAAACCCCATGGTTGTCAGTGTTGGTTCGTCATGGAAACATGTGCCTGCTCTCCTTTACAGATCTAAAAAAGAGCATGGTTCTCAGAAACCTATCTAAAAACTCTCAAATCAAAGCAAACTCACCAATTATCTGGAGCAACAGGACTTTTTAGTCCATTTTAGAAAATTTGGCCACCTTTTGAATCTTGCACATGGCAGCCCCAAATCAACCGGCTTTCGCCTTCGGCCGTCGATGCAAAAGTGCCTAGGAAAATGGCGATAACGGAAGTACTCGAAATAAGACTTGAAGTTAGTAACGGTCGTAGATAATTCCAGAACCCAATTGACTCGAAAAACCACAAAGTAGTTACTAGGCCGAACCTATATTACTCTGTGAAAACAACCCTGGTGGCATTGGTAGTGACAACTTAAGGTCAAAAAATGAAAAACGACTAACGGTTCGATACGGCGCTAGTGCGGGGAAGTTTAGTTCACTTTGCCGATTTCAATCTTTCGTTCTCGTTCAATAAAGTGAATAGTTCAAAAGACTAGTTCGTTTAGTTCACTGATTTATACTGGCATAGTGAAGTAAAAAAATATATTTTAAAATTTAAATTATGTATTAAATTAACAAAAAATACAGTAGACACCGACAATATTTTTTATTCATTTCAATACCGAAATCATCGCGGCATGCATCGGTCGGTCAGGTGACAAAACCTATAACCTTGGTCGTCTCGCTCTCGCAGTACATTCCGTTTAGACTTTAGTTCGCCTTGTTTCAATCTCTCAGTAATTACTGATTGAATCTTTTAGTTCAGTTGTCAGATTCGATCTTTTGAACTAGTTCGTTCGCGAACTACACAACTCTATACGGCGCTAACCTCAGAACTACTTTCTGACACCGGCGAGCTGTCATTGACAAAAATATTATTAACCTTTTGACAAGTGAGAAATAAATATTCAAAGTTACAAACAACACTTTAAAGTTGTTCAATCATAGAGTATCTCATACAGAAGGAAACTAAACTAAACTGTGGACAATTCAATATCCCATACAAATATATAAGCCCAATCGGTTATGTAACCTTACTGTAACTAAAACTGAAGGATCTATACAAAACAAAACCTATTAAACCTTTAGGATCAAAATAATATATATAATACAGGTAAATTACAATTTGAAATAATACCTCTTAATAAAACTCTACTAAGAAGTAGACGGGTTGTACCTAAAGTACAACATGGAGCATTCGCTTTCATGTATCTTTACACGAGTAACGAACTATGTAAAAATGAATGCTACAAGCTCCTTCCGAATTCTGGCAGCGAAACAGTGTAATCAATCGGCTCTCGCAATTTTTGGCCTGGATATATCCTTAGTATGCATCCAAAGGAGAGCCGTTCGTCTAATCGGAGACCACGAGCTGACTAAGAACCTCGACAGCTTAGAACATCGAAGACAGGTTGGTGATTTGACTCTCTTCTACAGATATTTCCATGGCAAGTGTTCGAAAGATATTGCCCGCTCGATTCCACCTAGAGCAATGCATAGCAGAAACACACGACGAACCACTACCGCCCATCCCTATGTGGTTCAACTTAGTACACCCCGATCATCATTGTTTCAGAACTCTTTCATTTGGATGACGTCATCTTTGTGGAACGGCCTTTCTGAGACCGTGTTTCCAACCGAATATAACCTCCAACGATTCAAGAAAAACGTGAATCGCTTTCTTCGCACACGCACCGCTTCCAGAGCGCCTTAAAGGATTTCTCCTATAGTGCTTGTGCTCGATCATAAAAAAAAAATGCTGCTGTGTCCGTAGTTGGTACTGGTCCAGCATTTTGACTCTTTCAGCCGTAGAGCAGCCGCTTTAGTGTTATATCAATTCCAGATTTGCTAGAACAAAGTTTTTATTGGTAGTAATCAGTTCCATCAACAGCACAGTAGTCTTGTTGAATAATGAACTAGTTGTAACACAGTAATTTTGTTGACAAATTAATTTTATCTTCTCAATGCGACGCATTTTGTTCCCAGTTTACTGGGCTAAGGCTTTAGCTTTTTCTCTACAATTAAGAAAGCAGAACAGCGTCCCCAAAAACGAATTGTAATATCCGTTAGAACCCATAATCCACAAGACGTTGGAGAGGGTTGGTAGCGATCGGCAATCGACGGGCGCCTTAGTATTAGTTTTAACGTATTTGTTACGCAGGTCACATCGTTCTTCAAAGTCTTCTAGCTGTCCTGTTTGAATTTTAATTTTATTGATTGTACCAATACCTTTTATATGGGAAAAATTCCTACTATCAAAAATTGGTAAGAAATTAAAGTATCCATGAAAATGTAAAATAACTCTAACTGTTGTAGCAAACAAGTTGTTTGAAACAACTCATTATAACTTTACACATACAATATAAACCCAAAATTATGGAAAAAGACTTCCTCACAAATGTATGTCATATACATCATGTAAAAATATAATAAAGGAGCCGAAAATGCCACCTGCAAATATTGCACAGAAGTGTATTCAGTATATTATTCATTGATGGTTTATTTGCTATAAAATGTTAAAAACAAATATTTTTTAATACTTTGCAATTCTCTGGTAAGGGCTTGATTTTTCTTTTGACAAATTTTGAGATATCTACTCTCCGCCATGATTTATCAGGAACTTTTTGAAACTACCTGGAGTAAAATTGGTAGGTGCTTTGATAAGTAATTATTGTAAATAAAGCGTTGATACCACTGATTTTGGTCTATACTTTAATTCATTAGTTGTAATGCTCGTCTGGTTTTCCTGCAAATAAGGCAATGACTGATATTAGAGAGGTGTATTTCGAAATGTGTTATTTGTGTTTTCAATAAAAGTATTTTTCATACAACTGGATAAAAAGAAGTACCTTTATAATTTAATAATAACATTACGAGATTATTTTTTGCAACAGGACAATGTATATCTTTAAAAGTTGCATACAGATGGGTTAAATGATCGCCAAATTTAAGACTGTTCTGCGAAGACTCAAAAGGTATCCAGATATTTGCCATGACTATAGATTGTACGATATAAAGTAAACAAAAAGTCATAAGTTCCACTGAAAAAATTAAAAATATACGGCAAGCCTATAGTTTTGATTAGGTAAGAATTAATTCAAAGAGAATCAAGGATAAACTTTTGTCAGCACCTATCAAAATTAAATCTGCCGATTTTGTTTCACGGCTATGTAGATTTATTTTTTAAATATCATATTATACCTAAATTAGAAGTTTTTCATGATTATGTTATTAATTCTAAAGTAGTTTTTGGTTCATTGAAACAAACCTACACATAAAAGAATTATAAAGTTTCAAAATATTTTTTTGTCGTGGCCACGAAGCTTTAAAAACAATAATTTCTTCGATAAAAGTGTTAAAAATTATTGTTTTGGCAATAACTCTGAAACCAACAAAGATATCAAACTGCAGTCTTCACATTTTTTCTTGCAAATTTAATCTACTTTTCGATTATGATGTCATAGGTATACCGTATGATTTTAATTTTCGGGATAAAATCGAAAAAACTATTTTTATTACAAATTGCGCCCTTTAGCAATTTTATTAGAAGCTATCGTGTATCGTTGGATACGGCAATTAAAAGTACTTACCTTTTTCTTCCAAACAAGCTTAAATTTAGTAAAATCGGATAAGTCATTTAGAAGTAATATTAATTTTAATGATTACACTTTCAATAGCTTCCCCTGCTCTTATTAAGGTCGGTACGCCAATGAGCCTTAAATCAAAATGATGCAGAATTATCTATTATTTTTAATGATGTAACCAGAGGTATATCATAATATTGGAATTTTCGGAGAAATTTAGAACCCCCTTGTGGCGAAATGCGTAGGTAACTTTAAAATCTCCAAAATTTTCTCATGACCGCTTTAATCATAACATTTTTTTCCCCAAGTTTCAATGCTTAGTAGTTTCCGAGATATGGCCGGTGGCGACCCTTAATGAAACACCCAGGATATCCCAACATACCATTTTTCAAACATAATAATAAAAAAGTTAGGCTAATTAACACTACGAATATTTCAAATCAGAGGTAAGAGGTAAGAACATCACCAAATTTTACAGCAGTCAAAAAAAAATATTTAAATAAATGTGAAACTTCTGGTAGTAAATATTTTAATTTTTTTATAAAAATATATTATTTCAGATTTTTTTATGAACTTAAAGACCTTTACGCTTTGTTTTAATACTACTTGTCAAAGGACCGACAAATTTTAGGCTTATATTGTACTATTCTTTATCATAAAATTATTCTTTACACTAAAATAATACCGTTAATCGCCAATAGAGTTTCAAAATGTACCATGTCATTCATGTCTATTCAAACTTGGAATTATCACCGGACATATTATATAAATTTGCAAGGCAAATCACAAAATCTTGGCAAATTTCCGGGCTATTATTATACCGATGCGCTGCTGGCCCTGAATATCCAGTTTCATCAGGGTTAACACCGTTTGCAGTTTCACCTATCCCACCCCTCCGCAATCGGATTGAAACAGATTAGGATCTACTTAATATGATAAGTATGTTTTCCTTTTGTGCGTTCACACGCTGGATTATACAGATTAGCGCATGTAAATAATATCTGGGTTCTAGGATATAGTTTTTGTTTTATTACAAAGGTACACCGTAAGAAACCCATCGCAGTTTCCAACGTATAGTATTCAGTAACTCAAGTAGGTATACAATTTATTCTGTATTTCTTAAACCTAATATTACAGGGTGTCAAAAAAGTTCTGTCGCATCCATATAGTTAAAAACGGCGCACCTAGGTACGTTAAAAAAATGTTTAAAAATGCGAAACACCAGATCATTACAGCGTATTCTCATTACGTACATTTAACATTAAAATGTCGCAGCTTTACATGTTTTAAGTAACGTGCTAGTACAAACGTTTAGAATCAGTACATACAGTGTGACCAGTAAAGTCCGCATCATATGGAATTTTTTTTTATTAATAGCTTTATTCGAAATTTGACTTTGGCATCAAGTTCTGCTTCGATCGAGATGAAAATTAAGCAAAAAAAATAGTAGTCACGTGATTCGCGTTATCTGTCAAATTTTATTTTTTTCCAAAAAATAATTTAAAAGTTAATATTTCTGAAAATATAGAAAAACGGTATTAGAAATTTTTTTTAAATGCAGTTTCACATACAAAATTTCAGCTGTATAAAATAATTTTGATTTTTTACCCACCACTAAAAAATTTTTCCACTTAATGAACACTTTACTGATGACACTGTGTTCTTTTTTGTCTTAATATTAAGGTGTATTACTTTTAGACACAAACTACGTATTCAAAAATACTTATTTTATGAAGTTACCTTATACAGGTTCAAAAACAAATAAACTTTGCATCAGATACGACCAAATTTTAATAGCCCAATTTTGATTTTGTAGAAAAACACACATTTAATATGGCGCTACTTTAAAGAAAATGTACCTATCTGAAATAAAGCATTGTCAAAACTAAGAAGTTTTATGTAGGTTGCGTTGAGTTTTATTTTGCAAAAGTGTTGCAATTTACAAAATATGGGTAAAAAATCAAAACTTTCTTATGCAACTAAAATTTTGCATGTGGGCTAGAAACTGCATTTAAAAAAACTTTTTCTAATAACTTTTTACTTTCTTCTTACTTTCAGAAATAACCCTACTTTTGAATTATTTTTTTGGAAAAAATTAAAACTTGACAGATAACGCGAATCACGTCACCACTATTTTTTTGCTTAATTTTCATCTCGATCGAAGCAGAACTTGATGCCAAAGCCAAATTTCGAATAAAGTTATTAATAAAAAAAATCCCATATGATGCGGACTTTAATGGTCACACTGTATAAAACAGCCATATCTAATTGCAAGAAGGCAAGAATCTTATCAAAAACATGTTTCCTTTTTTTTAAACAGTCTGCTGCGCGACAAAACCCAAATCGTTGCTAAAATGGCCAGGTTTTTGTTTCTCGCTTTCTAGATACCGAAATTCAAAAGTAAATAGTGGGTCAAAATCTCTTTTTTATGCTCTTTTTAATCACAATACATACCTTTACGTTTGAAAAAAAGTGGGGGGCGTTTTGTACCTCCAAAAGAGGGGTTAATTTCATGAAGACACGAAAATATATGCTAAACTAAAAATAAACGCAGCAGTAGTTCTGTATTTTTTCAGTAAATAAAAAGGCTTCCTAACACTAAATAATTGTTTCCAGTTAAAAAGGCCAACTTGTATATATTTTTAGTGTTTCTTAGGTTAATTTAATGACATAAAAAAGTATTAAACTCTTAACCATAGGCGTCGTATCTACCAAATAATTAAAATGCGTAGAGTACCTATATAACGTTTTAAATTTTTAATATGATAATATAATATAAATAAAACAATTTTAATAGGTGACATGTTGTAAACGAATATTATTGATTTAAAATGCAGTAACAATTTAATTGTTGGAATCATGAGAATTTTCAGAAGTAGAATCGTTTCAAAGTTGAATTACCTGTAACTATTGGCGCTATAGGCGATAAAAATATAACATGAGCTTTGCACTTTTCCCATATGTCGCTTCTCATGGCCCTAATTACTTGCCGGATATTATCAAGGACAGCTTCGCTTAAACTTAAAATAATACGTTGACATTGAACATGTAACTCTTTGTTTCTCAATTTCAGACTTGTTTCGATCTCGATGGCCGACTCTCCACCACGCATGTTGGCACCACTTTACCTTGATCTGCTATTTCAAATGATCGCCAAAAAGCCATTGCTGATAATAAAATATACCAAGTAAAAACGGATCTGTCCAAAAGCACACAGTTCTAAACCAAAATTAAATACATAAATAGCAAATATGTCAAACCACCTACTTCACTGTCCTTTTTCCTTAAAAAACTATTAATAACTGACGCGACAGTGATGATGGTTCCATTATCTTGTAGAAGGTAGATAGAAATATCGTCATTCGCTGAAAATATTTCTCCTTTCTTGTCTAAGACATATAAATTTGCAATTGCGTCTCTCTTAGTATTATTCACAGGTCGGTTGACAGTGTCCGATACAGCGTCCTTTACGGTTGTCTTCATGGCAACGTGCATAAATTATAAACGATTGCCAGTCCTACCAAATTTTCGGGTTTGTTCTGGTTTGTAAGCACAGGAGAAACAAGGGTTTGTTAAGTAGTTGAATTTTTAAAAATGAAAATCATTTTTATTTTAATTTCAATTTTTTTTTGTAAATATTATTTTTTAAGGGCTAAAAGACATATAATAATATTTAGAATGACTTGTTCTTTTTTTTCACATTCAAAACTTCTTGGTTTAAAGTATATTTGCAAACTAGCTTTCAAAAAGAATTACTGAATAACAATTGAATACTGATATAAAAAAAAAACATTTTTAATAAAAAGAACTTAAAGAATAAAAAAAAAGATCTGACAACCCTGGTTGTAAGGTCGGTCTCTTTGAAGCCAGCTTTTTTATGTCATCAAACTGAGTTTGGATAAATTATACCTATATTCTTAATGTTATTAATTCCCACTAGCCGTCACGAAGATGTTATAGTGGGCTCAGTGTCTATGATAAATAAATGAATAACAACAAAACAGGAAGAAATCTGATACATAATAAAATTACACCATGACAATAATTATATGATTCGATTAGAGCGATAAGGTCCTGCAAGTACTTTAGATTAGGTTTCAGCAGGATTTTTTGCCAATTAATTAGCTTCCAGCTATTATATTATATTGGTTTCCCCTTTTTACTAAAGACACAAAAAGAACAAAGTTCAAAAAAAAATAAGCAAAGCAGACAGAGTAAATCAGATGCGATTTTACAGTATATTATTTTTTTAAAAAAAGTATATGCACAATCCGAGACAAACTGATATTGCGAACCCTATTCAATTTATCCAAACATGCGACGAGTTTTTTCGATTAGGCACGTTTCGCATTGAAAAAACGCTTTCGTTTTCAATAATCTGTTATTAAGCCTCCATAAATTACAGCCCTTATGGGTTTTATCGCCGTGTCATTACTAGGTGGATCGGTTTGCGTGCTTTTCAGACAAAAGTAGGTATAAATGTAATAACGGCATTTGTAACAATATTACGAACATAAAATAGGACCCATTCCGTGTAAGTCGCCTGCCCAAACCCACTATTAAAGTCTGACAATGGTGGGCGCGTGTGTCCCTTGAAAGGGTCTCGGTATGTGTGGAAAGGGCCGTTTTATATCCTATATACCGGATGAATCAGCAGATGTTTATCGCAGCAAAGGATAATAATTGTGAAAATTGTAACTTTTCAAGGGTTTAGTAAGGCCCTTCGCACATGAAGCAACTAAAAAGAAACTAAACTAATTAGAAACTTAAATTATAAACTAGTAACAAACTATGAATCGCACACGACGCTACTGACAGTTTATAAAATCAAGTCGCTTCTCGATTATGGTGGCTTTGTTATATGGTGCATACATTATTATTTCAGTATTGTAATAATAACTATTGTTATTTATTATCGTGTTAAAAAATGGATAGTGATTCAAGTGATCCTTTATTATTATAATGCAAAAAGGAGAAACCGACAGAAGAAAAGGACGTATTGGATTCACCCATACATTGCAAAAAATATAAAATGCAAATCATTTGCTGCAAATGCAAAAGAACAATAACAAAATTATAGTCTTAAATTCAATAGTTGGTCTGTCATTTTTGCCGTTTTGCGTATTTGTTTACAGAATAAACTAGAAACCAATAGCCGAGCGACCTACACGTCGGGTTGAGACTTGACTGATTACTGACGAGTTGCAAACCAGTTGCCAACTAGTAACGCTGTATGCGGATGCTCATTGAAATACACGGGGAGTGACTAATAAGTAACTGAATGGTGATTTAAGTTTCTAATTCGTTTCTTTTTAGTTGCTTCATGTGCGGAGGGCCTAACTATAACGGATATAGATTTTTTTTCTGCGATCGTCTACAAACTAACATCTTTCTAGCGTGTTTTGACACGACAAAAGTTATTCCAGCATTGTTAACGGTTGCCATGTAGTAAGACATATACTAATAATAATAAGAGTAATGTTGAAATTCATCACTCATACAGGGTTAGGAAAAATTACCAGAACGGTCGATTATTTCAAAATATACAGGGGTTATCAAATAACGTCTTATATAAAAAATGTAGGGCTGTTAAAAATCTACATATCGGTGATAAATTGAAATATACAGGGTCGCCCACAAAGTTGTGGAGAACGATAGTTATATTTTCTTAAATGGAACACCCTGTATATTTTTACTTATTTTGATTGTCGACTCAATTTTAAACATTTTTTAATAACCATGTGTTATACCTAAATTCATTACTTTCCTAGAAATCGGCGTTTCAAATAATAACGTATAACTATGCGATTTTCGAACATAGCGAACAACAAAAGAGGCACGACCAAGGTTACTAATAAATAATTAATAGTTTGACATCTGAAACTCAAATTCTGACAGAAATAGACAAAAAAGAAAATAGCATGGCATTTTTACTTACTGAAACAGAGAGAATTGATATTTTAATTTTAAGGGGGTTTGGCGATAAACAGATATCATATCAGGAGGTATGTAATATTTACAATAATTTGCATCCAGACAGGCCCATTAAAAAAAATGCAGTTTTTCGAACTATTGAGCGTTACAGAATGACTGGTACTGTAAAAAACCGCCCAAGATCTGGAAAACCTAGGACTGCTACCTCTGAGGAAAAAAAGCTGGGCATTCTGCTTGCCATAGAAGAAAATCCCAAACAATCCACCAATCAGCTTGCTTTGGATCATGAAATTGATCAAAAATCTGTACGAACCGTTCTTCATACTGAGATAATGCATCCATACAAAATTAGTGATGTTAAAGAACAGGTAAATTGCTGAACAGGTTCGAACAGTTCGGTTCTCACTCGGGAACCTGTTCCGTAAACCTGTTCACCTGTTCTTTTCATCATAAATAAATTATTGTCACTCGTCACTGGAAGGTCGGTAAAGTAGTAAAAACCCGGTTAATCACTTTCTAAAAAAAAAAAGGTCGCCACTTTCGAGTTCCGTAAACTAACAACACAGAAAGAACACCGCTGATTTCCTGTTTCCTTCAAAAGAAGAGACCAAACAAAGAACACCCTGTTCTTTTTATGAAAGATGGCTTGCGGGTGGCGTCGTTTCAGAATAAAAAGAACAGGCTGTTCTTTGTTTGTTCTTTCTTTGGAGCAGAACAGGGAACAGAGAACAGTGAACAGTGAACAGGGAACAGGGAACAGGGAACAGGGAACAGGGAACAGGGAACAGGGAACAGGGAACAGGGAACAGGGAACAGGGAACAGGGAACAGGGAACAGGAAACAGGAAACAGGGAACAGGGAACAGGGAACACAGGGAACAGAGAACAGTGAACAGTGAACAGAGAAGAGGGAACAGGGAACAGAAAACAAACACACAGAGCATACACGCGACGCAGCGCTGTTCTGTGTTGTTTACGAAAGTGGCGACCTTTGAGTCGAGGTATCGATGAGCGTGTGAACGTGTGGCTCTGCAAGAATCGCAATTTTTGTGTAGTAATAAGTGATATTAAAACGTAAATTTTGTGTTTGTGTGTATATAAAGGTGTAAACTTTCTGAACTGTTTTAATTAGCGTCATTGCAAGGCTAAGAATAGCTTAAAATAGCAAAATTAACAATAAAGTGTGAAATATCTTAATAGTGCCACCGTTAAACCTTATCGGTAAACATTCTTTGGTATTGTTATTTTTTGTTTGTGGGAACTCCTCGTTTGTTTATTGTGTGGAGGCTATCGCACGGATTAGTTGGATACGTCGACGAGAATCCCCCAGAGACAGAGCCGTATTGTTAAACTTTTGAACATAACAACTTCGGTACATTGATACTTTTACGAAGAGAAAATAAATTAGGGTGTGAATGATATGGCGTCCAGGAAGAAAACCCATACTACATGTGTCAAGTGTAGGAGTAATGTCACAAAAACTCAACATAAAATACAATGTGCCAGTACCTGCAGTGGTTGGTATCATAAATCATGCTCAGGGCTAACCGATGAAGAATTTACGGCATTTAAGTTACGTAAAACGGATGAAAAGTGGTGCTGTATTCGGTGTACAACTATCGATGCTTCTACGACTGAATCTGAACCTGAGGATAATGAGCCTTCGCGGTCGGTGCGCGTCTCAACCCATAGATTGAGCATTGGGGCTGAACTGGGTTTTAATGACATCTTTGAACATCCCAACCCTACCAACAAAGAGCTTATGAAGGCCATAAAGGGCATGTACGAAGAGCTAAAAACCTCTATAACATTTAATGGGAACATGATGGAACAGATGAAGGATGGCATTAAGGCTCTCACAAATGAAAACAAATCTTTAAAGAAGGAGCAGCAGTTGTTAAAAAATAGAGTGGTCGAATTGGAAAACGAAATCATACATATTAAAAGTTCAAAGGATCCCATTGAAGAAAGAAATAAGAACATCGTGATTGTTGGGTTGAATGGAGATAATAATGCTTGTAATGATGTAAAGAAGGTGCTTTCGGCACTAAATGCCAATATATCTGAAAACGACTATAGTGTAAAAGCCCTTCCAAGCCAACAAAATAGAAAGCCGGTACTCGTGTCCTTCTCTCGAGAAGAAACCAGAAACACGGTACTAGAATTAAAGAGATCCGTTCTTCTGGATACTCATAAATGTGGCATAGAATCAGATGACAACCGACGAATTTTTGTTAATCAGGACCTGTCTAGACATACTCGCGACCTATTTAGGAAAGCGACCGAATTAAGGAGAGCTGGCTTTAAGTACGTATGGTGTAAGGATGACAACGTTTTGGCAAGAAGGGCAGACCGTGGCCCTGTAGTTCGCATTATTACCACAGCGCAGGTAGACAGTTTAAAAACAAATGCATAAATCCATCTAATATTTTCCTACATCTTTTAAGATTACTTAGTATGGTAAGTGTATTAGTGTATATTTTACGACATTCAAAGATGTCAGTTCATAGAAACAATAGAATAAATCAGAACAATAAACTTAACATAGCTCATATAAATATAAGATCCATTATCCCAAAATTTAATAAAATTAGAGACTATATTTTGAATAACAACATGGACATTTTAGCTATTTCAGAATCTTGGCTTACAGAGGTTATTCCTGACGCGATGGTGACTATAGGTGGCTTCAAACTCGTGAGAAAGGATCGTGTCAACGGGCGAGGTGGTGGTGTACTTTTGTATGTAAGAGATAATATCAATTTCATCGAAATACTTGATAATCAGACTGCCTATGCAGAGCAGATCTGGATTAAATTTAAAATAAAAACTGTCAGTACTATATTAGGGGTAATTTATAGACGACCCGGTTATGACAATATTCACGACTTTTTCAGCGAGTTTGAGGAAAATATTTGTAGTAATCTACTGGGCTGTGACAATCTCATATGTACTGGTGATTTTAATATAAATACTCTGAATTTACATTGTGTACATACCGAACGTTTTTTGATGCTGTTGACAGCATACAACTTAACACAAATAATTAATGAGCCTACTAGACAGGGCGCGAATAATGCAACGCTTATTGACCTAATTTTGTGCTCTAACATGGATTTGGTTCAGGATTCTGGAATTGATCTGACGTTCGACGGCTCTGATCACTTTTTAGTAAAATGTCAGCTTAAACTTGAAAATTTTAAGCCGCAGCCATTCTTTGCGACTTATCGGGATTATCGACATTTTGATCTTGCAACTTTTTATAGGGATCTTCAAAATGTGCCTTTTAACGATATATATTATTTAACTACTATCGATCAGAAAGTAAATACTTTTAATATTTATTTATTAGACCTTTTTAACATACATGCTCCTGTAAAGACATCGCGCATTACCAAAAAAAAGGCGCCATGGCTTACTCAAGATATAAAATTATATATGTCCCTT
This sequence comes from Polydrusus pterygomalis, assembly GCA_963969555.1. Classification (NCBI taxonomy): domain Eukaryota; kingdom Metazoa; phylum Arthropoda; class Insecta; order Coleoptera; family Curculionidae; genus Polydrusus; species Polydrusus pterygomalis. The sequence continues at coordinate 74,551,779 of OZ018375.1, forward strand.
CGAGATAAAGCTTTATCAAAATACAAAAAAAACAGAACAGCTGCTAGTTGGGAGTCTTATAAACAACTTAGAAATTTTGTAAGTAACACTATCAATAGGAAAAAAAAATCATATCTTGAAAATAGTATTCAAAATAATAAGCCAAAGGATAACTGGAAACTATTGCGCGAACTTGATGTTTACTCAAGGGTGAAAAGGGTGGTTCCTGAGAACCTGGGTACTGCGGATGAAATAAACAATTTTTTTGCAGGGGCCACTCAGTCAGGTGATCCAGATCCAGCTACTTTAAACTTTTATCTTAGCCGTAGAAAGGAGACTGCTGGTGACTTTGGGTTTAGACTGGCCACTGTTGGTGATGTTGAGGGGGCATTATCTTCTATAAAATCGGAGGCTATAGGTTGTGATGGGATTGGCTTAACAATGATATCTTACTGTTGTCCTTATATCATACCAGTAATTACTCATATAGTAAATGTTTGCATTGAAACTCAAACTTTTCCCGAATGCTGGAAAACCTCATATGTGCTACCATTTCCAAAAATATCCTCTCCAAGTGAATTAAAAGATTTAAGACCGATCAGCATATTACCAACTCTCTCGAAGATCATTGAAAGGATTCTTGATAAACAAATAAGAGAATATCTTGTCCACCACAAACTGTTGCCGGCTGTACAATCTGGTTTTCGCAAGGGTTATAGCTGTGCAACTGCGCTTTTAAAAGTAACGGACGATATTTTGGAGGCCTCAGACCACGGCGAATTAACAGCACTTGTGCTCATGGACTATTCGAAGGCCTTTGACCGTCTAAATCATGATCTTCTGTTGGGCATACTTCACTATCTGGGATTTAATCATGATTCACTGCTACTCATTAAGGCATATCTTACTGGAAGGGGACAGATGGTAAAGGTTAATGGTAGGATATCAAATTCTGTGTTTGTGACGTGTGGCGTACCCCAAGGTTCAATTCTTGGACCACTATTTTTTTCCCTTTACACATCACAACTTATAACATATTTGCGGTACTCCACCATACACTTTTACGCTGACGATACACAGCTATATTTCTCATTTCACCCGGATAAAATACTAGAGGCAATAGATAAATTAATGCATGATCTCAATGTTCTTCAGAAGGCGTCAGAAGCACACTGCTTGGCGATAAATCCCGCCAAGTCGCAGGTTATGCTGTTTGGCCGGTCACAATCTCGAAACCAAAATGAACATCTTTTACAAATCAGCCTAAACAATGCTGTTCTGAATACATGTTCCACAGCGAAAAATCTGGGGCTACTAATGGATACCGATCTAAGATTCTCGGGCCATGTTAACAACTGTGTCAAAAAGGCATTTGCCAATCTTAAATTAATATTCCACCAGCGGGCGCTGCTTAACGCGAACCTTAAAAAAGTTTTGTGCGACTCTATTGTATTATCGCATTTTAACTACTGCGATGTATTGTATGGTCCCTGTCTTATAGACTCTGATGCTAAGAGAATCCAACTGATGCAGAATTCGTGTGTGCGATTAATAGGCGGTATTCGAGGTCGTGAAAGGGGTGTGAGTGCTAAATTACGTGAGATTGGTTGGTTAAGAATGAATGAGAGACGCACCTTACATAGTTTGGTATTATTCAACAAAATAATTTGTAAAAAATGCCCTGATTATTTATATGAAAAAATTAAATTTAGATATGACGCCCATAATTTGGAACTTAGATATAGGTTTGTGATAACTCCACCTAGACATGTCACATCTTTATACGAGCGCTCTTTCAGCTACCAAATCTCAAAAGTTTATAATAAGATACCTGCCGACTTTAAAATGATCTCTGGTTATAAGTTCAAACGGTTCGCAAAACAAAATGTTCGGGACTTTCTGTAGAATTTGTATAGAGTTGTGTGTATAGTATATATTAATATATATTTTATTTTCTGGCTGCCTCTTGGGCCATTACATATATATTTATATTATACCATATTTATATACCAATATTTTTTTATATATAATTTATTTTGCATATTTATCCTCTGGTTGTCTGCAACACGTCTGCCAATTTTATTATTTAGCGCCTGTGTTGTATAACCTAGCAAATTGTGAAATGAATTTAAGTATAATAGTAATTAATTAGAATATAATTTCGGTTGAGATAGGAAGCTAAGCTTCAACTCCGCCAATTGTAATTATTACACTTTTGTAAATTACAATAAAGCCATATTTATTTTATTTATTTATTTTATTTTATTTTATTTTTTTTTTTTTTTTACTACTATGGCAACCTTTTACCTCTTTTTCTAACCAAGTAAGTGACAATAAAACAGGTGAACAGGTTCCCGGGTCAGAACTGCTGAACTTCCGCAGCAATTTCGCTGCTCTTTAACATCACTCGAGCGCAATCATCTGTCATAACTGTATCTAAAGAACCGGTTCAGTTCTTTTACAAAGAACAGTTCACTGAACAGGCTATCTCTAACCTGTTCTAAAGAATGTTGTTAATACCTATCCTTTCTAAGGTGCATTTGCCATTTTAATAGTTTTCAAAGAAGATATTAAATTTGACAGAAGGTAAACGAAGGCTAAAGTACTTTTTGCTAATTTGGTAAAATTTATCAGTGATTGTGAATTTTTGGCTTGATGGTATTTCACGCGCTGGTGCAGTCCGTATGTTTTTATGCCTTGTTAAAAATTGACTGGGAATATTGATAATTCTACCTATAGAAGGAAAATCTGAAACATATTATGGAGCTGTGGTATCAACGTTAACATTTTGATTGTTTCGGTTTCCTGCTTGCAACAATGGTTTGGTTTTTTATCAAATCCTCAAGTAACCGTCAGCAATACTGGCGATTGCCAGCCTCCGTGGTGCTATAAGAGGGCATGGTCGCATTTACTCGCGACATGCATTTATACCATTTACTTGAAACTCTCTAAACTTATTGAATATATTTCAAGATATATTTAATTATTTTAAAATAATAAAGTAATTTTCATACATTTAACTTCTATACTACCGTGCGAACAAAAATAATTTGCATCAAAGAGGGCCTTGCATCTAAGGACGTAATGCTTAGCCGTAGAGCTTAATACCTGTTGGGTGTCAGTAACTACCTGATTTAACAATCAATCAGCTATTCCGTCATCTTTGACAGTCGTTACAAGTAATTTGATTCATCGCTAATTTTTCCAATTTCTTGAACAATTTACACAATGGGCTTTACGGGACAGCAAAAAACATTCATGATTGAAGCGTATTTTCGAAACGGGGTTAGAGTAAATGGTGAGTTGCATTATAATCCGGGTTTGTGCATGGACGATTTTTACGAACATTTTCCTAACGTTGCTTTTATTGCTGGGGATTTTTATCATTGCCTGAAAAGAACCGTGGCTGTGTTTAGGGAAACAGGTTCTATGCAACACAAAAAAGACGCCTGTTCCAAGAAGTGGGAAGATCTTATGGAACATGCAGGACTATTCTTAAGAAGCAGCTAAATTTATTTCTTTATAAAGTGCAAGTATTCAAAGAAATACAAGCCGAAGATTTTGAAAGATGCAGGAATTACTCTTAATGTTTTACCCAAAATTTATTGGAAAGAAATGATTTATTAGACCTGACATTTTTTTTGGATAAAGCCTGGTTCTATTTCTCCGGTTATGTGAATTCTCAAAATACACGCATGTGGAGTAGTGAAAATCCCCATTTTTTTGTAAAGTCCACATTACACCCTCAAAAAATTGGTGTCTGGTTAGCTGTTTCCCGAAGAAGAATTGTTGGTACCTATTTTTTTCCATGGCACAGTTACAGCACAGCTGTATTATAGAGACAATATTTTCAATCCATTTGTGGAGCAATTACTTGACGCCGCCGCCGAAACTATTAACTACTTACGCAATTTTTTCGACGATAGATTGATCAGTTATCGATCAGACATTGAATTCCCACCTAGATAACCTTGTTTAACGGTTATGGATTAGTTCGTTTTTCCTCATTTAAAGAACACTATTTTTAAAACACCAGTTTCAAATTTAAAACAATTACAAGAAAGGATTACCCAAGAATAGTAGTAAGAAGTAACATTTCTCCAGAGAGGCTGGTCAACACTTTCGAAAATATGAAGAGACTTGTGAAATTTATGCTTGGAGCATGGCGGTGGCCAACTTCAGCAATTTATGTTATTATTTTTCTTTTTCTTTCTGTATATTCTTACTTTGTTAATTTTGTAAACACCAAAAATAAATTTGTATTTGTCTACTTATTTTATTACTCAGTTTGGCATATCATGTCATAATATGAGTTTGACAAAATTTTAACCTAGACTTGGTTAGATATATCGTCCTCATATCATTGTGATCTAAACCAAGCCCTACGTTTTTTAATCCAAACCCTCTTTGATGCAAATAATGTTTGCTCGCGCGGTATTAACGATAGCTAAGATAAATATTTCAAAAATAGTTGAAGGTGTTCTACTGTCACCAAATATCACCCGCTAAATTTAATTAAGCATGAATAAATTGAGTATCACAGGACAGCTAAATGTTCAATCGTTGTCTGCCTTGTAATAGATTTTTAATTTAGGCCTTTCTTTTGAAGAAAATAATTTTTAAATTTGACTTATTTACAAAATTTATAGTATATTTTAAAAAGAAAGGATAATCGGAAAATCTGCTACATGCGAGACATAGTTTAAGGATAGGTATATCAATATTTTTAATTTAAATTAAATCGTAGGTGCAGTTTCAGAGAAATTCGGTGACAGCGTAGGGCAAAAATTGGGTTTATTTTATATGCAATGATGCCCTCTTAATGCTGTAACGTCTGATTCAGAATCGACTAAAATCATAGCAGATGACCAGCGGAAACAATATCCGGTGTTCTCTCAAGGATTTTTAATTTTTTTAGTCTGCGGTGTTTTTCCAAATTGTTGAATACCGAGCAAAAATTATTTGTATCAAAGAGGGCTTGGATTAAAAAACGTAGGGCTTGGTTTAGATCACACTGATATGGGGACGATATTATATCTAAACAAATCTAGGTTAAAATTTTGTCAAATTCGTATTATGACATGATATTATGCCAAACTAATGAGTAATAAAATAAGTAGACAAATACAAATTTATTTTTGTTGTTTACAAAATTAACAAAGTAAGAATATACAGAAAGAAAAAGAAAAATAATGACATAAATTTCTGAAATTGGCCACCGCCATGCTCCAAGCATACATTCACACGTTTCTTCATATTTTCGAAAGAGTTGACCAGAATCTCTGGAGAAATGTTACCACATTCTTGGATAATCCTTTCTTGTAATTGTTTTAAATTTGAAACTGGTGTTTTAAAAATAGTGTTCTTTAAATAAGGAAAAACGAAGTAATCCATAACAGTCAAACAAGGTGATCCAGGTGGGAATTCAATGTCTGATCGAAAACTGATCAACCTGTCGTCGAAAAAATTGCTTAAGTAGTTAATAGTTTCGGCGGCTGTATGGGCGGTTGCACCGCACTGTTGAAAATATCCAAAACGTAGTTCGTCGTCAAGTAATTGCTCCGCAAATGGATTCAAAATATTGTCTCTATACCGCCATGCTGTAACTGTGTCATGGAAAAAATGTGACCAAAAATTCTTCTTCGGGATACAGCTAACCAGACACCAATTTTTTGAGGGTGCAATTGGGATTTTCGCTACTCCACATGCGTGTATTCTGAGAATTCACATAACCGGAGAGGTGGAACCAGGCTTCATCCGAAAAAATGTCAGGTCTAATAAATCATTTCTTCCCAATAAATTTTGGGTAAACCATTGCGCACCTGCGTCTTTCAAAATCTGCGCCTTGTATTTCTAGGAATACTTGCACTTTATAAGCAAATAAATTTAGCTGCTTTATAAGAATAGTCCTGCATGTTCCATAAGATCTTCCCACTTCTTGGGACCGGCGTCTTATACAATTTGTTGGCGTATTTTGCATTATTTCAAGAACGTTTGCAACAAGTTCTTCAGTTCTTACAGATGGTCTTCCTGCTCCTTTTTTGTGTTGTATAGAACCTGTTTTTCTAAACACAGCCACGGTTCTTTACAGGCAATGATAAAAATCCCCAGCAACATTAGGAAAATGTTCGTAAAGATCGTCCATGCACAATCCCGGATTGTATTGCCACTCACCATTTACTCTAACCCCGTTTCGAAAATACGCTTCAACCATGAATGTTTTGTGCTGTTCCGTAAAGCCCATTGTGTGAATTGTTCAAGAAATTGGAAAAATTAGCGATGAATCAAATGACTTCTAACGACTGTCAAAGATGACGGAATAACTGATTGATTGTTAATTTAGCTAGTTACTGACACCCAACAGGTATTAAGCTCTACCGCTAAGCATTACGTCCTTAGATGCAAGGCCCTCTTTGATGCAAATAATTATTGCTCGCACGGTACTTGCCTGAAAGCTTTTTCTTTTGTAAACTTGAAAAAAACATTGGGAGCTCAAAAAGATTTCTAGGTGAGATTTAGCATACTATCCAGCACACCCTGTATATTAAAATTAAATAAATGTAAATAATTCTATAAAAATTGCGGAGCTTTATTTTAAATCCTTGACCTTTTCTAACTACACGAGTTCACGTATACGAAATTAAGACATTAAGTCCAAACTCCCAATACGTAATTTCGCTTACAGCCCCAGTAGTTGGCGCTGCGATAATATCAGTAATTTAATTATCAGAAAAATACAACAAGGGTCATTATCTGCCATTCTAATCTATCTATCCAATTGGGTATTTGCCAGCGAAAGAGCCCGCGAGATACTCACCTGCCCATACGAACAAATAATAACATTATCTGATCGTTAACCATATCCCAGTAGCTCTTACCCTGTTATTAGGGCACGACGGAGCTTATAATAACTTTATTAAAGGTTGGTTTTTACTAAAATGAAAGTATGGGAGCGAAACCTGATCGTGATCTCATTTTTTAATGTTCCTGTAAACGTTATATTATGTCTACCGTATAATTCAAATCTAGTATTGTTTTGTTCGGTTGTTGCATGTGAAGAGCAATTATTTCATAAGGAAAATGTAGTATTGTGCAGTTTTTAATCGATTTTTTTGTTTGTTTATTCACAGATAACTTTTTCTGACTACATGGATTTTCATGATTATTTACGGTTAGAAATAACATTGAAGAAATAATTTTTAAAGATAAAAAAGAAACGGAACCATTTATTATTGCTGAAAAACTTAATTACTATTATATTCATAGCATTGAATAAATTGTTCAGTCAATAAATTTAGGAAATGAAGAACTATGCCAAATAGTTAATAAGTAGAAGTAATATATTTTTTAAAGAATTCATTAAAATATCATTAAATAAATTAAAACTAATAATTTCAAAATAAAATTTAAATAACAACTATGGAGAAATATTGAATAAAAAGGTGTTAAAAGAAACATTTGGCAACATTGGTTACCCTTTATTAAATTTTAAAAAACATAATCAAATAAAAAAATAAATAATTTAGGAGTTCCTCAAGGAACTATACTCGGGCCAATATTATTTATGCCTTTAGATATGCCTTTAGTTTTAACATGTGTAAGTTACAAATGTTTGCTGATGACACCTTAATTTACATTAATGTTTTAAATATTTTTAATATTCTAAAGACTCTAAATTCTGAGATAAATATATTATTAAATTGGCTAAAAGTAAATAAATTAAAATTAAATATTTCAAGAACTAAATTTATGGTTATGGGTAATAATTAAAATTGTCAAAATATGAATGTTGTGATTGATGGTGAAAAATTGGAATTAGTAAACAGTTTTAAATATTTAGGGATTATTATTGTTTCAAAATTCCAATTTTTATTTATTTTGAACGTATCATATCGAAGATTGTCGGAAAAGTAGGTTATTTTATAAGAATCAGTTCTAATTTAAGTTTGTTTTCGAAAAAAAATGCATTAAATACTATTATTACCACATTTTCTTTATTGTTATTCCATTTAATATTCTGCTAGTGAGGAAATATTTGATAAATTACAAAATTTAAGAAAATAAGGCAATGCGGATTATTTCAAATTGTGAAAAATATACAAAAATAATTTTTCATGAATGTAAAAAATTTAATTTTTTATTTATACATAAAATTTAAAATAATTAATTGCCTGATTGTTTAAAAAACTTTTTGTTCTTTTAATTATTATGACTATCATAATTACAAAACAAGAACTAATCAACATTTTTATGTGGATAGGGTATCTAAAACATTAGCTTATACCTAAGTCCATTTTTCATAAAGCTTTAATAGAATATAATAATTTGGAAAATTACATTATAAATCTCAAATATCATTAAAACGAATTAAAGAAACTTTAAAATGACATTCAATTAAAAAACGAAATGATACGTAATATTTGATACAATTTGCAAAATGTTTAACTTTTCTGTCTGTTTTTGTTAAAAGACAGTTGCTTTTTAAAACTTAAGAATAAATCTATAAAAATTTGTAAAAAAAATGTATTAAAACATATTTAAATGTAGCTTTTTGCTAAATAAAACATGTTACTACTACTACAGACAAAAATCTTGATAGTAATGCAATTTTCAAGTTTTATTGTGTTTTAATTTTTTTACAAGCTTTTTAACTTTTTAAAGAAGCTTCTTTCCAGAGAAATTAATTTTCTCAAATGGAAACATATTGGTTAACTCGGGCAAAAAGATAAAGCACTTTTTTTCCAAAAATTTGATATCATATCACAACGCCATAAACCGTATGGTGCCATTTTTCTGCATTTTCTACCTATTTTTTTATACCTATAGTGGAACCCGACATAAAAGTTCTTAAATATATTGACAGAGAGCCAATATATCATATACAAAGCGTCACTCATTTGACCCTTTAATGTTAATTGACTGAAGAACAGCGGTAATCCTTCTAATGCTACCGTCTACTAGCGTGCTAGTAAAAAAAACTCTTTTAATAGTAAATAATGTCCTAATAAGAGAATATATGGTCTAATTTTCGTAAGTAGTAGATAAAAGGTATCTTCATTACCAACATAATGATGAAACAGAGCGCTAGCAATAGCAGGAAATGACGCACCTTAAATAATAAATTAGAAAACTTTATCTTTAGCAGGTCTGAAGCAAGGGCTTCGATAATGTTATGACAATGTTTATAATATTTACGAAAATTTGCCCATGAAAAATGTGTGCATAATTTAATTTTAATTTATTGCTATTAAATGTTTCAACTTTGTTTGAATAAAAGCTTTTCTTAATTAAACTTTCAACTTACTTTTATATTTTAAATCGATAGTTTGGAAAACTAATTTAAATAAAAGTCCATAGATTTAAAAGGAAATTAGGAAAAGGTTCGGTGTTCATTTCTTAAATTAGATCTAAAAAGAATTACTTAATGGTAAAAGGTTATTTGTTTAATAAGGTAAATCGTTTAAGCATAGTTTTTGTTCAATTAACTATACCGGGTGGCCAAATAAGAAAGGACCTCGGCCGTATCATAGAGACCGTTACCCTTACAGCTGCTTACTGCCAAGAGAAATAGCTGCAGCATCTATAGACATGGTCAAATAGAAAATTAGGTTTTTCTCGTTATATTGCCAAACTAAGAGGTACCGAAAACGTTCGTATTTTGATCCTTTGGGTATGCCAAATATTTTTCGTTTTAAACTTTTAGGCTAGCTTTAAAAAAATGGTGGACAACAATCGAAGTGTGCTTTGTATAAAAATTGGTTACTTCGTTTTGGCTTAACGGATTTTAACAAATTTGGTCTCATTCGATAGAGTTTTTCTTCCTCTATCCATTGAGCCTTGGCTGGTTTATATATAGATCTAACTTTTTCGGCTAGAAGATGTTTTCTGAAATATAAACAAATAAAGTGCTTTTTTTAAAGAAAAATCAAAAAGTAGGGATACGATTAGTTTTAGAAAAATTAAATTAAATATTAAACAAAAAGCTCTAAATGTCAGTAAAAACCGTAGCTCTGTAACATGTTTTTAACCGAAGATATTAGCAACTAAAGTTAGAAGTATAGATAAGCGTTCCCCGTTGATTATTAAAATACTAATGACAATTAGCTTATTTTAACTATTAATTGATAATTATTCTACGTAACTAGGACATAAGGAGGATAGTGCGGAAGTAGCCTTGGGGTATATGGAACAAGGAATGAAAGAGGCCAAATGCTTCTCGACTTTTTGGTGCAGAACAACCTATTCGCTATGAATACCTTCTTCTAAAAGAAACCACAACAAAAATGGACATGGGCAAGCCCTGATGGCAATACCAAAAATGAGATTGATTTTATGATATCAAGCAGAAAAACTATCGTACGAGATGTGACAGTACTAAACAGATTCTCTAACGGTAGTGATCACCGAATGGTACGCGCACTTGTGGAGCTAAATCTAAGCAAAGAAAGATCAAAACTTATTAAGAAAACTGCAACACAATGGAGGCCACTAAAGGACGTAACATTCTATCAAAAACAGATAGACAACAAATTACAACTTATAAACGACGAAACAGACATAAATGTAACCACACTTAACACCACCATTGTTGGTGCCATTAGGACGGCTAAAGCCAAATGTCAATACAGAAACCCTCCAAAATCGGACAAACTCAGCGCAAATACGAAGGGACTGATGAAAAGTAGAAGGGAACTCTCAGAAAAATACTCATTAAATAGCGACAAGATAAGACGGCTTAACAGGGAAATTTCGAAATCTGTACGAAGAGACATAAGAAATTACAACACGAGTGAAATCTCCAAGGTTATAGAAGAGAACAAAGGCATGAAATCGCTTCGAAAACCTCTCTCAGAAGAAAGGAAAAATATCAGCAAGCTGGAAATGACCAATGGGCAAATAACAACCAATAAGGCCGAAATATTAGACACCGTTGAAACGTTCTATGCTGAGTTGTACAGCAACCCTAACGACAAATTTATAAATGCCAATATACCTAAAATACAAAATCAGGGGTCAGAAGATCTTCCAGAAATTACATTAATTGAACTCCAATCAGCCCTACAAGAGATGAAGAATAACAAAACCGCCGGCGAAGACGAAATTGAAATAAAAGCCATTAAACAAGGTGGTATTACTCTACATAAGGCTATCTGTAAACTCTTTAACGCTTGCCTAATAAATAGTACCACGCCTTCTCAGTGGGATCGAGCAAAAATAATAATTTTCCATAAGAAAGGTAACATAGAAAAACTACAAAACTACAGACCTATCAGTCTCCTATCGCATAGGTACAAACTGTTTATGAGGATAATTACGAAGAGGATCACCAACAAACTAGATCTCTACCAACCCTGCGAACAAGCAGGCTTTCGAGCGAGATACGGCACTAACGATCACCTACAAGTTATGAAAACCCTCATCGAGAAATGTATCATATACAACAAACCCCTTATTATGATATTTGTGGACTACGAAAAGGCATTCGACACTGTAAGCCAAAGTAAAATGCTACAAGCTCTCGCATAATGTCGAGTAGACTACAGATATATAGCTATCATAAAAATATATACGAAAAGGCCACGGCACGTGTTAAAATCCACGATACCACTCAAAATTTTCGTATCGAAAAAAAAGTTCGTCAGGGTGATGTTGTATCCCCAAAACTTTTTACGACCCTCTTGAAGTATATGTTTAAAATGATAGACTTCGAAGAAATGGGCATAAACATAAACTGTGAAAAATTAAATCATTTAAGATTTGCCGATGACATCGTCATAATTGCGGACCGTATCGACGAAGCTAGGAAAATGCTGCGTAGACTACAAAACGCATCGAAAACCGTAGGCCTGAAAATAAACATCAATAAGACCGAGTATTTGACAAACCTGGTAATGAGTGAAGAAATATTAGTGGACGGAAGCCCTACAAAGCAATCAAGCTCATATAAATATCTTGGCCACGAGATCCGCATTGGAAGGGATAACCAAACCTGCGAGATAGAACGAAGAATTGGCTTAACATGGGCGGCTTTCGGTAAACTGAGATATATCTGGAAATTAAACATCTCAAAGTGTTTGAAGAGAAAGGTTTACAATCAATGCGTACTGCCTGTACTCACCTATGGGGCAGAAACCCTCACCCTCATAAAACAATCTGTGAACAAAATACGCATCGCCCAGAGAGGGATGGAAAGATCAATGCTAAGCCTTTCCCTCAGAGACAGGATACCGAACGAACAATTGCGAAGGATGTCGGGTGTAACAGATGCGATAGAACGCATAGCCACTCTAAAGTGGAACTGGGCCGGCCACGTGGCTAGATTTACGGATGGCCGATGGACACGAAAAATCCTGGAATGGAGACCAAGGCAGGATGCATATCGCAACAGAGGACGGCCACCAACAAGATGGTTCGACGACATCAAGAGACTCCGGTCAAATTGGATGGCCGTAGCTCAAGAACGGCACAAATGGAATCTACTACGGGAGGCCTATGTCCAGCAGTGGACGCAGATGGCTGGTTGATGATGATGATTCTACGTATCCAAAGTGTGAGTAGTATACTTCTATATAAGATTTATAAATTAGACAGAAAAATTGCAAATTTAATGTAAGAAGGTAAATTTAAAATTAAATTAAATTTACTATCATGCAAAATACAATGCCTTTAAAATGTAAGAAGGCTTTGGAAAAAAGCAGAATTTATATTTAAATAAAATGTTAAATAAAAGTTTTTTCTTGATGTTATTATTTTGTCGATGATGTTAAGAAAGCCATTATTTATATTGAAAAATATTCAAAATGCCTTTTACCAATGAAGAGGCATTTGATTTGAGTGCGGTCTATTTCGAATGTTTAAGAAATACCACCGTTGCTGCAAGAGTATACGCGCAAAAGTTTCCCAATAGAAGTCACGTTAGTAGAATGGCTAAGGTTCGGCTGGTGCATCGTTTTCGAACTTAGGAAGTGTTAATTTTCCTATATTTGGAAGACAAAGTAGTGAAGCAAGAGGAAAATATTATTAATGCTCTAGCAACCCCAGGTAAGCACCAGAATCCTTGCAAAGGAATTGGGGATACTTCGAACAACAGTTCTTATATTCTTTCTCAAAAATTATAAATAAGTAATAATAATTTATTCTTATAATAAATACGATACATGCCGTATTATTCGCAAACCCTAAATTTGCCAGTAAGGTGCTTTACACATATTTTATAAGGCATATTGTATTGATATAAATCTAAATCACTAATTTAGGAGATTTTGTTTTTGGCTACATCCATACCACATAGTCCTATCCGGTCTTAGTCTTATCCGGCCCTAAAAGCTAAACATTTTGATAGTAGGCTTGATAATCATATTGGCTAAGCAGTATGTTAGAAGAGAAACCTGCAATACTTCACAATATTCTATTGACAGACGAAGCAAGTTTCTGCAGTAATGGAAATATTAATCATCACAACATGCATCACTGGTCTAGAGCAAATTTTCAGTGGATGCGGGTTCAGTAAAAAGAGCCATGGTCAGCAAACGTATGGAGTGGAATTCTCAGTGGACAAATTATCGGGTCATTTATTTTTTATGGTAATTTAAATGGAGTAGTTTATCTCAATTTCTTGAGGACTGAATTGCCAATTCTTTGAGAATACAAACCTTTGGCAGTACGACGTGGAATATATTTTCAACATGACGGATGTCCGGCCCATTTTGCTATCAATGTTTGACAATATCGAACAAACTTTTCATGGCAGATGGATCGATTCTGGGTTCAGAAAAGTACCTCTAGCGGAAAAAGTAAGATTTACCTAAAAACCAGCTAAAGCTACGTGGATAAAGAAAGAAAAACTCTATCGAATAAGATCAAATTTGTTAAAATACGTTTAGCCGAAACGAAGTAACCAATTTTTATACAAAGCAAAAGTCGATATTCGCCCACCATTTTGTTTTAGAAGCTAGCTATTTTTATAACAAAAAAGATTTGGCATGCCCTAAGGATCAAAATATGAAGGCTTTCGATACCTCACTGGTTGGCACCTGGCAATGAGGAAACCCTAATTTTCTATTTGACGCCCCTAGCTATCATCTCTGGAACTTAAAAATAATTTCCAGCAGGTTCTCTTCGCGTATTTACTAAGAATATTCTTTTTCTAAAGCTATAAGGTTAACGGTCTCTATGATACGGTTGAGGGCCGTTCCTATTTGGCCACTCGGTACAAACAGGATGGCTTTTTGATAACTTACAATAACTATATTTTTGACACTAAACACGATAAAAAATGTCACATTCTACAAAATCGCTAGGGAATAAAAATGGGATATTTTGCGGACCACACTCACCCACCCTTGAAGCACTACCCTCAGCGACTTTAAAATCTTAAATGGCAACACCCCACAAAATAATGAAACATGCACAGATGGTTATTGCATCAAGTCCTGTAATTGTTGCCCAACATTTTATATTACACTATAATATTTATTTTATGAAAGTTCAAAAGCTCAAAAGAACCGCAGGCTTGGGCTGTAAAGTGAGACGATTCACACTTATTAGGAAAGTACTATTTTTCTTACAATTAGCATTTAGTGCTTTTATATTTACGTAATTAATGTTATTTGTTTTTAAAAGTTTAAAATAAACTTGTAAATCAGGTTTGTCGGGAATTTTTGGAAAGTAAAGCAAATTAAGAACAAATTAACAAGCACATGCCATGCAACCCTTTTCGGCTTTTTCTATAGCAATGGCAGAAACGGAAGCCCTTTTCAAAGCTTTTCTGTGGTTTTTAACGGACACTTTTTATCTAAAAACTTCTAAACGAGTTTCACCTTATTTATGTGTTTTTCTCTAATGAAACACAAATTAAACATCGTGATGTTCGTATTTTCTCGTCGGTGGCACATGTTTTATATAATTGGAAATGTGAAGAAGGGCATCAATTAAAAAAAAACCAACATCCGAGTTGTAACACGGAATTTCGAGTTGTAACACAAAACTCCGAGTTATAACAGGCAATTCAGAGTTGTAACGCGGGGATTCCGAGTTATAACACGAGATTCCCAATTATAATACGGGATTGCGATTTGTGGCATGGAATTCCTAGTTGTGTCAGAGTATTGTTGCGTATCCTTAACAGCGTACATGGGTAGGTGTTCATTTGACTTTAATAGGATGCAGGTATGCTTTAATATGTAGGTAAGAAGAACAATTCTCTTGTTATAATTATTGATAATATGTCAGAGTTTTTATGATGTACTCTGTGAGAAAAGGATATTTGAAATATTTTGTTGTGCCAATGTACGGTCAATCCTTAAAAAAAGTTTCAGAAAGAGCAAAAAAAGGTAATGCCGCCAGACGATTTTTTTTTCTATGCCGTGTGACATATTAGGGCGAAAAATCGAAAGAAAACCGCCTTTTTTCCTGGCAAGTACTGAAAACCTGCAGGTCCTCTAAAGGCAATTTTTTGATTTGTAAAAAAAGTCTATTTTTTTTAAACTCACTCCTTTTTACCAAATGTGAGGTGGTAGCCTAGCGCAGCAGTAATGTTGACGCCATCGCAAGCGGAAGGTATTGTTATTCCAAAGTCAGTGTGATGACATTCCATAAGGCGGTAAACAGTCTCAAAGAGACCGACGTTTACCGCCGTATGGAATGATTGGAATGTCATCACACTGACATTGGATAAATTATACCTGGTTCGATCCCAGGTAGATTTGGTGCATTTATTTAGTGTACTCGCATGGATTGTCTCTCACTACGTTCGTCAGACAAACTTTCCACGCTCGCAAAATAAAGTATCTCTTTTTTTTTTTTTTTTTTTTTATGATCGAGCACAAGCACTATAGGAAAAATCCTTTAAGGCGCTCTGGGAGCGGTGCGTGTGCGAAGAAAGCGATTCACGTTTTTCTTGAATCGTTGGAGGTTATATTCGGTTGGAAACACGGTCTCAGAAAGGCCGTTCCACAAAGATGACGTCCTCCAAATAAAAGAGTTCTGAAACAATGATGTTCGGGGTGTACTAAGTTGAACCACATAGGGATGGGCGGCAGTGGTTCGTCGTGTGTTTCTGCTATGCATTACTCTAGGTGGAATCGAGCGGGCAATATCTGTCGAACACTTGCCATGAAAATATCTGTAGAAGAGAGTCAAATCACCAACCTGTCTTCGATGTTCTAAGCTGTCGAGGTTCTTAGTCAGCTCGTGGTCGCCGATTAGACGAACGGCTCTCCTTTGGATGGAATCCAACAACCGAAGGGTATGCTTCGGTGCAGAACTCCAGATATGAGAGCAGTATTCCAGTGATGGTCGAATCTGGGCTTTATAGAGTGTTAAAAGTTGTTGAGGTGTATACAACTTTTTGGTACGGAAAAGTATACCGAGCTTCTGAGAAGCTGCCCTGGCGATTGCCACTACGTGATTATGCCAAGACATATTTCCTCCCAGGTTGACACCCAGCAAATTAATAGACGAAGTCAGTGGAATTGCGTGTCCTGCCATAACGATATCGGGTTCTGCAATGTTGACCTTCTTAGAGAAAACTGCAGCCTGGGTTTTTTGAGCGTTAAATTCGACTTGGTTACTGTCACCCCAAGACAAAATTTCTTCCAGGTCTTTATTGAGGCGTGATACCTCATGTTGTCTGCGAAGATGTGCGTCAGTAGCCGATGTTTGAGGTTTCAAAGTAAAAGATGAGATAAGTGTGCTGTCGTCAGCAAAGCAATATAATGGATTTTCTGTTTTCGCTAGAAGGTCGTTAATGTACAGTAAGAAGAGAGTGGGAGATAATATGGACCCTTGAGGAACACCAGCATTGATGGTGAAGGTGTCTGAGAGAAACCCGTCAATCGCCACTTGCAGAGAGCGGTCCTTGAGGAAGCTAGACAACCATGAACAAAATCGACCGGGCATACCATAAGAACGCAGTTTGCTTAGGAGCCCCTCGTGCCAGACACGGTCAAAGGCTTTAGAGATGTCCAGTGCAATAGCCCGGGACTCCCCATGATGTTCGATTGCGTTGCTCCAAAGATGAGTGACATAGGCTAGCAGGTCTCCTGTTGATCTGGACTTACGAAAACCATACTGATGGTCGCTGATAATTTTAAGGCCTTCCAGGTATTTTATAAGTTGTTGGTTAATAGCTTTCTCCATCACCTTTGATATAACTGAAAGCAATGCGACTGGTCGATAGTTGTTTGGCAGGGTTTTCTTGCCTTTCTTTGGTATAGGCTGGACTCGCGCCTTTTTCCAGCAAGATGGAAATATTCCTTTTTTGTAGGATAAGTTAAAAAGTCTACAAAATACTGGTGTGAGTTCATCGGCGCATTTCTTGAGCACTATAATAGGAATTTCATCTGGACCAGAAGCTTTTTTGGCATCGAGCCCCTTCAGAATTCGTTTGACAGGACGCTGACGGAATACGATATCAGTCATTTCCGATCGAACTGCTGGAATGTTCGGGGGTGTTTTTCCCTGAAAGTCTACCGTGGAGTGTGAAGCAAAGAGTTCTGCGAGTACGTTCGCTTTATCTTCAGCCGTGGTTGCTATTGTGCCGTCAGAACGTGTTAGCGGTGGAATATTTGATTTGGTAAAATTTTGACTGACGGCCTTAGCGACTGACCAAAAGGACCTAGATCCGTTAGGACTGGCGAGAAGTTTATTTTTGATCCTCATGTTGTGAGCCTCTTTGTTTTGATCTATCGTTTGCTTGCACTGGTTTCGAGCGGTAACAAAGATGGTGCGATTCACATCGGAAGGATTTTTACGCCATTGTCGGTAAGCTAGATTTTTAGCTCTGACAGCACGCTCGCAGTTCTTGCTAAACCAGGGCTTGCCATTAGAAGGGCGCTTCTTGGAGAAAGGAATAAATGCTTCCATGCCAGTAAGAATGACATCGGAGACCTCTTGAGCACAAGCGGATGGATCATCTGAAGAGAAGCATACTTCCAGCCAAGGAAAAGTGCGAAAATGGTCCCTTAGGTCTTCCCAACTAGCTGATGTGTAGTGCCAAATTTTACGAGGTTTAGGAGGTTGTTCAGAACAAATTGGCAGCTCGCTTAGAGTTGAAATAAGTTTGTGATCGGAAGATCCTAATGGAGGATGAACGGTGACTGTGTATAGGTCAGGGTTGGATGTCAAAAAGAGATCTAAAAGACTAGCAAAATCTCCATCTCGGTCTGGAATTCGCGTTGGTTCTTCCACGAGTTGAGTTAGACCAGAACTGATCGCAAAAGATTCCGCCTCACGACCCTGTTCATCGTTGGTATTTGAGTATTTGAGCCAGTTGATATTGTGGACGTTAAAGTCACCAAAGATAGCGACTTCGGCATTAGGATGGTTGGTTTGCAAGAAGTCAATTGTGTTTGCTAGTGACGAGAAAAGTGCTCTGTAATGGGTGTCACTTGGAGGACGGTAAAGGCAGCAGATAAACTTGGTGATTTTCTGCGTTGATATTTTAAACCACATTACATCGAACTCTGCTGGTTCAAGTGTGTCCTCTCGTTGGCAGCAAAGATCATCTCGGATAAAGAGACAGACCCCAAAGTTGCGTCTAAATCGGAAATGAAAATCGTATCCAGGATATAAATAGCTGACGGTGTTCGTTGACGATCTGACCTTTGTCTCGGTCAGTGCGAGCACATGGGGCTTGGATGATTGTAAGTGCTGGTGGACTGAATTGATGTTGGTATTAAGCCCTCTGATATTGCAGAAATCAATTTTGAAGCTGCTGTTTTTGGGTGTGTCAGCAACTGTAGGTGCCACACTATTTCTCCGTTGAGTGTTGTTAGGGGAACCCAATATATTGTCGGAGACAGTGGATGTTCGGTTAATATCGCTTGATGAGGCCACAGGATCAGCCCCCACCCGGAGATCCGATCGGGGGGCGAGTTTACCTCCGGAGTATTTTGGTCCTGGAGCTTCCATCATGCTTTTTCTTCTCTTATTCTCCTAATATCATAATGTACTATTACAATTAATATTATTTTGTTTTAAAGAAGTATTATTTAAAGTTAAGTACGAAAATTGCCCTTTAAATTATTTGAATAATTTTGATTGTGTATAATAATTAGCAATATCGGAGGTAAAGGAGCTCATTATCTAACATTTTTTCGCATGCATTGGGGTGCAGACCCAAAAAAACAACACAGAAGATTAAAAAATATAGTGTTTTTTGTCCCGATTGAAATTAAATGAGCTAGCAAAATTGGTGTATTTTGTCTTCAGTTCAAGTTATTTTAACGTTTTGAACTTAAAATTTGTACATAATAAATTATTTTTGAGACCTTCA
Organism: Polydrusus pterygomalis; assembly: GCA_963969555.1. NCBI lineage: Eukaryota > Metazoa > Arthropoda > Insecta > Coleoptera > Curculionidae > Polydrusus > Polydrusus pterygomalis. Next base: position 74,571,034 of record OZ018375.1, read on the forward strand.
TTTTCTATTTTTTTTTTATTAAAGTAATAGCTACCTATGCCATTTTCTCACCTGTGGCAATTTATTGAAATTCACGACGCTACGTTTCGAATAGTGTGCTTGTGCAGAAAGCGACAGATGGAAATAATTAATTATTATGATGTGCCAAAAAAAAATTGCTTTTTTCGTCGTAAAAATTTTAATGAGATTTTATCGTTTCGTGCTTTAAAGTTGGCCAGTGTTAAAAGTATAGTGAGAAGCAGATAATGACGTAATCTTCTTTTCTAGGTGCCGTCTCCGCTACGAAGGTTGGCAATCATCAGGGCGATTCTTAGACTTAGACCGCAGCTCTAAATAGTTCATTGTTATTACATCCAAACCATTCCCTAAGATTCTTCAGCCATGAGTTTCGTCTTCTCCCTATAGATCTCTTTCCTTGGATTTTCCCTGCATAATGATTTGCAACATTCTATATTTTTCTCTCCTCATGACATGTCCCATATACAGTATTTTTATTCTCTTAATTGTTGGAATAACTTCTCTCTCGTTGTGCATACGCCTCATTACTTCAACGTTGGTTACTCTCTCCACCCATGAAATCCTTAGTATTCTCCTGTATATCCGCATCTCAAATGCCTCCAGCCTCCTCATATCAGCCACCCTCAGTGTCCACGACTCCATCCCATAATATAGTACAGACAGCACATAGCACATCTCATCAGTCGTATTTTTAATTCAAGGTTTAGATCTCTGCAGCAGAAAAGTGTCTTCATTCTTGTAAATCTGTGGTACTAAGGCAGAACCCGATATGTCAAAATACTTGATTTTTCAGAAAACGAATTTTAAAGTTCGCGATATCGCCAAAATTAAGATTGCATTTGCATAACTTGGCAAGTCCAGCAAAATATTTTACAATAAACATCCTTTTCGCTTGTAGCATTTCAAGTTAAAAATTTTCCGGATAACGAAGATATTTAGACTTGTTGGACATATCGTGTTTTTTCCTCTTTAGTTTCACCAATAAAATTGACATGTCGCGTGGTAAAACCAATTCCGACAAGTTGAAACTGTGGCATATACCGATATGTCAGACATACCAGGATATACAAATAAATGTTTGGCGGTGCGGGACGACACCACAACCCGATATGTCTAGCATATTGGGTTTTGCCAGCGACCAATTTTCATTTATGAAACATATCGGGATCTTATTTTATTAACCCACATTGTATAGGAGTAACAGAACCATATCGGGTTTTGCCATCATATTCGTCACCACTAACTGCATATATTGGCTTTAAAAACGGAAAATGGATATTTCTTGACATATCGGGTTCTTCCTTAGTACCACAGAAATAGGTTTCTGGCTTGTTCGATTCTGATTCGTATTATTTCTTGGGAGCTGTAATTGTTTTCATTAATGGTTGTGCCTGGGTAATTGTATTCTCTTACTCTTTCAACGCAATAAACACATTTTATTAATAAAATATTTTGTTATTATTGTTGTTGCAAGTTAATGTATTTTAAGTTAAAACAACAGATAAAATATTTTCTTTTATATTTTGACAATTTAAGCGAGCAGTCCGTGGAAGGCTCATACAAAGAAAGACAATAAAATAAATCAAAAATTAATTTTATTTTTTTAATTAAGTTGGGATTAGGTAAGTACCTTCTAATATTAGGGGCACCCTTGGGTGCCGATTAACAATAATCATGCCATCTGTTTAAACATACAATCTGTGGGCTAATACGCTACTGTTATTTATAATAAAACTTTCTGCGTCTTTTTGTTCGAATAGAATGTTTGTGAAGCAAAGCTGCCAACAAAGTAGCAGTCTTAGGGCTACCTAATACATAGAAATAAATTAGTTGTAAGCAAATGTTTAAAATTTAGTAAGTCTTTTGAAGCTGTATATTGTACAGCTGATAAAAATTAATTAGAAATTAAAATACATGCATCGGCAATAATAAAAATGTGCAGTTAATTCAACGCAGTAGTTTAAAAATTCAATAAAAAATAAAATAAAGAAAATAATCTCTTTCAACCCAATTACAGTTTATTGACATTATTACCGCTAGTTTTCCAGGCTTTCGGTCGCAAGTAAAACAGAAAACATGAAAATATTATTAGCGAACTCCGAACTGTGTAAAAGCTTTTCTTAGAACACTGGGGATTTTTCACCACAAGCATCAAACTAAAAAAATTCTGTGTGTGTTTACCACACTATTGTCGATATGTCGATGCAGACATTATTCTACATACGGGGTATTTTATTAAGGGTGGCCACCTACCATATCTCGGAAACAACTAACCATTGAAACTTACGGAAATTTTTTTTAATATTAATGGTCATGAGAAAATGAAAATTATATTTAAGTTCCGCATTTTGCCACATGTATAATTGAAAATTAATTTTTAAAATTCCAAATTTCTTTGAAAATTCCTATATTATGGTTTACCTCTAGTTACATCATTAGAAAGGCAAAATAATGCATCATTTTGGTTTAAGGCTCATTGGCGTACCGACCTGGATAAGAGTGGGGAAAGCTATTGAGAGTGTAATCATTAAAATCGCTAGAACTTCTAAATGACTTATCCGATTTTCCTAAATTTAAGCTTTGTTAAGACAGTGTGCACATTTATGCAACCAGTAATATTTTAGTTTTGTATTACATATTTTATTTAAAGTATGTTGGTACCCATGGAAAAGACTATCCTTCAAGAAAGGGTGTGTCTGTCAACGAGAGAAGTGAGAGAAGTGACGCCACATTCACGATTCACGTTCACGATCATAAACTGTTATTATAGTAAAAATACCTACACAGTTCTTTGTAACAAAGTAAATAAAGATATGTTCTTAGTTTAAAAAGTATACACAGTTATTTTAACTACTACAAGAAACACGAAAATCCACGACATAGTTTTGGCCTTCGACCCAATGAAAAGAACAGCATCAATCTCGGTGAGCTCTTTCCATGTTTCATATTCATATCCATTTTTCCTAATCGAAATTTCAGTACGAGTTTCGATTGCTCGGTTTTTTGTAGTTTAGCGAACAAGTGCATATTTTATTTATAATTTAAATTCTCGATCCTCGACCACGATAACTATTATTGCTCGTTTAATAGTAAGATTTCTCGATTCACGGCAGTTTCACGTAATTTATAATTAAATCGACACGTATCTCGGAAGACATTTTGTTTGGCATTTCCTAAGAGTGGAAATAACGAAATAATAGCATTTTATCGAAAAGATGTCACGAAAAAAGGGTAAAACCGATAAAACAAAAGAATCAGTATCGAACGAAGAACTCGCAGAGTTATTACACGTTAGAGAGGTAGTTTGCTCAAGGTTAAATCGCTTTGATAAGTATTTAAAAGAAAATACAGACAGAAATGTTATTCAAATAAAAATACGGTTAAAAAGTGTAGAAGACGATTTCGCAGAATTTGACAAATGTCAGACTAGAATAGAGTTTTTAAATCCCGAGGAAATCGAAGATAGGTTAAATATCGAAGATTCATTTTATGAAATCATTAGTTTCGCAAAAGCAATCATAAATTCGGAAGAAAACCACGATGTCAAAAATAAGTTACAAGCGGCGCACGCATCCGCTCCAAATATTTCAATTAACAATGTTGCCAAGTTGCCCGACCTCGGTTTACCTCAATTTCAGGGAACGTACGACACATGGCTTAGTTTTAAAGACATATTTAAATCAATTGTCGACAAACGCACGGATATTAGCGATGTAGAAAAGTTTTTATATTTAAAGTTATGTTGTAAAGACGAGGCTTTAAAATTAATTGAACCACTCGAGGTTACTGACGGTAACTATAAGATAGCTTGGGAATTAATCGAAAAAAGGTATGACAATAAGCGAGCCACGGTTAATCATCACGTCAATACTTTATTATTTAAATTACCAGAAGTATTTAAAGAATCTTCTTTTGCGCTAAGAAAGTTACTAGACTCTGTGTACCAGCATAAAGCCGCATTGGAAAAATTAAACTTACCAGTTCAAAATTGGGATTTACTTTTAATACCTATCATTTTAAATAAGTTGGATGATAGAACGCGACGCGAGTGGGAAAATAAATTAGATGATTCTACTTTACCCACATTACAAAAACTAATCGATTTTTTAACGAAAAAATGCTTTACTCTTGAAGCGCTAAATTTAGACAAATCAAATGATACGCGACAGGATAATCGACCTAATAATAAAAGACCAATTTTACCATCAAAAAATGTATACGGAAATCAGCAAAAGTTTCAGTCTTATTCGGTAACAGAACCCTTCGCATTTCCTTTATGCGTCGTGTGTAAAGAACAACATTTCATTTATCACTGCCCGAAGTTTGTCGGTTTTTCGTTATCGGACAAGTATAAAGAAATAAAAAATAACAAATTATGCCCGAACTGTTTAAGACCAGGTCATTTAAAACACGAATGCAGGTCTAGCGGATGTAAAAAGTGCTCTTTTAAACATAATACTTTATTACATAATCAACATTTTGTGCGCTCACACGGTGATCAAGCATATGATCCTAGAAATAGGAATTACAGCGGCAACGTCGGAGAACAACGCGTCAGAGACCCGGCAGGGCCACCAACATCGTCAGCGCAAGGAAAAGAAAGCGACAGCCAGCGAACGCGGGAATTTCAAAACAGCGTCGCATGGCGTGGCACTGACGGCGACGGCAAGAAGGTCGAGTTAGCAAGGCCTACGTTACTCGCGTTCGGCCAGAATCAAACGGAAATCGAACAATCTGATAATAATTTGACAAAAAATATAACATTAACTGACAAAAATCAAATTAACGCGGAATATGAAAACTTGCTAGAAACTAGTTACGTTGCTTTTAATACAAATCAAGTACTGTTGTCCACTGCAACAATTTTAATTCAAGATAGCGATAATAACTGGCAAGAATGTAATGCTTTATTGGACTCTGGTAGTCAATCGAATTTAATAACTGAATCGTTATGTAAAAAGTTAAAAATAAAATGTTATGATGTCAATGTACCCGTATCAGGCATTAATCAAACTATTACAAAAATTACCAAACGAACGTTCGCGAATATTAAATCAAGATTTAAGCCATTTAACGCAAATTTGGCATTATTGGTACTGCCCACGATAACTGAAAAATTACCTTTAATTGAATTTTCAAAAACTATCATAAAATACCCTAAAAATATTAATTTAGCGGACGAAAACTTCAACATACCCAAAGATATAGACATCCTGTTAGGTGCTTCTATTTTTTATGAACTTCTTGAAAACGAAAAAATAAAGTTGGGAAATAATATGCCAACATTACAAAAAACGCGTTTAGGTTGGATATTTACAGGTTCAGTTCAATTTAGTAGTGGTAATAGTCAAAAAACCATTTGTAACCATGTTTCAACAAACAACGAATTGCAAAATTCATTAACAAAATTTTGGCAAGTCGAAGAATTACCTAATCAAAAGTTTTTATCTAAACAAGAGCAGTATTGCGACGATTATTTTAAAAACACAACAACCAGAGATAATGACGGTAAGTTTGTGGTAAAATTTCCATTTATAGAAAATTATGAAAATAAGTTAGGAAACTCTAAAACTACGGCATTAAAACGTTTTTTACATTTAGAGGCGAGACTAGAACGCAACGACTATTTAAAAGTTGAATATAAAAAATTTATACGTGAATACGAATTACTTGATCATATGACTGAAAAATGTGAATTAAACACGGACACTTCTATCGAAAACGAATCATATTTTTTGCCTCACACAGCAGTCTTACGGAATTCAGAAACCACTGCGTGTAGAGTTGTTTTTGATGCTAGTGCAAAAACAACCACCGATGTATCACTGAACGATATGCTTTTAGTAGGCCCGACTATACAAGATGATTTTAGTCTCAATTTTGCTACGGCTACGTTTAAAAGAATATGTTTTAAGCGCTGATATTAAAATGATGTACAGATGCATTCTTATGGATTCAAAACAATGTAATTTTCAACAAATTCTATGGAGATATAATACTTATGAACCAATAAAAGTATATACTTTAAAAACGGTGACGTACGGCACTTCTTGCGCGCCTTTTCAGGCAACACGCTGTTTGCAAGAGTTAGCTATTCAAAATAAGAAAAAATACCCTCGGACGTCAAAAATAATAGAAAATTCCTTTTACATGGATGACCTACTTATAAGCGTTGATTCAAAACAAGAAGCGATAGAAATTTATAACGAACTAACGGAAATTTTAGCACAAGCAAAATTCGAATTAAGAAAGTGGTCATCTAATGATAAATCTATTTTAGAATATATATCCCAATCAAGTGTCAGTAAAGACGAAAAGTTAATATTATTTCACGATAAAAAAGAAATGAAAACCCTTGGAATTTCATGGGACGCAAATTCGGATTTGTTACAATACTCTGTAAACGTAAAAATAAATGAAAATCAAATAACTAAACGTACGATTCTCTCGATTATATCTCAAATTTTCGATCCATTAGGTTTAGTTGGACCCGTGATCATAAAAGCAAAATTAATCATTCAACAATTATGGCGGTTACAGCTAGATTGGGATCAAGAAATACCAATAGACTTAAAAAAGTCTTGGTTACAGTTTGTTTCGCAAATCAATTTATTAAATCAAGTAAAAATAGAAAGACACGTTCTAGCAAGGAATACAGAGTTTGTAGAATTATTCGGTTTTAGTGATAGCTCAGAAAAGGCGTATGGCGCATGCGTCTATTTATGTTCAGAAAATAAAAATGGAAAACGAAAAATACAACTTTTAACTGCTAAATCAAAGGTAGCACCGGTTAAACAATTAACCCTGCCTAGGTTAGAATTATTAGCCGCTCATTTACTTGCCGAACTGGTCAATAAAGTAAAAACTACAATCGATATTGAAATCTCGAAAACCACGTTGTTCACGGATTCTACTATAGTCTTAGCATGGTTAAGAATCGAACCTTGTAACTTAAAAACTTTCGTAGCTAACCGCGTATCAAAAATAGCAGAAATATCCAATATTGAAGAGTGGAACCACGTTAAAACTAACGACAATGTCGCAGACATTATCTTGAGAGGCTTGGATCCGATAGAATTAGTGCAAAGTAGTACTTGGTTTAACGGTCCAGAGTTTTTAAAAAATGATATAAAAAATTACAGTCCACAAAACAAAATCGATATAAATCATAAATTGTTACCAGATATTAAAACATCTGAAATTACGTTAACCACAACTGAAAACCTTAAAAATAAGCAAACCGACAAAAAATTAGATTGGTTTACTAAATATTCGAGCTTAATTCGATTACAACGAATATTTGCATACATCTACAGGTTTAAAAATAGAACGTTAAAAAAGACACCCGTTATTTCAAATTCCTTAACTGTCGAAGAGTTAAACGAATCCTTGAATTGTCTAATAAAAATAGCACAAAAAGATGCATTTCTTAAAGAAATAACACTTCTCAAAAATTCTAAAAATCTTAATAATGATAGTAAAATTTTAAATCTTTGTCCCTTTTTAGACGTACACGATGTACTAAGAGTGGGAGGTAGACTTATAAATTCTGAGTTAAGCTACGACGAGCGACACCCGGTTATTCTACCAGATAAACATAAACTTACAGATTTAATTATAAGACATTATCACTTTAAATATTTACACGTTGGAACACAGAATTTACTATCTATTCTTAGGTTAAAGTATTGGCCTATTAACGGCAAAAATATAGTTAAATGTATTGTCAGATCATGTGTAAGATGCTTTCGCGTGAAACCCAAACAGACTAAATATCTAATGGGTGCATTACCCAAATCTCGAGTAACACCCAGTAGGCCTTTTAGCAATTGTGGAATTGATTACGCAGGACCAATTTATGTTAAAGAAAATACTTCGCGAAAAGGTAGATTGGTAAAAACATATATTTCTATCTTTGTTTGTTTCGCTACGCGAGCTGTACATTTAGAATTAGTCAACGATTTAACCACTGACAGTTTTTTAAATGCTCTAAAAAGATTTTGTTCAAGACGCGGAAAACCAACTGACATCTTTTCCGATAACGGTTTGAACTTTGTAGGAGCAAATAATCATTTTGTAGAACTTTATAACTTACTAAACGACGTGAAGCATAATGATATAGTATCTACATTTTTAGCAAATGACCAAATAAAATGGCATTTCATACCAGCAAAAGCAGCTCACTTTGGTGGCTTATGGGAAGCGGCAGTGAAGTCAACGAAGTTTCATTTAAAACGAGTATTAGGGAACGCGTCCTTAACTTATGAGGAAATGTATACATTGTTAACTCAAATTGAAGCTTGTCTGAATTCTCGACCCTTGACTCCAATTTCAACCGATATCCACGATTACTTACCTTTAACCCCATCCCACTTTCTTATTGGTGACTCCCTCCTAAGCTCACCCCAGCGAGACGTCCAAGAAATTAAATCTAATCGTCTGTCCAGATATCTACATTTGCAACAAATTTATCAGCAGTTTTGGAACCGCTGGTACAAAGAATATCTAACAAGCTTACAGACGAGAACCAAATGGAAGCAGAAAACAGAGAACCTTCTAAAAATCGGCTCTCTAGTAGTACTAATTGAAGACAATATGGTCCCATTGTTATGGCCTATGGCAAGAATTACAGATCTACATCACGGCAAGGACAGTATAGTGCGAGTAGTGTCAGTTAGGTTGCCTAATGGAAATGTTGTTAAACGAGCAGTTTCAAAAATATGCTTACTCCCTGTTGAGACTGAAGTTGACGAACATTAATAAATCTTGAAAAGCTGAGCATTTCAACGGGGGCGGCATGTTAAGACAGTGTGCACATTTATGCAACCAGTAATATTTTAGTTTTGTATTACATATTTTATTTAAAGTATGTTGGTACCCATGGAAAAGACTATCCTTCAAGAAAGGGTGTGTCTGTCAACGAGAGAAGTGAGAGAAGTGACGCCACATTCACGATTCACGTTCACGATCATAAACTGTTATTATAGTAAAAATACCTACACAGTTCTTTGTAACAAAGTAAATAAAGATATGTTCTTAGTTTAAAAAGTATACACAGTTATTTTAACTACTACAAGAAACACGAAAATCCACGACAAGCTTGTTTAAAAGAAAAAGTAAATACTTTTAATTGTCGTATCCAACGGTACACGATAGTTTCTAATAAAATTGCTAGAGGGCGCAATTTGTAATAATAACAGTTTTTTCGATTTTATTCCGAAAATTCAAATCATACGGTATATGACATCATAATCGGAAAGTGGATTAAATTTACAAGAAAAAATGTCAAGACTGTAGTTCGATATCTTTGTTCGTTTCAGAGTTATTTCCAAAATAATAATTTTTAACACTAATGATGTAACCAGAGATATACCTTAATATTGGAATTTTCGGAGAAATTTAGAATTTCAAAAATTATATTTCACTTTTGCCCTTCTGTGGCGAAATGCGCAACTTAAAAATAATTTCCAAATTTTTCTAATAGCCCCTTTAATCATAATTTTTTTTCCACCAAGTTTCTATGCTTAGTAGTTTCCAAGATATGGCCGGTGGCCACCCTTAATGAAACGCCCTATATAAGACCATAAGGAACAATAGATGTTTGTGACTTTTTTCTTCTTTTAGATAGAAAAATTAAAAACTAAGTCTTCTAAAACAAACATTTAAATTTTACGGAAATAGTCCATTGCCTCAGAGTGGAGCTATTAAGAGTAAAGTAAACACATAGTCATCTCCAGGAGTATATTATCAATTACGGACTAATTAATAAGAAGGGGTAAACATGTTTCGGTGCTAGCTAGCACCATCATCAGTGCCATAATAAACGCTCTAAAATAATATTTAAAACATATCGGTGAAAACGATATGTTAAGGTGGCATTCTCAATGTCATTTAATCCATTACCAACCTATAACCTATTTCTCGTTATTTTTTTAATTTATTACTTTATTAACTAACATTTAATTAAAATCAATATCGTCTGCACATTATTAAAATTTAGATCATATCTGACATATTACCAAAATATTAATGCATTTCATTGTTAAGGTGGGAGTATCAACATGCTTGCCAACCTTTAACCTATTTCGCATAGATTTATTTATGTTTTCTAGCTTTTATACAAATTTAAAGAAAATCAGTATCGACTTGATATTCTATAGGTAATAATTGACATATTTAATAAATATCAAGGAGTTTCATAACTTATTTTAGGAGAATTGTATAGCGAAAAATATCGGGTAAGATTTTTTTTAACATTATTATGTCATTGTCACTCATAGTTCTTTTAGTATACAATTCTCCCAAAATTAGCAATGAAATAAATTGATATTTTTTTAATATATCAGATATTACCTAAGTAATATTCCGACGATACTGATTTTATTTAAATGTTAGTTTAAAAATAAATAAACTTTAAAAAACAAAGCGAAATAGGTTATAGGTTGGCAATAAATTGAACGACGTTGAGAATTCAGCCTTAATTTGGGAAGAAACGTGTGTGAAAGAAAAATGACACAATAAATTTTTAAAAAATCTTACCAGATAGTTTTCGCTACACGATTCTCCTAAAATAATTTATGAAATTCCTTGATATTTATTTAATAGGTCAATAATTATTGCCTAAAGAATATGCTATCGGCATTGATTTTATTTAAATTTTGGGCAAAAGCTATTAAAAATAAATAAATCTACGCAAAATAGGTTATAGGTTGGCAAGCATGTTGATACTCCCACCTTAATAATAAAAAATATGAAGGACAAAAGAAACATCAAGTGACACTTGCTTAAAGGAACATTTAAATATAATATTAAAAACTTGAAAAAGAGTACGAAGAAATAATTTGACATGGTAAAGTTTTTTTTTAAAATCGTGTATTCCAGAATGTTAATAAATTGAATTTTTTAATATGTTGATCATATTTCTTGGCCGCATATGAAGGTGTTCTTAATTAGAGACTTTCTAGGCACTTTTCAGCAACTATTAATATTGTTTCTATATTTTCAATACATTTCTCTAAAGTGTTCGAGCAGTATAATTTTATATATTTAATAAATTTTACTTGGAAAACTTTGATTATTTAGTTCGTTAATTATATAAAATCGAGTTTGCCTTATTCGCATTGCCTTAGCTTGGCGTTATTCCCTCTGAAACCGAACCGAATCCCGATCACATAATGCACATCACTCATCTTACTTAGGCTGGGGAATGCAGCAATTCCCGGACTCGAGAAAATTCTTCCAGGGATTTGCATTGTTCACAACTGTCGAAGTTGTATTGACTTTATAATAAGACATTGAATGTATGTTGTTTAATGCGTCATTCTTGTTTTGATTGTAAAAACACGGGATAGACTTTTTTAACGCAAATGGAAATGTTTTGCAAACTAAAGAGTCGATTTTTTAAGCTAATTACTTAGAATTATATAAAGTGTTTCACCAGAGAAAGGACACAATGTAAGCGTTAATTGTGTAATACGTGCGCCAGTAATGATAATACCGTGCGAGCAAAATTTATTTGCATCAAAGAGAGCTTGGATTAAAAAACGTAGGGCTTGGTTTAGATTACAATGATATGGTTACGATATATATAACCAAATCTAGGTTAAAATTTTGTCAAATTCATATTATTACATGATATTATGCTAAACTAATAAGTAATAAAATAAGTAGACAAATACAAATTTATTTTTCTTGTTTACAAAATTAACAAAGTAAGAATATACAGAAAGAAAAAGAAAAATTGCTGAAATTGGCCACCGCCATGCTCCAAGCATAAATTCACACGTCTCATCATATTTTCGAAAGTCTAAAAATTAAAAAATTGCGTAAGTAGTTAATAATAAAAAATAAAAATATCCAAAACGTAGTTCGTCGTCAAGTAATTGCTCCACAAATGGATTCAAATTATTGTCTCTATACCGCTGTGTTGTAACTGTGTCATGGAAAAAAATAGGACCAACAATTCTTCTTCGGGAAACAGCTAACCAGACACAAGGTTTTTGACGGTGCAATGTGGACTCTACAAAAAATCGGAATTTTCACTACTCCAAATGTGTGTATTCTGAGAATTCACATAACCGGAGAGGTGGAACCAGGCTTCATCCGAAAAAGGTCAGGTCCAATAAATCATTTATTTCCAATAAATTTTGGGTAAACCATTGAGAGTAATTCCTGCGTCTTTCAAAATCTGCGGCTTGTATTTCTTGGAATACTTGCACTTTATAAGGAAATAAATTTAGCTGCTTCTTAAGAATAATCCTGCAAGTTCTTCTGTTCTTACAGATGGTCTTCCTGCTCCTTTTTTGTGTTAAATAGAACCTGTTTCCCTAACTACAGCCACGGTTCTTTTCAGCAATGATAAAAATCCCCAACAATAAAAGAAACATTAGGAAAATGTTCGTGAAAATCGTCCATGCACAAACCCGGATTGTATTGCCACTCACCATTTACTCTAACCCCGTTTCGAAAATACGCTTCAACCATGATTGTTTTGTGCTGTTCTGTAAAGCCCATTGTGTGAATTGTTCAAGAAATTGGAAAAATTAGCGATGAATGAAACTACTTGTAACGACTGTCAAAGATGACTCAATAACTGATTGATTGTTAATTCAGGTAGTTACTGACACCCAACAGGTATTAAGCTCTACGGCTAAGTATTACGTCCTTAGATGCAAGGCCCTCTTTGATGCAAATAATTTTTGCTCGCATTGTTATTAACCTAAATGACAAACTCTGACAGTGCACCAGAATTACTTAAGTTAAGATTAAACAAATTTATTAATTATGTATTATTTTATTTGTTAGTGTTGTAAAGTTAGTTGTGTAGTTAGTTATGACAATATGAGGTGCGTACTGCTGAATCAGTTCGGTCCGCTCGGCCAAATCGGAATATTTTTTGGACGGCAAAAATTGCCGAATGCCTATGCCTATGTTTAAACGGTTGACTTTTCACATGACAAGTTTACTGGCGGAAAGTACTTGCCGCCAGTAAACTTGTTTCGTTTGTAGTATGTATACACATTGGATAGTTTACTTGCTCAGTTATACAAATTCAAGATTGCTCCAAGTACGATAGTGCGTGCTGCTGTGAAAGTTATTGTAGCTGGTATTGTGGAAAACATGAGTATTTTTATTTTTGAGGAACAAACGAAACAAAAAAAGGAAACGCGTATTGGTCAAGAGCTGGATTAATTGTCGGAAAGATTTAAGGGCTTCTGCTCAACTTTTAAAAGAGATAGCAATTGAAGATCCAGAAGCATATAGGAATTTTATGAGATTATCCCCAACAATGTTTGAGAAATTATTAGTAATAAAATGTTCAATCGTTTATATTGCTATTTTATTATATTTCAATTATTAATATTTTATCGGAATCTAAAATCTACACGGCAACTTGCTGAATAAAATAAAACAATGTTTACACGCGGACAGCTAGGTACTTGTCAAAACACGAAAGTTGGCCACAAAACTAGCCGACGCGCGACGCCTAAACTTTACTGCTGGCCGGCAAGTCGAAAGTACAACAATCCTTTGGGTTACACATGGGAAGTTTACTGGCGGTAAGTACTTTCCGTCAGTAAACCTGCCATGTGTAAATGAGCCTTAATACACAAAAAAATTCCTAGAAAGCATTTTTCAAAATTAAACCCGCTATTTCTTTTTAATTAGTGAGAAACACATAAATTTATCAAAAATTCGTTAAAACTTTTAAACTAAATTGTTCCAGTTAAAAACCACAGAATTGCTATGGAAAGGGCACCGAGCGGCCTTTTCGCGCTATTGAAAAAGAAAAACTTGGAAAGGGTTAGAAGTACGTTTGCTAATTCGATTTTAATTTGCTTTACTTTGCGAAAAGTTTCTTACAAATTTATTTCGCAACTCGAGTTAAGGATTTTATAAAGCTAATAAAACTTTTTTTATTGTTAGTGCTAGAGTATAAGGCCAGGAGAGCGTGATAGATTTTATTTTCTTATGTTTGTACAACGTTTCTACAGCTCAAGGGCTCATTTACACTTTAAAAGTTTTCTTGCTGAAAGTACTTGCCATCAGTAAACGTGCCTCGTATAAAAAATGGGTAAAGGCTTATTTACAAATGGCAAGTTTACTGGCGGAAAGTACTTGCCGCTAGTAGACTTCCCATGTAAAGGCTCATTTACACATGACAAGTTTACTGGCGGAAAGTACTTGCCGCCAGTAAACTTCCCATGTGAAGGCTCATTTACACATGGCAAGTTTACTGGCGGAAAGTACTAGCTGCCAGTAAACTCCCATGTGTAACCCAAAGGATTGTTGTACTTGCTACTTGCCGGCCAGCAGCAAGTAAAGTTGATGCTTCTGCTAGTTTTGTGGCCAACATGCGTGTTTTGACAAGTAGCTGTCCGCGTGTAAACATGGTTTTATTATATTTAGCAAGTTGCCCTGTAGATTTCAGTTTCCGATAAAATAATAATAATTGATAATAACGATTGAATATTTTATCACTAATAATTTCTCAAACATTATTGGGGATAATCTCATAAAATTCCTTTATGATTCTGGATATTCAACTGCCATCTCTTTTAAAAGTTGAGCAAAAGCCTGTAAAGCGTTCCGACGCTTAATCCAGCTCCTGGCCCATACGCGTTTTATCTTTTTTTCTTTTGTTCCTCAAAAATACTTATGTTTTCCACAATACCAGCTACAATAACTTTCACAACAGCACGCACTATCGTACTCGGAGCCATCTTGAATTTTGATAACTGAGCAAGTACACTATCCAATGTGTATACTACAAACGAAACAACTTTACTGGCGGAAAGTACTTGCCATGTGTAATTGGGCCTTAACCCAACGGATTGTTGTACTTGCTACTTGCCGGCCAGCAGCAAGTAAAGTTGAGGAGTCGGCTAGTTTTGTGGCCATCTTGCATGTCTTTGACAAGGAGCTGTCCGCGTATAAACATAGTTTTATTATATTTAGCAAGTTGCCGTGGAGATTTCAGTTTTCGATAAAATAATAATAATAATAATTTAAATATAATAAAATAGCTATATATGTATAAAACGATTGAATATTTTATTACTAATAACTTCTCAAACATTGTTGGGGATAATCTAATAAAATTCCTATATGATTCTGGATCTTTAATTGCTATATATTTTAAAAGTTGAGCAGAAGCCCCTAAAGCATTCCGACGCTTAATCCAGCTTCTGACCCATACGCGTTTCTTCTTTTTTTTCTTTTGTTCCTCAAAATTATTTTTTAAATTGTTTTCCACTATACCAGCTGCAATAACTTTTACAGCAGCAAGCACTCTCGTAGTCGGAACCATCTTGAATTTTGATAACTAAGCAAGTAAACTATCCAATGTGTATGCATACAAACGAGACAAGTTTACTGGCATCAAGTACTTTCCGGATCTACGTATACATTTGTTCCAGCAAGCATTATTTATGACATTCTTGTATGTACAACACTTTATTAAACTTTAGAAAATGATAGGCAGATTCACAAAGGACAACGGCTGTACAACACTGAACAGAACTGCACTTTTCCTGAATTTGGGCCTCGTTTTTAATTAAAAAATATCCTTTACACATACAACTAACAATTGTTTATTATTCCCTCCTGAAATAACTCTCTATCATAAATTTCCATAGACCATGTCCACAGTCTAGACTTGATGAATAGATATTGGCAAATACGTGTTTCATTTAACAACAACCGCTATTCTATGAGGTATATCCGTTGGGAGATTTGCAGTGACAGCACCGAAAATTAGGTTAGAAACAAAGTTTTATGAAATATGGAAATGTTTCAAATCGGGGCGCGCTTGGGGAAGGCGCCCCAAAGCCCGTTTGTTCGGACAAATGCACACCGCGTTTATATGGAGCCTGCATATTTTCCGAATAATGATAGTCGTGTCATTGCCGTCTTGATTTTAAAGAAATTACTGAGACAACATAGCCTCGTCGCAAAAGCACTTTTAGGTTAGTTTTGTCATGACAAGACATCATAGTATCAAAAATCAACTGCAATTTTGGTTTGCTGCTCGGCTATACAATTGGTTTGAATCTTTACTATTCTAGTAGTAGGTGCGTTCGGGATTATCGAAAGATCACACTCTTTTCACTCCACAAGCACCTAAGCGCACTCCGTCCGTTTGGGTATTAAAATTGGTGCAAACAGAGTAAATCGTTATGCGTTCGGGTATAGAATTAAGAGTGAAAAGAGCACACTCTACAAGTTCCATATCGTCGATAAGGGTTTTAGGAGCGGGCATGCGTATTGTCATTTTCTTTTTTATCTTTGATTTGAATTTAAAAGTTCTAGGTTATATTTATTTACAAAATTTGTTTAAAGTTAAATTTATGGTATTTATTGCGAATATGGAAACAATTTCTAAAATAACCCATGCTCCTCTGACAGGTGAAGATGGAAATATGATTCTATGCGACAAAATGACACAAATACTTCTGTTGTAAGGTTATGTATGTTCAAGGTTCGGTTCAACCTGACACCTTAGCGTTCGGGTTTAACGGATTCACTCCGTTAGTTCTAACGTCACGTGATGGTAATCCACTCGCACCCTACTCCAAAAGTTCCAACAATCCCGAATGCACCCAGTAGAAGGCTGTGACCTACTCTAGGTAGGTTCGGAATGCTCACTCTTTTAACTCTATGTGCACAAAACGCTCCCGATCCGTTCGGGTATTGTCCTTTCGAGTAAAAGGTGTGCGGTCGGGTATTGCGACACGGAGTTAAAGGAGCTCACTCCAAGAGTTCCACCTCGCGAGAGAAGAACTCCGGAGCGGGCATGCGCAGTTATCGGGTTTTTAGTATTTTACATATTCATAGGTTATAAGTTTAGCTTATTTGTCTTCAATCAAACATGAACGCGCAAGAAATATCATCAGAAACACATTCCGCAGTAGTGGACCAAGACGGAAAACCAATTATTACCGACAATAATTTATTGTTATCATCAGAAAACATCTTCAAAAAATATTTCTCTGACAAAATTAAGTATTGGCACCAGATAACGAAAGAAATCCATATTGTGAATTAATAAAGGTACAAAAAACACAAAATGATTACATAATATAAAATAATAAACCACAAGTGATGAAGCACAAAGACGAAAGAAGCGATTGAGGTTATGGTGATTAACTCTAAAAACTCTAGAGCGTTCAGGACAGACCATTCATACACCTAAAACTCTAAGGTCACGTGATTAAAACGTCTAACTCTACTCCAGCTCCGTAAACAATCCCGAACCCAGCTATAGTCCCCGAGATAACTGTCAAAATTCAACTAGCTTTTTTCAGTAAACAGCCTTATATTCTGTTTCACTTATAGCATGTTTACATTAGGTGCAATTACTGCATGCAAGTTGTAGCGAGGCAATTAATTGCAATGCATGACCGTAAAACACTTATCTTTATGCAAGTATCTTTACAACAGATGTAACCAACTTTTAAAATTGATCCAATATCAGCTGATTTTAAAAGCACAGGGGCAGCATCGGGAAGGGAAAATATAACATAGTACAGGGTATCTCTAAAAGGTGCGGAAAAATGCTACCACAAGTTCCGGAGACTTAACCCTTTAGTGCTTAGATTAATTTTTTTCTTAAATTTTGTCCCATTTTGATATATTTTATAGGGTAAAATAGAGAACTAACTTATAAATGTGAAAATATACGTGACGGATTTTTGCAACACTCAGTATAAAAGGTGTTACATATATGGCACGCTAGACACTAATGAAATCAAAAAATATACATTATAAATCATTATGCAATATTGAAAAAACGCTGTTTTGTACTTTAAAATATATTTATTAAAACACTAATTTGATTTAGTGTGATATCTAACAAAACAATTGATACAAACTCCCACATCACATTTACGACGACGAGTACGCGTTAAAGTTTTACATTTTCCTCCGGAACAACGTCTTCGCTTATTATTTGTATTTTTTTCTACGAGGTGGTCCTTGTGGTCGAATCGTATTTCACTAGGTACTCGCTGTGCATTAGGTGACCAGTACCATTTTCTGTTACGAATCTGAACTCTGTACTGGCCAACATTCTAGTCCATACGGTCTGTACCGCCCATATTTTTGCTGTATTCTGCCAATAATGCTGGTCGATTTACCATTACATGTTTCTTCTCTTTCTGAGAAGAACGTCTCACACTCGTTACAGGATTTACACCATTATTTGTAGCTGTACAAACTAAAATTGTCCACCCACTTAGTTACCAAAATACCGTCAGTTTTACTGATACTGTTTTCATATTACCCTCGAATCCTCATTGGTAAGAATTGCTGGATCTGGAGGGGCTATGAATATAGTATCGACGGGATTGGGACTTTGGTCCTCTTCTCCAAAGACTATATCCAATTCTTCTTGGACTGTTAATCCTGGTTTAAGCATAAATGCAAGAAATAATTAATTAGTAAATGTTAAAACATTTATGCTAAAGGGCAAAATAATAATAAAAATATTACCGTATATTAGGCATATATATTCAATTTTACTACAGAAAATAAAAGCTTACGGTAGCTCCTAGCGTTACATATATGTAACACCAGGACTAGCGACCACATAACCTGTCAAAAAAAAAGTACATAACAAATCATACTTATAATAACAATACATACACCTATTTTCTACACGTTGGTAGAAACTTGACTTCTCTCTAGTAAAAAATAAATTTAGTACTTACTCTTTGTCAATAAAATCCGTGGAAATCTTGCCTTTTGCAAAATACGAATATTCAAACCAGTACAAAGCTATACTTTTTGATAACAGACCGGCACGAGTTAAAACTTACGTTGGTTAAAGCCTCCTGTCAATATTTAACAGTGTTTTCAAATCGATATTTAATCTGGTTAAGAATAAAATGGTAAACATTTGAACTGTCCTGTCGTTACATATAAGTAACGCTAGGAGCTAATGGGTTTTAAATATGGTGATCCAACCCAACTTACTTCAGACCAAAAGTGGATGATTTCGGAGTTACGGAGTGTTAAAAGTTGGTTTTAGTTTATAATGAATAATTCTTTTAATAACACAGGCCTGCATGAAATTTGTGATGACGCGATTTTTGTTTGTTGAGCTCAGTTTTTATATAGAAATAACTAATTAAAATACAATAAAATTGGTCTCTATCACCCCCAGATTTTTTTTTGGAAAAAAAAAGAAAAAATATACTAAAAATTTATAATAGGCGTTTTAATACATTTTAAAATGAATGTAGTACTTCAAATTCTATATGATTGATGAATAAAAATGATTTTCTGTGGTGCTACAAACCTTCCGACTGGAGACTTTTTATCGACTTTAAAAAGGAGCTTTAAAGCTGTTCTTTTATGAAAATTTAGAGGAATTACTTTTAAGAATACAATATGAAAATCACAACTGGGAAGTGTGTGAAGATCTAAAAATTTTAGGTCTTCTCTTAGGTCAGCAGTCTGGATTTACTAAATTTTCAATGTTTCCTGTGCGAGTGGGCTAGCAGGAATCGAGAACAGCATTGGATAAAAAGAGACTTGTCATAAAGAGAGACTTTAACACCTGGATACAAAAATGTAATTCGCGAAAGTCTTATTGACCCTCAAAAAGTTTTACTTCCACAACTTTACATATAAAACTTGGAAGTATGAAACAATTTGTTAAGGCATTCAACAAAGAAGGAAACTGTTTTAAAGATTTGTGTAAAACATTTCCGGCTCTGTCAGAGGCAAAATTAAAGGAGGAAATCTTTGTAGGGCCGCAGATTAGCAGCTTGATGAAAGATTCAGATTTGAAAAGTTAATGGAAGATAAGGTAAAACATGCATGGAATGCTTTTAAAGAAGTTGAACATAAAGTACTACTATGTTGAGATCGTTGAAAATATGCTGGAAAATTTCAGGAATTTCAGAATATGAGCATAAAAATTCACTTTTTACATTCCCATTTGGACCGGAAAATCTTGGGAACGTGGGTGAAGAGCAAGGTAAAAAATTTCATCAATATATTAAAGAGATGGAAAAAAGATACCAGGGGCGCTGGGACACAAAAATGATGGCCGATTTCTGTTCGACACACAGATCTTCCTTTAGCTGAAACAGAAAAACAACCAAAAGAAGCTTTTCTGAAAAAAGAAAACGTTTTTTGAAGAAGCGTAACAAATAAATAACCATTTATAATAGTTTATATGTGTATATTTTGTATATTTTTGTATTTTTTTCCTTAATATATTCAAAAACTAGCTTATAAATGAAATAAATCGTGTTTTTTCTATATTTTTGGATTTTACCGGTTTGAAAAATAACCTTACGTGATATAAAAAAACTGAAAGCAGATTTGAAATCAGCGCTACCAAATTACTAGAAAACAGTTAAAACTTTTAAATCAACTTTCAAAGTGTTAAAACACGCAGGCCTGTGTAATTGGTGTATTGGCACAATATTCGGCTATGGGAGGTGTTATAGGGTGAAAAATTAAAAATCTACTGTCTTATTTATTGTACAGTTTAAAGGGCACCACCTGCTGTAGCTTGGACATATTTAAAACAAAATAACTTTTTTAAGCCACTCTATTAAAGTTTTAAATAAACATTCCTATTCTCCAACGTCTTCTGCCTAAAAAAGATATACGTGGTAAGATTTGGTTTCATCAGCCGTTATTGAAATATTTGTATTAAAAAAATTCACTTCGTGTAGGGCCAGGTCTAATTTACAGTAATAATTGAACACAATTTGAAGCGAAGGCGTTAAATTAAAATAACTGTAACTAAAAACTAAAATAAAAAAAATTAAAGCACAAAGTCTTTCTCCACAATTTTTTATTAGAACCTAGAATTATTCCTAATAATTCCATTCGACATGTTTCGAGTGTAGAAACACTCATCATCAGGAAAACAAAGTAAATGGTACAATGCTGATGTTGTTAGCGATAGAGAGAATAATAGTGGGATTGAGCCGTAATGGAGCTTTCAATGGTGTACAAGAGGTGTAAAAATTGAATAGTCAAAAGACTTCAGCATACTGGAAAGTCAAGGGTTAGTGGAAAGGCCCTGTCTTGGGCAGGAAAATAAAAAAAACAAAAGAAAAATTAGGGGGTTTTAACAAACTTTGTGAAAATCATTTATTAAGTAGTGAAAAAACCTTAAGTTTTATTCAGCTTTGTCAGAGACATGTAAAAGTATTGAAATAAGAGGGAAAGAAAAAAAATTGTTTTTCATAAAAGTCAAAGCATCATTTAGCTTGAAAGTAAAATACTGTTGGGGTATCATGCTTTTTACGGCTCAGTTACTTCGGCAGAAGTCAAAACATACACATTTTGTCTGTTTTAAAAAGTTTTTTAAAGTATTAATTTTCCAATAATATAGTTTCGTTTTCAAAATATACTATAATTTGTGTTAATATAAATTCGCCAACTTTCAAACATTATTTTCTCCTAAAGAAAGGCCTAAAATAAAAATCTGTTGCAGGACAAAAACAACGATTGAGCTTTTAGCTATCCAGTATATGGGTAGTTACAAGAATTTTGGCCAAAATATGTCCCTGGCGTTTTATCCATATTCGGGTCCTTTGGATCCCATTGCTTTTAAATGGAAGATATAAATAAGGTTTCATATTACTATTTAAAAAATGGTAAATCGCTTATATTTAACAAGGATATACTGCCAGAATTATTTATGTACTACGAATGTCATTTCCGCAACATGTCCCCAATCAAGAATTCATATTTAATAAACTACAACTTGTTTCACTTAAGATCCTATATCAATTTTTCTTGACAATTGGTAAAGTAAAAACCTGCATTTATTATTATTATTGTTTTTTTTGTTTTTGATTTTTTGGCTTTGCACATAATGCATACAGCCACTACCGTAACCGTAAAGTTATATTTTTAATTTTTAAAACATTCATACTACCTCATTCTCACTAATAATTAAATCGACATTTCTCAGAGACAAATATTAACCCTATGCGATACATAAATAAACAGGGACACACGCTTCACGCCACAGGGGTCCTTCTGGGCGACTTAAAAAAAAACACACACAGTACTGGACCATGGATGGTGAAGAGTTAAACACATAGGATAATCAAGGCCCTACAACTTTCTCTCACACATTCTAACAAATGATGTGAAAACCTCAAAAACCTTATTGTCACTTTTAACTAGTGCCATCAAGCTTTCAGCATTAATGGGTAAACTGCGATAGTTGGCCAATTCATGATATATATAATCAGAAGCTCGTTGATTATGCAGGCAATTAAATAATCAATGGTTTAGATCATCAATACTTGTACCATCGCACGAGCAGAATGGGATATCCACAAGTTTCATCTTGTTTAGTAAATATCTTAGGTTTCCATGGCCAAATAATGCTCTCACAAAAGTTATGTAGTCTCGTCTATTGAGTGATGTGACTTGTATACTACGTTTCGAAACTAATAATTTGTTATTCCGGGTATAGTAGTTGGAGTTATTGGATGCATAGTGTGCATAAGATTCCTTCCACATGTTTTTATTTCCTTTGACTACTGAAACTAAATCATTATGTTGTAACCCAGTTATAACTGTACCGTTTTGAATAGCCTGTTTAGCAAATAAGTCCACTTTGTCATTATGAACAATTCCCGCATGACCTTTAACCCAGATAAAGGAGACCTTAATATTTTTTGATTTCAGCTCTGATACTTTTTGACAAATTTCGAATATAATAGGATTTATATAAACATTTTTTACTTTATTTTCTATAGTTTTGAGACACGACATAGAGTCCGATAGAATAGCGTAATTGGTGGTCGGGTGATTCATTGACAGTTGTAGTATATAATTCGGTGCTTGTTTAACAGCAATTGATTCTGCTGTAAATATGGAGGCATTGGAGTTAATCTGGAAGGATCTAACAAAATTGACATTTGGAACATAGAATGCACATCCGACACCATCCGATGTCTTAAAGCCATCGATATAGATCGGGATAATGACTGGAGATTCACCAAGGATATTGTTAACAATTGCATTGTTAAGGTGTTTAAGATCGGTGTATTGCGGGAAAAAAGTGTTAACCTTGTCAAAGAGGATATTAAGATTTCCCGTGAAAAACGGCAATTTATCAATAGTCACAAGGTTATCTTAAAATGTAGACATTTCACTGTAAGCTTGAGCAAGTGGAGGGGAGTTCTTGTTTATCCAATATTTTGCAGTCAGGTCATCAGTAGTGACCTTGGCCACCTTGTCTGCATTTATTATATTATTATAAATAAACTTGTCCAATTATTTTTATTAAATTATTAAACGCAGAGTAAAGTCTGTCCTAAGAATACCAGACATTTTTGCAGCAGATCACTAAATGTAACGTGTGGTTGCCTAAGAAGAGTTTACGATGTGAAGTCATGGCGCAATCTAATCTGATTTCCGGTCTAAAACTTGTATCGACTAGTCGGTTGGTTCTAAATTTTTAATTTTTTATTAATTCCATATTTAAGTCATGCATTTGAAGTGTATTTTTATTGTGTGTCAGTTCTGCAACATTAAGAAAGCAAAACTGTTTTACTATAAAAGCCAGTTGTGTCAAGTACTCGATAAAGTGGTCATGTCTTATTATTCTAACCTAAAATTTTTGTAATTATTTTGAAGTTTATATGTTATGTGCTTTATAGTCGGATTTTGTCATTTTCGCAACGGTCATTTCGGCAACACGGGGTTTGTTGCGGAAATGACACTACGTTGCAGCAATGACATAAATGTACATAGATAGTCATTTTTCTGGTGGGACTGGTAGTATGTGTTGCAACCAAGCTACATATGTGATTCCCCAAATGAACTTTAAGTTGCAATAAATCGCTTTACCCAAATATAGTACTGTGTTTTTGATGAATTTCAGAAAATTGTCATTTCCACAACATTTTTGTTCCTTTCAGTAACACGGTAAATAAACAAAATTTAAGAGTATTACTAAAAAATATTTAAACTAAATGTCAAAATGAGCGTATGTACACATGTTCCAATGGAGTTAAAAATTTACAACATACAGAATCAGCCAAATAGCGTTCACTTGTAGAGAATATTTATAAAATATTCAATTTTAAAAAATTAGTTGCAATTTTTGAACGTTGTTATGTTTAAAGTGTCAAATTTATGACTTACTTTTTATTAAATATTATATAAAAGACAGTATTTACTACATGTTTTTTTAATAAGGATAACTGCCTTCTTTTGTTAAATATTTTCATAATTTAGTATCGTTGCGCAATTGACAATTTACCGTACAATATAAAACATTCTTATACTTCTACTAATTTAAATACTTTGTTTTATGGCCACATATGGTACTATATAAATATATAATGACTTTTCTAAAAAATATAATAATAAGTTCAATATATCATATTTTTTTTTTAATGTAGTACAGCTCGAATTGGCCAAAATTCTTGTAACTACCCATATATGCCTGCTTAATTTAGCCGAACTCACGAAAGTATTTTCAAATATTTATCTTGGTAATCGTTAATAGTGCAGAAATAAAATGTATAAAAATTACTTTACTATTTCTAAAAAAATAAAAGAAATAAAATCGATAGATTAGAGTAAAAGCGATGGTAGACTTTTAATACTATAGCTGGACTATTTTGGCTGTAAATTTCTAACATATATAGTAAAATATTTTTGAACTAGCGAACTCAACTCAAATTTAAAACACCAATAATGAACAAAGTTGAGGTGTCGCCCGGTTAGTCGTTTGTATAATGGTTGGGTAGATATTTGTTAGTATTTCTTGTATACTTATAGTGTCTTAAGTTATTTATTATTTCAGGGCACCAACGTTTTCGTAAATTCTCCCAAAGGGGCGTTAAATATTCTCTAGATGTGTAAATAAATGTTTTCCTGTTCGCATTTGCCTGCAGAGTGTCATTAATTAAATTTGTGCTGAAGGCGAGAAACATTATTAAAATTCCTTGCTGAACCTACTAGTTAATGAAGAGGATCATTAATTAATTATTCATTAGCGTGTAAATAAGTAATGTGAGAAAGGTATTTAAAATGACACGTTTGAAAATATTTTAAATACAAGGTTCATATTTCATTATTTTAAATCCGGGAAAGAATATTAGAAATAAATTTACTTATATCAAAGTCGTTATACTGCCAGACTGGTTAAGGGAAATCTCATGTGAATTTGGTACCCTTATATATTGACTCCCCCATTCATTTTACAACAAAAATAGTCTTAAACTTTCTAAAGGTCTTTGTTTGATAGACTCGCGCACCAAATTTTATTATTTTCTAAGAAGCCATTAAAAGTTCTTTAGAAAAATATTTTCGTAAAATTCTTTAAAAGTAAACACGGATACACGGATGGGGGACATAACTTAATGAAACCATCAGTATTAATTTATTACTTTCAGCATGTTTTACAGTATTCCAGAAAAAATAACAATGATTAAGTAAGTGGTACTACATAAAAACAGTTGTCGGAGAGTATCCGAAATGTTTTCGGAGAAATATTCCAAGCAAAACAACAGACCTGAATATTAAAAGTGAATATTGTGGCATATCGGACAAGTGTGTAACTGTTTTTTATATTGGAATACACGGGGATCCACGCACAATGGATACCCTGGGGCGGGTAGACTTCGACGGCCGTTTCGTCCTTGTTAGGACCCTACGGGCAGCCATAACCCAAGCAATTCCGACAACAGCGGTTTGATATATTAAAAGCCTTTTTGCAAAAGCAAAGCGGCCATCAATACACAGTAGCGCCATCCCAGCGGATTCGTTAACTCCAATATAAAAGGCAGTCACACTGGTAATATCGAAAGGTAGACAACTAAATAAACCACGAAGTGCATCACAATCCAGATTAGGGAACGCTATTTGCTAGGATGGCGCTACGGTGTAATGATGGCCGCTTTGCTTTTGCTTTATTAAAACAACTTAATTTTTGTTTGAAGGTCTTTATTTTTATTAATAGAATACGTTCAGTGCAAAATAAAAAAAATATAACAAAAAAATAACATTTTTTTTTACAAAAAACAGAAGATACCTACTTTTTGCACTAGCATTTTTATTCAAAACGTAAACCAGGAATACAAAAAATACATCGGACAACTAGAAAATTATTGTATTTTTGAACTTAACTTTAAAAAAATGGATTTCTAAACTAATTTGGTGTCTTTTTTGGACATTGTAGCAAACAAAAACAATGATCAACACGACAACAGCGGTTCGACATATTAAAAGCCTTTTTGCAAAAGCAAAGCGGCCATCAATACACAGTAACGCCATCCCAGCGGAATCGTTAACTCCAATATAAAAGGCAGTCACACTGGTAATATCGAAAGGTGGACAACTAAATAAACCACGAAGTGCATTACAATCCAGTATAGGGAACGGTATTTGCTGGGATGGCGCTACGGTGTAATGATGGCCGCTTTGCTTTTGCAAAAAGGCTTTTAATATATCGAACCGCAGTTGTCGGAATTGCTTGGGTTATGGCTGCCCGTAGAGTCCTAACAAGGACGAAACAGGTACACACTGGTCCGATAGGCCACAATATTCACTTTTAATTAGTTTCGCGGACACTATATTATCTTCTAGACCTGAATATTATTCGAAATGTTGTAAGCAAAGCTACTGAAATTATTAAATGCAAATGCTTATAGCAAAATAATGATGTACTCGATGGAACAACACAAATTAATAATGAAATTTTAGAAGTTTTACTCCAAGTAGAAGAGAATAATGGAATTAGTGCCCAGTGCTAATTTTTGGCAAAACGGTACGAAAGCATCGCTCCAAAGTACTGCGCAAATTACATAGGTTTAAATATCATCCGTATAATTATCGAAAACATCAGGAATTTAAGGACGGTAATGAAATATGAAGAGCAAACTTTTATTTTATAAAGGGAAAGAAATTAGGCACTTTAAGTCTTCCTCGACTGGTATATTAAAATAAGTTTTAAGTTTTACTGAAGGGTAAATTCTCTACATGTTTCAAATGTATATACATTCATTTTCAGGAGAATAGAATAAGGAATATAAGAAATAGAATATAGGTGCGAACAGTCGAAACAGAGCTACAGGATGATGGAAAGAACAAGTAAAGTATTTAGAGAAACGTCCAACGTAATAATAGACTTAACGAGAGGCCATTCGTGAAGTATTGGTAGAAACTAAGTTATAAAGTTATCATAGCAGTAAGCTATGTGTCATATTAGTGTGGCAGCACCATAAGTGTGAGGAGAGAAAAATACTTAAAATTGGAATGGTAGATAGATGTTTGTAAAAAGTTTTATGAGGAGTACCTGAAAAGTCACATATTAGTGAACCAGTAACGTAAGTGTGAGGAGAAAAGAATATTTAAAATTGAAACAGTAGAAGTTGTAAAAACTTTTTTATTATGAAAATAAAGAGTAACTAAAAAGTCACAAATAAGTGAATCAGCAACGTAAGTGTGAGGAGGGAAGAGTATTTAAAATTGGCATAGACGCAACATGATATATAAAAAAACCTTTAAATCATCACACTATACTTAAAGTATGGACTATTTCTTCAAGTTTTATTTTATAGTTATGGAAACGGTAAATAACGATAGGGAATTCTCACGCAATGTTTGTTTTACCAACGAATTCACATTAAACAATGACAAAATGTTCAAAATTGTAGATATAAATGATAAATGAACATAGATTTGTATAAACAGAGACTCAATACCTTCAAAAGGTAAATATTTGAGCGGGCATATTTAGACATCGGATTACTGGACCTTTGTTGTGGAACTTTTATAAAATCAAATTGGACCAATATGAATAAGAATAATTTACTCCTGATTATTGATTTGATTTAAAATGGACGATTGTCCTGCGCATAACACATGAGAAGTAAGGAAATATGTCCAAAGAGTTTTCGATGAATGCACAATTAGGCTTAATTACACCAAAAATTGGCCAGCTAGGTCTCTTGATTTTTCACCAAACGACATTTTCCGGTGTGATCACCTTTAAGGTGTTAGTTAGTGTCCACAAGGAGACTAAAATCTCTTGAGATTTTTGTTTCACGAAAAATGTATGCGATGTTTCCACAATCAATTTACATTTCAGAAAGAAACAAAACGTTGTGTTGTGAAAGATGTCAACAAAAAAGGCTAGAAGAAGGGCTGCAGCTTATGATTACCTTGCCATTAAGACCCGTAGTATATAAACGAAAAGGTCTCACAAATATTGGGTGAGAGATTGGTTTAAAAGGAGAGAAAACAAGAATATATTGGAAATATTAATAAAATAACTAGAACGGGAAGATCAGGAATGTTACAAGAACTTTGTTCGAATGTCCGCTGCTGATTTTTGTTTTCTGTTGATGCTCTGGAACTGGCAACGAAGGTTATGTATTTTATCCTTTACTTCTTGAGCCGGAATTCCAAACTTGTTGGAAGTTTCGTCCATAGCTGATTTTCGAAGATTTCGGTTTTTATAGTTTTCGGACGAGCAGTCCCACAAATAAGATAGGATTCATATACTTCGATTAATTTTAGTATCATGCTTCTTGTCCAGTTAAAAGAACAGTCTTTTCTTTTCGAACCCCTTTTTTCACTTAAATAACTTATTTTTGGAAAAAACCAATATATGTTAACATGACACAACAGCGAAACTCACGTGCAGCGAGTGAAATAAATGTATCATGCAAGATTCGCAATAAATCGTGTTTCCACGTTGAAACTTGTTCAAGAAATAAAACTCTCACGACACATTGTTTTACGAGATTATCACAAGTATATCACGGGTCTCAGACCTGTTTCGACAATAAAATAAAAGTTTTCCTGATATTTTTATTTCATGAGACAAAAATCTCATAAGATATTCTAATTGTGGATTCGCACATTTTCTGTTATTTATAAAAATGTGAAAGAACTGCCATTTGAGGGGTATGCAATCGAATCTCCTCGTATCAACTTAGGTATGGAAAAATGTTACTGAATTTTAAAATCAGTTAGGATATTGCTTGACAGTCAACGGAGAAGACTGTTTGAGCATTTGATTAAAAAACATTAAGTTTCCATTTAAATTACTTGTTTTCTTAATAGGTATTTTTTTTCCCTCGTGTTTCAGCAGTATTTAAATTTCATATAGTTAATATGTACTAGCAAATAATACTGTGGCTAAACCACTGGGATCAGTCAAAGAGGAGATAGATTCGATAGCTAAACAACTTGCCCGAAGCAGATGGCATAACTAACAGCTTCTAGCATCTCCAAGCAATTGTGGCCATACTTGATAACAGGAAAACCGCAGCGTTATTACAGCATAGTCGAAAAGACCTAAGGAATATCACTGCCGTAGTCACCGGACATTCGCGGTAGCCACGCCGAACGTATGCAAATACCAGCTAACGACTTCTGCAGAAGTTGCAGAGATGAAGAATAGGAGGAAAGTATTCAGCATTTCTTGTGTGAATGCCCCTGCCTCCCGAAAAGAAGATGCAATGCCTTGGGCGAACCATTCTTTAATGATCTGGAGGAAGTGAGCAGCTTTCAACTGGGTCAACTCTCTAAGTATATTAACAGCAGCAGCAGTGGCTGGTTTGAATGAGCTTCATAGGCGTAGTTAGGGGGGTACTTGGGGTGCTAAGCACCCCCGAAAAAATTTACAATATATTGGCTAATTTTAGAACTAACCTATTTTTATAATATCGACGGTAATATTTCAATATGTCGTAACTCTCAATTCATGCAAAATGAGATTTCCCGCTTAATCTGTTAATGTAATCATAACACGTGGCTATGCAAATTCTTATTGGCTTTCGTTTAACAGAATGGGCCAATAAGAGACAAAAACAATATGTCGTAAATCTAACGGGGTTGCAATTTGTCGTAAGTCGTTAAGTACAGACACGATTGTCAATGGTGTTCTAACAGCAACAGCAGATGTGATATTATTATAGTTTTGGTAAGTAATACCAACTAATGCATGTATTTTATATAATTGTATTGATAAAAATATAACTAAGTGATTTATTTTTGGTTTTTAGTTAATTAGGTATACATATTAAGTTAATTTTCATTAATAAAAAGATGGTGTGCTATCAACGTTGAGTTAGGCATTATTGAACCCATGTTAACTTACTAAGTTGTGATATACGACATATTTTTGTATTTGTGTAAAACAGTTTTTATCGTTTCCTAAAAAGTAGGAGATTTTGAGTTACGACATATTGAATTGTTACTGTCGATATAGATTATATTATGTAATGAATTTTTCATATTAATATTTTAAGCATTCCAATTCAGGTACAAATTCAAGTATATTTAGGTAGTTGCGGATTCTGTTCAAAATTTCTCTCCGTGTACCGTGTATTTCACGCCCAGTTTACTTGTCAGAGCGGGTGTATGATCATAAAAATCTCGTAAAATATGAGAGCGGCATAATAGCTTGTGTATGTCATGTTCTGCAATTGTGCATTAATTTGATAATTTAAATTTAACCAGTCGTAGTCGTTCAAATTCGCGGAAATTTTTAGCCGGTATTTTGACTATTTTTTTTTGTTTATTAAGGTTTAATATGGTTTTATTGAATTCAGTTAAAGTTTAAAGTTAAATAAACACGAAAAAACAAAGAGTGCGTCGTCGGATATAAAATACAACGTGGAATTTCTGAAAAAATCTTTTAGCAAGTTACCGTTGGAGGAAAAAGTGATTGTCAATAACATTGAAAGACCTAAACCTCCTATTAACATCACATTAAAATATTTACTAAAAATTATTGACCAAATTTGGGCGTGGTCTTAAAGAATGTCTGTGGCGGATTTCGCCTGTGGCGGATTTCGCCCGCGGCGGATTTCTCCTGTGGCGGATTTCGCCTGTGGCGGATTTCGCCTGTGGCGGATTTGGCCTGTGGCGGATTTCGCCTGTGGCGGATTTCGCCTGTGGCGGATTTCGCCTGTGGCGGATTTCGCCTGTGGCGGATTTCGCCTGTGGCGGATTTCGCCTGTGGCGGATTTCGCCTGTGGCGGATTTCGCCTGTGGCGGATTTCGCCTGTGGCGGATTTCGCCTGTGGCGGATTTCGCCTGCGGCGGGCTTTTTATGCACCCCCACGTTAACATGTCACGAGCCGCCACTGGACTTTAGCACCCCCAGTGTTGACCGTCTAACTACGCCTATGATGAGCTGCCAAGACTCTTCTATGATCCACGTCGCGTTAACCATCAGGAAGCTGATGCGGATAGGATCCGCGTGGTACCACAACGGTCCTTATAGGACTACGTAAGACTGTTTGGACAGTGCCAGAAATCTGCCGCTTTAACCCAACTTAACCTACTTAATATGTAAAAATTCAAATTAGATTTGAAATACGTAACCTCTGCGAAAAAATTTATTTTAAAAAAATTTTAATTTTAAAAGAATATTTCTAGAAAAAAAAATCCTTTTAAAGAAATGACCGAAACTCCTTTTACCCACCCCTATAAGCCTAAAAAATGTAATGTGTGCGGTAGTCAATTTAAACACCTTTTTTTAAAAAAATATATCTTTACCCTTCTCGATTAAGATGAGAGAAACCGTCAAAGAAAACCCCGGATTTTCTCATGGTGTTAAAACCTTTTCGGCTTTGTTTCAAAGCAACTTAGATCCAGGCCGTTCTGCCGCGGGTTTAGGGAGTGTATATAGTCATTTATCTTGCGTTATATTATTTTGTCTGGAAAACCCGAGAGAACAAATTTTCTTTTTTCCATTTTCCGCTGTAGTATTAGAAAAGGGTGTCTTGCATACAAAGTGTGAATCGAGCCATAAAGTGAAAAGAATTCTATTATGATTTGATTTAGTGCGGAAGAAATATTGGAGATTATTTTCTATTATCGAAACTTGTTTATTTTAAATTTGAAAGTGTCTTTTATTTTTATAACGACATCATTATTTGTCACTTAACTTAATTCGTAAGTTAATTTACAAATAAGGAATTTGTAAACTTTTTTTTTATTGCATATGTATGTTCAGCCACTCCCTAAAAATAACCTATACAAAATATTACGTATTAAATACCACTCCTTAATTTTTTATAACAAATTAAAGTTCGACGTGTGACGTCACATAATATAAATAGCTGTCTCTCGCGCTTTTCTTTTAAAAATTTCAACCCTCGTTTTCCCTCTTAGGGGTTGATTTTCGAAAAATTCCTTCTTAGTGGATACCTACGATATAAGGAGAAGACATCTTCAAAATTTCATGATTCTAGGGTCAGGGGTTTAGGCCTGGCATTAATAAATCAATCACTTAATAATTTTATATAATAGTATAAATTAGTACCTGTTAAATACAACAGCTATTTTATTGTCATCAACTTGTATTTAATTACGTTAATACTGATATTGAAGTTGTGAATTACCTAAAAATGTTAGCCGAAAAGCAGCGCATCGAAATTTAAAATATGTTGTAGTGCGGGACAAAATAAGAGGGCCCAAATAAGAACTCAAGTTCAATGTTTTAACTTTACAAAACCATTTAATGTTAGGTGCGACCCCGATATGTGGTCCAAAGGAAAATCTCCGTCACTAGACAATTGCCTAGTTTGGTACACTGATGGATCGAAAACGGCCAACGGAGTAGGCGCAGGTATATTTGGGGAAAGACCCACAATGGAAATCAGCATCCCCCTGGAAAACTACGCCACAGTATACCAAGCAGAAGTTCATGCGATACAAACATGCGTACAAAAGAATCTTGAAAACGGCTACCACGACCAAAAGATACATATCCTGTCGGACAGCCAAGCTGCGCTGAACGCTCTGAACTCCTTCCGATTTACATCAAAAATCACAATCGAGTGCCACAACGACCAGAAAGACCTAGCAGCCAGGAACAGCAACGTTGAACTCATCTGGGTTCCTGGTCACTCAGGGATAAAAGGTAACGAAGAAGCAGGTGAACTGGCAAGAACCGGGTCTGCTCAAAACTTCAGGGGCCCAGAACCCGCCCTTGGAATATCAAAACAGGCAACCAAAACTACATTAGACAGATGGGCGCAAAAACAACATCTATCTCGATGGAACAGTACACCTGGCAGGCACACGCACGGGCCTTTATCGATAGGCTCTCGAAGAAGCTATCAGCTGGAATGCTGCTCTTGACGCGCACCCAGTTAAAACAAGTGACCGGCCTACTAACAGGCCATCAAGGGCGGATTTAGGTACAAAGCATGGGGGGGTAATTAAAGACTTTTTTTTAACAAAATCTATAGGTATTAAAGCGCCGCAAGCGAAAAACTTTTGGGGCCACGCCCTAATTTTGCTTTATTCCCAGTTTTTAAAATAAAGAATAATAATAAAACGCTTTTTACAGACGTTTACGTATGTACAGGGTCTTCCAACGAGGACTGGACAGGGGCTTATTTTTGAGCTTCCTTGTATTTAAAAAAAATCCAAAATAGCCAATCGATGTACTTTTTCCTGCAGAATTCAAAAATGAAACCAAAAATGTATTTGAACCAGAAACAAAAGAGTTACGCTATGGATAAGGTGTTTTTTAAATGGAACATAGCTTTTTTTATACGATTTTTATAACGAGTGACTTTTTTTTGTCCGTTCTAATTAAAATATTTAATATTGTGACAGCTATTTTTATTCAATTTTAATGTTTTATCCAGTATAATTTAACTTTAACCTGTTTGAAACATACACTAGGTAAAAAAGGTATAATCACCTTTGAATCCTTCAAAGTCATTTCGGCAATATTATAGTAAATTTGTCAAATTTTTTGACTTTGAAGGATTCAAAGGTGATTATACCTTTATTACCCAGTGTATGTTTCAAACAGGTTAAAGTTAAATTATATTGGATAAAACATTAAAATTTAATAAAAATAGCTGTCACAATATTAAATATTTTAATCAGAACGGACAAAAAAAAAATCACTGGTTCCAAAAATCGTATAAAAAAGCTATGTTCCATTTAAAAAACACCTTATCCATAGCGTAACTCTATTGTTTCTGGTTCAAATAAATTTTTGGTTTCATATTTGAATTCTGCAGGAAAAAGTACATCGATTGGCTATTTTGGATTTTTCTTTAAATACAAGGAAGCTCAAAAATGAGCCCCTGTTCAGTCCTCGTTGGAAGACCCTGTACCTATTTCGACCGTATGGTCGGGGATTGCAGACGTCGAGTTTGAAAATCTATAATTACGGAACCCCTAAAATTCATGGGGGGGGGGGGGTAATTACCCCGTTACCCCCCCGTAAATCCGCCCTTGCAGGCCATTGTCACTTAAGAAAACAACTTTAACGAATGAGAGTCTATAATGGACCCATTAAATGTAGACTTTGCGGTGAAGAGGTTGAAACCGCCTCCCATATAATATACATGCAGCTGCGAAGCGCTAAACCGTAAAATATTCTAAATCTTCGGAAACATTCGACGCGGCGATAACCTCCCGCATGACAAACTTGAAAGAAAACTACTGGACCTCGTAGAAGGAACAAACCTTTTCTAACAAGACTGGGGCGCACAATAAGCCAGAAGGCTGCAGTGTAAGAAGCTTGGGCCACACGTCGAAGTCGACCCTCGCCTTTACCCAACCAACAAACCAACCATCAATGTTTTCCCTCTATTTAATAAAAAATACCTAGAAAATCAAATTACTCGACTATAAGTAGGGCATTTCATAACATTGAGGAGCAAGATGCTTTAATTAAATTACCTGGAAACTTTCTAACCGAGAATAAAATATTTCGACTTACCTTTATCGCTTACTAAAAACCCGCGCTCTTTAGCTGCTACTTTGTCGTTGGAAAATAAAGTTCATTGTAAAACCCTACGCCGATTTTTAAGAGCCAAAAATTACATTAATATACGTTTATAAACCTTGACAGTAATTACTAGAATGTTACTGTGAGTGATAGATAGCCTAAATTTTCCGAAGAAGGAATGGCTAGGATGGATGCTTTTATTGCTTTCTTAAGTAATAGCTTATTTTCTAATCTTACTTGAGACGTACACCAAATATCCTGATAAAAGTTAATGTCTGGGCAGGCATATTAATTTAATCGAATTTTGTAACATTTGATTTAATTCTGGCATTAGCAATTTTAGTTAAAAACTAGATAGACTTCGATATACTCAATGGAACGTTATGGTTTGAAGAAGATGGTAATTAGAAGCAACTTTTACAAACCGTTGGATTGGTCGGAGGGGTACTTACTACACTGTTAAAAGAAAAGAATCAAATTTAACTTTTTTTTTATGTCCCAGAAAGTCCACTCCCGTTTTTTTGTCAATTTAACTAAAACCGCTTCAGTCAATCAGTAACTCATAAAATATGTTATTACTTTTTTAACATTAATCTGATTTTATTGTGCAGTAAAAATTACAACTTAATTAGTTAATTTGACACATTTTTTATGTTAGTATTAACTTCTTTTAAAATTTTAACTAAAAATGATATTGATAATGATTATAAACTTTATCAAAGTTACTAGTATTTGATTTATTTGAACCGTAAAAGAATTGCATGTTAATTTTAGTTAGCTGTTATGTTAAAACGACGTCCAGAAAAGTTAGTTCTTAAAATCTGATTTTTACTAAACACAAAAGAGTTAAAATAACTATACATTTTAGGTTACATTTGATTTATTTTAATTGATTATAAATTTTTTGATTCTCACGTCCAGGATTTCTAACAGTGTATTGAGTGGCCGCCTTTGCCGCCGGATTTACCACTGCTGAATTATTCTCTTTGGGGACAGTTAAAGGATGTTCCGAAACAGACCAAACAATATTAATTGATGATCTTGAAAAAAGTATAAAATCAGAAATAAATAGAATATCTCCTAATATGATAAGACATGTAGTAGACTTTTACCATCGCTTAGCAGCATATCAGGTGCACATTTTCAACATTTGTTACCTTTATAGGAATATTACTTTAAGAAACAAAAAAAAAATATTATGGATAATATTTCTATATAACATCAAAGATAACAATCAGTATCTCGGAACAGCAAAAATAGTCGAACAGTTACTAATCGTTACATAAACATACTTATATATAATTAAAAATAAAAATTTACAAGTCCGATCATTACGGCATCAGTGGCTCCGTCGCTGATAACTCTAGGACGAGAGTTTCTGGGTTCGTATCCCACTGCCGGCAAACTGATTCGAGCCCGGTGGATTTTAGTGGTATAAGTCTTAACGTGGGTCCAGCGTTGAGCAAAAATTAGTGAAGAGTGAAAAATGTATCATCCCCCAAACCCACCCCATTCACGCCGGTAACTAGGCCGGATGAGATCGGATATCTCGTGAGGTGCGGGGGAAGGAACACACTCCCCAATCGGTAGGTCATAGAAAGCGCGAAACCAAGGGTTGATAGCCCTTGGGGGGTGCTTCTAATGACTGAGGATCTTGGTTCGGAGCGCACGTTAAACCGTAGATCCCCTGGCAGCGCATGAAGATAACAATAAGTCCGATCATTTTTCTTGAATTTTTTTTATTTTAATTAATATTATGTATTTTATACGGCGGGACCTCTGGTAAAGCCAGTATATAGTTTTACAATTTTGTATGAATTACCCTATGTCTCTAAATTCCAGTGTTTAACCGCTTACTTTTATTGGTTTTAATGTATTTTTATTTGAAAAGAAGTTTCGACTAGTTTAATCAAAATACACCACACCCATAAAATTTAAATATTCTATTAAATTTTAGCCCTCCATTTCCCCGTAAATCTTTAAAGGTATAAGGTAATGAACGAAAGGGTCGTAAAAGGGGATTTTAAAACTAACTTGATTTTATTCAGATCGTAAAAATTCTCATTCTAGATTTTACTTTGTAAGCGATCGCTTATTAAAACAAGCTGTATTGTTAATCGTAAAACGCCACAATGATATCGAAATAAAAGTTACCAAAAAACTATAAATATAAAAACTTTATGGTCTCTCAAACATTAAATTCGTACAAGTGATGCCAATAATAAAATAGAAATTAAAAATGCTAAGTAAGCACTATGTTGTTGTCCAAAAAATGAGAACACCACAACAACTACGGGGTTACGATAAAGAAACGAATCAGCCGTTAATATAGGTAGTACTGACGTTTCTTTATTTCGTTAGACCTTAGCCTTACTGATGAGCCATGATATGGCGAAACGCGTCTAAGGATGGGTCTGACGAAATTAAACGAAACGTGTTTTTCTGTTTTAATACAGTGTGACCTGGCACGTAGCTAGGGGAGGGACCCCCCCCCCCCGAAACTCGAGACCATACTTATAAAACTTACAAAAAAAAATTAATTTTATGCGAAATATCCATATATTATTAGAGATCGGATTTCGACAATATAGGATACATTAAACATTTCCTACTTTATTAAATTTTCTTCGTGGCAGTTTGTCATGTATACCTAGTAGATATACAGGGTGTTCATTTGAAAACTTCCCACCTCGATTTTCCTGCTTTAAAATAAAAATGTGGAAAATTGCTCGGACCCGTCGATTTTTATTTCGAGGGGGACACCTTTTGCGTTTATTGTCAATCTTGTTACTTCAAGCCCCTAGGAGGGAGGCGGGTCAGATCTAAATCTTAAATGGATATCCCTATTTTATATAATTTTTTTGGATTCTGCATAAAATTCTGAACATTTTTTAATAAAAGCATTATTAGTCTATACTTAACAGTTTCCGAGATATTGACTCTTGAAAAATGACATTTTTGAATTTTGACAGCGTCTAGCTTTCTAACTGTACGTCTTAGAGCAAAACGGCTTATATGTCCCTATCTTCGATTATCTTTCCAATAGTGTCAACTTCCGGTCAAACCGGAAATACTATATTTCTTACATCCGGTTTAACCAAAAGTTCACACTATTGGAAAGATAATAAAAATCGAAGATAGGGACATGTAAGCCGTTTTGCTCTAAGACGTACAGTTAGAAAGCTAGACGCTGTCAAAGTTCAAAAATGTAATTTTTCAAGAGTCAATATCTCGGAAACTGTTAAGGATGGACTAAAAATGGCTTTATTAAAAAATGTTCAGAATTTTATGCAGAATCCAAAAAAATTATATAAAATAGGGGTATCCATTTAAGATTTAGATCTTACCCCCCCCCTCCCTCCTAGGGGCTTGAAGTAACAAGATTAACAATATACGCAAAAGATGTCCCCCTCGAAATAAAAATCGACGGGTCCGAGGGATTTTCCACATTTTCAATTTAAAGCAGGAAAATCGAGGTGGTAAGTTTTCAAATGAACACCCTGTATAATAATAAAAATACATATTTGTTTAAAATTTTAATACAATATAAATCGAATACGAAAAAATCACATTTTTTTTAATGCAGGAGCGGGTATGAGGGGGACAATTGTCCTCCCCCCCTGAGGCACGAGACTCAAGCACTTCAATTATTACGGGTTTGTTTTTGAGCTTTTCTTGAGCATTTTGTGTTGTGTTTTTTATTTTTCCCACTTGAAAACCAAGCCCCATGATTCAAAAAAGGGCGTGGCACCCAAAAAAATTTTCGCCTGCGGCTCTTTCTTTTTGCACCTTCGGCGCGATCTCAGTGGGCGCATCCCGAAAAGAAATCCTGGCTACGTGCCTGAGTGGGACCAGTAAAGTCCGCATATGTGATTTTTATTAATAACTATTCGAAATTTGACTTTGGCTTCAAGTTCTGCTTCGATCGAGATGAAAATTAAACAAAAAAATAGTAGTCACGTGATTCGCATTATCTGTCAAATTTTAATTTTTTCCAAAAAATAATTCCTTATTTCTGAAAGTATCGAAAAAAGTTTTTTTAAATGCAGTTTCTAGCCCACATGCAAAATTTTAGGTGCATAAGATAATTTTGATTTTTTACACAATATATTTTTTTCTACAAATTCAAAATTGGGCTATTAAAATTTGGTCGCATGTCGCATGCGATCCAACGTTTATTTGTTTTTGACCCTGTATAAGGTCGTAACTCCATAAAATAAGTATTTTTGAAAACGTAGTATGTGTCTGAAGGTAATACACCTTAATATTAAGACAAAAAGAACACAGTGTCATCAGTAAGTGTTCATTAAGTGGAAAATACATTTTAGTGGTGGTTAAAAAATCAAAATTTTCTATTATATGCAGTTGCATGTGGGCTAGAAACTGCAGTTAAAAAAACTTTTTCTACAACTGTAAAAAAAATATTACTTTTTTTGGTTACTATGGATGCACAAAACGTCGCTTTCTTTCACCGTAAAAAAATGTAATTTTTTCACCGTGAAAAAATGATATTTTTTCACGGCAAGCTCAGCTGATTGATGTTTTCGTATAAAAATGCAAAAATTAATTTCCAAAACATTTTTTATAAAAAAGTTTATTATTAAAGTGAATTAAATTAACAATCTTTATTAGAATAGTAATTAACGGTGAAGTTCTCTTCCTTGCTACATCCTCTTTTGTTACTACTTTAGACTTCTTTCCTCTATATCCAATGGATTTGCTCTTTAAAAATGGAACCAATTTAGTAAACCGCTGCAGATCAATATTTTCCTTTATGTTTAGGGTACTTTTAAGCATCGAATAGGTAATCCATAGTGTAGGTGGCTTTAAAATTTTCTACTTTTCCTCCAAATAACAGAGCAAAACATTTTCTGTTACTGTTTTTACTTTATATTGCACCATTCGCGAAGCTGAGTGTACACTTTCTTATATTTTATTCTTGATTTCACGGGCAAAATATTTGATATAACGATTTCTGCAGCTTCCGTAATTTCGTGAGGCGTCTCACTATCACTTTTAGACATTTAAATGGTATCAAACTTGAGCAAACAACTATAAACTTTTGACACGAAAAACGATTTATTTGACAATCAATAAAATTTAAACAGTTTAAGGTTTCCATAGTAATGGGAACAGGTGTAAGCAATAATACCTTAAATGAATTATGATTTTAGATTTTTTTTCTAAACATGATAAAAAATAGTTAACAACAAACAGTTGTAGAA
Organism: Polydrusus pterygomalis; assembly: GCA_963969555.1. Lineage (NCBI taxonomy): Eukaryota > Metazoa > Arthropoda > Insecta > Coleoptera > Curculionidae > Polydrusus > Polydrusus pterygomalis. The sequence goes on from OZ018375.1 coordinate 74,611,000, forward strand.
AAAATGTTGTTTTTATTTCGCGCGCAAAAGTATTTTTATGGCACATTTGATTGAATTTTTAACCTCGACCTAACGGTCTCGGTAAAAATTTACAATCTCATTTGCCATTAAAAAAACACCTATTTTGCGCACTTAATACAAAAATAACTATTTTCTTATAATTTTTTTCGATATTTTCAGATATTTTTGAATTCTTTTTTGGAAAAAATTAAAATTTGACAGATACTGCGAATCACGTGACTACTATTTTTTGCTTAATTTTATCTCGATCGAAACAGAACATGCTGCCAAAGTCAAATTTCGAATAAAGCTATTAATAAAAAAAAAATCCCATATGATGCGGACTTTACTGGTTACACTGTATAAAACACCGCCCACTTGATCAAGACTCGCTAGAACCCGTCAAATTGGTTTTTTTGGAATGCTTTTTTTTAGAAAAGAGATATTATACAGCTTGGATCATAAAAATGTGACGTGTATAAAATTTATTTTTTTTAATAAAACGGATTGCATATTTTTACATTATTACATCCTACAATCAATTCTACAAATTTTTATGCCCTATATTTCTTATCTTCAACCGTTAACGAAATATTAACACTTTAATGCTGGTATGCACCATTGATATGCTCTCGACTTAGCAACTTTCTAAAGTTAAGGCAATTTTAAGGCATTGACAATGAATATTTACTATTTAAATATGAGACGTCAATATATGTCAGGGAATGTTAATCAAATTTAAATTTTGCTCTGAGGATATTATTACATCCAAAATTAGCCCCGCTGAAGATGAACGCATAGAAATTTTGATTATGTTGGGTTGTAGAGATAAAAGTAGAAGTTATAGCAAAGTCCGTGGTATGTTCAATAAAAAATATCTAAATCGGCCACCTCTTAGCCAATCGACAGTGTATAGGGTAGCAATTAAGTAGAGAACTTGTACAGGGTGTCAGTTTGAAAACTTCCCACCTTTAATATCTTTCTTGCGGTTAATAATATTAAAAAAATCGGAAAGACACGTCAAATTTATTTATAAGGGGGACACTATAAATGAATATTTTTAGCCTTCTTGTTTCAACCCCCTAGGAGGGGTAGATGTCACCCTTAGAATCTTAAATGGGAATGGGTGTCAAGTGGCACATCGTTTTAAAGGGCGTTCAATTCCCTTTTTAGTGGTATACTACTTTGTTGCTTTTTGTCCAGAGGTTTCCGAATAATCGCGTTTCAAAATTGCAGACACAATTAAACTTGCCTGCATTGAGATTTTGGTTTTCAGGTTAGTGTTTACACAAAAATTACTGCATTGGGTCTCCTTGTAGTACAAATAATTAGAAGATTAGGTGTCACCGTTAAAATCGTTGAATAACAAGAAGAAAATCTAGTTTAAACAATTGATTTTTTATTTATTAATTGTTTTACTTCGACAAAAATAGCTTTTTATTTGCGCAAGAGAAATTTCTACAATAAAATACATGGGAGCTACTTAGGCACTATCTTATAAGTTGCTCAAAATGTTGTCCATTTTCTTGTAAACAATAATAAAGTCCGTTTTCGAACTCCTCCCTAACATTTCGGAAAACTTCACCGGGAATTGACCGGCATTCTGCTGCAATTCGCCTTTTAAGATCATCAAAATCAGCAGGTTGTGTTTTATAAACAATGAATTTAAGATGTCCCCAAAGAAAAAAGTCTAAGGGTGTTAAATCCGGTGATCTTGGATGCCATTCAATTGGTCACCTTCTGCCAATCCGTCTATCCGGGAATCTCTCGTTTAACCACTGTCGGACCTAAAGAAAATAATGAGGTGGATCACCGTCCTGCTGGAATGTTAACAAATCCTTCTGTTAAACTGAATTACGCTCTGCATCAATTTGAGTTTCTAGCTCATGGGTGATAAGAGGATCAAAAGTCTCTTCAAGCATATTAAGGTACAGATCACCTGTCAAGTTTCCTTCAATAAATAAAGGACCAATAATGTCATTTCCATGAATACCAGCCCAAACATTAACTTTTTGGTGATATTGTGTATGTCCTTCTCGAAAAATATGCGGGTTTTCGTCACTCCAAGTCGACAATTTTGTTTGTTAACATTTCCATTTAGAAAAAATGAACATTCATCGCTGAAACAGTTATTCCGCAGAATATTAGGGATGGCGTTGACTTGGCGACTCATGAATTCACAAAACTCTCTTCTTCTATCAAAATCATCGTCGTAGAGTTCTTGAAGTATCGAAATTCCTAAAGCAAAATCTTAAGGTTTCTGAGATAACAACAATAACATAAAATTATACCAAAAATATTGTAAAAACATTTTCCCATTACTTCAAAAAGGCGATGCTTTCCTTTCTTTCGTGAATGCTTTCTTTAAAACGAAAGAAAATTTAGTCTGTTTGCTCAAACCTTAAAAAAACACCTCCAGCCCTTCGTGTTTTTTTTTATCAATAAAATTTTGTTTGAACGCCACTGATTTATTATGTTTACCTCGCATAAAACAATCCGAAGGGGATTTTTTCAGTGCATCATCGCTTTTGTGAGAGGATTTTCACCGAGGGTGTTGGATCAGAAAAAGATAAAGGAAATATACATCCCTTTAAGAAAATTATACTAAGAATATGAGGGAAGTGAAAAGAAAATATATGACAAGGAATAAAGTTTAGAAAGGTCACATTGTGCTCACGCACGGTGATTCATTTAGTCAATCTACAAGGGGCACATGCTATGGTCCATTTCGTTTCGTTTAAGAAGAAAGGCAGATACCCGTTTTATCATTCAACAGTTGGAATAAATTTATTTTATTATATAACTTAAAGAAATAAAGTTAAAGAATGTTCAAACATTTTAAATTTATTTCATTTAAGATTACTTTGTATCTAAAGCTTCTGTACTAAATATTAACTTTATTTGATTCTTATAAATGAAAAGCAAATAAAAGTAAGCATAAAGAGCCAAAAAAAGAAAGTAATACTTTTTTTACCTTTATTTAGCGATCGACGAAACGGTTCATTATATTAATATACGGGGTTCCCCATTTAAAACGAAACAGGGTAAATATCTGGTTCCACGTTAATTTAAAAAAACATCTCGGACCCGTCGATTTTTATTTCGAGGAGGACATCTTTTGCGTATATTGTCAATCTTGTTAGTTCAAGCCCCTATGAGAGAGGGGGGGGTAAGATCTAAATCTTAAATGGATACCCCTATTTTATATAATTTTTTTGGATTCTGTATAAAATTCTGAACATTTTTTAATAAAAGCATTATTAGTCTATACTAAACAGTTTCCGAGATATTGACTCTTGAAAAATTACATTTTTGAACTTTGACAACGTCTAGCTTCTAACAATACGTCTTAGAACCAAATGGCTTACATGTCCCTATCTTCGATTTTTATTATCTTTCCAATAGTGTCAACTTGCGGTTAAACCGGTTGTAAGAAATATAGTACTTCCGGTTTAACCAGAAGTTGACACTATTGGAAAGATAACAAAAATCGAAGATAGGGACATGTAAGCCGTTTTACTCTAAGACGTACAGTTAGAAAGCTAGACGCTGTCAAAATTCAAAAATCTCATTTTTCAAGAGTCAATATCTCGGAAACTGTTTAGTATAGACTAATAATGCTTTTATTAAAAAAAATGTTTAGAATTTTATGCAGAATTCAAAAAAATTATATAAAATAGGGGTATCCATTTAAGATTTAGATCTTACCCCCCCCCCCCCCTCCCTCCTAGGGGCTTGAAGTAACAAGATTGACAATATACGCAAAAGATGTCCTCCTCGAAATAAAAATCGACGGGTCCGAGCATTTTTTTTTAAATTAACGTGGAACCAGATATTTAGCCTGTTTCGTTTCAAATGGGGAACCCTGTAAATACAAATTATTTTCTTTCTGTAACCATTTTAATTTTTAGTAAAAAGTTTATATAGGAAAAAATATGAAATAATGACATTTATTTTCATCTATCTTTGAAAGGTGAAACGTTGACTTTTTTGACTGCTACTTTCCACTTGGATGAAAAGTGAGCATTTTCCAGCCGGAACCGGAACGGGAACCGTTCATCCAGGTTTAACCAATGGGATTTCCTAAAACAGTCCGAGATATGGAGCCTAATGAATAAAAATAAAGCAATTACTTAAAGCAATTATTACTTTTTATGGGAAATAAAGAAAAAACTAAAAGTTTTCCTCCACAAAATTTAATACAATAAAATTCTTCAAGGGTCTCTACATGTTTCGAACGTAGAAACGTTCATCATCAGGAGACAGAAAATATATTTAGTGTTGATTGTTTTAGCAGAAGAGACAATGGTGAAGGACTTTAATGGAGCTTTTATGTAACTAAAAAATTATGTGTAAAAGAGACATAATATGGAGAAAAAGCAATTCCTTAATTTATTTATCACATTTTAAGCAAACGATAGCAATAGCTTCTATTTTTTAAGAAAAAGCATTGACTAGAAGCAATTTCTGCACTTTTAAGCAATTGCTGGACGCAAAACCAATTACTTTAGTTTTTATTCGTTGGCTTTCAAGAAATTACTACGATTTTATAAGAAAAGGCAATTGCTATATTTTTATTCATGGTCACATTTACAAAAAAAAACACAAGAATTTGATAATTTTTGCAAGAAGTGCCGATCTTGCTGACATAACGCAGGCCAGAAAACAACATCACAGTAAAAAAAAATAAAAGAATTAAGGACACACAGTTTTAGCTTGATACCAGTATTGATATCAATATGCATGTATAACAGTTTAATTAAGTTTAATATAGGACTTTTAAAGTAAATTTTTTACATGGCCCGAGAATCTTAGGTTTGAATCAAACTGCACCCCCAGATTACGAAATCTATTAGTAAAAGCTTAAAGAGAACCATTTAATTTAAATACAAAAGCATCATTGTTTTCTTGTAGCAGATTACTGTTTTTACCAAATACGGCAGCATAGCTTATATATTGACCTTACTGAAATTTTCTTTTTGAAAGGTTTATTTCATGATTCTTTGAAGTTATAGAAGTGTTAGTAAAATTTGAACTTGGCTTGGAAATATTTTTTGCCGTATTAACTTGAGTAGCGACCAAACTATCTATGTATCCCTCAGCTACTGACACTGTGCTAGATTTCCAGCCTCCTAAACGCTTAAATTGCAAGAGGTGGCGAGCAAAGTTATCACCACTGTTCTTCTGAAATAGTGACCAGTAAAACTTTCAATGTTCAGCTTCAGAAAAGCTGCAATTTTTTTTGGAAGCTGACTTAAAGTGTTGTGCCCAATATATTGTTCAGTAAATTTTTCATATCTTATTTACATAAAAAGTTTTCCATCTTGTATATTTTTCCGAAAAGTTATGTATGTACTCCTTAAATGGTGCAATCCATTTCTCTCCACTTAGCACAAATGATCGTGGCTTGTACGTTTTGTTATTCTGTATTTCCATCGCGACCTTTTCTTTTAAAAAGTGAGCGTCTGTTGTTTTTACTTTGTATAATTTATCTGATCGTCAGGCGCCTAAGACACCAATAACCAATGCGTTTAACAAATGTATAAAATAACAAGTTAATATAGAAATGGTTAACCTTTTGGCCAAAAAATACCTTTCAAAAAAGATATTTCATGGGTGCTTGTTCCATCAAAGTTTCAATATTATTAAAAGACAGTGTGTTCGATTTTTTCGGCTTGTGCCTATCCTTGGTTTTGCTTTTTTAAAAAATGCCAATAGCCTTGCGTGTTTAGATACGTTTACTTGTCCCTTTATTGATAAAGTAGTCTTCAGCGTTGAGTATACTGACCAAAGCGTTGATGTCTTCTTTGTCTTGGCATTTTCGCTAAAATAAGCCAATAGCGCCGATTCAAAACCAGAATTATGACCTTTGTTTTCCATAGCTCAGCGGGGTTACTGAGCTTTAATCCTCAGTACCCCACAAAACACTTTTTGCAATGTAATTTTATTGTGATATCTTCATAATTATGACAATTTTATCCTTGCCTTACATATATTTGAAAAGTTTTATAAAAAATTTTAAATAATCTTCGACAACTTCTTTTTAGGAGGGTTTTTTCTTCTTCTTCCTCAGTTTATTTGGTTGGTTTAGGCCCCCCCCCCTTTAATAACTTTTTCACATACTCAGTATGGTTTAACCTTTATCAATTTCCTTCATATTTTGTTTTTTCTACACATCAATTTTTTAATCCCATAAAAGATCCATTAAGGTTCTACACCATTTTCTCTTCTGCTAAAACCATCAGCACTAAATAAATTTTCTGTCTCTTAATGATGAACGTTTCTACGTTCGAAACATGTAGAGACCCCTGGAGAATTTTTATTCTATTAAATGTTGTGGAGAAAGGCTTTTGGTTTTTTCTTTCTTTCCCATACTTTCAACTCCACTTTAAGCATGAACTATTTCTTCAAAATAATATATTGTTTTGTGACATGGAAACCATAGTCTTTAAATTATATTTGCCATCTTGATGTATATTATTACCTACGTTACTTTACTTTACTTGCGGTTAATTGAAATTCTAATGTCTATCTAACACACTAAATGTTTACTATTCTTGGTAAATATAACTATTCACTCTTCGTTCTATCTACACCGTTTTGTAAGCGGAAAACTCTTTCACGTAGTTATTAGTCCACTTACACTGTATTATCTTTCTACTCTCATTTGACATGATTATATAGGTAACGAAAACCGCTCGAAAACAAATTGTTTCAAAATCAATGATTCGCGTTTCTCACGAACCAAACAGATTTGTCTATTTTTTTGTTATGCATGTTTGCAACTTAATGACTTTATCTTTGTAACATTTAAAGACATGGCAGGACTAAAAGTTTTTGAATTTAAATGAAAATTTCATAAATTTATTTTCAACCAATTAGAAGGCTCCTTTTTGTTTACGTTGCTTATAGCGACGGGATACTATCGCGATAGTCTATAGCCCATTAACCTAATGAAATTAATAAGTGATAATCTTTCTTAGGTACGACTACTACGACTTAATTTTAATTCAAATGTCAAGTCATTTCGAAGTGACTGGTGAGACAATCCAATGTCTTTATAGTTTTAAATTTAAATATAACTTTAAAAAACATATTTCCGATGAGTTAAGTTTAATATAACGCACTGTATTTTTACAATACAAGTTGATTTTACTTGTTAGTAATTAAGGTTTAATACCAAAATTTCAGGAACATTAAAAGAAACTCCAATTTATGAAATTTTCTTACCGAATCTCCCACGCAGCAGAATTAATTCCCGTTAATTTTTTTCTCGGTTTCCCTCATGTTTTTGTTGATAGAAAATTTCCCCGAGTCCCCGAGTCGAAGACGAGGGAAATTTTCTATCAACAAAACCATTCGTGACCTTAAAAAAATTATCGGTAATAATTCTGCTGCTAGGGAGATTATAAGTGATAATTTTATATAATTATTTATTTTAAGTCAAAATTATCGATTATTAAAATATATTTTTTTCTAATTTTGTCTCGAAACTGATCTATTTCGAAAGCGCTAGCGAGTTCGAAATAGATCTGTTTCGAACTCCGAATTTTATTATTTAAAGGTTGGCCCTACATGACATGTTTTATTTCATTGACTTGCGCGGCCTTTGTGATTTACGAGAAAACCCATTTTTCGCAGAGGAAAAATAGCTTGATAACCTACCATTTTATTCTGTGTGGATAACAGTCATGTATGTTGGTTGCATAAATCTATAAATCAATCTTTTGTAGGTGCTTCAAGCTATCATTTTCTGCCAAATCCTATCCAAAATTTAATCTACTAACCTTCCAATGTCGATTTTAACTTCAACTTTATTTGAATTATTCATCTTTCCTATACTAAATTGCAATGCCGTGACGTAAAATCACGTCTTTTGAAATTCGAAAAAAAGTAGCAAAATCGCCCGAATTTCCGAACGCTCTGTATATGTACCGAATGTACAAGGATCACACAACGTATTCCGTCCAATTTCAAATCTCATATCGCTAAAATAACTTTAGAATCTCGTGGTGAAAATGGGTCAATAAATCAAAAAATGACAGTTCGCAAAATAATTTTTGTCGTCCAGAGGCTACTATGGTAAAAAATAGTATTACCAACATAAAATTTAGACATAAAAATTAACAAAACTTGAAGGATTCATTTTCTTTTTAAATATGTGTTTTTTATTGAAAAACCTACAAATTAGAAAAAATAGTATAACGTACGTGTTATATAAAGCAGTTTTAAGCACTTGTCCCGTTATAAAACTCGCCGCAAGCGGCTCGTTTTTTAACATGGACGCGTGCTATAAAATGATGCTTTATAAAACGTGTACGTTAATATACAGGGTGTTTTTTTAAGGTCGACAAACGGCCATATCTCGGAAACTACTGGGCTTAGAAACTCAGGAAAAGAAAAATTATAATTAAAGTGGCCATGAGAAAATTCTGGAAATAATTTTTAACTTCCGCATTTTGCCGCAAGAGGGCGGAATTGAAAAGTAAATTTTAAAATTTTACATAACTCCGAAAATTCTACATTAAGGTATATGTTTGATAACACCATTTTAAAGCTTGGACAAATATGCATTATTTTGGTCTTATTCTCATTGGCGTACCAACTTTAATAAGAGTGGGGGAAGCTGTTGAAAGTGTAATAATTTAAATCGCTGTAACTTATAAACGACTTATCCGATTTTAGCAAACTAAAGACTATTTGGAAGAGAAATGTATGCACTTTCACCAATCGTATTTAGTTGTCCATAATAGTTCTAAAAAAAAAATGCTAGAGGGCGCAATTTGCAATAACAATACATTTTTGGATTTTACTCCGAAAAAATAAATTATACGGTATAATTATGATACCATAATCAAAAAGTAGACGAAATTTGCAAGAAAAGATGTGAAGACCGCAGTTCGATATCTTTGTTCGTTTCAGAGTTATTGCCAAAATAATAATTTTTAATACAAATTGCGCCCTCTAGCAATTTTATTAGAAACTATCTTGTACCATTGGATACGACAATTGAAGGTATTTACCTTTCTCTTTCAAACAAGCTTAAATTTAGTAAAATCGGATAAGTCGTTTAGAAGTTACAGCGATTTTAATGTTTACACTTTCACTTGATAAGAGTGGGAGAAGCTTTTGAAAGTGTAAACATTAAAATCGCTGTAACTTCTAAACGACTTGTCCGATTTTACTAAATTTAAGCTTGTTTGGAAGAACCTTCAATTGTCGAATCTAATGGTACATGATAGTTTCTAATAAATTTGCTAGAGGGCGCAATTTGTATTAAAAATTATTGTTTTGGCAATAACTCTGAAACGAACAAAGATATCGAACTGCGCTTTTAATATTTTTTCTAGAAAATTTCATCTACTTTTCGATTATGGTATCATAATTATACCGTATGATTTATTTTTTTGGGATAAAATCAAAAAAACTGTTATTATTACAAATTGCGCCCTCTAGCAATTTTATTAGAAACTATCGTGTATGATTGGATACGACGGTAATTGGTACTTACCTTTCCCTTCCAAACAAGCTTAAATTTAGTAAAATGGGATAAGGCGTTTAGAAGTTACGGCGATTTTAATGTTTACACATTCAATAGCTTCCCCCACTCTTACCAATTTCGGTAAGCCAACGAGCCTTAAACTAAAATGATGCAGAATTGTCTAAGCTTTCCAATGATGTAATCAGAGTTATACCCTAATACGGGAATTTTCGGAGAAATTTAAAATTAAAAAAAAATTTTTAATTGTGCCCCCTTGCGGCGAAATGAGGAACTTGAAAGTAATTTCCAGAATTTTCTCATGACCGCTTTAATCATAATTTTTTTTTCCCAAGCTTCTATGTTTAGTAGTTTCTGAGATATAGCCGGCGGCCATTCTTAGTTGACCACCCGGTACAATCCAAAATTCACATTTTTGCCCAAGACCTTTAAAAAACTTTAAATTTGTTGCCTATTTTTATCTGTGGTGGTTATCTGTGATAATAGTATAGATTATTGTATTTTACCTTTCACCTTTTATCTTTTCACGTTACATTTATGCGGCGATAAAGTAACTAAAAATTTGTAACCCTGATATAGTAAAAAATTTAATTTCTCTCGCAGGATGGATTCCAAGTCACGTGACACTCTGTTAATTCGGGTCTATTGAATTTCTATAAGTTGGTTTGAATTCCAGGACCGGACTTAAAAATTAGAGATGTGGTACCTACTAAAACAATTGATGGAATAGTCTCACCGGTTCTACCGCTCATTATTGCCAAACAATCATAATAATAATAACAATAAATAATAATAATATTTTATTTTGGTTTTGAAAATTTTGTTTTATAAATATTATACAGAAAAAATTAAAAAAGAAAAGCACAAAGTCTTTCTCCACAATTTTTTATTAGAATAACTAGGCGAACCTAGAATAATTCATTAAAATTCAATTCGACATGTTTTGAGTGTAGAAACACTCATCATCAGGAAAACAAAGTGAAAGGTACATTGTTGATGGTGTTAGCAACAGAGAAAATAATAGTGGGATTGAGCCGTAATGGAGCTTCCCATGGTGTACAAGAGGTGTAAAAATTGAATAGTCGAAAGACCGACAATCAAGACTTCAGCATACTGGAAAGTCAAGGGTTAGTGCAAAGGCCCTGTCTTGGGCAGAAAAATAAAGAGAGCAAAAGAAAAATTAGGAAGTTTTAACAGACTTTGTGAAAATCATTTATTAAGTAGTAAAAAATCTTAAGTTTAATTCAGCTTTGTCAGAGACATGTAAAAGTATTGAAATAAGAGGGAAAGAAAAAGAAAAAAATTGTTTTTCATAAAAGTCAAAGCATCTGATTCTTTAAAAGATAAAAAAAGAATAATGTAGCAAATGAAATTTAATAAAATGAGGTAGATTAGCTTACCATTTAACATGAAGTAAAATAATTTTGAAAGCTCCATTACGGCTCAATCCCTCTATTATTTTCTCTATTGCAAACAACATCAGCGCATTGTACATTTCAATTTGTTTTTCTGATGATGAGTGTTTCTACACTCGAACAATGTCGAATTGAATTATTGTGAATTATTCTAGGTTCGCCTAGTTATTCTAATAAAAAATTGTGGAGAAAGACTTTGTGCTTTTCTTTTTTCTATATCATCTAACTCCACTTTGAGTATGGACTACTTCTCCAAAATATTATATAATTATATTATCATAAAAATGAGTTTAACGTTACTGTTTACCAGAAAATACATTTCATATTTGATAATAAAATTTTGGGACAATAATATAAAAGAATAATAATTATTCAAATAGAAATTTCCAAACTTTGAATTTAATGTTGTTAGCCATTTCACTTAGTTTTGTTTAAACACAATGTTTTACATCATTTAAAGCATGTTAAAACAGTAATTAATTCTTCGATTAAAAAACAGTTTTTAAAATGCGGTCATTTAATATCTGATTTTAAATATTAAAACCAAAATATAAAAAAAAATTCTAAGGTTACCAGGTTTGCCACCTTTTCGTTACAAAAACAAATAAATAACGAATAAATCCGTTTAAGCGATACCGGCACATACTAACAGAAACGTCGTATTAAAAACAATAAAGAACATTCCAAGAAAATCAAATCTGCTACCATCCTTTTCAACAAATAAAGGGTTTCTCATCGCTTGAAGCATTATGCTCATTGCTCAAGTAATTTAATACTATTGCTCTCAAATGTTTCGTTAAATTTATAATTACGGAATGCGCTCTTTTAATTAAATAACAGAACTATAATAAAATTTAAATTTCATTTGGGGCTTAATTCCAAGTTAACAAAATAAAATTTAACGATTATTCTATTTTGAGAAACGATTCTTGCATTTAAACAATGAATGGACTAATATTAAAGTTTTACCATTTCGTTTCATTAAAATATAGTTACCGTATAAACTATTTGAAGAGTCTACCATCGCTTCTACTCGCGATATGCATTTAATCCATTTACTCGAAATCCTCCAAACCTATCAAATTTATTTAATTATAATACAGTGTCACCAGTATAGTCCGCATCATATGGGATCTTTTTTTATTAATAGCTTTATTCAATATTTGACTTTGGCATCAAGTTCTGCTTCGATCGAGATGAAAATTAAGCAAAAAAAATAGTAGTCACGGGATTCGTATTATCTGTTAGATTTTAATTTTTTTCCAAAAAATAATTCAAAAGTGGGGTTATTTCTGAAAATATCGAAAAAATTTATTAGAAAAAGTTTTTTTAAATGCAGTTTCTAGCCCACGTGAAAAATTTAAGCCTATATTTTATAAATTGCACCACTTTTGCAAAATAAGACTCAACACAACCTACATAAAACTTCTTAGTTTTGACAATGCTTTATTTCAGATACATTTTCTTTAAAGTAGCGCCATATTAAATGTGTGTTTTTCTACAAAATCAAAATCGGGCTATTAAAATTTGGTCGCATGTGATGCAAAGTTTATTTGTTTTTGACCCTGTATAAGGTATCTTCATAAAATAAGTAGATATTTTTGAAAAGGTAGTTTGTGTCTGAAAGTAATACACGTTAACGTTCTTATGACATGGCTTAATAATAAATTATAATATAGAGGTTGTAAATTAAATCGATGAAAATAGATAAACTTTACGTTGTTAAACAAAAATTTATTTTCCACTTAAAAAACACTTTACTGAAGACACTGTGTTATTTTTTATCTTAATATTAAGGTGTATTACTTTTAGATACAAAATACATTTTCAAAAATACTTATTTTATGAAGTTACCTTTACAGGGTCAAAAACAAATAAACTTTGCCTCACATGCGACCAAATTTTAATAGCCCAATTTTGATTTTGTAGAAAAACACATATTTAATATGGCGCTACTCTAAAGAAAATGTATCTGAAATAAAGCATTGTCAAAACTAAGAAGTTTTATGTAGGTTGCGTTGATTCTTATTTTGCAAAAGTGGTGCAATTTACAAAATATAGGTAAAAAATCAAAATTATCTTACGCAACTGAAATTTTGCATGTGGTTTAGAAACTGCATTTAAAAAAACTTTTTCTAATAACTTTTTTCGATATTTTTAGAAATAACCCCACTTTTGAATTATTTTTTGGAAAAAATTAAAATTTAACAGATAGTGCGAATCACGTGACTACTATTTTTTTGCTTAATTTTCATCTCGATCGAAGCAGAACTTAATGCCAAAGTCAAATTTTGAATAAAGCTATTAATAAAAGAAATCCCATATGATGCGGACTTTACTGGTGACACTGTATACAGGGAGTTTAATTAAGGGTGGCCATCGGCCATATCTCGGGAACTACTAAGCATTGAAACTTATGGAAAAAAAAATTATGGTTAAAGTGGTCATGAGAAAATTCTGGAAATTATTTTTAAGTTCCTCATTTCACCATACAAAATAATTTTTTTTAATTCTAAATTTCTCCGAAGATTCCTATATTATGGTATACTTTTGGTTACATCATTAGAAATAATAGACAATTCTGCATCATTTTGGTTTAAGGCTTATTGGCCGTACCGAACTTGATAAGAGTGGGGAAAGGTATTGAGAGTGTAATCATTTAAATCACTGTAACCTCTAAACGACTTCTCCGATTTTACTAAATTTAAGCTTGTTTGAAAGCTTGTAAGTATTTTTAATTGTCGTATCCAATTGTACACGAAAGTTTCTAATAAAATTACTAGAGGGCGCATTTTGTAATAAAAAAAGTTTTTTTATTTTATCCCGGGCCACCAAGGTCGCCCGACATGACTTCATTGGATTTTTTTGTAATTAAATTTAAAGAGGCTTGTATATTCGATGCCAGTTGACACCAGGAAATACCTAATAGAAAGAACAACATGCCATTGCAAAGAAATTTGAATTAACCCTGGAATGTTGTTTAGAGTACAACAAGAAAACATCCGTCGGATAAGAAATTTTTAATATTCTTGCGTTTAAGTGATTTCCGAAATGTCAAAAAGTTCACTTTTAAGTGCTTTTCCTATTTTAACTTATACCTGTTTCTCTTAAGCTACGATCGACCCTTTTAAAAGTTTTTCGATGCGGTAAACGCCGATTTGGAAATGTATCAGAATAAATTCTTCTTGCCTCCACACAATTACCGAGTGCTTGTCCATAAGTTAGATGCATGTGAGCATTAATTAGATGTAATAATTTATTTAATTATTTTTATTTTAGTGCGTACTATTAGTCTTAAAGTTATTTGATTTGTTATTGTGTTCAAATAGCTTATGTTCATAAGCTTGATTATTAAATAAATGTCGAATCAATGCTTAAACGTGATATACAAAAACCTTATTTTTCTAGAAAACCGCTAATTCCATCGAGACAAATGTAGAGTATTTTTTTTAAATAAAAATAACTAAAGTATTTAAAAAATCAGTTTTTAGTTCTGTAAAATGACTACCTGTCCAAATTTTGGCCCAACGAGTATGGTGGCAAGTCCGTTTCTGACTTCTCTGATAATGTAAAACATCTAATGTAGTACGGGTTTATGAGTCTCTATGGCCTACACAAAATACTAAAATTTCATTAAATTATACGTGTCGGTTCAAAAGCTAGAGCCGAAAAGGTAAGTCGCTGGGTACCTCTTTGGTTCGCTGTATCCCTGTTTAGGGGCACTTTAGGTTTTTTTTATATGACAAAGCAGAAATATTTTGACCTCCCCTATATGCTGCCGAGAGTATGCCATATACTTACTGGCCACCCTGTATAGCTCAGCAATAATAGTGTTGGTTAGTTTTTTAGCACTGTACAAAAAATAAATAAACAAAAGTTTATACCTACAATCTTAGTTGTTCCATATGATTTGACGTAGGTCTACTAACTGGCTCCATGCTATTAGTCTATCAACCCTGACTTGCTTGACTTAAATAAAGGGTTATAGAAAATAGTTTAAAAAATAATAATAATTTCCTTAATAAAGGCTATTTTATGCATTTTATTACTTACCTACTGTAATATACAGTGTCACCAGTAAAGTCCGCATCATATGGGATTTTTTTTTATTAATAGCTTTATTCAAAATTTGACTTTGGCATCAAGTTCTGCTTCGATCGAGATGAAAATTAAGCAAAATAATAGTAGTCACGTGATTCGCATTATCTGTCAAATTTTAATTTTTTCCAAAAAATAATTCAAAAGTGGGGTTATTTCTAAAAGTATCGAAAAAAGTTATTAGATAAAGTTTTTTTAAATGCTGTTCCTAGCCCACATGCAAAATTTCAGCTGCATAAGATAATTTTGATTTTTTACCTATATTTTGTAAATTGCACCACTTTTGCAAAATAAGACTCAACGCAACCTACAGAAAATTCTTTGTTTTGACAATGCTTTATTTCAGATACATTTTCTTTAAAGTAGCGCCATATTAAATGTGTGTTTTTCTACAAAATCAAAATTGGGCCATTAAAATTTGGTCGCAAGTGATGCAAAGTTTATTTGTTTTTGACTTTGTATAAGGTAACTTCATATAATAAGTATTTTTGAAAACGTAGTTTGTGTCTAAAAGTAATACACCCTAATATTAAGACAAAAAAGAACACAGTGTCTTCAGTAAAGTGTTTTTTAAGTGGAAAATAAATGTTAGTTTATTTATTTTCAACGATTTAATTTAAAACCCCTATATTATAATTTATTATTAAGCTATGTCATAATAACGTTAACGTGTATTACTTTCAGACACAAACTACGTTTTCAAAAATACTTATTTTATGAAGTTACCTTATACAGGGTCAAAAACAAATAAACTTTGCATTACATGCGACCAAATTTTAATAGCCCAATTTTGATTTTGTAGAAAAACACACATTTAATATAGCGCTACTTTAAAGAAAATACCTATATCTGAAATAAAGCATTGTCAAAATTAAGAAGTTTTATGTAGGTTGCATGTGGGCTAGAAACTGCATTTAAAAAAACTTTTTCTAATAACTTTTTTCGATATTTTCAGAAATACTTAACCCCACTTTAAATTATAATATCAATAAAGCATAAATAGCTAAAAATTAGTTCTGTAGTTCTCAACAATTTAAGTAGCTTCTAGTGTGATATTGTTGTTGTCGTTTAACATTGCATATGATTATTTATTATGCAACATGGTTTACTGAGATGGTAAAATTCGTCCATAGATTATATAGTCCAATACTAATGATGGGTTGTGCGAAATAAGAATATTTTATTGCTTTATCTGACATGCAAGAACCCCGCACTTCTCTTATGGAAAATGGCCCTCGGTTAAATTTTCTAAATTTTTAGTATGTTGTAGAGAATGCCTTTCTAAACAAAAGTGTTCATGGCCACAACAATATCTGCCGTCCAGTTTTTGAGATACAGGGTGTCCAAGTTGCAAAATATGAATTCTCAATACACTATATTCAATACACTATATTTTCCTAGTTTATAATATGAATTCGTTTTGTTTTTCTAAATTTTTGATTGCTCTGTCGTAGATAGGATAGAATACTATAAAAATAGTTTAAAATTTTTTTATTATATACCGGGTGAGTGACGAAAATTATTTAATATTTTTTGTTAAATCATTGTATTTTCGGCATTAAATTAAATGTTTACAAAGTAATACTGTAGATGACATAAGCTTGGAACAAGCTATTAGAATTTATATTATTGATATTTATACAGGGTAACTCAAAAAAGGTTAATATTTTTTTTATTAGTTTTGAAAGAAATTTTGTAGACATTTCTTTATTTACTACCTGTCGCTTATCGTATGCTTTCAAATATATATAATTATCAAGGTTATACAGGGTGTTTCCGATGATTAGCGATAGAAAAATAACATAAAAATGCATATATTTATAAATCACCCGGTATATTAAAAATGGATCGGTTAAATTTCGTTATTTTTTAATATTTTTTGCTTGAAGTGTCCTACTTACATGTTTGCTATTGATTTCCCTTTTCCTATGATCAGTTCTGGAGATATGCAACGTCGAACAGACTCAAAACTCAAAAAATAAGCAAATAAAATAACAATTTTTTTTTATTTCAATAAAATTTGTTATGCAAGTTTATTTTATGGTTAAAAATAAATATATTTAATGCTATACAGGGTGTTTCGAATGATTAGGGTATTCTAACACTGTATTTCAAATAAGAAATATATATATATAAACTATGAACAATTTATTATACCTAAATTATTTTATCTAAAAATAATAAGTAGGCCCTTTATTATTTGAAACACCCTGTATAGCATTAAATATATTTATTTTTAACCATAAAAGGAACTTACATAACAAGTTTTATTGAAATAAAAAGAAAATGTTATTTTATTTGCTTATTTTTTGAGTTTTGAGTCTGTTCGACGCTGTATATCTCCAGAACTGGTCATTGGAAAAGGGAAATCAATAGCAAACATGTAAGTAGGTTACTTCAAGCAAAAAATATTAAAAAATAATGAAATTTAACCGATCCATTTTTAATATACCGGGTGATTTATAAATACATGCATTTTTAGGTTATTTTTCTATCGCTTATCATCGAAAACACCCTGTATAACCTTGATAATTATATATATTTGGAAACATACGATAAGCGACAAGTAGTACATAAAGAAATATCTACAAAATTTCTTTCAAAACGAATAAAAAAAATATTAACTTTATTGAGTTACCCTGTATAAATATAAATAATTTAAATTCTGATAGCTTGCTCCAAGCTAATGTCATCTACACTATTACTTTGTAAACATTTAATTTAATGACGAAAATACAATGATTTAACAAAAAATATTAAATAATTTTCGTCACTCACCCGGTATATAATAAAAAAATTTAAACTATTTTTATAGTATTCTATCCTATCTACGACAGAGCCATCAAAAATTTAGAAAAACAAAACGAATTCATATTATAAACTAGGAAAATATTATGTATTATTATATTATGTGAATCGCTTTCTTCGCACACGCACCGCTCCCGGAGCGCCTTAAAGGATTTTTCCTATAGTGCTTGTGCTCGATCATAAAAAAAAAAAAAAAAATTGAGAATTCATATTTTGTAACTTGGACTATCTCAAAAACCGGTCGGCAGATATTGTTGTGGCCATGAACACTTTTGATCAGAATGACATTCTCTACAACATACTAAAAATTTAGAAAATTTAACCGAGGGCCATTTTCCATAAGAGAAGTGCGGGGTTCTTTAAAAAAAAAACTTAAATACAAAGTAAATATACAATAATTGAAACAGGTATTGGTACGATCAATAAAGTTAAAATTTCGATAGGATAGCTAGTACTCCGAACAACGATGTGACCTGCGCAACAAATACGTTGAAACTAATACTACGGCGCGCGGCGATTGCCGATCGCTACGAACCCCCACCAACGTATTGTGGATTATTGGTTCTAACGAATACAATTTGTTTTTGGAGACGCTGTTCTGCTTTCTTAATTGTAGAAATCGCGCTTTACTGGGAAGAAAATGCGTCGCATTGAGAAGATACAATTTATTTCTTAACAAAATTGCTGTATCAAAAGTAGTTCATGATTCAATAAGGCTGTGCTGCTAATGGTACTGATTACTACCAATAAAAACACTGTTCTAACAAATCTGGAATTGATATAACACTAAAGTCTTTTATACACTAACAATTTATTTAATATGGGTTAATACAAAATAAGCTATCAATACAAACTATATTTTAGCAAACCTGTTGTATTAGATCATTTTCCTCAGTGTATGGGGAAAGAAATTTGGAAGCGGCAAAGCAGCAATTCGCAAAGTTAAATACTATATATGTCGTAGGCTAATTACAAATTCAGTCGTTTTATAAAACGCCTAGTCGTTTCACAAATGACTAGGCATATTGTAAAATGAAGAATATATACTGAATTTTTACAATCCGACTAAACTATTTAGGCGTTTCATAAAACGCCGAATTGCTCTCAGGCTTATTATAAACGGTTCTTCAATCTCGTTTGTTTTAGGATATGACTGATTATAACTAGTCGTTTTGTAAAAGACTGGAAAGTACTTAGGCATTTTATAAAACAACGATTTATATTGTTGCTTGATCGTATAATATTTCAAACAAATAAACAGTAAGTTGGACACTTTATTTTTGTTATAACATCATAAAATAACGTAATGGGTAACTCTTACAACACATGTTCCGACATTCCCTAGGTAAATTTAGGTATATATTTACATAATGTAATTCAACATAATTTAAAAGTATAATATTATTTTACTTATTTGAACACGGTCCGCTTGAATGACATTTACTATTGCATTTCAAGTGAGCCTTAAAACAAAAACACTTATTTGTGTGGCACTGCGTTTTGCTTGCTTTGCAGGAACATTTTTTAAATCCCTGCCCTCCAAATTTAGAAAACTTTGTTAAAGCTTCTCTCAGAGAAATCATTTTTCCTTCCAAAACCTGAATTGGTTGGGGATATTCAATGCCAACGGTTTCATCTCTTGAAAACCATCGATTCAAAATTCCGTGCTTAGTACCAATTTGGTATACTCCATTTTTTTATTTCTACGATAGTTCCCAATATATTTTTAGGGTCTAGTGGTCCTCTATCGAATGTAGGTACTTCAAACGCAACATTTTGACCCAGAAATAGAGGTTTCAACTTTTGGTTGGTATTTTGAAGGATTTTTTCTGCAGCACGTTTTTGACCAGCAACACATCCAATTTTTTGTGTATGTATGATATCCTCTCTTTGGCATAAATCCCATATCCATGCTGTTTCATTCAGCACTAAATCTGAAGAACTTATCTTTAAACATTTAACACAGCAAACCATTGCATTCTGCTTCAGTTTACAAACTGTTAAACCACAGCATACAGAAGTTATTTGTTTGAATCGGTGTTTTATAAAATGCCTAAGTACTTTCCAGTCTTTTAGAAAACGACTAGTTATAATCAGTCATATCCTAAAACAAACGAGATTGAAGAACCGTTTACAATAAGCCTGAGAGTAATTTGGCGTTTTATGAAATGCCTAAAAAGTTCAGTCGAATTGTAAAAATTCAGCATATATTCTTCATTTTACAATATGCCTAGTCATTTATGAAACGACTAGGAGTTTTATAAAACGACTGATTTTGTAATTAGCCTACGACATATATATGTCGTAGGCTAATGGAAGTTTTAGGCAAATGGCATTTGTCTAGGCAAATGCTATATGCATTCCGTCTAAAAGTTATATCGGCAACCGGTTTGTTCGTTGTTACCCAGAGCATTTTGTTTAATTAAATTTTTTCCACTAATATTATTTTATAAAAATTAAATTTAAAAAAAAATGCTCTGGATAACAACGAACAAACCGGTTGCCGATAAACCTTTTAGACGGAATAAATAGCATTTGTCCAGGCAAAAGCCATTTGCCTAAAACTACCATTAGCCTACGACATATACACCAAGAAGGTACAATTATTTATCATAGCGGATGGTTCATGAACATGCATTCAAGGTACAAAATTTATTATTCTTACCCTTGTCAATTTAAATCCATAAAAAATCTTTAGTGACAACGACTATAATACTCGATAAAACAAATCAAAACGGAACTAATACCTAACAGCATTTTATTTTTAGGGCACACTAATCTTACGAATCTTAATTTAATCTTGATCCCAATCACTCCTCTAAATGCTTTACAAAAGGAACAAAACTTCCATGCATTATGAAAGAAGTTCGCAAATATTTAAATGTCCCAAGGGTAAGCAATAAATCATTCACGAGACGACATCTTTTAAAGAATTCTAGGCTCGAACAGGGATTAAAAGGGTCACAATCTTATTGATTGATCGAAAAATCAACATGTCTTCATCTATCAACAGAGTTGTCACTGATAGGTATTGTGTATAAATTAAGAAGCCCTTATATGCAAACAATCCTTTGGATTATGTCCGGTTTTCGGTTTATTGACGATTATTGTAAAGGCATTAAATTTACGGTGTATACTCAATGGTATTATAACTAGTTTTGAAAATGAATATTTCCACAAGACACAGTTTGGTGCGCTAAACCGAAGGCAAGGGCTATATTATATCGTGCGAGGAAAAATTATTTGCATCAAAGAGAGGGCCTTGCATCTAAGAACGTAATGCTCAGCCGTAGAGCTTAATACCTGTTGGGTGTCAGTAAATGCCTGAATTAACAATCAATTTCCGTCATCTTTGACAGTCGTTACAAGTAATTTGATTCATCGCTAATTTTTCCAGTTTCTTGAACAATTCACATAATGGGCCTTACAAAACAGCATAAAACATTCATGGTTGAAGCGTATTTTCGAAACGGGGTTACAGTAAAAGGTGAGTGGCAATACAATCCGGGTTTGTGCATGGACGATTTTCACGAACGTTTTCCTAACGTTGCTTTTATTGCTGGGGATTTTTATCATTGCCTGAAAAGAACCGTGGCTGTGTTTACGGAAACAGATTCTATATACCACACAAAAAAGGAGCAAGAAGACCATCTGTAAAAACAGAGGAACTTGTTGCAAACGTTCATGAAATAATGCAAAGTACGCCAACAAATTGTATAACACGCCTGTCCCAAGTAGTAGTAAGATCTTATAGAACATGCAGGACTATTCTTAAGAAGCAGCTAAATTTATTTCCTTATAAAGTGCAAGTATTCGAAGAAATACAAGCCGCAGATTTTAAAAAAATCACTCTCAATGGTTTACCAAAAATTTATTGGAAATGATTTATTAGACCTGGCATTTTTTTCGGATGAAGCCTAGCTGGTTCCACCTCTCCGGTTATGTGAATTCTCAGAATACACGCATGTGGAGTAGTAAAAAAACCCATTTTTTTGTAGAGTCCACATTGGTGCAAGTCGAATTAGAATGTTTTTAAATATGCTTGCAATATTTTGTTGTACGGTTGCAAACAAAACAAAAATTTTTAAAAAATAATGTAATTCTCTGTATCTCTATTGAATATATCAAATTAATCAATGGTCATGAGTAAGTTTCTTTTTCTAAATAACCCCTTCCCACAGTTTAAATTATGGCTTTTAATGTAAAGAATTTGCTTACAAAATGGTCTTGGCGAGAGTTAAAGATCAAAATTCAACAATGTCAAGTACCAACTTCTCTTCTCTAAAGAAGCACTTACATTTGGACTGAAATTTTCAGGTAAGGGTACGGTGTACAACTGCTGGTGCTCTGAAATGGATTACTAGTAGAAACAAAAAATTTTAATTATTTTACTGCGAAGCCTGGGAGTGCAGACGTAGGCGTTTTGCATTTTTGTATCCCGACTAACCTATCCGAACACGAAAAACTATCTTTATAATAATATAATATCTTAACATAGTATAAAACAAAGTCGCTATCGCCCGTCTGTCCCCTTTTATGTCCGCTTAAATCTTTAAAACTACGCAACGGATTTTGAAGCGGTTTTTTTAAATAAATAGAGTGATTCAGGAGGAAGGTTTTTATGTATAACTTGCGACCCGCCCCGGCTTCGCACGGGTGCAATTATAGAAAGTGGCATGCCGGGTACTAATATATCGGGTTTGTTCGGGTTTGTATTTATACCAGCGGGTTGCAACGCATGCCGGGTATACGCTAGTAATATATATATATATATAATTGTATACATTGGGAAAGGTAGTCTCGACCGACTAGTTAAATAAACGACTCCTAATTCTTGGCGAAGCGGTCTAGGGCTGAAGTAAAACTCCTTTTTACAAACGCCGAGCTTTCGGAAATTTATTTTTTCGTTTCTCAAAGTAGGTTAATGATCCAATATGAATGTATATTAATATCGAGAGAAACCTATTTTGTAATTTGTGTTAAATCTATTTTTGTATAATTGAAAATACTGTCTTAAATGTATACAGATAAGCTTATTTTATATAACAAAAATTGGGTGGCCTTTAAGCTTAGGTTCAGGATGGACCGCCATCCCAACATCATCTCCCTTAGTCCTTCCCTGTAAATACATATTAACAAGAAACACATATTCCATTGTACATTGCTCTAAATATATCTTGAACTTTGTGGACCATTTGGCACAGCTAGACATATCTCGGATTGAATAAAGCAGTTGTGCGAGCTATATTATGAAGGAGCTTGCAGCATATTTTAAGTCATTGAGAAAAATGTACTAGAATGGTTGCCAAAATATAATTTATGTTCATTAAGTTATAAAAATAGATGACAAAGATGGCCAGTGATCTATTAATTTGTTGGACATTATGGAGAAATTAAGATTTAAACAAAAAAAAAAAGGATTATTGGTGTATGGGCGACGATCCCTTAGTCAAGCAGAATGTTATTTACCTGTTCTTTCCGTAATCATTTTATTCAGTGGCATGCGCCATTTGTTTTCAAAAAGTGAAGGCCACGCAAGAAATTGACTTGACAATACCACACTTAAAAAAATGATTAAATATTAAATCAAAATGGACTCAATAGTGATTGAATCCAGGCCCACACCAGATTGATTTGAAAAATTCATACTGCCTACTAATCAAATCAAAGAAGCAATGATTAAGCCGTCTTATTTAAAACTGATTATTGTAAGAATTATTACTGATTAAAGTTTAATCAGTTTATATTAATAATTATTTTAAACAATATCGGTATGTTATAACTTAATAATTTGTTATTTAATCTCAAATCATATTTAATTAAATTTAAAAAGCCGATCGCCAATATTCAGAGATATTTTAATGGTTTTTTAATTTATACTTTTATATAGGCTGAACTAGCATAATCTAGTTATAATTATTAAGTTATTAGTGTTTTTACAACCACCTACACAAAGACAAAATGAACCGGCACCGCGTGTAACGTTAAAACCCAACACCTGACGGCCACCTGCCACAGAAAAATTATGGGATGGTGATGGTACGTCTCACTGAATAAATTCTTGCGTGTTGCACATGCGTCAACAGGTTTCAAAGCATTTTAAAATCCCTTAAATCAAATATGATTTAAAAGGTTGTAATATTTTATACAATTGGTCACTGTCAATTTAAAGTAATCCAATATGATTGTTTTGTGACTGTTTGAAGGTTGGAGACAATGATGTTTCTTGAATGATGAAAGAGTTTTGGAATTCCATTGTCTTTATTTGCTTTAAATCACAACGTTTCAACTGGTAAGTATCTCCAGTCGTCTTCAGGTGAATACTAAATAAGTAAAATAACTGCAAGACTATTTATACTAGATAGGTGCACCGAAGCATAACTGAGGTGGGTGCAGTCAGGCGTTCAGT
Source organism: Polydrusus pterygomalis (assembly GCA_963969555.1). Lineage (NCBI taxonomy): Eukaryota > Metazoa > Arthropoda > Insecta > Coleoptera > Curculionidae > Polydrusus > Polydrusus pterygomalis. The sequence goes on from OZ018375.1 coordinate 74,635,229, forward strand.
TGGCACGCGATCTTAACTACAAGACTATTTATACTAGCTAGGTGCACTGAAGTATAACTCAGGTGGGTCCAGTCATGCGTTCAGTTGGCACGCGATTTTAACTACAAGACTATTTATACTAGCTAGGTGCACTGAGAGAAAATAATAAAATAGGAGGATGGGCTGGTACTTGTACCTGTTATAAACATTACAGATCAAAACACGTAACTAACCAGATGGGTATTCTTTTGATTTTTGATTTTTTTTGTTTGAATGTTGGGTCTGATAATGCCCATATAAGGGCAAGGCGTATGTTAAGTTTACAAAATAAACAAAGAATTTTCTGTGATGCCGACTTTTTGATAAGATACATTTTGTTGAAAATAAAATTAACAAAAAAAATCCTATGTTTTTGGTTTTATTATTACCGAGATTGTTACCGAGAAAATACAGGGTGGCCCATTAGTGCGAGGAAGTCCAATATATCAGTTGTCAACAACTATTAGACATAAAAGCTATATGATCCGTAGAAACTCATATTTTAAAAATACTTTGAGATATACAGGGTGACCCAAAAAAGCAGAGCGGCAGAAGGTAAGTTTTTTTAAATGGCTACCCCCATTTTTTTTAGGGAATTAAATTCAGCATGAAATTTAGCATATATAAGAGTATCCTAATTTGGTGTACGTTGCGGCGTTGCCACGCTATATATAAGTTACTAAAAAATCCAAGAAAAACCACCTAATCAAAACTCCTTTAAAAAAAAAGAACCGATTTGATTTTCTAATAGATGGTTACAGTATTAGATACCTGAGGGACGGTGGATTGATCTTATTAAGAAAATCTGACCATAATTTATACAGGGTAATTTTTACGGATGTGCTAATATTGCTATATTTAAAGTATCAAATCTTAATTTTTGTAAATGGGACACTCTGTATAATATTGGGTCATCTTGTTAAATATTTTATGCCCTATAAATTTGCAATAATAACTCATGTCCTAAAATCTACCGTTTTGTCACCATTCTGAATTTTATTTGAAAATGCAAAAATAGCATCATTTTTTTCTTGGTAAGCCATGATTTAAACAAAAGTGGATATTACCACATGTCAAAATAATGCTTTAAAAATACCGTGGTTAAAATTAAGTTTCTATTTTGTAATATTGACGCGTTATTAAGAACATATAATGAAAAGTTTTTTAAGTTTATTAGCCATTAGGCTTTATTATGAGCTATTTTTGCATTTTCAAATAAAATTCAAAATTGTAACAAAACGGTAGATTTTAGGACATGAGTTATAATTGCAAATTTATAGGGCATAAAATACTTAACAACATGACCCATTATTATACAGAGTGTCCCATTTAAAAAAATTAAGATTTGATACTATAAATATAGCAATATTAGCACATCCGTAAAAAATACCCTGTATAAATAATGGTCAGATTTCCTTAATAGGATCAATCTACCGTCCCTCAGGTATCCAAAACTGTAACCATGTATTAGAAAATCAAATCGGTTCTTTTTTTTTAAAGGAGTTTTGATTAGGTGGTTTTTCTTGGATTTTTTAGTAAATTATATATAGCGTGGCAACGCCGCAACGTACACCAAATTAGGATACTCTAGTGTATGCTAAATTTCATGCTCAATTTAATTCCCTAAAAAAAATGGAGGTAGCCATTTAAAAAAACTTACCTTTTTGCCGCTCTGCTTTTTTGGGTCACCCTGCATATAGCTTTTATGTCTAATTTTTGTTGCTATTTTTATTGACAATTGATATATTGGACTTCCTCGCACTAATGGGTCACCCTGTAGATCCAGTGTTTCTAGTTTCTAAACATCAATACGTCGCAAATCCTTCATAAGCATTATTACGCTCTGCATTTCATTTCGAAAATTACTTCTTTAATGTTATTAAACTCATGTAATCCAACCTAACTATATATTGAGTAATTTGAGAGTAATCTTAACCAGCATATCTATTACACCACTTTTAGGGAGGATTTTCCCTTGCTTAAGGCAGATTTTGTTTTGGGGAGTGGCGGCTCGTATTTGAGCCAGCTATAACCCTCATAATATATAAAATCACCCAAACATTTAAACAAGAAATAACGATTCTCTAAATGTTTTTTTTTCTCGAGACACGAGAGGAATATTTTTTATTAGCATTATACATTAAGATACAGGCAATATTTTAAAGCAATTTAAATAATTTCGGCGGTACGTGTACAAATTTTAGGTTGGTAAGGTGGGTAGTTTTTGTTTCCCTATCCTTTTTTGCCCCGCTTTTTACATCCCCTATGCAAGCAAGATGTTTATATCTTTCAATACATGTTATGCTTTTATTAGTTAGTACGTACTTATACTAGCTAGCTCAAAAATATTTTACTGCATGTTAGAAGCCAAAGCAGACAAGCTACAGTATTAACGATGACTTGGCGCAGCAGCCACGAACTCTTCATAACTGGTTCGGTAAATTGATTTTATAAATAAAGCTGGGGGCAGGGTTGTCTTGGCTGCACTAGTTTTAGCTGGTGAACATTTATTGTATACATCATAAAAAATTTTAAAATAATTGGGAAAATACTGTCGAAATGCACGATCACGTCAAATCATATTAGATACAATAGATTGACTGCTAAGTTGGCTGTAGGTAAATGGGATTTTTTACTAAATTTTGATTTTTATCCATCACATAGAGGAAGAAAAAAAAATAACATTTTTTACGTTTACATTTCTATATAGGTTCCAGTGATTTTTGTGGATTTTTTGATCTACCTGAAATTATAAAAAAAATATAGGGCTTTAAATGTCGTAATTTCTGAAAACGTTAACATTAGCTCCACTAGAAATCTGCAAAATAAAAATTGCGGTAACCTCTTGAATGAGCCATCTAAATAAAAGCAAAGTAAATAACTAAACATAAAACACAAAAAATAATATACAACTTACCAGCAAAATAATTTCACTGATCTTTATTCACAATAAAATAATAGCTATTTATACAATAAGTTGCGAAATGAGTGTCTTTTAGGCACGCGACGAGGCAATGCCGAGTTGGACAACACGTCTAGTGGCTAAAAGACATCGTTTCGTAACGAATTATATACAAGATTTTTAGTGAAAGCGGAGAATTTGATAATTTAAGTTTTTATTAGTATTTTTAAACATTTTGAATAGTAGGCAGGCAATCTGTTTCTAAGGCATTGTTTATGCATTATTTAATGTTAAGTGGGTTGTCAAGTTCGAACGTCGCGTTTTGCCTTTTTTCCCGCAAAGTTTTTCGAAAAAATTACTTCAAATGAGTGATATTGACGAGTCTTTGGATATTGAACAAGCTGCTGAAGCTACGCTATCCACGTTAGTCACCGAGAAATCGAAACATTTATACGAAAAAACCTACGACTACTTTGAAACCTGGGCCAAAGAAAAACATATTGAGAACTTTACAGAAAAGGTATTACTAGCCTATTTCCTCAAGCCAACCACCACCTTAAGGCCGTCAACTTTGTGGAGCAAATATTCGATGCTCCGCACCATGATTTATCTGAACAAAACATAGGTATTTGCAAATTTACAAACCTTATTGCATTTTTAATAAGGAAAGCTACCGGATATCAGCCAAAGAAATCAAAAATATTTACAAAGCTGGAAATAGAACGCTTTATAAAACAAGCTGATGATAAAGAATTTCTGTTAGCCAAAGTTGTTTTAATCGTTGGAGTATTTGGAGCATGTAGGAGGGAAGAAATCACATTTTTGAAATTAGATGCTATCAAAGATTGTCAGTCGTTTATCAGTGTCAAAATTCCGAACACAAAAACTCATGTTCCAAAAATGTTTACGATTACTGAGGGATCAATAGATGGCATTAATTTTTTAGATCTATTTCGTAAGTACGCAAAACTTCGTCCACTGAATACGACACATCAGCGATTTTTCTTGACATATCAAAGTGGTAAATGCTGTACCTTGCCAGTTGGAATTAATACAATTGGAGGTATGCCAAAAAAAATAGCAGAATTCCTTGGACTCCCCAACACCAATGAATACACTGGCCATTGCTTCCGGCGCAGCTTTGCAACAATGTTGGCAGATTCTGGAGCGGACATGATACTTTTAAAGCGTCATGGAGGATGGCGATCAAGCTCAGTTGCCGAGAGTTATATAGAAAATTCCATTGAACAGAAAAACGAAATAGCAAAAAGAATCATAGGGCAGAAAGATACGCAAAATATAAAAATAAAAGAAGTTCACTTAGAAGCAGAAGTTAGCATTGTCAGTACTAGCAGTTTATCCATTCCGACTACTAATAATTACATTGCTCTTAAAGAAGAGAGGCTAGATGCCTCTAGAATTCAGTTCAACAGTTTACATAATTGTACATTTAACATGTATAATAAATAGATATTTTCATTGATTTTAATGTTTCATTTTTACTTTTAGGCACTAGAGTGTTTAGTGCCTAAAACTGTCACATTTAGACACTAGCGTGTCATTTCGAAATTCTAATCAATATCGAAATATGTCTATTTCGAAACGCTTTCACAAAAATAAGTTTAACGTTTTTATTTCTAATGCTGTTATTAATAGCATACTATGCACTTTTCAAGACTCTTGAAATAAAACTGAAGTACAATTTAGTTTACTCTTAAACAAGTCGATGCAGGCTTGTTACCTCAGACCATTGGTCTGAGCTTGTTACCGTTCAGCATCAGGTGGAGGCAAACAATTATCGTAAGCGGTCAGGGTCAAATTGGCGCTTACGATGTAAATACGGCTGTTTTAAAAACCGTTAGAAAATAAATGGTGGATACGATAACTTTAATACAAGTTTTTCATACCTTTTAAAATAATTTCAGCCTGACCTAAGTTTTGTAATGTGCCGTAAGCAACAGTTTGATGTAAAAATATCATTTTTGAGAATATTGTCGCTTACGATGTTTTGTCAAAAACCCATCGAAATATATTTAATAAAAACAATTATTCAGAACAAATTCAAATTTTGTCTGGTGTACCATAAGGATCTATCCTTACACCTCTTCTATTTATTAACAATACCTCAGATATTTTAAAATCTTTAAAGCACCGTAAGCTTTGGGTATATGCAGATGATACACAAATTTACCTTCATTTCGACTGCCAAGACTATATAAACGTATCGAATTTGCTTAACATAGATTTAAGCATGTTAAATCAACTTTCTCTAGATCACAACGTAAGGTTAAATCCATTGAAGTCATCCTTGATGATTTTTGGAAATAAGAACAAAATTGACTTTTTGAATGATAATATCCATATAATTATTGATGGTGCTAGGCTCTCTGTTGTTAAAACAGCTAAAAATTTGGATATAATCCTGGATACTGAACTAAGGTTTAGGAAGTATGTCAATAAACGAATTCAAAAGTCATTGATGTCTTTAAGAGTATTATACAACAACCGTCATGTCCTAAATTTTAAATTGCGTAAAATGTTCTGTGAGAGTCTCGTTTTGTCCAGCTTTAATTACTGCGATTTCATGTATGGGCCATGCCTTGATGTAGGATAGGAATAGGATACAAAGGGTACAGAATACATGTTCACGCCTTATTTTTCGACTTTAAAAATTTGATTATACTTCTCATACGTTTAAAAATTCAAGTGGCTAGTAATGAAGAATCGTAGAACTTTACATTCGGGGAATTTTTTAATAAAAACTCTTAATAATCTGGCTATGCCTGTTTCTTTAAAAAATAGGTTTGTATTTTGTGAAAATATATATTCCCGTGACATGAGGTTTCCTAATAGGTTGGCGGGCCTCAGCATCGGAGTGCCATGTTTCAGAGATCATTTACCTACAACTCTGTTAAATTGTATAACTCCTTACCTAATGAAACAGTTTTCCTTGATAGTAACAAATTTAAATTGCAATATAAAAATATCTGCTCACTTTTCAATATGAACAACTTTGATACCTATTTTTGTTAAATTATTATTTTTATCAATGTTTTGCTTGTCATTCTTCGAATCATGATTGTATTTGTCGTCTTATCCATCAGGTTAGAATGTAACGTATTTTTCTTTTTTCTTATGAAAGAATTAATGTAAGAATCATTACCGATTATATTTTATTCAATCTATATTAAATATTTTATTCAATAATGATAAAATTGGCTTCGATGTGTAATAATTTAATCATTTAAATTTAAATTAAATTAAATAATTTTTGATTAAATTTAAGAAGCTTATGGACACTATTCAGAGATATTTTAAGACGCCCCTACAGCACTTCTTAACTTTAAATTTCGTATAGACCAAACTAGCATAAACTAGTTTTAATAGCGCTGTCTGTCGAATTTGAAGGAATCTGCAAAGCATACAAAATAGCTTCTCCGCAAAATATCTGATTTGGGTGTCAGTATTGATGAACTCTAGAAAGAATAGTAGATTCTGTAACGAGGTTTGAATGAAAATACGATCCGAGTGGAAAATAAACTGATTGATTGTTAATTCAGGTAGTTACTGACACCTAACAGGTATTAAGCTCTACGGCTAAGCATTACGTCCTTAGATGCAAGGCCCTCTTTGATGCAAATAATTTTTGCTCGCCTGGTAAAAGTAAATGCTTATGATACTCGCGCCAGTAAATGGAATAGTGTAAACACGGCTTTATTGTTATAGTTTCACCCCACGGGCCGTCACTGATCTTGGGGAGGGTAGTTTTCGTTCTGTTTTGTCGGATTGTGCTTCAGAAATGCTTCCTTTAATTACGTATCTAAATGTTATTTAAATGTAATTAGGAAGGAAACGTTGATTTTGCTCGAGGGGAAACGATTTTGTTTTTAAGGGGACTTTTACTTTTAAAATTAGGTTTAAATTTAAAGGATTTTCGACGAGAAAATTGTGTAACTGATCAATTTACTTATCCGTTTATTTATGTTGTATAAATAATTTACATTGCTCATCCAAAATTTAAAAAAAATCAAAAGAAGGTCAATGAAAAAAAAATTGAAAGTCGGCCAAAACTAGCCGAACTTCAAAGAATAATTAAACGTAAAAATTAGCAAATTATTAAAAAAAAATTTAATGAAGGGCAGATTTTTTAAACGTGTTCGTTGTGTGCTATTAACATTTAAAATAATTCAATTTGTTGAAATTGTTATATTTCCTTTTTAAATATGGATTGTTCTTAATGTAATATTTAAGATTTTAGGCTTCTATTCTGCATTGCATTTTGCAATAAAAAAAAATTAAATTTAAATAAATAATCACTTAATCACAGTTAACTTTTTCTTAAAACAAAGTGTTTTGATAGAAGACAACGATATTTGACATTTTAACAGTTTATCTGGTTTTATCGTTAAAGTTCCCAGATCAGCAGTGGGCCATAGCAAGCTCATTGCACGGGTCAGGTTGTGTCATATTACTGTCTTCCGATTTTGGTGTTTTTAAATTGTTCCTGTGGCTGGTGTTTTTTGTGCAGTGTGTGTTTTAAACATTTTACTTTTAGATTTTATATATTTCAGAGACAGTTATTTTTGATGTTTATTATTTAACCACCAACACCATTTTGGTTAACTCATCTATCATCAAATCAATAAAGTGCATAGTTTAACCATTTACTTATCGTCATATAAAGGATGGTCACTTTTTGACAGGTTAGAAAATTTCTCAAAAATTTTTTTATTTTCAGATCTAATAATAATCAAAAGGTTTTTATTTGTAATGGTATTATACATGTTTTTTCCAGATCTGGTGTGCTGTGAATTTTCTAAAATGACTAATTTTAGGTTATGGTGTTTGGAAAAAATACTGAATACCATTTTTAATGCACAAATATTTTTTTACACATCTTATAAACGTCAATATATTTTCCTTAACGGCGACGGCGAATCAGTTTATTAACAAGTTTTAGAAAAAAACCATTAAAAACTTCTTTTTTTTAACTTAAAATTTATAAGGTTGGCCATTAAAAATCCAAAAAACACCAACTAGGGCATAAAAATAGAACCAGTACATAGTGGCAAGAACTTGGTGGTTACGTTTAATAAATTGAAGGTCAACTTTTACAATTTCTTGAGCAAAAACTGAAATTTTAAAGCTCAGATCTGTCTATTTTCCCATTTTTTTGTTCAATAAGAATTTTGCAGTGCGCATGCCTATTCCCGTATGTCTTTGGCATTTAATTACACTTTTCCCATTGGTGGATACCGCTATTAAGCGGACACATTTCGACAGTCCGGTGGGTGTCCGGCTGAGAAAGATTTCACTGTAGTATACCATGCGAGCAAAAATTCTTCGCATCAAAGAGTGCTTTGCATCTAAGGACGTAATGCTTAGCCGTAGAGCTTAATACCTGTTGGGTGTCAGTAACTACCTGAATTAACAATCAACCAGTTGTTGCGTGTTTAGGAAAACAGGTTCTATACAACACAAAAAAGGAGCAGGATGACCATCCGTAAGAACAGAAGAACTTGTTGCAAACGTTCGTGAAAAATAATTCAAAATACGCCAACAAATTGTATAAGAGGCCTGTCCTAAGAAGTGGGAAGATCTTATGGAACATGCAGGGCTATTCTTAAGAAGCAGCTAAATTTATTTCCTTAAATAAAGTGCAAATATTCTAAGAAATACAAGCCGCAGATTTTGAAAGACGCAGGAATTACTCTCAATGGTTTACCTAAAATTTATTGGAAATAAATGATTTATTATACCTGACATTTTTTTTCGGATGAAGTCTGGTTCCACCTCTCCGGTTATGTGAATTGTGAATTCTCAGAATACACGCATGTGGCATAGGAATTTATTCTTGGAGCATGGCGGTGGCCAATTTCAGCAATTTATGTAATTATTTTTCTTTTTCTTTCTGTATATTCTTACTTTGTTAATTTTGTAAACAATAAAAATAAATTTGTATTTGTCTACTTATTTTATTACTCATTAGTTTGGCATATCATGTCATAATATGAATTTAACCTAGATTTGGTTAGATATATCGTCCCCATATCATTGTGATCTAAACCAAGCCCTACGTTTTTTAATCCAAGCCCCTTTGATGCAAATAATTTCTGCTCGCACGGTACATGATCACAAATGACATAATATAACAAATTTTATATTTTTATTATATAAAAACAAAATGTTATAAGGATACGCCACTATTAAGAATCACCCGGTATAAATGCATCTAAATATATTAGCACTGTAAAATAATTCAATAAATCTTTCCAGAATGAAATAAACAGATGCGCAAGATCTTATTAAGAAGTTCATTCAGAAAAATGTACTGGAAAGCCTGCCAAAAACTCATTTATATTTATTAAGTTTAATGCTTAGATCCGGATATAAATGGAACATAATTCATTATATTGTTAGCACTAAAACGTGTTTCCTTTGATATAGATGGCGAGTTATTTGGTAAATATTTATTGTATTTAATATATTTTTAGAATTTGCCGTCTATAGCGGCTAACAGGGAACTTTCCATTTTTTTTTTCAATAATATGATTTAGTTAGGCCTAAAAAATATTCCCCAATTATTACTCCTTAAAAATCAGTAATAACTTGGTAAAAATTCTTTAAAGTTTCGCGCGTGTCAAAAGCATTTCAAACGACCTCTTAAGCGCGCCAAGCCCGATGACGTCAGGAAGTATGAATTTCCGTCATCCGTCATCCTGACCGGTGGCCGATCGATTGAGTTTGCATTTGGATTGCCGTATGTTCTTGTTATTGTATTGTTGTTTTAAGGTGGAATTCTCAACGTCGCGTCGTTCAATTTATTGCCAACCTATAACCTATTTCGTGGATGTCGCACACGAATTATACTTCTTGACGTCACGACCCGTTTTTACCCGCTTGGGATAATTTGAATTTTGGGGCATTTTCAAATCTTGCTAGCTGTCTTTTGGAACGAAATATGTTGTTTTTTTTTTTGCTGCCATATGTTTTACGACAATAATATACTTATAATTTATAGAATTTTTTCCCCATTTAAAATTTTTGTCAAGTTCCCTATTTACCGGGATTTCGTCACTACACTGAGAAAAATCCGTCTATTCCATAGAAAAATTAACACACTCTTTATACAAGTGTTTAATACTATATGTGACAGCAACGCGCTTTCCTACTGTAGGACAACAAAAAATGCTAGATCATTGTGTAGTGATAATAGCACGGTAATTTAGCTAATTAATAGGAGTTAATGTTACCATAGAACGGTTTATAGCCATTATTTCTCTGAATACTCACAGTAATTATCAAGTTATATTGGAGATGTATTAGTTCCGACTGGCAGTTGTAATGAAACTTGACATTAATCATAATAATATTTGCTTGATACTGTTAATAAAGCCTATACTTACCACTAAAAATCAGTACTGTAGTTCTAAAAAAATGAAATAGCTTCTAGTGTGATATTGTTCTTGTCGTTTACCATTACATATGATTATCTATAGTAAAATCAAAACAATTTTCGTTGCACGTCATACCTTCGAGTATCAGCAGTGTTGCCAGTTTGTAATCAAAATACCCCAGTAAGGGAATTGCAAAGTATTTTTTTAAAATAAAAACAAGCCAAATTTACCTAAACAAGCCTTGTTTTTACGTTCTTCATCAAAATAGCTTATTAGAGAAGCTATTAGCTCTTTGCACCGGCTATTTAAATGCTTCGGTATTTTTCAATAAAGGTAAACAACGTAATCAACAGAAATGTGTATGTATCCCTTTGTTATTCTTAAAAGAACAGTTTTTAATCTTATTTATAAAAGGATTTGCAGTTTTAGTTAAAAACGACTTAAATAAAATCACGAAAACGCGAAATGAAAACAATAAACGTCAATCAAAATTCGCCAAGAAATAAACTGGCATCACCGATGCGTTGACACTTCTGTTGCCAACTGTGCCAAAAAATTCAAATGATATTACGTAACATGGTTTACTGAGATGGTAAAATTTGTCCATAGATTATGAAGTCCAATACTAAAGATGGGTTGTGCGAAATAAGAATCGTCTATTGCTTTACCTGACGTGCAAAGTTTAAAGAAAATTAAATACAAAGTAAAAATAAATTAATTGGTATTGGTACATCAATAAAGTTTAAATTCAGACAGTACAGCTAGAAGACTCCGAACAACGATGTGACCTGTGCAACAAATACGTTAAAAATCATACTACGGCGCGCGGGGATTGCCGATCGCTACGAACCCCCACCAACGTATTGTGGATTATAGGTTCTAAGGGATACAATTCGTTTTTAAAACTTGTAGAGTATTAAACGATCAATACTACTACTCTTTGAAACTGGTAGTCCATTTGTCCTAAATTTTAATTTGCTATAACTTGTGCTTGTGTGTGTGTATGTGCTTTTTCCAGATTTTTTATTAAGCTATGTATACAATATGGTTAATCGATGCAATTATACTGAAATTATGCTAAAAACAAATAAAATTAATTTGTTTTCTGATACTCACCCCATATGTAATAACAATCCCAAACTGTACACCGTTTTGAGTCCGTTTGGTCAAGTAGTTTTTAAGCTTTTGAGATAACTTTTATAAGCTTGATTATACAATATAGTCAAAAAAAGTTAATTATTTTTTGATCTAGGTATACGTCACTAAGGAATAACACTGCAAACAGCTTTATCTTCCTGCTTGTTCGCCTGCGAGTAAACTATATTAATATCACCACGCGTATTAATTAGCAAAAAATGCTTGATTAAAGTTATCCGCAGCTATCCTAAATCTTTATTGGGAAAGCAGTGGCAATTTCAAAAACTAATCTAAAACCTCAGCGTAGAAAGCTTTCCATAAAATGTAAGCAGGAACGTCGCAGAGCTCATTTAGGCCCATTTGAAACAGCTGTTATCCGCAATTGCGTATACATTCATGGAAAACCTGGTGCATGGGAAAATGATGAAGATTGAAACTTTGGAAATGTTCAGTTTTTTTATCTAATATTTTCTATTGCCATTAACATATTATTGGGCATAAAATCTTCAACATTATTACTACCCTTGACATTTCTTGCTGGGATAATTGTTGACATTTTTAAATTTGAAGTACGTATATACAGTGTGACCAGTAAAGTTCGCATCATATGGGATTTTTTTTCATTAATAACTTTATTTGAAATTTGACTTTGGCATCAAGTTCTGCTTCGATCAAGATGAAAATTAAGCAAAAAAATTGTTGTCACGTGATTCGCATTATCTGTCAAATTTTGATTTTTTTCAGAAAATAATTCAAAAGTGGGGTTATTTCTGAAAGTATCGAAAAAACTTATAAGAAAAAGTTTTTATAAATGCAGCCCACATCCAAAATTTCAGCTGGATAAAAGAATTTTGATTTTTTACCCATATTTTGTAAAATGCACCACTTTTGAAAAATAAGACTCAACGCAACCTGCATAAAACTTCTCTGAGTTTTGACAATGCTTTATTTCAGATACATTTTCTTTAAAGTAGCGTGTGTGTTTTTCTACAAAATCAAAATTGGGCTATTAAAATTTGGTCGCATGTGATGCAAAGTTTATTTGTTTTTGACCCTCTATAAGGTAACTTCATAAAATAAGTATTTTTGAAAACGTGGTTTGTGTCTAAAAGTAATACACCGTAATATTAAGACAAAAAAATACAGTGTCATCAGTAAAGTGTTCATTAAGTGGAAAATAAATTTTAGTGGTGGGTAAAAAATCAAAATTATCTTATGCAGCTAAAATTTTTTATGTGGGCTAAAAACTGCATTTAAAAAACTTTTTCTTATAACTTTTTTTGATATTTTTAGAAATAACCCCACTTTTAAATTATTTTTTGGAAAAAATTATAATTTTCCAGATAATGCGAATCACGTGACTACTATATTTTGCTCGATCGAAGCAGAACTTGAAGCTAAAGTCAAATTTCGATTAAAGCTATTAATAAGAAAAAATCCCATATGATGCGGACTTTACTGGTCACACTGTAGAATTGATTGTAAAATGTAAAAAGTAAGATATTATACAATTTATTAAAAAAAAATAAAGTTTATTCACGTAGCATTTTTATGATTCACCCTATATAATATCGTTTTTCTAAAAAAAAAATGTACTTCAAAAAAACCAATTTGACGGGTCCGAGGGATTCTTGAATAAGTGGGCGATATTTTATATAAAAGGCTGATCCGTTCCTTTATCACAACTCTGTACATATACATAAGTACATGATGTAGGGAGAGTTCCAACATCCTAGGCCCATAAGACTAACATGGAGCCTAATATCTTACAAAAGTATATCCACTGGCGTTGATAAGCTGTTTCTGGGCCTTTTTACTGTTTTTGAATCGCTCTTAGCCATTTATTAGCCATTTATAGCCGTTCATTAGCCGTTTATACCCGTTCATTAGCCGTTTATAGCCGTTCATTAGTCGTTTACAACCGTTCATTAGTCAATTATAGCCGTTCAGTGGTCGTTTATTTTCATTTTTCGTTTTTTTTCATTAGTCATTTAAAGCCGTTCTGAACGATTCTAAACGACTAATGAACGGATATAAACGGCTAATGAATGGCTTAAAACCGTTCAAAAACGGCAAAAAGGCTCAGAAACAGCTTAACAACACCATACTTTGCAAGATATTAGGCTAAATGCTAATCTTATGAGCCCAGGATGTTAAAAGAAAATCTCCCCACATCATCTACTTACATGCATCATGGCAGACAATATAAAATTGTCCCAATCACATAGTTTTTGTTCATTTTTTGCCGTTTTTTCATTATCAACCATTTATTTTTAAATCCTTTAATTTCTTTCAAACATATCGCTATCTCTCGGTCTATTACTCTTATTTACTTTTTAGTGCTGGGCGATGTTTATCGATGTTTTTGAAACATCGATGTTCTGTTACCCATGTTCGATGTTTTCGACATCGGTGTTAGAGGTCATAAACATCGATGTTTACCTTTCGATGTTCAATGCAACAATGTTATAATTCGAGTGATTAAGATTCGGTTTTTATGCTTTTTTTCCACTCAATAAGGAAAAAGTATGGAACCGGCGATCTTTTTTTTAGAAGTCAAAATTCCCAAGAATGTTTCCGGGAAGTTATCATTCGGGTTTTAATTTAAAACGTCTCTCCCGCCTTTCGTGTTGAATTATTGCACTGTTTTTTTTTAGAAGTCAAAAAATTTCTGGGCACATTATTAAATACCGATGTTCGATGTTTAGAAAACATCGATGTTTTACAACAGATGTTTTTAACCATTGATGTTAGGTTTCGATGGTCAACATCGATGTTCCGTTTCGATGTCCCAGCACTATTACTTCTATACACGCAAAAACTCATCCTATCAGTGTTTTGTCCTATACGTATAATTAATTCTATTTTAAGTGTCGATCAAAAACGTTTTTTTCTTAAAAAAAGAATCCTGGAAATATACAAGACGATAACAGTAAAGTTAAACCAAACCATCCAATCCCAAAGACGGAAATTTAGCCTCTAATACGCCTATTAACTGATATTAAAATTAATGTTTTCAAAAATGGAGAGTAAAATCCTTAATGTCAAACATAAAAAAACCTGATATCTAACAGATTTACTTTGAGCCCCTTTATGCGACTCCCTTGACATTTTACTGGGCCATGAAAAACCATCATCCGAATAAAACATTAAAGGTAACTACAAACAACGATCCCCAAGTGGCTAAACATCCCTTAGGATACTTTTTGCTTTGTTATGCCCTTCCATTGCCATTGCCGTCGTTAGAGAGTCTTCTAATTGTCTATATTATCCTTTTCAAGGTTCACTTGAAAATAAATAATTGGATATCCTTGGGAATCTTGTAAATACGAGAAAGGCCTAGTTGGGTTATCGCATGGTGGATTAATTTTAATCGTCGATTATCTGGTCAGGTCATTTATTTCAGTCAATAAAATAAATACACTCACCAATAAAAAAAGTGAAGATCCGAAAAGTTATTTCTATTTTGAGGCTAAATATCTTTTAAACAGTTTGTGGCACCGTACTGAGGTTTTAACTGTGGGATAGAACCATTTATTGGCAAATATGTTGTTATTAGTTTTTAGCTTTTAATTATTATATATAATAAGAAAATGGAAACCAAAAAAATGAATGCATAAACATAAATTAATGTCGGGTGTTTCCGCCTCTAGATCTCATCACATCCGCTAAGCGTCGGGGCATAGGTACCATAGACAATTTACCTTTAGATACGTACAGCTTATCTCCTGCACAAACAAAAGTTACGTTTTATGGGTGAAAAAATACGTCCGAGCTCATGACTTGCCTTCCTTCTGGACACCTTCGTGCATGCGCACAGACCTCGTGTTATCGGCCTGTCCTATTTTATCGACAGAAATCGACATGCTCAAGATACTCTCCAGAACCGGCTCGGCAGTAATTTTTGTTGTTGTGTTTTAAAGTTTCTCTGTTGATTTCTTGTAGTTTTCTAAGCACCGTGGATTGTGGGTGTTTAATATTTACGGATTTTTAGTTTTTGTGTAGTTTAGTGAATTGTGTTTGTGCTTTTATAGTGACTCGGATTGAAATATAAACAATGACTATAGTACTAGTAGCAGCCGTTGTATAATTTAATTATACCCAAATAGGGGTAAAATACCTGGTATTTCGTATTTTCGGTAAGTATGGAGTAGTGATGTATTGAGGTTAGGTACGCGATAACACCGTAGATTGGTTATTTTGCTGGTTTTGTTTGTTTTTATATACGATTTTATAAGACTAGTTTAATTTACCTGTTCTTGTTCTCTTCCTTTTCGAACTAAAAACACGACGACGAATCATTTTTAAACAAATTTTAAAAACAAAACCGTAAAAACAATTTTCTATCCTTAAAATCTGATAGGTTTGCTACTACTAAAAATGCCAGAAATCACTACCTTTTTCCCAACTTGATCAAAAGTTGAGAAGAAATTCCAATTTTTTGGCAAGAATTTAAATTTTAAAGCCCGGACCTGTCTATTTTTACATTTGTCAAACGATAATGTTGCAGTGCGCATGGCTAATAGTGTCTAGCTTTGTTTACATGCGCGAGGCTATAAAACTGCCACTTTCGTGATTATTGTTTGCTTAATCTAAAGGTTAATTGTCTATAATAGGTACTAGGTTTTCAATTGACTCCTGTGTTATGTTGTTCCATTCTTCAGTGAGCGCTTCTTCGAGTTGTGGGCAATGTTGAGGAGCATCCAGACGAGTTTTCGTCCAAGTTGGTCCCAGTCGCGAATCCAGAACTTTGATTTGGGGGGGGGGTTATAATCATACATATAAGCGTTGGTAAAAAGTGCCGCAGGCGAAAAAATTTTGCGACCACGCCCAAAGTTTGACAGAGAAAACTTTACAATCAAAAGGATAATAATATGCCTGTAAATTAATGTTAAACTGAATTTAAAAAAAGAAAAAATTCCTATAATATGTTTTATCCCAATATTTTGAAAAATTGCCACGTTCGTTATCGACAATACAAAATTTAATATACATATATAAATAGTCGTGTGTTTACTTTTAAAACCAAGTAAAAATTTTGGTTAAACCCCATTTATTCCCCAATATTAAGAACAAAAAAATTCTACACTTGATAAAATAAAATAAAAAATATACATAACATGGCATTGATTCTTAAATCACGAATAGGGAACTTTCCAATTTTTTTTTTCAATAATATGGTTTAGTTAGGCCTAAAAAAAATATTCCCCAATTATTACTCCTTAAAAATCAGTAATAACTTGGTAAAAATTCTTTAAAGTTTCGCGCGTGTTAAAAGCATTTTAAACGACCTTTTAAGCGCACAAAGCCCGATGACGTCAGGAAGTATGACTTTTCCGTCATCCGTCATCCTGACCGGTGGCCGAGCTACCGAGTTTGAATTTGGATTGCCGTGTGTTATTGTTATTGTATTGTTGTTTTAAGGTGGAATTCTCAACGTCGTTCAATTTATTGCCAACCTATAACCTATTTCGTGGATGTCACACACGAATTATACTTCTTAACGTCACGACCCGTTTTTACCCGCTTGGGATAATTTTAATTTTGGGGCATTTTTAAATCTTGCTAGCGGTCTTTTGGGACGAAATATGTGATTTTTTTGGCTGCCATATGTTTTATGACAATACATACTTATGATTTAAAGAATTTTTTCCCATTTAAAATTTTTGTCAAGTTCCCTATTCTAATTTTCTGGTTATAACTTCATTAACGTCGATGATTATATTTTTATGAATGTTCAACAAAGCCAAGCCGGTGAGGCGTTCCTCTACCATGCTTGCTCTAAGCCACGTTTTAACGCTAACGTTATTTATTTATTTTTGAATTCAATCAACAGAAAAATATAACTAATTTATATATGGTAATGTTGTCATGAATCTTGTGAAAAAACTGCAGAGGTAGTCAAAACAGTAAATCCATTTATTTTTTTCTGTTTTGGGGGGTCATGACCCCCATGACCCCCTCCCTGGATCCGCGCTTGGTTGGTCCAATAAGTGCTCGATTGGATTCATACCCAGGCTTTTAGAGGGCCATGGTAAGCGCTCAATATCGGACTCCTCCAAAAATTGTGTTACAACACAGGCGGTATGGGGTTTGGCATTATCATGCATTAAAATAAAATCTCTTAATATGGGAGCAATTTGTAAAATATGCTGTTGCAATATATCGAAGTACCCCTAAGCATTTAGGGTGTTACTTTCTATACATAAATTTGTAGGGTATTCGGTGGAAATTCCAGCCCACACCATTACAGACCCTCCTCCAAAAATTTCTTTTTTCACAGACATTCCTTCTGAGTATTTTTCTCCAGCCCATCTCCAAATTCTTCGTCGTCTATCCATTGAGTGCAAACAAAGACGAGATTCATCTGACAAAAGCACACGCGACCAATGACCGTTATGCCTTTGAGCTAGCTCTCGAGCAAAGTTTAAACGAGCTACACGATGTGCTCATAACAATTTAAGTTAATAAGTTAATTAGAAAGGGATGAGTATCTGAAGCATTGATAAATCTTTCCCGTCTCAAAGTAGAAGTACATTTTCGGTCCGTCACTTTTTTCGTGGGTGGGTGTATATCAGGCGTTTTTAACCAAGGTTAATTAAATGCTGGGTTAATTGTATTTGGAGGGAACCATTGCCGCTAAAAAATACTGGTACAGGAAAAAAGTTTATTTATTATTTAAGTTAGTCTTTGTAGTTACTTTACTTATTTAATATTCACCTGAAGACGACTGGAGATACTTACCAGTTGAAACGTTGTGATTTAAAACAAATAAAGACAATGGAAGTCCAACACTCTTTAATCATTCAAGAAACATCATTGTCTCCAACCTTCAAACATTCAAAAAAGTTTATCTTAGACTTTTATGAAAATTTTTCAAAATGGTAACAGGCTATAGAATATATCCGAAATGAAGGGGTAGAAAAGAACAATAGCGATGGTTTTTATGATTTAACATGTTAGATAAACAAATAAAAATGATAAAATCACAAAGTGCTGCTAAATTGAACGGTGCGTTCTTGAGAGCCGACCGAAAATTACCCTTGTAATGTCCTGAGGTTTGACGAGTAAAACACTGGTTAGCTCCAAAACACTTTATTACACTATGTACAAAATATGGCTGATGTCGAATGATGTATGCTTGATGAAGTACGGCGTGAGAGAGAGATCCTCTCCCAGAGTACGGTCCCAGCTAAGCTTATCTTGCCCGCTGGACCTATTGCGCTTGCCCTATCAACACATATTACCAACCTAAGAAGAACCACAGAATAAGTAGTGTCGGTACACCACGCTTACCACAGAATAAGTAGTGTCGGTACACTACACTTTCCCCCCCCTTAGAGAAAAAAAAAAATATATATATATAAGTAATAAACTTATTCAAAAATAATTTAATCTTTTCAAATTCCTTTCGCTTCTTCTTGGTGTCAATATGTTTTGATCAGACGGTCCACACGTGTTTACATTTTCTTTAACATTTTCATTACTTTTAGAACACTGTGGACTTGAAACATTACCCTTATAATTTTCTTGTATGTCTACTGAAAAATTATACTCTATTATTTGATTAGAATGCCGTCTCCAAGTTTTATCTATACTAGGTATAAAAATAAAATAACTTCTAGTCCCTATTTTTTTCTTAATTATACCCCTAACCCATGAGGGTTTATTTACAATTCTATAATCTCTAACTGCTACCTGATCACCTACATTAAAAACCTTAGATCTACTACCTTTAAAATGTTTAACCTGATTTTCTTGACTTTTAACAATTTTATCATTTTGTTTCTTACTAACTACATTTCCTGTTATATTTACATTATTATTCAAAAAATCTAAAACTGTTCTTATGTTCCTGTTAAACATAAGATTTGCTGGGGATTCCCTTGTCGAGCAGTGGGGTGTAATTCGGTAAGACAGTAAAAAATTATTTAAATACAAATTTATATTTGCTAGAGAACTTTTATTTACCACTTTTATTAATGCATGTTTAACTGTTTTTACAGCATTTTCAGCTTGACCATTCGAAGCTGGATAGAAAGGTGCAATTTCCAAAAAATTAATATTATTTTTACTTAAAAACATCTGAAATTCATTTGACTTGAAATTTGTGGCATTGTCTGACACTAAAGAAAAAGGTAAACCAAATCTCGAAAAAATATCTCTTAGAGCATTTATGGTTGTACTTGATTTAGTGTTATTTGTGACAATAGCTTCCAGCCACTTAGTATGTGCATCTAATACAACTAAAATATATTTATTATTTAATAAGGGTCCTAAATAATCAATATGCAATCTCTCCCATGGTCGTTTAGGGTATTCCCAGCATTTAAGTGCTACCTTTGCAGGTTCACTCCTAACTTTTAAACAATTTTCGCAAGACTTAATTAAATTTTCAATATTATTGCCTAACTGAGGCCACAAAACATAGGAACGCGCCAAGCTTTTCGTTTTGACCATTCCCATGTGTGTGGAGTGTAGCTGTTTTAATACATTTTGCTGCAATGTTGCAGGAATAACCATCTTATGCCCTAACATTAAACAACCATTTACGATACTAAAGTTATGCTTATAATAACTGTAATATTTTAATTCTGGTCTAACTTTAATTGGCCACCCTAAATTTACATATTTACAAATCTCTATTAAAATGTTATCTTTTTGTGTTTCATTTTTAATCTGCTCCCACATTATCGGCAAATCAGAATTTGACGCAATAAAATTCAAATACAAATCTTCGATATCGAACTCTTTTAACTCTTCCATTAACGGTAATCGTGAAAAATAATCCGCTGTATTTTTTTCCGATTTAACATACTCAATATCGAAAACGAAATTTGACAATATTAAAGCCCAACGCTGTAATCTATTCGTAGCAAGAGCAGGAATCCCTTTTTTATCCCCAAAAATTGTTACTAAACATTTTGCATCTGTTTTAATTGTAAATTTCCTACCATAGAGGTATTGGTAAAACTTTTTAACTCCAAAAATGATGGCTAATGCCTCTTTTTCCACCTGGGAATATTTTTGTTGACTTTTAGAGAGTGTAAGGGAAGCAAAACTTATAGGATGCTCCTCATTCTTGATAACATGAGAAATCACAGCTCCTACCCCATAATAAGAACTGTCTACTGTTAATTTTACTGGTAAATTTGGGTTATAATGTTCTAAAACTGGTGCTGAACTAATAATATCTTTAACTTTTTTGTAAGCCCTTGTACAATCTTTTGACCAAACAAACCTAACATTTTTTTTTAATAAATTATACAAAGGATTTAGTACCGAAGATGCATTTGGTATAAATCTATTATAAAAATTTACAAAACCTAAAAATGATCGTAACTGATTAACATTTTGTGGAACCGGTGCTTCCACAATTGCCTTTACTTTTTCCTCACTCGTATGCAACCCTTTCCTATCAATTTTATATCCTAGATACTGCACTGAATTTGTCAGAAAAACACATTTATTTAATGCAATTGTAAAACCAGCTTTTTCTAACCTAAACAACACTTCTTTTAATTTTTCTAAATGAGAAATTCGATTTTCCCCCGTTATTAAAATGTCGTCTAGAAAACATGCTACCCCTTCTAACCCTGACAATACTTGTTCCATAACTCTCTGAAACAATGCCGGAGCACTAGCGATCCCAAATGGTAACCGATTATAACGAAATAACCCCTTATGAGTATTTATTGTAGTAAATTTTTTTGACTCGTCATCCAATTCAATTTGCTGATAAGCATGGGATAGATCAATTTTAGTAAATTCAACACCACCTTGTAACTTAGCAAAAAGCTCCTCGATACGAGGTAAAGGATACTTATCAACTAACAAAATAGGGTTTAATGTAATCTTATAATCACCACAAATCCGTATGCTACCATCACTCTTTGCTACTGGGACAATCGGTGTTGCCCACTCGCTAAATGACACAGGGCTGAGGATATTCTCTGCAACAAGTCGATCAATTTCAGCTTCCACTCCCCTACACAATGCAAAAGGTACTGAACGTGCTTTACAGAACTTCGGCTTGGCTCCCTCCTGTGTTGATAGTTCCAGTTTTCCACCAGTAAAATGTCCTAAAGAAGAAGAAAATACATTAGAAAATTGTATAGCTAATTTCTTTTTAATTTCATTTACGTCATCAGTATCAGCCATATTAAAAAACAAAGATTTTTCTGTAAAACTATTTACACTTAATTTAAAAATATTAAAGAAATCTCTTCCCAATAAAGGCGGGCCCCCCTTTGGAATTATGTACAACTTAACCGGGTGAGTCTCCCCATTAAAAGTCAGATGTACCTCAATAAAACCAGAGGGCTTTAGCAACGAACCGTCGTAACTAGCCAGTGTTTTATCGGTTTTGTTCATCATTTGTTTTAAAAAATGTTTTTGCCTGAAATCTTCTGAAATTACTGATACCGAAGCACCCGTATCTAAATGAAATTTAAAATTTTTATCATTAATTTTCGTGTCTAGCACAATGGCATCTGAAAAACTACCAAAATTAAAAATATTTTCAATGCTACCTTCTTCAATATTAGCTAAAAAATCATCTTCTTTCTCACATAAATAATTTTGCCTTCCTTTATTTTTACAAACTTTCGCTAGATGACCTTTTAATTTGCAAAAATTACAAAAATGATTTTTAAAATAACACTTATCTTTGTTATGACCAGGTTTCCCACAGACTTGGCATCTGACATTGTTGACGTTCCAACTTTCCCATTTGTCCGATTTCCGGGGCTGCCTCAGGTGACTGCCTGCCGGCCCATTGCTACCGCCAGCGCCCTCAACTGTTCTGTGGTATCCCTGTCTGCCATGTTGCTGCTTCTCTCTTTGCCTGTCGCCGTCTCTTCCTCCACTTCTCCTCTGCGCATGGCCCTGGTAGAAAATTTCTTCCTTTACCGCCATTTCTTTCGCCACGTTCCTTCCCACATGATTGTTGGCTAATTCGACCGCTTTTTCGAATGAGATTGTAATTTTCTCTTCGAAAAGTCGCCCCAATACATCGGAATTGTCCAAACCCATGATGAACTTATCACGCATCACTATTTCAAGCTCAGCTCCGAATTCACATTTTGCCGCCAAATTACGTATCCTTGCAGCCCATTCACTCACGGATTCTGCGCGATTCTTTGCACTTCCGTAGAATTTATGTCTGGCTGCAAACGCACTGATCGTTGTCTGAAAATGCTTGTCGAAACACTTAATGAGGTCCTTGAAATCCTTTTTTTCTGGGCTTGTTGGCACACAGAGGCTGTAAATTAATCTGTAGGCATCTTCATCGCACGCATTCAATAATAGGGCTCGTTTTACCGTACCGTCCGTTATATTATTAGCGATGAAATATTGTTCCAGCCTGGCACTAAAAATTGACCAATCGGAGTCTTTTGCTGAAAATTCTCTGAGTTTTCCGATGGCTGTGTGTCCTGCTGCTTGAGTCATGATGCCTACCACGTGCTTTACTTTTTCGTTCCCGCGTTTCCTTATTTTTCCTTAATCGCCGGTTAATTTCCTTGCGTTTTTTTCGTCTTTATACTCGTCGCCAGCTGTAATGTCCTGAGGTTTGACGAGTAAAACACTGGTTAGCTCCAAAACACTTTATTACACTATGTACAAAATATGGCTGATGTCGAATGGTGTATGCTTGATGAAGTACGGCGTGAGAGAGAGATCCTCTCCCAGAGTACGGTCCCAGCTAAGCTTATCTTGCCCGCTGGACCTATTGCGCTTGCCCTATCAACACATATTACCAACCTAAGAAGAACCACAGAATAAGTAGTGTCGGTACACCACGCTTACCACAGAATAAGTAGTGTCGGTACACTACAACCCTGTTTAAGTTTTTTTGAAAATAGCTCGAGAACAAGGCAAAATTCGAGATTTGTACCACAATATTTTTTGTAGAAAATTAAATTTCCCAGTCAAATATGTTACGTTTTTAATTTTTTATAGGTACTAAAAATCACAGCCGGACTTGAGTTCGAGCCATGAACCAGAAACATCGACAACACTGCCTGAAGATCCATGTGTCACGTGACTTTCTTGACACTACTCATAGTTTATCATATACGGGAAGTAGATGTAGTTGTCCTATTGATTTGTATTTTTATCCGGTTTTCGGTTGATATCTAATAGAAAATTTAAGTGACATGATTGCTAAGAACCTCTACAAAATATTAGTGAGCATTTTTTGTGCGCGTTTGTTGTAATAGCATTAATAAAGTGATAAATCGAACAGCCAGGCCAGGCCGGACGGCGCTTTGTCCTATAAAATGGCGTCAGAATTGTTTTATTTTAAAGGTGGTGTTTTTTGTATTCTGGTTAGCTCTTTGGGATAAACTTTATTGTTTTGTGGCTACAGTTAATTTATTAAATATTGAAGTGTTTATTTAGCTTGAAGGTATATGTGAATTAGTTTAAAAATATCACTAGTAGAGATAGTTCGTAAGTAGGTAGGATACCTCTTGATACCTCGGTACTTAGGTATGTACTACTTTTTTCTTTTAGTTTGTTTATTTATCAACATGCCAAGCCCTTACTGTATTCCTGGGTGTAACTCTAACTATAGAACTGTTTTGAAAAATGATTTGAAATGGATTTTACCCTTCGAAATGAAACTAAGCAGGTGGTCTCAGCTTGAAAACTTATTGTCTCTGTACCAATTCATACGTGTGAATGTAACGAAGTTACCCAGATAGTAGGTGACTTTCTTAAGACAAGCGTAGATTTCTTAAATAAAGCCTTCTTCTTCAACCCAGCGATTATCACCTTGTTGACCCCAACTCAAAAAATACCAGTGGTGGTCATTGCAAACCATGTTCTTAGGTTTTTCAGCCATGAAATTCTTCTTCGTCCTGATCCGCGTTGTCCAAGGATTTTTCGTTGTAATATCTGTTGAAGTAACTGGAATCTGTTGGGGTTTCTGATAATATGTCCTAAATATTCAAGCTTTCTGGACTTTACCGTGATAAGTACTTCCTTTTCCTTGTTTATCCTCCTCATCACCTCCTCGTTGGTAACGCGATCGGTCCATGATATACGTAGCAATCTACGGTAAAGCCACATTTCAAAAGGCTCCAGTTTTTTGCTTGTAGCTTCAGTCAGCGTCCACGACTCTACCCCGTACAGAAGAGCGGAGAGCACATAGCAGCGCAGTAATCTTATCTTTGTTGTTAGGGTTAGATCCCTGCTTCTAAAAACATTTCTCATTTTCAAGAATATCGCCCTGGCCTTCTGTATACGACATCGAATTTCCTGTGAGTGGTCCGACTTGTCGTTAACGGTAGTTCCAAGATAGGTGTAGTTACTAACTCTTTCAATCTGCTGCTGGCCTATTGTTATTCTTCCTGCTGCCACTGCGTTTTTACTGATCACCATAAATTTTATTTTACTACTATTCAGATCAAGGCCATATTGTTTACTTGTTTGTGTTATTTTGGTCATGATTTCTTGGAGATCTTCCAGGCTGTCCGCGAACACTACAGTATCCTCCGCATTATAATGTTATTAATTTTATTATTAATTATTAATTAAATAAAGCCTTAAGCTTACTAAATTTTGAGATTTCAAAAAATGATAGTCAATCCTGTAATTTAGACACAGAGATTAATAATTTGTATATTAGAATTATACTTCTGATCGATCAAATAAATTTACTCGTAGTGAAACAAAAACATTACTCACCATCCACAATAGTAGGTAATGTCTTTTATGTTGTATACGCTTTCTCCCTGTGCTTATGATCTAATGTAAGATAAATCTACCCACTAAAAGGTACTTACAGTATCTCTCGTCAAGCCTAAATGTGTCACCAAATACTTCTTCAAATACCACCAATAATGATAAAACTACAACGAATTATTTAAACATTGTTTCTAGCTCTCTATCACCTAATGAAAAAATTGCTAATTTGTTGATCGATGAAGTGTATGTTAGCAAACGGTTAGACTACAGAGGCAAAAATTTTATTGGTGTAGCTTCCAATCACAATTCTTTGGCCACCACTGTATTAGCATATATTATTATGATATGTTCATCTTTTCGTAACTTTTCTGAAATCGTAAAACTGCTCCCAGTAAAAAATATAAAACGGACAGAAATGGTTCCTATCACTAAAAATGCCATCTGTAATGGGTTTCAAGTTTTAGATATAACAGACAATCACAGGATCAATCGTTCATTAAATTTAACAAACAATTTAAATTTCTTTTCAAATCCAGAATATTCTAACTGCAAAATTTTTACAAGCTTTGATTTTGTACATCTGTGTAAAAATAATAGAAAAACAAAACAAAAAATTTGCGAAAAATCAAAAGTTAATTTTAATTTTTCAGTAAATCGTCCATAACTTATTTTTCCTACGAGCGTGCGCAAAGTAGTACTTTGCGCACGCATTTTTGTGTGCAAAGTTACACTTTTCCGCACTGGGTGCGGAAAAGTAAAACTATTCAAAAATCTCCTTGGTAGGGAATATATATAAACACTGTTAAAATGAGCAGCTCTGACGATAAATATAAATGTTATAAACAAATAATTAAGTTTCCTATTATTTTTTTTATTGTTATGTAATTTTTTAATTTTCTATTATTTTTTTTTGTTATGTAATTTTTAGTTGTAAGTATATTATAGTTCTTTCTTTAAAGTCGAATTAAAAATTATTAAATAAATTATCATATTTTTATTTTTGTTGTTATCTGATATGAAGCTCGTAGGAAAAATGTTGTTCCTAACAAGTGCGCAAAGTGCTTTTCCGCACGCAAGAACTTATCCGAACTCCGCTTCGCGTCGTTCGTCCAACTGTACTTGCGTGCGGAAAAGTATCACTTTGCGCACTTGTTAGGAAAATAACTATTTGCGGCATCCAATATATAATACAATTCCGAGACAAGAAAGGTCTTGAAAAAAAAAAGAAATTGCTGGAAGTTGGAAATATACGAAAAAGGCCATCATAAACGGAGGTTCCATCTAACTCGTTCTCCCCCAATACGAAAGACATTATGACAACGCAATTAATCTTTTTATGTTGCTTTCTACCGATTTCTTATAATAGGGTACGATGTTTGGTTGGAAAATGCTAGAGGAAACAGTTATTCGAGAATTCTGATGTTTTCCATCATTTCTTTCAACACTGCAGTATCAACAGTTTGAAATTTGACTTTTTTGAGTTACCCTGTATAAATATAAATAATATGAATTATGATAGCTTCCTCCAAGGTTATGCCATCTAGAGTATTACTTTGTTAACATTTAATTTAATGCCGAAATTACAATGATCTAACAAAAAATATTCAATCGTTTCCATCACTCACCCGGTATATAATTGGATATTAAAACTATTTTTTCCTACGATCGTGGAGAAAAGTTACTTTTCGGCACGATTTATTATGCGGAAAGTACCACTTTTCCGCACGATTTTACTTTCCCGCACAATTTTTACTTTACCACACTATTTTTTGAAGTTGTGACAGAATTTATATAAAATGTTCTAATTTGACACCCCTGGTATACCGGGTGTAACAGGATCATGGTACACCCCCCGTATCTCCGTCAGTTTTAAAGGTAATTGATTGACATTTGGTATATCCCATATACATAATAAGCGGCACTTTCTGACCTACAAATGATTTTTTTTCACTTCCGGTTTCGCCGGAAGTGACACCAACTTTCGATTTTTAAATAGAACACCCTGTATATTATTACATTTTTGAATTCTGCATAATTTTCTGAATCCTAAGATACCACAAAAGTAATATTTCAAGCGTAAGAAATATTTATTATTTAATTTTTAATTTTCCATTTAAGTGTGCCATGACGGTTCCGATTTATTCCAATTGATCCGTCTATGCCAGAAAAATCGAAGTCCCGTCAAAAATACTGAATTGCGTTTTTTATAAGCAAAAAAAATTCATCGTAATTGTTTTTGGGGTAAAACTCAATTTTTCCAAATGGAAGCACATTGCTGCCGTGGTACCATTTCTTAGTGCTATTAATAAGAAATTTATTCATAATGGTAATAACATGGGGGATAAATACAATTAAAATTATAGAAATAGAATTATTTTGTTCTAATTTAATGCTAAGAAGTTACTAAGGTGGCTTTGAAAACAATGAAATTATTCAGATTGTCAAATAAGTGTTCGGTGGTGTATCGGTGTTTTTATTGTGTATTGGAAAATTCTTTACATTTGTTGTTATTTTTGTTCACCTTAGTAACTTCTTAGCATTAAATTAGAACAAAATAATTGTATTTTCTTTTAGCTATAATTTTGATTGTACTTATCGCAGATGTTATTACCAGGTATGAATAAATTCCTTATTAATAGTACTAAGAAATGGTACCACGGTACCAATATGGTTCCATTTGAAAAAATTGAGTTTTACCCCAAAAACGATTACGATAAATTTTATTTGCTTATAAAAAACGCAATTTAGTATTTTTGACGGGACTTCGATTTTTCTAGCATTAGATGGATCAATTATTGGAATACATCGGAACCGTCATGGCACACTTAAATGGAAAATTAAAAATTAATCAATAAATATCTCTTACGCTTGAAATGTCACTTTTGTGGTATCATTGGATTCAGAAAATCATGCAGAATTAAAAAATGTTATAATATACAGGGTGTTCCATTTAAAAATCGAACGTTGGTTTCAAAAGTGCCGCTTATTATTTATAAGGAATATCCCAAATTTCAATCAATTAACTTTAAAACTAACGGAGATACGGGGGGTGTACCATGACCCTGTTACACCCAGTATATTACAATAATGAGGTGCAGGTTGTGGTTAAAATGTCAAATACACATCACCTCGTTATAGAGCAGGTGGAAATATTGTTTTATGCATTAGCAACTGTCAAACAATCGAACATTGACAATCAACAACTATATAGCCTTTTTCCAGTTTCATCATTTTTGCAAGTTTTTGTGGTAAAATGGATAGCGAAGAACAGTCAGAACACATCATAGAGGCTATTAACGCAGCAAATAGTACTATATTAATAACTAGCGTGTATCCGGCATGCGTTGCAACCCGCTGGTATAAATACAAACCCGATATATTAGTACCCGGCATGCCACTTTCTGAAATTGCACCCGTGCGAAGCCGGGGCGGGTCGCTATTATACATAAAAACCTTCCCCTTGAATCACTCTATCTATTAAAAAAACCCGCTTCAAAATCCGTTGCGTAGTTTGAAAGATTTAAGCATATATAGCTAATGGTAGGGGACGGACAGACAGCGACAGCGACTTTGTTTTATACTATGTTAAGATATGCTTAATTTGTTCTCGGCTCTCTATTCTCCTAGTCTAAAATAAAGATTGTTGTAATATTTATATGTAAATATGTCTTTATATGTAAATCGTGCGGAAAAGTAACTTTTCAGGTCTACTAGCACTAGTAACTTTTCCGCTCGATTTGTTAAATTAATGAATACCTTATCTAAAACACTCAATAAAGTGAAATACTTGCAAAATAAATATTTTTTTTTGCCAGAAGCTCAATAATTTTTGTAATTACAGTATATTATGTATTACGAACCTAATTGACGTTTATCTGAGAAGTATGTCAATCGTAGGAAAACTTTTGTACCTAACACATGCGGAAAAGTACCACCTTTCGCACTTGTTAGGTTAATAACTATTATAGTATTCTATTCTATCTACGATAGGGTCAACAAAAATCTAAAAAACAAAACAAATTAATATTATAAACTACGAAAATATAGTGTAGTGTACATTAATATTTTGCAACTTGTATCTCAAAAACTGGTCGGTAGCTTTTGTTGTGGCCATGGATACTTTTGATCAAAATGGCATTTTCTACAAATTACTAAAAATTTAGGAAATTTAACCGATGGCCATTTTCCATAAGAGAAGTGCGGGGTTCTTTATACTAAAACATCAATACATTTTTCTAGCCATGAAAAAATAAAAAATTTTCACTTTAAAAAATAACATTTTTTACGTTGAAAAAAAAACAGTTTCGTGCATCCATTGCAACAAAAAAAAGTCAGTTTTTTTTACAGTTGTACAAAAATTTAGTTTTTTTAAGGATATTTCTGTTTTAAAATTTAATATTTAAAATTTAGTCATCATCATCATCTTACAAGCACAGGTGAAATTATATTAAGATTAATCAATAACTCCTAAAATATGGAGAAATACCTAAAGATTTAAAATGTTCTATTATAACACCAGTTCCAAAAATTAAAAATACAAAAAAAAGCTGTGAACTGAGGCCAATAAATATATTATGGTATATTGAAAAATTATTAGAAATGACAGTTTATGAACAGATACTCGAATTTATTGAAGAAAACAAAATTTAGTAAATATGCAAGGAGGTTTTAGAAAAAGATATTCAACAGAAACGGCAATCCAGTCTGTAATTGAAAATTGGAAGCGAAGCGTTGACAAAAATGAAGTTGTATCGGCAGTATTTTTGGATTTTAAACGTGCATTCGAAACAATTGATAGGGATAAATTATTAAAAAAATTATATCAGTATGGATTAAGGGGAGTTGTTTATAAATGGCTTCAAAATTATTTAGGTAATAGGCAGCAAAAAACAAAATATGATAATATTTTTTCTAAAAACGAATAATAATATTGGGGTACCACAAGGTAGCATTTTAGGTCCATTATTATTTATTCCTTATATAAATGATATGCCAAATGTTTTAAAACAAAGTTTTATTCAAATGTTTGCTGATGATACCTTATTATATATAAAGGGTAAAAATATTCTTGATTGTATAGAAATTTTAAATTTTGAATTAAAAACTATATCAAACTGGTTAAAGGTAAATAAAGTAAAGTTAAATGTTTCTAAAACAAAATTTATGGTTAGTGGTAATAACGTGATTAACACAGATATAAATATTTTTGTTGATGATGAAAAATTAGAAATTATACACTCTTTTAAATATTTGGGAGTAATTTTAGATTCTAAGTTAAAATTTGAATTACATTTAGAAAATCTGGTATCTAAAATTGGAAAAAAAAATTAATTATTTAAAAAGAATTAGTCAAAATTTAAGTTTATTTTCACGAAAAACAATTTATAACACTATAATTTTACCTCATGTTTTATATTGTTCAACTATTTTATATACACAGCAAATGATGGGGTCTTTAATAGACTCCAAGTTTTGCAAAATAAAGCTATGTGTATAATTTTAAATGTGGATAAATATACGAAAATAAATTTAATGTTAGAGAAACTTTAGTGGTTAAATGTTAAAAATTTAATATTTCTTTTAATTTGTACTTTTATTTTTAAAATACAACATAACTTACTGCCTTCTCATTTGAAAGATTTTATAACTCAAAATTTTGAAAATCATAACTATTCAACCACGTATAATAATGATTTTTGTCTAGGTAGGGTATCAAAACATTTGACATATAAATCGGTTTTCTATAAAGGATTAAGTGAATATAATAACTTAAATAT
Source organism: Polydrusus pterygomalis (assembly GCA_963969555.1). Taxonomy (NCBI): domain Eukaryota; kingdom Metazoa; phylum Arthropoda; class Insecta; order Coleoptera; family Curculionidae; genus Polydrusus; species Polydrusus pterygomalis. The sequence goes on from OZ018375.1 coordinate 74,666,152, forward strand.
TTTAATTAAATCACAGAGCTCTTTAAAAAATTTTAAAAAATCATGGAAAAATTATTTATTTAAAAATCAAAATAGTGACTGATAAAATTTTGTTAAATTTAAAATTTTTATTTTTTTTTTAATACTTTAAAGATGATATTGTTAAATTATTTTAAATATTTTATAAAATTTGTTAAATTGTAGCACATTGCTAAATAAATCTTGTTACTACTACTACTACATCAATTCCTGTGGCTATTAGTTGCCTATCTTTGGAGATGGGACAACTTTTTTTTCTAGAAAAATTTACAAGAAAAATAATGGGTTAATGGAAAAACTCAGAAATTCCTATAGGTTTTCGAAAGGAATTGGAAAAGAATATCTTCAACTAGTATCTATCGAGACTGATAATGGCCCATTTTAAACTTTTCTTTTGAGAACAGAAATGTCGTCAAGAAATTCAATTTTTACGCCCCCGAGAGCATGCTGGTGATAGATTAACATTAAAATCTTGATCCAATACCGTTTGCGAAACTAATCTAGACCCCCGCACAACGAAACACTTTCTATAAAACGCCAGAAGGAGCAAAATATAAGACGCTGTGGCCCATTTGGCACATCTGGTACCCGCAAGACAATTGCGAATACAATCAAAAGAAGCTCGATGCATAAGAACAGGAGCGCAGCCAAGAATGGAGATGTCAGTAGGAAAAATTAAAATACTTTTGAGGGATTATGCGCGATATATCGAAAATCATATTGTAAATTGGGCGTTAATAAATATAGTTTAAAAAAACTAAAAAACACGCTTTGATTAATTAATCAAACTAAAAAGCGGAAAATAAATATAGTTTAAAATAATTCTTAGAATTCTTAATATAGGCAGAAAATAATAATGAACGATAAACATTAGTTTTATTGTGAAAAAAGCGCGTGGGGCGCTTTGTGCTATATTTTTCGTATATCGAGCACCCCTTTTTACCCGCTTTTTCACAATAATACTAATGTTTATCGTTCATTATTATTTTCTGCCTATATTAAAGAATTTCAAGAATTATTTTAAACTATATTTATTTTCCGCTTTTTAGTCTGATTAATTATTAAAGCGTGTTTTTTAGTTTTTTTAAACTATATCAATATTCATCCAATGAAATAAAATCATTTCATAACGTTGCCATGGCAACCTTTGTATTTTTTCGGAAATTTTTTCTTGCTGGGGTACCCTGGAGGGTATTACAGTGGAAATTTTTTGGCATAATATAAAGTGACAACACGGAACTTTATAAAATATCAACTGGAACTGTCAACAATCAACCAGTACGTTTTGTCAAACTTTTTATAATTTTAAATTTCTTTAATTAATGTTAGTTAATATTAACGGAATAAAAACGCCTAAACAATACAAAATAATTTATTTTTTAGATACATAATTTTTAGTTACAAACTGTAAATGTACCTTAAATCCTCTTTCTACCTCTTCCCTTTTCAATGGCCAATAATCCGATGGACAAATTCTATTGAATAAATGTCTATGTTTTAAATAATATAGGTAATATTTGGACAAAATTTTGTTAACTTCTTGTCCACGTAATAATCTGTATTTTATTGATTTTTTAAAAGATATTGCTGGATGATCGAGAACAAATTTTCTTCCTCTAATTCACTACCGCATTCGGCAATGAGATCTTCCAAAAAAAAACATGTACAGTACGGTGATGGGTTCAAAATCATATGACTTCTCGAGGCAAAAGTCAGTAAACTGTCGCCAAACACTTGCTTTAGATTTTTTTGTATTAGCAGGTGTTAACCCCTCAATTTCTTGCCTAACTTCTTCCATATTATTTTGACCAAAGCGATTTATCTTGTGATCCCTATCTGCACTTCATAAACCAACACTAAATGTTAAATAACTGCGATCTTGTGCTGCGGTTACTCTTATATAGGCACAACTACAACTGACATATTTTTTTTTTAAATTTGACATTGTAATTTCAAAGCATTCTATATCGACGTATAACTGTCTAATACCAAATATCTATTATAAAATCATTTTGTTGTAAAATTTTCTTACCAAATACCATTCGAAATCAAATTATACCCTAAAATTTTTTCTCGCACACGAATATTTTAAGAAAATTTTCTCTCGCCTCCGGCTCGAAAAAATTTTCAAAATATTCGTGTGCTCAAAAAAATTTCTGGATATAATTTGACTTCTAGTGGTATTACAAGTGAAAAATTTTTTTTGAGTAGATTGAGCTAGATTAGTAGATTATTGTATTGTCGGCGGTTGTTGATAAGTCTACAAAATTTAAATTAAATCTGACCGTTTAAAGTGGGTCAAAATCGGAGGCAAAGAAGTCGGTTACACACAAACATACATCTAAACCCGAACAAACCCGATCGTTTATGCCGAATTATAAGAAAAGAACGATATTTGCAAATTTTTGAAAATTCTGATAGATTGACAGGTGTCAAATTTTGACAAGAGAATTTTTTGCGTATTTTTATCAACTTTCCACCGTCAATATACATACGACCTGATAGTTTTTTTCATTATTATCATTTTTTTTAAACGATTCGACATATTGACAGCTGTCAAATTTTGACAGGAGAATTTTTTGCGTATTAGATTATTGTATTGTCAGCGGTTCTTGATAAGTCTACAAAGTTTAAAATAAATCTGACCTTTTAAATTGGGTCAAAATCGGGTTCAAAGAAGTCGGTTACAAACAAACAAACAAACATACAGTGTTATCAATTTAGTTTGTCCCACTTTTAAGAGCCTGTAACTTTTTTGTATTTTGAGTTAGCGAGCTCATTCAAGAAACAAGATGTACCATTTCTAGACAAGTTTTTATGAGTGTTGTCAAAAATGACAGTAGATGTCACATGTCACATTTAAAAGCAAAAATTTAATTTTTTTAAATGGGACACCCTGTATATTAGAGGCGCATTAGATGGTCCTTTTTCTTCCGATTTTAAAAATATAACACACATATGCATTATTTTCTTCATTCCACCAAACATTGACAAAAATATGAAAAAATATATTATTGTTAAAAAGCATCAAGATAGCTATGCAGTTGTTTTGGTTGTTAGCTTATATTATGATCAATGAAACACGACACATTGAAACGAATAAAATATCTCAAGTTAGTTACTTTTTACATACAAAATAACTTTTCTTCAATATTCGAAACGATTAATAATGCTGGAAATGAAAGACTGAAATATAAATGAAGATAAAATCCATAGCAACCAAAACAGTCGCATAGCTATCTTGATGCTTTTTAACAATAATATATTTTTTCATATTTTTGTCAATGTTTGATGGAATGAAGAAAATAATGCATATGTGTGTTATATTTTTGAAATCGGAAGAAAAAGGACCATCTAATGCGCCTCTAATATACAGGGTGTCCCATTTAAAAAAAAAAAATTTGCTTTTAAATGTGACATGTGACATCTACTGTCATTTTTGACAACACTCATAAAAACTTGGCTAGAAATGGTACATCTTGTTTTTTGAATGAGCTCGCTAACTCAAAATACAAAAAAGTTACAGGCTCTTAAAAGTGGGACAAACTAAATTGATAACACTGTACATACAGGTGAAGCCAATAAAAGCGTGTTAAAAATGAAAAGTATTTATTAAATAATAGGCATAAGTCTTTAAATTCAAATATTTGTTTTTACACTTGTAAAATTTATATTTCTTTTTTTTGGTGATGACACTTCCAACCTTAAACTTTTTACCCAGGATGGTAAAAACATAAAATGTTTGCTTTGGAAGTTTTAACGGCACTATGAGGTTTGGAAACTCTACATTAACATTATACAAAATATAATTTGAAAGTTAATGCAACAAGATGACCACAATAGTAAATACCTAGGTACATTTAAATATCTAGGTGCAACTATTATAAGCAATGAAGAAACGAGTAATCAGAATATAAAAAACCATACAAACCAGAGTAGAAAACCGATCGGCTGTGTGAATTGCATCTGGGGACCAGCTAATACCCAATGATATCAAGAAATAAAAACCAATGGTCAAATCAGTACTTCATTATGTTTGCGAAGTAAAAATAGACTTTAAAAGCTGAAATAAAACATACCACTTTATTTTGTGCAGAAATACTACCTACGAAGAACTGTCTTTATATTGGGGGTTGGATAAAATAACTAATGAAGAAGTATGAAGCAGGATGGATGCTCAGGAAATAGTTTCATAAAGTGGTTTGGACACCTCCTAAATTTACTAGATAGTTGATTGCCAAGATTTTTTACTGTCAGGTTTCGATAATAAAGAAATGTCATCGACATAAAGAGATCTTTAAATGAGGGAGTACGTGATGCCATGAGAGCCCAATGATTAGAAGACCGAGATTCACATGAAAGAAAGAAATGGTGATTAGAAACGAAAAATTGATTGAAAGCTGTGTAAAAAGCTCAATAAGTATATAGAAATGAAAGTTTATATTTATTAAAAAACTTTTCCTGTGGTGCTGGATTCCCTATCACAAAAACTTTTGCTCCATGTTCCCCGACCATCTGAAACCTATTTGCGAAACTAACTTAGACTCCCGCACAACAAAACACTTTCTATAAAAGGCCAGAAGGAGCCAAATACAAGACGCTGCGATCCCCTATATCTTTTATACAGGGTGTTCATTTGAAAACTTCCCACCGCCGATTTATCGAAAACCACTGATTAAAAGAAAAAACGCCGAGACACGTCAAAAGATTTGCCAAAGGGGACAACTTTTTAACTAAAAACTACTTCACCCCCTTTTACCCTCTGCCCCCGGGGTCATCCCCTTAAAAATTTTAAATGACGAGGGGTTTCAAGTAATAGCTTGTTTGAAAGGTCTTTCAAAGTGCTTTATTTGACGTTTGATTTTTTAAAATCGGTCGATTCGTTTTCGAGATAATTAGAAAACTCTTTATTTATCTTAATTTGTTCAGATAGAAAAAACACACGCGAATATCTCACTTTTTATTTCAATAAGTGTTCAAAAACCAACATAAACAGCAATTCGGAAGATTAGACGTGGCAGCAACCAAATAACAACTAGAATTTTTTTCCGCCTTCTTTTTATCAACACAGATAACATTTATTAATATACCTGTTTAGTTTTTTATAGTTGCTAAGGAAAATAAAGAATTTAATTTGCTGTCAGTTACCTTTGTGACAATCTTGGGATAGTGAAAATTAATTTATTGATTCAGATTTTACTTCCAAAATGGTTTACACACTAGTCGAAAGAGTGGAAATGATTCTAATTTATGGTGCCCAAAATCAATGTGCTCGGCAAACTGCCGTCACATTTAACGCCAGACATCCAGAAAAGATAACTTCGCATAGGTATGTTTTGGACCTTGTTACTAAATTTACTCAAACTGGATCTGTTGCAAATAAAAAACGTAATCATCGTAGAGTTTTGGATGAAGCCGCTCAAGTTGAAGTTTTCGGTCATTTTGGCATAAATCCTTAGTCTGGATCCACATACATCCGTGATACGCATCCGTTGTGTACCACATGATTAATATGAACCAATGAAATTTTATTCCCCAAAATTTCATTGGTTCATATTAATCATGTGGTACAGAACGGATGCGTATCATGGATGTATGTGGATCCAGCCTAAACTTCATTACGCAAAATTGTTGATGCGACTAGTATTTCATTAGGCTCTGTACACACAGTTACTAAATTGCATAAATTTCATCCATTCAAAATGAAAATATTGCAAGAGTTAACCGAAGATGATTTCGATAGGCGAGTTGAGTTTTGTGAACAAATAACTGCAGCGATTAATGATAATACCATTCATGTAAAGAATATCTGCTTCAGTGATGAATGCACATGTTATCTAAATGGATTTGTTAATAAGCATAACTGCAGGTATTGGAGCAATGAAAATCCTCATGCTTTTGTAGAAGGGCATACTCAGTACCCCCAAAAAATTAATGTATGGGCAGGCATTTTAGGAAACAAAGTGATTGGGCCATTGTTTATTAATGGGAATTTAAATGAATGCATTTATTTAGATATGTTGGAAAATACCAATGATCTGCTACCTATAGATGCCGCACGCCATTCATAAACGCTATTTAAATCTGCTGACAAAATCGTTTGTAGGAGAGAGGAGGTAAAGGCCCGAGGGGCCGGGAGTGGGGATTATGTCGGTCCAGTAAGAATTTTACCTCGTTACTATGCGCTATCATATGGTCACAGCGGCGTCTCGTTTCAGAGGGTTCACAATAAAATATAATTAATATAATTATTCAATCTGAAATCAAATATTTTTTAACTTTTGTGAAAAAAAAGAGTTTGTAGAACAATAAAGTTTAATGTATGATTGAAAAAAGGGTCCGCGAAGCAATAAAATTCAATGTAAGTTAATTACTGTTTAAAATAATTATTATAAGGGAAACTTTGGATAGCTATAAATTTAACATTATTTGGTGAACTGAACTCACCTAAAAATAATTACACTAGGTACTAGGCATGTACCTACTTAAAACACAGTTCTTAAGGTTTTATTGAAATTTAAAAGAAATAAGTTTACAAAAGCCAAGTTCTTTTTACGTTACTTTTAAAAAGCGAAGCAAAGCACAAAAAAGATTTTTCTTCCCCCTTGTCGCGGTCAAGGATGCCCCTCTCTATTTTGCCATACGAACTATAGGAAGTTGTTCGCGAAGTTCCTTTAACAACTTTGCTCAGCAAAGATATTTACTTTGCTTAGCTGTTTAAAAGGAGCAAATGGAAAGTATTTATTGACTTGCAATGATTGACTATGGGTATGGCCCGAAAATGGTATTGATAACAGAAAAAAGTTCATTTTCGGACCACGCGGTTTTCTGAAATGTAAATGTGGTCATTCAAGTGTCAAAATGCTCATTGGCATTAGAATCCTGGTTACTGGTTTTTCGTCACTTGTCATTATAAACTTTTTTTTGTTATAATTTTGTTTTCAAAATGTTTGAATGGTAACACAGGTCTGCGTTTTTTAACACTTTGAAAGTTGATTTAAAAATTTTAACTGTTTTCTAGTAAATGGGTAGCGCTGATTTCAAATCTGCTTTCAGTTTTTTTATATCACGTAAGGTTATTTTTCAAACCGGTAAAATCCAAAAATATAGAAAAAACACGATTTATTTCGTTTATAAGCTAGTTTTTGAATATATTAAGGAAAAAAATACAAAAATATACAAAATATACACATATAAACTATTATAAATGGTTATTTATTCGTTACGCTTCTTTAAAAAATGTTTTCTTTTTTCAGAAAAGCTTCTTTTGCTTGTTTTTCTGTTCCAACAGAAATCGGCCATCATTTTTGTGTCCCAGCGCCCATGGTATCTTTTTTCCATCTCTTTAATATATTGATGAAATCTTTCACCTTGCTATTCACCCACGTCCCCAAGATTTTCCGAGAATTAGTCCAAATGGGAATGTAAAAAGTGAATTTTTATGCTCATATTCTGAAATTCCTGAAATTTTCCAGCATATTTTCAACGATTCAACATAGTAGTAATTTATGTTCAACTTCTTTAAAAGCATTCCATGCATGTTTTTCCTTATCTTCCATTACCTTTTCAAATTCTGTATCTTTCATCAAGCTGATAATCTGCGGCCCTACAAAGATTCCCTCCTTTAATTTTGCCTCTGACAGAGCCGGAAATGTTTTACACAAATATTTAAAACAATATCCTTCTTTGTTTAATGCCTTAACAAATTGTTTCATACATCCAAGTTTTATGTGAAGTGGTGAAAGTAAAACTTATTGAGGGTCAATAAGACTTTCGCGAATTACATTTTTGTTTCCAGGCGTTAAAGTCTCTCTTTGTGACCAGTCCCTTTTTATCCAATGCTGTTCTCGCTAGCTAGACCACTCGCACAGGAAACAAGGAAATTTAGTAAATCCAGACTGCTGACCTAAGAGAAGACTTAAAATGTTTAGATCTTCACACACTTCCCAGTTGTGATTTTCATATTGTATTCTTAAAAGTAATTCCTCTAAATTTTCATAGTTTTCCTTTAACTTAACTGTATGGCCGACCGAAACAGAAGCAAAAACATTGTCATTATGTAAAAGAACAGCTTTAAAGCTCCTTTTTGAAGTCGATAAAAAGTTTCCAGTCGGAAGGTGTGTAGCACCACAGAAAATAATTTTTTATTCATCAATCATTTAGAATTTGAAGTACTACATTCATTTTAAAATGTATTAAAACGCCTATTATAAGTTTTTTTTATATTTTTTCTTTTTTTTTACAAAAAAAAATATGTGGATGATAGAGACCAATTGTATTTTAATTAGTTATTTCTATATAAAAACTAAGCTCAACAAACAAAAATCACGTCATCACAAATTTCATGCAGGCCTGTGTAATTTATAATTTTTATGCAGAAAAACAATTTTAAAATAATGATAAGTAAGTGTATTAGCATTCCTCTAAATAATCAATCTGTTAAAAATAGAGGTTATGTTTTCAACCAACACGGTGATTAGTTAAAAATTTGTTAAAAATGTTGGTCTAATATTAAAAGCTATAAAGTTAATATTTACACACTAACAATATACGGTTACATATTCTTATAAAAGTAACGCATCGAAATAAAACCAGCATATAAAAATAATGATAATAATAATCGTATATATCTTTATTTTTAAGTAACTTAATAGTTTATAACAGAAATTAACTTTAAATATCTAAGTAAATAATTTGCAGGAATGCAATGCTTATAATAAAAATATATTTCATAGATTATTTTACACATGCAGAAAAGAGACATTGGCCATGGAGAAAATTTGAAAATTGAAATTGTTTATGATAAATTATTTAAAAATTAAGTTACGATAAATGTTTGCATGCATTCAATAATTTTTTACATTTATACGTTAAATATTACCATTTTATGCCAAAATGTAAAGTATTAATTATTTTTGCCATCTACCCACGCCTATGGCGGCCTATGAATAGTTAATCGTAACCTACAAATAACCGAACTTTTTATGTACTCACCTATGAAAATTAAGTGCAGAATTATTATATTCCGCATTCTTGCACACTTCACACCTGCGCCCCATCTTAATAAGTCTTCAAAAAAATATCACAAAACAATAAAAACACATCAATTATTACACAAAACCGAAACAAATTTCAAACAACTTTCAAAGAACGACCAAACTAAACCCTTTATTTCTCTGTGGACCAAACGTCAAGGAAATTATGAATGAACAAAGCTTACGCCCCCCACTGACCAATAGGAACGCAACCTCTTCTTCGTTGCCAAACTGCATAATTTTTGAAGGGAAATGTCTATGGGTTTTAGGAAAAGATTTAAATTTACCACATAACGTCGTCATATTTTTCTCTTCTGCAAAAAGCTAAAACCTATAGATTTATGGCTTTAGGGATGAATATGTTTATGGGTATTATGAAATATTATTTCTATTTTTGAAATTGTAGATTATTTGTTCTCAATAAAAGACGTTTAGTATTATTACTATCATTATTGTGTTAATACCTACTTTTAAGAGCATACGTTTGGCAAACAAAGTGGAGGGGCGCAATTGGGTGCAGGAGTTACATCAGAATGGGATAAGATTTTTTCAATAGATTTATTTGTTATTGCTTCATCTATAGCTAGCAGATCATTGGAAAATACCATCAATCCGTTTATCACTGAAACCATTGAAAACCAAATCGAAAACGATGGAAACCCTATACTTGATGACGCTGAAATATATTTCCAGCAAGACGGCGCTCCTCCTCACTATGTTCTTCCGGTTCGGCAATGGCTAGACGACGAATTTCCAGATAAATGGATAGGGCGAAGTGGGCCTATAGAATGGCCTGTTAGATCTCCTGACTTGACGCCATTAGACTTTTTTCTATGGGGCCATTTAAAGTTTAGTGTGTTCACTCCCCAACCTGAAAGTTTGGAAGGACTTCGTCAACGCATCATCGAAAGCTTCCATGATCTCCCACAACATGTTTTTGAAAATGTCCGTCAGGAATTTGATCACTGCCTATATCATTGGTTGGCCAATAACGGGCAACATTTTGAACACTTATGGAAATAAAAAGTGATATTTTTGTGTGTTTTTTTTTCTATCTGAACAAATTAAGGTAAATAAAGATTTTTCTAATTTTCTCGAAAACGAATCGACCGATTTAAAAAAATCAAACGTCAAAATAAAGCACTTTAAAAGACCTTTCAAACAAGCTATTACTTGATACCCCTTGTCATTTAAAATTTTTAAGGGGATGACCCCGGGGGGCAGAGGGTAAAAGGGGGTGAAGTAGTTTTTGGTTAAAAGTTGTCCCCTTTGGCAAATCTTTTGACGTGTCTCGGCGTTTTTTCTTTTAATCAGTGGTTTTCGATAAATCCGTGGTGGGAAGTTTTCAAATGAACACCCTGTATATATTCTTAAACATAAATATACTTTTACCAGCCTGCGCCATTATATAGTCTACATATCTAACAATATGATTAATATCCTAAATTCAACGCAAAAACTAAGATATTACAGTTTTTTTGAACAGTCCATTTCTCTGTGATATCCCAAAAATATTAATGGAAATCAAAGTTTGTGTATAGAGGTTGTCCGGAAATGATGAGCAAAAAACTTAAGGGATAATAATTCTAGACCGAAAATAAATGCTATCTTTTCCTATAACATTTTTTCAAAAATTGATTATTCTTGTTCTATGGGGTGGAGGCCTGGACCACAACAGAGGTCACCCTAAAGAAACTGGAATCCTTCGAAATGTGGGTGTATCGGCGCATTTTGAAAATACCCTGTAACGCAAGGTTGTCCGCAGGGAGGGGTATTGTCACCTCTTCTATGGAACTTGGTGGTAGATGAGTTACTAGCATGTCTTAATGCAGAGGGCTTCTACGCCCAAGGCTATGCAGACGATGTGGTAATACTCATCATCGGTACAAATGCCACTATATTAGCAGAGCTCATGCAAGGTGCACTAAACATCGTGCAACGCTGGTGTGAGAAGGTAAACCTCAAAGTCAACGCTGCTAAGACTGCAACATTGCCATTCACCAAACGAAGACAGGCAGGGAACTTTAACAACCTAAAAATCTTTGGTGAACAGATAAAAACAGTCAGCGAAGTCAAATATCTAGGACTAACCCTGGATGCGAAACTGACATGGAACCGACATATCAACAATAACCTAAACAAGGCAAAAATGTGTCTAATGAGATGCAGAAGATTGTTTGGGAAAACCTGGGGACTCAAACCGCAGATGGTGCTGTGGTTATACGTCACAGTCATCAGACCCCTGATGACATATGGGTCTGTAATTTGGTAGACAAAAACACAGCAAATCACGACAGCCACAAAACTCAACAAAGTACAGAGGCTGGTCTGCTTGTGTATCACCGGTGCAATGAGAAGCACTCCCACCGCAGCAATGGAAGTTATACTAGGACTAACACCACCAGATATACACATCAAAATGAAGGCCAACTGCAGCGCTTCTAGGATGAAAGCAAATGGGGAATGGAAACAACGCCCCGAGAAAATAGGGCACACAAGAGCCACGGACCTTATCAACGACGAGCTCTTGGAGATGCAAACCGATCGCATGAAAGCGAGATATGACTTTACAAAACCATTTAATGTCAGGTGCGACACTGATATGTGGTCCAAAGAAAAATCTCCGTCACTAGACAATGGCATAGTCTGGTACACTGATGGGTCGAAAACGGCCAACGGAGTAGGCACAGGTGTATTTGGGGAAAGACCCAGAATGGAAATCAGCATCCCTCTGGGAAACTACGCGACAGTATACCAAGCTGAAGTTCATGCGATACAAGCATGCGTACAAAAGAATCTGGAAAAGGGCTACCACGACCAAAAGATACATATCCTGTCGAACAGCCAAGCTGCCCTGAAGGCTCTGAACTCCTTCCGATTTACATCAAAAATCACAATGGAGTACCTTAACGACCTAAAAGACCTGGCGGCCAGAAACAACAGGGTCGAACACCTATGGGTTCCTGGTCATTCAGGGATAAAAGGCAACGAAAAAGCAGATAAACTGGCAAGAACCGGATCTGCTCAAAATTTCAGGGGCCCAGAACCCGCCCTTGGAATATCAAAAAAGGCAACCAAAACAACATTAGACAGATGGGCGCAAAAACAACATCTATCTCGATGGAATGGTACACCTGGCCAGGTACACGCAAGTAGAGGGAGATGGGGGTTTCTGCATCAATTTACGCACACCCCTTCTGCGCATGCCCAGGCAGGGCGCAGGCGCGCGTCATATGTCAAACGTCAATTACCAGATGACGTACGTCATCTGTCAACTGTCAAACGTCATATTGTTGGGCGTTGGCTACATTGGGCCTTAGCTACTTGGGCGCTAGCTACATTGGGCAATAATATTCTATATATGGAATGTGTTCAGGATGACGTCATATTACGAATAGGAAAAGATGGCGGATGCCACCTGTCAATTAAGACAGCTCAAGGTCACCTGTCACTTGTCAAATGTTAAAATTAAAATCTAACACGTGATATAGGTTCGGAGCGATCTAACAAGACGCTTAAAAGAAACCCGAAGTCGATCGGTTGACTGGCTCGGGAGATATAGTTTTTTGTGATTAGCGCCCTTATGCCTAAAGATGGAGAGGCAAAATTTGGCAAACAGGTATAAGGCGAGAGCACCTATCGAACAGTGAAAGAATTTTTCAAAAATCTCTATTAATAGCAAAGCTATACGTATAAAACCATTAGGACCTTAGCACAATCAATACAAAATTCGTACTATGTAACCATCATTAGTAATGTTTATCATTATTAATATAATTCCAAGACGAGATATCCGCATAATATCAGTAAAATCATCAAAGCTGTCAAAAGGACACATCGCAAAATTCTAATTTTTTCTATATTTGCATTACTAAGGTATACCTATATAATCCCAAACTCAGAATATATCCAAGTCTTCAAATTATTAGTAAAACGGGCAAAGCTGCCAAAAGGGCATCTCGGATTTTTATAATTTTATCTAATATCTACATTATTAGGCCATACCTATACAACCCCGCAATAAAAAAGAATTAAGGCCTTTTTGGCAACATGCGCAGTAGACCAAAACTGATGTTTCGAGGTTAAATAAAAGAGAAAATTATGCGCAAACCCCTTTCCTTAAATACATATTTGAAAAACGCCCCAAACATCCTTTTTTGGAAAAAAATTAGCCAAAAAACATAATGGGACAGACACCGTAATACAACCTGTATATGAAACATTGATTCCTTAGTATTATACGTTTAGATTAATATAAAATATATTTAAACCTCTTATAGAATACATTTTTCAATAATACAAACTATTTCCAACTAACAATGATCGCAGCACGAGGCGAGGTTAATGAGGCAATTAATATTCAATGAGTGGTATACCACAGTTACAATATTAAAAGTCGAGGACAATTACATCATCTTGGAAATATACGACATTCTAATTTTATTCAACACGAGGTAAGGACAATTGGTAATTAATATGCAAACGACTATTTGCAGTGAGCAAGCAATTAATAATCAATGACGACTAGTGTAGTCGGAGTGAAAGGTTCTGCTATAAATAGCCATGAGGGACTAGAGGCTTCATCAGTCGACATCGAGAAGCTGAAGGCTAAAGTGCTAAAGTGTTGTGTACGATCAAAAAATTAATAAAATGTACCTTTTAATATATTACAGTGTTAAGTTGATACAGCATGCAAGTGTATATTAAAAATTATTTGATTAAAAGTAATTTAAATACAGGTTCTAATGTGTTACGTAGTCCAATACAGGGTGTTTATGCATCGCCGTAGGTGTTTAATTGGTAAAATCTATAATAATCGATATATTGCATTAAAATTGGGGGTTATAAGGGACATAATACTGTTTTACTATGAAAAGTTTGTTAAATTGATTTAAATACAGGTTCTAACGTGTTGCGGAAAGCAATACAGGGTGTTTGTTATGCGTTTATTTGGAGAATGCTGCGGATATCTATAATACCCGATATATTGCATTAAAATTAGTTGGCTTACTACTGTATTACTGTTCCAGAAAATGTTTTCGTGTGAATTCTGTTCCCGCTCATTTACCAGGAAGGCTGACCTCAAGCGCCATGGGGACTGTAGATCTGCGATCCAAACATGTCAAGCTTGCGGAGATACCTTTACGTCAAGGAGGGCTCTTCAGCGACATCAGCAGGAGAAGCATAGAGCCCCCAAAAGACAAGCTACTCCTTCGCAAGTAACCATGGCCAAGAGGGCTAGACTCGTTTCGTCAGATGGTAAGTTATTGCATTATACTGTGTAAGATTATATATTGCATCATATTGCATCATATTATGAAAGATTGCATCATCATATTGTGAAATATTAAAATTACATAATCGCTAATAATTGTTAATTAATTTCAGAACCATCAACTTCATCTGCACAGCAGAAGCATTGCAATGATTGTGAAGTGGATGTGCCTATCTCCCGGTGGTCCAGTCATCTAAGGACCCAAAAACATCGGGAGAACTGCTGTGTGGAGCAGGAGGAAGGTGTACAACTGGTTACAACATCATTCCGGAGCCGAATTGCTACCTACCGACTAACTGCAAGACAAGATCCCACCAACGTCCCCAGGTTCCTGGACCAGCTAAAGGACAAATTCGAAAGGTTGGTGGGAGGGATTGTTCAAAAGTATGAACAATTAAAAGTCGGGGTAGAGCTTTTCGGCCGCTTCCTCCTGCAGACGAACGAGTCGTCAGAGGTGAAGTCGTTCAATACCAAATATATAATGGTGAATGGAGCGACGGACTTGGAGGAGCTGTTTGAGCAGTTTGCTGCCATCCTGGACCGGAAATATTCAGAGTTTTCGGAAAAGGATAGTGGTAAGTACTATTGCAAGCGTTAAAAAGTATAACATATTTTTTAATCATAATACTTAACAATGTTTCCATTGTTGCAGGGTGGACTCTTCAACAGCTCCTGCACTTAGAATTAGGTATTAATAAAATCAACCCTCTAAAGGCATCATCTTATATTCCGCTACCAAAAGAGATTAATGCAAAGAAAGCAGTCCTAAACATCCAAAACACGGACTTGCAGTGTTTTAAGTGGTCAGTCTTGGCAGCCTTGCATCCCGTTGCTCGCACTCAAAATGCAAATAGAGTCGTGAACTACCTGCCCTTTGAGAATGAGCTAGACTTTACAGGTATGGAATTTCCGATTAAACTTAGTGATATATCTAAATTTGAACGGCTCAATAATATTTCTATCAATGTCTACGGCTTAGAAAAAGTGTTCGACAATGGTAAAAATAGTATTGAAGTCGTTGGTCCCTTATACTTTACTACAGCTCGCAAGGAGAGACATGTAAATTTGTTATTAATCAGCGATGATTATGGAAATAGTCATTACTGCTTAATAAGAAACATGTCTCGCCTGATCTCAAGTCAATTATCTAAACACAAAGAGTCAAAGTTTTTATGTGATGGTTGTTTAACATATTTTTATACAGAGCAAAAATTAAAAGCTCACCAAGAGCACGATTGCGGGCACGTTTCGGCTAAAGTACCAACAACTGACTTAAAAAAGAACAAATACGGAGAAGAGATTCCCGAGAATATTTTCAAATTCACAAACTTTGAAAAGAAATTAAAGGTGCCTTTCGTTGTTTACGCTGACTTCGAGACAATCCTTGAACCCTTGGATACAGAGCAAAATGAGTTGGACCCCGATACATCCTATACTGTTAGGACACATAAACATGTACCCTACTCATTTGCATACTATATTAAATGCGACTTTGACGATGCCTATTCAAAGTACCAAAGTTATAGAGGGCAGGACGCCCACAAAGAATTTATAAAACGATTAGAGACTGACTGCAAGTCAATCTATGATCATTTTATGAAGGAAGTGGTGCCAATGTTACCTATGACAGCGGAACAGGAGAATACGCATTGGCAAGCACCAACCTGCCACATTTGCGAAAAGCCATTTGATGTAGAGGCAAACGATAGAGTACATGATCACGATCATTTGACTGGGTTCTATCGAGGCCCCGCCCACTCTGTGTGCAATCTAAATTATAAAATTCCTCAATTTATACCCATCTTTTTCCACAACATGTCCAATTTTGATTCCCACCTTTTTGTCAAGGAGTTAGCTTGTGACGAGGAAAAGCTGGACGTTATCCCTCAAAATAAGGAAAAATATATTTCCTTCACCAAACATGTCTTGGTGGATAACGTCGAAATCAAGGAAGGAAAACAACGGCAGGTATTTTTAAAATTACGTTTCCTCGATAGTTTTCGTTTCATGGCTTCTAAACTAGATACACTTAGTCAAAATTTAAAACCAGAACAATGCCGGGAAGTACGCAAACATTTTGCGGAACAAGAGAAATTTGAACTTATTCGACAGAAGGGTGTCTTCCCGTATAACTACGTGGACTCTTTTTCAAAATTAGACAAAACGGCACTTCCATCGCATAAAGAATTCTACAATAAACTAAAAAAGGAAGACATCTTCAAATATGATTACAAGCGTGCTTGGAAGGTGTGGAATCTATTTAAATGCAAAACTTTAGGCGAATATTCTGATATCTATCTTAAATCCGACGTTTTAATTTTGACAGATGTATTTGAAAGTTTTAGAGACGTGTGCCTGGCTACTTACGGTCTCGATCCTGCGCAGTATTTTACTGCGCCGGGTCTCTCGATGGACGCGGCTCTCAAGGCCACATCAGTCCAATTAGAACTTTTAACCGATCTAGACATGGTGCACTTCTTTAAGCACGGGATTCGCGGAGGAGTCAGTCAGTGTAGTGTTAGAAAAGCTTTAGCGAACAATAAATGTATACCTAATTATGACGCTTCTAAACCCACCTCTTACATCATGTACCTGGATGCGACCAATCTGTATGGCGCAGCCATGTCTCAATATCTACCAACGGGAAATTTCAAGTGGTTAAACGAAGCCGAAATTCAAAATTTAGATTATATGAATATATCACCTGAATCACCAACAGGCTATATATTAGAAGTTGATTTGGAATACCCGGAAAACTTGCATTATTTACACAACGAACTACCCTTTTGCCCACAGTCCATTGCTCCACCCGGGTCAAAATTTCCAAAAATTACAAAATTGATACCAAATTTCATCAAGAAAGAAAAATATATTATTCATATTCAAAATGTACAACAAGCATTAAATTATGGCATTCAGCTCACTAAAATTCACCGCGTAATATCTTTCGACCAATCCCCATGGCTTTAAAAATATATCGATCTGAACACAGCGTTGCGAAATCAGGCTAAAAATAAGTTCGAAAAGGACTTTTTTAAATTGATGAACAACGCCTTGTTCGGGAAAACGATGGAAAACGTGGAGAAACGGGTAGATGTGAAACTTGTTTCCCACTGGGAAAATATTGGTAGGAGGTTGGGGGCCGGAGCGTTAATCGCGAAGCCCCATTTCAAAGACCGCACTATTTTTAACGAGAATCTGGTAGCAATCCAGATGAAAAAACAAAAAGTGGTATATAATAAGCCTATTTACGTAGGCTTTTCAATCTTGGAGATATCCAAGACGATTATGTACGAATTTTTGTACGGGTACATTAAGCCAAAATATGGCAACAACGCGGTTCTGTTATACACTGACACCGACTCCCTTATTTTAAAAGTAACAACACCAAATTTCTATGATGACATGACTGCTAATTTAGATAGATTCGATACATCCAATTACTCCGACGATAACCCACATAATGTTCCTGTAAACCAATCAATATTAGGCAAAATGAAAGATGAGTATGCAGGAAAGATTATTTGGGAATTTGTTGGCACCGGGGCGAAGGCGTATTGTGTCGATGTTGAAGGGGAATGCACGAAAAAGGCAAAGGGGGTCCCTGATTACGTCACCAAAAAAGAACTGACTATCGATGATTATCGAAAAGCGGTTGACGTAGAGGGGACCTTGATTCATCGACAGATGAATACATTCCGCTCCCATCAACATGAGATGTTTGTCGAACTTAAAAATAAGGTAGCGCTATCATACGCGGACGATAAGCGTTACCTTATACCCGGTGATTTAGAGAACACGCTTGCTTGGGGTCATAGAGATATAGAAAAGTATAAGGAATCGTTGGAAATTCCATGCGCCAAGACTGACTAGGACAGCTATCTTTGCACCAATCTCTTTTGATAGCTGTTGCCTTTAGAGGGTTGTGATATTAGGCTAGGTATTTATTATTGGCTTATTTATTATTATATTATTGATATTATTGTATCAGTTATTGCATAACTATAATTATTGTATTATTGTATGGGTTATTGTAGTAGTATAATTATTATTGTAATAACTGTTTAATAAACAGTAGATTGTTTGTATTTAAATCTATGTTTTATTTTACCCAACCCAACCCACTTGTTTGCGTTCTTCTGCTGTATCAACTATAACGGTGATGAAACCACCAATATTAAAGACTTTGCTTGGTTTAATCTTGCGATGTATTGTATCATCCTTCTGTCATTGTGAAGGAGATTCAAACAACCTATACTAAGCGGAGGAGGTCGTCATTGGTAAGTTAAAAGAGTGGACTTAAATCGAAAGACATTACAGAGAACGAATAGCTGTTGGATAGGCTCTTAGCCATCAAAAATACCCTCCTTGGGGCTTAAAAAATAAGAATAAATAGGGGAAAAATACCTAGAAATTCAGGTTAATTTTCCTTTTAAAATCAGTTAACTCCTGCAAGATTATTTATGTAACACAAATGCACGACGAACCTAACCCAACTTCTTGGGTGTGGTTATTCTGTATAAAGACCAGCTAACACAAAAAAAGGGTCATGTACGATCAAAAAGTATATGCACGATCATCCTCTAATATTAGGAATACCGAAGGATAACACTAAACAACCACCAACAGGGGTTAAATTAACGTTAAAAGATAACCACGAAAAATAAAAAGGAACTAGCTGGATAAATGGCTTCTTAACGACTCGTCCTTCTAAACTAAAAAAAAAAAAAATAAAACAAAAACGGTTGTAAAAATTATTCATTAAGTCATAAACTTAGAACAGGTCACACAATAGTATAAACGTCAACAGCAGATATTGTCTCACGGATCGTTATGGCCATTAGGTAATACTTGCTGTTAGATACATGTGTAGCGAAACATCACAAATCACCTAGAAAACCCAAAAACTTGATCAGTCAACTAGTTAGCAGGCTATAGGTCCTTACGAGTAGAGTTCTTATGGCGAGCGAGGTGGGGAGGGGAGGGGGTAAAGCAAACAGGCATAGGCTAAAAAAGCTCCAACAACTAGTAAAAATTATTTTTAAAACCCCAAGTCATAAACGTATTAGATTGTATAAAACCATTAACGACATAATGGCGGAGATAGGGAATATTTTTTTGCAAAAGGTAGATAATGAAATAAATACCTATCGAAACGATTAAAGCTATTAAAATAATACAAGCAATAACAATGGGAGGTACATAAAATACAGTTTAAAAGGGAAATTCAATTATATACATACAGCATCTAACGTGTTAAGTATCAAAAACGAGGATAGGATGTAAAATTTTAGCAAAAACTTGGGTAAATAGAGCAAATAATGCAACAAAATAACAAAAAAAATGTTCTTAATTAATATTTGTTTATATAGCTAAGTAGAAAACTATGGAAACATTGAGAAAAAGGGAGTGGTGACTACGGGTATAAAATTTAACAACCATTGGTAAAATATCAGGAAAAATATCAAAATTACCATCAATCACACCAGAATGCCTATCGTCAAAACCTACTATTTTCACTGGCTTGTTACCAATAAATAGGTTTGAATCTACCATTCGAAACCCATATTTAATATGTGATGTTTGCAGAAAGGTGTATTTTATCCTACTCTCATACATCCTATAGCAGTGATGTTAAAAAACTAAACCGGCTTTATTAACAAGTGCAATCATTTTATAGAGCATAGAGACCCATAGAGCTGTAACCAGAATTAAATAAAACAAGTCAATATTGCAGAACATTTTATATGTTTTATCAATGCTTTATAGGAGTCGCAGTAAAGTCAAACAGTACTCTATATAAATTTAATATAAGGTACAGGTAACGATCATCAGGCTATTTTATATCGTCTAACTTGGGTATCCATTTAATAAGACGCAAGTTCATTTTATTTTAAATTACTTTTAATTATTTCTCAGTATCTATAGTATGCAGGGCTATCTAACCATACTTCACGTCTTGCATAATTAACGGCCTCTCGTATCTCAGGATCTTCACAATATCCGTATAACCGCTGAACTTCTTCAAAATTCCCCAACTTGTTCATGTCGTATACAAATCTTAAGGCATCTGGTTCTTCAAAGTAGCGTTCACATTTATCCAAAGCTCTAACTATTTTTAACCAACGGATGGATTCCCAATTCTCCTTTTTCGGGGCTACTCGGGTTTATTAGGATTTTGAAAATGTATTTTGCTTGACGTAGTTTTTAAACACAGCCACGGCCTTCTCCCAAACTTTTGCAAATTTCGTGAGCCTTTGGCCGTGGCTGTGTTTAAAAACTACGTCAAGCAAAATACATTTTCAAAATCCTAATAAACCCGAGTAGCCCCGAAAAAGGAGAATTGGGAATCCATCCGTTGGTTAAAAATAGTTAGAGCTTTGGATAAATGTGAACGCTACTTTGAAGAACCAGATGCCTTAAGATTTGTATACGACATGAACAAGTTGGGGAATTTTGAAGAAGTTCAGCGGTTATACGGATATTGTGAAGATCCTGAGATACGAGAGGCCGTTAATTATGCAAGACGTGAAGTATGGTTAGATAGCCCTGCATACTATAGATGCTGAGAAATAATTAAAAGTAATTTAAAATAAAATGAACTTGCGTCTTATTAAATGGATACCCAAGTTAGACGATATAAAATAGCCTGATGATCGTTACCTGTACCTTATATTAAATTTATATAGAGTACTGTTTGACTTTACTGCGACTCCTATAAAGCATTGATAAAACATATAAAATGTTCTGCAATATTGACTTGTTTTATTTAATTCTGGTTACAGCTCTATGGGTCTCTATGCTCTATAAAATGATTGCACTTGTTAATAAAGCCGGTTTAGTTTTTTAACATCACTGCTATAGGATGTATGAGAGTAGGATAAAATACACCTTTCTGGAAACATCACATATTAAATATGGGTTTCGAATGGTAGATTCAAACCTATTTATTGGTAACAAGCCAGTGAAAATAGTAGGTTTTGACGATAGGCATTCTGGTGTGATTGATGGTAATTTTGATATTTTTCCTGATATTTTACCAATGGTTGTTAAATTTTATACCCGTAGTCACCACTCCCTTTTTCTCAATGTTTCCATAGTTTTCTACTTAGCTGTATAAACAAATATTAATTAAGAACATTTTTTTTGTTATTTTGTTGCATTATTTGCTCTATTTACCCAAGTTTTTGCTAAAATTTTACATCCTATCCTCGTTTTTGATTCTTAACACGTTAGATGCTATATGTATATAATTGAATTTCCCTTTTAAACTGTATTTTATGTACCTCCCATTGTTATTGCTTGTATTATTTTAATAGCTTTAATCGTTTCGATAGGTATTTATTTCATTATCTACCTTTTGCAAAAAAATATTCCCTATCTCCGCCATTATGTCGTTAATGGTTTTATACAATCTAATACGTTTATGACTTGGGGTTTTAAAAATAATTTTTACTAGTTGTTGGAGCTTTTTTAGCCTATGCCTGTTTGCTTTACCCCCTCCCCTCCCCACCTCGCTCGCCATAAGAACTCTACTCGTAAGGACCTATAGCCTGCTAACTAGTTGACTGATCAAGTTTTTGGGTTTTCTAGGTGATTTGTGATGTTTCGCTACACATGTATCTAACAGCAAGTATTACCTAATGGCCATAACGATCGGTGAGACAATATCTGCTGTTGACGTTTATACTATTGTGTGACCTGTTCTAAGTTTATGACTTAATGAATAATTTTTACAACCGTTTTTGTTTTATTTATTTTTTTTTTAGTTTAGAAGGACGAGTCGTTAAGAAGCCATTTATCCAGCTAGTTCCTTTTTATTTTTCGTGGTTATCTTTTAACGTTAATTTAACCCCTGTTGGTGGTTGTTTAGTGTTATCCTTCGGTATTCCTAATATTAGAGGATGATCATGCATATACTTTTTGATCGTACATGACCCTTTTTTTTTGTGTTAGCTGGTCTTTATACAGAATAACCACACCCAAGAAGTTGGGTTAGGTTCGTCGTGCATTTGTGTTACATAAATAATCTTGCAGGAGTTAACTGATTTTAAAAGGAAAATTAACCTGAATTTCTAGGTATTTTTCCCCTATTTATTCTTATTTTTTAAGCCCCAAGGAGGGTATTTTTGATGGCTAAGAGCCTATCCAACAGCTATTCGTTCTCTGTAATGTCTTTCGATTTAAGTCCACTCTTTTAACTTACCAATGACGACCTCCTCCGCTTAGTATAGGTTGTTTGAATCTCCTTCACAATGACAGAAGGATGATACAATACATCGCAAGATTAAACTAAGCAAAGTCTTTAATATTGGTGGTTTCATCACCGTTATAGTTGATACAGCAGAAGAACGCAAACAAGTGGGTTGGGTTGGGTAAAATAAAACATAGATTTAAATACAAACAATCTACTGTTTATTAAACAGTTATTACAATAATAATTATACTACTACAATAACCCATACAATAATACAATAATTATAGTAATGCAATAACTGATACAATAATATCAATAATATAATAATAAATAAGCCAATAATAAATACCTAGCCTAATATCACAACCCTCTAAAGGCAACAGCTATCAAAAGAGATTGGTGCAAAGATAGCTGTCTTAGTCAGTCTTGGCGCATGGAATTTCCAACGATTCCTTATACTTTTCTATATCTCTATGACCCCAAGCAAGCGTGTTCTCTAAATCACCGGGTATAAGGTAACGCTTATCGTCCGCGTATGATAGCGCTACCTTATTTTTAAGTTCGACAAACATCTCATGTTGATGGGAGTGGAATGTATTCATCTGTCGATGAATCAAGGTCCCCTCTACGTCAACCGCTTTTCGATAATCATCGATAGTCAGTTCTTTTTTGGTGACGTAATCAGGGACCCCTTTGCCTTTTTCGTGCATTCCCCTTCAACATCGACACAATACGCCTTCGCCCCGGTGCCAACAAATTCCCAAATAATCTTTCCTGCATACTCATCTTTCATTTTGCCTAATATTGATTGGTTTACAGGAACATTATGTGGGTTATCGTCGGAGTAATTGGATGTATCGAATCTATCTAAATTAGCAGTCATGTCATCATAGAAATTTGGTGTTGTTACTTTTAAAATAAGGGAGTCGGTGTCAGTGTATAACAGAACCGCGTTGTTGCCATATTTTGGCTTAATGGACCCGTACAAAAATTCGTACATAATCGTCTTGGATATCTCCAAGATTGAAAAGCCTACGTAAATAGACTTATTATATACCACTTTTTGTTTTTTCATCTGGATTGCTACCAGATTCTCGTTAAAAATAGTGCGGTCTTTGAAATGGGGCTTCGCGATTAACGCTCCGGCCCCCAACCTCCTACCAATATTTTCCCAGTGGGAAACAAGTTTCACATCTACCCGTTTCTCCAAGTTTTCCATCGTTTTCCCGAACACGGCGTTGTTCATCAATTTAAAAAAGTCCTTTTCGAACTTATTTTTAGCCTGATTTCGCAACGCTGTGTTCAGATCGATATATTTTTAAAGCCATGGGGATTGGTCGAAAGATATTACGCGGTGAATTTTAGTGAGCTGAATGCCATAATTTAATGCTTGTTGTACATTTTGAATATGAATAATATATTTTTCTTTCTTGATGAAATTTGGTATCAATTTTGTAATTTTTGGAAATTTTGACCCGGGTGGAGCAATGGACTGTGGGCAAAAGGGTAGTTCGTTGTGTAAATAATGCAAGTTTTCCGGGTATTCCAAATCAACTTCTAATATATAGCCTGTTGGTGATTCAGGTGATATATTCATATAATCTAAATTTTGAATTTCGGCTTCGTTTAACCACTTGAAATTTCCCGTTGGTAGATATTGAGACATGGCTGCGCCATACAGATTGGTCGCATCCAGGTACATGATGTAAGAGGTGGGTTTAGAAGCGTCATAATTAGGTATACATTTATTGTTCGCTAAAGCTTTTATAACACTACACTGACTGACTCCTCCGCGAATCCCGTGCTTAAAGAAGTGCACCATGTCTAGATCGGTTAAAAGTTCTAATTGGACTGATGTGGCCTTGAGAGCCGCGTCCATCGAGAGACCCGGCGCAGTAAAATACTGCGCAGGATCGAGACCGTAAGTAGCCAGGCACACGTCTCTAAAACTTTCAAATACATCTGTCAAAATTAAAACGTCGGATTTAAGATAGATATCAGAATATTCGCCTAAAGTTTTGCATTTAAATAGATTCCACACCTTCCAAGCACGCTTGTAATCATCTTTGAAGATGTCTTCCTTTTTTAGTTTATTGTAGAATTCTTTATGCGATGGAAGTGCCGTTTTGTCTAATTTTGAAAAAGAGTCCACGTAGTTATACGGGAAGACACCCTTCTGTCGAATAAGTTCAAATTTCTCTTGTTCCGCAAAATGTTTGCGTACTTCCCGGCATTGTTCTGGTTTTAAATTTTGACTAAGTGTATCTAGTTTAGAAGCCATTAAACGAAAACTATCGAGGAAACGTAATTTTAAAAATACCTGCCGTTGTTTTCCTTCCTTGATTTCGACGTTATCCACCAAGACATGTTTGGTAAAGGAAATATATTTTTCCTTATTTTGAGGGATAACGTCCAGCTTTTCCTCGTCACAAGCTAACTCCTTGACAAAAAGGTGGGAATCAAAATTGGACATGTTGTGGAAAAAGATGGGTATAAATTGAGGAATTTTATAATTTAGATTGCACACAGAGTGGGCGGGGCCTCGATAGAACCCAGTCAAATGATCGTGATCATGTACTCTATCGTTTGCCTCTACATCAAATGGCTTTTCGCAAATGTGGCAGGTTGGTGCTTGCCGATGCGTATTCTCCTGTTCCGCTGTCATAGGTAACATTGGCACCACTTCCTTCATAAAATGATCATAGATTGACTTGCAGTCAGTCTCTAATCGTTTTATAAATTCTTTGTGGGCGTCCTGCCCTCTATAACTTTGGTACTTTGAATAGGCATCGTCAAAGTCGCATTTAATATAGTATGCAAATGAGTAGGGTACATGTTTATGTGTCCTAACAGTATAGGATGTATCGGGGTCCAACTCATTTTGCTCTGTATCCAAGGGTTCAAGGATTGTCTCGAAGTCAGCGTAAACAACGAAAGGCACCTTTAATTTCTTTTCAAAGTTTGTGAATTTGAAAATATTCTCGGGAATCTCTTCTCCGTATTTGTTCTTTTTTAAGTCAGTTGTTGGTACTTTAGCCGAAACGTGCCCGCAATCGTGCTCTTGGTGAGCTTTTAATTTTTGCTCTGTATAAAAATATGTTAAACAACCATCACATAAAAACTTTGACTCTTTGTGTTTAGATAATTGACTTGAGATCAGGCGAGACATGTTTCTTATTAAGCAGTAATGACTATTTCCATAATCATCGCTGATTAATAACAAATTTACATGTCTCTCCTTGCGAGCTGTAGTAAAGTATAAGGGATCAACGACTTCAATACTATTTTTACCATTGTCGAACACTTTTTCTAAGCCGTAGACATTGATAGAAATATTATTGAGCCGTTCAAATTTAGATATATCACTAAGTTTAATCGGAAATTCCATACCTGTAAAGTCTAGCTCATTCTCAAAGGGCAGGTAGTTCACGACTCTATTTGCATTTTGAGTGCGAGCAACGGGATGCAAGGCTGCCAAGACTGACCACTTAAAACACTGCAAGTCCGTGTTTTGGATGTTTAGGACTGCTTTCTTTGCATCAATCTCTTTTGGTAGCGGAATATAAGATGATGCCTTTAGAGGGTTGATTTTATTAATACCTAATTCTAAGTGCAGGAGCTGTTGAAGAGTCCACCCTGCAACAATGGAAACATTGTTAAGTATTATGATTAAAAAATATGTTATACTTTTTAACGCTTGCAATAGTACTTACCACTATCCTTTTCCGCAAACTCTGAATATTTCCGGTCCAGGATGGCAGCAAACTGCTCAAACAGCTCCTCCAAATCCGTCGCTCCATTCACCATTATATATTTGGTATTGAACGACTTCACCTCTGACGACTCGTTCGTCTGCAGGAGGAAGCGGCCGAAAAGCTCTACCCCGACTTTTAATTGTTCATACTTTTGAACAATCCCTCCCACCAACCTTTCGAATTTGTCCTTTAGCTGGTCCAGGAACCTGGGGACGTTGGTGGGATCTTGTCTTGCAGTTAGTCGGTAGGTAGCAATTCGGCTCCGGAATGATGTTGTAACCAGTTGTACACCTTCCTCCTGCTCCACACAGCAGTTCTCCCGATGTTTTTGGGTCCTTAGATGACTGGACCACCGGGAGATAGGCACATCCACTTCACAATCATTGCAATGCTTCTGCTGTGCAGATGAAGTTGATGGTTCTGAAATTAATTAACAATTATTAGCGATTATGTAATTTTAATATTTCACAATATGATGATGCAATCTTTCATAATATGATGCAATATGATGCAATATATAATCTTACACAGTATAATGCAATAACTTACCAGCTGACGAAACGAGTCTAGCCCTCTTGGCCATGGTTACTTGCGAAGGAGTAGCTTGTCTTTTGGGGGCTCTATGCTTCTCCTGCTGATGTCGCTGAAGAGCACTCCTTGACGTAAAGGTATCTCCGCAAGCTTGACATGTTTGGATCGCAGATCTACAGTCCCCATGGCGCTTGAGGTCAGCCTTCCTGGTAAATGAGCGGGAACAGAATTCACACGAAAACATTTTCTGGAACAGTAATACAGTATTAAGCCAACTAATTTTAATGCAATATATCGGGTATTATAGATATCCGCAGCATTCTCCAAATAAACGCATAACAAACACCCTGTATTGCTTTCCGCAACACGTTAGAACCTGTATTTAAATCAATTTAACAAACTTTTCATAGTAAAACAGTATTATGTCCCTTATAATCCCCAATTTTAATGCAATATATCGATTATTATAGATTTTACCAATTAAACACCTACGGCGATGCATAAACACCCTGTATTGGACTACGTAACACATTAGAACCTGTATTTAAATTACTTTTAATCAAATAATTTTTAATATACACTTGCATGCTGTATCAACTTAACACTGTAATATATTAAAAGGTACTTACATTTTATTAATTTTTTTGATCGTACACAACACTTTAGCACTTTAGCCTTCAGCTTCTCGATGTCGACTGATGAAGCCTCTAGTCCCTCATGGCTATTTATAGCAGAACCTTTCACTCCGACTACACTAGTCGTCATTGAATATTAATTGCTTGCTCACTGCAAATAGTCGTTTGCATATTAATTACCAATTGTCCTTACCTCGTGTTGAATAAAATTAGAATGTCGTATATTTCCAAGATGATGTAATTGTCCTCGACTTTTAATATTGTTACTGTGGTATACCACTCATTGAATATTAATTGCCTCATTAACCTAGCCTCGTGCTGCGATCATTGTTAGTTGGAAATAGTTTGTATTATTGAAAAATGTATTCTATAAGAGGTTTAAATATATTTTATATTAATCTAAACGTATAATACTAAGGAATCAATGTTTCATATACAGGTTGTATTACGGTGTCTGTCCCATTATGTTTTTTGGCTAATTTTTTTCCAAAAAAGGATGTTTGGGGCGTTTTTCAAATATGTATTTAAGGAAAGGGGTTTGCGCATAATTTTCTCTTTTATTTAACCTCGAAACATCAGTTTTGGTCTACTGCGCATGTTGCCAAAAAGGCCTTAATTCTTTTTTATTGCGGGGTTGTATAGGTATGGCCTAATAATGTAGATATTAGATAAAATTATAAAAATCCGAGATGCCCTTTTGGCAGCTTTGCCCGTTTTACTAATAATTTGAAGACTTGGATATATTCTGAGTTTGGGATTATATAGGTATACCTTAGTAATGCAAATATAGAAAAAATTAGAATTTTGCGATGTGTCCTTTTGACAGCTTTGATGATTTTACTGATATTATGCGGATATCTCGTCTTGGAATTATATTAATAATGATAAACATTACCAATGATGGTTACATAGTACGAATTTTGTATTGATTGTGCTAAGGTCCTAATGGTTTTATACGTATAGCTTTGCTATTAATAGAGATTTTTGAAAAATTCTTTCACTGTTCGATAGGTGCTCTCGCCTTATACCTGTTTGCCAAATTTTGCCTCTCCATCTTTAGGCATAAGGGCGCTAATCACAAAAAACTATATCTCCCGAGCCAGTCAACCGATCGACTTCGGGTTTCTTTTAAGCGTCTTGTTAGATCGCTCCGAACCTATATCACGTGTTAGATTTTAATTTTAACATTTGACAAGTGACAGGTGACCTTGAGCTGTCTTAATTGACAGGTGGCATCCGCCATCTTTTCCTATTCGTAATATGACGTCATCCTGAACACATTCCATATATAGAATATTATTGCCCAATGTAGCTAGCGCCCAAGTAGCTAAGGCCCAATGTAGCAAAGCCCAACAATATGACGTTTGACAGTTGACAGATGACGTACGTCATCTGGTAATTGACGTTTGACATATGACGCGCGCCTGCGCCCTGCCTGGGCATGCGCAGAAGGGGTGTGCGTAAATTGATGCAGAAACCCCCATTTCCCTCTACTCACGCACGGGCCGTCATCGATAGGCCCTCGAAGAAGCTATCAGCTGGAATGCTGCTCTTGACGCGTACCCAGCTAAAGCAAGTGACCGGCCTACTAACAGGCCATTGTCACTTAAGAAAACACCTTCAACGAATGGGAGTCTATAATGGACCCATTGAATGTAGACTTTGCGGCGAAGAGGATGAAACCGCCTCCCATATCATATACAGCTGCGAAGCGCTAAACCGTAAAATATTCAAAATCTTCGGAAACATTCGACGTGGCGATAACCTCCCGCACGACAAACTTGGAAGAAAACTACTGGACCTCGTAGAAGGAACAAATCGTTTCTAAGAAAACTGGGGCGCACAATAAGCCAGAAGGCTGCAGTGTAAGAAGCTTGGGCCACACGTCGAACCCGACCCCCGCCTTTAACCAACCAACCAACCAACCAACCAACCAACCAACCAACCAACCAAACCTGTTGTATTACATCGTTTTTCTCATTGTAGATATATTTTTTAATAATGATGATGAATCTTAATTTTTGGTATTCTTTTCATAAACAAATCAAATAGATAAATGATATTCTTATTGACAGAAGAAGAAATAATTTAAGAAAGCACTAACTACATTTATTTTTTTAAATAATATATGTACCTATTAAAGGTTCTATTGGGTATTATGTCTGGTACTAGCTCCTTTGTTTCGATAGTGAATTTTGCACAAACAATTTTAAAGATTATCTACTTTTTTAACGATATTTCTATACCTATTTTATTATTTATATTTTTTTTGTTTTATTATTAAGGATATTCTTTTCTAGCATCCCCTCGTACCTAAGTTTTAAGTAAAAAACATCAAGTATGTTATCACAACAACAGCTCAGCTTCGAATACTAATCTGAACTCCCACAGCGAAACAGTTCCCATAAAAAGTCAGCAGGAGTAAAGCAAGGGACGCGAAGACCCATTTGGCACATCTGCTTGTAGCTCGTTCATATACAATCCAGTGCATAAGGATATTATGATTGATATCAAAACATCAAAGAGGTAAATTAGTTATATATTTTGTTCGGGGCCGAAGTTATTACGATATTTGATATGGAAAATAAAAATGTCTATCCCCAATAAATAATCGATCCCTTAACAGATTCGCAAAAGCATTGTTGTTTCTGCAAGTCTGTTTTATTATGATTTGGCTGTTGTTGTTAGGTTGCTGTGTCCATGTCGTTTCTAAAATATAATTACTTAATAAGAGATAATTATTGTGTCCGCGAATACAATTTGTCGGTCTTCTCATGTAATCTTAGCCTAATTAATAATTCGTCCCAGTCACCCGCTGATTATCTCGCTTCCAAACGTCCTTGGCGAACGCTACTCTCGGAGACGCAATACCGGCCAATGGAAAAGCCAGAAAATAAAAACCAAACAAACCTTGAAAATGCGGCTTGCTACGGAATCCTCTTAAGATGTTTTTAGTAATATTTAATTTAATACCAACCAAAGGAGTGGGAAATACCATTATTTTTATTTGGCAAGCAAACCCGAACAAACCCCCATGGCAAATCTGCGAAAAAGTCTCATAAAAAGTCAGCAGGAGTAAAACAAGGGAGGCGACGACCCATTTGGCACATCTGCTTGCAGCTCGCAATTGCGTATACATTCATAATGAATCCATTGCATGAAGATAATGTTGTGTTCGAAATAGCAAATAGAAATTGGAATTTGTGTTTTATATCCGTAAAAAGAACATTTAAATTTTAATTTAAAAAAAACCCAAGCGTCGACGCAGGGATCAGGGTCTGATGGTGTTTACTATCTTTTTCAGCTCTTCTTCCTGGCACTTTTGACAAACAGATAAGAATGCTTTTGTCCAAACGCTTGGTTTAAATATAACCAGAGTATTCTGATGCTACTCATGAGGTTTTATCAACGACGAATTGTTATTTAGAAAACGCGATTTTGGAGCGGTATAATCTGATAACGCTCCAATGACCTCCACAACGACGAAGTCACTAGTAACCGTGGAGGGACATCGGCAACGGCAAGTCTTAAGGTGGGAGTATCAACATGCCTGCCAACCTATAACCTATTTCGCGTAGATTTATTTATGTTTTCTAGCTCTTTTACAAACTTTAAAGAAAATCAGTATCGCCTTGATATTCTATAGGTAATAGTTGACATATTTAATAAATATCAAGGAATTTCATAACTTATTTTAGGAGAATTGTATAACGAAAAATATCGGGTAAGATTTTTTTTTAACATTATTACGTCATTGTAATGACATGTTCTTTCATTATACAATTCTCCCAAAATTAGCAATGAAATAAATTGATATTTTTGTAATATATCAGATATTACCTAAGTAATGTGCCGACGATACTGATTTTATTTAAATGTTAGTTTAAAAAATAATAAACTTAAAAATACAAAGCGAAATAGGTTATAGGTTGGCAATAAATTGAACGACTTTAAGAATTCAACCTTAATTTGTGCTTTTCTTCAAGAATGCAATACATCGCAGCCCAAAACTTGATTTAGTAATGAATAGAATAGAATCCTTTATTTGACTATTTTTGTATAAAAAATTTACACATTATAGCAAGTCAGACAAAATAGTACAATTATGAAAAACATAACGTAAAGTATAAAACAATTTTAAAATAACATACATAAGACAAACGATCATATTACATAAGTTCATTGAAATGTGCACTGGTTAAAAATTCACTTACAGAGTAAAAACAGTGTTTCAACAAAAATGTCTTTATAACAGTCCTAAACCTGGTAAGCTTACAGTGTTGAACTCCACTCGGAAGAGCATTGTATAACTGCAAGGTCAAGGACTTATTTTTTGATTTTGTTAACCTTAATTTAGGAATAGTAAGTACGTCCTTCCTCACATTGTAAGTATGTAGCTTGCTTGATGAGCTCATAGTAATTTTATTTTCGTGTATTTCTATAAGGCTAAAATAAATATAAACACACGGTAAAGGCATGATTTTGTGCTCCCTAAATAAGGGTCTGCAATGGTCCCTGTAACCGGCTTTACTTACATAAGTGAGTTCTTGTCTTGGGAATCACATATAAATGCGTTATGTCTGAGGCTTGGTACTGTGGGCTATGGTATGAGGGTGGTGTCATCATATATGAATGATCAAACTATTAAAATTTTATATCATGCGAATTTTGAATCGGTAATGAAATATGGCATTATATTTTGGGGTGGGAGTATGGAAGTGCAGAATGTATTTGTAATTCAAAAAAGGATAGTAAGAACAATGCGAAAATTAAGATTTTTGGAAACGTGTAGAGGTGTTTTTAAGGAACTAAATATAATGACTGTATATGGACTCTACATATATGAATGTTTAATGTTTGTGTTTAAAAACAAAGAACAATTTATGGGACTAAGTGACCACGAGTATAATACAAGAACGCTAAACTTGTTGTATCCACCTCACCGTTTAACCGTAACAGAAAAGAGCCCGTACTATATGTGTATTAAATTTTATAATAAATTACCTAATTCTATTAAATGTATAAACAATATTAGGGCTTGGAAAAAAACTATTAAGAAAATAATAATCAAACTTGAACCGTATAAAGTAAAAGACTTTTTTGAGCATGATATTGTATAGTTTCTGATTTTGCTAATAACGTCATTTCATTTGTATATTACTTGCTGTATGTGGGAAATGTCATTTGAAATAAAGAAGTATTATTATTATTATTATTATTATTATTATTATTACTTAAGATACGAACGACTCTTTTTTGAAGTCTAAATATTTTTAAAGCGGAAGAGCTGTTTCCCCATAGAACAATCCCGTAAGACATCCTTGAGTGAAACAGACCGAAATAACACATTCTCAGAATGTCGAAACTTACAAAGGTCCCCAAACGACGAAACAAGAAAGTCAGACTGGAAAGCTCCCTACCAAGAGTATTTGTGTGGCAGTACCAGTTAAGACTGTCATCGACAGTGATACCCAGCAGCCTAACCGAATTGTTCAGGGCAAGTGAATTGTCGGTAGGTATCAGTAATTTCTGAGTTTTTTCCCTGTTTAATTTTAATTTGTTTGAGTTAAACCACACCTGTGCCTCATCCACAACCGAGGCAGAGACCTGGTCTAAAGAGATACATCCATCATAATGATTTTTGGTTTGGTTGTACTGGTTGTCTACCCTTGAATCCCCGTAATAGAATATTATACAAAGTATCGTCGGTAACGCAGTTTGGAGAAAAATGGAGAGTCGCTCCGGTGGAAGGTCACTCCGATGGAAGCGACGCTCCAGAAGCGAAACTTCAGGAACGAACAATAGCACGGGGATGAATGTGGGATTGGACAACCCGCAACATCTTGCCACCGGATATGTCAGCCACCTGGCCATATTTGAACGTATGTGCAAAATTGTTGCAAAAGCATTTGAGAGGTACGTGCGATTCAAATTTGACATTGTTGACGTTTCGTTTTCGTAACCTTTCTTTTTTTAGACCGCATCGTGGAAATGTTTTATTTTTTTGTGATTTTTATCGCACCGGCACTATTATTTATGTTAAAAAAGTCACTGAAGTTCTTGGTATTTCTCTGGATAAGTAATAAATATTGTAATATTATTATTAAGCTAAAAATATTGCAGCCGAGAATATTCCTTAAAACCAAAATTCGGTTTTTAAATATGCTTACCTATAATAAGTCGGTATATTATATACTTTCGATGTTTTTAAGTAACTGTAAAATACGCAGATTTGTGGTCTGTGGGTTATGGCTTTTCATAAAATCCTAATTAGGACGAAACAGCCGATTGCGTACCCGCCTCATGGAGCCCATTGTTTTGGCTTCCCTGTGTACTTTAATGCAAAAGGCAAATTCACACTTATTTGTTTCGTTTAAAGAATATGATGAAAATACTAGATGTACTTATGCCAGTAACAAACTAGTTTGTTTACTTAAAAGATAAAAATAATCAAAATCAAACTTTAAGTGCTGGACACCATAAAAAGCCTAACATTTTTAATAAAAGTTATGACCCCCCCCCCCCTAGTAATAAAAGATTTAAAACCAATTAAACAATTTTCTGTTTCTATTTAAAAATAATCCTTGTATTAAAACATTTTACTAACGTATGAGATGATTCTGCCCAATTTTTTTTTGTTTCATGTTAATGCATACCTACAATACTAGCCCAATGTTGATCTCCACCAGGTTAAGACTTGCTCCAGATGATGACCAGCCCTATATTGACTTAAGTACATGATTTTGAAGATATGTGATCTCAATCACCAAAGAACATTAGTTTTTGTTGTATTTATTCCAAAATAGTGACATTCCTACTTTCTAAATTAAGTAAAAATGTATTTTGTTAAGAGTCATTTGAGGACACCTTAAAGGTATCCTTGGCCTATGCTTTTATATATACTAAAGAAGGCACCATAGTGTTGTAAGACAACTCTGCATTATAGTTCGATAAATGTTCTTGAAAGTGTTCTATGGATGCTACACAAAATGATGCTTTTTTGGGCATACGGAACTCTTTCTATTATACTATATGTATAGATCGAATGCATTAATCTTTTTGTCAATGGTTATATAATATTCAATTGTCTTAGATCAAGTTTGACAGGAACTACCACAACCAAATCATAGCTATTAAATTATGACCTGATTGGTAATGCGATAACTACCATGTTTTTACAGTTTGCTTTAGAGGACTTGTCACATCTTACTTAATTGCTACGTTACATCCTTTTAACCCATAACTTTAAAATTTTGGTTATACAACTTTTTTTTAATTTCAACAAAATTCCTCGGTCTATAGAAAAGCATAGGCAAGGAAGCCGTTGAGCGACACTACTGTCACTCTAAACTTGTACCTACTAAGGGTGATATAATAATCACTGGTGGACACCTTAGATGCTTCCTTGGCTTATATTTTTGTAAAGGCCCAGGAAGCCGCCCTTAGTCGACTCTGAATACCAGCTTAAATCCCTTAGGAAACTTTTTTATCTTTGATAGTATGTACAATGTTTCGTAACTAGTTCGTACCAGAAGTTCATATAGTTATCAGAAATTTGTCTTGTGTTAGACTCATTTGAAGTTATGCCTTCTGCATTCAGATATTTTTTGATCTAAAATTTAAATAAATTATAAACAAAATATGGTCGTTTTTTTTTTCTAGAAAAGTCTTATTGTTTGTTGTAGTAAATTAATTTTTTTAATGTTGTTTGCTTTGCTGTTTTTAATCGTGTTGAATAAACATAATTTTTCTCAGAAAATTAAAAAGCAAAGTAAACAAGCATTAAAAAATTAATTTACTAACCTACAATTAAAGTTCATCGTTCCCCTGCCTTCCTCACCCCCTGCCACCTAACATGGCGATCGGTTAAACGTCATTCCCGTTTCGTTCAATTAACATGCAAATAACGTTTCTCTTTGTTGGTGTTTTGTGAACAATAGTGTATTGAATTGCAACGTGTCACTACGAATAATGTCAATGTCTAGCCACCGAAGAATAAAGAATATCGATATATGTACTCTGGTCTAGCGTTGCGGCTTAAATTTAAAGTAAACCGTTATTGTAATTATCTTTAGGTTAGTAGATTTAATAAATTAAGAAAAAATAAAACAACAATAAGAATACCCAAATAAAATATAATAACATTATTTTTTAAATTTAAGATTAAATGTTATAACGAAGATTTTTTATGGTATAAAGAAGAATTTTATGTTAAAATTAAATTAATCTAAGAACTCGCCGCATCGCCTGTCATTTATGGCACCCTGTTGAATTCTGGTATATTTTACGTTAAGCGGTTGACTACAGAAACAGAATCGGGATAAGTTCTATTTCCTTCGCCATCTGTTAAATTTTGTAAATGAGTCTTATTATAGCGTACATACTAATTTTATTATTTATAAAATAAAATATTGACAGACCCGTACCTACCGAAATAAGAATGTGAAAACATTATAAAACTACAGGAAAAGGAAAAAACAACATTTACTTATAAAAAGCCAAATAGGTATTTATGTATCTTAACATAGTATAAAACAAAGCCGCTGTCGCCCGTCTGTCCCTATTCATATGTGCTTATATCTTTAAAACTACGCAACGGATTTTGAAGCGGTTTTTTTTAATATATAGAGTGTTTCAAGGGAAAGGTTTTTATGTATAACTAGCGACCCGCCGCGGCTTCGCACGGGTGCAATTTCAGAAAGTGGCATGCCGGGTACTAATATATCGGGTTTTTTCGGGTTTGTATTTATACCAGCGGGTTGCAACGCATGCCGGGCACACGCTAGTTTATTATACAAAAAAAAAGTAATACATTTTTTGCGAGGTGTAAGCTTTGTGGTGCACAACTAATTATAACACCATATTGGGAACCCTTTTGATATTGTTACTTTTGTGGGAATGTTATGTATATAGGGTGTCCCGTAACTAAGGGGGCTATACAGCAACAGGAGATTATGGACTTGAAAATATGTCATTTAATTTCATTTCTTATACGGTTAAAGAGATACAGGGTGATCCAAGTAAATATTTACTTTATAAAATTGGCGATGATTTGATTTTTAGCGGATATGAATCAAATTGGGTGTAGTTATGTTTTTGAGGGCAACAAAAAGGATTCCATAATCAGGTTTAAGATATCTCCTAGAGGACACCAGCTACACAATATAAGTTTTATAAATTCTTGCATACATTTTTTGTCTTTCGCATTTCTGATCGCTTCAGCTCAAACTACCGAAGAGAGATCTTTTGTACGTAAAAAAGTTGTAATTTATTAATCTCGATATTGCAAATAGTTTTTGAGATAATTGCGTTTAAATGCTAGATGGCAAGAAACATTTAAATTAACCGTGCGTTCTTAATCATAAATGACATATTTTCAAGTCTACTATCCTGTTGCTGTATTTGCCCATTAGTTATGAGACATCCTGTATATAACGATGAGTAAATGGTTTAAATAGGCACTTTATTGATTTCATAATAGATAAGTTAACCAAAATGGTGTTTGTACGCACTATTAAACTTAACACAAAATAAACACCAAGAAAATCTGCCTCTGAAATATATAAAATCCAAAAGTAAAATGTTTAAAACACACACTACACAAAAATAGTCACAGAAACACTTAAAAAACACCAAAATCGGAAGAAAATAATATGGCGCAAACTGACGCGTGAGCTTGCTACGGCCCACTGCTGATCTGGGAACTTTAACGACGAAAGCAGATCAGCTGTTAATGTCAAATGTCGTTGTCTTCTGTAGGAACGCTTTGTTTTAAGATTTTAAGACAAATTTAACTCTATAATATAATGAGGCTGAAGCACCAGTGGTAGGTTGGACTACGACTGTCTGATATATCTTCCTATTAATTTGAATAAGTATAGCGGGAATGAGGGCAGGCAATGAAATGGCACAATTGTATTTCTTCCAACGTTTCATTTTATATTAAAACTTTATCAAGGGTCAATAAAAAGGTCTTTAAGCCTGAATATTCATACTGTAGAATATGACAACACATTTTCTCGAACACACATTTGATACCTGTATATTATTATATCCGAACTGTCAGTACCGATTTATACAATTTATACAAAATTGGTACTGACAGTTGGGATATACAGGGTGTTAAAAATTCGATGTTCACCATTGGGATCTCATAAACGGTAAGAGATACAGCAAAGGTTAAATTGGGGCAAAGTCGCGCAATTCATAGCCGACCAATATGCCAAGAAGAAATTAGGAAAATTCCGAGTACTTCCGAAGATATACGTAAAAAACCGAAAATCGCCGTTTTGGTTTTTAATTTTTCCTGGCCTTATTTAAAGAGATAATGGAAAATAAATTTCACACTTTTATTGCCACTTTTCGTCTTCTATAAAGCAGTGTTCTTAGATTTCATGTCCGACGTTTTGTCTTTCGGATGCCATCATCAGGTTTGTTTTTTTAAATACGGACCTATATTTTTTATTGCATTTATCTAAACTTTATATGCGATGTAATCTTAGTACAAAATTACTTTGATTGAATATCAACGTTTCTACCCTATAAAAACATTTTCAGGAATATTTTATTTAAAAAACTTGTTGATTAGGTATTGAAGATCATTTTTTTTAACAGTTTTTTCGGAAACACAAGAAAATCTATAACTAAAACAATAACAAATATCACAAAACGATAATTACAGTACGTTTAGGTACTAAAATATTCAAAATTATCTATTATTTACATTTTTTATAAATTAAAATTATTTAAACCCAGAAGAGGTAGAAACTAATGACAAATGTTTATCTCAGATGCTCAAAAAGATTTCCATTTTGATTTATACATTTTTCAATTTTGACGCGAACTTTTTGAGTAGCTCTGTGTACCCGACCTTCTTCGAATTGATACAAACGCGTTTATGCAACGAACTCTAAGCTCTTCTATTACGTTAATGGGCTGCTTATACACTTTGTTTTTTATGGCTCCCCAAAAAAATAAATCTAGTGGTGTAAGGTCTGGGGACCTTGCCGGCCACTCAATAAAACCACGATTTCCAATCCATCTGCCTGGAAATTCAGCATGTAAGAAGGTTGTAACATCTCTCGTGCCATGAGCAGGTGCTCCATCTTACTGAAACCAAATTTGTTGCAGCCGTGCAAGCGGGATTTCAGATAAAAAATCTTGGAATGTATTATTTAAAGATACTAGATAATTCTCCCCTGTTAGCCGTTGTAAAAAAACAGGACCAAAAATTCTATCTCCTAATATCCCTGCCCAAATATTCAGAGAAAAGCGTACTTGCTTGCGTACTTCTCTATTATCTCTGGGATTTTCTCTTGCCCAAATATGTTTATTGTTTCTATTAAAAACACCACAATTTGTAAATGTATACTCATCACTCCAAAGAATATTGCTTAAAAAATTGCGATGTTGGTTATCTTGATCTAGTAGCCAATTACAAAAAGTTAGCCTTCTCTCAGCGTCTCCTTCTCGCAATGCATGTGATATATGAATTTTGTAGAGTCTCAAACCGGCATTTTATCCGGCAAAATATCTTTGTAAAGCTGTCATAGAATTTCTATTGCTACTGTAATAAGTTCTTAACATATCCCTTTTTTCTTCAGGAGAAAATTTCATTTTTAGATAAGACCGAATTTATCACCGCGTAATTGAAATTTAGATTACTTATGTCAAACTTTTTATTGTTTCTACATTCCATGGCAAAATATGATACTTTAAACAATGAATCCTCTAATTGTAACAAACTCGAAAGCTTTTTCAAAATTATCTGCAATAGTCTTCTCGATCAGGGGTTTTAGAAAGAGAAAAATCGTTCTGTCTCTGTTATACATTATCAGATACGGCTTTGATCTTCAATACTTAATCAACAAGTTTTTTAAATAAAATATTCCTGAAAATGTTTTTATAGGGTAGAAACGTTGATATTCAATCAAAGTAATTTTGTATTAAGATTACATCGCATATAAAGTTTAGATAAATGCAATAAAAAATATAGGTCCGTATTTAAAAAAACAAACCTGACGATGGCATCCGAAAGACAAAACGTCGGACATGAAATCTAAGAACACTGCTTTATAGAAGATGAAAAGTGGCAATGAAAGTGTGAAATTTACTTTCCATTCTCTCTTTAAATAAAGCCAGGAAAAATTAAAAACCAAAACGGCGATTTTCGGTTTTTTACGTATATCTTCGGAAGTACTCGGAATTTTCCTAATTTCTTCTTGGCATATTGGTCGGCTATGAATTGCGCGACTTTGCCCCAATTTAACCTTTGCTGTATCTCTTACCGTTTATGAGATCCCAATGGTGAACATCGAATTTTTAACACCCTGTATATACAGGTATCCAATGTGTGTTCGAAAAAATGTGTTGTCAAATTCTACAGTATGAATATACAGGCTTAAATACCTTTTTATTTACCCTTAATAAAGTTTTAATATACAGGGTGATTCATTAAGGGTGGCGACCGGCCATATCTCGGAAACTACTAGGCATAGAAACTTGGAAAAAAAAAAATATGATTAAAGCGGTCATGAGAAAATTCTGGAAATTACTTTTAAGTTCCTCATTTCGCCGCAAGGGGGCACAATTAAATTTTTTTTTAATTATAAATTTCTCCGAAATTTCCCATATTAAGGTATAACTCTGATTACATCATCGAAATGCTTAGACAATTCTGCATCATTTTGGTTTAAGGCTCATTGGCGTAC
Source organism: Polydrusus pterygomalis (assembly GCA_963969555.1). Lineage (NCBI taxonomy): Eukaryota > Metazoa > Arthropoda > Insecta > Coleoptera > Curculionidae > Polydrusus > Polydrusus pterygomalis. The sequence goes on from OZ018375.1 coordinate 74,706,308, forward strand.
CGGCCTTGATAAGAGTGGGGAAAGCTATTGAATGTGCAAACATTAAAATCGCTGTAACTTGTAAACGACTTATCCGATTTTACTAAATTTAAGTTTGTTTAAAAGGGAAAGGTTAGTATCTTCAATCGCCGTATCCAATAGTACACGATAGTGTGGAATAAAATTGCTAGAGGGCGCAATTTGTAATAATAACAGTTTTTTCGATTTTATCCCGGAAATTCAAATTATACGGTATAACTATGACATCATAATCGAAAAGTGGATGAATTTTGCAAGAAAAGATGTGAAGACCGCAGTTCGATTTCTTTGTTCGTTTCAGAGTTATTGCCAAAACAATAATTTTTAATACAAATTGCGCCCTCTAGCAATTTTATTAGAAATTATCTTGTACCATTGGATACGACAATTGAAGATACTTACCTTTCTCTTCCAAACAAGCTTAAATTTAGTAAAATCGGTTAAGTCGTTTAGAAGTTACAGCGATTTTAATGTTTACAGTTTCACTTGATAAGAGTGGGAGAAGCTATTGAAAGTGTAAACATTAAAATCGCTGTAACTTCTAAACGACTTATCCGATTTTACTAAATTTAAGCTTGTTTGGAAGAACCTTCAATTGTCGTATCTAATGGTACAAGATAGTTTCTAATAAAATTGCTAGAGGGCGCAATTTGTATTAAAAATTAATGTATTGGCAATAACTCTGAAACGAACAAAGATATCGAGCTGCGGTTTTTATATTTTTTCTAGCAAATTTCATCTACTTTTCGATTATGGTATCATAATTATACCGTATGATTTGAATTTTCGGGATAAAATCAAAAAAACTATTATTGTTACAAATTGCGCCCTCTAGCAATTTTATTGAGAACTATTATGAACAACTAAATACGTTTGGTGAAAGTGCATACATTTCTCTTCCAAACAGTATTTAGTTTGCTAAAATCGGAAAGTGGTTTAGAAGTTACAGCGATTTAAATGTTTACACTTTCAACAGCTTCCCCCACTCTTATTAAAGTCGGTACGCCAATGAGTATAAAACCAAAATGATGCATAATTGTCCAAGCTTTAAAATGGTGTTATCAAACATATACGTTAATGTGGAATTTTCGGAGTTATGTAAAATTTTAAAATTTACTTTTCAATTACGCCCTCTTGCGGCAAAATGCGGAACTTAAAAGTAATTTTCAGAATTTTCTCATGACCGCTTTAATCATAATTTTTTTTCTTCAAGTTTCTATGCCTGGTAGTTTCCGAGATATGGCCGGTCGCCACCCTTAATGAATCACCCTGTATATAAAACGAAACGTTGGGAGCAATACAATTGTGTCATTTCATTGCCTGCCCTCATTCCCGCTATACTTATTCAAATCTACTAGTAAGGACGCTATACTGCCGTCCGGAAGACCAACGCATTTGCAGATTTATCTTATCATCATCATCATCACCTGTCCACTGTTGGATAAAGGCCTCTCCTTCTGTTTTCCATGCACCCCTGTCTTTTGCCAGCTAAAACCAGTGTTGTCTCACGTGTTGTTTAATGTCATCAAGCCATCGTTTTTGGGGTCTTCCCCTGCTCCGGATAGTTTCTCTGGGCCTCCAATGAACGAGTTTTGCAGTCCATCGGTCACAGTCCTGTCTAGCTACATGTCCAACCCACTGCCATTTCATGCGTGCGATGCGCTCGATAATATCTGTTATCCTGGTGCTGTCTCGGATGTCCTCATTTCTTATCCTTTGTCTAAGAGTTACTCCCAGCATTCTTCTCTCCATCGCTCTTTGCGATTTTCTTAATCTATCGGCGCTTTTTTCTGTCATAGTCGCAGTCTCCAGCCCATAAGTAGCCACGGGCAAAACACAGGCGTCGTACACTTTTCTTTTTAGACACATAGGGATGGTCTGGTTTTTGAAGATGTAATTTAGGCGACCGAAAGCGCACCAAGATAGTCCAATTCTTCTTGTTATTTTTGTGGTCTGGTTTTCTTTTCCATACAAGCTTCAATGAGTGTCCAAGGTAGACATAGTGGTCAACATTTTCGATTATCTGATTGTCTATTACTATTTGTGTGTTAGTTTGGGTCATAATTTTTGTTTTGTTCAAGTTCATTTTTAGACCCACTCGACTAGATGCTTGATTTAATTGATGCAAGCAGATTTATCTAAACTGAGTAAATTAAGGGCAAACTTTTGGCAACTTTTAAAATGGTCACAAATTCTTATAACTCGGCAAATGAAAATTAAAAAATATAAAAAACCTTCACTTTTCATTTAAAAACAGCAGTTTTAATGTAATTTTGACTTAATAAAAGTAGATGCTGGGAAAGATCTTTAATTTATATAAGAAAAAACTAAGGAAAACCACCGTATCTACTAAAATTAGGTACATGCGATGTTTTTCCTTAGTATACCCACACACAATATCATTGAGTATTTTTTGAAAGAAAAACAACAACATAATAAGATTTAAAAAGTTTATTAAAAACTACTAAACACTAAAAACAGGGAAAATGCGACCTATGAAAATTAACAAAATACTTGTATTATTCTATGAAAAACGGTTACTTAACCTTATCTAATCATAAAAACAACCCAATTGCCATCACTGTTTTTCAACTTGTACGTCAAGTTCTTTCCAAAATTGAGACCTATTTAAAGGGATTATCGATTGAAGATTTTTTAAAATTTTGGTCTTTTTAATTTCAGGCACCCCACATGATGATGTAAATACCTTCGGCTTTGGTGTTCCTTTCTTTAATATTTTGTTTTGGAGAAAATTCATTTTATACATTTTATCAGAGTCGTTTGCTAGCTTGTACTTTAAGGAGAATGATTCCCTGTTTGCCACAATTTGTGTTATTTTTGCTAAGTTTGGACGAGGATCTGATGTATTTTTAATTTTTGTTTGGGATGAAAAATCAAGCCACTTATAAAAATCTGAGAACTGCATAGTTTTAACATCAACCTTTCCCGAATTCGCTTTTCCAACAGCAGTTGCAAAATCGTCAAAATCGTAAGTTTTCTTTTGTCTTTTTAACGACAATTCCACCTGGTGATGAAAACTATCGGCCGACATGAAGGTATGCCCTGGTTCAAAATAATTACTGGAAATATCTTTAGCAGCTACTTTGTCAGAATTTACAATATAAACCAGAAAAGATAAAAAGGACCAGTTTTTGTTTTGTCCTCAGCAATTATCTACCCAAAGAACAAAATGCTTAACATCCGTGTTGTGCAAAAAAAAAACGCATATTATGAGCTAATTATCTCTTCCTTGCCGCGTCCAGCAATACCTTCATGCCATAAACATGCAAAAGCCTTTTGATTTTTCACTTTACCTAGAGGTACAAAACTTTCATTATATACAGATATTTTTTAAGTAAATATTGCTTTTTAAACATATCAAGCCTTGGCAGCATAATAACTTTTTGTAGATCAACCGACACCTTAATGGTTGATGCTGCATGTTTTTGATCGACATCTAAACGGTACAAATCTTTCTCGAGTCTTTAGCTCGTCCAATGTGAGCCTGGTTACATTCCTTACAAGCTGGTTCCATGTTTTCAGGATTGTGCTGGGTATTATGCAATTTAAATCCTTCACACAATTCACACTCTTCGTGGCCAAGGTTTGTGAATTAAATATTTTTGTATTTTAAACGTTTACGATAAACTTCGTATCAACATGGATTATGAAGGTAAGTTTCTAAATAATCTCTGTGCATGCTTTCTATGGTCAAGTCGCTGGGCAAATATTTACGATATGGTGCATGGTCACGTCTATAATGTGATATATTTGTGCTAAAGCTTTCGATGTGGTCATCAATTTCTTCAGTAGAAATTTTGTTTTTACAAGCAGCTTTTCCATGTCCATCTGTCTGAGGATAAATAGGACTAGATGCTCGAAACGTATTTTGTTTCACAAATGTTTGAATAGCCCAATCATTTTTCTTGTGATAACCGAGGGTTGAAAGAAAAAAACCTTTACAAACATGCATTTTTTCACCTGTCTCATTAGTCAAAAAGTACTTAAAAGTGTTTTTTCTTTGCGAAAATTCGGCTTCAGTCGTTCTCCTTTTTACATCAGTTCGTGACAAACTACTTAGTACAAATGACTTTATTTCAACCCAGTTTAATTTCCAATACATGCTGTTAATTTATTTTCTTCTTTTTTCATTTATATTGTTTATACATTTTGTCTTACATATTTCTATGCTGCAAGGTGGTTTTAAATAATGCTTTCTTTGATTTTCTATTTTCCTCTTTTCTTTTCTTGTTTTCACACTATCTTTAATTATCCTTTTTTTTTCACCTTTCTTAGTATACCCTTTAGAACCTTGAAAAAAATATTAGATTTTTAGTACCACTTATTTTTTTTTTTAGATGACATACCTTTATTTTTGTGGTCTACTACCAAAAGTTCCTCTCTCAGATCGTGTTGTGGAATTTCGTGTTCTTGGTATGGTTCATGTGGCTGCTGTGAATGTATAATTTCTTGTCCATTGTCCAAATTTTCCGTGTTATCTTCTGAAATAAAAATATACTGTTTTACTTTTTTGTAACATTAGGAAAATATAAAAAAACTACAGAAAAAGAAAAGCACGAAGTCTTTCTCCACAATATTTTTTAATCGAAAAACTAGGCGAACCTAGGATCACATCGACGACATGTTTCGAGTGTAGAAACACTCATCATCAGGAAAACAAAGTGAAAAGTAAAAGGCTGATGTTTTTTGCAAAAGAGAAAATAAAGGTGAGAATGAGCCGTAATGGAGCTTTTAATGGTGTACAAGAGGTGTAAAATTGAATAGTCAGAAGGTAGACAATCAAGGCTCCAGCATACTGAAGAGTCGAGGGTTAAGTGCAGAAGCACACTGTGCCGTGCAGAAAATTAGGGTAGTAAAAATTAGGGAGTTTTGAAAAACTAATCTGTAAAATTCATTATTAAATTACTGCAACATCTTGAGTGTTATTAAGCCTAGTCAGAAATATAAGAAAGTGTTGGAGTGAGATGAAAAAAAAAAACATTTACACTTTCTCATGTTTCTGACTAGGCTTAATAAAACTCAAGATGTTTCAGTAATTTAATAATGAATTTTACAGATTAGTTTTTCAAAACTCCCTAATTTTTACTACCCTAATTTTCTGCACGGCACAGTTTGCTTCTGCACTTAACCCTCGACTCTTCAGTATGCTGGAGTCTTGATTGTAGACCTTCTGACTATTCAATTTTACACCTCTTGTACACCATTAAAAGCTCCATTACGGCTTATTCTCACCTTTATTTTCTCTTATTCAAAAAACATCAGCATTTTACTTTTCACTTTGTTTTCCTGATGATGAGTGTTTCTACACTCGAAACATGTCGTCGATGGGATCCTAGGTTCGCCTAGTTTTTCGATTAATAAATATTGTGGAGAAAGACTTCGTGCTTTTCTTTTTCTGTATCATTTAACTCCACTTTGAGTATGGACTACTTCTTCAAAAATAAAGAAACTAGTTACCCTCAATAATTTGGGACTCAAGTTCGTTCAGGTTAATATCCTCCAAGGTTTTGAGTTCTTCGTTTGAAATTAAATTAGCATTTCCATTGTTCAAATCAATAAACGTTAATTCTATGTTATTATTAGTTGGATTCTCAGTTGGCTTAATAGAAAAACTCTGGTCCAGTCTAATAAATGTCTCGGCATTGACCATTTGGATTGGTTCTAGTTCAGAGGCGTTGTGAAGCACAGACCTTGATGACAATGATAGTAACACGTCTTGAAGTATTTTTACTTTTACACCTGAATCATCTACATCTTTTGCATAACTATCATTTAACTCTTTCCCATCTATTGTAAAAATTGAATATTCTTCAATTTGATTATTGTGGCCTACATCTTTATTTACATTGGAATTTTGAAAGGAAACTAAAGTAGTAGTTTCTGGCTCACTACTAGACCATTTAACGTTTTGTAACAAAGTAAGCTTAGGTTTAGGATGGTCGGAATGCATGTTTTGTGCCATATTGACTAAAGTTCTACTTCTTTTGGACATATTAATAATAATAATTATAAATAAGTAAATAATTTCTGAAAAAAAAAATTAGAATAACACAGTACCTATACCAAGTTTTTTTTCTACTACCGTGCGTAAAGTAGGTACTTAATTTACGCACCCTTTAAAATACGTAAAATTATATTAGTGCGTAAAGTAATTAACTTTACACACCATAAAATTCAAACGTTACTTATTTAGACACTAAGGCGTAAAGTTGTTGGTATATTTTTTAAATTTATGGATTTAAATTGTCGGTAGTGGATATTTTTTTTTGTATGCAACATGTGTGTAAAAGCACCTATTTTCACTTATGAGATACTAACTAACCGAAACGTTGTGTTAAGTAACAAAATAAAGACAATGGAAGTCCGACAAAGTAATTTTTTTTTTTTTATATTAATTATATAATTCACAATCGCTATGGCGGTAAAATGGACTTTCTTTATAAATGAATAATATTTAAGTAGGAATTAGATACTAATTGATTTGTATTTGTGCTCCACTAATAAAAAACATCACGAGCTACCACTAGGTTTAAATACTCATGCAGTATTCCCCCAAGACATTTTTAGATATTAAAAGTTTATGTTCTATTTTGAACTAACCCCCGTTACAAAAAAATACACATTGGTTTTAAGACCAATAATAGTAGTGTCAGACATTAAACCCTTTCTAACTTTTACAGAAGTTTCAAAAAGTAAAAGTACGGCAGTAAAACAAACTATTCAGCGTCCCATTTGGCACATCTGCAGCCCGCAATTGCGTGTACATTATAAGAAACCCCTACTTGCATAAAATGATGGATATTCTGAACACCAAACTCCAACCAACAGTCGTGTTTTATGTGCTGCAGTAATATTAAAAGGCGAAGAAAGGGACTGTTACACGGAAACAAAACTATCTTAGTATGATACGTGTATTCATTAATTCAATGATATCTACCCTGTATTCAGTATTCCTAGAAACTAAAAGTAATATATTTACTGACAATCTTATTTATTGGTTACTAAATCAAATGAAAAGTAAAAACCTACTGGTTTTCAATGGCTTATTTAGAGGAAGGTTGCCTATATTGCACCGCGTCCTAAATTGGACCAAGGCAACGTGCACCGATGGAGTCACTTGGCAACACTGTACCCTTCCTAACAGTAGTCAGTCCTAGTTAATTCGTCCTGTAAGTAGTCTGAGTAAGCTTTTTATAGTGTGTAATGTGATTTTAGTAATTTTAATGTATGTTTTTAATATTTCTTCTGGATAACCGTCAAATAGCAAGTTTAAATATTTTTGACGATTAAAACAAAAAGCTTGCTTTATTTTGCTAATTTCGTTGACTAGTTATACAAAAAAAAATCCGGTGGCAGAATTAAACAATCCCGAAGCGATCAAAAAGCTGAAGAAATCACATTTAGTTTTTTTTTAAATCAGTACTTCATCTTATTAATTATTAATTAACTACTCGAATTATTCAAAAAATTAATTTTTAATTTTAAACTTTGCCCTCTGTATCGAACATGAGAGTTAAAAATAAAAAATGGCATGATAAAAATCATATTATTTTTGCTCAAGGAATATATGGTTAACGCATTGACCTCCTTTTTTCGGACACCCTGTAGAAAAAGCACAATTAATAGATTTTAAGACAGAAAGCAAGCCAATAATATTTTGAACTATTATGCCAAAAATGTATTTAGAAAAGCAGTGCGGTACCTACTATTGAACCAACCAATTTTGTTATTAAATGTTTTAGTAATATTTTTTTGTTTAATAATTCACTTTGTATTATAATAATAGATTCATACAATAATTGGGTACACTAGTGCGAAGTTTTATTATGACCCAAATTAATTATGTGTACAACAAATATGTTTTTGGATATCACTTGACATTTGTTTTGTGTTCTTTGTAAGGTAGTGTAATATTACTGCATTGTATTTTAAAAATATACACTATATCCAGGTAGTATGAAAAATTAGTGATAATGTAACCAACTCAAGAGTCCATTTTTCCTATTTAATAATAATAAACGACATTCCCTTTACCCTAATAAAACCCCCGTTTTCAATATTAAAATTAATGTCTTCGAAAATACGGAGGGTGGAATCCTTAATGTCAAACATATAAAAACCCGATTTCTCATAGATTTACTTAATGCCCCGTTATTTGGCTCCCTCGACTTTTCAATGGGCCGTGAAAAAGCATCCCCAGAAACAAAACATTAAAGGTAATCACAGACACCGGCCCCCCAAGTGGCCCGGCATCTTTTTGGATTACATTCTTGCTGTGCATCTCCCCTCCCCAGTGGTGGCGTCGTGCTATTATCATGGGTGCATTTAATTTTAATGCAGACCATTTTTTTTAACCGCATTTAATATAAGGGCTCCTACAGATATAATTATACAGTGTGTCCAAAAAAGTATGCAACTTAAGGGAAATATTTTTATCACCAGAAAATTTTATTCTTTATTAACGTTGTTGCATTCCTAAAAACTATAAATGCATATTTCATATTTTACCTGCGGCTAATAGTAGGGAGCAAATGCCATTTTTTCGAAATTGCCTTAAGAGTAAAGTACCTTAATTATTAGAAATACAGCCAAATTTTATATGGAAATGTTTTTGCAAATTAAAAACTTAGTCCAAATACTAAATTTACGTTAGGTGTGTCAATTTTTAATTTTTTCATATTTATTTTCTATCATAAATTTGTTTAGAACATAAGTTGGCTCAGAGGTGTTTAAGTAGGCGTCCAACACGCTAATATCTGAAACAACTCGTAACATTGAAAGGTTTTAAAAAGTTGCAATTACCTACTTAATCCATTTTTAATATAAACCCATGTTTAAGTTATTTAATAAATGTATTAAAATTGCGTAAACAAAAAATCGACCAGAGGTGTACCGTTTACCGTTTATGGGAAAATAGAGATTAACCAAAAATATTTAAAATTTGCAAGAGCATTTCCATATAAAATTTTGCTGTATTTCTAATAATTTAGGTACCTACTTTACTCTTAAGGCAATTTTGAAAAAATGGCATTTACTCCCTTACTATTAGCCGCAGGTGAAATATGAAATATGCATTTATTGTTTTAAGGCATGCACCAACTTTTATAAAGAATAAAACTTTCTGAGAAATCGGTGATAAAAACTTTCCCATATGTTGCATACTTTCTTGGGCACACTGTATATAGGGTGTCCGGAAAAAGGAGGTCAATCCGTTAACCATATATTCCTTGAATGATATGACTTTTATAATGTCATTTCTCATTTTTGACCCTCATATTCGATATAGGTACAGGGTCAAAGTTTTAAATTAAAAACTGATTTTATTGAATAACTTGAGTATTTAAGATATAATTTTCAAATTTGGTACATTGCTTCATCATAAAGAGTTACATCTTTTGAGAATAACAAAATGAAAAACAATTGTCAAATATTCAAAATAGGGGACGTCCAGTACCTCTGACCCCTTTATTTTCTAGTACGTGCACCAGTGACTTCCAAACTATATTTTTTCAAGTAAACATCTATTTTTAATTATATTTTGAAGCCACTAGAATTTCGATAAAATGATTGGTTTTGGAGATAATTTGAAAAGTATGGGTCGTTAACTGATGCCAAAGCTGCTTACGGTAATCTCATAATTTTCAAATACTAAATCAATTCAGCCGTTCGTGGATATAAGATATAATTAAGTAAAACTTTGCCGTGAGTGACAATACCGAAAGCAAAGGATTGCCAAAACCAATTAAAGACAGTGGCGTACAAATAAAAATCTGTTGTACTAAAACCAGTTGAATGAAATTATTTTATTGCCATTCTAAGAACTTACTATCGCTAATCTTCTTCACATAATAGTAATATTATCAGGAATTTTGACTGATCATTCATTTTTACTATTTCTTCAAAACACACTGGCGCTTTACTTAGTGATTTGCCTTTAGTGGTAAGACAACATATTTGGTTTCAACTAAACGGTGATTCCCCGCATTTAGCCAGAAAAGTTCAAAACTATTTACACCAAATCTTTCCTAATCCCTGAATTGGTCGGGGCCATGATGCTCCGGGTAAATGGCCACCCCGTTCCCCAGACCTTACTTTCTTGGAATATTTAGTCTGGGGGTCGGGGTGTAATCAAGATTTCGTGTATATGGTTCAGATTTTGAGTGAGAATTATTTAATAGAAAGAATCTTTCGAGTAGAAGAGCAGTTCGGGTTGAAACTACGTATTTTTCAAATGTTAAAATGTAAGTTAAGAATGGAGGTGATATCGAGCACTTTCTTAAGACTATTTTCATTTATTTTATTTATTTTTTGTTACTAACGTGTTCAGACTTTTATGAAAATAATTTGTTTCGAATATTTATTTTCTTCTCACTCCATCGTATTGCTTGCAACAACAAATGCTTCCCGAAACAGTCGAGTTCATTGTAACATTGGTCGACATGTCGCATGCGTCACATCAACCCGATTAATCTTGTATGCATACGACATGTTACTTCATATTGAATTTATATAAATATTTATTCTGCTTTCAACCCTATGTTGCCTTCAACATGTTGCCATAATGTTGCTCCGGTGGGAGGTCGTCTTAAGACTAAACAAAGAGCCTCTCATGGTCGAAATCCCTTATATTATTGTGTAGAATAAGAACATGGACTTACTAGAGGGGTACTGATTATTAATAAAGCAAAAAGAAAATGTTATTATTGAAATTTAAAATTTGTGAAGGAATACAATACATCGATTGTTTTTTAATGTATTTGTGAAAAGTTACCCTACTGCTTCCTCTAAATAGCGGCCACTGCGATATTAACTTCTTACTTAAGACAGAATGGAAACATATTCTCGGGAGAAATAATATTTTTTGTGTCCAAGATAATTAGGAAAACCAGTGATACCTCCGCTGTTAAAGCAGCATTTTCGTGAACACTGCCAAATAAATAACTTTCATTGAATTTACCATGGCGACCTTTTCTGTTCATACCTCCCGGTCTCTAAGCAAAATTTTTAAATCATCATATATATAAGTCAACTTTCTCTGTGCCCGCTTCCTGAGTACACCATTGCTTCTTTGGCTGCTTAGTGTCCTATTGGCGTTCCTTTAATCCCTGTGGCAAACTAGATTCACCGAAAAGGACTTTTCCCGCTGGTTCATGTTCAGTTTCTGGCCAGGAGCATGTTGCCTTCAACATGTTGCCATAATGTTGCTCCGGTGGGAGGTCGTCTTAAGACTAAACAAAGAACCTCTCATGGTCGAAATCCCTTATATTATTGTGTAGAATAAGAACATGGACTTACTAGAGGGGTACTGATTATTAATAAAGCAAAAAGAAAATGTTATTATTGAAATTTAAAATTTGTGAAGGAATACAATAAATCGATTGTTTTTTAATGTATTTGTAAAAAGTTACCCTACTGCTTTCTCTAAATAGCGGCCACTGCGATATTAACTTCTTACTTAAGACAGAATGGAAACATATTCTCGGGAGAAATAATATTTTTTGTGTCCAAGATAATTAGGAAAACCAGTGATACCTCCGCTGTTAAAGCAGCATTTTCGTGAACACTGCCAAATAAATAACTTTCATTGAATTTACCATGGCGACCTTTTCTGTTCATACCTCCCGGTCTCTAAGCAAAATTTTTAAATCATACATATCATCATATATATATATAAGTCAACTTTCTCTGTGCCCACTTCCTGAGTACACCATTGCTTCTTTGGCTGCTTAGTGTCCTATTGGCGTCCCTTTAATCCCTGTGGCAAACTAGATTCACCGAAAAGGACTTTTCCCGCTGGTTGATGTCCAGTTTCTGGCCAGGAGCACCGAGTGAAACCGAAATACGTAAACCGGGAAGTAATGAATCACAGAGGGGTGCTTTTAGAATAAAACGTTTTATGTAACTTTCATTCTTCTTGTGGTATATTACGAAATTATATTTTTGTTGTTTAGAATATGAATAAGTACGTATAATAAGTCAATAGTAAAATATTCAAGAGTATGCGGCATCGACAGAAACCTGGTTGTACAGTAGTCAGTGTATTTTAGAACGTCTTTTAAATGATGTTGTAAGTAAAATCCATCGTTTTTCCATTATCGCCAATTTCCCAAATAAAGGATATTTCACATTAAGCATTCAACACTTGTGTACACTTTGTATACAATTTTAAAAAATTATAAACTTTGAATGAAAATCAAGTCAGTACTGATTAAATTCAAGTCCAATTCAGGTTAATTAAAAAAAAATTAGGAAGTCTTATAGATTAAATTAAAGAGCCCATGATTAAGCCGTCCTTTTTAATGCTGATTAATGTAAAAATAATAACTGATGATATTGACGTTTGATGATGGTTTCTTAACCTGTACTTTTGTATAGACTGAAGTAGCATAAACTAGTATTACAGGCGTTGTCAAATTTGAAGAAACTAACCTGCATTCCTCACTAAATTGCCAAATTCCCCAAAATATCTGATTACACTGTTAAAAGAAAAGAATCAAATTTAACTTTTTTTTTATGTCCCAGAAAGTCCACTCCCGTTTTTTTGTCAATTTAACTAAAACCGCTTCAGTCAATCATTAACTCATAAAATATGTTATTACTATTTTGACATTAATCTGATTTTATTGTGCAGTAAAAATTACAACTTAATTAGTTAATTTGACACATTTTTTATGTTAGTATTAACTTATTTTAAAATTTTAACTAATAAAGATATCGATAATGATTATAAACTTTATCAAAGTTACTAGTATTTGATTTATTTGAACCGTAAAAGAATTGCATGTTAATTTTAGTTAGCTATTATGTTAAAACGACTTCCAGAAAAGTTAGTTCTTAAAATCTGATTTTTACTAAACACAAAAGAGTTAAAATAACTATACATTTTAAGTTAAATTTGATTCATTTTAATTGATTATAAATTTTTTTGATTCTCACGTCCAGGATTTCTAACAGTGTAGGTTGTCAGATTTGATGGACGCTAAGGTGAAGTGAAAAACATATTATAAGGAACAAAAACGTTTTTCATTTGTACTAAGATAAGTCCAGTATATTGCTGATGGATTGTCAAAAATAAAAAAATGTTTTTATAAAGTATTTTTGTCATCTACTAGACATAATGGGTAAGCGGGTAGTTTTAATAACCCTAGAACTCAAAAGTCCACATCCACATAAAAAACTTAAAAAAAAATGGAAGGTTGTCCGCGGTAGTACTACTGTAAACTCGCATTTAGTGTCTTTACAACCACCACCCACTTTCCTATGCTACACAGAAATGTAAAATGAACCGGCACCGTGCGAACGACACAAAATAGTAAAAATCATCGACCAAGTGCCACCAACTTGTCGACCTGGGATAGGAAAATTATGTGGTGATACTCCCAACTGATTAACTGGTTGTGTTACGCATGCGTCAGTAGCTTCCAAGGCATTTTAAAATCCCTCAAATCAGACAGGATTCAAAAGATTGGCATATTTTCTCCATTTGATCGGTATCGATATAGAGTGAACTATGATTATTTTGTGTAAATTACAATACAAACCAAAATAACTGATTAATAAATATAAATGAAGAGTGGTCAAGCGAAGTGATCTAAGTGCCATAATCGAAAACTACCAGAAAATGTAAAAAACTGTTTTAAAGCTAAGAATAATACAATAGTATATTTTTTTTTATTGATATTATGTTAATAAACATACACAAAAACATTCGTAGGAGAAAATCTTAATATCAGTTAATCAAAAAACCGTTTGTACATAAATTGAAAAAAAAAATATAGAAAAGGTCTAAGGCTCCTTTTATACTGGGATTCTGTATGCGAAATACAGTATCTGGGATTCGATTTTCGCCATTAATGAATGCTTTTTACAACGAATAGGTTGAAATTGGCACTTAGATCTTCTAGTAGGATATTGGCATAGGTACCGTAGAATCGGGTGACTTGAGACACTTTTGAAATTTGTCAGACGATATCGCGAGAACCATTTATCCGATTGGGCTACACATGGTAGCAATCGGTGAGTCGTGACTAATAGAATGAGTTACCCTACTTAGATTTTAATAAATAAGATTAGAAATTTTTTTTCTTGTTTTTTCGAGTGTCTCAAGTCACCCGCTCTTCCGGGTGACTTAGGACGGTCGTGGTTTTAAAGGGATAACGCAAATAAACTTCACTTTGGACGACTTGGGACAGAAAAAGAAGCTTTTAAAAAAATTTTACATATGAAATTATCAAAAAATAAAGAAAATATGGCAAGTAAACATGATATTTATTAAAAAACAAACAACTTAGGTTCTAGCGTAGGTATTAACCCGAGATCAAAAAAAATTAAGCTTATTCTAAACAAGATAGGCACCTAACTAAAGAATATTTTTTATAAAAAAAAAAAAATAGAGAGATCAGCAAAGTTTTTTATAACCAACAAAAAAAGGCATTGTCTCAAGTAATCCGCACTAAACACATTTTTGGGTGTTTGATAAAATGTTGTAACCAAAAAATAATATTAAGAAGTGCTGCCTAAGGAAACAACTGTACTAAACATTGATAAATTAATAACCGAAGTCACGCTTTGCAATCAGAACTAGTATTGAAGATATGTATAAAGTTTTCCACCACATATTTATAGCGAATTTATGAGAACAAAATGGCCCTGGTAAAAAATAAGTATTTACAGGTCTCAAAGCAGCTGAAATTATACTAAACGCCAGTTATAGCCGTTGGCCTCCGCGTGGAGCCTTCTGCTTTCTATCATTTTTATACACAATGTTGCCAAGATCAATTAACAAATCGATTGTAAGTTTTGTCTCAAGCCACTCGAATGTCCTAAGTCACCCGGTTCTACGGTACATAGATCATATAAATAGATTTTTTTTTTTTACTTTTGGCACATAGATCACTTAGCTTAACCACTCTTCAAATATGAAATAAAGTCAATGAGAATTGCTAGGCTGTTAGTCGATTGAATTTTTTACTATAGCTTCGTTCGGACAGCGGTCAGAACCGTCAGCAAAATAACGACGCACGCGAACGTGTTTTAAATGCGTTCGCTCAAGACAAATCCCAAACCGCTGACAGAAAATCCGGCGTTCGCAAAATCTAAATGTAACGTAAACGCAAAGCAAAAAATTTCCAACCAGTTCGCAACCAGTTAAAAACCACGCATGCAAAATACGATTGTATGTCCATTTTTGTTCATTTTTCCTTGTCAAAATTGCATACGTCCATCAGGATCGTCTAATACCTCTTGATGCAAACTGGGTCTATATAAAAACATTTCACTTTCATTAAGATTCTTCTAATTTATTTTTTGCTGTTATCATGTACAAGGAGGACAAGTTTTGGAACTAAAGTATGTGGTTCTGGGCAAGCATAACATCTAAAAATTTATGTTTATTATGGTTTTTTCCTTACTTGTATGCTGAAGTATCCTATTAGCAATTCATTTAGAAATCGAATCTAGATCAAGAAAAGTCTGACAGAAAAAATATACTTGAAAGTCTTAGAAAATAAACTTTTTATTTGGGTTATCAGTTATCATAAAAAAAGAATAATGTTGCTTGGTTTTTAAATAAAATTTTAGGGATTTTCTACTTGCTTATTGATCCATATAGTTATATATATTATAGCAACGCCAGGAAGGCGCAAATATGTTTGCCGAACTAGCAGAAAATACTGTTTTTACACCACTGGGATAGGTCAAAGAGGAGATAGATCGGATGATAGATACAACTAACACAAAAGAGACGGATAGAGCTAACAATCTGTAGCATCTCCATATAAATGTGGCCCATACTTAATAATAGGAAAACCGCAGGGTTATTACAGTACAGTCGGAAAGACCAATGAAATATCACTGCCGTAGTCACCGGAAATTGCCTTTAAAGTACGTTGAACGTATGCAAACACCAGCTAATTAGTCTGTAAAAGCTGCAGAGATAAACTTTAAATGGATTCAACATTTCTTGTATAATTGCGCTGACTTCGCAAGAAAAAGATTCAATGCCTTGGCCTTCCCTTCTTTAATGATTTAAAGGAAATAAGCAAATTACAACCGGACCGACTTTCTACGTTTATTTTTAACAGTAGTGGCTGGTTTGGATGAGCTGCCAAGATTCTTCTTTGTTCTACTTTGCGCTAACCATCAGGTGCCCTTGATGCGGAATAAGTGTGGTATCACAACGGTCCTCATAGGACTACGTGATACTATTTGGACAGGGCCAGAAGTCTGCCTCTAACCCACTCTAACCTAAAAAATGTTATAGGAAAGATGTTTGAAATTTATTGGGAATTTAAAATAACTAATAATAAACAGGGTATTACATTAAAAAAATTAAAAGTAATGTCACCACTTGACAGTTGACGACGTTACTAACTTATGTATTGTCTATGGAGAACTATAGGATAGGAGGCCGATCGATAATGGCAGCATTTTTAAATTCTGTCCCGGTTTTTTGGTTAGTTCGCCAGTTGGCCGATAGATGGCTCTCGCGTCCGAAGTGGGCTGATGTTGTCTTCTTCTTCGTTTTTAATATAGAAAACTAGATCCTCCATAGTTTTTAACTTTTACCTAAACCCTTTATTTTTCTGTGCTTTTATTTTTGACAATTGACATTTTATTTTTCGAAATAACAAATAACGTCTGAAGGCAAGACAAGACAAATAACGTTGTATTGTAATTAATTTCCATATTTATAATGAATAACGGTACAATTTATAAAAGTAGAGTTTGCTTTGTGTCGGGGTGTAAGACAGGATCTTCTTCAGAGATGAAACGCAGCCAAATAAGGCTCTTTCTAGCTCCAAAGGTAAAACATTCTAGCTAGAATGTTCCTGTATTTTAAAAACGAAGCATCGTTGGAACTTTATACAGGCCGAGTTTACTAATAAGTATATCAAAGTAAGTGTAAATTCATATAAAAGTCCTTATTTGTTCCTTAAAGAACTAATTTAAATAAAAATAGTTATCGCGTCCATAAGAAACCATTTATTTGATAGCCCACTTCGAACACGAGCGCCATCTTATGGCAACTCGTAAAGCTGAATTACCGATGCTAATTTGGGACCGAATCCAATGCATTGCGATCGGCCTCCTACTTCAAGTCCTCCATAGTGTTGTCATATAGTAATAGTATTTGGTTGGTTAGTTCTCGGAAATCACTTTTTTTTTCCTGTAATTAAGCCGTTCCGGAATGCACGTTTCCTAACCTTCTTCTGTGACTGAAGTAGAGGAGAGCTTAAGCAATTTGGCTCCGCATTTCTGTAGTGAACCGTTTTGTTCGTCGAGTTATGTAAATTGTTTTATTTAAATAATGATTAATAATTTTCAATTAGTGTGTTCGTAAGTTAGATCGTAGAAAAAAATAAATACTGTACAATTTGGGTGAATAGTCCATATCAAGATATATAGTTTATTTTACGTCCATGTTCGGTGAGGATGGATATCATATTATATAAACACTTTTGTTGTACCGGGTGGTCAAATAAGCGAGGACGTCGGCTTTATCTCGGAAACCATTAATCGTACCACTTTCGGAAAGATTTTTTTATGAGTAAAGTGGTCAAGAGAAATTGCTGGAAATTACTTTTAAGTTCCTCATTTCGCCGCAAGGGGGCACAATTAAAAATTGTTTTTTTAAATTGTAAATTTCTCCAAAAATTCGCATATTAAGGTATAACTCTGATTACATCATTGGAAAGCTTAGACAATTCTGCATCATTTTGGTTTAAGGCTCATTGGCGTACCGACCTTGATAAGAGTGGGAGAAGCTATTGAAAGTGTAAACATTAAAATCGCTGTAACTTCTAAACGACTTATCCGACTTTACTAAATTTAAGCTTGTTTGGAAGGGGAAAATAATCATCTTCAATTGCCGTATCCAACAGTACACGATAGTGTTTAATAAAATTGCTAGAGGGCGCAATTTGTAATAATAAGAGTTTTTTCGATTTTATCCCGAAAATTTAAATCATACGGTATAACTATGACATCATAATCGAAAAGTAGATGAAATTTGCAAGAAAAGATGTGAAGACCGCAGTTCGATATCCTTGTTAGTTTCAGAGTTATGGCCAAAACAATAATTTTTAATACAAATTGAGCCCTCTAGCAATTTTATTAGAAACTATCGTGTACCATTAGTTACAACAATTGAAGGTTTTTCCAAACAAGCTTAAATTTAGTAAAATCGAATAAGTCGTTTAGAAGTTAGAGCGATTTTAATGTTTACACTTTCAATAGCTTCTCCCACTCTTATCAAGTGAAAGTGTAAACATTAAAATCGCTGTAACTTCTAAACGACTTAACCGATTTTAATAAATTTAAGCTTGTTTGGAAGAAAAAGGTAAGTACCTTCAATTGTCGTATCTAATGGTATAAGAGAGTGTCTAATAAAATTGCTAGAGGGCGCAATTTTTATTAAAAATTATTGTTTTGGCAATAACTCTGAAACGAACAAAAATATCGAACTGCGGTCTTCACATCTTTTCTTGCAAATTTCATCTACTTTTCGATTATGATGTCATAGTTATACCGTATGGTTTGAATTTTCGGGATAAAATCGAATAAACTGTTATTATTAAAAATTGCGCCCTCTAGCAATTTTATTAAACACTATCGTGTACTGTTGGATACGGCAATTGAAGATACTTACCTTTCCTTTCCAAACAAGCTTAAATTTAGTAAAATCGGATAAGTCGTTTAGAAGTTACAGTGATTTTAATGTTTACACTTTCAATAGCTTTTCCCACTCTTATCAAGGTCGGTACGCCAATAAGCCTTAAACCAAAATGATGCAGAATTGTCTACGCTTTCCAATGATGTAATTAGAGTTATACCTTAATATGGGAATTTTCGGAGAAATTTAGAATTTAAAAAAAAATTTTTAATTGTGTCCCCTTGCGGCGAAATGAGGAACTTAAAAGTAATTTCCAGCAATTTATCTCGACCACTTTACTCGTAAAAAAATATTTCCGAAAGTTGTACGATTAATGGTTTCCGAGATAAAGCCGACGTCCTCGCTTATTTGACCACCCGGTACAATTCGTTTAAATGGTCCATTTCGAGATAGAGTTTATTTTACGTCCATGTTCGGTGAGGATGGATATCATAATTATATAAACACTTTTGTTGTACAAACTCCTATTGTCACTCAACTTTTTTTTTGATATCGCTTCCCTTACACAAATCTAGTAATATGTTCACTGGCCAATATTATTATAAATAACTATTCAATATTAATTACGAATCGTTACCTACCCTAACGTATTTTTCATCCATATTGCCGGAGTCAGTAACACTCTTCAATAAATTAGGGTAAAACTGGAGAAAACCATTTACCAAATTGGGTACATTTCGGCTGTCATTAACAGCATGACGAAACATTTAGAAATTTCTCGTTTCTAATAGAATAAAGGTATTAATTTTATGGCTTAGGGCCCACTGACCATATTGCTACTCGTCGCTATTATTTCGGGAGTGTGTATGTTAGTTATAGTGTTTGGGGGAGTCGGTGTAATGGCCTGTCTGTTTGGGGTCTTTTGGGTTGCTGCTGTTCGGCATGGATAGGCGTGAAGAATGTCCAGTTAGACAGGTTTGTATTTGGCCCACATAGATTATATCAGAAGTTATTTTTTATGAAACATTTTAATTTAAAATTAAACTTTTTATTCGTTTTCATTCTGTACTTTGCTTTTTTTAACGGTCAAGTCAGGTAATATAGTTTTCAGTGAAGTTCCTATACAGGTATATAAATATAATAAATTAATAATAATTCCTACATTTTTTTAGGAAATATTAAACATTTACAATTACCTACATACATCAATTATTAACAATTAAGATAAAACAAAGTACAACATAGTTGAAAGTATGTATTGTAAGAAACTAAGTAAAAAAAAACATTACTTTGAAAATTTTACAAATTATGCTTAATACGTCAAAAAGAAATGGTTAAACTAGTTAGTTAGGTACAGGTATGATATACGAGATTTAAGTGAAATTTTAGCAGCTTTCCAAATCCGTAATAATATACAGGGTGTTACATTTGAAAGAAAGGACTTATGGTAACTTTTTCAAGTTACCAGAATAAGTGTATTTTTCAACCACCCTGTATATTGCAACTAAGATTTGGGACTAGGGCAGAGAGCCCTATGGTATTAGTTAACTATTTACCAAATTTCAGGGTTTCAGTGTTTTAGAGTTCAAAATTATCAGCATTTTTAAAAGTGATTTTTCGGACAAAAAAAACTGAAATTAATTTATATCTAAGAAACGGTAAGAGATAAGTATAGAGTCGAGTTGATAAAAATTGTAAGGAAAGTAATGGGGGTTTCGAAAGTAAAATAAAATATATGGTATTGCATTTAAAAAATCGAAGTCACTATTATTTTTGTGTGGAAGCGGCAACACTGTATTGTTAAAAAGATTTTAGGTTGGTAGAGCATATCCGTTTATTTAAGCGACCAAATTTTCAGAACGATTTCTTAACTGGTTCGTCAGAAACGTCTAAGGTACCATCGACCGTGAGAGTATGCTTTATTAACCGTAGCAAGCAAATATTATTATCATTAATATTAATTTTCATTACAACTGCCAGTCGGAACAGTATATAAAACCAGATTACACCTCCAATAGAACTTGATAATTACTGTGAGTATTCAGAGCAACAATGGCTATAAACTATTATATGGTAGCATTAACTCCTATTTCCTATTGGCTAAATTACCGTGATATTATCATTGCACAACGGTCTATCAATTTTCGTTGCCACAGTAGGAAATCACGTTGCTGTCATATATACCTAACATTAAACAGTTGTATAAAGAGTATGTGAATTCTTATAAGGAATGGAAGGCTTTTTTCTCAGTGTAGATGTAAAAGTTTAGCATTTAGTTAAAGATTCGGTTGCCATAACTTTACAGAATATTGAAGCTATATTATTTAAGTTGCCCTATAAAATATATTTTCCTCAAAGCCAAAAATATAAATGTAAAAGTATTATAATTATTGGAATTCTTTTATTTCGTGCCAAGTCAGATATGGCAGACATGCAAATTTTTTTAAATGGACCTATTAAAGTTAGAATCAGGTAACTTTATGTACAATAAGTTCCTTGCATGTTAATTTAGCTAAACAGGAATCTTATCAGAGCCTAATTGGCACGTTATCGTAGGAATAATTTAAAGTTTTTAAAATTATTTTTCGTGATGCATAATAAGAAATGTTCCAACAATGAGATTTATGCATGTTTGTTTGTACTAGATTAGGACTAAAATAACTGGTTAATGGCTATACCTACATTGCAACTATTTTTTAACTTTAAAGTCACGGAAGTATTTTCAGCCTGTCGGTTTAGGGTTCTCACTAGACACGATGACGGCGACGTTCTTGACAGTTTTGACATTTTCTAATGTCATTTTTGGTTCGACAAATTAATATGTTTGTTTGTCTTTTTTCTGTGTCCTGTGTATGAAGCATGGGCGTGCGGTCAATTTGGTCTAATTTTAAGGGTCCTTACCCAATTTTTTAGACAGGTCGATTAGAAAAAAAGTATGTAGTGTTTTCCTAGGACATCCAAGGGTCACTTATTTAAATGTAATTTCCATAATAATACCCTGTATAGGTAAAGTTAAAAAAATACTAACAGGTTGAATGCCAACATCCAGTATACTGAGAGCCCGCGTCCAGTTAACTGGACACATTTGTAATGTGGTTTTAATGAGAATTGCAAAAAGCTCGGATCGGGGAATGAATTGTAATTTTGGCTGTGGGCTATGTATAATTTCGCGCCAAAATTTTTTAATTAATCTGAATAAAGACGTGGCAATAGAAAAGGAAATCCAAAGGAAGTGGTAAAGAAAAAAAAATTAAAAAAGGCGAAGTAATTTGGAAGAGAACGGGTTCGGAACTAGTTACGAATTGGAAAGGCAAACGAAATGTCAGGATCAGGATGATTAGGACAAAACACAGGCATGAATTAATAGGGGTTTAAACAAAGAGGGGATTAGTGAAAAATAAACCTTTTTGTGAGCAAGACTATAATAAAAACATGTCTGGAATCGACAGATCTGACCAAATGTTGGCCTACTATAACCGTCCGGGAAGTACCCACTTCCCGGACGCTTTTCCTTTGAGAAAGTAGCATTTCTCCGGCCTAGTCCGGGAAGTACGTGCCTAGTCCGGGAAGTACGTACTTCCCGGACTAGGCCAGGAAGAATCACATCAATATTAGCAATTGCTCCAATTTTAATATAAATATTAATAAAAAAAAAGAGATAGAAAAAAAAAAGAATTAGAATGTTTCTGCTAGTACCTCTATCTTCTGTTCGAATTTCAATATTTAACACAAATAACAATTAAAATGTTCAAAATTTTGTTCTACAAAGAAATACAATAAAGAAATGTGTCTCATTGATTTGTTATTCTACACGGTTGCCGAAAAGATAGAGTATGCAACATGTCCGAAAACAGTTTTTTTGGACTCGCAGACTTCCAGGACTCGCCTACGGCTCGTCCTAGAATTTGGTCGAATCGTCCGAAAAAACAGTATTTTCCGGACTTGCAACGTAAATTACTATTTTCATTTGATTGATCTTTGCATTTGGAACTCGTGTTATATATACAGAAAATTAAAAGATTAAAATATCCGTGTCTTAAAATTTAGAGAACAGATTATTATGGCCCTTATTGGAGAAAATGGTGCAGGTCCGACCGATCAGTCTAATCTTTCGTCAGGCCCTATACATTATTTAGAACCTAACCCACCCACCGCAAAGGACAAGAGTGCAATGGTAAGATGCAGACAATGCAAGAACAGAAAAACCAGATATTTTTGTCCTCTTTTTCCTGGCAGACCAGGGCTCTGCGTTCATCCATGTTTTAAGAATTTTCACCAAAAAAAATGAGGTTTTATTTTATTAGATAAAAGTTATGGTTAATTTCTTCATTAATATAACCCCTTCTGTGTTCACTGTGTTTTCTTGTTTGTTTACTTCACATTTTTGATGGGTCATATTTGCTTTTTCTGTCTAATAATTGAGTTTCCAGTTTACTGCACTGTGGTGTAAGGAATAAAAGTTTAAAAAATATCCCAGACACCTGTCAAACAGCAGTCAAATTGATATCAAACTGATACTGACTGACATAATGAACTTTTAGAGATATAGGCTAGTTATATATTAATATGTCAGTTTGTGTTATGGTTAAGGGATACATATTTCCTGTTGGCATTCAAGCTGCTAAATTTCATGAAAATATAGGATGCCAGTTATGTCGGTCTGTCGGTTCTGTAGGTGCTCTCATCAGTAGCTCTTTTGGTTTGCATATTATTTAGTTAACTAAATCGTATTAATTTTGTATGAATACATTTTTATTTTCCTATTGACATAATTTTTAATTGAACTGTACCGAATCAGCCAATTGGAAAAAAATAATTGAAATAGAAAAATTCGCTGGCTAAGCCAATGTGCTTACGGTTCAATTTCTTAAAATCCTTTAATCTGCTAGAGCTTTAGAAATAAAAGAAAACGCGTTTTTGTAATGCTTACTCTTTTATCGAAACGTGACTGAAAGTCCAGTTAAAAGATGAACGTTAACCAGTAGGGTTGATTTGAAAAAATTGAAAATTTATGGATATTATGATATCTAGGCAATATTTTATGCGGTATGTGTTATGCCATTAATACAACACTGTTGGTTATTTTTTGGGCAACAGCATGACAACATAACTTTTTAAACGCAAATTAACCACACCTTTGATGTACCGCGTGTACAAGTAATAAATATAGTTTAAAAAAACTAAGAGACACGCTATAATAATAAAATTATTCAAACTAAAAAGCGGAAAATAATTTGATATAGTCATAGAGAGGTCCGAAGTATAGATGGAATACTGTCACTTATTTAACAATGACTTTTTGAAATGGCTATATTTAAAGCAGTGCATCCATTTTTTTTAAATGGCTAGATTCAAAGCATTGGATTCACAACAAATCGAACAAACCCGAACAAAATGAGATAAACTTATCAAATTATTGTATTGTCAGCGGTTCTTGATAAGTCTACAAAATTAAAATTAAATCTGACCGTTTAAAGTGGGTCAAAATTGGGTTCAAAGACGTCGGTTACGAACAAACAAACAAACATACAACTGAAGCTAATAAAAGCGTGTTAAAAAGGAACGCCGCCGGCTGTATCTTGGAAATTTTTTACCGTAGGACTTGGGAAAAAAAATTGATTATAAAAGTGACTAAGAGTAATTGCTGCAAATCATTTTTTATCTTTCTAGGTTGGTCGCTAGGGGGCGTAACAATAGTGGCCAAACAGAAAGTAGGATTACCTCAAAAATCCTCAAATTTAAGATTTATTATTGATTAGGTATATTTTAATGAATTGATATTAAATATTTTGATCAATAACGATTCTATTAGCTTCGATGTGTAATAATTTGATTGTAAATACTTTTTCATTCAATTAGAATTATAGGATTGATAGGTTAAAAGTGAGTGGGTTACAGCTAACCCTCCACTGCGACCATGCGGTCTATTGTCGCTCACACCTTATTTATATTTCCCCCAATAGGTCTAACTTTTTGATGAAGTTAATCATGGTATTGGGAGAGCCATTTTTCATGTCATCCGGCAGCAAAGTCACCTCGCCAAATAGGGCGAATCTGATTCTTCCTGCTGCGGGGCAAGCGCACATTACGTGTTCTGCTGTTTCTGCATCTTCCATGCAAAGCCGGCATTCATCAGTTGGGGCTATTCCAATTTTATACGTATGGTGTCGCAGTCTGCAGTCTGCAGTGGCCGGTTTACAATCCCACTAGTGCTTTAAGGCATGACCTATTGAGCACTAGTAGTTTGTCAGTTAGCTGTTGGTTTATATGGCTGTTTATAAATGCTTTTGAGTGTGTTAGACCTGGTAAATTTAGCCAGTGTCTTTCCCATTTGCTTTTTGCTTCAGCTAGTATTGTTTTCTTGGCCGTATCATGTGATATACTTATTACCGGCTCGGGTCCTATAAATTTTAGTGCTGCACCTCTTTTGGCGAGCTTGTCGGCAGCCTCATTAACCTACAGACCCATGTGTCCCGATAGGATTATAGGAAGCTCATGGAAAATATTCAGAGATGTTTTAACCCGCCCCTAATTGGTTTCTTAGCCAATACTTTTCTATTGGCTGAACTAGCATAAAATAGTTTTAAAACCGGTCGCTGAAGAGTTGTCAAATAAGGAAACTTTAAGCAGAAACGACACGATGCAATAAAAGCCACATTGCAAAAGTACAACGGCCATCAATATACACCGTAACGCCATCCCAGCACAATCAACTCTAACAAAAAAGCTGTTTCACTGGTAATAAATCGAAATATAGACAAATAAAGAAAACTACGAAGTGCAACACACTCAAGTATATTGCAGATCCCCTCAACTACTATAACATTGACATCCTGCAAAACCCCAATAGTCTTAATGACCACTTTCTTTCTGCCTTTTCTAATTCAAACGCCGATGCAGAGCTTATTGAATATTTTCAATCAAATATATACAGTAATGCTCAACTAGTGTTTCACTTACCCTCTCCAGAGGAAATAAATGCAGTAGTTCATAGACTGAAGTCTAATGCTGCTGGTTTGGATGAGATATCATTAATTATGCTAAAATTAGGTTTACCTATATTACTTAATCACTATACACATATAATAAATACTTGTCTAGAGCAGGGTTATTTTCCCGAAGTTTGGAAAACGGCAATGGTATGTCCAATACCTAAAGTAAATTCCCCGGCAACGTTAAATGACGTAAGACCAATAAGTCTCTTACCGGTACTAAGCAAGGTTCTTGAAAGGGTTGTGTACCAACAACTTCTTACTTTTGTAACTGAAAATGGGATAATACCGGCTCACCAGTCTGGATTTCGCCCTGGCCACGGTACGACGACAGCTCTTTTGCATATTAATGATATTATTATTGGGAACCTGGATAGGGGGATGGCAACGCTCTTAACACTGCTTGACTATTCGAAAGCGTTTGATTGCGTGGACCATACCCTTATGCTTGCAAAGCTGCATTACTTTGGATTGTCAGATCAAGCAATCTCCTTTTTTAAAAATTACCTGGAGGGTAGACGGCAACTTGTAAGATCGCGCTCAGAAGTGTCAGACATCGGTAATGTGGCGTCTGGGGTACCACAGGGCTCCATCTTGGGACCCCTTCTCTTTATATTGTATACTTTCGATATCGGTAAAATACCATCATTTTCCAAAGTCCACACTTATGCCGATGATACACAGCTTGTCTGCACTTTTCATCCGTCAAATTATAACGATATCGAAGCAAACATTAACACAGACCTGCAGCGAATTTCTGAATATAGCAGTAAACACAACCTTAGATTAAATGGTCAAAAGACACAGGTTTCACTTTTTGTACCTGAAGGGTGTTATGACTTTTTGAAACAGTATATCAATGTACAATGTAATGGGGAGCGTCTTCACTTCACGGATACTGCCAAAAATTTAGGGGTGCTGTTTGATGACAAATTAAGGTTTAGTAGACATATATCAAACTTACGTAAAAGGACTTACATGGTGTTAAAAATACTATATGCAAATAAACATATTCTTAACTTTACAGTGCGTAAAAAGTTATGTGAAGCCTATATATTGTCTATGATTTCATATTGTATTATCTTATATTATCCTTGTTTAACTCAAGAGGACAAGCAACATCTACAAATAATGCAGAATAATTGCTGCAGATTTATATTTAATTTAAAAAAATATGACCATATTTCGCTAAAAATATGTGAACTCAATTGGTTGAATATGGCCAATATATTTCAACTTTTATTATTGACATTTGTATACAAATTATTAAAAACATCAACACCTATGTACTTAAGATCTGAGTTAGTTTTTCGAAAAGATATTCACAATGTTTCAGTTCGATCAAATACACTCACGATGCCCCAACATAAAAAAACTATTTTTCAGCGAGGATTTACCTACAACGCGGTAAAATATTTTAATATTTTTAATAATTACTTCACTTGCCCCTCTTTAATGTTGTTTCGTAATAGAATAAGAAACTTACTTCTGGCGAAGCAGGTTAATCCTAACGCTGAGGGCTAGTTTCTATGATTTTGATTTTCATTGTAAGTTTCAATTACCTATATATCTACCTAAATCTAGAACTGCTGTTTTTTACTAGAACGTATTGTGGTGCACATTATGTGTGCCAACGGTGCATATTATTACTATTATGGCTCATTTTATTATTATTATTTTTGTTATATAATTTGTGACTCACTATATTTACTATATATTATATTGTCGGATTACGCAATATTAATAATTTATTTTGTTTTAAAAGGGTTAATGTTGAGTAGCTGATATTTATCAGCTAGACTTCCCCCTTTAAGAATTGTAATTTATAATTTATATTCTTAATAAAGACTATTATTATTATTATTATTATTATTATTATTATTATTATTATTATTATCCTGCATCGTCGTCTAGGATAACACCCCCTATTTCTATATATGCATGACATTTTTAAGAACTCCTCTGTTGAGCAAGTTAATGCATTAGTTAGCTTTCTTGTTGCCTCTGGGATTGAGCTTTAGATCTTGCTTTACATAGTCTTTGGGCTCGCTTTGATTTATTGACTGCTATGGTTTCTACTGGAGCATTTTGTGTATACTGCATTGTCGCTTTTCTAGGATATTTCTGTATACCTGTATGTTTTTCCCTACATAATGATTTATATCTCCCCCAGAATATGGATTAAGAATCCAGGCTCGTGAAAACTGTCCTGCGGAGATTTTTTTTTTGATCTACAAGAGATCACCACTCTCTAAGCTGTGATTTTGGCCGGATAGTTTCACCACTAAGGCCACCCATACAAAGTAGAAGAAGAAGAAGCAGATCAGAACCGGATTACGCCGCGGCCATCACCAGATTGCGCACAATCCGTCAAAAGCTATCGTCTATCCACTTCAGGGTATCCATTATGCTTGGATCGCTGCACACTTGTCCGGTATGCCACAACTTTGTTGTTTTTAATTGTTTTCGCACACAATAATGATATCTTGTTACAATTAAGATTACGAGCTAATTTAAAAACAAAATTGTTGATCTTCAGTAGTTATTTTGGAATTTCCTAGGAATACACTGTATATGGACAAGCCAGAATCCATGTAAAATATTTAGCAAACTTAATATTGATCCTAGATAGGTAATTATGTATCTATCTAGGAGGTGATATGCCTAAGACAATATTGATATCTAAGTCAAAGGGATATTATTTGAAAAGGCCAAGGCCCTTTAGAAAATTGATTATGTTTATATTGGTATTGGTATTGGTTCCCGGCTGTACAGTTAATAAGTGCCAACTAAAAAAAAATATTTTAATAAAAGTATGTAATAAAAGTATTAAGCTTTTAAGAGCATTGTCGGGTTTTACATGTATATTTGTTATAGATCATTAGTAAAATAAAGGCATTGCCTTTCTCTTGTCAGATAGTTTACAGCTTTATGATAAAGAAATGGATCACCATTTTATATAGAATATCGCCCAGTTTAAGAATCGCTTGGACACATCAAATTAATTTTTTTGTAAGGCATTTTTTTAACAAATAAGATATTATACAGGGTGGATCATAAATATACTACGTGTATCAACTTTAATATTTTTAATTAAATATATTTTATATATTCACATATATTCACATATATTCATTCACATAGATTTTATATATTCACATATCTATATCCTACAATAAATTCTAGACATTTTTAATACATCATCCCCTATACCCATCATCAACCGTTTACGAAATATTAACACTTTAATGCTGGTGTGAACCATTGATATGCGCTGAAGTTAAGGCATCTTTATGGAAGTGATAATGAATATTTACTATTTAAGTATGAGACGTCAATATATTATGTCAGGAAATGTTAATCAAATTTGAATTTTGCTCTGCTGATATTAAATCCAAAATGCGCCCCTCTGAAGATAAACGCATAGAGATTTTGATTATGTTGGGTTGTGGAGATAAAAGTAGAAGTCATAGCAAAGTCCGTGGTATGTTCACCTCTTAGCCAATCGACAGTGTATAGGGTAGATATTAAGTGGAGAACTTATATAATATATTACAGAATTAACATAATAATATCACTACAAGAAGATTCTCATAGCTTGAGCACACAACTTGGGCGTAATAACGATACTCACCAATCCATATTAAATAAATTTATTAAAAAAGAGAAGTTTTATCCTAACAAACCTGTAATTGTTTAAGAGTTATTGGAGAGTAATCCTAATAGAGGGGAGCAATTTTGTGAAGTAATGATTAAGTTAGCAGATAACGCACGAATTGTCCAAAGAATTTGTTTTTCAGAAGAAGCTACGTTTTCTTTAAATGGTCAGGTTTATAAACAAAACACAGATATTGGGCACAGGAAAATCCTCACTGGTTTATAGAAAATGACACACATTATAATGAAAAAGTCAATGTCTGGGCGGGCATTGTTGAAAATAAGGTAATCACGCCATTTTTCTTTTATGAGAGCCTCACTGAAAAAAAGGTATATAATATAATATAAATTTCCTTTAACATTATGTGGTTCCATCTCTTGCACCTCTATTTCAAGATGATAACGATCCTAATCACTAAGTTTAACAGGATTGTACTCTTACAGATAGGTAGACGGGGGGAGGCGGCAATAGAGTGGCCACCCAGATCGCCCGATCTTAACCCACTGGACTTTTTTTGTGAAGCAGCGTTCAAAATTTAGTTTATGAATCTAAACCCAACTCGATAGATACGCTTAAAAAGTTCATTCGATTAGTAATACGAGAAATTTCTCCACAAGTAGTACAAGATTCACAACACGAATTTTTAGATCAATTGATCTACTGCAGAACCGTTGGTGGAGGAGATCTTCAACATCTTATAAAATAGTTTCTTTTCATACTTTGTGGTTTGCCTATTTTATTTTAATAGTTCATATTTCGTAAACGGCTGAAGATAGGTATAGGGCATGATTTCTGAAAAATGTCAAGAATTGATTATGGAATGTGAAAATGTAAAAATTTACGTTTTCTTAAAATAATATTAAAAGTTGATACACGTAGCATTTTTATGATCTACTCTGTATTAAATCCTTTTTCTAAAAAAAAATTCATTTCAAAAAAATTAATTTGAGGGATCCAAGCAACTCTTGGGAGGTATCTAAACTCTATTTTGGGAAAACAAAAAAAAGTGCAAAATATAATGATAATAATACTAAATATTTTGTCATCGCTCGTAGACAACGTGGCATGCTTAACACCAAATTTCTTGTAAATTTTGGAGTTATTTCGTTCCATGCTTCAAGTATCTTCTTTTGTCGGAGTTCTTCTCGTCTTCCCGGTCTAAAATTATGCCTACACATATATTTTGCCAATACCGAAAGCAAAGGACAAGCCACAAAATAACAGAGGCGTACAGAGGAAAATCTGTTAGTACTAGACCAGTTAAATATATATTACTGCCCTACTAGGACCTTACTATTGCTAATATTCTTCACATGACAGCAAAATGCCTCTATTATAACTCATTCTTAAGACAATAATCTACTATTACTTATTGAATAAATTTGAAACATCATAACAAGATTATAATAAATATTTGAAAAGTTACAAAAACAGGCAAAATTTAAAAAAAAATAGTCTATAGAAATTGCTCGATATAATCTCCATTTTTTTTTAAATATGTGATTTTCACCTTAACTCTTCAGCTTGAAGGATTATTTCTATTAAATGATTCTTATTTACTTACTTACACAAAATCTTTTATACACCTCCAGATTAAGAGTAAGGTCTGGGAATGGGGTGGCCATTTAACAGGAGCGTCTTGGCCTCGACCAATCCAGGGATAAGGAAAGATTTGGTATAAATAGTTCGTAACACATTTAGCAAAATGCGGGGAAGCACCGTCTAGTGACAACAAAATATATTTTGTCCTACCAATAGAGGCAAATCATCAAGTAAATCGTTCAGTGTGTAGAAATAGTTAAAATGAATGATCAATCAAATTTCCTGGTAAAATTACTGGTATGTGAAGAAATATAAGAAATGCAATACAATAATTTCATTTAACTGATTTGGTACTGGTTAGTACTACAGGTTTTTATCTCTACGCCTCTCTCCTTATATTATGTTTGCCTAGATCGTTGCTTTCGGTAGTACTGTCACCTATTATTGCAAAGTTTTATTTAATTATATCTTGTACCGTGCGAGCAAAAATTATTTGCATCAAAGAGGGCTTGGATTAAAAAACGTAGGGCTTGGTTTAGATCACAATGATATGGAGACGATATATTATATTTCAAATTCATATTATGATATGATATGCCAAACTAATGAGTAATAAAATAAGTAGACAAATACAAATTTATTTTTGTTGTTTACAAAATTAACAAAGTAAAAATATACAGAAAGAAAAAGAAAAATAATTACATAAATTGCAAAAGGGGGATTTTCACTACTCCACATGCGTGTATTCTGAGAATTCACATAACCAGAGAGGTGGAATCAGGCTTCATCTGAAAAAAATGTCAGGTCTAATAAATAATTTTTTTCCAATAAATTTTAGGTAAACCATTGAGAGTAATTCCTGCGTCTTTCAAAATCTGCGGCTGTATTTGTTGGAATACTTGCACTTTATAAGGAAATAAATTTAGCTACTTCTTAAGAATAGTCCTGAGTAGGGCTGGGCGATATTGAAATTCCAAAATCGAATACCGATATTTAAAAAAATATTGATATAGTCGATATATCGATAATATCAATAATATCAATAAATATCGATAATATCGTTATTCGATATATCGGTAATTTATATTATCGATAAAACATAAAAATATTATATTATAAATACAGTGTCACTAGTAAAGTCCGCATCATATGGGATTTTTTTTATTAATAGCTTTATTCAAAATTTGACTTTTGCATTAAGTTCTGCTTCGATCGAGATAAAAATTAAACAAAAAAATAGTAGTCACGTGATTCGTAATATCTGTACGTTATTATGGCATAGCTTAATAATAAATAATTATAATATTATAGGGGTTTACGTTGTTAAACTAAAATTTATTTTCCACTTAAAAAACACTTTACTCACTCTGTGTTCTTTTTTGTCTTAATAATAAGGTGTATTACTTTCAGACACAAACTACGTTTTCAAAAATACTTAATTTATGAAGTTACCTTATAGAGGGTCAAAAACAAATAAACTTGTCATCAAATTGCGACCAAATTTTGATAGCCCAATTTTGATTTTGTAGAAAAACACACATTTAATATGGCGCTACTTGAAAGAAAATGTATCTGAAATAAAGCATTGTCAAAACTAAGTAGTTTTATGTAGGTTGCGTTGAGTCTTATTTTGCAAAAGTGGTGCAATTTACAAAATGTAGGTAAAAAATCAAAATTATCTTATGTAGCCGATATTTTTTGCATGTGGGCTAGAAACTGTATTTAAAAAAACTTTTTCTTATAACCTTTTTCGATATTTTCAAAAATAACCCCACTTTTGAATTATTTTTTGGAAAAAATTAAAATTTGACAGATATGGCGAATCACGTGACTACTATTTTTTTGCTTAATTTTCATCTCGATCGAAGCAAAACTTGATGCCAAAGTCAAATTATGAATAAAGCTATTAATAAAAAAAAATCCCATTTGATGCGGACTTTACTGGTGACACTGTATATCAATATTTTCTTATGTGCCCTGTAAAACTCCGTACCTTTATTTCAAGGGGAAACTCTAATTATGAAAACATGAAGAAAAAAGATTGAATTAAATATTTGTCCTTAAATGTGTTGTAAAGACGATATTGAAATTTGAATCGAATATCGATATATCGATAATACCGATAATATCGATACATATCGATAAATATCGATAAAGAAATTAAATATCGTTTATCGATATATCGATAAAAATATCGATATATCGGATTTTTGCCCAGCCCTAGTCCTGAGTGTTCCATAAGGTATTCCTACTACTTGGGACAGGCGTCTTATACAATTTGTTGGCGTATTTTGCATTATTTCACGAACGTTTGCAACAAGTTCTTCTGTTCTTACAGATGGTCTTCCTTCTCCTTTTTTGTCTTGTATAGAACCTGTTTCTGTAAACACAGCCACGGTTCTTTTAAGGCAATGATAAAAATCCCCAGCAATAAAGGCAACGTTAGGAAAATGTTCGTGAAAATCGTCCATGCACACACAAACCCGGATTGTATTACCACTCACCATTTACTCTAACCCCGTTTCGAAAATACGCTTCAACCATGAATGTTTTGTTCTGTTCCGTAAAGCCTATTTTGTGAATTGTTCAAGGAATTGGAAAAATTAGCGATGAATCAAATTACTTATAACGATTGTCAAAGATGACGGAATAACTGATTGATTGTTAATTCACGTAGTTACTGACACCCAACAGGTATTAAGCTCTACGGCTTAGCATTACGTCCTTAGATGCAAGGCCCTCTTTGATGCAAATAATTTTTGCTCGCACGGTATATGGCTAAGTGATTGACCTCCTTTTCCGGACACCCTGTATATACTTATTATGTCCATGTCATTGTGTAGCAGTATACAATAGATGTCAGATGTAAGCTCCTATTATTTCTCTCTACTTTAGAAAGTAACTGGAAAAAGTTTTATTTATAAATTCCTAGTTTAGGGTCAGGAATATTCCAATTTTTCCATGAAACACAATCAAGTGGTTCATTATCACAGTCTCCTTTAGTCTATAGTTCCATTTAAAGTATGCGATTTTAGCAAAACCTACAAAAACAAAAAAATTTGATTTATATGGTAACATTTCAACGTTATCATACTCTCAAAAATTTTAATCTAGGGAAAAATATTCCGCGTGCATGTTTTGTTTATTTTATTTTGCGTCTCTTCAGGATCAGAGATGAAAAAAATAAAATATATACGCTATAGTAGTAGAGCCACTAGCTTCAGGGCGGAAATCATTATTTCAGGGTGTCAGCGTTTCCAAATAAATTGTAAGTAAAACTATACATCTTAGTCAAGATAAACCTATAAAAACAGCTTATGGGCGGTACTTTTATTCTTAACTTATGGTGTATCTAAAAATCAATTTATGTGTGGGTTTTTGGTTTGATTTAGTCTGTACTTTGCAATCAGTATTAAATAATAAATATGAATTGCATTGCAGTATATTGTCGGTAATAACGATCACAAAACCTTTCCATGGACTTTGGCGTTTATTAAGACCTTAAGGGTAGAAATTGTTGAAATATTAAAATATATGTCTAGAGTCTAGAAAGTCCATCAAAAATATTTTTTGCTATACAGGGTGACTTGGATCTAAATGTACATACGTCACCAGGAGATAGTGGCCATCTCGGGGGTTCTAAATAATCTAACTTTAGTGGGTCAATCTTCCCTCGTTACCTAGATACAGAGTGTTTTGTCATGTTTGGCTATTTTTGTTTTTGCCATCATTCTTTTAGCACCTGGTAGAATATTATGTTCATACTTGGTGGAAATATTTTAAGTACCTAACGCTTCAAGATGCCGTATGAACTTTGTTTGAAATTCAGGTCCGGACTTAAAAAAATAGACTGATTTTATTTTTGTTTAATTCAATGTATATCTTATTTTTGAAAATTTTATTTTTTATTTGAAAGACGCATAAAAACTACTTCTAAAGATATTGGTACCTACCTATCAAAAGTGCCACACTCATCACTCAATCTTAATAAAGCTGTTCTTTAGATATTGAAAAAAATAAAAAAATATTAACTGTTTTTATAACGACAATAATAACAATAATAAGACAAATAACAATAAAATAACTAGTTGAGAATATTTTTAAAATGCCCTCCATTATCTTGTTCGCATTTTCTTCCTCTGATATTTAAATTTGAAACTGCACTTCTGATTACATGTGGTCTATTTTTTATTTCCTGAAATGAAGTGATAATGAGTTGCATGAGCTGGTCACGTGTGTTAATTTCATTCTCGTAAACTAAATTTTTCATATACCCCCAAAAAAAGAAGTCCAATGGGTTAAAGTCGGGGTACCTTGCTGGCCAAGAATGGGGCCCCCCGCGACCTATCCATCTGTTGGGATATCTATTGTTTAAAAATCCGGAAACAGGTCTTGTATAATGGGGAGGGGCTCCATCGTGTTGGAAATACATTCCTCTTAAAATAGCATTATTATTTTGAAGAAGATTTGGCAAAATGTTTTCTAAAAAGTGTAAATATTGGTTTCCATCTAACCTTCCTTCAAAGAAGTGTGGGCCAATCAATTTACTATTGATTATACCCGCCCAAACATTTACTAAAAATCTATGTTGCGAATGCAACTGCCTAATAGCATTTTGATTTTCTAGAGACCATAGATGACAATTTCTGGAATTGTTGATGCCATCTCTGGTAAACTGAGCTTCATCGGTCCACAAAGTCCGGTGAAGATCTCTTCGGTACCTTCTAATCCACTGACAAAAGACCAACCTATTAGCATAGTCACCTGGTTCCAACCTTTGTATACCTCTTGAATATGATAAGGATAAAGGCCTTCCTTTCGTATTGTTAAATGGGTTATTTTTTGCGTTATATGCAGACGACAGCAATATTTCTTGTGGATATTTTTGGATTTTCTTCAATTAAATTTAAAATGTCTTCTTCTTGTTGAACTGGTTGTCTAACAGGCTGATCAATATTATTTTGTGTCGGAAAATGTCCTGTGTAACCTTTTCACCTCTTTCTCGTTTTCTGATTTCCAAAAAAAATTAAAAATACATTTCTCAAGATTTGTGTTGTAGAGTTTTTCTGCTAAGTATCAAAAAGTGAAAAAAAAATATTATCGCGTATCAAAATGGTAGGCGATTGGATGGTGTAGCTTACATGGTTTTGATTTATGTTTTTTTTTTTTACTGAAAATGTTTGTTATTTACTGTGCCCGTATGGTGCGCTATTTAATCACTAAAACACAAAGGATATTAAGAGATTTATTGATGAATAGCAAAGCAATGAGAGAATGAAAGATTACAATAAATATTTTGAATAAAATACAAATTAACGACTTGAGAGTATAAAACGGTAAATTTAAATAGTTCTCCAATAAGGAGAGAGATTGACCCTTTTTACTTACTTTAGGGAGTTGTTATTCCAGCAAGTTTAAAGATACAATTTCTACTTAAGAGATAACTCTGCCCAAAATGAGAATTATACAAAATTTATACAATAAAGAGTTAAATAAATTACTAGTAAGAACACTTACGCAATTGGAGCAAAGTAGATTGGTTCTGGTGCAGAACCCTTCATGACTTCAAAAAGGGCAGAGGTTACCCTCACACTTGAATGATTGTTACAACTCTCTGAGTAAATGTTCCTTCGAGTTTTTATACAGTTTTGCAAACCTTATCAACCGGAAGAAGGGGTTGCGTTTTGCTATGTCAGCAATAATTTTGGAAATTAATAAAAGAGGGAATTTCCCTGGATGTACTATTAGAAGTGGAACCCTTTATTCCAACCAATTGCAAAGAGTTACTTCTTATCAACATTCGTCTACTGACTCCTCCTACGGAACTGGAAATGTCCTTGTCCTTGTTCTATACACTATCTTTGCACTACACCTCTTCTTATCAAATTCAACACCCATTAAGAGTCTAAGCACCACAGCGAAGTACGAGATAAGTAATCCATCCTTAAGGATACCAATCCATATCCGACAATATGTTTCCAATAAATCTGTAAAGGCCGATCCATACCTATGCATTTTCACCTTGCTTGCAAAATTGCATGCAATTTGGGATTCAGAGTTATGCATTACAGCGTGAGTAAAAGTTGCTGCGTTTTTCAGCCTTGAAATAAAACCAGTTCTAATTATTTGCACACCTCCATGCGATTTTGTCAAAATTCCCTAAAAATTTCTGTTGGTGGAATTGATTTACAAATACCGTGCTAGCAAAAATTATTTGCATCAAAGACGGCTTGTATTAAAAAACGTAGGACTCTGTAGGATTTTGTCAAATTCATATTATGACATGATATGCCAAACTAATGAGTAACAAAATAAGTAGACAATTACAAATTTATTTTTGTTGTTTACAAAATTAACAAAATAAGAATATGCAAACAGAAAAAGAAAAATAATTACTTTTACTTTATAAGGAAATAAATTTAGCTGCTTCTTAAGAATAGCCCTGCACGTTCCATAAGATCTTCCCACTTCTTGGGACAGGTGTCTTATACAATTTGTTGGCGTATTTTGCATTATTTCACGAACGTTTGCAACAAGTTCTTCTGTTCTTACAGATGGTCTCCCTGCTCCTTTTTTGTGTTGTACAGAACCTGTTTCCCTAAACACAGTCACGGTTCTTTTCAGGCAATGATAAAAATCCCCAGCAATAAAAGCAACGTTAGGGAAATGTTCGTAAAAATTGTCCATGCACAAACCTAGATAGTATTGCCATTTACCTAACCCCATTTCGAAAATATGCTTCAACCATAAATGTTTTGTGCTGTTCCGTAATGCCCATTGTGTGAATTGTTCAAGAAATTGAAAAAATTAGCGATGAATCAAATTACTTGTAACGACTGTGAAATATGACGGAATAACTGACTGGTTGTTAATTCAGGTAGTTACTGACACCCAACGGGTATTAAGCTCTACGGCTAAGCATTACGTCCTTAGATGCAAGGCCTTCTTTGATGCAAATAATTTTTGCTCGCACGGTATACTTAAATGCTAAAATTCAAAAATTGAACAATTAAAATTTTTTTAAATAGAATCTTTTATACAACCCTTACGGTCAGATTAAAAAAAAATAGGTGTTTTATTAATAATTATATGTTAGAGTATTTCATGTTGAATATTTTTTGCGATATAAATTTTTATTCCTAATCTCTTTTTGCCCTTTAAAGGCCGACGTGATGTTTAAAAAATAAAAATAAGCAGTTTGTAGCTTGCGTTTAGAGCATTTATGCTAATTGCCAAGAAGTTTTTAATATACAGGGTGTCCGGAAAAAGGTGGTCAATCCGTTAAGCATATAGGATTCCTGGAGCAGAAATAGTAGGACTTTTATATTGCCATTTTTCATTTTTGACCCTCAAGTTCGATACACAGGGCGTCAAAGTTTAAAATTAAAAATTGTTTTTTTAATAATTCGAGTATTTCGTTATATTATTAAGGGGATTCTATACCTATCATTATTTTATTTCCAAATTTTCTTCGTTAATATGCATAATATCAAAAAAATATTATATATAAAAGTAGCATAAAATTACTTTATCTAGGGCGCTATAGAGCCCAAAACTATATATTTTTTTTTCTGAATTTATATTTTTTAAAATAAAATATATTTTAAAAAACAGGCTCTATAGCGCCCTAGTGGGTCTTAATTTAGACATGTTGGTAAAAAAATGAAAAATTAAAAGT
Source organism: Polydrusus pterygomalis (assembly GCA_963969555.1). NCBI lineage: Eukaryota > Metazoa > Arthropoda > Insecta > Coleoptera > Curculionidae > Polydrusus > Polydrusus pterygomalis. Next base: position 74,744,830 of record OZ018375.1, read on the forward strand.
AAATAGTTTGTTCAAAATCCTGGAAAAACGATTTTGCGGAAAATGTCCTCCGCCCTACGTTCTTTTTTAGAGACAAGCCCACTAATCATATCTTGGCGAAACGCTGGCAACGCGATTGACCTTGTCAATATTCGGTGCCCGACCGAAGAAAAAAGAAAATAATAGGAATTAGGAATTTATTATTAGCAGGTGCATATCTTTCCATGTAAAGAATAATAATTATCCGTACAAATTTTATTAGGGGTTCTTATTTTTGTTGAGGTTGATGGTTGATGCATGGTTTATTGTTAGGTAGATTAATAATAATTATGGGATTATCTCATAAATTTCATTACACCTTTATAATGTATTATTGTAAATAAGTACCTAATATTGTTAGGTTACTTAAATACTTAAAATAAATAATTATTATTAGTAATAAAATTACATTACCTTTTCTCATCCGAGGGTCTGTAAGTAGGTATTCTCATTTCAAAATATATTCTTATGAATCTTATATGTGTGTGTTATATTTTTTGTGATTTACTTAGTGCGATCGGTGGTATACATACGGATTAATTATTATTTATATTTTATTTTCCTATCAATATGGGAAAAAAGAAACAAAAAGAACAATTTCAATCCAAAAGGAAAAGTCTTCGATAAAAAATGTTAATTGTTAGAAAGTCAAGGAGAGAAAAGAATCCAGCAAAAACCATTCACCGTTACAAGGTAAGATGCCGATCCGACGCCACGGCCTTTGGGCAATTTTACAATTTCCAGGGTTGCAGGTTGCAGGGCATGGGCAACTGCTCATCATTTTAGGGAAGTGTCCACTATTTTGGTTCTTTTACATTTACAGGAAAACATTTCGACATTTTTTGAAAGTATTTAAGTACCCCTAATTTTTTAAGAATAAGGAATATGCAGGATGTCCCACTAAGCTCGGCGAGGTAGGATAGGTATTATGGAAGCCACAAATATGTCTTTGAAAAAAAAAATTTATTGACTAAATCGACCAAGAAAAATTGACGGAAAATATTTTCAACGTTCCAAATGGCTGCTAGGGGATGAATTTACTATGATATAACTAAAAATTAAATTTATCTCTGAATAAGCGCTATTGCGGTTTTAATAACGGGAATAGAAAGATCGATAATTTTTGCGATTATTTGTTTTGTAGACTAATAATTTATATCGTCGATAATAAGGGCGGGGGAATCCTGTAAAAAATTGCTGTATCTTCCATACCCTCTATTTAAATTTAATCAACTTAGTCTTGTTTTAAAGGTAATTTTACCCTTTTTAAAATACTGAATGCCGTCAGGATGGGGAGTTGATACTGCGTCTTCTAGAGGGCGTTGATTTCCCAATATTTGTTTTTTACAGTTTTCTTTATAAAAGTAAACTTGCAACCCTGGAAATTCATATTTTTATATGACTTTGCTTAAAGAGAATGGCAATAGCTAAATTCTGGTGCAAACTATAATTTGATATCTTTATTCCTTCTCAAGTTATTTACAAACAACAATTTTATTCATGTTATTTACTTTAATCAAGATATACATGCAAAACAAAATTGCCAACTAATAGGGATTGCTAGGCAACTTTGCCATTAAGTTACTTAATTTTGACATCATTTGGCTATTTAAAAATTTGTTAATTATTTATAAAGTAAGAAACCTTAGTGGGACAGTTTGTCCCCGGCTTATGCCAGCCCGGTAGCGTTTATTAGGATAAGTACCTAGTCATTTTTAGATGTATTTTGCAAATTAGAAAAATATTATACCTATAGCTATAAAAGCATTTGATACAAGAACAAATATAAAAGTCGAGCCTTGTGGTTTGTTTGTCCATAAAGAACATTGCTTCTTGGCAGCTAGTCCAGATGGACTTATTCAAGACGAAGGGATAATAGAAGTAAAGTCTCCTTCAACAGCGAAAATGTGAACATCAGAAGAGGCCATTAAACAGAAAAAAATAACTTTTGCTACAATAAATAATGGCATATTACAATTAAAGAAAAACCATAATTATTATTATCAAATACAAGGACTGTTCCAAGTAACCAATAATTCATATTGCTATTTTCTGTTGTGACTACATTAGGATTCCTTGTAGAAAAGGTATGATATTGTGCCATACTTTTATACAATATCTATAATTTAAAAAATACCTAATTTGTAAAATGTAATGTATTGTTCTGTTGTATCTATATAGCATAGATATTTACCTTTAGATAAGCAAACAATAATCATGAAAGTGGCAGATTTATGGCCTCGCGCATGTAAACAAAGCTAGACACTATTAGCCATGCGCACTGCAACATTATCGTTTGGCGAATGGGAAAATAAAATAGACAGGTCCAGGCTTTAAAATTTAAATTTGTGCCAACAAAATTGGAATTTCTTCTCAATTTTTGATCAAGTTGGGAAAAAAGGTAGTGATTTCTGGCATTTTGAGTAGTAGCAAACATATGATTTTAAGTATAGAAAATTGTTTTTAAGGTTTTGTTTTTTAAATTTGTTTTAAAATGTTGTTGGTTCAAAAAGGAAGAGAACAAGTTAATTAAACTATAAAACTTACAAAATCGAATATAAAAAACAAACAAAACCAGCAAAATAACGAATCTACGGTGTTATCGCGTACGTAACCTCAAGTCAAAATATTAGTTGGTATATAACTTGTATTGATTTTTACAATTTGGCAAAAACTTGTTTTGTTCAAGAATTTGAAAAATGATTTGCCCGAGAACTTGACTCATAAAATACTTTCACATTAATATAAACATACCTAGGTAAACTAGGTATTTACTTTTTTCTTTGCATGCATCGGGATAATAATATGTTTTGGTGTGTGTTTCTCATTATTTTCATACCTTTTTTGTGTAGCCTAGGCCTAGTTAGATGTGTTTAAATTGCTCATAATAAAATAAAGTTATATATCAAGATACATCACTTACTACTCCATACTTACTAAAAATATGAAATACCCGATATTTTACACCTATTTCGACATAACAAAATAATACAACGGCTCTTACTGTCATTGTTTATATTTCAATTGGAGTCATTAAAAGCACAAACACAATTCACTAAACTACACAAAAACTAGAAATCCGTAAATATTAAACACCCACAATCCACGTCAGCTAAGAAAACTACAACGAATCCACAGAGAAACCTTAAAACACAACAACAAAAATGGCGGCCGAGCCGGTTCTGGAGAGTATCTTGAGCATGTCGATTATTGTCGATAAAGTAGGACAGGCCGATAACACGAGGTTTGTGCGCATGCACGAAGGTGTCCAGAAGGAAGGCAGCTGACCGGCGAGTCATGCGCTCGGACGTATTTTTTCACCCATAAAACGTAACTTTTGTTTGCGCAGGAGATAAGCTGTACGTATCTAAAGGTAAATTGTGTATGCTATAATATAGTGCAGAAACCCGTTTAAACTGACTTAAAATGTTTAAATTTACACAATTTTTTTAGATTGAAAGAAATTATGTGTTTTGGACAGACAAAATGGAGCCATATTTAATAAGGTTTTATTTAAAATGCTTACCACCTGAAATTATCGACCCTAGATATACAAGAAGACTACAGATTAGGAATCCCCCTCGGGATGATTAATATATTATTATCAAATTATTTAAGTTTTTCTTATTTTTTTTTCTTATTACTTATTTTGTGTGGAATAATTTAATCATGTTGTAAATTACTAATAGATACATTTGTTTAAATTGGATTTATTAAGAAAATCACAACTTTTTCGGTTAATTAGTTCATCTTAACAGTTAAAATTTGGTAGGTAATTAACAAAGTATTTGTTGTTGTTTGTAAATAAACTTTAATATTTAACAGATACTGTACATATTATAAGAACACTGGCAGTAAAAATGTCGAAAATATATCTTTATATAGCATGAGCATACAAATTAAAATAATATTTTCCTGGACTAATAATTTTCCTGGACTATTAGTCGTAATTGAATAAAAACAAAAATAAACTGTTTTGGCCGAGATTTTGGCCCTTGGAGCGGTCTAGTTCTGCGAATTGTTCATGCCCGGTGAAATTAAACAGCGATGATGCCGGTGCAAAAATATTAGTCAGCGGGTAAACGGGTTTAGATAGAAATATGCCTGCAGATTTCCTCTGGACACCGAAATTTCTGTTCGGTGATGTATCGCCTTAAGATATTTATTTTAAATTTGGACATTACTTCAGCATAAATAGTTACATATTTAGAAAAAAAAAAAAAAACATTTGTCAAGTTGACAATGATGTTTTTTAAAGATAATTTGAAAAGTATGGGTCCCTAACTTATGATAACGCTGCTTATAATTTTCAAATGCTAAAGAAAATCGGCCTTTTGTGGCATTACCGTGGATACTAAATATAAGCAAGTAAATATGCAATAGGTGGCAATACCGAAAGCAAAAAACTAGCCAAAAATAATGTAAGGACGGGGGCGTACACATGGTATGGTGTACTTTTAGTGCAAGTGCGAGGTGCATGCCTGCAAACCTAATTTTGTGTTCCTTGATATAAGTGTTGTGTAGATGTGCCTTTATATTCAAGGTTAATTTGTATTATTTATTTTCCTCTTAACCATAAACTTGATACTCTGTTGTTATTAACATACTTTATAATAAATACAAACTAATCTTATTTGGTTTTACGTGGTTGTAAACATAAATATTTTCATAAAAAAAATATTGTCGTTAAATACGCCATTTTATTTTCTATTGTGATTTCCTTACTTTATTTTCTCAAAATAACTTAGATTTGACCTATGATATACAGGGTGTTTCAGAACATGTGGGCAATCTCTCGGATTCATATAAATTAGGTGAAAATAACATGATAAGTTCATATAATATTTTTTCCTAAGAGCCTCCCTCGAGGAGATATATGCCCCTAAAGACCGGCCCTGAAAACTATTTTTTTATTGATAGCCTATGAATCCCCCTGTATATTTTGATTAAAATTTAGTATAATCTACACTATGGAGAGCTTTATTAAATAGGTTAATAATAAAATGTATAGTTCATTCTGTGGACCAGGGACGGACTAGCTTGGGCATAAAAAAGCTTACATCTTTGACGGGTGTCATGCAATCAGGATTTTTATATTATTTTTGGATAGCTTACGTATTTTAACGCAAAATAGATACTCTTCGTAGATTTTGGTAAGTTGAACCGTTTTCGAGAAAAATCCACTTGACCGTAAACATGCTTTAAAAAGGTTTAATCGTACCTGTCAAAGATGTATGATTTTTTATGCCCAAGCTAGTCCGTCCCTGGCTTACAGAATGAACTATACATTTTATTATTAACCTATTTAATAAAGCTTTCCATAGTGTAGATTATACTAAATTTTAATCAAAATATACAGGGCGATTCAAAGATTAGTTTTCAGGGCCGGTCTTTAGGGGCATATATTTCCTCGAGGGGGGCTCTTAGGAAAAAATATTATATGAACTTATCATGTTATTTTCACCTAATCCATATGAATCCGAGAGATTGCCCACATGTTCTGAAACACCCTGTATATTGGGGCAGGTATAAAAAACTTCTTTATTCCTCGTCAAGTAGTTTTTAAGTTTTCGAGCCAACAGACAGATATACAGAAATGGATAAAATATTTCTCATGATCTAAGGACACAAACGTCGACATATAGCTAATAATATAATACTTCAAAACAATTTTTTTTCAGAATTACAAACTTACTTTCTCCACGAGGAAAGTAATCATGCGGTACAGGTTTATGAGTAATTGTGAAAAATACGCCATGTGTCCCTATTTCCATATTAAAATGCTAATGAATTAAATTGGTACGCTTAATTAGGCCAAAGGAAAATTAAACATTAGGATTTACCTATTTTCGTAAACATGCAAATTGGTCCAGTTTAATGAAGTTATTTAATAACATGCCACAAAATATGTTGCGTTGGTTATGGTACTCGTGTTTGCCAATTATCTAGCTGACCGCTATGCTGACGTGAAATATTAATCCAATTATTTCAAATTGTTATATGCGAATTTTAGAATCCTCATTTTGGCTAATAAAATGGTTACATTGGACAGACACAGTAGTTTAAAGGTATACAATGTGGTATGTAACAGAGTCCTTAGGCATTTATAAAAAGGCCGTTTTTACTAAAATTTAACCAGACAGTAATGGTATTTAGTGTATTTAGTGGTAGAAGCTACCTAGATGAGGAAAACCAATACATTCCCGGACGACATCGTAAACATTGAAAGGAAAGAAATAAGACACTTTAAGTCTTTCTCCACTGGTATATTAAGGTAAAAATTTAAGCGAAGGGCAAATTTTCTACATCTTTCAAATGCATACAGTGTTATCCAAATTAAGTGTCCACCATTGGTAACTTTGTTATTATTAAAGATACAAAATTGTTTAAATTAGCAAACCAGTAGTATTTTTACTGCTCATTAAGATTCAAGAATAACAAAACAATAGAGCATCGTGTTTTTGAGGTTAGAAGTAAAATGTAATTTTTTAAATAGAAACCCCTGTATATTATATTTTTATCTGTTAAAGCTTTAATTTTTAAACCAAAAAGCTTATAATGAATTTCTCCTAGGATAAAAACTAAAAAAGTTATAAAGCCCAAATTGAAACAATGAAGATAGATTTACCAACTTTATTATACACATAAACTTATAACAAAACAAAATAAAATCACTAATTTTTTCTTAGAATATGCTAAAAAATACCACCCCGTTCTTCGATACATTTTTCTGCACGTTTTTGAACTGCTCGAACTGTCTTAAGTATGGTTCTACCATCACGTTTATCGTTTCCCTAACTAGTCTTTAAATCGTCAACGTTATTGTATTCTTGCTTGTAAACTTGGTTCTTTAAAACACCTCACAAAAAAAATCCAGAGGGGTTAGGTCTGGTGATCGGGGAGGCCACTGAATAGGGTCATTTGTTCCTATCCATTGATTATTAAAAATGGTTATTGCAGATTGCACATTCCAGAATTTGAGAAATTGGATTCTTCTGTTCATAAAATATAACGAAAATTACTAACATTTTGGCGACAGAAGTTAAGATACCAATGGCAAAAAATTAGTCTTCTTTCTAAATCCCCTGCCAAAAGAGCTTGAACTAGGAGGTACTTGTAAGGAATAAATTTGTCCTTTTTTAAAATCCTATGAATAGTACCATAAGACAAATTAGAGTCCTTGACAATATCTGCAATGGAATTCTCACGGAAGGCTTCAAAATATGCCATAACTTCAATTTCCGTGGCCTCGCTTATTATAAATTTTTTATATTTTTTTGTCCTTGTTTTGGCAACAATACTTTCATTGTCTCTAAATTTTCCGTAGAGTCTTAAAAAACATCGCTCATTCGGTTAAATGCGAAGTGGATATACCTCAGAGTAGTACTCCCTTGCTTTTGAAGAGGATTTTCTGCACAAGTTTCTAACATATCACATTTTTCTGCATGGGTAAAAACCATATTTTTTCAACAATAACTGTCATAACAAAACTTATAAACGGAAAAGAATAAAAACCGTACCTACTAAAACAAAATACTTCATATGAAATTACCATTGTTTTCCAAAGCCTTCCAGATGCCAAATAAATATTAAATAATGAGATGGTGACGCGGTCTTCATAGCCTCATTATTTTACTACTATTAATATTTAGAAATTCAATATTGACGTTATTTTTGACTTTAGTAGAAAAGTCATTATAAGCTTTTTTGTTTAAAATTTAAAGCTTTAACAGATAAAAATATAATATACAGGGGTTTCTATTTAAAAAAATGGCATTTTACTTCTAACCTCAAAAACACGATGCTCTACGTTTTTTTTAGTTCTTGTATCTTAATGAGCTGTAAAAATACTACTAGTTTGCTAATTTAAACAATTTTGTATCTTTAATAATAACAAAGTTACCAATGGTGGACACTTAATTTGGATAACACTGTATACGTTCATCTTCAGGAGAGTAGAGAATAGGAAAAAAAGAAATACAAAAGGTACAAACAGTCCTAACGGAGCTTCAAGATGATACAAAGATCTAGCTTACGAGCTAAGGTAACTGAAGAAACATAACTGTGTGCAGTGATAATGATTAACTTAATAATGGAGGTCATACGTAAAGTATAAGTAGTGCAACAGGAATCCAAGTCAGAAAATTAGGATTGAAGGTGGCTGTGCATCAATGTAAAAAAGTTTTCGTCTAGAATTAAGCCCCAAAACGTATATCATACTGAGAAATAAGTCTTCTATTCATTATAAGAATTCACATACTCTTTATACAACTGTTTAATACTTTATGTGACAGCAACGCGCTTTCCTACTGTAAAGCCAACAAAAATTGCTAGACCGTTGTGATAATATCACGGTAATTTAGCCAATAGGAAATAGGAGTTGATGCTACTATAGAATGGTTTATAGCATAATTGCTCTGAATACTCACAGTAATTATCAAGTTCTATTGTGGGTGTAATCTGGTTTTATATACTATATTAATTCCGACTGATAGTTGTAATAAAATTTAATATTATTTGCTTGCTACGGTTAATAAAGCATATAATTATCACTAAAAATTAATACTGTAGTTCTGAAAAATTTAAATAGCTTCTATTGTAATATTGTTCTTGTTGTTTAACATTGCATATGATTATCTATTATGCAACATGGTTTACTAAGATAGTTAAATTCGTCTATAGATGATAGTCCAATACTAATGATGGGTTGTGCAAAATAAGAATATCCTCTTGCTTTATTTAACATGCAAAGTTAAAAAAAACATTGAAACAGGTATTGGTACAATCAATAAAGTTTAAATTCAGGCAGGACAGCTAGAAGACTCTGTACAACGATGTGACCTGCGCAAAAAGTACGTTGGAACTAATACTACGGCGCGCGGCGATTGCTAGTCGCTACGAACCCCCACCAATGTCTTGTGGATTATAGGTTCTAATGGATACAAGTCGTTTTTGGAGACTCTGTTCTGCATTCTTAATGGTAGAAAAGGCGTTTTACTGGGAACAAAATTCCTCTCATTGAGAAGATACAATTTATTTCTTAATAAAATTGCTGTATTAAAAGTAGTTCATTAATCAACAAAACTGTGCTGCTAATGAAACTGATTACTTCCAATAAAAACACTGTTCTAGCAAACCTGGAATTGATATAACACTATAGCGGGTTTGATACACCAGCAATTTATTTTATAATAGGGGTTAATAAAAAAATGTATCAATACAAACTATGTCTTAGCAAACCTGTTGTATTAGATCATTTTCCTCATTGCAGTACAACTTTTAAGAAGGAGCTTGCATTTTTATTCTTACGATATACCATGAAATATGAAACGATTTTATGCATACTCATATTTTTCTCTGTTTTTTTTTTCGTGAGCTCTGGGGGGTTCCAGAAATGAAACAGTCATCATCATTTAACACTTTACTATCACATTTTAGAACGTATGAAAGTACGGAAAAATATAAATAAACCAATTGTTAATTATTATCAGCTAGAATGCAGACTGCAAAATCTTAACTCGATTATTTAAATCGCACCAAAACTACACATTGTGTCTGTATAATCGCCCCTAACAAAATATATATTTCACCCCCGTATCTAAAGTTCTGTGATGTAGATTTATGAGTTGATAATTTTAGTTCCGTTTCTCTAATAGATCAAAATGACAGTCTTTTCAACAGATGGTCACATCGATTGTGGTAGCTTCCTGTAATTACTACATGCTTTTAAACAGCCCTTTCATCTTTTATACATATATAAACACATTTTTGGAAAAGATAATGCCCTAATTAAAAGAATTTAGATAACATTTTTAATTATTTTCTTCCTGCTAATAAAGATTTAAATGGGGTATATAAATTATTAAGATATTTTGACTAATTTTAAATAAAAAGTTGAACACATATACAGGGTTATCCAAATTAAGTGTCCACCATTGGTAACTTTGTTATTATTAAAGATAGAAAATTGCTTAAATTAGCAAACTAGTAGTATTTTTACAGCTCATTAAGATACAAGAATAAAAAAAACAGTAGAGCATCGCGTTTTTGAGGTTAGAAGTAAAATGCCTTTTTTTTAATGAAACCCCATGTATATTATATTTTTATCTGTTAAAGCTTTAAATTTTTAACAAAAAGGCTTATAATGACTTTTCTACTTAAGTCAAAAATAACGTCAATATTGAATTTCTAAATATTAATAGTAGTAAAATAATAACACGAAAGTTGGTAAATCTATCTTCATTGTTTCAATTTGGGCTTTATAACTTCTTTAGTTTTTATCCTAGGAGAAATTCATTAAAAACTTTTTGGTTTAAAATTTATAGCTTTCACAGATAAAAATATAATATACAGGGCTTTCCATTTCAAAAAATGGCATTTTACTTCTAACCTCAAAAACACGATGCTCTACGTTTTTTTTTTATTCTTGTTTCTTATTGGGCTGTAAAAATACTACTAGTTTGCTAATTTAAACACGTTTGTATCTTTAATAATAAGAAAGTTACCAATGGTGGACACTTAATTTGGATAACACTGTACATGGTGTTTTTTTAAGGTCGACGAGCGGCCATATCTCGGAAACTACTGGGCATAGAAACTCAGGAAAAGAAAAATGATAATTAAAGTGGCCATAAGAAAAATCTGGAAATAATTTTTAAGTTCCGCATTTTGCCACAAGAGGGCGTAACTGAAAAGTAAATTTTAAAATTTTACATAACTCCGAAAATTCCACATTAAGGTATATGTTTGATAACATCATTTTAAAGCTTGGACAATTATGCATCATTTTGGTCTTATGCTCATTGGCGTACCGACTTTAATAAGAGTGGGGGAAGCTGTTGAAAGTGTAATCATTTAAATGGCTGTAACTTATAAACGACTTATCCGATTTTAGCAAACTAAATACTGTTTGGAAGAGAAATGTATGTACTTTCACCAATCGTATTTAGTTGTCCATAATAGTTCTAAAAAAAATGCTAGAGGGCGCAATTTGCAATAACAATACATTTTTTGATTTTACTCCGAAAAAATAAATCATACGGTATAATTATGATACCATAATCGAAAAGCAGATGAAATTTGCAAGAAAAGATGTGAAGACTGCAGTTCGATATCTTTGTTCGTTTCAGAGTTATTGCCAAAACAATAATTTTTAATACAAATTGCGCCCTCCAGTAATTTTATTAGAAACTATCGTGTACCATTAGATACGACAATTAAAAGAACTTCCAAACAAGCTCTAATTTAGTTAAATCGGTTAAGTCGTTTAGAAGTTACAGCGATTTTAATGTTTACACTTTCAACAGCTTCTCCCACTCTTATCAAGTGAAAGTGCAAACAATAAAATCGCTGTAACTTCTAAACGACTTAACCGATTTTACTAAATTTAAGCTTATTTGGAAGTTCCTTCAATTGTCGTATCTAATGGTACACGATAGTTTCTAATAAAATTACTAGAGGGCGCAATTTGTATTAAAAATTATTGTTTTGGCAATAACTCTTGAACGAACAAATATATCGAACTGCGGTCTTCACATCTTTTCTTGCAAATTTTATCTACTTTTCGATTATGGTATCATAATTATACCGTATGATTTATTTTTTCGGAATAAAATAAAAAAATGTATTGTTATTGCAAATTGCGCCCTCTAGCATTTTTTTTAGAACTATTATGGACAACTAAATACGATTGGTGAAAGTGCATACATTTCTCTTCCAAACAGTCTTTAGTTTGCTAAAATCGGATAAGTCGTTTATAAGTTACAACGATTTAAATGTTTACACTTTCAACAGCTTCCCCCACTCTTATTAAAGTCGGTACGCCAATGAGCGTAAGACCAAAATGATGCATAATTGTCCAAGCTTTAAAATGGTGTTATCAAACATATACCTTAATGTGGAATTTTCGGAGTTATGTAAAATTTTAAAATTTACTTTTCAATTACGCCCTCTTGCGGCAAAATGCGGAACATAAAAATTATTTCCAAAATTTTCTCATGACCACTTTAATTATTATTTTTCTTTTCCTGAGTTTCTATGCCCAGTAGTTTCCGAGATATGGCCGCTCGTCGACCTTAAAAAACCGCCCTGTATAGGTAGGTAGATACCGTGCGGTGAATGGCCATGCATGGGAATTAAAAATTTTGCTACCCTCAAAAATTCGGCCCCTTTTAATTTTAAATAAAAATTAATAAGCTAAATATACAGTAGGTATATGAAAAAACTATTTGTACATTTGTTTAAAATACTCACTCACCTCACTGAAACCACCAGTAATAATTATGATATTGTTAAGAAACATATTATTTTTTTATTAGTTTCAACATGTTTTACAGTATTCAAGAAGAAATAATGATTCTATTATAATAAAAGAGAGTGGACACATGTTTTTTAATCAGATGCTTAATTACTGCTAAGCATCCTTAACGGTCGTAAAATTAAGTTATAACTATTAAGTTGAAGCGAAGAGATTCGATTGCCAATATATTGCATATATATTATTTATTCAAAATGTATAAAAATATTACAACAATTTTAACACAAACCATATAATATACAGGGTGGAATTTTTAACTGGAATAAAATCAGTATTAGAAAGCCTCTTTATTTGCTGAAAAAATACAGAACTACGGTTGCGTTTATTTTTAGTTGGGCAAACTTTTTCATTTTAAATTTACCCCTCTTTTTGGGGTAGAAACCGCCCCCAATTTTTTTCTTCAAATGTAAAGGTGCCTAAAAACTGTAATAGCTCGTTGGAAAGGGCATAAAAAGGAGAATACGACCAACTTTTTTGCATTTCGGTAATCTAGAAAGCAAGAAAAAAAATTCTCAATTTTAGCTACAATTGTTGTTGTTCATAAGGTTGTTTGCTTACTTGATGCCGCAGTCCAATGGTCTCCTTATTTTCAGTTTAAAAGAAGTGAATACTTACTTATCTGTTGTAGTATTTGGTGATGTTTAAAATGTTTCTTATAGTAAAAAGTGTTTTTACTATACTATACCGAAAATAAAGTGACCATTGGCTTTCTAGATTACCGAAAAAGTAAATAGTGGGTCGTATTCCCTTTTTTATACTCTTTTCAAGAAACTATTACCATACATAGGGGAGGGTGGGGCAAGTTCGCCATACGGGGCAAGTACGCCAATGCGATTTTCTTAACATCGGAGCAGTTCGGGAAAGTCCTGATGTTGTCAACGGATGCACCTGATCACCCATATGTTAATTCAAAAGAAACCGTTGGCCCAGACAGACGCACGTGGTTACAGTTGAGCATTTTCGCATACCGAAGTTTTCGGTATAAGAGTTTACAAATATTCTAGAACTAGTTTCACAGTTTTAAAATTTATTTGAGCAGTGCTAATATTAATTTTTGGTTAGCTGACAAAAGTATTTTTACGATTTACGGGGCTAAGTAAGTAAGTATACCTAATCTGTGTTCTGAAAGAAAAAAAATCGCTCCGTGAATAGTGGGGCAAGTTCACCGATGAAGAAATCACTGCTTCTCCATACAAATTAGAGTTAGAAATAGAAATGAGTGACAAACAAAAGAAACAAAAGGTAACTAAAATCATAGCGGAGTCCAAAGTCGAAGACAAAAAAAAAGAAACGAAAAAAAAAGTGAGCGCGTATCTAAAAAAGCTGAGCACGAGGAAGAGAATATCTACTGTCCATATTGTGGAGAGGAATATAAATTAACGCAAAAAGAATGGATACAATGTGGCGAGTGTAAGCAGTGGTCTCATGAGGATTGCACTGACTTTGAGAAAGAATATAGTGCGACTTTCATATGTGATCTATGTAGAAATTTAAATGTGTAGATCATTGGCTAACTTACCCCACTAGGTGGGGCAAGTACGTTTTTTGCAACAAATATGTTTTCTTTTTATATTATTTTTAGATATTGTTTTTTGCTTTAAATTACTGCTCCAGTTAATTATTATTATACCAAAGAGTCGAGTAAAAACGTAAACATATGACTTTTATTTTATTTTTAGTATTTTACCACCATTGAAAGGTTAAGGTGGCTAAGTTGCCCCACCCTCCCCTACCTTTACATTTAAAAAAAAAGGTGGGGGCGGTTTCTACCCCCAAAAGAGGAGTATATTTCATGAAAACACGGAAAAAAATGCCAAAATAAAAACAAACGCATCCGTAGTTCTTTATTTTTCAGGAAATAGAGAGGTTTTCTAATAGGTACTATGAACTTTTCCTACGACCACCTATGAAAATGAGAAATAAAGCACGCCTAACTTGGCTAGAAAGTCCTTTATATATCACACGCATATTGAAATATTTTCTTTTAATACGTGTGTTGAAATATAAAACAGCTGATGGCCGACGAATTTGACAGCAAAACTATTTCAAAAAATAACAAAGTTACGGGCTTCGAGGAGCGAATTGGGATGCTGGGTGGTGTAAAGTACACTAGGGCTATACTGCAATTATAAAAAATTCTTTTTTTTTTTCGTTATTTTTGGGAACCTAATAGAATTTATGATAAAAATAAAAATATATATTAAAAAGATGAAATATGTCAGGCAACCCATCAAACCTGTCAACAACGTCAACTGAGTTGAACCGCAGAAAAAAAAGGGGCAGCTATAGAGCAGAGATAGTATACCCTAGGAAATACCGATTTATAATTTTACAATTATCTCGGATAAAAATATCCATACAATGTTTAAGGATGTGAATATGCTTTAAGAAAGTAAATTTATTTTAGCAATATTCTAAACAAATCGAATATAGATAGAACTTTTATAATTAACAATCTATCGATATTTAACTCCATCTCTATCTTTCTATAATGTTGAGTATTGTTGAGGTTATGTTTTAGTTTAGCGTTTTGTTGTTTTTGTATGTATATTTAGGTATATTATTGTTTTATTGAAATAATGCAAGCAGCTAAAAAATCAGAAACGGAATTTATTCACTGTACCTACATAGATAGTAGGTATGTGCCTAAGCAAATAGGAGAAAAAGTTGTACTTTTTATTTAAATCTAGGTAAGTTAAAATGTGCAAGTGGACATTGTTTTTATTTTTTCATCTCTAGAGTTGTACAGGGTGATACCTACAAACTATTAAAAACAAATCAAACTCTTTTTGATTATCTTGTATGGTCATAGAAAAATTGTGTAGGTACATTACTCGTGTGAAAGTGATTTTTTCACACTCGGAGAATACCTCCTCATTTGATGTGTGCCACTTTCAACACTTGTTATGTAATATACTATTCCAGTACATGTTTGTCAATTGCTTTTGCTTGAATTTTATCAAAGATTTATTTTAATAAGTTGTATAAAAACATGGAGGAAACTTGGGTTGCTATTGAAATTTATGGTTCAAATTTTTACTACAAACAAAACCGTTTTTTATATTGAACTCAGGCAAAGCAACTAGATAAAAAAATAGTTTGAGATTGGAAGATTCGTACCTTTTGGTGTTGAGAAAATTATATTTTCTGATAATGTAGGTTATCCTGACAAGGGAACAAATTTCCAGCATAGATAATTTCTTAAATTTCCACTTATTAATTTAGTATCTATTACATGGTTACACAATGTTTGAAAGGAATATTCGGGTATAATACAACAAATGTATAAAAAATTTCTTCTAATTTTCTGGTAGTTTTTTAGCATGAATTAATTTTTTTTATTTAAAGTACCTTATATTGCAATTATTGTAACTTATAATATACTAGAAGATGTTTAGAAGATGATATAATGTCCGCGAAAATAATTAAAAGAAAGAAAATATATTGGCATATCGGACAATTATAATATACTTGGAGTGGAGAGTGGTTTTTTATTTCATTTCGCCAGATCCATACCCAGACGCGTTTCGCCATATCAAGGCTTATCAGTAAGGCTAATTGGCAGGTTTTATTAGATTCTAACGTCACTTCACATTATTTATTGCGTAAAATTTTTGGTGTTTTTGTTTATGCGTAACATATACGCTGTGTCCAATTTGTGTGACAAAGTAATATATCGGCTCAACTATTAGAGTAATCCAAAAATATATAGTTTAATGCTCTTTTATTTTTGTTTAGTCATCTTTATTTTTAAAATTACTAGATTTGCCAATATTTTAATTATATAATAATTGATTTGAAGAAATAGTCCATGCTTAAAATGGAGTTGAAAGTATGAAAAGCAAGAAAAAAACCGAAAGTCTTCCTCCACAAAATTTAATAAAACAAAAATTTGTTCAGAGGTCTCTACATGTTTCAAACGTAGAAACGTTCATCATCAGAGACAGGAAAAAGTATTGCTGATGGTTTTAGCAGAAGAGAAAATGATAAGTGGTATAAAACCTTAATATACAGAGCTTTAAAAATTGGTGTGTCGAAATGACATAATACACACATTTTTTTCGACAGATCTGGCTACATGTTGAATGATATTAGGGTTAATATGACTAAATATATTCCGAGTTCGTTGCTCAAGAACTTCGCGACTTTCAAGGGGATTAAATTTGTATACCTCATTTTGACAAATCCCCATAAATAAAATTCTAATGGGGTAAGATCCGGGGACCTAGCAGGCCAGCACAAGGTGCTACCGGTAGATATTTACCTTTTCACTGAAAGTATCTGCTAAAAATGTTTGTACTTTTCTGGAATTAGGCGCTTGACAACCAGCTTGCCTAAACCACACGTTATCATTTAAAAAATAGTGATAACAGACCTTAACTAAGAATAGTATAAATAGATATTGTTATTAAGTTAACTTTATTCTTAAGTAATCCGATATAATATTATGTTGGTGTTGCCAAATATGTTCGATTTTTCCCTAAAAATGTTATTTTTAGGTTATATATTTTTTATTTATTATGGTGATAGTATCATATCATGGGAAAAATGAAGAATTTTGAGATAAATAAAAAATCCAATATGGCGGTCATAAGAGAAAAGAAAATTTATGATGGTTCCAGGAAACCAAAACGTTGCAACTAAAATATTTCTAAGTAGGCATGTTCTATTTAAAAAGTTGCTATTAAAATGTGTTTACAGATTTAAACAATATCGGGAAATAACATAGTTACAACCGATCTAAGGAAATACAACATTTTAGTTTATTCAATATATCTCCAAAACTTAAAGAACCAGAATCGATCCGTCAGCACCAATAAACTGATAACATAATTGCCTAAAACCTTTTCTATTTAACCGACATTCTATGTCTTATAGTCACCGAGATCGCAATACTGTCAGCACCAATTTCGGGCACCCTGTATATATTACTATAAATTGCTTGTTGTAAAATACATTTCTACCGCCTTTAGTAAAATAAAATTGTTAAAAAATTACATAATTTGTGGATTAAAAAAATATATTTATTTTTTATTGTTTTATACATTTTTTTAAAATTTATTATATTCATGAATTTAAATGATCAACGAAATTGAGGAACTGCTCCAATGCTTCCCTGTGGGCTGCCACTGACTCTGTCGCTGTCATGTTGTATCATGTTTAATTATGTTGTTTAAAAGTTTTATTTTCTTCGACTAATGAGTAGCTTTAACTGACATTTCCCTTTAAAAATAATTTATGGTATTATAAAATCAAAAGCAATTGACTTGATAAAAGAAACATTAAAAAGTTAAATTGAAAACCTATTAAATGTTATAATCAGATAATTCGTAATAAAATTTTACAGTCTTGTTAACGGCTGGGTAATTTAAAAGTAATTTATATGAATACAAAGAATCTATAAAAGTTTAAACCACAGTTGCTAAAAGTATGTTTAAAAACTTTATTTATTTTACTCAAAAAATTAAGACTGGCAATGACAAAATCTAATAATTTTGACAGCACCCTTCGATAATTTTACATCCTAAATCACAGTCCAAGCAACACGGGTAACTTGGGTTTTACAGTTTACTCTATGGAAGTTCGGACTTTTTGGCAGTTTAATTAATTTCAAGAAATAGAAAACCAAATAAAATTCGTATATACGGTGAAGGAATGCAGAAAAGAAAGAACCAAAGAAAAAAGTAAAAATGTGTATAGAATAGCGCCGCAGCGAATTATTGTATAAAAATTATTATATTTTATATCCCTACTATAATTATTATTACATAAGGTCGTATGTTCAAATAAATAGTTTTGAGATTATTGGACTTTTAAAATTGAAAAATTGTAATGTACAATAATTTTAGTTTTATTTGCAATAAATATATCCAATTTGATGTTGGATTTTTTATGAAAAGTTATATTTTGAACGTAGCCATTGTCAAAAAAATTGATATATTTAGAAAAATTTAAAAATTAATAAAAGTGAAATTAGGTCGTTATCTACGACTGTGTGCAAATCGTGTTTTTTATAAAAATATTATTTTTTTAGTACCAAAAAATTTGAAAATTGGATGTAAAAATAAGAAAAGTAAAAAAAATTGCTATCAAACCATATAAAGTTTAAGTATTATTTTCAAGGTAAAATTGTAGAGAGTTTGCTTTGATTACTTGCTTTTCTGGGCCTGAAATAAACTTGTAATAATAATAATAATAACAGCAATAGTTATTTATTATTCAACGGTTTTTTGTCTCCCTCCGCTTCGCGTCGGGAGACAACACAACCTCGAGCTAGAATCTAATATTTTTCCCGTGTACAATACACTATTTTTTTTCTGTTACGGGAAAAACGACGATTTAATATTGAAAAACGTATTATTATAATAATTATTAAAGTCAGGAAACAATCGATGTAAAATTTGAATTTTTAAACTAGTAGGCTGTTTTACTTATTGCGACAATTGGACCTGCGTTGCTAAGGAGACCTTTAAAATAATCAAATATCTGTCAATTTAATTCTGTGATTTTTAATTTAAAAATTAAGAACTTTTACTGGTTGTTTAGTAGTTATTTTGAATAATATAAAGTTAAAATGGCTGATTCCAAGTTTTCTCTGACTCCACCGAAATTAGTAGAAGCAGTGAAAGTAGCGTCACAAAAATTACTGCCAGCTAAATCGCACAAAATTTACGAAACCGCGTATTAAAGATTTATGGAATGGAAGATGAAAAATACATGCAGTTCTTTGTCCGAAACGGTGTTATTAGCCTATTTTTCGGAATTGACACAACAATAAAAGCCATCAACAGTGTGGTCGAATTATTTAATGATTAAAAGTATGTTACAATCCTATAATAATGTAGACATTTCAAAATATTTCAAACTAATTACATTTCTTAAACAAAATGGGAAAGGTTACACGCGCAAGAAAGCTGCGATTTTTACCGGTACAGATATTGGTGATTTTTTAAATAATACTCCCGATAAAGTTTATTTAATGGCCAAGGTTGTTGTTTTATTTGCGATTGCAGGAGCTTGTCGAATTTGTGAAATCAGCCAGGTAACATTAGATGATATTGAAGATTCAGGAACGTTATTAATTGTGAAATTAAGCAAACAAAGAATAATGTAAACAGGAGATTTGTAGTCACTGAAAAATATATTAAATTTTACCAAATATACGTATCCCTTCGTCCAACAACAGCAAGGGATCGCCGCCTATTTTATGCCTATCACAATGGAAAATGTATCAATCAGGTCGTGGGTAAAAATCAGTTTTATAAGATAGGTACCTCAAACAGTAGCTAATTTTCTACTACTTGAAAATGTTAAATTATAATATACGGGTCATTTCGAATATCGTCTTCTACACTTTTAGTTGAATTTGGGGAGACTTGATGACACTAAAGAAAGATGGCGGTTGGAAGTCATCAACAGTCGCTGAAGGGTATGTTGATGAATCGGTAGCACACTGGACAGAAATAGCTAATAAAGTGTTGAGAACGTGTGGCAGTGCTAAAATAACACCCGATTTGCAGCCAGGTACATCAACGGCAGTTCTGTCCATAGCAGAAAAAAATATAATTTCAACACCAGAAAGTTCGACTATTGTACCGAATAGTAAAAGGAACATGTCATTCATGCAATGCATATTTAATAATTAGACTTTTTATATAAAGAAAATGTAACTTTTTGTATAATAAAATGTTCTAAAATTAAATATCTACCTTTATTATTTATAAATATGTATATTATATCCGGAAAAAAAAGTAATTCGATAAAAAGTGACATTTTGTTACCTGTCAACAGAGATAAAATGTCAAAAGTTTTTCCCGTCACAGAAAAAAAATTATTAATAGCAAAGTTATCTAACACGTTTATACAGGGTACCTACGCCAAACTCAGTGGCCTATTAGAAATATTTTAAAAACGACAAATGACATTTTTATGAAAATTGATATTCTATCGTTTTAAAATATTTGCAAAGAGGCAGTGTTGCCAAATCATCCTGAAAGTCATAGCAACTTAGGCATTTTAAATGAGACCCTGTATATTATTTTACTTTTCGATTCTGCTTAACAATACGAAGATATTTTATGTATTCCTACTATCCTGTGCCCATCTCTGATAGTTTTTGAGACAATAATTTATAAGTATTATTTTAAGGTCAAAACATGTTCACTAGAAAGTCAAATATTTTTGTTTAGGTCCCCAAAAAGTTGAAATTTCTGCAGAAGATTCTTAATATATGGCCATTTTGGAATTTCAACGAATTATTGCAACATCTTTACAATGAGTGTCTCAAAGAAACGTTATCGTCGTAATAAAAATAAATGCAAGAAACTCAACTATTTTAAATGAAAACACCCTGTATTTTATTTTCTTAACAAAGACTTTTACTTACCGTACGGTATAACATCATCCTATACCTATATTTAACCGTTTCGGGCTTACAATACATTTTAAAAAAATTATTAACTAAACAAAAATGTTTTTAAATATAAAATTTAATAGTAGGCTTTTCCAGAATTTGTTCTGTAACGATTGAAACAGAGATAATGTCAAGTTTTGGCGTGTTTTTAAATTTTTAAGTAAAATGGCAAATAACACTGGCCGCCAAAAAAATTTTTTTTTGTTGTAACACAAAGCTAAATAGCATATTGTGGTAGAATGGACCTATCCAAATACGAAAATGAGAAAAAAAAGTTGTTACGCGTAACGTTTTCTTGTTACATTAATAGTACCACATTTTTACAATATTATTTAATATCTATTGAAATAATAAGAATTTTCTAACTGTGTATATCGACTATATTTAAATTTTTACACCTACTAAACATACCTTACATCTAAGAAAAACACAAACATTAAAAATAATAACTGAACACACTAATTAAATTTTATTTTTTCCTTTTATAAGGGGTCATATCTTCTCTTTTCAAAAACCAACAGGAATCACCCATCATGGCTGGATCCCATCGTCCTTGATAGCGAATTTCCATTGTCCTGATATCCTGGTGGAACCTTTCACCCTGCACGTCACTGACAGCTCCCAAATTTTCAGGAAAAAATGACAGATGTGAATGGAGGAAGTGCATTTTTAATGACATTCGGGCACCAAGCGATTTGTAGGAATCTAAAAGTTCGTCAACTAACTGTTGATAGTTTGCATCCATATTGTTGCCCAAAAATCCCCTTACTATACTAACAAATGAGTTCCATGCCCTGAGTTCCTGCCTAGTAAGCTTCTCTGTAAAGTTGACATCGTCCAGCAATTTTCTGATTTGTGGCCCAATAAAAATGCCTTCCTTTAATTTGGCATCACTTAACTGGGGAAAGACTTGTCTTAGGTATTTGAATCCATCACCGTCTTTATTCATAGCTTTCACAAAGTTTTTCATC
The DNA here is from genome assembly GCA_963969555.1 of Polydrusus pterygomalis. Lineage (NCBI taxonomy): Eukaryota > Metazoa > Arthropoda > Insecta > Coleoptera > Curculionidae > Polydrusus > Polydrusus pterygomalis. The sequence goes on from OZ018375.1 coordinate 74,766,548, forward strand.
AGCCCAAGTTTAATGTGAAGAGGAGGCGGAAGGACTTTTTTGGGGTCTACAAGAGGTGCAAACTTAACATTTTGAGATCCCGGCTGAAATTCACTTCTTTGTGGCCAATCTTTTATTACATAATGCTGATCTACTGCACGACTGTCCCACAAACAAAGAAAACAGCAATATTTTGTAAATCCTCCCTAAAGTCCTACTAAAATTCCTACAGTTCAGGTAATTTTTCTGTTATAAAATGCATGCATTTTTAACCCCCCTAATTAAATTGACTACCAGCTAATGCAAAATGGTCTTATTAAGCTATTGAAAAATGGTATGTATTGGGGCTTTCCCAATATTTTTTCTATTATTAGAAGGGTATTTCCATTTTAAAAATAAAGAGCTGACCTGTGTTAGAAAAATCTTGTCGGTCAGTGATAATTTGTATTCTAATGCAGAAATTTAAAATTTATTTTTTTTTACACGGAGAGTGTAATAAAATTATATCAAGAACATGTAGACGATTCAACGAGCTGCGTATCCGAATTCACCTCCAATAACACCTAAAAAGTTTAGAAGAATGGAAAGAAATATGTTGCAATATAATGATATTAAAAAACCAAGACTTATAGTTACAGTGCAGAAAAGGACTTAGGACTTACATATAAATCCATAGAGCAAATCTTAAATAACCATAAAATGCATGATTACAAACTTATTACCCTTCAGGAACTTCAACAAAATGATCCTTAAAAACGTTTATTTGTGAAATATTAGTCCGAACACAAGAAGAACCCGATTTTTAAAAAAATATCATTTGTACAGACGAATCTAAGTTTTCAAGAATGGGTACTTTTAATCGAAAAAACTCCAATTACTGGTCTAGAGAAAATCCTCACTTCGTAAGAGAAAGAAATTTTCAGCATCACTTCAGTTTTAAGGATAGTATACATACAATATCTTCGTATTGTTAAGCAAAATCGAAAAGTAAAATAATATATAGGGTGTCTCATTTAAAATTTCTAAGTTGCTATGACTTTCAGGATGATCTGGCAACACTGCTTCTTTGCAAATATTTTAAAACGATATAATATCAGTTCTTATAACCACATCCAAATTCTTATAAACATTTTTTTTGCCGTTTTTAAAATATTTCTAATAGGCCACTGAGTTTGGCGCACCGTGTATAAATTTTTGTTTTTACAGAAATGAAATGACGGAGAAAAAATTTTTTTAGAACATTATTTTATACCACGTTCAGTAGTGAACAACGATCTATAGAGACTTTCTCACTGGTCACATAAAAATAAGATAATTTTCCTTTTTTTTTTCTTATCCACCACTAAAGGTTTATTAAATTTAGTTTTTGAAAGTTTTGTGTCGTTAATAAGTTGTGCGTGGCTTTTGTTTCTGGTTTGTTTTATTGTTTATATCTATAAAATAATGATTTTATATCAAATTTGTCACACCCGCATTCAATCCAATTTTTAATATGCAAAAAACATCGATACAGTCGATATATCGATATTATCGAATACTTAACGATACCTCGAAATATATTTTACTTTTGCAATATTGATATTCTATTATTTAACGATAATATAATGAATTTTTGTCCACCCCTATACTTATGTTTCCACAAATTTTTCATAAATATTTTTGATAGAAAAAATTTCGCCTGTTGCGCTAATTTTAAAAACTAATTAGTAGATTTTATACATTTTATAATAATATATTGTATGAATTTCTGCCTATAGCATTATTGATTTCAATCACACGCTCGCCCCTTCCTACCTCTTCTATTCCTCCTACCCTGCCTCCCCCGCACTTGCGAACAAAATTTTCTCTTTTACAGAATCCTGTATTATTAATTTAATTTGCTCAAAAGCCAGTATAACGTAACCGAAACTAGTCAAGGAAATAAGTATTCGAAAATGTGGAAAATAAAATTATATTGCTGTTATTAGGAAATGGGATATTCCAACTTCAACTGCTCCAGTTTTTGGGAAATGCAGCTAAATGTTGGCATTATCACAAAAATAAGAGGAAGCAGTTCACGAACTGCATATAAAATGCTTCGATTATTATGCATACTTCATATTTGGAGCACTCATGCAAAAGATAAAATATGTTTTATGGCTATTTGCATAAGAAAATACTCTGGTACATTTTGAATATATGTATAAATGTAAGATAACTTTATGGGCACAAATATACGGCATCTTGATCAATTATCAGTTATGTATAGTATGACCGTGGAGAACGATGGGCCAAATGACAGGAACGACAGGGAGTCAACTCTAAATAAAAGTTGATTCCTGTAGCATTTTTTTTATCGAACACCATAATATACTAGATCAAAAAGGTATTAATGTTCAATAATTGATATTTTTAGTGGCCATGGTTGCCCACTCATTCACATCGTACTATCTAAACTAATAAACTTTTTAATATTTTTTAAAAATATGGTTATAGAGAGGCATTAGGTCTACACACTGCGGAAAATGATCTAATATAACAGGTTTGCAAAAATATAGTTTGTATTAATAGTTTATTTTTTATTAACCGATATTAAATAAATTGCTAGTGTATTAAACCCACTTTGGTACTATATAAATTCCAGATTTGCTAGAACAGTATTTTTATTGGTTGCAATTAGTTCCATTTGCAGAATAGTATTGTTGAATAATGTACCACTTTTAATACAGCAATTTTATTAAGAAATAGATTGTATTTTCTCAATGCGACGCATTTTATTCCCAATAAAGCGCTTTCTCTAAAATTAAGAAAGCAGAACAGCGTCTTCAAAAACAATTTGTATCCATTAAAACCTATAATTGACAAGACGTTGGTGGATGTTTGTAGCGTTTAACGTATTTGTTGCGCCGGTCACATCGTTGTTCGGAGTCTTTTAGCTGTCCTGTCTAAATTTGAATTGTATTGATCGTACCAATACCGGTTTCAATTAATTTATTTTTATTTTGTATTTACGTTTTTTGTATTGAAAATACTATTAGGATCGTGTTTACGCAAACTTTGCATTGCATGTCGATGTCGCTCATGTCGATGTCGCGGCCAACAGCGCAATATCTAGATCGGTCTTGTAACATAATACTCTGATAATACTTGGTAGAAATATAAATATGAATCAGCGTAAAGTCGGCAAGTAAATAATGAATAATGTTTAGTTTAGTTTGTGTTTTAAAGAACGCCATAGTAACTTTGTTAAAAAGTGTTTTATTGAGATAAGTTATAACTAACGTAAGTTCACGTTATTTAAATCGGAATATTATATCGAAAAAAAAAGCGGGAGGCAAAAAGTTGGAGCACAATAATTGCATATTACAGGGTCCGCCCAAATTTGGTTAACAAATGGGATAATTTTTTTATTATTGATTTCTCAGAAAATGGTATTGTACCGGGTGATTGGTTATATTTTGCACCCCTACCTATCTCATGAAAATCTTCGAAATAAAACCATACATTTAATATAATATTATGTTTTAGTTAATATACAGGGTGTCCCAAACGTAATGGGACACAGAGCAACAGCAGGCTCCTTAAGGCGAAATAATGCGATTTATTTAAACTTGCATTATCCCAAAATTGATAACAACCAAGATAAAGGGTGTCAAACTTTTATTTTTGTTTTCGTTTTTTTGGGATTATTTATAGTTCACCTTGGTTGGTCTGCTATGTGAATATTATTGTTTATAAACAAATTTGTATTAATTATTCTTAGAAATAAAACCATACATTTAATATAATATGTTTTAGTGAATATACAGGGTGTCCCAAACGTAATGGGACACAAAGCAACAGCAGGCTCCTTAAGGCGAAATAACGCGATTTATTTAAACTTGCATTATCTCAAAATTGATAACAACCAAGATAAAGGGTGTCAAACTTTTATTTTTGTTTTCGTTTTTTTTGGGATTATTTATAATATGTTTTAATTAATATACAGGGTGTCCCAAACGTAATGGGACACAGAGCAACAGTAGGCTTCTTAAGGCGAAATAATGCGGTTTATTTAAACTTGCATTATCCCAAAATTGATAACAACCAAGATACAGGGTGTCAAAGTTTTATTTTTGTTTTCGTTTTTTTGGGATTATTTCCTAACGAAATGACATAGGTAGCAGCACGAAATTAAGGATTTTGGGGTTTTTTGAGGTGAGGAATTTAAAATTATCCATAGTTTTTATGTAACCAGTAGAGGGCGCTGCCTACGGCATGGCCCACTTCTTTTCAATGGCATAACTTTGTTTAGGCTTCTTATATCGATCTGACTATTAAAAAAATAAGTTACTTTACTACTTTTACATCAAAAACGTATAAATTATTGAAGTTGCTAGAAGCAACCATTTTCGAGATAATCGCATTTCATATGTCCAATGCAACTAAGTACGTGGTCCAAAAGCAACGGAAAGCTGTGTCAGGTATTTTCAATACATAGGATGCTTGCGTAAGGTGCAAGATCTGTGAATTTTTATACTTTGCATGTCAGATAAAACAATAGAATATTCTTATTTTGCACAACCCATCATTAGTATTGGACTTTATAAGCTATGGACGAATTTTACCATCTCAGTAAACCATGTTGCATGCAATGTTAAACGACCAGAACTATTTGAGATACACTAAAAGCTATTTAAATGTTTGGGAATCACAGTACTGATTTTTAGTGGTAAAATATGCTTTATTAGCCGTAGTCAGCAAATATTATTATGATTAATGTCAAGGTTCATTACAACTGCCAGTCGGAACTAATACAGTATATAAAACTAGATTACACCCCCCAATGGACCTTGATAATTACTGTGCGTATTTAGAGCAATAATGGCTATAAACTATTCTATGGTAGCAATAATTCCTAATGCCTATTGGTGTTGTGAAATAAATTGATAATGCGCCACCGACTTTTTAAATATCTGTGCGCGCGCATCCCGATATTCGGCGAGTAAGGCCGATGCAGTAAAGCCAATCACGGGCCAGGCGCGATCGACAGGAAGCCGCCGCGTGAAGAAGACAAGAACAAGACAAGCCGCAAGAAAGTAAACTTTTTGTATATTCATTTCCACAAAATTAACACAATTCTTTATACTATTTAACCTGACAATAAAACAAATGTGAAATTCTCAAAATCCTCTACTTTTTCCCTCCAATTGGCTAAATTACCGTGATATTATCACTGCACAAGGGTCTAGCAATTTTCGTTGTCTTATAATAGAACAGCGCGTTACTGTCACATATAGTATAACAGTTGAATAAAGAGTATGTGAGTTCTTAAAAGGAATAGAAGGCTTTCTTCTCAGTGTAGATGTAAAAGTTTAGCATTTAGTTAAAGATTCGGTTGCCATAAAAATTCACAGAATATGAAAGCCATATTATTTACGTTGCCCTATAAAACATATTTTCCTCAAAGCCAAAAATATAAATGTAAAAGTTTTATAATTATTGGAATTCTTTTATTTCGTGCAAGTCAGATATGGCAGATATGCATATTTTTTTAAATGGACATTATTAAAGTTAGAATCAGGTAACTTTATGTACAATAAGTTCCTTGCATGTTAATTTAGCTAAACAGGAATCTTATCAGAGCCAAATTGGTAGCAATAATTATTTTTCAAGCAAAAATTTAGGCGCAAAAAATTAAAAAGGAAATCTGAAAATTTCACTGTTTCTTCAGATTTCTCCGAAGGTATTCGGAATATTTAAAGGAGCAAGTTTAGTTTCTCTTTTTTTCTTATATACGAGGTCGGACCACTGCCGGACTCCATTGATACAGACATGTTGATACTGTCTCGTTCGGACTTAATCACCAGAATATTTTACTCACACCCGCGCGCCAGGCTGTTTCTTATCTCTTTTCTTATCGGATTACTGCTGAAGTTTATTGATACCCGTTAGTTCTGTCTTGTTCCAATACACACGGGGACACGGGGTCACTTGCCGAGTTTTACCTCTCTTTTCTTCATAATAATAAGATCAAACCTTTGCTGGACTTTAATACCCGTTATTTATTAGGTATATATATAAAGATCTATAACTTATTATTTAAATATAAGTTTTCTTGATCTTTTGCAACTTCCCTTCGTTATATTTATGTTTTTGGAGATCCTAGATTATCTTTCTTTGGCGGAAGAGTGTGTGACGACACGTTCAAGACGTCTGAGATAACCGTCTTGGTCGGCCTGGCTAAAAAACTATTCTGGCTTACATTTAATCTGAAACAAAACAGTATAATGAGGTAAATAAAAAGGCAGGTGATGGGTACTCCAGTACTTAAGTTATAAAAAACACACGCGTTCACACTGGATAAATAAATAGAATTATTTTTTGAAAAAAAATTAATAATTGACAGATAATGCGAATCACGTGACTACTATTTTTTTGCTTAATTTTTATCTCGATCGAAGCAGAACTTGATGCCAAAGTCAAATTTTGAATAAAGCTATTAATAAAAAAAATCCCATATGATGCAGACTTTACTGGTGACACTCTATAAAATAACCTCTATTATTTCATAACATTGGATAACTAGTTTATTTACAAGTCCTTTTTGAAAACCCACCTGTTAATATCTTTAAAAGTAAATTTCCCATAATAGTGACGCATTTGCCATTTCATTTTATTTTTCGTTTTGTCTAAAAACGGCCAAATACTCATATTGGGGTAGCAATCAGCTATAGTTTTAGGGAAAAAATTTAATTCATAAATTAATAAAAGCGAAAAAAGTTCGCTCAAAATAGGTGTCGATGTTAAAAATTTATTTGTAGAACTGTTTGTTATTAACTATTTTTTTAATGAACTATTTTCATTAACTATTTTTCGTGTTTAAAACAAAAATTTTAAATCAAAATTTATAGCTTTAAGGTATTTTTTCTTACACCTGTTCTGATTACCATGAGAACCTGCAATTGTTTAAAAATCATTTTGCTCAAGTTTGTCTAGTACAATAAATGTCTGACAGCTAAATCAAAAATACAATATAAGAAAGGGTACTCTAAGTTTCGTGAATGGTGTAACATAAAGAAGGTAAAAACCGTATCAGAAAATGTAACGCTGTGTTATTTGAAGGAAAAATCGAAAATATTAATTTGATTATAAAAAATGATTTTTAAATTAATTTTTGAATTTATACGAAAACATCAACACATTTTTTTAGCCGTGTAATAGTAATTTACGTAACAAATCCGGAAAATACTGTTTTTTCGGACGAGTCGACAAAATTCTAGGACGAGCCGTAGGCGAGTCCTGGAAGTCTTCGAGTCCAAAAAAACTGTTTTCGGACGTATTGCGCACACTATTTTTTCGGCAACCGTGTAGAATAACAAATCAATGAGACACATTTCTTTATTATATTTCTTTGTAGAACAAAATTTCGAACATTTTAATTCTTATTTGTATTAAATATTGAAATTCGAACAGAAGATAGGTACCTACTAACAGAAACATTCTAATTCTTGTGTTTGTTTGAAGGTTGTAGACAATGATGTACCTTGAGTAATAGATGTGTTTTGGACTTCCATTGCCTTTAGTTTTTCATATCACAACGTTTCAACTGGTAAGTATCTCCAGTCGTCATCAGATGAATACTAAACAAGTTACAAAGCTACGAGCCTACTTATACTATCTAGGGGGGCGGAGGGGGCGGAGCTAGTGACGTATGATCGGGTGCAGTCGTGAGTCATCTGCTTACGTCACCATGATTATTCATCTGCTTACGTCATCCACTTACGTCATCCGCTTACGTCATCCGCTTACGTCATCCGCTTACGTCATCCGCTTACGTCATCACGTTTGCATCACTACTCAATATGATCCTACACCTATTTAACAGGACAGATTCTTTAGCCAAAAGGACGGACTACCAATGGGCTCATCCCTATCACCAGTAATAGCTAACATTTACATGAAATGGTTCGAGGATCAGGCGATAGACAAGGCGAATATTAAACCAAAGCTATGGCTTCGTTACGTAGATGACACATTCATCATTTCGAATGGAAGCGATGACGAACTTCAAACCTTTCTACAACATATGAACAACCTGGCACCTACAATTAAGTTTACCATGGAGAAGGAGGACAACGACAGATTACCGTTCTTAGACGTCGCAGTACAGAAAAACGAGAGCACCATCCAAACATCGGTATATAGGAAACAAACCCACACAGGTCAATATCTTAACTACGCCTCAAACCATTCAAACAGCACCAAACATGGAATAGTCAAAATACTCGTCGATAGAGCATTCACACTTTGCAACTCGCAGGGTACTTTGACGAAAGAACTTAACAACATCAAGCAAGACCTTGGCATGAATGATTACTATACGAAACTAGTCGATCAGGCCATCAAAAAGCGTCAAAATCACAAAACTAGAACGAACAAAGATAATGAATCTGGACCCACCATGAATGTACCTTATGTCAAGGGAATCTCCAAAAAAAAATCGAAGGATAGGACAACAGTACAACATCCGAACAGTCAGTTCAGCTCCAAAGATTCCTTAAGAAGCAACCTGACGAAGACAAAACCAACAAATCAAAAGAACACGAAGAATTCTGTATACAGAATACCTTGCGAATGCGGACAATCCTATGTTGGTGAAAATCTACGACACCTCCAAACAAGTATCAAAGAACATCGAAACCACACACTAAAAGGAGAAACAAACAGATCCGGTGCAGCAGACCACGCTTGGACCCACGGCCATCATTTACAATGGGCAAACGCAAAAATTATACTTAAAGAAAAGCATTGGCGGAAGAGAAAATTCAAAGAAGCAGCTGTCATAATCCAGAACCCTGACTGTTTCAGTAAACCTTCTGCAGATATAAGAAACATTTGGAAGCCCTTGTTAAATAGGTATAGGCTCAGATTGAGTAGTGATGCAAACGTGATGACGTAAGCGGATGACGTAAGCGGATGACGTAAGCACATGAATAATCATGGTGACATAAGCAGATGACTCACGACTGCACCCGATCATACGTCACTAGGTCCGCCCCCTCCGCCCCCCTAGGTAGTATAAATAGGCTCGTAGCTTTGTAACCTGTTTATTATTTACCTGAAGGCGACTGGAGATACTTACCAGTTGAAACGTTGTGATATGAAAAACTAAAGGCAATGGAAGTCCAAAACACATCTATTACTCATTCTAATTCTTATTTATCTTAAAATTCGAGCAATTGCTAATATTGAAAGGATTTAATCTGTTTGAAATGCTTGGTATATTTAAATGCCTTTTGTAGTCAGAACAAGAAGGTAAAGTTTCCGTTTCATATTGATTGTTTTCATCTGGTAATTTTTGAATGGTCTTGGCAATTTTCATATTGTTTGTTAGTGAATTGTCTATATATCCTTCAGCGACATTGGTAGACTTCCAGCCACCATGTCTCTTCAAATTTGTGATGTTTTCACCATTATCGGCAAATATAAATGGTAACTTGTCCGATATGTTACAATATTTTCTTTCTTTAATCTATGGTAATGTTAAACTGCATTTATCAAAATCATACCTACCAAGATTTCCCTATTCACAATGACAACAACGATGTGATTCTTCCCGGCCTAGTCCGGAAAGTACGTACTTCCCGGACTAGGCCGGAGAAATGCTACTTTCTCAAAGGAAAAGCGTCCGGGAAGTGGGTACTTCCCGGACGGTTGCCGAAAAAATAATATTATTGTACTGTGAAAAAAAGGCGTCTTGTGCATCAATCTCAACAAAAAAAAATTAAGTTTTTTTTTATAGTTGTACAAAAACGAAATGTTTTTTTTCTGCTTTTATAAATTTATAAATTCAACCTTTTTAACGTAAACCTGTACGTAAATTATTGTACTCCAAAGGTGGAAATTTGGTCGATTTTTTGGTCAAACGAAATATTGACCAAAAAAACGAAATGGCGAATGCGTCACCAGTGTTTGCTCCTAAACACATAAATTGAATTTTGAAGTAGATTATAAATGCAGAATTTCAATAATCAATTTTAGTTACATAATATATATGTCTGTAATGCATGCACTTCACCACAATTAATAGGTTATTCTGTCATTCCCGAGGAAGCACGTGGTAAACCTCAACGTGATTAATTTCCAAACGGTAGTTGTGCCGATAAATGAGGCTAAAGTAGAGACATTAAGGGAAGAATTTAAAAAATGAACGTTTTAATCATTAACCAGATGTTTTTAGAGAATATACACGTTTTAAGGATCCACCCTAATGTTTAGTCTGTCTCTGTCAGAGAGATAATAATTTAGATGATACGATTTATTGCTTGAAACTAAAATAGAAATCTACTAGATCGAAGATCCTAAATTTTTCTTTTTTGTTTTATTATACGAATTAAAACAATGAAAACTAAATTAGTTTTGCTTTATTTTGCGCGGCAATAATTACATTTCAGAATCATCACCTGTATTTCAGGAAGCGTCATTCATCATGTACTTCAGATTTGTATTAATTTTTCTTTAAACCATTCTTTGTATTTTATAGTTCATCAAACATATTTTAGAAAGTATGAAAAAAAAAGTTTACAGCACGGCCGTAAACTCAATATCTTCAAATACATTTTCAATACTGTCTCAAATACATCTAGGTATCTGGAATGGAACGACCCATTGGCATATTAAATTAACGGTTTTTGAAATATAAAAATCTGAAGGCAATGATGCATTTTAAGTTAAAATTGAAAAATCTGACTGATTCTCAAATAAAAGCATGAAAAAGTGGTACAATTTTTTCGTGATCTTATACCTTAAACTGACTTAGCTCAGAGTTTCTATAAATTAATATACCAGTTCTGAATGGGAACGATAAAAACGGATAATTCACTCTGGAATCTAATAAGAAAAATTAGCCAGAAGTAAATATAAAAATACCAACCGCAACCGCAAACCAACAAGGAAAAAGCACAGACACTAGCCAGGTAGTACGCAGAAGTCTGCGCAGGTAAATCAAACACAATAAAAGAACAAAACAACATCACTAACATCACAAACAAATACATAAAATCAAAATACCCTATTCACAATTCCCAACGAGCATCGTAGAGTAACAGGGAGGTTAAAAACCAATAAAGCTCCTAAGGAGGACAAAATTGCTAATATTCTACTAAAAAACTTGCCAGTGAAAAACATAGTGCAATTCATGTACCGGGTGAGTCAACGATTGCGCGGAGTAGCTTTATGCCTTGAAGATAAAATTTGGCGATAATAAGCTTTTGTATGGAGGAATGGTTGGATATCTGGCACATTTTAAAAATATTTTGAATTATACAGGGTGCGCCCAAAAAGTAGGGTGTCATTAAGTTACTTTTTTTTTAATGGGACACCCTATATTTGAATACATTTATTGATTCTACGTTTTATTTTATACATTTTTATTAACGGTTTAATATACAAAAAATTTATAGTTTTTTAGATTATTCGACTTTTAATGAAAATTTTGCATTTGCAAGCATCTCGTTATTGTGAAAATGCTACTTAAATTTTGACACTAAGCGATTCATAATGTTTATACTTACTAAATAAAGTCAAAAATACATATTCACTACAGGCTACATTTAGAAGTAATGGTGCTGTCAATAGACACAATATGCATTATTATGCAACAGAGAATCCACACTGGGTCCGAGAATCAACATCAAAACCATTGGTCGGTTAATGTGTGGTGCGGCAAACTTCACAATAGAATTATAGGGCCATATTTTTTTAATGAACATTTAAACGGACGTAATTATTTACTTTTCTTGCAACAGACATTACCAAGATTATTGGCAGAAGTCGACTATGATGAACGTCAAAATATGTGGCTCCAACAAGATGGTGCCCCTCCCCACTTTTTTCGTGAAGCAAGAGAATATTTGAATCAGCACTATCCTCAAAGATTGATTGGCCGCGGAGGTTTTGTTGCATGGCCATCAAGGTCTGTGATCTTACCCCGTTAGATTTTTTCCTGTGGGGCTACATAAAAGATAGGGTATATGTCACACCACCTACGACAAGGCAGGATATGGAGAATAGGATTAGGGATATCTCCCAAACAATAACACCAGACATGTTATCCCATGTCCGGGAAAATATCACCAAAAGGACTGACAAGTGTATTGAACAAGAAGGACATTTATTCGAAGAAACTGATTTGGAAAAGGGACAGTTATAGCAAAATATTTATTTTTTTATTTATTTTCCATGGCTACTGTGATCCATTGACAAAATGTGCTATAACGTGGGCATTAAATCTCTAAATATCAAAATATTTCAAAAACTATTAAATATAGGGATAGGACGTTCTACACAAAAGTTGAAGAGTTTATGACGAGCTATAAGATGACGGAAAAATATATAGGCTGTTCCATTTAAATAAGTGATATTTTTTAATTAGAAGTTTTCTGACTTTGGCCCTAGAAAGTAAACACCCTGTAAATGATACGTCAAATATTTTATAGTGAATATATATTTTTGACTTTACTAAGTAAGTATAAAAATTATGAATCGCTTAGTGTCAAAATTTAAGTAGCATTTTCACAATAACGAGATGCTTGCAAATGCAAAATTTTCATTAAAACTCGAATTATTTGTAGTAATATATTAAGGGATGGGGAAATTATCGAAAATCATTCCGAAGATATTTTGCCGTGGAAATCGCTCGAGTGTATCGAAATGTATTTTGAAGATTATTTACCAAATAAAAAACTAAAATGGTAATCTCGTGTCTCACAAAAATTCTGGAATTGCTTCCATACGAAGTCACTTGATCGCTTTGTAGTTTCAGATCCATTTTTATCGACATTTTTGGTGATTTCTTCAAGAGAAAAATCTCAAAAACATTCCATTTTTGTAAAACGTTTAAATGAAATCTCGAAATGACACTTTGGCGTTTGTTTGTATTTTATTTGTTGTCCATAGTAACAACCAAAAACGCCATTGTTCGTTATCTAGATAATCATCAAACATCACCACGACAATAAAAAAACCTGTTGTTACAGACGTGTGATTTTAACTGTTGACAAGTGCGATTTTTAGTTTTGACGGGTGAGATTTTCACTTTTGACAAGGGTGATTTTTACCAGAGAGCGGGAGATAATCGCTGAATAATCAGGTGAAAATCAACCCGCTTTTATAATGGATGAGGTAAATAATCTAAAAAACTATAACTTTTTTGTATATTAAACCGTTAATAAAAATGTATGAAATAAAACGTAGAATTATTAATTATATTTAAATATAGGGTGTCCCATTTAAAAAAAAATAACTTTATGACACCCTACTTTTTGGACGCACCCTGTATAAATTAAAATATTTTTAAAATGTGCCAGATATCTAACCATACCTTATTACAAAAGATCATTATCGACAAATTTTAACTTCAAGGCATAAAGCTACTCCGCGCAATCGTTGACTCACCCGGTACATCATAAACGCAATGTTACAATTAAAACACTTTTCAGCTTAATGGAAGAGAGCTTTGATCATATCTATATTAAATTCTGGAAAACCCAAAAACGCACGAGTGTCGTAGAGACCAATAATAGCTCTACTAAAAAAAAAGTGGCTGAAAAAAAATATCACATTTGAAAGAATTTAAAATAAAATTTTTTGCCAGAGGCTGCCAGAGAAACAATTCGGTTTTAGAAAAGGCAGAAGTGCCGAATTGCAAGTAGATCATATATTGCCCAACATGCGATAAATAAAATAGGTATAGGAAAACACGGTGCTTTTAGCCCTGAAAATAAACAGAGCCTTAGACAATGTCTGGTATAATGGCCTAATACACAAACTTATATTTTATCATAACTTCCCAAGAAAATTTTGGCGTTAAAATTTTTGACTGGCATGAAAGTTTGTTGCTCGGCAATTTTGCGAATGAAATTTTGTCAAAAATTTCATGAACGGAGAGAAATAGTCTGTCTGTAGAAATATTTGGTCCTCTTTTTTCCTATAATTTTAAAAATAATCTTACAGGGCATACGTCTTTGTTTGATGAATTTCTTACCAACCATTTGCTGTTTGCCAATCCTTTTGACACACATTGAGCTGTCTTGGAAAATATGCTGTTATATTCAATTCGTCCGGTAAATTCTCCCATGGTATCAAACTCCTTTTGAAAATATTGAATTTTGCAATTTACAGCCTCGTTGCCTCTACAAGCTAGTTCAAATGAGCAGAGATGGAAAAACTTTTTTTGTGCTTTATCGGGGTTTTCTTCATTATAGCTTTGCATTATTGTTTGTAAATCTTTGGAAGATAATGCTTTTGAACTTGCGTTCCTCTTTTCCTAAAAACTTTGAAGCTGCTTTCTCTTTGCGTCTTTTGCCATTCGCGCATTTTTAAAGGAAATGTCCGAAAAGGGTCAATCTTTATTTCGTATTCTGTAAAATACATTTCTTGAATAATTTTTGCTGTAGGGTTCCATATAGCCTTTACAGAAGATTCTTTATAGTCTTCGCCATTATCCTTCTTCATATTAATAGCGTAATCTTTGAGGATTTGCGCCAGTTTCAACATAGTAGTACATTTTTCCAGTTTATAATTTCTTACCATTAGAAACTCTGAGAACTGTGCCCGAATTGAATTTCTGTGTGTTAAGTGGAATATTTTTAGCTATTGATTTTTTTATTTCTTAGATAGATTGGCACTCAAATCTTGCATTATTGTTTAAATTGCTTATTTTGTCTTTTTCAAATCAGGATGATATTTGGTGTATATAATTAAGAGTTATCCACTAGAAAACAGGCCGTTGCTATGATATTTTGCCAGTATAAAACACTCTAGTGAAATAGTCACTTTTTTTACGTATTCCTTTTCGATGCTGCAGTAAAAATGTAATGTAATTCAGCGATCATGACCTTTTCAACACAATAAACTCAGTGTTGAATCTTAATACATTGGATAAATTCACATAATATAGTGGCTAAATTTGACATCATTTATCCTGATCACAAAAATCACTTTCAAGGAAGACAAAATAATGCAAGTAACGTTATTATCTGGCATACTTATTTGGGACATTTATTAATTGTAGAACATACTTGCTGTGAACAATACATTTGTGAGACGTTCGGATCTCTATGGGACGTACCTGGGACATTATTAAGTATTGACAAATATCGCCGCACCTTTTGTTTATATTGAATCCTCAAAATTATACGACAAATAATGTGAGTTCATAAAAACATTGTATCCAACAACATTAAAAACGGACAGTGGCTGTTAAGCAAAACCAAACGTTTAACGAAGGCCTGATTTTGAAATTGTGTGAAAAGAAAAAAAACCCGCTTAATTCACAAGTACGTCAAGGATTATATCTTTTGGCAGTGGATGATATAAAAGCCAAAATAAATTAATTCAACTGTAGAGAGAAAAATGCCTAAAGCTGCTAAAACACATTAAGCGGCTTTGCCTTAGACATAAACGGGTAATATAATCGATAAGAAGGTTACTTTCTAAGTCCTTTTGAAATATATTCTTGACCCTTAGTAATTTAACTGCAGGCTATCCGGTTCGGGAGGGACACACCAGCCATCTTTCCAAGATGGGCGTGCGTTTAATTACCAGTCTGGACCGGTCATAAACCGACCCTGTTAGTAAACATGCAGTACACCTATGAATCTCTGGACCCTTCCAAATTACTATTCTATCCTAATATAGACCTCGTTTTTGCACGGAAAATTGGCGGCGAAATGTCGAGAATACATGGAATAATGAGTTAATTTGTTTTTACTGGCTAAGATAAAACATTTTCTTTTACTTTATTGATAGTTATTGAAGTTATTGCGAATTCTATACTGTATAGTTTGTAAACAGGGTATTGCGCATCGTTAGGTGCAATTTTTGAGGTTGTCGAATACTTGCTCCCCTATTACTTTTAGGGAGAAATGTTTATTGTGTTTTATTAAAGAACGCTAGGAGTTGTGCCCTAGAAAAGTGTTGTGTGTCTTTTTGTGAGCCAGTTAAAGGTAAATTATAAAAAGTTTTCTGCAAATTTGTAATATTTATTGTTTACCCCGTATTACTAAGCCTGCATAAGTTGTTTCAGCAATCAATATTTTACAATGTCGCAATGTAAATAACATTGATATTTTTAAAATATTATTTTTATTATTCTAAAATATGTAAGAGAAACAATTTTCGATTCACCAAAAAGTAATAGTGAACAATACTAAAATTACTTGATAACGTTAAAAATTACATTTTAAATTAATAATGTTACACACATTTTATGATACAAAGGCCTCGCGGTATCCACCTAATGGCGTTAAGGGCTATTTTGACAATTCTAATTGTACCAATAATTCGTTATTGATGCTTCAGTAGCCTTTATTTAAAAGTAATATAAAAATTTACAAAAACAAATAACTGTATTTCACATAAAAAAAACTTTATTAAGAAAAACATACAGGATTTCATCAACATAAATTTTAATTAAGACTTCAAATATACCTCCACTAACCGCTAGGTAATATCCCAACCCCTATCCTAACTTATTTTCTTATGGGAAAGAAAGAAAAACTCAAAGTCTTCCTCCACAAAGTTTAATAGAGTAAGAATATTCAGTAAGAGTTTTTACATGTTTCGAACGTAAAAACGTTCATCATCAGGAGACCGAAAATATATTTGGTGCTGATAGTTTTAGCAGAAGAGAAAATGGTGTAGAACCTTAATGGAGCTTTTATGGAATTAAAAATTTGATGTGTAAAATAAGCATAATATAAAAAAATTGATGATAGTTAAAACATACTACTTCTGCGTTTAAATTACAGGATTGACTGCCATCTTCTGAAGTGATCAAAATTTAGTAAGCTTAAGGCTGTGTTTAAGAAACATATGCTGGTGTTAAGAAAGTCACCTACTATCTGGGCTGGGTAACTTCGGTACTTTCACAATGTATGAATTGGTACCGAGACAATAAGTTTTCAAGCTGAGACCACCTGCTTAGATTCATTTCAAAGGGTAAAATCCATTTCAAATCTTTGTAAGCCAATTCATTATCTTTTAAAAAAACCTTTACCTTTATATCAATGTCCACGGCAACCTGATTAATAATATTTATACAGTCATTGGTCAAATCTAAGCTATAAAAATATATTACACTCTCTTCACCTGCTTTTAAAACACTTTTATAGTTAGAGTTACACCCAGGAATACAGCAGGGGCTTGGCATGTGGATAAATAAACAAACTAAAAAAAAATAGTACTTACCTAAGTCCCTAGGTATCTAGAGGTATCCTACCTACTTATAAACTATCCCTACTAATTTACATATACCTTTAAGATAAATAAACACTTCAATATTTAATAACTTAACTGTAGCCACAAAACAATAAAGTTTATCCCAAAGAGCTAACTAAAATACAGAAAACACAACTTTTAAATTAAAACAAATAAAATTCTGCCGCCATTTATAAGACCCGTAAACAAACCGCCAGACCGGCCAGGCTGTTGGATTTTTACTTTTATTAATGCTATTAGAGCAAACCCGCACCAAAAGTTTTCATCAGTATTTTGTAGAGGTTCTTAGCAATTATGTCACTTAAATTTTCTATTAAATATCAATCGAAAACCGGATAAAATACAAATTAATACGACATTTACCCCTAGTTCGCTTGTAAATTACATACTAAACCATGGCTAACCTCAAAAAAGTCACGTGACACATGGATCTTTAAGCAGTGTTGTCGATGTTTCTGTTTCACGGCTTCTTTCAAGGTGGTTGTGAAAGAGTACTACATCATACTGCTATTTTTGTCTATGTCTGTGTTATGCGAAGGGCACTATTCGGCAAGTGGACCTGGATTCAGCAAGAAGATCTTTACAGCATTTAAAGAAGTACTAGTAGAAGAGATGCTCACTAATTTTAACAAACTTGGTTGTAACACACTGAGGAAAATCATTCAATACAAAGTTGTTTTCGATATATTATACGGGTTACCACAAAAAGAAATCCTTTAATCCCTAAAATATTTCGTATAAGCACACACAATACACACTACATAGTTTTGCGCCAGCCGATATTTTTTTCCGATAACAATATACCGTTTAATCATCAAAATATGTATGGAATAAAATATTTTTATAGGTGCTTTTTTAATTCCTACAAGGTTATCTATCACAAAAATAAACCTTATTTTTACAACTAAAATATACTTTTTCTCCAAATGACATTAAAAGCGGTCTCTTAATGACACCTGACAGGCTCAAAAGGTGTATTTTTTCTGCCTAGGCATAAAAAGTCAGAAAAAGTGGACTTTTTATGCCTAGGCAAAAAAAATACACCTTTTGAGTCTGTCAGGTGTCATTAAGAGACCGCTTTTAATGTCATTTGGAGAAAAAGTATATTTTTTTGAGCCTGTCAGGTGTCATTAAAAATTAAAATTTAAAATGACAAGTAAACACAACAATTCAATAAATGTCATAAATAACATACATAAATATAAAAAATACGATTTTGCGTGAAATTGGAACAAATTTGGAGAAAAAATTATATGTTTTACTGGGCAGAAAAGCAGATTAAATGCCTTGGCTGGTTTCCTAGCCTCGGCTGCGCCTCGTCTATGAAACACCAGCCGCGGCATGAAATCTTGAGCTTTTCTGCCTAGTGAAACAAATACCTATTTTAGGAACTAGTTCTTTTTTTTTAATATGGAGAAATCGTTTAGGTTACTTTCAGCAAGCGCTATATTATAATCTATCCCTTACTACAACGGAACAGAGAAGGACGAACTAACTTAAAATAATGATGTGTGATGTGTCGTTGCTATGCGTGAATTAAGTTGAACGAAGTAATTCAAAACATATAATTTGGTTGCCGTTGTTGGTGGATGATTGATGTCTGATGGTATGGCGTACTTTTAGTGCAATTGGGAAATGAATGACAGCAAACCTAATTTTGTGTTCTGTGAGTGTTGTCTAGGTGTGTACTTACATTTAAGGAATATTTGTGTTTATTTTCCCATTAACCATAAACTTGATCCTCTGTTATTATTAATATACCTTATAATAAATAAAAACTAATCTTATTTGGTTTTACGTGGTTGCAAAAATAAATGTTTTTATAATATTATAAAAAACATTGTCGTTAATTTTTGTGTATTATTAAGCAACTGAAATGTTTCTTTAGGTAAGAACGTCTACGCCATATCATTTTTTATTATGATTTCCTTACTTTATTTTCTCAAAATAAACATCATCTTCGATAGTCTGGGGCAAAATACCTATAGATTAAAAAGTGTCATACAGGGTGTTTCAGAATAAGATGCTGATCCTTAACGGTGTGAATCCTTAGGTGATTTTAAAAAGAAAAGTTCATATTAATATATATCCTTAACTTATCACCTTTCGAACTACAGGGCGTTAAAGTTTTAAGAAAAAAATCGTTTTTCTATCATAACTTTAAAAACTTTCTAGCTATTTTTAGGAATTTTTCACACATGCCCTCTAAGCATCAATAGCCATTTTTTGGTGTAGAAAAATTTTAAAAATTTTTAACCAGTGGCGTCCTGAAAGGGTTTGGACTAGACATTTTGGATAAATATTATGTACGCCACTGCTTTTTCTCAAGATAAAAATTGTTTTTAAAATATTTATTCATTTTAGGCCAAATTTAATATCTTGCCTTTTTATCGTTCGACAAATAGTTTCCGACAAAAAAATAAAAACATTAAATGCGCATTCGCTATGTGCCTATGGTTTGTTTTGACACTATCAGGAATACTCCAGGAATTTTTCAAAGGGTACGAGACTCAATGAAGAGAAGAGCTGAAGCATGCATTCTTGCAAGTGGTGGCCACTTTCAATAGCTAATCTAAATTATTTTCGTTTTTGTTCACACGTTATTTAAAGTTAGCTGTTTTAATTTATTGTTAAAAAATAAACCATAGGCACATAGCGAATGCGCATTTAATGCTTTTTATTTTTTTTTGTCGGAAACTGTTTATCGGACGATAAAAAGGCAAGATATTAAATTTGGCCTAAAATGAATGAGTATTTTAAAAATAATTTTTATCTTGAGAAAAAGCAGTGGCGTACATAATATTTTTCCAAAATGTCAAGTCCAAACCCTTTCAGGACGCCACTGGTTAAAAAATTTCAAAATTTTTCTACACCAAAAAATGGCTATTGTTTCTTAGAGGGCATGTGTGAAAAATTCCTAAAAATAGCTAAAAAGTTTTTAAAGTTATGATAGAAAAACGATTTTTTTCTTAAAACTTTAACGCCCTGTAGTTCAAAAGTTGATAGGGTAAGGATATATATTAATATGAACTTTTCTTCTTAAAATCACCTAAGGATTCACACCGTTAAGGATCAGCATCTTATTCTGAAACACCCTGTATATAAAATAAGGCCATCGACTGGTCATATTATTTTTTCCTTTTATTCTTTAAAACTAGGTACCTATCTCAGGTAACTGGCTCAAAACGTCACTGTCATTACAGAGATTTAATTTTTGACCAAAAAGAAGTAAAGAAATCTAATAAAAAAATTAAATAAAATGGCGAATGGGTCACTGAGGGCCAATCCTAAAAGAAAATAAGCTTAGAACAAGGTAATTTAGTAGTAGATGGGTAGACTACCAATGATTAAAATATTGTTTTACAGCTAGCAGACAATTTTTAGGATTAAAAAGCAATAATTTTTTACCTACATGACCTCAATTAATCATCATAAAATCATATTTTTTCATAAATAAAAGATGTTTTTTACTACTGCATCAAATATTTTTTAGGGCAATAGAGTTAGTTGTCTTTTAGGAGCAAAAAATTTGAGGTTAAAAAGTAATTTCAAAAAAATTAACCTAGTAGCTGCAATAAAGTTGTTTTTTCAAAATAAAAGTCTGTGATTTAAAAAAGTTTATTCCTTAAAAATGCGCCTTATTAGCCAAGAAAAAGTAGAAATTGTGCTTATCGTGAGCAATAACTACCGTTCATTTAGAGATGCTGCAGACGACTTCAATGCAAATCATTCTGAATTAGACCATATTATCACTCATTCTACAGTATCGCTATGCTATAATGCGAGCACATTATAGCGCATTATAGCAAAATGTGTTCCTCAATTTTTTTTAAATTAAATTTTAATTAATTCGTTAACCAGTTGCATTGGCGTCATTATAGATTGATGTAAGAAATTTAATTTTGCAAATAATATGGAATTTGTTATAGTTGAATACTCGAATTCTAATTCATTTAACATTAAAGTTAAGAGAGAAAATTGTTCTTCTAAAGTTTGTTATAAATCAAGATTGAAATGTCTTTCATTTAATTGATTAACAAATTTACTTAATTTATTAAAATTTTGATTAAAAATTTCTTTATTATTATTTAACGTAGAAATGGTATAATTTATATTGGAAGTTGTTCCTTGAACAACATGAATTTGCAGCATTGTTTCTTTAAACTTAATGACACCAATCTCCTTGTAATATAATCCATAAGATTTTTCTATTCTTGTATTTATATAAGTTGAACTAGGTGTATCCTTTAAATAAAATTCATAATAATATTATAAAAGAAGAAATGTTATTAAGCATATTTATATCTTAGAGTTTTTTTTGTTTTTTTATATTTTTAGTCGGAAAGAAAAGCGTGTTTTAGTCTATTTGCGTGGACCTTGTGTTTTGTTTTTTATTAAAATTAAAAAATTTACAGGAGAATTTTGTTCAATAATTTTGAATGATCCCATATAATTTTGGGTTAGTTTTTTGGATTTTCCTAATTATGTTTGTTCATTTAAAAGGTAAACATTATCTCCAATTTTAAATTCTGCGTTATTTAAATTTTTATCATAATAATTTTTATTAATTTCCAAAATATAAGTTATAAAAATTTTCTCTAAGGGAGGAGGTGGAATGTATCGGTACTATAGGTGTAGAGATAAGAATTTTTTTGTAGTAAATCATATTTAATTTTTTTTAAATGTATTGTAGTTATTTTTATAAATTGTTAAGTATTTATTAATATAAATACAGTAATTTGGTCATCTGTTTGACAAACGTCTCGTTAATGTTTATCTTAGTTAAATATTATAATAATTATTAGTTTAAATATTAAATACTTTGGACTGCTTTTGGAAAGTTCAAACTGTTTTATCGTGTTTATATACTATAATTAAGATATAATTAGTTTTAACTATACCTAAGGAAATATTGTTGAGTAGATCATTCATTAATATAATTTTAGATATATTAGAGTAAGTTCCCTAAATATGGACCAAAGCAATAGTTATAATAAAAAAAATTTCTAAAAACACTCTGATGCAGAGTTTCTTTTATTTCAATTAGTCAATAACATATGGGGCAATGTAATCAAATGGTTTTTCTCTCTAAAAATTAATAAAAACTAAACCAAAACTCATATTTTGTAAAATACTAAAAAAATCTTAAATTTAAAAACGGTATGATAATAGGGAATAGGGACCGCCGTATTTTAATATGGACCAAAACGATTTTATAATATTCTACTGCTGTAACAGTTTGAAAAATAATTACATTCTAGAACATTAACGGCTTATACAAAATTCGCATATAAAAATGTCCTTTTCTACTACGGAGCAATCCTCATGTGCCCATCGAGTGCAAGAGATGCACTGAACCAATAATTCACAATTAGCGTCTTCCAAAAATAAACGATCACAATGTAGGCATTCAGCATGTTCTTTGATTGTACGATCAGGATCTTCATTTGAGCTATAATTTATTTCCTAAAATAAAATTACAGCTTATAATATGGACCACTGGTCCATATTGGAGATTTTAAGGGGTAGTCCATATTATAAAATTATTAAGTTTTTTTATTTAATCTGATTTTTTGAAAATATTAAGTCTGTAATAATTAAACAAAATATATAAGAATTTAATTTCCAGAAAACTTCTTTGTATAAAATTAGGAACCAAAATTGTTATAAAACAAGTTATTTTTTATTACACGTTTATGAAACTTACCAAAAATTTACATTAGAGGCCGATAAAAACACAAAATGGTCATCACTGTCTCAACTATCACCCTGCTTGAGAACCACTGACGGGACGGTACGCCGGCACAGTGTAGCGTTAAATGTGACAAATTTCCGTCGGATGCATTGTTGCTAATGCAAAATATTAGGCCGGTCCATATTTAGAGAACTTACACTACTAGTTCCGCGTTCGTAAAATCATTGTAAATTGTGCTGTAACTGTTTTATAAATGAAACAAATAAAAATATAGAAACATAAACTAGAAACATTACTTTACCATTGTACACAAGAAGTTACTATCTACATCACCATATTACCCATACTTTGCGGGACCTACACGATGATACGTCAGCTCCTTTCTTTCCCGAAGGTGTTATACATATCTACTATAAACACTTGTAACAACGTTGAATGGTCATAAATTATACTAAACTACTATTTTACACGATAATCTAACGGATACAGCTGTGCCAACAGGCTATTAAAAATTAGACAAGCAATTAAATATTCGCTGAGTCTGTCTAATAAATATAAGTCCTAAATAGATTCTCAGTGCAGGAACATATTATTTACTGCTTCCATAACCATGAGCTTTACATTATCATTGGTTTACGACGCGGAGATGCGGAATTATCAGGTAATAACTTTACAAATTTATTATTGAATCTCCTCATGCAAATGAGATTTTTTCTACTACCGTGCATAAATTACTAACTTAAAGCACTATAGAAAGTGTATAAAATTTAACTTTTTACCAAGGTTGAAAAAATAAAATGTTTTTTATATTTAAACAAAACATGTGTTTTTTATTGTTTAAAACAGTTTTTTTTTGTTTTAAACATGTTTTTTATTAGGCAATTAAAAACACGTTTTAAACAAAACATACCCATGTTTAAAACACGTTTTAAAAAGATAAATTCAACTTTGACGACTTGTATCTCATGGGCAATTTTATATTTTAACTGTCTGACAAAAGTTTAAGCAAAAATAAAATAATTTTGAATGTAAACTACGAATTTACAGCGTGGCCTTTAATGCGCTGTTGAAGTGTGTATCGTTCTATTTTTATTAATTGCGTAGTTTCTACTTGTCAAATGTCAAAAAGTGACAGCTCCAAAAGTGACATCTACCGAAATAGCGGGCTATTCAAAATAACACCTCTTATTGGAAAACCCTGTACTTTAAAAAACAGTAAGTAAATTTATTTATCTACAAGCGTGCGGTAAGTAACTACTTACCGCACTGATTTGAGTGCGGTAAGTATAACTTTACCGCACTAGTGCTGTAAGTAATTACATACTAAAAAAACAAGTTTTTATATTATTCAAGTGTATTTTTTCTTTTTAAAAGAAACTCTATGGGGAAAATCATAAAATTCATTGTTACAAATTTTTAATTATGTTCACGTTAAGTGAAGAAATCTATGAAAATAGAACAAATTTAAAACTGTTAGTTTCTCTGTTTCTTTTAATATCTACACTAATATTTAATCTTACTTTGCATTATTTCTTTAAAGCTATTAGTATTAGTCCTGTTAAATGTTAAATGCTCAACTTTAGGTTAATAACAATACATATATTCGTATGTATGTTCCAATTATTTTTGTGTTTTTTTTTCAATTTTTTTGGGTAATATGAGGAGACAAAAAAAAGTGATACGTATTTGACATCTACTACATTGAGAAAAAAAAAACAGTAAGTATATTTTCTTAAATGTTTTAAACATGTTTTAAACACCTGTTTAAAACACTGTTTAGAACACCTAATAAAACATCAGGTCGTGTTTAAAACATGTTTAAAACATCTGGTTTAAAACATTTTGTTTTAAACATAACAACCCTGCTTTTTACACACAAGTGCCTAGTAACCCAACTTTCTATTTACTCATCCATAAAAAGTAGCCACAGAATTATTATTTTCCTTATACTAGGTACTTGCTACTCATCTTAATAATTAGCCTTCAGAACATACCGTGCGAGCAAAAATTAGTTGGATCAAAGAGGGCTTGGATTAAAAAACGTAGGGCTTGGTTTAGATTACAATGATATGGGGACGATATATTTAGCCAAATTTAGGTTCAAATTTTGTCAAATTCATATTATGACATGATATGCCAAACTAATGAGAATAAAATAAGTAAACAAATACAAATTTATTTTGTTGTTTACAAAATTAACAAAGTAATACTTGCACTTTATAAGGAAATAAATTTAGCTACTTCTTAAGAATACTCCTGCATGTTCCATAAGATCTTCCCATTTCTTGGGACAGGCGTCCTATACAATTTGTTGGCGTATTTTGCATTATTTTACGAACGTTTGCAACAAGTTTTTCTGTTCTTACAGATGGTCTTCCTGCTCCTTTTTTGTGTTCTATAGAACCTGATTCCCTAAACACAGCAACGGTTTTTTTCAGGCAATGATAAAAACCCCCAGCAATAAAACTTGATTGAACTTGACGACTTGATTTAGGGTCTGAACTACTTGACTTGATATCAAGTAAAATTAAACTACTTGATATTCCTTGATAGCGATCCGTGACGTGAAATGCACACCGAAGCGTTAAAATAGGGGATTCACCGAGATTACAGCAAGCAGGCACCCTGATTGCTCGATGACGACGCGCTGTTAGTAGTTAGTAGAGCAGCGTGGATCAAGGATAAACGGTCGGTGCGTCGGTGGCCGCTATAGATAATTATTATGTGTGATTTAAGTAATTTGTCCGAAATGGAATCAGAACCTTTTCAAAGCAGCGGCTCAGAATATATCGTAGATGAGAAAGTGTCAGAATCTGATGACACCGAACCCGAAGTAGAAAGTGGAGGGTCGGCGCCGTCAAAACCAAAACGAGTTGAAGCTAATAAAAGTGTATTTAATAAATCGAAAAATAGTGGATCCGAAAAATTTGATATCGATCTACTAAGTTTGTTTAGTACAAAATCTATCCATAATGCAGACGACCATATGGCCTGGCGTTGCGAAATCGACAAATATGTTTCTGACCCACGAGCTGACAGTACTGAAGATATTTTAGAATGGTGGAAGAGACACGAATGCATTTTTCCAAATCTTGCCACAATGTCCAAGGACTTTTTGGCAACGCCAGTTTCTTCAGCGCCAGTTGAAAGGCAGTTTTATAGAGCTGCCTTAACCCTTACCAAAACAAGAAACCGATTAGGCGATAACTCCGCAAGAAGCCTTATGTGTATCATGGATGGGAAATGAAGATATTAAAAATTTATTTTAGATATTTACTGTTTTCATTTTTGTTGTTTATTTTTATTGCTTTATTATTAGAATTCAGAATATTTCGTTTTGTTATTTTATTTATCATTTAAGTTTTTTCAAGTTTGCGTTTTTTATTATATGTTTTTTAAATAAAAGATTACATCCATATATACATAGATTTTTATTGTTATTGTATTTTGGCAGTTAATCAGATTAATATAAAAAAAGTACTATTTTTTCAAGAAAAATCAAGTAGGTAGCTTGAAAACTTGATTTTCAAGTTACTTGGGGTGTTACTACTTGATTTGACTTGAATTTCAAAAACAAATACTTGACTTGAGCTTGTCTTGATTTCAAGTCAAGTCAAGTCAAGTAGCTTGAAAATCAAGTCAAGTCGTGAATCCCTAACCCTCACTAAAAACGTTTTCAAATACTCAGTATGGTTTAACCATTATCAATTTTCTTCATATGTTCCTTCTACACTTAAATTTTTTAAGTCCATAAAAGTTCCATTAAGGTTCTAATTTTCCCTTTTCATCAGCATAAAACACATTTTTCTGTCTCCTGATGATGAACGTTTCTACCTTCGAAACATGTAGAGACCTTTAAACAAGAATTTTTTATTCTATTAAATTTTGTGGAGAAAGGCTTTTGGTTTTTTCTTTCTTTCCCATACTTTTAACTCCACTTTAAGCATGAACTATTTCTTCAAAATAATATATTGTTTTGTGACATGGAAACCATAGTCTTTAAATTATTTTTGCCATTTTGATGTATATTATTACCTACGTTACTTTACCAAATGCGGTTACTTGAAATTCTAATGTCTATCGAACACACTAAATGTTTACTATTCTTGGTAAATATAACTATTTCACTCTTCGTTCTATCTACACCGTTTTGTAAGCGAAAAACTCTTTCACGTAGTTATTAGTCCACTTACACTGTATTATCTTTCTACTCTCATTTGACATGATTATATAGGTAACGAAATCCGCTCGAAAACAAATTGTTTCAAATTTAATGATTCGCGTTTCTCACGAACCAAGATGATTTGTCTAATTTTTTGTTATGCATGTTTGCAACTTAATGACTTTGTCTTTGTAAAATTTAAAGACTTGGCACGACTAAAAGTTTTTGAATTTAAATGAAAATTTCATAAATTTATTTTCAACCGATTAGAAGGCTCCTTTTTGTTTACGTTGCTTATAGCGACGGGAGACTATTGCGATAGTCTATTATAGTAGGGTGGCCCATCTTATGCAACCTAGGAAAAATTGAGCTGCCACCTCTCAAAATGGTTCCATTTGATGAAAAAACATCCCCACTAAAATTTCATTTTGATCGGATGCCAGGAAGTGCCGCCTGCAACGTTAATTGTGATAAAAATGAAAAATTAATTATTACCTAATTTTGCAAATATGTTGTATTTGTAAAGGCGAAATGTATGACAAAACAATATTTATAAATTAAATGTTTGGTCGTTCCCTCCCCCAGACCGGTTTCGCCTTATCACGGCTCATCAGTGAAGCTAGGATCTGACGAAAGGAACGACCGAAGAGCCTATATCAGGAGTTTTCCATCCCAATGGATTATTGGTACCAAAAGATCATATCCTTTAAAAGTGGCTTTTAATTTTGCAGCCCTTTCTTTTCTCATACGTTGCCTACTTCGTTGAAGATTCTTCTACTTATAGACAGAGACGGAACATCATGTCCTAGTGCTTCTGCTACTGCGGTCAAAATACGAACTCCATCTCTATCGTTTATCCTACAGGCATCAAGTGCAGCTACTATTTTTGGTGTAACAATGTTAGTTGTTCCGTAAAATTTTCTTATTTTTGGCTGTGATGGACCAGGCTCTTCTAGGGCTAGCGGTACTTCCTCTTGGGACTCTAGCCTTCCTTCTATTGTACTTCCAATTTCAACGGAAGAACTGCTTCCCGAGGATGAAAATGTCACGGTTTCCATTATTTGAGATTTTTCTTGAAGACTTCGTTGAAATCGCTCCGACAGTTTTTTGTGCTTTTCTTCACCTACTTTTTCTCGAGCAGCTAGCTGGTAGTCGATGCCATACATAAACCCCGCGCGGCCTTTTTGCTTCTGACTGATTAAAAACTGTTTGTCCTCTTCAATTGTTATTAGCTCAAGGGCGTTTGCATGGGATATATCAAATAAATCGTCCATCTTTTCCACAAATGTTTGTTCTTTTTGTTTTGCGCTTTCGCTCTTTTTCTTAGCTGACTTCTGTAACGCTCTCCACTCGGCGTGAAGTTTTTCCAGTTTTTCAATACAGTGGCTTTCTTTTCGTATCGGTATGCGAGCTTTGTCCCAAAAAATAGATGCTTCTTTAATAGTTAGCTCGGCACTATCACGTAAACTTAGTTTCACTTCACGCATGGTAAAGAATAAAACATGCAAAACTTGTTTATTGGAAGGCAACTTATTACCAACAATTTGAGTAATGTCCAATTAAGTACACGATACTATCTCTTTGTAAATTTCGATTCCCAGACATTATCAGGATTGTTTTTAATTTCACAAAGAAAATACACAGACAAACTTAATTTATCTCTAAGGAGGTTTGTTGCATACTAACATAAGTAAGAAATTATTAAGAGCAGTAACCCCCTTTACCACAATGAAAATTACCGAACGTTTTGCTGGTCAAACGAAAAGAAAAAATAAAAATTGATATTTAGAAAATAAATTCTACTTTAAATACCCCATCCAGAAAAGTAAATGACGATCGAAAATATTCCCAAAATTTTTTTTAGAAATTTTTTTTATTTTTAGTAATTTTGTAATATCTTAAACAATTCTTTATTGGTCAAAAGCAAAATAACTTTCCCGGGTGTAGAATGTTGTACCAAACAAAAAGTAAGGCCGATATTGAAAAATGGCTTTAAGAAAAATTGTTTGGTACAACATTCTACACCCGGAAAAGTCATTTTACAAAATTACTAAAAATAAAAAAAATTTCTAAAAAAAATTTTGGGAATATTTTCGATCGTCATTTACTTTTCTGGATGGGGTATTTAAAGTAGAATTTATTTTCTAAATATCAATTTTTATTTTTTCTTTTCGTTTGACCAGCAAAACGTTCGGTAATTTTCATTGTGGTAAAGGGGGTTACTGCTCTTAATAATTTCTTACTTATGTTAGTATGCAACAAACCTCCTTAGAGATAAATTAAGTTTGTCTGTGTATTTTCTTTGTGAAATTAAAAACAATCCTGATAATGTCTGGGAATCGAAATTTACAAAGAGATAGTATCGTGTACTTAATTGGACATTACTCAAATTGTTGGTAATAAGTTGCCTTCCAATAAACAAGTTTTGCATGTTTTATTCTTTACCATGCGTGAAGTGAAACTAAGTTTACGTGATAGTGCCGAGCTAACTATTAAAGAAGCATCTATTTTTTGGGACAAAGCTCGCATACCGATACGAAAAGAAAGCCACTGTATTGAAAAACTGGAAAAACTTCACGCCGAGTGGAGAGCGTTACAGAAGTCAGCTAAGAAAAAGAGCGAAAGCGCAAAACAAAAAGAACAAACATTTGTGGAAAAGATGGACGATTTATTTGATATATCCCATGCAAACGCCCTTGAGCTAATAACAATTGAAGAGGACAAACAGTTTTTAATCAGTCAGAAGCAAAAAGGCCGCGCGGGGTTTATGTATGGCATCGACTACCAGCTAGCTGCTCGAGAAAAAGTAGGTGAAGAAAAGCACAAAAAACTGTCGGAGCGATTTCAACGAAGTCTTCAAGAAAAATCTCAAATAATGGAAACCGTGACATTTTCATCCTCGGGAAGCAGTTCTTCCGTTGAAATTGGAAGTACAATAGAAGGAAGGCTAGAGTCCCAAGAGGAAGTACCGCTAGCCCTAGAAGAGCCTGGTCCATCACAGCCAAAAATAAGAAAATTTTACGGAACAACTAACATTGTTACACCAAAAATAGTAGCTGCACTTGATGCCTGTAGGATAAACGATAGAGATGGAGTTCGTATTTTGACCGCAGTAGCAGAAGCACTAGGACATGATGTTCCGTCTCTGTCTATAAGTAGAAGAATCTTCAACGAAGTAGGCAACGTATGAGAAAAGAAAGGGCTGCAAAATTAAAAGCCACTTTTAAAGGATATGATCTTTTGGTACCAATAATCCATTGGGATGGAAAACTCCTGATATAGGCTCTTCGGTCGTTCCTTTCGTCAGATCCTAGCTTCACTGATGAGCCGTGATAAGGCGAAACCGGTCTGGGGGAGGGAACGACCAAACATTTAATTTATAAATATTGTTTTGTCATACATTTCGCCTTTACAAATACAACATATTTGCAAAATTAGGTAATAATTAATTTTTCATTTTTATCACAATTAACGTTGCAGGCGGCACTTCCTGGCATCCGATCAAAATGAAATTTTAGTGGGGATGTTTTTTCATCAAATGGAACCATTTTGAGAGGTGGCAGCTCAATTTTTCCTAGGTTGCATAAGATGGGCCACCCTACTATAATAGACTATCGCAATAGTCTCCCGTCGCTATAAGCAACGTAAACAAAAAGGAGCCTTCTAATCGGTTGAAAATAAATTTATGAAATTTTCATTTAAATTCAAAAACTTTTAGTCGTGCCAAGTCTTTAAATTTTACAAAGACAAAGTCATTAAGTTGCAAACATGCATAACAAAAAATTAGACAAATCATCTTGGTTCGTGAGAAACGCGAATCATTAAATTTGAAACAATTTGTTTTCGAGCGGATTTCGTTACCTATATAATCATGTCAAATGAGAGTAGAAAGATAATACAGTGTAAGTGGACTAATAACTACGTGAAAGAGTTTTTCGCTTACAAAACGGTGTAGATAGAACGAAGAGTGAAATAGTTATATTTACCAAGAATAGTAAACATTTAGTGTGTTCGATAGACATTAGAATTTCAAGTAACCGCATTTGGTAAAGTAACGTAGGTAATAATATACATCAAAATGGCAAAAATAATTTAAAGACTATGGTTTCCATGTCACAAAACAATATATTATTTTGAAG
This sequence comes from Polydrusus pterygomalis, assembly GCA_963969555.1. NCBI lineage: Eukaryota > Metazoa > Arthropoda > Insecta > Coleoptera > Curculionidae > Polydrusus > Polydrusus pterygomalis. The sequence goes on from OZ018375.1 coordinate 74,797,764, forward strand.
AAATAGTTCATGCTTAAAGTGGAGTTAAAAGTATGGGAAAGAAAGAAAAAACCAAAAGCCTTTCTCCACAAAATTTAATAGAATAAAAAATTCTTGTTTAAAGGTCTCTACATGTTTCGAAGGTAGAAACGTTCATCATCAGGAGACAGAAAAATGTGTTTTATGCTGATGAAAAGGGAAAATTAGAACCTTAATGGAACTTTTATGGACTTAAAAAATTTAAGTGTAGAAGGAACATATGAAGAAAATTGATAATGGTTAAACCATACTGAGTATTTGAAAACGTTTTTAGTGAGGGTTAGGGATTCACGACTTGACTTGATTTTCAAGCTACTTGACTTGACTTGACTTGAAATCAAGACAAGCTCAAGTCAAGTATTTGTTTTTGAAATTCAAGTCAAATCAAGTAGTAACACCCCAAGTAACTTGAAAATCAAGTTTTCAAGCTACCTACTTGATTTTTCTTGAAAAAATAGTACTTTTTTTATATTAATCTGATTAACTGCCAAAATACAATAACAATAAAAATCTATGTATATATGGATGTAATCTTTTATTTAAAAAACATATAATAAAAAACGCAAACTTGAAAAAACTTAAATGATAAATAAAATAACAAAACGAAATATTCTGAATTCTAATAATAAAGCAATAAAAATAAACAACAAAAATGAAAACAGTAAATATCTAAAATAAATTTTTAATATCTTCATTTCCCATCCATGATACACATAAGGCTTCTTGCGGAGTTATCGCCTAATCGGTTTCTTGTTTTGGTAAGGGTTAAGGCAGCTCTATAAAACTGCCTTTCAACTGGCGCTGAAGAAACTGGCGTTGCCAAAAAGTCCTTGGACATTGTGGCAAGATTTGGAAAAATGCATTCGTGTCTCTTCCACCATTCTAAAATATCTTCAGTACTGTCAGCTCGTGGGTCAGAAACATATTTGTCGATTTCGCAACGCCAGGCCATATGGTCGTCTGCATTATGGATAGATTTTGTACTAAACAAACTTAGTAGATCGATATCAAATTTTTCGGATCCACTATTTTTCGATTTATTAAATACACTTTTATTAGCTTCAACTCGTTTTGGTTTTGACGGCGCCGACCCTCCACTTTCTACTTCGGGTTCGGTGTCATCAGATTCTGACACTTTCTCATCTACGATATATTCTGAGCCGCTGCTTTGAAAAGGTTCTGATTCCATTTCGGACAAATTACTTAAATCACACATAATAATTATCTATAGCGGCCACCGACGCACCGACCGTTTATCCTTGATCCACGCTGCTCTACTAACTACTAACAGCGCGTCGTCATCGAGCAATCAGGGTGCCTGCTTGCTGTAATCTCGGTGAATCCCCTATTTTAACGCTTCGGTGTGCATTTCACGTCACGGATCGCTATCAAGGAATATCAAGTAGTTTAATTTTACTTGATATCAAGTCAAGTAAAAAATAAAAAAAATTTCTAAAAAAAATTTTGGGAATATTTTCGATCGTCATTACATGTCGCGCTAAACCGCGATATGTTATACGGCGCTTCGGTGAAAATAATGTATGTATGTTGTCGGCGTCGTCGTAGTCGTCGTCGTGGCTTTTGCTATTTTCACATTTGCGATTTTTTTTCTCGGAAACTGCTAAAGTGGGACGATTGAAACGTTTTGGGTTTAGAGAGGAATAGTGGGGGTACGTTGTGTAAAAATTTCGAATATACAGGGTGTACCGGAAAAAAGTTATTAATTTTTAAAATCGAAAAATATTGGATTCTCATGTTTATTCGATACAGGCCACAAAAATTAGTTTTTTCGATTTAAACTTTTTCGACGTGTAGACGGCCGTCGGCTACAGAAGCCTATTGTTTGTTAGCGTGATCGAAAGTTTGGAAATAATTTTTAAAATTTTTTAAAAGTCAAAATTTGGTCCAAAATGGTACCTCTTGGATCGCTAATAAGTCGAATTGGGTGCATCCGATGTACATTCGGTTTGGATAATCGGTTAGGCCATCTCAAAAACTACCTTTTTCCAATACATCGTTCTATACCTAACTGGAATGGAAATTGCCGAAAATTGTAAGAAAGTGGAAATCATAAAGTTAGGACTGATTTTTTCACGGTTTTTATTTTTTTTCGTACTGAAAACGACTTTTGATCGAAACGTTGTAAACTTTAGCAGATAGAGCTTGTCAAATTGTATTTAAGAGATATTTTTTCGTTTATTTGTCTTTAATACGGAAAAAACGGCAGCTTTTTTTTTACTATATCGACTGTAGCTTATTCAATTTTTAACAAAACCGTTTTATTTTTTTCTCAAAAAATGCGCTGATTACTTCTCAACACCTCTACATATCCAAAATTATTAAAATATATTCGCAAAATTGAGAAAAGTCGCTTTTTTGGGTGCGGAAACAGGCAATCTTTACAAATTCTAAAACAATTCACTTTTGACTAAGAGTGCCTTGATATTGATGTATCTAAATTAATTATTAATTCTAAAAATCCGGCTGTCAAAAATGGCGAAAAATAGGTGTTTTCAGCGTGACTTGCTAGACTAATAAGAACATTTCCAGATTTTAAATCGGGTGGAATATCTACCTTGAACCTTCTTCTAATTTTATTTACCAAAATATTTGCCCAAACTGTTTCAGAAATAGTTGTAATCTCGATTTAAAGATGGCGTTCCGACATTGATAATCCGTGGCCACGTGGTGGGAGGCTGTTCCACATTTAGATATTCGCGAATTCTTTTCTCGGAAACGGTTTGAGCAAATCGATTAAAATTTTCTGGATGTAGAGAGGAATAGTAGGGGTACGTCTTAGAAAAATTTTGAATATACAGGGTGTACCGGAAAAAAGTTATTAAAGTCAAAGTTGAAAAATATGTTTTTTTTTCGTTGTACGGCGATACAGGTGGCAAAAAGTATTTTAATCGATTTAAACTTTTTCGCCGTGTAGACGACGTTGGGCTACAAAATACTGTTGTTTGCGAACGCGATCGAAAGTTGGGAAGTAATTTTTTTGATTTTTTTAAAATCAATGTAGGGTCATATTGGATCGTTAATAAATCGAATTGGGTGCGTCCGATATACTTTTGGTTTGGATATTCGTTTAGGTCATCTCAAATACTACTTTTTTCAAATATATTGGTCTATACCTAAATAGCATAGAAATGGTAGCAAATTATAAAATATAAGAATTACTATTTAAGTATATATAATTTGACAGCTGTCGTATAGAACTTTGTCATTTTGGTACTGAAAATTAGGATTATTACAGCTTTAACCCTCGCTACGAAAAAAGTTTAAATAAATTGACACTTACCTGTCAAAATTTGACAGCTGTCGTATAGAACTTTGTTATTTAGGTAATGAAAAATTTTTTAATTTAGGATTCTTACAGCAATAACCCTCGCTACAAAAAAGCTAAAAAATAATTGACACTTACCTGTCAAAATTTGACAGCTGCCGTATAAAACTTTGTTATTTAGGTACTGAATTTTTTTTAAATTTCGGATTCTTATAGCTATAACCCTCGCTACAAAAAAGCTAAAAAATAATTGACACTTACCTGTCAAAATTTGACAGCTGTCGTATAAAACTTTGTTATTTACGTACTGAAAAATTTTTCAATTTGGGATTTTTACAGCTATAACCCTCGCTACAAGAAAGCAAAAAAAGAAATTGACACTTACTTGTCAAAATTTGACAGCTATCGTATAAAATTTTCTTATTTAGGTACCCGAAATTTTTTAAATTTCGGATTTTTACAGCTATAACCCTCGCTATGAACTCGTTATGAAAAGACTAAAAAAAAATTGACACTAACCTGCCAAAATTTGACAGCTATCGTATAAAACTTTGTTATTTAGGTACTGAAAAACTTTTTAATTTAAGATTTTTACAGCTATAACCCTCGCTATGAAAAGGATAAAAAAAACTGACACTTACCTGTCAAAATTTGACAGCTATCGTATAAAACATTCTTATTTAGGTGCCTGAAATTTTTTTAATTTCGAATTCTTACAGCTATAACCCTCGCTATAAAAAAGCTAAAAAAAAATTACACTTACCTGTCAAAGTGACAGCTGTCGTATAATTAAACGAACGACCTAGAACAGTGCCGTGCTCGAAGGGCTCGGCACAATAATATTTCTACAAAGTTATTAGCTGATAATTGATAGCTTCCATGTAAGAATAATTTTTTGCTTATGTTTTAATCGATTGAATACTACTACTGAAGAGCACCTATAAATATCAATATCATATATCTCCGTAACGAAAAGTCGTAGCGAATCGAGCGAGGTGGCATTGGAAACGGGACATCGAGCACTATACGGCGCCATCTCCGAAAACTACCTATCTATACGAGAAAACGGAAATTTTGCACCATTGTCTAGTTTTGGTCAGTTGTTATGACAATTTGGCGGTATGTTTCCCCTTCACGTTCCGCAGGAAAGTGAGGCAAAAAAAGCAATAGTAAATAGAAAAATAGGAAAGAAAAGTATTTTTTTAATTTTAGTAAATTTTTTTAGTACTAATATTAGATGCACTCTCGGCTGACGATTAGCGATATGTACCCAGTCTAGTTTACTTTTCTGGATGGGGTATTTAAAGTAGAATTTATTTTCTAAATACCAATTTTTATTTTTTCTTTTCGTTTGACCAGCAAAACGTTCGGCAATTTTTATTGTGGTAAAGGGGTTACTTCCTCTTAACGCCCAAATTAATTTTTTTTTGAAAAATGTTATGAAATATGAATTTTTTAGTTACAAATGATAATCGTTAGTTAGATTACACCTTCAAAAGTTTCAGTGATTGGTGGTTTTTGAAAAAAGGGCTGATCTATAAATAGATCGCTGGGCAAAAAGAATATAATTTTATATATTTTTAAATGAATTTTATTTCTAGATAAAAACTATTTTTTATGAAATTTCGAAAAACATAATTTAGTATATAGTCATTATATTTGTTGCAAAATGTAAGCGGCCGATTTTTACAAGATGGATACTAGCAGCGTCTTTGATTTTCTCTTTTTTTGAGAAAATGGCCTATTTCGTCTAGTCGTACATTATCTAAAACAAGTGTTTTAGAGGTTGAAGGAAAACTGAATGGTCGACCTTTGGAAACATTTCTTCCATGTCCTAGTTTTAGATATGGTACGGCTTTTTGTCGTCTAAAATTTTTTATTGTAATTGATTTTTTTCAATGTATTCTTCTATACAATAAAAATCCGTTAACAATTGCCATATCTATTATTCTCGTAAATAAACACCAGTACCACTTCTTGCCCAAATTGCAATAATGTGCTTCTCCAACAGCCAATCGTGATGATCCACTCCTCCCATAAACTTATTATAGTTTTGAATCAATCGTGGCTGAGGAACTGGAACTCGAGTTTTTTGTTCTTGATTCTATCGTGGAGCTGACGCTAGTGGTTTGACCGTAAAAGCGCAAAAGCATCATATTATGTAGGGTCCATTTTAGTCCAATTTGCAATTGCAAGTTTTTCCGGTTCTTCTAACTTGCGCTTTTTCTGTAAATGCGGCAGTAAACGTTCTAATGGTAGATTATCTTCTTCATCACTATCTTCTACAATGTAATGTGGAAGTACTTCTGTAAAGCCAGCAACATCCTTTACCGGGGGGGGGGGGGGGGGGAACCAGTATCTTCATCATTGATAACTTCCTCATCCGTGAGTTCGTCAACTTCAGGAGGCAACGCTAGTATATCTGCGTCAATTTGTTCTGATCATAGATAGTCAACAGCATCTTCCAAGTTTTTAAAAACATTTTTATTTCTATCCGTTGCAATAATTCTAAAAAAAAACAAATATTTTAGAACATTTTTATAACTATTTAAAAATTTTATACCTGGAAAGCCCAGTGATCTATTGATAGATCGCTAATTTTTCTCAAGTATAAAAAAAAATGTATTTAAAATTTTGTTAATATTACTTTATGGTAGTCTTTATTTGTTATTTTTACAACTATATAAGAAAAAAAATGTACCTACCTGCAAGCAAATCAAAGATATACCACAAAATAGCTAGGGGCGCACAAGAACTAAAAATAGCAGAAATAAATAGCTGCACTACTCAATTCAACAAGTCTGTATAAACTAATCACAAAGATTTGTTATTATAAGGTGGTCCTAACTGATAATAAAACTGGGTATGTATTCGTTTGATGCATCGTAGACGGCAGAACGACGTGATTTGTAAAGTGATCTATAAATAGGACGCTGGGCGCTAATGGGTTTCAGGGGTCTTCAACCGGCGGCCCGCGGGCCACATGCGGCCCGCCATTAACTTTTTTGTGGCCCGCATAAAAATTTATTAATAAAATTAAACATTAAATATAAATGTGTTTGTATAAATATTGTCTTGAGTTTAATATAATTCAGCTATATTAAATTTCTCACTTTCTATTTGTTCTGGCCCGGCAATCGATGGGTAGCTTAAATGTGGCCCGTCTATGAAAAAAGGTTGAAGGCCCCTGGGTTAAAGGGTTAAAATTACTCATCGCAATCGTTAACTCGCCCTGTACATAATAGCTATGCTTCGCGCGTGGTGTCTATTATATGTGGCTTGGACCTAAATAAAGTAAGAAAAATGAACTTATTCGTTTCTAATATTTAATATTGACTAAAAGGCTTCGAAATAAATTGTTTGATAGGAAAATGGATTGGTATAAATGTGAGCAAATTAACGTCAATTAAGGGTTCTTAAAAGGATCCAGATTGGCACTAAACTATTGACAAAGGAGATTGATGATTTCGTAGGAAAGGAGCATTATCAATCACTTAGATGAGAGACATTAAGGTTGCAATTATTGATTTTATAGGAAAATCTATTAACCGCTATTTCTTCTTACCTTCAGATAGATAAATTAATGTTTTGCAAAGCTTTCATTTAGGATTTTTAGACAAAATAGAATGATTTAGGAAAAATAAAATTGAAAAGACCCTGTTATTTGGAAAAATAAAATAAATAATTATTATTAGACTTTAATTTTACAATAAACTACCGGATGGTCAACTAAAAATGGGCGGAGGCTATACAGTGTGACCAGTAAAGTCCGCATCATATGGAATTTTTTTTATTAATAACTTTATTCGAAACTTGACTTTGGCATATACGAGTAGTAGTCACGTGATTCGCATTATCTGTCACATTTAAATTTTTTCCGGGTTATTTTTAAACGTATCGAAAAAAGGTATTAGAAAAAGTTTTTTTAAATGCAGTTTCTAGTCCACGTGCAAAATTTTAGCTGCATACGATCGTTTTGATTTTTCACCCATATTTTGCAAAATAATACTCAACGCAACCTACATAAAACTTCTTAGTTTTAACAATGCTTTATTTCAGATACATTTTCTTTAAAGTATTTAAATGTGTGTTTTTTTACAAAATTAAAATTGGGCTATTAAAATTTGGTCGCATGTGATGCAAAGTTTATTTGTTTTTGAACCTGAATAAGGTAACTTCATAAAATAAGTATTTTTAAAGACGTAGTTTGTCTCTGAAAGTAATACACCTTAATGTTAATTCAAAAAAGAACACAGTGTAATCAGTAAAGTGTTCATTGAGTGGAAAATAAATTGTAGTGGTGGGTAAAAAATCAAAATTATCTTATGCAGCTGAAATTTTGCATGTGCGCTAAAAACTGCATTTAAAAAAAACTTTTTCTAATAACTTTTTTCGATATTTTCAGAAATAACCCCACTGTTGAATTATTTTTTGGAAAAAATTAATATTTAACAGATAATGCGAATCACGTGACTACTAGCTTTTTCCTTAATTTTCATCTCGATCAAAGCAGAAGTTGATGCCAAAGTCAAATTTTGAATAAAGCTATTAATAAAAAAAAATCCATATGATGCGGACTTTACTGGTCACACGTTATCTCAAAAACTAAAAATCTTAGAGCATCCCGGTACTTTTTTTTTAGTAAAAGTAAATTGGTTAAAACGTCCGCAAGGTGGCGTAACAGACCAAGGCTAAAAATTATTATTTGCCCCGTGTTTTGACTAATTAAGTGTTTATAATAATATTTGTATTGTATTCCTTACATATTTCCTATTATTTTTTGTTTTATACAAACTGTCCGATCCAGTAAATTAAAGTGGTAAGGGGAATTCCAATGTTTTTTTAAAATAAACTATTATACGATTACTGTGGTGTGGCATGCATAACCGATTTAAAAAACTAAGCCACGTTTAACAGGGCAAATCAAGCTTTTGTTTTGGCATCGTCGAATTTTGTCGTTGCTTCTAGATAACGTTAAGACCCCTCTAACACTTTAACTTGACTAATCTCTGTATTATTTATAGGTCTTAAATCAACCAATACAGGCATTTACAATCACAAAAGACACTTATTCGTTATCCATTTTAAAGTTGTACTCCTTACATTTACTTTAACTTTGTTTGTATAATGATATTAATGACATATTACACATCATAAATACTTGACTAAGATTCTTCTCTATCACTAATCCAACTTTAACGGAGCTTCTCTTCTTTTAATAATTACTCCCTCAAAATAAAATTAATTTTTCAAATTTTCTTTGCAGTTCGTTGGTTTCACGATGGACTACATGTATACGTTACCTTTAATGGCATTTCTTTTCGCGTTCTGAAATAAATACAAATTTTGCGATTCCATACTAACCGCCCATCAGTACACCGAATGCATGTTAAAATAAAAAATTGTAATTTACAACATTACTATATTATTGTCATTTACGAGAAGGGTAAGTTTTCCCTACGAATTTTTCTTTGACGGGTTTTCGAAAGTATATTATGTACCTAGATCTCCTGACAGTGCAGTTAAAAAAATTCACAGATCTTGCACCTTACGCAAGCATCCCATGTATTGAAAATACATGACACAGCTTTAAAATTTTAATGTCCTATGTGATGTAATTAAAGCCCACATTCTAATTTGTATTTTGTAAAAGTTTAAAAAATGTTCTTTAATTCTACAGGGTCCGCCCAAATTAGGTTAACAAATGGGATAATTTTTTATTATTGATTTCTCAGAAAATTTTATTCTACATAAAAGTTTTGCATCTTGAGTAAATCATTTTGCGTATTCAAATCTTCTGTGGCATATACAGGGTGAATATAAAATAGAAAAATATGACGTCAGTGACTCAAAAAATTTTAAAAATAATTAAAGCCCACATTCTAATTTGTATTTTGTAAAAGTTTAAAAAATGTTCTTTAATTCTACAGGGTCCGCCCAAATTTGGTTAACAAATGGGATAATTTTTTATTATTGATTTCTCAGAAAATTTTATTCTACATAAAAGTTTTGCATCTTGAGTAAATCATTTTGCGTATTCAAATCTTCTGTGGCATATACAGGGTGAATATAAAATAAAAAAATATGACGTCAGTGACTCAAAATTTTTTAAAAATAATTAAAGCCCACATTCTAATTTGTATTTTGTAAAAGTTTAAAAAACGTTCTTTAATTCTACAGGGTCCGCCCAAATTTGGTTAACAAATGGGATAATTTTTTATTATTGATTTCTCAGAAAATTTTATTCTACATAAAAGTTTTGCATCTTGAGTAAATCATTTTGCGTATTCAAATCTTCTGTGGCATATACAGGGTGAATATAAAATAGAAAAATATGACGTCAGTGACTCAAAAAATTTTAAAAATAATTAAAGCCCACATTCTAATTTGTATTTTGTAAAAGTTTAAAAAACGTTCTTTAATTCTACAGGGTCCGCCCAAATTTGGTTAACAAATGGGATAATTTTTTATTATTGATTTCTCAGAAAATTTTATTCTACATAAAAGTTTTGCATCTTGAGTAAATCATTTTGCGTATTCAAATCTTCTGTGGCATATACAGGGTGAATATAAAATAAAAAAATATGACGTCAGTGACTCAAAATTTTTTAAAAATAATTAAAGCCCACATTCTAATTTGTATTTTGTAAAAGTTTAAAAAACGTTCTTTAATTCTACAGGGTCCGCCCAAATTTGGTTAACAAATGGGATAAATTTTTATTATTGATTTCTCAGAAATTTTCATTCTACATAAAAGTTTTGAATCTTGAGTAAATAATTTTGACGTATTCAAATCTTCTCTGGCATATACATGGTGAATATAAAATAGAAAAATATGACGTCAGTGACTCAAAAAATTTTAAAAATAATTAAAGCCCACATTCTAATTTGTATTTTGTAAACGTTTAAAAAACGTTCTTTAATTCTACAGGGTCCGCCCAAATTTGGTTAACAAATGGGATAATTTTTTATTATTGATTTCTCAGAAAATTTTATTCTACATAAAAGTTTTGCATCTTGAGTAAATCATTTTGACGTATTCAATTCTTCTGTGGCATATACAGGGTGAATATAAAATAGAAAAATATGACGTCAGTGACTCAAAAATTTTTAAGAATTTAAAAACTGAAACAGCCATATTAACAGTTAATATGTAAAGTTAATATGAAAAGTGTAAAAATGCAATAAGAGCAAAAATTTGATTTTTAACTTGACTTTTCTTGAAAACTATTAGCAGCACTAGAAAAAAACTTTATTTAACTTTTTATCTTGGATTTATTAGTTCTTTAATATGGCTGTTTCAGTTTTTAAATTTTTAAAAAATTTTGAGTCATTGACGTCATATTTTTCTATTTTATATTCACCCTGTATATGCCACAGAAGATTTGAACACGTCAAAATGATTTACTCAAGATGCAAAACTTTTTTGTACAATAACATTTTCTGAGAAATCAATAATAAAAAAATTATCCCATTTGTTAACCAAATTTGGGCGGACCCTGTATATTATGCAATTATTGTGCTCCCACTTTTTGCCTTCCACTCTTTTTTTTCAATGTAATATTTCTATTTAAATACCGTGAACTTACCTTATTTAACAAAATTATTATGGCAGTCTTCAAAACACAAATATACATAATTATATAACTTATCTGAATAAAACACTTATTAACAAAATTATTATGGTATTCTTTAAAACACAAACTAAAACTAAACATTATTTACTTGCCGAGTCATATTTTTCTATTTTATATTCACCCTGTATATGCCACAGAAGATTTGAATACGTCAAAATGATTTACTCAAGATGCAAAACTTTTATGTACAATAACATTTTCTGAGAAATCAATAATAAAAAAATTATCCCATTTGTTAACCAAATTTGGGCGGACGCTGTATATGCAATTATTGTGCTCCCACTTTTTGCCTTCCACTCTTTTTTTTCGATATAATATTCCGATTTAAATAACGTGAACTTACCTTATTTAACAAAATTATTATGGCATTCTTTAAAACACAAACTAAAACTAAACATTATTTACTTGCCGACTTTACGCTGTTATTCATATTTATATTTACCAAGTATTATCAGAGTATTATGTTACAAGACCGCTCGAGATATTGCGATGTTGGGTCGCGACAGATCGACACCGCGACACCAATGCAAAGTTTGCATAAAAACGATCCCCGTAGTATTTTCAATACTAAAACACTCAGGTTCATACTCACTCCACCTACGATAATAGCTGAATCATGCAATGGAGATATTTAAATTGCTGTTTCAATTACGAATCAATCAGCATCATTGACGGCTTGCATCACTGCTATGTTGGATTTTTGAAATTTGTTTTTCATGGCAAATAAGCGATTTTTTTCTTTTTCATTGGATAAAAATTTAACTTGAGGAACATTAGCTTCCATTGTCTCGTCTGCATAACCTACAACTTAGGTATCCGTTGTACAGTTGTACGTATTTCTGCAATTTCGCATGCGATTGTTTAACAATACACATTCTCCTTAATAACAGTTTGGGATTAACAGGGATCAAGGTGTCGTTAATTTTAACACTGCTCTTAGCGATCGCTTAGGTAATAACTCTATTTTCGCGTTTCAAATTTACTGACTCAAAGTTGCTAAATTGTAATATTTATAATTTATGGAAATGAAAGAAAAACCAAAAGCCGTCCTCCACAAAATTATTAGAATAAAAAGTATTCTTTTAAAGGACTCAACATGTTTCAAACGTAAGAACTTCATCATCAGGAGACAGATAAAGTTTTGATGATGGTGTTACCCGAAGAGAAAATAATAAATGGTCTAAAACCTTAATGGACCTTTTATGGAAGAAATAGATATTTGTAGAAAAACAATTCAAAACAGTTGTTTTCTAAGAAAAAATTAACTGAATGGAAGGGGAAGTAAAATATTACTTGTAAAAAAAAGATTTTAAAAGGGAGCTAAGACTTTATAAAACATTATAAAAAAATATTGATTTCAAGAATGAATTTGAAGGTGCGCTGCGTTTAATTGAAAAGTTATTTGTCCGACAGGCAACATGATAAATCAAGAATGCGCACAGTCCGCAATGGGGTACCTCAAGGTTCCATCTTGGGCCCACTTCTTTTTTCTATCTACGTTTCATCTTTTCAAAAATTTAATAAATACTGCAATAGTCACTTTTATGCAGATGATACGAAACTTTATATTTCTTTTTCTGAATCAAACCTTATTACCGCAGTAACTTTGTTGAACAATGATTTGCAATCACTGCTCGATATATCGGAAAAATATGGTTTGTCCCTGAACCCGTCCAAGTCTCAGATTATGCCTTTTGGGCCGAGGCAGGCTCGAGTAAGGGTCAAAAATATAATCAATGTGCAGCTTAATAATCAGCCCCTGCTCTTGACTGATTCGGCTCGCGATCTTGGTCTGTTTCTTAATCCGGACCTGCGCTTTGACAGACAGGTATTGGAAATTAATAAAAGGGCTTTTTCTAATCTAAGATTACTTTATAATCATCGTGGTATCCTGAACAAGCAAGCTAAAAAAATCCTATGTGAATCCCTTGTACTGTCACACCTTAATTATGGAGACGTTATCTATGGACCTTGTCTAACGCAGTATAACCATCGACATCTGCAAAAAATTCAAAACTGCTGCGTGCGTTATATACTTAACCTCAGGGGGCGGGCATCTGTGTCTGATAGATTAACTGAGCTATCCTGGCTAAATGTTTCTAAAAGGCGATTCCTACATTGCTGAACACTGTTTCACAATGTCGTTAAATATGGTAAATCAAGTTATCTTCATCGTAGGGTTCTGTTTCGTTCGGACGTACATAATATAAACATTCGTAGGAATGATCAGCTTACTATTCCTCAGCATCGCACATCACAGTTTCAGAAGGCTTTTTCTTATACCATTTGCAAATTTCTTCATGTCTTACTGAATGATCTAAAGAAGCTTGAGCCAAACAATTTTAAGCGTACCTTAAAAAAACAGCTAATGGATAATTGAATTATGGTTAATTTTAATATTTAGCTTAAATGTAATACGAAATGAATTAATAAGTTAATTAGTTAATTATTAATATTTTAATATTGATTATATTTTATTATTATTAAATTATTTGTATATTGCTAAGATAGTAACTTAGATGTTAGGGTTCAGAAGAGTGAGCGCTATGTGTATGCAAATACACCTTTGCTTAAATGTAGTCCTTTTTTTTACAAAGAGCAGTAAGTTAATACAGGTGTTTTCTTTTAGATTTATATGTTCATCCTTATAGATGCTGTTTTGTTAAAAATAAATAAATAAATAAATTTAATGAGGGAACTAATTTTTAGTTGAAATTTTAAAAAATATGTAAAATATAATGATATACATACCAAATTTAATATAAACTTTCCTTTATCTCTTGTAAAATAAAACTACCTAATAATTGGCCTAAATTGTTTATACGTAAATGTAGTAATATATAAAAAACATAACTTTAAAAGATTTCACTTTTTTCCCGTTAAAGCTTTGCGACAATGATTTGCGATTAACTCTCTCTCTTTGTGCTCAATTGCCTGCGATAAAAAGGGATCAACATTTCAATATTACATTTGTGTTATCTGACGTCGGTAATTTTTTTGAACCTAAAAAGCTCATCGTTGATTTGGCATAAAGGCTGGTTTTTCCGATAAAATTTCAATTTTCTTTTGAGTGGCAGCTGAGATCTAACCACTTCACATTTATAATTTTACACCTAAAAAGACTGACACACCCTACATTTTATAACTTTTTGAATTAGGGTAGCAGTAAGATTTGTTATTGTTCTCATTGTTTTTAACATACTGACGTTTAAAAATTTCCATTTTCCATATTTTGACATAGGGGAGAATGGGTCACAGTGGCCCCCTGATACATTGGCCACTTGTAAATAATTTTCCTACGACCACCTATGAAAATGACAAAAAAAGCACGTCCAACTTGGCTAGAAAGTCCTTTATATCACAAGCGTGTTGAAATATTTTTTTTCAATACGTGTGTTGAAATATAAAACAGCTGATGGCCGACGAATTTGACAGCAAAACTATTTAAAAAATAACAAACTTACGGGACCCGTGGAGCGAATTGGGGTATTGGATGGGGTAAAGTACACTAGGGCATTACTGCAAATAAAAAAATCCTTTTTTTTTCGTTAATTTTGGGAACCTAAGAGTATTTATGATAAAAATAATAATATATCAAAAAGGGAAAATATGTCAGGCAACCCACCAAACATGTCAACTGAGTTGAACCACAGAAATAAAAGGGGCAGCTATAGAGCAGAAATAGAATACCCTAGGAAAAACCGATTTATAATTTTACAATTATCTCGGATAAAAATATCCATACAATGTTTAAGGATGGGAAAATGAATGTGTTTTATGTAAGTAAATTTATTTTAGCAATATTCAAAACAAATCGAATACTTATAGAGAGAACATTTGTAATTAATAAGCTATCGATGTTTTACTCCATCTCTATCTTTCTATAATGTTGAGGTTATGTTTTAGTTTTGTGTTTTGTTCTTTTTGTATGTGTATTTAGGTATATTATTGTTTTATTGAAAGAATGCAAGCAGATAAAAAATCAGAAACGAAATTTTTTCACTGTACATAGATAGGTATGATGTGCGTAAGCAAAGAGGAGAAAAAGTTATTCTTTTTATTTAAATCTAGGTAAGTTAAAATATGTAAGTGGGCATTGCTTTTATTTTGTTTTAATATAGAAAAATTTATTTCAACTCTAGTGTTGAAAAAATTTGTTTCACACAATGGTGATATCTACAAACTACTAAAAACAAATTAAACTCGTTTTGATTATTTTGTATGGTCGTAGGAAAAATTGTGTACATTACTCATGTGAAAGTTATTAATTCTCACACTCGGAGAATTTCCGCACTCGGCTAACGCCTCTTGCTAAATACCTCCTTGTTTAGAAGGTACCACTTTCAACACTTGTTATGTAATATACTATTACGAACGCATTCATTACAGATGTTGTTATTTATTAGGTGCTATGCAAAGAAATATGCCCGCTATATTTTAGTTCTATAGTATGCCGTAGTTTTGTCATTATTTCTATTTACTGTGAAGCACGTATAAAAATCAGGTGGAGTTTTGTTTTTTGTAATATTTATCCAAACTCAGTTTGAGGACATTCCAATCATTCCATACGGCGGTAAACAGTCTCAAAGAGACCGACCTCACAACCAGGGTTGTCAGATCTTTATTCTTCAATTCTTTAAGTTTCTTTATTAAAGATGTTTCATTTATATCAGTATTCAATTGTTAGTCAGTAACTTTCTTTGAAAGCTAGTTTGCAAATATACTTTAATTTAAACCGAGGAGTTTTGAGTGTGACAGAAAAAAGTAACAAGCCATTCATTGTTATAATAATACATTCTTTAGTCCTTAAGAAACAATATAACTGAAATCAAGACAAAAAGTGTTTTCAGTGTTTAAAAACAACTAATTAACAAACCCTTGTTTCTCGTATATACTTACATTGTGCTTACAAATCCGAAAATTTTTAAGAATTGGCAACAGCATATAATTTGTTGCGGTTGCAAGCGACAGTTAAAGCGGCTGGTGTAAGCTGAAGCGGTACGCAGCCCGTCTAATGATCGATTCTGTTAGACAGATATAGGCCAGTGACCGCCGATGGCGTGGAAGAGACGGAGATAAAATATACGTGGTTATGAACTGATGGACGGGCCGGAGAATGGTCGTCGGAGAATGGAGTTCTGGTAAAAAAATTAAAGCATTTTCTGAGCAGTGTCGTGCCGTGTCAGGTTTATTTTTCTGATTTTAGTTTTGTGTATAGAATTTTTGAGTTACCTTATATTTATTATTTTAATATAATATTATTATATATACAGTGGGTTTATAAAGTGTAGTATGTACAAACACCTAATGTAAATCAAACTTATAAGTGCGTTTACGCATTTTAATTATTTGTTTGGGACGCCTATGGTTAGGAAATTCCTACAGCTTAATGTCATTAAATTGACCTAAGAAACACTATACCATAACATTTTTAAAATGACTTTCGGATATTATATTTTTATGTAAATTATTAAACAAATATTAATTTAACAATCGAAGGAAGTCAATGTTAAGAAAACTACAAAAGAAATTTTAGAGGGAATTTTTCGTTTGCGGTTATATCTGTACACAGTGGCCAGTAAGGGTTGGGATACAGTGGCCACTGCTTAGTTTATTTTTTTTTTGGATTGGCCAATGTGCTCAATCATTTTGTTTTTGTTAGGTTTGCAACCAAGAGAACAACAAAATGTTTTATTGATTAAGTTGATAATATTATTGAGTACATACACAATACAGGGTGTTTATTAAGGGTGGCCACCGGCCAAATCTCGGAAACTACTAAGCATAGAAACTTGGGAAAAAAATTATGATTAAAGTGGTCATGAGAAAACTCTGGAAATTATTTTTGTAAGTTCCTCATTTCGCCGCAAGGGGGCACAATTGAAAATTAATTTTTAAATTCTAAATTTCTCCGAAAATTCCCATATTAAGGTATAACTCTGATAACATCATTAAAAAGCTTAGACAATTCTGCATCATTTTGGTTTAAGGCCCATTGGCGTACCGACATTGATAAGAGTGAGCTATTGATAGTGTAAACATTAAAATCGCTGTAACTTTTAAACGACTTATCCGATTTTACTAAATTTAAGCTTGCTTGGAAGAGAATGGTAAGTACCTTTAATTGTCCAATGGTACACGATAGTTTCTAATAAAATTGCTAGAGGGCGCTATTTGTAATAATAACAATTTTTTTAATTTTACCCCGAAAATTCAAATCATACGGTATAACTAATATAAAATATTTCTCTTCTCTTATCAAGGTCAGTACTCCAATGAGCCTTAAACCAAAATGATGCAGAATTGTCTAAGCTTTCTAATAATATAATCAGAGTTATACTTTAATATGGGAATTTTAAGGATGAAGTAACAGTAAAAATCGGTAATAGTACGGCCACATTTAAATACTGGCGATTCTCCAAATTGCAAACCATTTATAGGTTTGGTATGGATCTTATTTGATTTTATAATGTGCTGTAATTACCGCTTATTAAACGTTGTTTTTGTTATTTTTGTCACCCGCTTGTGGGGTACAGTGGTTATTTCTTCATATTCCCAAAGAATTGAAAATATTTGGTTTTAATGGTGGTACTTTCTACGTTTACATTGTTTTTGCATTTTTTAGCTGATCACAACGGGCAACTGAAATGGATTATCAATTAGGCTTAGAATTAGACCAAAAATTAAGGTTTTGAAAACATATTTAGTAAAAAGTTGTTTTGAATCATTACAGAATATTGGAAAATCAATATATTGTGGCTAAATTAAATAAATAAATTATTTAAAAATGTATAATAGCTATATAACAAAAATAAGGACTTTCCAATATTCTTTGTTTAATTTCTAAAAAAAATTATATACAACAATGTTTTTTTCTTAATCGATGAAAAAACATTTGGAAAGAAATATCGTTTTAAATGTATGTGTGGAGTCTTCTTAAAGTCAAAGCGTCATGGGGGCTGGATATAGGGCAGAATGCTGCATTGAACATTCTTTGAAGAATAAGAAATATCATAAGGTCAAACATAACCAGTCAAGGGGAATAAAAATTCGAACGAGTATGTAAGATTACATAATATTACATTTTTCTTTTTTACCGCGCCATGTAAGTTTTTGACTACCCCTCGACGAAACTAAATCTCCTCTATATTGTGCAAAATGCATTGATCTCCTTCACGATTTGTGATTCCCCTAAGAGTCCATTTGACACCAACCTTTTGCCAATAATGTCCTATAAAATGGAGAAGTCGTAGATTTCCATTTAGATTCCGTTAACAAGTTTACATTCACGTTCGGAACTTTCAATTGAAAACCTACTTAAATTGTCATCTAGTCTTTTCAAACGTTTTATAAATATTTAGATATTTACTATTCAGGGTATTTTGTGAAACTTGGTTAGGCCATGCATTTTCTATTAGATTTTGGCGATTTACTTTGTGATTAAAGGTTGATTCGCACTTATAATATAACTATTGCTTAAAATTATTTTTTCAAGTTCGCCGATGTTTTGAAAATTCTTTAATATTCGTAACCATTGTGGTATCAGGCAAAAATTTTCACTTGTAATACCACTAGAAGTCAAATTATATCCAGAAATATTTAAAAGGTAGGTATTATATATATTTTTAAGGTATAATTTGATTTCAAATGGTATTTGGTAGGAAAATTTCACAACAAAATGAGTTTATATTAGATATTTGTTATTAATTAGTTATACGTCAGTAAATATAAAATGCTTTGAAATTACTTTAAATGTCAAATTTTAAAAAAAACTTATCAGTTGTAGTTACAGTGCCTAATTATTATGAATGGATTACATTTTTATTTACCAATTTTAGTAACATGAAAACACCAATTCTAGGTTTCATGTGACTTATATTGTTTCGTAATATTGGGTTTAGTTTACTAAAGTTAGTAGAAAATTATTTTTTAGAAATAAATCTACCATAAATTTATGCATTACGTTACGTAATAATGAAAGAATCCTGGTTAAACTTTTTTCTACCAATTTTAGTAAAACAAAAACAACATCATCAGATTTAATATATCTTATATTCTTATCTAATATTTAGTTTCGTTCACTAAAGTTGGTAAAAAATTATATATTAGAAATAAATCTTTCCTTGCTATATTTGCCAAAACAAACCGAGCGATTTTGAAGCATGACAAAACATCGCCTACTTATTATTATTTTATCTAGAAGGCCATGCTAATTTTAAGGATATAAAATGTCAACAATTAAAAGTCGTTCGTAAGATCTGCATCTTGCTGATAGAATCGATTCACTCAGTAAACCTGCAAGATGGCCGACATGTCATATGACAAAAGTCATATTCCAGCTAAATAATATTTATTTACATTACTAGATGCGAAAGTTATTTTTTTGGTGTGAGGAGGTTTTTAAATTGCCGAGGCAAAGCCGAGGTGATTTAGTACCTCCGACCACCAAAAAAGGCTTTCGCATCGTATAATGTATTAAATTTTTTCTCTACTGTTCTCTGATCAATATATTATTAAGTAATAAACTTTGATTTTATTCAAATTAAAATGATAAAATAATTTTTTTTTCCACCTGTAAAATAATCCATGACAACTAGTTATTTGAGTATTGTTGACAACTAGTAATTTGAGTACTGTCAAAGTCTGTCAGTTCGATTTTTTTGTCCTGGCACCGAAAGTATTACTTTCGTAGCTAGCAACCTACTTTCGTAGCTAGCAACGGATAATATTCAGGTAACTGTAACATTTACTTTCGTTTTCTTTCGTGTCGCTAGGGCCCGAAAGTTAATTTATTTATACAGTAGTAGAAAAAATAAATTTTGGCATTTTCAATGACTTTTGTCATATGACATGTCGGCCATCTTGCAGGTTTACTGAGTGAATCGAGTTTAGTTGTTCGTCGAAGTATTTAATTTAATATTGTAAAATGAATCGTTTTGAAAAATACAAAATTTGCATTTTGTGAAAAAAAATATCCGACGTTAAAACCCATCACCGTACTATGTTTTTTTTTGATCTCATTGCCAAATGCATTAGTGAATTAGAGAAAGATAATTTGTTCTCGATCATCCAGCAATATATTTTAGAAAAATCAACAAAATACAGATTATTACGTGGACAAGAAGTTAACAAAATATTACCTATATTATTTAAAACACAGACATTTATTCAATAGAATTTGTCCATCGGATTGTTCGCCATTGAAAAGGGAAGAGGTAGAAAGAGAATTTAAGGTACAAATTTACAGTTTGTAACTAAAAATTATGAATCTAAAAAGTAAATTATTTTGTATTGTTTAGGCGTTTTTATTCTTTTAATATCAACTAACATTAATTAAAGCAATTTAAAATTATAGAAAGTTTGACAAAACGTACTGGTTGATTGTTGACAGTTGACATTTTATAAAGTTCCGTGTTGTCACTTTATATTATGTCAAAAAATTTTCAACAGTAATATCACAAGACCTCGTTTTTTTATCGGTTAAATTTTTCAGCTGTCACGAAAACTTTTTTGTTTGGAAATTTTACGAGTTGAATTTTGAAATGTTTATTCTGATTAGATCCCGAGAGCGAAGCTCGAGGGATTTAATCTTTGAATAAACATGCCCAAAGTTCAACGAGAAAAATTGCCAAAAAAGTTTGAGTGAAAACTGGAAAATTTAACCAATAAAAAAATGATGGTCGAGTGATATTTGGCACGAACCCTAAATGTCCCATCCATATCTATTGAGTAATAATGTTTTATATATTTCCACAGGTAGCGGTGTATTACTTGGAATAGTTATTTTTAGTAAAATTGCATAACATACCACTCAACGAAAACTGTTTAGTTTACTGCTGGCAACCAAACATACAATTATAATTGAATGTTTGGTTGCCAGCCTTATAAGCAGAAGTCAGAATTTTAGATTAAGTTCTATAAGAAATGACATTTGATAAGTATTTTTAAAATGTGGTGTAATTTATAAAGAATAGCAACTTTATTGGAATAAACATAGGCATGGGTGCATTATAATATAAAAACAAGTAGGTAAATAAATATAGTACTAATGTTATTGTATTAAAATATCAGAAATTATCCGAAAAAGTTATAAAAAAATAATTGACATTGATTTATACTTCGAAATATTGTGACAGAACTAGACGAGCCAATGGCGACGTTTAATCGCTAAAATCCCACGTAGTTTTATCACTATTATACTAGCTGATTGGTTAAAACGAGACGGTTTGATTGGACAAAAAGGTGAAATTGACAGGTGTACGAAATAATCACTGTAATACCCTCCAGGATACCCCAGGAAAGGAAAATTTCCGAAAAAATACAAAGGTTGTCATGGCAACGTTATGAAATGATTGTATTTCATTGGATGAATATTGATGGCGTGAAATTTTCACTTATAATCTCCCTAGCAGCAGAATTATTACCGATAATTTTTTCAAAGTCACGAATGGTTTTGTTGATAGAAAATTATTCCGAGTCGAAGACGATTCTGGGTTTCTAAATAATCAAATATTTTTAGAAATTTTTGAAAATAAGGTAAGTTTTTTGTGTATAATATGCATAAATAAATCATGAATGAATATAATATAATTTAAAAATATATACGGGGTGGAATGGAAGTTTTAACTGGGAAAAATTCAGTATTAGAAAGCCTATGTAAGTATTTGCTGAAAATATACGAATCCAAATATGTATGTATATTTAAGTTACCTTCAAGGAATATGGGCCCAATAATGCGGTCGCCAATTATTCTTGCCCAAACTTTAAGTTTTTGCGGAAGCTGAATGTGTGTTTCTCGCATCCAGTAAAAATTTTTGCAAACCAATATCAACAGTTCTGTTTATTAACGGCACCATTTAGTACAAAAGTATACTCATATGTAAAAAAACCAATCCAAATCTACTAAATGCTAATCAAGTGCATTCATCATCACTTAACAAAACTGAAGACGGCGGTCCGGATATCTTCCAGTAACTCTTGTACCATTAACATTTTATAAGGACCCATTTGACATGATTTTACTAACTTGAATGCCTTGGCGTATGCCATATGTTTTTTTCTCTTGCAAGTTGCCGAACTGGAATAACAGGATTTTCTTGAAGAGCAAATGAAACCTTGAGATGCATGTCTTCATCCATTACTTCAGGCTGCCTTATCCTTGGTCTTGGATCTAGTCCAAGTGCGGATCTAGTACATTCATCATCACTTAACAAAACTTAATAATCCAGTAACTCTTGTACCATTAATATTTTATAAGGACGCATTTGGCATTTATGTCACTAACTTGAATACAGACGTTTGGCTTATGTAATTTTCTCTAACAAATTGCCGAACTGGAATAATAGCATATTCTGGAAGACCTGGAAGAAAACGTTTATTTTTGTTTATCTTCCTTCATCAATTACCCCAGGCTGCCTGATTCTTGGTATGTCCCTGACGTAGTCCACTTCCCGATAATGACTTTCAATTTTGCTGATTATGCTTTGGGAAATTAGTGGTGGATTGGGGTGTGTTTCTTGAAATAAAGCTTCTACTTCGGCTTGAACACGCGATCTGTCATCAACGCCAATCATCAATAAAAATTTAGAATTTGTGTGATTCAGTTAAATAACCCATTTTAGTATAGCAAAAATATTTCTTACTATAAAGTAAGGATTTAAACAGCACAAAATACTACAACAGATAGCTTCTTCTAAACCGGAAATAAAGTGATATTGGAATGCGGCTTCAAGTAAACGAACAACCCTATCATAACTGGCAAAACCCAAATACTAGTATCGATTGTTGCTAAGTGGCCAGTTTTTTTTTCTGGTTTTCTAGATTATCGAAAAAGTAAATAGTCGGTCGTATTCCCTTTTTTATGCCCTTTTCAACGAACTCTCATAAAACATACCATTACGTATGAAAAAAAAATGTTGTGTTAAATAAATGGTAAAAAAATAAAAAAAAATTATAACACTTTCCACAGATTTTCATTTTGACCATAAACCTACTCACACTGATACTACTATACATAACACATCTTACCATCCAGTACAACATAAATTAGCTTCTTTCTTTAGTATGATACATCGACTAGTAACATTACCTTTAAACAAAACTAATTTTCAAATTGAATTAAATATTATTAGGCACATTGCAGTAAATAATGGTTATTCCGCGATAACAATAGATAACATAATAAATAAAAAATTATACAAAAAGGCTATACACTTAGTTTTTCCAACAGCAAACAATAATAAAAATAATTATAAAGCTATTTCTTACATAGGTCATATTAGCACTAAAATAAAAAACTTTTTAAAAAACTTGAATATTAATATTGCTTTTAACAGTAACAATACTCTAGGGAAACACATTAAAAATAATAAAAGTAAATTGAACAAAGGAAATAAATCTGGTGTTTTTAAATTAAAATGTAATGATTGCTCTAAAGTTTATATCGGACAAACAGGTCGAAACTTCGAAAAACGAATGAATAAACATCATGCAAGTTTTATAAAAAACAAAACAGATTCGAATTATTCTAACCATCTGTTAGAAGCAAATCATACATTTAATCATAACTACGCTATTATGCATATTGAAAACAAAAGTACAAAATTGAATTTGCTTAAATCCTTAGAAATAAATAGGCTTAAAAATAACAATACTCTTCTTAATGATCAATTGGATTTAAACGGATCACCTCTTTTGAATCTCTTTAATTAGTCTGTAATAGTATATTATTAACCAAGGTTTAGACAGCCATCATTATTGCCCGAGCGTCAAGTTTAAATCACGAGGAGCGGAGCGACGAGGGATTTAGGGCGCGAGGGCTATAGGCTGTCTAAACCGTGGTTAATATAATTTTTTTTCCACTACTAACACTTTTATTTTGTACAGTATTAATAAATTATAAAAAATATTAGGTAGGTATAAATATATATTTTAATCAAGTTACCTGCTTTGGCATATTGGCAAGATAATTTGTTTTCTTGTCAGTTGGCTTGGCGTCACCTTTCATGTTATTTATTGGGGAATTAACAAATCAAGTTACCTGGTTTTAAATAGATCGGTCAATAATGGATTTCAATACATTATTATTGACCGTCGTCAATAGCAACTGAGAAGGGAGAGAAAAACGATTTCTGGCGTTAATTAATTGGTCAATAATGGCGATGTTATAGGTTAGTCGTGGAAAAACATTGTTATTGGCTTTTCCAAAATTTAACCCATTAACGCCCAGTGATACCGTTTGGTATCGCTAAATCAGCCGGCCATTTTGTGGGTGGTAGTGGGATAATAATTCTGACTAGTGAATTAGTTGCGGAAAGCATCTTCAGTTGTGTTTTAACTGTCTTTGAGTACCATTTACTATTTGTGAACAAAAAACACGTGTTATTTTACCGTTCATTTTACGTCAATAGAAAAATATGGACATTCGCTTAGAGTAAGTATAGTTTTTCAGTAATAATAAATATTTTTTTTGAATAGAAGTATTGATATTGACTCAGCAATATATATAAAGCCCTCTATAACGTATATCTTATTTTTCAAAATTCCCCTGACTTTACAAAATGGGCGCAAAACATACTGATACCATATGGTATCACTGGGCGGTTTTACTATATATTTTTATTTTTTTGACAGGCGTGGATTTTTATTGTCTGAAGCTTTAGACATGGCATACGCTAATGACGATGCGGAAAATCAAATAGACGAAATATTTATCGAGCCCCCTGATCCCAATGTCGACACCGATGAAGATTCCGCTGACGTTGTTGTGACAATGGCATCTGTAAATAGAGGAGTTTCCCCAATGGGAACAGTAAAGCGATACTCCCAAAAAGAAAAAAAAATGCAACGGTTAATCGCCCTTATTGTATTGCTCAATACAATAGTAATATGGGAGGAACTGACCTAATGGATGAATGTATTGCCAATTATCGAATTGGTGTACGCAGCAAGAAGTGGTACTGGCCAATCTTTACCTGGATTATCGGTGCAGCAGTAAACAGTGCGTGGTTTCTGTATAGGAAGAATCACAACAAAACCTCCAACATAGAGTTTAGAAGGGAGTTGTTAAATTAAAATAAATTCGATAAATATTTAAATAAATTTAAAATTTCAACACAGGATAGGAACGAAGCTGAAAGTTTAAATGTAAATAAATTAAATGAGACTAAAAATTGTAATGATTGCCTAAAAAAATTAACAAAATCAGCAGTTGCAATATTATGTTCTACTTGTAAAAAATGGAGTTGTTTAGAGTGTGCAGGTAGAAAGAAGAAAGATATATTGGAATATGAGAAAAATAAAATTGTCTGGAATTGTTCAGTATGTACCAATAATAATAATATGGAAAAAAATAAGGAAATAAAAAGTATGTTGGAAAATCCTAAAACAGAAAATACATTTCTTGAAAACATAATTTACGATATGGATAAAAAAATGGACTATTTAATTAAAAAATTTATACAATTTGAAGAAATAGAAATCAATACAACAATAAATAAAATTGAAAAGGATATTAATCAAATTTTAAAATTATTAGAAGAAAAAGAAACTAGTAAAATTGATTATAATAGTAAGTTATACTCAAATATCCTGAAAAATAATACAAATCAATCATACACAAAGGAAAATGTGCCAATACTTATTATCAAACCCAAAAAAAATCAAAATAGCCGTGAAACAAAAAATGAAGTACAGAAGATGGTAAATCCAACGAGCGTAAATGCATCAGTATGTAAAGTAAAAGAATTAAAGAATGGCGGAATAATAATTAAAAGTAAATCTAAAGATGAAATTGAAAAAATTAGAAAATTATCTGAAGAAAAATTAAATGAAAATTATGTAATAGAAGTTCCAAAATTGAAAAATCCAAAATTGGTATTAATTGGATTTAGAAAAGAATACCAGGAAGAAGAGCTTTTAGAGGAATTAAAAACATTGCGATATATAGATACAAATGATAAATAAAAATACAATATATAAGACAATCAAAATTTTCAAAGAAATACATAAGTTAAGTTGAAACTGAAGCTGAAACATTTAAAAAAATAGTTAACCAAGAAATATCATTGGGTTGGAATAAAATTAAAATTAAAGAAGACCTAAATATTTTAATTTGCCATAAGTGTTGTGGATATGGGCACAAAATAAAGGACTGTAGAGAAAATCAAATATGTTCTTTTTGTTCAGGAAATCATAACTTTTGGAACTGTAAAAATGAAAAACAAATCTGTAACAATTGTAGAAATTATAATAAGAAATACAATAAAAATATAAATTTTGAACATCAAGCAATAAGTAATGAATGCTCCATACATCAACAAAAAATTAAAATAGCAAAAGAAAAAATCAATTACTGGTATAAAAATAAAAATATGAATACACTAAAAGTTATGTATTTAAATGCAAGATCGATAAAAAATAAAACGGAAGATATCGAAATAATGATATTTGGAGAAAACATTGATATTATAGTTATAACAGAAACATGGGTGAATAAAGGGAAAGAAAAGTATTATAATTTTAAAAATTTTAAGTCAATATTGGCATGCAGAAGAAAAAGAGGAGGTGGATTGGGAATTTTTTGTTAAAAGAAATATTGAAATTGAATTATTGGAAACGATTGAAAATGAAATATTTTTATTTCAGTAAACCTAAAACAATATGATATCATAATAAGTGGAATTTACAGACCACCAACAATTAAAAATAATATATTATTTACATTTTTGGATGAAAAATTGGAAACTTTTGCAGATTCAAAATTTGAGAGTTTTATCAAATTTCAGCTAGGAGATATGAATGTTAATATTCTTCAAAGTGACACACAAGAAAGAAGAATAATGGATATTTATTTAACGAATAGTTTTAAAATTTTAAATTCAAGTATACCAACAAGAGATGCACCTAATAGCAAATCATTAATTGACCATATAATAACTAACTCATTAAAATATATACGATTAAATTTGGAAACTAGTCAAATAAGTGACCATAAAATTCAAAATATTGAAATTCCATTAACATTTAAAACAAAAATACCAAAATTTAAAACAATTAAGTTCATAGATTTTGATGTAAAAAAGCTAAAAATTGAACTAATCAATATAAACAATAATAAAATATCAGTGAAAGATCCTGATGATATTTATGAAGAAATTATAAAAGCATTTAAAAAATGCTCGTATGAAAAATCGATTAAAATTAAACAAAATTCAAAATCATGGTTTAATGAAGTTAAAAAGAATGATAAAGATTCGAGATAAATACTATGGAAAATATAAAAGAAATCCAGATAATAAAAACTTTAAAGAAACATACAAAGATTATAATAAAATTGTAAAAACAAAAATTAAACAAACAAAGAATGCGTTTTATCGTAAACAATTTAACAATGGAGACCAAAAAGCCATATGGAACAATTTAAATGTAATCCTTACAAATAAATCAAATAAAGAAAAATTAAAAATTGATCATCTAGTTATAAATGGAAACAAAATTGAAGATTAGAATGAAATCAGTCAAGAAATGAATAAACATTTTGTAAATGTTGGAGAAAATCTTGCAAAAAAAATTACAAATACACCAAGAATTGTATGTCTAGAAAATGAATCATCTATGTTTTTCGATATGAATGAAATTTTTGAAAAAGATATTGAAGATATAATTCAAGAACTTAATAGAAAAAAAGCCAGTGGATTTGATAATATAACCATCAAAATTATACAAAGTGTCAAAGTAGAAATAACACCAATCTTAAAATATCTTATAAAACAAATTTTTTAGAAAATAAAAAATTATTATTTCATGGCCAATATGGATTTCGTAAATCTAGGGACACGGAGATTGCAGTGGCAAATGTTATCACAAAAATTCAAAATAATGTTGACAATAATAAAAAATGTTGCCTAGTGTCTTTAGATTTATGTAAGGCATTCGATACAGTAAACCGTAATATTTTATTACAATGTATTTATAATATTGGAATAAGGGGAAATATCTATAATTGGTTTCAAAATTATTTAACTGACCGTAAACAGTTTGTACAAATTGAAAACACAAAAAGTTCATTTAAAAACATTACTTGTGGTGTACTGCAAGGATCAATTTTGAGACCTATTCTTTTTCTAATATACATAAATTCAATTTCAAACTTAAAATTAAAAGGTGATTTAAAATTATTTGCAGATGATACAACAATTATATATTTTGATGATGATATAGATCAAATTTTAGATAATATTAAACAAGATTTGATTCAAATTTATTCGTGGCTACAAAGTTTTTTAAATTAACTTTAAATTTTGAAAAATCTTCTTTTATGATAATAACAGAAACAAATCAATATGTTGGATATAAATTTAAATTACTTTTTAATGGACATATTATAAAATATTTAAATACAATAAAATTTTTAGGTTTACATATAGATGAAAATTTAAGTTGGAGAACACATATTAATAATTTAAGAACTAATATTTCTCCTTTAATTGGTATTTTATACAAAGTGAGATATTACATCTCATTAAAATTTTTAAGAAATATTTACTTTGCATTAATATAATCAAAATTGCAATATTTAATATCAGTTTGGGGTTCTGCCTGTTTGTCAAATATCAATCCTTTAAAAAAATTACAAAATAAAGCCATAAAATGCATTTATAAATTACCATTTTTAGAGCCTACTGTAAATTTATATAAACCAAATAATTACTTGAATATAGAAAATTTATATAAATTAAAAGTAGGTATATTAATTCACCTAATCAATGAAAAGATTAAAAATTCTGAAATAAAATTTATTGATAGCACAAAAATTCATGAACACAATACAAGAAAAAATAAAAATTTAAAAACTGTAAAAATAAAAAGTAATTTTGGAAAAAAAATCAATTCTTCATGATGGTATAAAAATTTATAATAATATTCCAAAACAAATTAAAAATACAATCAATATAAAAAAGTTCAAATATTTATTTAAAAAACATTTATTAAAAATATAACATTATTGTTTTCCTTCTTTTTTTTTGTTGTTATATATGATACTATAATTATTGTATAATTTTGACTCTTAATCTTAATTAATTTTTTTTTGCTTAGAAATTTCCCTGTAATAAACTTTTGTAAAGTTGGTTGGGAAATTAAAATAAATAAAAAAAAGTATACTTAGCAAAATCAGCAGGTCCTGCAAAAGCGTCGGTTTCACGCACACTTCTGCCATGTATTTGATATGACGGTATGCATCATTACGTTGCGCTGGAACTAGCTGAACTGGTTGAACAATGTGTTCTAAGTGTGATATAGGTCTTTGTGTAGTCTGTTTTGCTAATTATCACACAATGTAAAAATTTAATTTTAATAAGTCCATAAATAAGTATGTATTTTAAAATTGTAAATACTTGTATTTTATAGTATCCTATGCGCCCAGTGATACCATATGGTAGCAGTCATTTTATTAAAAACTGACGTAAGATATTTTGTAAAATTTTTTTTTTGGTGAATTCCTACTCATATTAGCTCAGAAAAGTAAAAATATCTAAAATAACTAACAAAAAATAATTATGGTCGTTAATGGGTTAAACAACCTGAAAATAACCTGCCATTTTATTGTTACACCTAAGTTATAACTTTTAAAATACCATTTTTAAGTACTCCTTTGAAAAAGCAACTGTGTTGCGAAACATGTCGAGGCAAAATAAAAATCTGTGGAAAGTGTAAAATAATTTTTTTTTTTATTTTTTTTTTACCATATTTAACACAATTAATAATGGATTTCCACCAAGTAAAAGCCGAATAAATTCTATTGAAAAAAAAAGTTGGAAGCGGGTTCTACCCTAAAAACAGGGATAAATTTCACGAAGACACGAAAAAAGTATGCCAAAATAAAAATTAACGCAGCCGCATTTCTGTTTTCTTTATGACAATATAGAAGCTTACTACTACTGTATTTATTCCAGTTAAAAATTCCACCCTGTATAAAAGAAGTACCGTTTAAAAACAATTTATCATTAAAATAACATCCTTGTCTGTAAACAATAAACAAATAATAAAGTTAACATTTTTAAATTTTTTCTTATTTTTTACCATCAAAGGCAGTGATTCCCGATTAGTTAATAGCCCTTGTGGAAGGTCCTTGTGCTTAATTGCCAGTGATGAAAGGGGATCAAAATTTCAATATTAAATTTATGTTATCTGACGTCGCGTCGGCGTCGGTCGGTAATATTTTGGACGTTAAAAGCTCGACGTTGATTTGCCATAAAGAGCTAGTTTATATAAAATAGAACGGGGAAGACGTCCGGAAATAATATATCAAAAAGGAAATATAACCGCTAGTTGCCTTTTGGGTTAAAGTTCGCAGGGACGGGACGTCAGAAACAATGGACGTTGGTTAAAGGTTCTTAATCCCTTTTTAAGGAGTTACTTAAAAACTTATGTCTATATGCGCTAAGAATACCTATATTTATGCAAGAACCATCATCTTTGGTATGTGCAAGCAAAAATATACTATTGGTTTAAAGTACTTTGTATTCGCAATTAACAAAAATGTACCAAATTTATGTAATAGATTTATTATTAGTAAACAAAAATAGAACAAATTACTATTTTCCTTACTACTACCGTGCGAGCAAAAATTATTTGCATCAAAGAAGGCTTGGATTAAAAAACGTAGGGCTTGGTTTAGATCACAATGATATGGGGACGATATATCTAACCAAATCTAGGTTAAAATCTTGTCAAATTCAAATTATGACATGATATGCCAAACTAATGATTAATAAAATAAGTAGACAAATACAAATTTATTTTTGTTGTTTACAAAATTAACAAAGTAAGAATATACAGAAAGGAAAAGAAAAATAATTACATAAATTGCTGAAATGGGCCACCGCCATGCCCCAAACATAAATTCATACGTCTTTTCATATTTTCGAAAGTGTTGACGAGCATCTCTGGAGGAATGTTACCATATTCTTGGATAATCCTTTCTTGTAATTGTTCTAAATTTGCAACTGGTGTTTTAAAAATAGTTTTCTTTAAATGAGGAAAAACGAAGTAATCCATATCCGTTGAACAAGGTGATCTAGGTGGGAATTCAATGTCTGATTGAAAACTGATCAATCTGTTGTCGAAAAAATTGCGTAAGTAGTTAATAGTTTCGGCGGCTGTATGGGCGGTTGCACCGTCCTGTTGAAAATATCCAGATCGTAGATCGTCGTCAAGTAATTGCTCCACAAATGGATTCAAAATATTGTCTCTATACCGCTGTGCTGTAACTGTGTCATGGAAAAAAATAGGACCAACAATTGTTCTTCGGGAAACAGCTAACCAGACACCAATTTTTTGAGGGTGCAATGGAACCAGGCTTCATCCGAAAAAAATGTCAGGTCTAATAAATCATTTATTTCCAATAAATTTTGGGTAAACCATTGAGAGTAATTCCTGCGTCTTTCAAAATCTGCGGCTTGTATTTCTTGTAATACGACTTACACTTTATAAGGAAATAAATTTAGCTGCTTCTTAAGAATAGTCCTGCATGGTCCATAAGATCTTTCCACTTCTTGGGACAGGCGTCTTATACAATTTATTGCTGTATTTTGCATTATTTCAGAAACGTTTGCAACAAGTTCTTCTGTTCTTACAGATGGTCTTCCTGCTCCTTTTTTTGTGTTGTATAGAACCTGTTTCCCTAAACACAGCCACGGTTTTTTTCAGGCAATGATAAAAACGTCCATCAGAAACCCGGATTTTATTGCCACTCACCATTTACTCTAACCCCGTTTCGAAAATACGCTTCAACCATGAATGTTTTGTGCTGTTCCGTAAACCCCATTATGTGAATTGTTCAAAAAATTGGAAAAATTAGCGATGAATCAAATTACTTGACGACTGTCAAAGATGACGGAATAACTGATTGATTATTAATTCAGGTAGTTATTGACACCCAACAGTTATTAAGCTCTACGACTAAGCATTACGTCCTAAGATGCAAGGCCCTCTTTGATGCAAATACTTTTTGCTTGCACCTTTTTATTTAAATCCTACTAAAAAGAATTGTTGTCATTATTTTTATTTATTCTCGTTCTTAACTTAACTAACATAGTATATACTATACACCATGTCTTATCAGTAGAGGGAGATGATTCCTTCTGCATCAATTTCCTGAGGTCCCTTCTGCGCAGGCGCCAGCAGTGCGCAGGCGCGCGTCATATGTCAAACGTCAATTACCAGATGACGTGCGTCATCTGTCAACTGTCAGACGTCAAATTGGTGGGCGCTAGCTACATTGGGCCTTAGCTACTTGGGCGTTAGCCACTTTGGGCAATAATATTCTATATATAGAATGTGTTCAGGATGACGTCATATTACGAATAGGAAAAGATGGCGGATGCCATCTGTCAATTAAGACAGCCCAAGGTCAGCGATCATTTATCAATTGCTTAATGAAAAATTTGATATATGGGCGATATTAAGGATGACGTAACAAGTTATTATGAAAAATCCCGAGACCGCAGGTCGAGGTGTACTAAAGATATATGCTCGCCTACGGCTCGCTAAGGTTGTTAGTAATGATGTAACATGTGACTCGCATTAAGGATGACGTAACAAGTGATAATGAAATATCCCGAGACCTCCAGGTCGAGGTGTACTAGAGTTATATGTTCGCCTGCGGCTCGGTAAGGCTGATAGGGGTAATATAACATGTAACTCGCATTAAGGATGACGTAACAAGTGATAATGAAATACCCCCAGACCTCCAGATCGAGGTGTACTAGAGTTATATGTTCGCCTGCGGCTCGGTAAGGCTGATAGGGGTAATATAACATGTAAGCCGTATTTAGGATGACGTAACAAGTGATTATGAAATATCCCAAGACCACAGGTCGAGGTGTACTAGAGATATATCTTCGCCTACAGCTCGTTAAAGTTTCTGAGGATAATATAACACGTGGCTTATATTTAGAACGACACAACAAGTTATTTAGAAAAATCCCGAGACCGCAGGTCGAGGTGTACTAAAGACATATATTCGCCTACGGCTCGCTAAGGTTGTTAGGGATAATGCAGTATGTGGATCGTATTAAGGTTGACGTAACAAGTTATTTAGAAAAAATCCCGAGATCCTCAGGTCGAGGTGTACTAGAGTTATATGTTCGCCTGCGGCTCGGTAAGGCTGATAGTGGTAATATAACATGTGGCTCGCATTTAGGATGACGTAACAAGTGATTATGAAATATCCCGAGACCACAGGTCGAGGTGTGCTAAAGACATATATTCGCCTACGGCTCGCTAAGGTTGTTAGAAATAATATAACATGTGAATCGTATTTAGGATGACGTAACAAGTTATTTAGAAAAATCCCGAGACCGCAGGTCGAGGTGTACTAAAGACATATATTCGCCTACGACTCGCTAAGGTTGTTAGGGATAATGCAGTATGTGGTTCGTATTAAGGTTGATGTAACAAGTTATTTAGAAAAAATCCCGAGACCGCAGGTTGAGGTGTACTAAAGATATATCCTCGCCTACGGCTCGTTAAGGCTGCTAGGAATAATATAGCATGTGAATCGTATTTAGGGTGACGTAACAAGTTATTTAGAAAAAATCCCGAGACCGCAGGTCGAGGTGTACTAAGGACATATATTCGCCTACGGCTCGCTAAGGTTGTTAGGGATAATGCAGTATGTGGTTCGTATTAAGGTTGATGTAACAAGTTATTTAGAAAAAATCCCGAGACCGCAGGTCGAGGTGTATTAAAAATATATGCTCACCTACGACTCGCTATGGTTGTTGGGGAAAGCGCAACATGTGGCTCGTATTAAGGTTGACGTAACAAGTTATTATGAAAAATCCCAAGACCCGCAGCTCGAGGGGCGCTAGGGATATATCCTTGCCTGCGACTCGTTAAAGTTGTTAAGGATAATATATAACATGTGGTTCGTATTTAGAATGACGCAAAAAAATCATAAGTAAAAACCCGAAATCGATCGGTCAACTGGTTCAGGAGATATAATTTTTTGAGATTAGCGTCTTTATGTCTAAAGATGAAGAGGCGAAATTCGGTAGACGGGTATAAGATGGGTATACCTATCGAATAATAAAGGAATATTTCAAAAATCTCAAGTAATAGCAAAACTATACGTATTAAACCATTAGGGTCTTAACACAACCGAAACAAAATTCTTACTATGCAAAGTCCATTGGGAATGTTATTAAATATATCTAACCTTCCTGTATACTACATGATTATGGCCCTCGACACGAGGCAAGGTCAGTCTGTCTGGAATTAATAATGTTTAGATACGCATAATAACCAGCCAAAAACCTCTATGAACTGTTCATGATCGAGTAAAAACATCTAATAAGTCGCTAAAGTATTCCAAAAATAGCTTTGAGCAAACGACTATTTAACAACTCTTATATAAAATAACCAGCTAAACCCTCTCTGATAGGATAAAAAACATCTAATTAACTACCAAAGTACCCAAAAAATGATCGTAGAGCCCATAAAACGTCTATGTAACAGCTCCTATTTCATAATAAGTAGCCAAAAAACAGCTTTGAACTAGTCTTAATCGGATAAATACATCTAATAAACTATCAAAGTACATACATAATAATACAAACCATAATAAGTAGTCAAAAACCTCTATAAACTGTTCATAATCGAGTAAAAAACATCTAATAATCCACTAAAGTATCCAAAAAATAGCCTTCGAACCCATAAAAAGTCTATTTAACAGCTCCTACACAAAATAATCAGCTAAAACCTCTCTGATAGAGTAAAAATATCTAAAAAACCATTAAAGTACCTAAAAATTACCTTCAAACCTATAAAAACCCCTATTTAACAGTTTCCTATACATAATAAACAACCAATCAACTCTCAGATAGGGTAAAAGCCACTAAAGTACTAAAAAAATTAGATAATACATTCTTAGTCATAGCTATTTCTATTATTATTCATATATCTAAAAATGAGGCATCTGATTAATATCCAATATCATTACCAGCTAGTAGCAGCAATATCAATAGGCTAGTACCTAGTTAGCAACTTATCTATGTAAGTAAAACGCAAGAGCGGCTTATGCGAATATCTGATCAGGATCAATATGTATAATGAACAGCTATGAACGGCTAGGAACAACAAATAGGACATTATTCAACCACTAACCAACCACTAAACAGCCTTTAAATCCATAAAAACGTCTATTTAGCTGCTCTTAAACCAGGCAAAAAAAAACATCTAATAAAAATCCAAGAACCTAATAGGTAGCTGAAGCAGCAAAAGTTCGTTTTCACACCTCGCCTACGGCTCATCGGGCATATCATCGGACTATAGTAGAATATAACACCTTAAGTCGCTAGAAAAAACCAAGGATGATCATTCGAGCGAGTAATGTTAAAGATATGAAACCATAAATCCCAAAACGGGATATTCGAGTCCTACCAGATAAACGTTTCAGTAAAATTAAGAGGAGGGTGGGGGGTTATCATAGACGCAGAATATATAAAGTTTAATATAGTGAACTAAACCAAATTCATAAAGATTAAGTGTTAAGGAATGACTAAGTGGGAATTAAGCGGGCGAATATAAAAGAAATAACCTACTACTTGGGAACATGTAGTTATAAGTGAAAATCATGAAAATAAATCTAAAAATCTGTCATATATAGTTGTTTATTTATTAATATGTATATCAATAGCAAAAAGACTTGGTTATATACTCTCTCTTGAGGAGTAGACTTATTAAAGATCATCACAACGAATAATATAACCATAAACGACAGGTTCTAGATTAAAAATTATCCAATATTCTGACGTTCATTAACAACTAATGTAGAACGCTGTAATATAGTAGATCATAAGGATTCGAATGTGAACGGGTAATTACGTTAAAAGGTGCAGGATAAAATATTCGACTTGCAAAAATCTAACGAGGAAGTATGGGTAAGTTATATGTTGAATACTAAAATTTAGCTGCCAAAATCAAAAACACACAAAATTATTATATATTATAATACATTATTGCAGTGTCTGCCAAATGACTTAAAATTCAATTAGAACAAACTACGATTGTATAGAGATAATAGAAAAAGAGGTAGATAGACGTTGTATACTATTACGATCATGATGATTAAAAATCAATAACTTACATCCGAACCAGCTACATGCAGTCACCTATGATAGCCCTCCTTGCATGAAAATACTAAAATTATCCGCTTCAACAGCAAAAAAAATACCTTAAGATCTGAAAAAATTAATAGCTAAAGGACTACGTACAGAGATACATGAAGTAGAGTCCAAGAAAAGCAACTAAATACAACAAAAATGAGTGTTACCTAATTGACAAATAAGCAAGAAATAATAGATATTTAATTTAAATAGACTTAAATCAGTATGCCTGAAGTAGAAAAAATTAGAGGCAGGACCTTATTAAGGCTTCCAGCTGCAAACTGGAAATATTTGGTAAAAAAAATTATACAATATTATATAAACACTACTAATTTTGTTCTCCTGTTTTTACACAGAATTAAAAATGTAGTTGTAATAGATTATTTAATAAAAACTATGTTAAAAGTTGATATTTGCCTACGACTTGTTACAGTATTAGATAATACTTGTTGATGGGTTAAGATGTAAAGTATCATCATGTGGTTTGGGAGATATAGTCCTGCTATTAGATTCTTATGCAGAAAGGTGGTAAGCTAATATTGGACAAATGGGTAGATAATGAAAGACCTCCAGTAAAAAAATAATCTCAAACTATAAATGAGTTAGAGACTTAAAATCATAGGTATTGCGTTTAAATCATGGTATATACGAACAGGATTCCTATGGTTAGAGATCGCTTATAACCTAAAAACTATACCAAAAGTTCGATTCCGCTACTAAACGAGAGAAAAATAGATAAAAGTTCGGGGGTATATCATAGATCTATAGTAGAATGCTTTGTCGTTAGAAAAAACCCGAGATCCTTAGAACAGGTTAAAGATATAAAGCTCTAAAAACCCTAAAACAAGATATTTAACTCATGCTAGATAGATGTTTCAGTAAAATTAAGAGGAGGGCAAGGGTCATCATAGACGCAGAATATATAAAGTTTAATATAGTGAACTAACCCAAATTCACTAAGATTGTGTGCTAAGGAATGATAAAAAAATAATAACCTACTAGGGAACATATAGTTCTAGGTGGTCGTATACAAAACATAGAGGTTGGACTCGCAACACCTCATGAAAATAAATCTAAAATCGGTTATACATGGGTGCCTATATAACACTATGTTTATCAATAGCAAAAATACTTAGTTCTATACTAAATTAGGGGTTATAATTCTTAAAAGCAATTTTGTCGGTTCTGAAATTGTGTGCATTGTTGAAGAGTAGACTTATTAAAGATCCTATATACACCAAGAGTATATAAACTAAACTAATAAAGGTAGCAAAGGGACAAGTGCTAGTCACGCGAATAAATAATATAAAAACAGTCGGGCATAGGCTCTAGGTTAAAAATTATCCATTAATCTGATCTCGGAACCATTAGCGCTCCTTAACAACCAATGTAGAACGCGGTAATACAGCGATTCGGAAGGATTCGATTGTGATTGGGTGTAATTACATCAAAAGGTGCAGGACGAAAGATTCGACTTGCTAAAATCTGACACAAAAGTTGAGTACTAAAATTTAACTGCTAAGATCAAAAACACACACGCTATATAAAATTATTATAGTGTCTGTCAAATGACTAAAAAATGTAATTAGAACAAGCTACGATTATATAGAGCGGACAGAAAAGAGGTAGATAGACTTTGTTCACTATTACGATTATAAAGTGGAGAAATCAATAACTAACATATGAATCAGTTACATACAATCACCTATGATTGTCTCTTGTATGAAAAAGGAAATTATCTGCTTCAACAGTAAAAAAACCTTAAGATCTGAAAAATTAATAGCTAAAGGACTCGATGAAGACACAGAACAACTAAACAAAACAACAGAAATGAGGGCTACCTAATTGGCAAATAAGCAAGAAATAATAGACCTTCAATTTAAATAGACTTAAATCGAAAAAACATTACAGCGAACAAATACCTGTTTGGGTAGGTCCTTATCCGCCAAAAATACCCCCGCTATGCTGAAAAATAAGAATAAATAAGAAAAACCTAGAAATTTAGGGTAATATCTGCTTCAACAGCTACAAATACCTTAAGATCTGAAAAAATTAATAGCTAAAGGACTACGTACAGAGATACATGAAGTAGAGTCCAAGAAAAGCAACTAAATACAACAAAAATGAGTGTTACCTAATTGGCAAATAAGCAAGAAATAATAGGCCTTCAATTTAAAATAGACTTAAATCGAAAGATATTGCAAATAACAAATAGCTGTTGGTAGGTTCTTAACCATCAAAAATACCCCTCAGCCATGCCTAAAAAAATAAGAACAGGAAGGAAAAAATACATAGAAATTAATGGTAATATAAGGATCCTGTACATTCAAAAAAGCATATATTATGTATGATCAACCTATAATATTAGGTATATCAAAGGATAACACTATACCTAACAGGACCCAAATTGAAGTTAAACAATAGGGCCATAATAATATAAAGTATTTAAATTACCGAATGATCATCTAAATATAATTTAAATAGCCTTTAATCTAAAAAATATTACAGCTAACAAATAGCTGTTGGATAGATCCTAATCCACCAAAAAATACACCGCGATACTGAAAAATAAGAATAAATAAGAAAAACCTAGAAATTTAGGGTAATATATTGCTTTAAAGACCAGTAAACTCCTATAAGAGTATTTATATAACACGAATGCTAGACAAACCTAACCTAACTTCTTGGGTACGGTTATTTTGTATAAAGACCAACACCAACACCAAAAAAGGGGTCATATACATTCAAAAAAGTATATATTATGTACGAACAACCACTAATATTAGGTATACCTAAGGGTAATACTATATAACCACTTACAGGAATCAAAATAAAGTTCAAAAATTAAGGGAATATAAAGTATTTAAATAACCGAATGATTATCCGAATAAAATTCTCGTTTCAGTTATATTAGTTACATGAGATGAGATTAATTGTATAAATATGTGGACTTCCGAGTGATCATACTCATCTAATCGATCTTACAACATATGAAAAATAAAGCAATTAATTAGATAAATGACTTCTTAACGGAGCTTCAATATTAGTGGATAGATATCATCTAACCTATAAAAATAATTGTAAAAGAGTTGTAAAAATTATTTATCAAGCCATAAATTTTAAAACCGACGAGAGAGGTGGGAAGGGGGAAGGGATATAGTAAACGGTTACAGGTTAAAAAGCTCCAACAACTAGTAAAAAATATTTAAAAACATTAAGCCATAAATGTATTAGATTGTACAAAACCATTAAAGTCTTAATGGCAGGGATAGTAAATATTTTTGCAATAGGTAGATGTTGAAATAAATACCTATGAAAACGATTAAAGCTATTAAAATAATACAGGCAATATCAACGAGAGGTACATAAAATATAGTTTTAAACGGGAAATTCGATTATATACATATATAAACTAATAATGAATATGTTTAAGATCTTCAAAACGAGGATAGGATGTAAAATTATACCAAAAATACGGATAAATAGAGCAAATAATGCAAAAAAAAAATAATAAACTAGGAATCTAACTGAACATAAAAAAGGTTGCAAAAAAAAATATATAGCAATTTTATTAAGTATTAAAAATATACCCTAATAATATTTGTTTATACAGCTAAGTAGAAAACTATAGAAACATTAAGGAAAAAGACGTGATGCCTATAGGTATAAAATTTAACAACTATTGGTATTGGTATTGATAGCGGATTGTGAAAAATTAGACAATAAGCTATAGTACTTGTAGCCACAATCAATCGATAACTAATAATAGAGTGGCAGTTTGAGAAATTTTTATAGGATTTAGGCTAGGTTCACTATAATAAGACTCGGGGCTTCTACCTATAGTAAATATATCAGCAAGCTTAATTACTCAGTGAAACCTGAATCTATAGAGAATTATTCGGGTTTTCGGGGTTACTCAGGTTTATTAGGATTCTAAGAATTTATTTTGCTTGACGTAATATTTAAAAAAAATTTTAAAGCCACGACGGTCTTCTCCCAAAATTTGCTACAAATTTCGTGAGCCTTTGGCCGTAGTTATCGATTGATTGTGGCTACAAGTACTATAGCTTATTGTCTAATTTTTCACAAGCCGCTATCAATACCAATACCAATAGTTGTTAAATTTTATACCTATAGGCATCACTTCTTTTTCCTTAATATTTCTA
Organism: Polydrusus pterygomalis; assembly: GCA_963969555.1. Lineage (NCBI taxonomy): Eukaryota > Metazoa > Arthropoda > Insecta > Coleoptera > Curculionidae > Polydrusus > Polydrusus pterygomalis. The sequence goes on from OZ018375.1 coordinate 74,838,040, forward strand.
TAGTTTTCTACTTAGCTGTATAAACAAATATTATTAGGGTATATTTTTAATACTTAATAAAATTGCTATATATTTTTTTTTGCAACCTTTTTTATGTTCAGTTAGATTCCTAGTTTATTATTTTTTTTTTGCATTATTTGCTCTATTTATCCGTATTTTTGGTATAATTTTACATCCTATCCTCGTTTTGAAGATCTTAAACATATTCATTATTAGTTTATATATGTATATAATCGAATTTCCCGTTTAAAACTATATTTTATGTACCTCTCGTTGATATTGCCTGTATTATTTTAATAGCTTTAATCGTTTTCATAGGTATTTATTTCAACATCTACCTATTGCAAAAATATTTACTATCCCTGCCATTAAGACTTTAATGGTTTTGTACAATCTAATACATTTATGGCTTAATGTTTTTAAATATTTTTTACTAGTTGTTGGAGCTTTTTAACCTGTAACCGTTTACTATATCCCTTCCCCCTTCCCACCTCTCTCGTCGGTTTTAAAATTTATGGCTTGATAAATAATTTTTACAACTCTTTTACAATTATTTTTATAGGTTAGATGATATCTATCCACTAATATTGAAGCTCCGTTAAGAAGTCATTTATCTAATTAATTGCTTTATTTTTCATATGTTGTAAGATCGATTAGATGAGTATGATCACTCGCAAGTCCACATATTTATACAATTAATCTCATCTCATGTAACTAATATAACTGAAACGAGAATTTTATTCGGATAATCATTCGGTTATTTAAATACTTTATATTCCCTTAATTTTTGAACTTTATTTTGATTCCTGTAAGTGGTTATATAGTATTACCCTTAGGTATACCTAATATTAGTGGTTGTTCGTACATAATATATACTTTTTTGAATGTATATGACCCCTTTTTTGGTGTTGGTGTTGGTCTTTATACAAAATAACCGTACCCAAGAAGTTAGGTTAGGTTTGTCTAGCATTCGTGTTATATAAATACTCTTATAGGAGTTTACTGGTCTTTAAAGCAATATATTACCCTAAATTTCTAGGTTTTTCTTATTTATTCTTATTTTTCAGTATCGCGGTGTATTTTTTGGTGGATTAGGATCTATCCAACAGCTATTTGTTAGCTGTAATATTTTTTAGATTAAAGGCTATTTAAATTATATTTAGATGATCATTCGGTAATTTAAATACTTTATATTATTATGGCCCTATTGTTTAACTTCAATTTGGGTCCTGTTAGGTATAGTGTTATCCTTTGGTATACCTAATATTATAGGTTGATCATACATAATATATGCTTTTTTGAATGTACAGGATCCTTATATTACCCTTAATTTCTATGTATTTTTTCCTTCCTGTTCTTATTTTTTTAGGCATGGCTGAGGGGTATTTTTGATGGTTAAGAACCTACCAACAGCTATTTGTTATTTGCAATATCTTTCGATTTAAGTCTATTTTAAATTGAAGGCCTATTATTTCTTGCTTATTTGCCAATTAGGTAACACTCATTTTTGTTGTATTTAGTTGCTTTTCTTGGACTCTACTTCATGTATCTCTGTACGTAGTCCTTTAGCTATTAATTTTTTCAGATCTTAAGGTATTTGTAGCTGTTGAAGCAGATATTACCCTAAATTTCTAGGTTTTTCTTATTTATTCTTATTTTTCAGCATAGCGGGGGTATTTTTGGCGGATAAGGACCTACCCAAACAGGTATTTGTTCGCTGTAATGTTTTTTCGATTTAAGTCTATTTAAATTGAAGGTCTATTATTTCTTGCTTATTTGCCAATTAGGTAGCCCTCATTTCTGTTGTTTTGTTTAGTTGTTCTGTGTCTTCATCGAGTCCTTTAGCTATTAATTTTTCAGATCTTAAGGTTTTTTTACTGTTGAAGCAGATAATTTCCTTTTTCATACAAGAGACAATCATAGGTGATTGTATGTAACTGATTCATATGTTAGTTATTGATTTCTCCACTTTATAATCGTAATAGTGAACAAAGTCTATCTACCTCTTTTCTGTCCGCTCTATATAATCGTAGCTTGTTCTAATTACATTTTTTAGTCATTTGACAGACACTATAATAATTTTATATAGCGTGTGTGTTTTTGATCTTAGCAGTTAAATTTTAGTACTCAACTTTTGTGTCAGATTTTAGCAAGTCGAATCTTTCGTCCTGCACCTTTTGATGTAATTACACCCAATCACAATCGAATCCTTCCGAATCGCTGTATTACCGCGTTCTACATTGGTTGTTAAGGAGCGCTAATGGTTCCGAGATCAGATTAATGGATAATTTTTAACCTAGAGCCTATGCCCGACTGTTTTTATATTATTTATTCGCGTGACTAGCACTTGTCCCTTTGCTACCTTTATTAGTTTAGTTTATATACTCTTGGTGTATATAGGATCTTTAATAAGTCTACTCTTCAACAATGCACACAATTTCAGAACCGACAAAATTGCTTTTAAGAATTATAACCCCTAATTTAGTATAGAACTAAGTATTTTTGCTATTGATAAACATAGTGTTATATAGGCACCCATGTATAACCGATTTTAGATTTATTTTCATGAGGTGTTGCGAGTCCAACCTCTATGTTTTGTATACGACCACCTAGAACTATATGTTCCCTAGTAGGTTATTATTTTTTTATCATTCCTTAGCACACAATCTTAGTGAATTTGGGTTAGTTCACTATATTAAACTTTATATATTCTGCGTCTATGATGACCCTTGCCCTCCTCTTAATTTTACTGAAACATCTATCTAGCATGAGTTAAATATCTTGTTTTAGGGTTTTTAGAGCTTTATATCTTTAACCTGTTCTAAGGATCTCGGGTTTTTTCTAACGACAAAGCATTCTACTATAGATCTATGATATACCCCCGAACTTTTATCTATTTTTCTCTCGTTTAGTAGCGGAATCGAACTTTTGGTATAGTTTTTAGGTTATAAGCGATCTCTAACCATAGGAATCCTGTTCGTATATACCATGATTTAAACGCAATACCTATGATTTTAAGTCTCTAACTCATTTATAGTTTGAGATTATTTTTTTACTGGAGGTCTTTCATTATCTACCCATTTGTCCAATATTAGCTTACCACCTTTCTGCATAAGAATCTAATAGCAGGACTATATCTCCCAAACCACATGATGATACTTTACATCTTAACCCATCAACAAGTATTATCTAATACTGTAACAAGTCGTAGGCAAATATCAACTTTTAACATAGTTTTTATTAAATAATCTATTACAACTACATTTTTAATTCTGTGTAAAAACAGGAGAACAAAATTAGTAGTGTTTATATAATATTGTATAATTTTTTTTACCAAATATTTCCAGTTTGCAGCTGGAAGCCTTAATAAGGTCCTGCCTCTAATTTTTTCTACTTCAGGCATACTGATTTAAGTTTATTTAAATTAAATATCTATTATTTCTTGCTTATTTGTCAATTAGGTAACACTCATTTTTGTTGTATTTAGTTGCTTTTCTTGGACTCTACTTCATGTATCTCTGTACGTAGTCCTTTAGCTATTAATTTTTTCAGATCTTAAGGTATTTTTTTTGCTGTTGAAGCGGATAATTTTAGTATTTTCATGCAAGGAGGGCTATCATAGGTGACTGCATGTAGCTGGTTCGGATGTAAGTTATTGATTTTTAATCATCATGATCGTAATAGTATACAACGTCTATCTACCTCTTTTTCTATTATCTCTATACAATCGTAGTTTGTTCTAATTGAATTTTAAGTCATTTGGCAGACACTGCAATAATGTATTATAATATATAATAATTTTGTGTGTTTTTGATTTTGGCAGCTAAATTTTAGTATTCAACATATAACTTACCCATACTTCCTCGTTAGATTTTTGCAAGTCGAATCTTTTATCCTGCACCTTTTAACGTAATTACCCGTTCACATTCGAATCCTTATGATCTACTATATTACAGCGTTCTACATTAGTTGTTAATGAACGTCAGAATAATGGATAATTTTTAATCTAGAACCTGTCGTTTATGGTTATATTATTCGTTGTGATGATCTTTAATAAGTCTACTCCTCAAGAGAGAGTATATAACCAAGTCTTTTTGCTATTGATATACATATTAATAAATAAACAACTATATATGACAGATTTTTAGATTTATTTTCATGATTTTCACTTATAACTACATGTTCCCAAGTAGTAGGTTATTTCTTTTATATTCGCCCGCTTAATTCCCACTTAGTCATTCCTTAACACTTAATCTTTATGAATTTGGTTTAGTTCACTATATTAAACTTTATATATTCTGCGTCTATGATAACCCCCCACCCTCCTCTTAATTTTACTGAAACGTTTATCTGGTAGGACTCGAATATCCCGTTTTGGGATTTATGGTTTCATATCTTTAACATTACTCGCTCGAATGATCATCCTTGGTTTTTTCTAGCGACTTAAGGTGTTATATTCTACTATAGTCCGATGATATGCCCGATGAGCCGTAGGCGAGGTGTGAAAACGAACTTTTGCTGCTTCAGCTACCTATTAGGTTCTTGGATTTTTATTAGATGTTTTTTTTTGCCTGGTTTAAGAGCAGCTAAATAGACGTTTTTATGGATTTAAAGGCTGTTTAGTGGTTGGTTAGTGGTTGAATAATGTCCTATTTGTTGTTCATAGCTGTTCATTATACATATTGATCCTGATCAGATATTCGCATAAGCCGCTCTTGCGTTTTACTTACATAGATAAGTTGCTAACTAGGTACTAGCCTATTGATATTGCTGCTACTAGCTGGTAATGATATTGGATATTAATCAGATGCCTCATTTTTAGATATATGAATAATAATAGAAATAGCTATGACTAAGAATGTATTATCTAATTTTTTTAGTACTTTAGTGGCTTTTACCCTATCTGAGAGTTGATTGGTTGTTTATTATGTATAGGAAACTGTTAAATAGGGGTTTTTATAGGTTTGAAGGTAATTTTTAGGTACTTTAATGGTTTTTTAGATATTTTTACTCTATCAGAGAGGTTTTAGCTGATTATTTTGTGTAGGAGCTGTTAAATAGACTTTTTATGGGTTCGAAGGCTATTTTTTGGATACTTTAGTGGATTATTAGATGTTTTTTACTCGATTATGAACAGTTTATAGAGGTTTTTGACTACTTATTATGGTTTGTATTATTATGTATGTACTTTGATAGTTTATTAGATGTATTTATCCGATTAAGACTAGTTCAAAGCTGTTTTTTGGCTACTTATTATGAAATAGGAGCTGTTACATAGACGTTTTATGGGCTCTACGATCATTTTTTGGGTACTTTGGTAGTTAATTAGATGTTTTTTATCCTATCAGAGAGGGTTTAGCTGGTTATTTTATATAAGAGTTGTTAAATAGTCGTTTGCTCAAAGCTATTTTTGGAATACTTTAGCGACTTATTAGATGTTTTTACTCGATCATGAACAGTTCATAGAGGTTTTTGGCTGGTTATTATGCGTATCTAAACATTATTAATTCCAGACAGACTGACCTTGCCTCGTGTCGAGGGCCATAATCATGTAGTATACAGGAAGGTTAGATATATTTAATAACATTCCCAATGGACTTTGCATAGTAAGAATTTTGTTTCGGTTGTGTTAAGACCCTAATGGTTTAATACGTATAGTTTTGCTATTACTTGAGATTTTTGAAATATTCCTTTATTATTCGATAGGTATACCCATCTTATACCCGTCTACCGAATTTCGCCTCTTCATCTTTAGACATAAAGACGCTAATCTCAAAAAATTATATCTCCTGAACCAGTTGACCGATCGATTTCGGGTTTTTACTTATGATTTTTTTGCGTCATTCTAAATACGAACCACATGTTATATATTATCCTTAACAACTTTAACGAGTCGCAGGCAAGGATATATCCCTAGCGCCCCTCGAGCTGCGGGTCTTGGGATTTTTCATAATAACTTGTTACGTCAACCTTAATACGAACCACATGTTGCGCTTTCCCCAACAACCATAGCGAGTCGTAGGTGAGCATATATTTTTAATACACCTCGACCTGCGGTCTCGGGATTTTTTCTAAATAACTTGTTACGTCACCCTAAATACGATTCACATGCTATATTATTCCTAGCAGCCTTAACGAGCCGTAGGCGAGGATATATCTTTAGTACACCTCAACCTGCGGTCTCGGGATTTTTTCTAAATAACTTGTTACATCAACCTTAATACGAACCACATACTGCATTATCCCTAACAACCTTAGCGAGTCGTAGGCGAATATATGTCCTTAGTACACCTCGACCTGCGGTCTCGGGATTTTTTCTAAATAACTTGTTACGTCACCCTAAATACGATTCACATGATATATTATTCCTAGCAGCCTTAACGAGCCGTAGGCGAGGATATATCTTTAGTACACCTCAACCTGCGGTCTCGGGATTTTTTCTAAATAACTTGTTACATCAACCTTAATACGAACCACATACTGCATTATCCCTAACAACCTTAGCGAGTCGTAGGCGAATATATGTCTTTAGTACACCTCGACCTGCGGTCTCGGGATTTTTCTAAATAACTTGTTACGTCATCCTAAATACGATTCACATGTTATATTATTTCTAACAACCTTAGCGAGCCGTAGGCGAATATATGTCTTTAGCACACCTCGACCTGTGGTCTCGGGATATTTCATAATCACTTGTTACGTCATCCTAAATGCGAGCCACATGTTATATTACCACTATCAGCCTTACCGAGCCGCAGGCGAACATATCTATAGGAACAGCATCACGACTTAAGAAGTATAACACTACACTCTACACGTTATCAGTTTTGCTCACCAACTCTCCCGTTGTCGCTACCTTAGATAGGCAGACAGACTAACGGACATGTGAACCATGCTATTTTATGACCTAAATACTAACTCTTAGGTATCGATCTAAGTCGTAGACATCACTGTATAGTGGACGCACTTTATATACTACTATGTATAATGTGATTTCCTATAAATACATAGATATATTTGTTATAATTATTGAATGATTTACCTAAATTAAAAATAAGTGGTACTTTTCCAATCTATTGCTGATGACACCATTATATTGTGGCGGGGTGGAGATTAGGTTAGAGTGGCAGACCTCTGGCATTGACCAAACAGTCACACTAAGGGTCAAATTATCAATCACCTGGTAAAGTTACCAAGAAGATATTTTCCATAGATACGATTGTCTCAACAATCGTTTCCACAGTAATTATGTCCTTGGTAAAGATACCAGGAGAATAATAATTTGGCCCTTAGTCCTCTAAAGACCGTTGTGGTACCACACGTATTCCGCGGAACCTATGGAGATTAGGATGACTTGAAAGTAATAATTATTCAAGAGAATTTGAAAGAAGTGATGCGAATCAAGTTGTTAATGTAAATAAAACCAGCATTCTTACTTTTAAATTTAGTTTTGACAATTGATATCAGAAAATGATTTTGTAGATGATGAAATGGTTCAAAAATTTCTGGGCCAGTTTATAGATTATAAATTAAAGTTTTATGATCTTACTGTCTCCTTTAAATGAAAACTAGCATTAGGATATTATGGTGTAAGAGTTGCCTGTAAAGAAGATATATTATATAGTTTTCGTATATTCTGCTGAATATCGTTGTCCCAATTTGAGCAAAATATATTTAAGGTTTTTTTTTAAATCGTTTCTTGGGCAGAACAAAGTGGATTTGGCCAGTAGCATTTTAAGTTCTGCCATTAAAGATCTAGAAATCTCTAGGTATGTTCCATCCTAACTACAACTTGTATTTTGTTAAGCAACGTCCAGACAACGGTACCTTACCTACCTATATGGTTAAAAGTGTTCACACCGACGACTTTCGTGATTTCAAGCAGTTGTCAAAAGAGCTAAGAATTTTATCTATAAGATTCAGTGATTCAGGATATTATTATATAGATTATTGTATAGATTGGACTGTGTGTGACCGTAGAAGTGAATATAAAAAAAGAAGATTCATGAGGCTTGTTTTATAAAGTGTCAGTCATACGAATCTTTGTTACTTAAACGAAATCAACTAGCTAGCAAACAAAATGATCTAAAAAGATTGAATGAGGCACCAAACAAAATAAACATAGAAAATTATCAGGTTTTGGAACACCGATTATTAGGCAGAAAGAACATAAACAGTTTTGGATCTTTTGTACACTACTGAATAAGTTTTATTAATTTTTTACAGTTGTAACTCGTACTTAACAACATTTTTTAGGTTGCATAAACCCTTTTTAAATAGTCCTTTTGTTTTTGTTTATATTTTCTGAAAAATTTAAAAAAATTTTTGGGGCTATATAATGTGTTGTATAAATTTACAAACAACTTGTAAACACTATTCTATAATATATATAACATATATATACAACGCATATTTTTCTTTTCTCGTCGGCATATCCCACGTAGGCAGTGGCGCAACCAGGGGGGGGCTGCCGGGCTGCAGCCCCCCCCCCCCCCCCCGAGCTTAGAAACTTAGCCTATTCGTTTAATTGCAAACCAATTTTTCATGTCACGCCTTTTACTAATATTTTATATTAAGCCACATAATTTACATCAATTATGTTATCAATAGTAAAATTATACCACGTCTGAAATACTTCCACTGAGGCATCTGGATTACTGGCCAGCATTATAAGTCCCAAATTTGTAATCGCACTAATTTGTACATAAAGAATATATGCCTACACACTGCCTTTAAGCAAGATTCTACAAACAGTCGATTTAAAGTTAATGACGTAACAGATCAAGTTAAAGAAATAAGAGGCCTGGCAGATGATAATTTTCAAAATATTTTTAAGGAAGCTCAAGATCTACTTCGGAATACGATATTGAAATCAGAGTACCTAAACTACCGCCAAGACAAACACAAAGATTGGTTATAAAAACCGATTCCGCTGCTGAGTATTTTAAAATAACAATTTTTATTCCGTTTTTGATTGCCTCATAGCAAATCTCGAGGATCGGTTTTTAAAACATCGAGAAACCATTCAAAATTTTGAATGCCTCTTTCCATGATAATCAAGATTTTGATAGTCAATTTAAATGTTTTTTGAAACTTCACAGCTTCTACAAGAATGAGTTCCTTTAAGTGTTTTCCAATAAAACGATGTTAAAAGCTGAACTTGAGCTGCGGTATAAAAAATGCAAAAACAAAAACTGAAGGAAGATTTGGACAAAGTGTATTCCGAATGTGATGCATATATATTTCCTAATATAAAAAGGCTTTTACAAATTTTTTTAACTTTGCCTATTACAACCGCCACATCTGAAAGGTCCTTTTCAAATTTAAAATATTTAAAGACATATCTGCGTAGCACCACGAAAGAGGACAGATTAAATGGTTTGGCAGTTCTTTATGCGAACCACGATATTGATATTACCGTGGAAGAAATTCTGGACGAAAAGGCAAAAACAAAGCGAAGAATTTTACTTTAATATTAGTATTATTAGTGATTACTTACAACTTATTGTATAAGGCTTTTGTTTTGTTTTAGTATAAGTATGATTAATATATATGCGTTACTTATTTTAAATACATTTTTACTAATTAAAATGAAATCTCTAATTTTTTTTTCATAAATATTTAGTTAGGGCCAGCGGCGTATTATTGCAGAAGTTTTAGGGGGCTGTCGCTCTCGTCAATCATATGTATTTTACCCAAAAAAGGGCGTGGCACCCAAAAAATTTTCGCCTGCGGCGCAGGAAGGTATAGCCCCCCCCCCGAACTAAATTTCGGGTTGCGCCACTGCACGTAGGTAAAGGTGTATCTACTTAATATATAGTTTTGGAGATACTATCATTTTAAAATCTTAAAATCGCTTTCCTGATAAATCAGTAATAGTGAGAGAAGCCCTTACGTGAGTAGAACAACGATATTATGAACAAGAGAAAACGTAAGAATAGCAATAAACCTCATATTATAAGCCAATCCATCCCAAAACAATATTTCCAATTTCGCATATTTTTTAAAAATGTATTTGGATTTAATCTCCTATTTATTCAATAAATGTATTGCTCTCCTGCACAATTGGTAATACTCCAAGGAGTCCATTTGACACTAAGCTCTTGCCAATATCGTTATGTAAAAACGCAAAAGTCCTAGATTTCCATTTAGATTTCGTTAACATGTTTGCATTCACGTCGGCGTCTGGGTCGTTCAATTGAAAACCTACTTAAATTTCATTCTAGTCTTATCAAAATATTTGAGAAAACCTTTGCATCTTTGGCCTATATTAGCAAAGGGATTTTTTTACAATAATAAAATCAAATCATTGTCCATATGGACATAAGTAATTTTAAAATACTTTTAAATTATAGATTTTTATATTCCTCGCGAAGAAAGTACTGTTATCTTGAAAAAAAAACATCAGATGTCGACGTTTCTCTCTTTGGCTAGAAAGCTTAACAAAAGACTACTTAACGGGAACAATAAAATTTTCTACATGGATTATGTATAAACCCTGCTTAAAATTAGGAATATAGTATACCTAGGGTATGTTATACAGGGTGGATTTTTTAACTGGAATGTATTAGGAAGCCTCTTTATTTGCTGAAAAAATAGAGAATAACGGCTGCGTTTATTTTTAGTTTGACATACTTTTTAGTGTCTGAAATGTTCCCCTCTTTTTGGGGTAGAAAATGCCCCTAACTTTTTTTTTCAAATGTTAAGATATCTTGTCTTTATTTGTTCTAAATCACAACGTTTTAACTTGTAAGTATCTCCAGTCGTCTTCAGGTCAATACTAAATAAGTACAGTAACTACGGGACTATTTATACTAGCTAGGTGCAAGCATAACTGAGGTGGGTGCAGTCATGCGTTCAGTTGGCACGCGATCCTATCCTAAGATTACATCTATCTAACAAAGGTTTCCAGATATTTCTTATGTCTAAGGATGGTTTCCTAAAGCAGCCGGGGTTCTGGTGAATAGCAGCAGCTTCCTTGAACTTTCTTTTCCTCCAGTGTGGTTCCTTATGTAGGATTTCAGCTTTTGACCACATGATATGGTGACCATGTTTCCAGGCATGGTCAACTGCACCTGACTTTTCGGTCTCTCCTTTTAACGTATTGTTTTTGTGTTCTTTATTCCTTGTTTCTAATGGTCTTAATGTCTCACCTATATAGGATTGGCCGCATTCGCAGGGGATCTGGTAGACGCAGTTTTTCCTATCTTTTTGACTTGTGGGCTTCGTTTAGGGTGTCCCTTGAGTTGAATACGGTGTTGATGTTATATCGTTGTCCTATAGTCTTCTTATTTTCTCAGATAGTCCTTTGACATACGGAATATTGAGTGTTGGTTGTGCCTCTCTGTTTGCTTCTTGCGCGTTGGGTCGACTCTTACGATTTTCCAATATTGTGTCAACTAATCTTGTGGGGTAGCCATTTTTGTTGAGATCGGTCTTTATGTGGTCAGTTTCTTTTTTAAGTGCTTCTTCCGAGTTACAGATTGTAATTGCTCTATCTACGAGGGTTATAACTATGCCATGTTTCGTACTGTTTGAGTGATTTGATCTAAAATTGAGATACTGACCTATATGTGTGGGTTTTCTGTATACTGACGTTTGGATGCTGTTGCCATTTTTCTTCACGTTGACATCTAGGAACGGTAATTGGTTATTTTCTTCTTTCTCCATGGTGAATTTGATTCTTGGTGTTAAGTTATTAAGGTGATTTAGAAAATCTCTTAGTTCCTCATCGGTTCCATTCCAAATAATATAGGTGTCATCCACATATCTCAGCCACATTTTTGATTTCTTCTTTGCCAGTTCCATTGCTTTGGATTCAAACCATTCCATGTAAATGTTGGCGATTATTGGCGAGAGAGATGAGCCCATCGGTAGTCCGTCTACTTGTTTGAAAAATCTATCCTTTTCTTAAAAGTAGGAATTGTTGAGGCAGCATTCTAATAGTTCCAGGATGGCATTAATGGGGAGCGTTGTTCTTTCCTGTAGAGTATGGTCTTCCTCAAGTTTGTTTTTGATAACTTTTAGGGCGTCTTTTACGTGAACGTTGGTGTTAAGACTTTCGACGTCAAAGCTTACCAGCTGATCTCCTGGCTGTACTTCCTTTCCTCCTATTATTTGTACGAAGTGTTGTGAGTTCTTAACAAATGATGTGCTATTTCCTTGAAGAGGTTTGAGTAGAGGGAGTAGAAATCTAGCTAGCTCGTATGTTGGAGAATTACGGGAGCTCGTAATGGGTCTTAGAGGCATGTTGTGTTTATGTATCTTTGGCAGGCCATAGAGATGTGGAGGCTTACTTTGGTGTGGTGTCAGGCATGTCCGTGTCTTTTCTGGTATATATCGCTCATATTTCTTGAGTGCTCGGTAGATTATTCTCTCGATGGTAGAGGTCGGATCCTTGGCAGAAAGAGAGTAGTTTCCTTTCTGCAGGACTTCTTCGATTTTTTGATCGTAGGTTTGAACATCCATAATGACGGTCGATTTTCCCTTGTCGGCTGGTAGAATCTTGATAGTGGAGCCTTTGCGAAGGTTTGCAAGGGAGATTTTTTCTTCCTTACTGATATTTTGTTTTGGAAGCTTCGATTTTTCTAGAAATTCCCTAACTCCATCTATTCCTATTCCTATTCCTCTCCTTGTGTCTCTCCTATGGTTGTTGAGTCGACGGCGCTAATAATGTACAGTATTGGTATCTCTATTGGAGCGATAGTAAAGTTTAAACCCTTGGCCAAAAAGTTTTCTTCATTGCTTGTTAATTCTTTAGATGAAATGTTAACAATGGTCCTATGATTCTGCGTTATTGGTGTTTCTTGACTAACATGTTTTCCCAATTTTTTCTTATGATTATTTTGATAAATTGTTCTTATTTTGTCACAGGTGGCGTCAATCTTCCAAAAAATGGGTCCATGATCCTCTTCTAATGTGTTTTATTTGATTTCCTCGAATCTCTGTTGGATATCCGTGAGTAGAGAAGCTTTCTTAAAACGGTGGTAGTTGATCTGGGAGCGTATGAGGGCTTTGCTGGCATTATTTAGAATCTTTATAGCTTGATGTCCTGGGATTGGTGACTTGATCCTAAAGCCATCTGAAATAATTCCTTGGTCCCTTCCCTGTAGCAGAAACTGGATGCGTGTTTCCTCCTTTGTTAATTTTATCTTGACTTTTTCGTAGTTACGAAACTTACCACTTATACCGGGTCCAGGAATTTAGATGGAAAGTTAGGGAAGTTCTAAAAAAAACGAAGCCTTCAAAACAAAATATCAGTAAGGAAGAAAAAAATCTACCTTGCAAACCTTCGCAAAGACTCCACTATCAAGATTCTACCAGCCGACAAGGGAAAATCGACCGTCATTATGGATGTTCAGACCTACGATCAGAAAATCGAAGAAGTCCTGCAGAAAGGAAACTACTCTCTTACTGCCAAGGATCCGACCTCTACCATCGAGAGAATAATCTACCGAACACTCAAGAAATATGAACGATATATACCAGAAAAGACACGGACACGCCTGACATCACACCACAGTAAGCCTCCACATCTCTATGGCCTGCCAAAGATACACAAACACAACATGCCTGTTAGACCCATTACGAGCTCCCGTAATTCTCCAACATACGAGCTAGCTAGATTTCTACTCCCTCTACTCAAACCACTCCAAGGAAATAGCACATCATTTGTTAAGAACTCACAACACTTCGTACAAATAATAGGAAGAAAGGAAGTACAGCCAGGAGATCAGCTGGTAAGCTTTGACGTCGAAAGTCTTTACACCAACGTTCCCGTAAAAGACGCCCTAAACGCTATCAAAAACAAACTTGAGGAAGACCGTACCCTACAGGAAAGAACAACGCTCCCCATTAATGCCATCTTGGAACTATTAGAATGCTGCCTTAAAAATTCCTACTTTCAAGAAAAGGATAGATTCTTCAAACAAGTAGACGGACTACCGATGGGCTAATCTCTCTTGCCAATAATCGCCAACATTTACATGGAATGATTTGAATCCAAAGCAATGGAACAGGCAAAAAAGAAACTAAAAAGGTGGCTGAGATATGCAGATGACACTTTCATTATTTGGAATGGAACCGATGAGGCACTAAGAGATTTTCTAAATCACTTTAATAGCTTAACACCAACAATCAAATTCACCATGGAGAAAGAAGAAAATAACCAATTACCGTTCCTAGATGTCAACGTGAAGAAAAATGGCAACAGCATCGAAACGTCAGTATACAGAAAACCCACACATGCAGGTCATTATCTCAATTTTAGATCAAATCACTCAAACAGTACGAAACATGGCATAGTTAAAACCCTCCTAGATAGAGCAATTACAATCTGTAACTCGGAAGAAGCACTTAAAAAAGAAACTGACCACATCAAGACCGATCTCAACAAAAATGGCTACCCCACAAGATTAGTCGACACAATATTGGAAAATCGTAAGAATCAACCCAACGCGCAAGAAGCAAACAGAGAGGCACAACCAACACTCAATATTCCGTATGTCAAAGGAGTATCTGAGAAAATAAGAAGACTAGGACAACGATATAACATCAACACCGTATTCAACTCGAGGGACACCCTAAGAAGCCACGAAGACGAAGCCCACAAGTCAAAAAGATAGGAAAAACTGCGTCTACCAGATCCCCTGCGAATGCGGCTAATCCTATATAGGTTGGACATTAAGACTATTAGAAACAAGGATTAAAGAACACAAAAACAATACGTTAAAAGGAGAGACCGAAAAGTCAGGTGCAGCTGACCATGCCTGGAAACATGGTCACCATATCATGTGGTCAGAAGCTGAAATCCTACATAAGGAACCACACTGGAGGAAAAGAAAGTTCAAGGAAGCTGCTGCTATTCACCAGAACCCAGGCTGCTTTAGTAAACCATCCTTAGACATAAGAAATATCTGGAAACCTTTGTTAGATAGATGTAATCTTAGGATAAGATCGCGTGCCAACTGAACGCATGACTGCACCTACCTCAGTTATGCTTTAGTGCACCTAGCTAGTATAAATAGTCCTGTAGTTACTTTACTTATTTAGTATTCACCTGAAGACGACTGGAGATACTTGCCAGTTGAAACGTTGTGATTTAAAACAAATAAAGACAATGGAATTCCAAAACTCTTTCATCGTTAAGATATCTATTGTGATAGCTCCATGAAAGGGACATAAAAAAGGGAATACGACCTACTATTTACTTTTGCATTTCGGTAATCTAGAAAGCCAGAAAAAAAAATGGCCACCTTAACAACGATTGATACTAAAAACTTGGGTTTTGCCAGCGCAGACTGTTAAAAAAAAAAAGAAACATGATATTGATAGAGTTTTTTGTTTACTCGATGCCGCATTCCAATGATCACTTTATTTTCGGTTTAGAAGAAGTGAATACTTATCTTTTGTGGTATTTGGTGTTGTTTAAGCCGTTACTTGATAGTAAGCAATATTTTTGCTATACTATGACCTATTTAACTGAAGCACACAAAATGGAAATTTTATTGATGATTGGCTTTGACGACAGATCGCATACTCAAGCAGAAGTAGCAGCTTTATTTCATGAAACACAACCTGATCCAAAACAAATTTTCCAAAACACCATCAGAAAAATTTAAAGACAATATCGTGAAGTGGGCCACGTCAGGGACATAGGTACCAAGAATCAGGCAGCCTGTGGTAATGTATGAACGAAGACACAAAATTAAACGTTTTACGTTGGCTATTCCAGAAAATCCTATTATTCCAGTTCGGCAATTTGTTAGAGAAAATTACATAATATAAGCCAAACGTCTGCATTCAAGCTAGTGACATCATATCAAATGCGCCCTTATAAAATATTAATCGTAGAAGAGTTACTGGAATATGATACGGACCGCTGTCTTTAGTTTTGTGAAGTAATGATGAATCTTCAGCACTTTTGGATTTGAACTAGATCCTTTTTCAAATAAGTGCACTTTGGTACTGAATGGTGAAGTCAATAAACAAAACTGTCGATATTGGCCCGCAGAAAATCCTCACTGTATGCAAAAATCACACATCAGCTTCCGCAAAAATTTAATGTTTGGACAGGAATAATTGATATTCTTTAAAGGTAACTTAAATGACCATACATATCTGGATTTTTTACATAGCTATCTTATTCCAGCTTTCACTGTGTTATTTCCTCACCATGCAAAAGCAGATATTCATGATTATCGAATATGGTTACAGCAGGATAGTGCTCTACCTCATTTCGCCTTAAATGTCCGACAATAGTTAAATAAAGATTTTACAAACCGCTGAATTGGAAGAAGGGGTACTATTGAATGGCCGCCGCTATCGTCGGACCTTAATCTTCTAGATTGTTTCCTTTGGGGTCACCTAAAAACCAAAGTTTACTCAACAAAATTCAGAGAAACTAAGACGACATGAAATTCGCCAAATAACCCCGGATATGGTAGGTACATAATGTCAAGAATGAATTTTGCTTTATATTAGGGTTTATTAATATGGGTAACATTTCCAACAATTTTTAAATTAAAACCATCTACGCCTACATTACCAAAATGCAAAAGTAAATAGTGGGTCCGCATTTCTTTTATTATGCCCTTTCCAAGGAGCACATCACAATACATGCCTACCTTTACATTTGGAAAAAAATTGGGAGCGGTTTTTACCTCCAAAATAGGTGCAAATTTCATGAAGAAACTAAAAATAAAAACAGCCGTAGTTCTGTATTTTTTTTTATCAAATACTCTTTCTGATACTAAATTTATTCCAGTTGAAAATTCCACCCTGTATGTAGTGAGGATCAAAAAAAAATTAGTTCCATTTGTTTCTAGTTCAATTTTGGTATTATTGCTTAGGTTAACCATATTAACCATATAGCTTAATACTTTAGGTATTTTCAACCTCCATGTTGCTACGCTGTAAATCGCCTTTAAGAGGATTTAAATTTTATTTAAGTATTTTTAAAAGTTAAACATTATTTACCAATCATTTTGAAATAACAAATACTATAAAAGTCAAAAATTTAGACAACTGAAATTAAATAAACAAACCAGTCGTATTTAGCCGAGTTAGAGGGGCCTACTGCCAGCGAGCAAAGTGCCCTAGCTCATATGCCGGAGAATTAGGGAGGGGTAAAACAATTTAAATTAAGGCGCCACTGTTTTTAGGCCAGGCGAAAAACAGAAACCTACCTAGTTGGTGTTGGGTCCTCCAGCTCGGTTAAATAGACAAAAGAGAAACTGACTGAAACCTGAAAGTAAAGGGGTGTGTTGCCTAATAGGGTGACTCAAATAAAACACTAGATTCAAAACAATACATCTATGTTTATTAAATTACCAATATGGTAAAGTTACATAAAACCATAATCAATAAAATTGTAACAGTCAATTTGAATGTCAAAGAAAAATGTTCCAGAACGTGTATTGTCTGGTTTATTGAAACATTGATATTGTCAAGAATGCAATGCTACATAAAACTACATTGTAAATTACCCAACATCAATACCATCAAAGTGGATCATTAATAGTAATAAACGTAAAGATAAAGTGTACCGGAACGTACTTAGGCGCTAGTTAAAATAAATATCGTCAGGGGTTTTTTTTTTTTTTTTTTTTGAAACCTCAATGTAGTTGAAAGATAAACATTACATAAAACTGATTTATAAACTAAAGCCAAAATTGTAACTTCAAGTTTTGATCATTAATCAAAATAAACACGGAAGTATTCAACTTTCGTACATTAATCAAAATAAACACTAAAGTCGGAAGGTAAAAATGTACCAGTACACATTAGAGCGCTAGTAAAAATTCGACGACATGTCCGGTCACAAGGTGTCCAGTATGGTTTATGCAGGACTGGTACTAGGAACTGGTACTGTGGTACGGTTACTGAACTGTGATCCGTTGGTATGATCTGTGACCAGGAGGAAGACCCTGAGAATATAACAGTACACGTAAGTACCAACCAAAATACTCCCAAAATAAAATATGGCTGAAGGCCTGAACAATAAAAACCAAATTAAATTAATAAAAACCAGCGCTGCACCACCAGAACCTACCTAACCGCAAATATAAATCATTACCAGGCGCATAATATCATAAAACGTACTGCATACCCTTAAAAATAATCGGTACTAAAATCTAAATTGATTTATAATAAAATACTCGAAAATTGATTCTGCGCATGCGCCACGCACATGCGTGCAAAACCTCTTAAAGTCATCAACAACTGTAAGTAGAAATGTTTAACAAATAAAAATATTTAAATTGAATCTCAATATAATAAAATACGCCACTGGAGCACTCCAAAATACACAATAATAAAATAAATGAGGTTGCAAACAAGCAGTGAACTTTTAATGAGCTAAATCACTGAAATTGGTAGAAATTGTTACTGCGCATGCGCGACGCACATGCGCGCAGAATCACTAAAACTCATCAACGGGTATGCAGAAAAATAATTTATAAAAATAATCAAGTAATAAACCTCAGTTAAACAAAAGTATGTGACCAGAATAATCAATAAATTCAATAAAACAAATTTAGCATAATTGCAATCAAGTAGTAAACCTAATAAGAGCTAATACGCCGAAATTACAAGAAATGTTTACTGCGCATGCGTGACGCGCATGTGCACAAAATTGTTTAACAATAATTTACAAATCAAAAATAAAACTAAATATTAATGAACATAATCAATTAAACACTTAAGTCTCAAATTAGTAGAAAGCAATAATTAACAAAATGAAATTATCGACCAAGTCAATTAATTACAAGTATGTAAAAATCATTAATTAAGATTAGAGGAATGACAACAGTTGACTACTTGATTACAAATGAAAAAGATTATAAGAGATTACTTTATGGAAAAGAAAGCACATCCCTATAAACCAGCTCTATAATTAGTCATTAATTAACGGAATAATAGTAATCAATTAAGTCACAATTTTTAAAATAAATCAATGCAATTAAATACTAAAAGTTAATGTAGAAAGACCAGTGACTCTAAATGGAACCTTTAGAACAGTGACGTATTAATTTTGACTAAAACAGCTGTGTTTTAAAATAAGTATTTTATTTTAATTCTTTATTGCATAGCTTGTTGTATCGACTCTACACAGAAAACAAAAGCTAATGAGACCAGTACTATGTAGAATCATAAAAGTTAGATAACGTCAATAAGTTATTAAAATAAATATAGAAAATAAGTTGTTAATTAGTTCATTAAATAATGTCAATTTATGGCCAATTGGAAGAAAATAAAATTACGTCACTATTCCTGTAATTAAAAACCAATCCAATCTAGGTCTTTTGCTGTTAACTCTCAAGAGTAATGTGTTAATGATGTCTTTCAAAAGGTAGCATAAGGAATGCGACTGTAAACTGTCAAAATGATTAATACCAAGCTGATACGTATAAAGCTGTGCGCCGAAAACAAGAAAAGATCAGAGATGTCAAATAAAACAAATGCGGCAAAAGCCATTAGAGTCTCGCTAACCGAAACAGATTACACAAGACATGCAACTTAATTAATGTTAAGTTTTTGATAATGATATGAATAACCCAGCTTAATAAAAATACAGTATCAATTAATCAGGTAACATTGTATCGGGCAACTTTGTTTCAAACATAGCTGGTGTCAAGAGACGGTTTATTCAGTTGCATAAAAGTTGTCCCCGCTTAGATAATCAATCTACAGCAGTATTATAGCAAAATATGAATAATACCCTCGCGAAATAATAAGTCATGAATAATCTGTTCGGTACACGAGACATAAAAATTGAACACTGATTTCCTACACATACGGTGGGCTGGTGGGCACAGCGCTAGCATATAAAATTAAACAGTAAAACATATTACTAAGGCAAAACTATCAATCTGACTGTGACTAATTATAGTGATAAAGATTTGCACGTGTGATATAAAAAAAAAGTTAGGTTAGGTTAAAGAATTTTGAAATTTTGATAAAAATTTTACTCAAATTTAATGAAAAGCTATGAAAATATTTATAATTTTGTCGATTCTAAAGTAAAATTCAAGATAACACTATTTAAAGTAACTTACCCTAGATGGTAGAGGGGTTAAACGGGAACGTGGTACGACGGACGCTTTAAAATCGGCCTAAGCCATAAAAAGAAAGTAACGAAATCACCACGGCTGCATAGCCAAATAAACAAAACTAAATTTTGACTTTCTTTAACAAAACTTAGGTCCCAAAATCCACATTTTGTGGTTGAAAGGCTGGAACCTAAGATGGCGCGACCGCTACCTCGTGTCAGCGAGAGGAAAGTAAAAGTTCCATCTCCTTGGAGAAAGCACGGAACCAGTAGGATGTGACGTCAACATTGACCATCCTGCCAACCTAACGGGGAAAACTCGCGCGGGATTTAAACTCTCCAAAAGTTAAAAATTAACATCGACAAAACACCAAAAAGATAAGTGAATCTTTAGTCGCAGTGAGACACCATTGAGTAACCATTGTACGCAATTCTATTCTTAAAACCGATTGAGTAACAGAAATTAATTAGGTTTTAATCAAATTGTTGGTAAAATAAAACCAAGGAAAAAGAACAGTTCCAATAACTTCTCACGGCGCTACAGGTCAGGATAAAATCGATACTCGGATGGCCGATAGTATTGCGCATGAAATTGACAGACGTGACATAAGTAGATTAAAACATAACCAATTTGTAAAATAAAATTCTTTGGGCATAAAACAAAAAAAAACAGAGACTTCCACTCCTCAAACAGTGGATTTCCATAGGGAACTCGGGCTTTCAAGTAAGTAGTTAATCCCACAAAACATATAACCTAGCTTTCGTTAGTAAACAAACAGATGTCAAGGTGTCATTACAAAAGGTAAACTTGCCACTTTTAGCTAAGAAAACTACCCTTCTGGAGGTATCACCAGGGTTTTATAGCGGAAACTGGAAGATAATTAGAGTCTAGGCTATATGCCCTTGTTAGTCTACGAAGCATACAAGTAAATAAGCCCCCAAATATGTCATTATCAAGCTAGAGAGACAAAGCTGTTATTAAGAAAATAAATCAGGTTTTTGGCCCCTTTTTGGACAAGAGAGTGGCCGTAGGCAAGAAATAAGGTAGGCTAAAAAGTTATTTAAGAAATATACCATAGATAAAATTTATACAAAGCTCTAAAGAGGTCAGGATTGAATGTTCGGGTATTCTTTGGAGAGTTAACCCCAAAACCTAGTTTAAACGGGTAGCAAACAGCTTAAGAGTTTTATTTTAGGTGGTACAGCAGTATCCACTTCTACTACTACTCAAGATCGACCCTACAGGGTTCCAGGAAAGCTATAATATACAGGATGTATGGTAAAAGGTAAACAAATGAGACATCGTGTTACAAACCGACAGTAAGAAGGAAATTGTAAGGTAAGAAAGCTAAAAACAAGTCGTAAGGCGGTATTACACATTTTCTTAACAGAGAACGAAAGTTATTTACTAATAAAAGGTAATGCTTTAATGAACAACTATTTTTAAATGATGTCGGAATGACGAATTTCAAAATTTATCCCATAAAAACTAATAACAATATTGATATGAAAGCTAGAACGATATTATAGTAGAGGTAAAATTTAAATAGAACCTAACGGCCAATTTTGGTCGTTACAAGCCCCCTCTACTTCGGAAGGAGGAAAACTTTCCGACGATAAGCTAGTAAATCTGACTAATAAACAGAAAGAAAAGAGAATTATTGCGCAAAAAGATATATGAGGGTTACTCAATGGGTCAAAACACTGCTGAATCAATGACAGTAAGGTAATAATAATCACAGTCAATTTAAAGTCAGCCAAAACAAAAGAAAATAAATTCGCTACCAATGTAGCCACCACATAAAGTAATAGTACTAAAAGGAATAAACCAAAAGTAAGGTAATCAAACGAAAAGTATTCCAGTGACTGCTGTGCAGACGGAAACCCCTGGAAACCTCAAGAGAAGCAAGAAGTGGTCGTGAGCCGTTTGTATGGTATAAAGAACCGTAAGTAAAATGCATCAATTAAATTAACTGTCGTGTAAAAATTGGTCTTGAGTTAGCATTGCGTTACAACCAAATGCGTCTTGGAGAACCTCGTTTACTAACCTCATACAAACAACCTCACGGCACGACCCACTACTCCCAAGAGAGACCAAAAGAAACCGACCACACAACAATACCTGGAAGGTGGAAAACTAAAAATACCAAATAGCAGAAAAATAATAAATAAATTGTAACCCAAATGTTCCACCGGTCAAAAGGAAGTGTATTGTAGTACACACTAAACTAAAAGATACATCAGTGTCTAGGACAACTGTGTACCGCAGTCTTTAAAGAAAAGGAAACAAAAAAAAGGAAACTAGAAAAGGTTGTTCCGAAATGTGTCACTGTCTCCGGCCCGCCGTATCGTACTAACCTGCGAGCGAGGTCATGCGCAGTAGCTTCGCCCTCCCTTGCGCCGTAACGCAATGCACGGACTGTCCCAAATACAGGGTGCAAAGGTCATACAGCCGCCCCCCACGACACAACTCTTCCCGCCAGGTTTGCCTTCCAGGGAAGACGACGAAGCGACGTCCGGAGACACCCAACACACCTCAGCCTATAAAAACCAATTAAAAGACTGCAAGACGTCCCGTAGGACTGGGTAGAGGTCAAAAATCGGTAATAAGAAAACGTCCTGTAGGACCTAGTAGAAGTCGAAATCGGTAACGGTAAAACGTCCCATAGGACTAAATAAGAGACACAATCGGTATAGAAAACAAAACGTCTAAAAAGACAATGTCGAAATCAATTAATCAGAATCAATCAAAATCAAAAACACTACCTCATTCTTACATTTTGGATCCAACAGTGGCTTAAATCACCATTAAGGTTTATCTGACTCTAAAATCAAAATAACTCAAATCAAATCATAACGAAATCCAAAAATGCAACACTGCAAATCAACCCAAAAATATAGAGAAAGATATTACGTTCTCATTGCAAACATCCCGTCATGCGGAGTATAAAAATTTACAACAAAAACTTTACCACTAAATCCAAAAGAAGAACGAAGATAGGTAAATACGCAAAACGATAAACGTCTAAAAAGACAATCAAAAGCAAAGATTAGACCAGCCGAAACCAATCTACCTAGGCTTACTAAAATAATCAAAGTCATAAATCGATATAGAAGTAAAAATACTTCTTGTCACAAATCAAGGTAATAGTAAGATACTAGAAGATACGAAATCAAGATACAAGTAAAATACTAAATCAAAATCAGGAAAAGTCAATAATAAAACTTGGCATTGCCAAAATTTCACTAAATCATGTCATAATCGGGATATAAACCAATTCACTAAAATAAAGAAAAGTTACAGAGAAAAAGAAATAAAAACCAAAGAAAGAAACCAAAAGTCAACTCATACCAAAGACAGAGTCGTAAATGTACGTGTCTCGTTTCGCGCCAAGACAACAGCACACACAAAGAAAACTGAGTGACTTTCGGAGAGAGAAACGTAATGAAACTATAACTCAATGAAAAAGGAAAAGCGAAAATGAGGGTTTTACGAAATAAACTACTAAATACAACTGTAATTATGCTGAAGGCTGATGTGGCAATCTAAAGAGAAAAAATCAAAAAGCAAGAAAAATTTTACTAATTATTGATCAGAAACATTAAATAAACATATCACAATGCAGAAGGCATGAATCGTTATTATTCTAAGATAAATCCAAACAAAATATTTGCCACACTAACTGAAAGTAAAACGATAAGTTCACTGAAGGTGAAACATACCAAACTAACAATGTAGTAGACTGCTGAAGGCCTGTCTACCACAAACGACACAGATCAGCAGAAGGCAATTGATCTGTGACCATGCACTTATAAGATTTCTACTTATACGGGCATGACGTGCGGTGTATTTCTAACTAAATCCATTTGGCCTGTCAAGTTTCGCGCCAAGACAAAACCAAACTTCATTAGAACCCCACATCCGCTGGAGGTGTTAAAAGCAGGTATAAGAAGCTAGAAATTACAAAACAGAAGAAATATACGAACCCTCATTCGCAAGAAAAAGAAAACGAGAAATTAAATGAATACCAAAGAAAAGAATAAATATATAAGTTAATTTATGGTACCGAAAATATAAGATAAGTGAAGGTAGTGAACTAAATTTATTCGTTGTCCGAACTCTCACTTGCTATCGATGGACTATACGCCTTGAGATCCTGTACATGCCAAACCCCTTTACTCTGACCGGTCTGATCTTGAAGTTCATAAGTGCAAGTACCAGTCTTCCTTTTGATAGTAAAAGGTCCTAGGAAAGTTGGTGCTAATTTGGCAGCATAATACTTGGAGGCATCCGAGAGACTTTTGTTTTTACGCCATACTCGTTGTCCAGGAGTATATTCAACGGGACGTCTACGTAAGTTATATCGTCTTTGGTTATTACGACGAGAAGCCTGGATCTTTTCTTGAACGTCCATAAATAACTTTGTAAAGGCGGTTTGTCTCTTTTTAACATAGTCCTGAGGATCCAAATCAGTTTGATGAATATCTTCGACGAAGTCCTGTCCATAAAGCTTATGTTCTCTACCAAAATTCATATAGTACAGGGTATAGCCGATAGTTTCATGTCGTGATGTCCGCATAGCACAACCAATAGCTGCTAAATTCTCGTCCCATGTACGGTGGTTGCTATTCTGAATATAGGAACGTATCATAGTTTTCGCTACTCTATTGGCGCGTTCAGTCGGATCAGCTTGTGGATGATAAGAAGCTGTATAGAATATTTTTGACTTATAACGCTGGCAAAGTCCTTGAAACTCTTTGGATTTCATCTGAGAACCCTGATCGCACATTAAAAATTGTGGAGCCTCAAACATTAGAAAGATACCCTCTTCAACTTGTTTTGTAAGTGACTTAGCTGTTGCAGAACGAGATGGAAACATAACAGTGAACTTGGTGAAATAGTCGTTAACCACTAGAACATATTGATTTCCTGATCTGGAACGAGGAAATGGTCCGATGTAATCCAAACTGATACACTGCCAAGGTCGGTTGATGTTTGGTCTATCACCCATTAAACCTGCAGGAGCTCTCTGTTCAACTTTGTTCTGAGCACAGACTTTACATGCTTTTACATATCGGGTTATGTCACTTCCCATTTTAGGCCAATAATAACGTTGTACAACTTTCCAGTAAGTTTTGAATATGCCAACGTGTCCTGCAGCTGGTATATCATGGCAACGATTTAGAATTGCACGCCTCTTATCTTTGGGAACAACAAGTTTCCAGGCACTGGATGGAATGGACAATTCTGAAGGACTGGATTTTACAAATTTATACAACAAATTGTTATCGACACGCCAGGTAGAGAATTTTTGAGGGCGTTCTTCGAGTCGGGTGAACATATTTTTATACCATTTATCGGTAGTGGACGTAAACGAATCTTCTTTAACTTCGGGATCTATGGTGTCGACGGAAATTGGTACGGATCTGGAGAGAAAATCTGGAACTACATGGTCTTTTCCAGGTCGATGAATTAAAGTGAAGTCATAAGGTTGAAGACGAAGTGCCCAACGAGCTAGTCGTCCTTGTGGATCTTTTAATCGATGTAGCCAAAGCAACGAGTGATGATCTGTTATCACGGTAAAATGTACTCCTTCCAAATAATGACGTAGCTTCTCTACGCTCCATATCACTGCTAAACATTCTTTCTCGGTTACAGTGAGTTTCATTTCTTGTCTAGTTAGTGAACGTGATAAGAAGCATATCACTTTCTCACCTTCGTCAAAGGTTTGAGTTAAAACGGCTCCAAGGCCAAAACCACTGGCATCAGTTTGAAGAACGAAGGGACGATTGAAATCTGGACAAGTAAGAATGGGTGCTGTAATTAGAGCTTCTTTGATATTACGGAATGCATCATCACAAACTGGTGTCCATGACCACTTAGTGTTCTTCTTGGTCAGGTTAGTCAAAGGAGATATGGTGGAAGAAAAGTTCGGTACAAATCGTCGATACCATGATGCTGTTCCAATGAAACGACGAATCTCTGTCACATTTTTCGGTGGTGGAATATTTACAATAGCCTCGACTTTTGATGGATCTGGTCGAAGTCCATGACGATCTACTACATAGCCTAAATATTTTAGCTCAGGTCGGCAAAATTGACATTTTTCGATGGAAACAATTAATCCTGCTTTAAGAAGTCGGTCAAATACTAAGCTTAGAAGACGTAAATGTTCATTGAAGTCCTGGGAAATGAGTATAATGTCGTCTAGATAAACCATTACTGAGGGTTGAAGATCAGCTCCGAGAACAGTGTCGACGATTCTTTGCCAGGTAGCTGGCGAATTGGTCAAACCAAAAGGCATGCGGCGAAACTGAAATAATCCTCTTCCAGGGACGGTGAAAGCTGTATATTCACGTGAAGACTCCGACAAAGGTACAGTCCAAAAAGCAGATTTAATGTCGATAGAACTGAGGTATTTAGCATCTCTTAAACGGTCCAGAATTGAAGAAATATACGGAATAGGGTACGCATCTTTGCGAGTAACTTCGTTTAAAATCCTATAATCGACGCAAAAGCGATAGGAATCGTCTTTCTTGCGAACTAGACATATCGGGCTAGACCAAGCACTTTTTGAAGGTTCTATTACACCATCTTTTAACATCGATGTTAGCTCCTCATCTATGATCTTTTGCTTAAATGGAGACACAGGGTAATAACGTTGTTTGATGGGTCTCGTACCTGGTTTAACTTCAATGATGTGTTCAGCTACGTTGCAACAACCTAATCCGGAACCCATGGTTGAAAGTTTTTCCTTAATTAAATTATCCAATTCTATCCGTTGATTGTCTGTAAGAGTGCTTTCGTCCTGAATGCTATTAATAAGTGTCGCATCGGTGTTATCTGCGAAATGCCAAATATCTTGTTTCAAATCTGGGACTATGTCCATATGTTTCCAAAAATCAATTCCTAGGATAAGCGTGTGTGACAGCTCTGGTAAGACAAGCACATTGATAAGTTTAGTTTTTCCCATCAAACAGAATGGCACCTGCATACAACCGATGCTGGAACAGCTCTGTCCATTGGCAACAGTGCATTTAGTTTCTTCTACCAGTAGTCGTAATCCTAACCGTTGTAATAGTTCGTATCCAGGAAGACCAACAATCGTTCTGGTAGCACCAGAATCTAATAAACCTCGGAAAGGAGTGCCGAGAACAGAAACTTCTAGATATGGACGTTGATCACCATGAGCGTGGCTAATAATGTAGTCTAAGAGTAGTTTAGCTGGAAAGTTGTCAACGTTAGTGGCCGAAATGGGTACAATCTTGGGAGACATCTCACGACCTATTGATTCCCCCGGGGAGCGTTTCCCGAATCATTGCATTTGGGGCAGGTTCTTGTCGTGACGTCAGGTACTCCACAGCGGAAACAGTGTACCTTCAACGGGCTAGTGCAATCTCGATCGAGATGACCGGTTTTTTGACAGTTCCAACACACAAGTTCTCTATAACGTCGATCATTCGTAAGTACGTTACGGGGTCGTCGATCATTCACAGGTAAAGTACGGGGTTGGCGATCATTCACAGGCATGTTATAAGGTCGTCGCTCATTTACAGGTAAGTTATGGGGTCGTCTATCATTAACAGGTGGATTAACATGACGAACTTCTTGGACATCAACTTCTGAATAGTTACTAGGAAGGGCTTCCTGCAAATCTGACACGAAGGCAAAATCAGGCTCTACGAATCCTTGCTTTTTCCTAGATGGTGGCACGTAATGTTCTGCACGGTATTTCTTGGCTTCCAAAGTTAAGCATTGCTCCTCCAATTCTTCCAAAGAGTGAACTATAGGAAGTTGAGTAGTGTAGAAAGGAGCTAAATTCCTGGTGATAACATCTAGCTTGACATCTTCGGTCATACCTCCATAACGTCGACATAAAGCGTTCATACTCGACAGGTAATCTACGATACTCTCCGAGGAATCTTGTGTGCGATCTAGAATCTCTCTAAACAGACGTGAGCGATAGTCTGGTGGTTCAAAGTGTCGACAAAGGAGCTCTGATAATTCTTTCCAGTTGGAGAATCTGGATCGGTTAGATCTAAACCAATTTAAAGCCTTCCCTTCAAAAAGATCGATGGCAGAGTCAAAGACTTCAGTTAATGATACGTGGCGAGCCTCTCTAAGTTCTGAAACTCGTTCCAAAAAGCTGTGAACGGACATAGACTTGGAATCTCCAGTAAATTTTATTCCCCATTTTTCCACTTTTGGACCCTTAAAGTTGACAGATGGTCGATGTTGGGCAGAAACAGTTGGGGTAGAACCATGTGGTGCGTTCTGATGAATTGTAGATGAAGCATTGGAATCAGTGTCGGAATCGTTATCGTCCTCAGGAACATTAGCGCGATTAGCAGCTAATAAAGCGCTCAAATTGGGATCTTGTTTAGCAACGGTGTCTAAGCCATCCAAAGTAGACAAAATGTCGACCATCAGTTTCGTCTTAACGTCTACATTCTCCGCAGATAACTGACTGGTTGGTACGCGATCTACGCGATGTAGCAGGTGAACTAGGTGTGTCTGATGACGTTCGAACTTGGTTTTTGCCTTACTTCCAGTGATGGATGTTAACGCATCTTTGATTTTCCGGAGTGTAGCACCAATGAAAACTTTTTCCTCATCAAAATCCAAGGCATATGGTGGAATGCTTATGGCTTTGCTCCTTTTTTCCAATTGAAGTAATGGGCGTAACGCTGATCTCATCGCATCAACGGTTTTGGAGTCGTCAGCGGGAATTCCTCGCACTGTTAATTCGTGGATTAACATTTCCTTAGTCAAGTAATTGATCCTCATATTGTAATCCATCTTGAAAAATTTCGTAGTCGAACAAAAATATAGTCAATATCACCAAATAATAACACTAAAATCACTACACTTCACTATGTAAGTAATACACACCACTCACCTCACTCAACTCTAGCACAAAGTAAGTATAAGTATACGTATCGGTAATCAAAAATAAAAATTGCAATTTTTGTTATCAGAAGAATATTACAGTCATCAATATAAATGCACGATAAAGCGGAAGAAAAATAAATTCCAAACAGGAAAACACCAATCGATATAATCAACCAATAAAAATTATTCGTAAATACGAACCTTTATCACGGGATTAAGTAACCAAAAATAACCAAAGGAGGGGGGATACGATACTCAAAATAAATCCAAGGTAACACAATTAAATAAGTTGAGGGTAATTTGAGGTAAGCAGGTGGGTAAGTTCAATTTAAAACGATATCAAATTATCGGTAACGTAATATAGTGAAATAATTTTCGGTAAATTCAATTTAAAGTAAGCGGTAAAATATAGTGAAATGATTTCCAATAAATTCAATAAAATCAAAATACGCGGTACTATGTAGTGAAATGACTTTCAAAATACGCGGTCAAGAGCAATAAATAAGTAATATATCGCAAAAATCTCAATAAATAAATAACCACAGTAAGTAATCAAAGTCAGTGCGCAAATACAATCCAGGTAAGTAAATAACCAAAATAAACAATCAAAGTCAATGCGCAAATACAATTAAAGTAAATCGTTACCAAAAATACAATGATGATCACTCACTACAGTAAATTACAAATCGTTAACCATAATACACTAAAAATCATTGACCACAATAAATTGAAAAATCATAAACCGCAAAAGAAAAATTGATCTATTTGAGTCACCGAGCAACACACTTTTGATTGAAAACAACAAAAAATCGTGCCCCACACGTTGGCGCCAATTTTGCTACGCTGTAAATCGCCTTTAAGAGGATTTAAATTTTATTTAAGTATTTTTAAAAGTTAAACATTATTTACCAATCATTTTGAAATAACAAATACTATAAAAGTCAAAAATTTAGACAACTGAAATTAAATAAACAAACCAGTCGTATTTAGCCGAGTTAGAGGGGCCTACTGCCAGCGAGCAAAGTGCCCTAGCTCATATGCCGGAGAATTAGGGAGGGGTAAAACAATTTAAATTAAGGCGCCACTGTTTTTAGGCCAGGCGAAAAACAGAAACCTACCTAGTTGGTGTTGGGTCCTCCAGCTCGGTTAAATAGACAAAAGAGAAACTGACTGAAACCTGAAAGTAAAGGGGTGTGTTGCCTAATAGGGTGACTCAAATAAAACACTAGATTCAAAACAATACATCTATGTTTATTAAATTACCAATGTGGTAAAGTTACATAAAACCATAATCAATAAAATTGTAACAGTCAATTTGAATGTCAAAGAAAAATGTTCCAGAACGTGTATTGTCTGGTTTATTGAAACATTGATATTGTCAAGAATGCAATGCTACATAAAACTACATTGTAAATTACCCAACATCAATACCATCAAAGTGGATCATTAATAGTAATAAACGTAAAGATAAAGTGTACCGGAACGTACTTAGGCGCTAGTTAAAATAAATATCGTCAGGGGTTTTTTTTTTTTTTTTTTTGAAACCTCAATGTAGTTGAAAGATAAACATTACATAAAACTGATTTATAAACTAAAACCAAAATTGTAACTTCAAGTTTTGATCATTAATCAAAATAAACACGGAAGTATTCAACTTTCGTACATTAATCAAAATAAACACTAAAGTCGGAAGGTAAAAATGTACCAGTACACATTAGAGCGCTAGTAAAAATTCGACGACATGTCCGGTCACAAGGTGTCCAGTATGGTTTATGCAGGACTGGTACTAGGAACTGGTACTGTGGTACGGTTACTGAACTGTGATCCGTTGGTATGATCTGTGACCAGGAGGAAGACCCTGAGAATATAACAGTACACGTAAGTACCAACCAAAATACTCCCAAAATAAAATATGGCTGAAGGCCTGAACAATAAAAACCAAATTAAATTAATAAAAACCAGCGCTGCACCACCAGAACCTACCTAACCGCAAATATAAATCATTACCAGGCGCATAATATCATAAAACGTACTGCATACCCTTAAAAATAATCGGTACTAAAATCTAAATTGATTTATAATAAAATACTCGAAAATTGATTCTGCGCATGCGCCACGCACATGCGTGCAAAACCTCTTAAAGTCATCAACAACTGTAAGTAGAAATGTTTAACAAATAAAAATATTTAAATTGAATCTCAATATAATAAAATACGCCACTGGAGCACTCCAAAATACACAATAATAAAATAAATGAGGTTGCAAACAAGCAGTGAACTTTTAATGAGCTAAATCACTGAAATTGGTAGAAATTGTTACTGCGCATGCGCGACGCACATGCGCGCAGAATCACTAAAACTCATCAACGGGTATGCAGAAAAATAATTTATAAAAATAATCAAGTAATAAACCTCAGTTAAACAAAAGTATGTGACCAGAATAATCAATAAATTCAATAAAACAAATTTAGCATAATTGCAATCAAGTAGTAAACCTAATAAGAGCTAATACGCCGAAATTACAAGAAATGTTTACTGCGCATGCGTGACGCGCATGTGCACAAAATTGTTTAACAATAATTTACAAATCAAAAATAAAACTAAATATTAATGAACATAATCAATTAAACACTTAAGTCTCAAATTAGTAGAAAGCAATAATTAACAAAATGAAATTATCGACCAAGTCAATTAATTACAAGTATGTAAAAATCATTAATTAAGATTAGAGGAATGACAACAGTTGACTACTTGATTACAAATGAAAAAGATTATAAGAGATTACTTTATGGAAAAGAAAGCACATCCCTATAAACCAGCTCTATAATTAGTCATTAATTAACGGAATAATAGTAATCAATTAAGTCACAATTTTTAAAATAAATCAATGCAATTAAATACTAAAAGTTAATGTAGAAAGACCAGTGACTCTAAATGGAACCTTTAGAACAGTGACGTATTAATTTTGACTAAAACAGCTGTGTTTTAAAATAAGTATTTTATTTTAATTCTTTATTGCATAGCTTGTTGTATCGACTCTACACAGAAAACAAAAGCTAATGAGACCAGTACTATGTAGAATCATAAAAGTTAGATAACGTCAATAAGTTATTAAAATAAATATAGAAAATAAGTTGTTAATTAGTTCATTAAATAATGTCAATTTATGGCCAATTGGAAGAAAATAAAATTACGTCACTATTCCTGTAATTAAAAACCAATCCAATCTAGGTCTTTTGCTGTTAACTCTCAAGAGTAATGTGTTAATGATGTCTTTCAAAAGGTAGCATAAGGAATGCGACTGTAAACTGTCAAAATGATTAATACCAAGCTGATACGTATAAAGCTGTGCGCCGAAAACAAGAAAAGATCAGAGATGTCAAATAAAACAAATGCGGCAAAAGCCATTAGAGTCTCGCTAACCGAAACAGATTACACAAGACATGCAACTTAATTAATGTTAAGTTTTTGATAATGATATGAATAACCCAGCTTAATAAAAATACAGTATCAATTAATCAGGTAACATTGTATCGGGCAACTTTGTTTCAAACATAGCTGGTGTCAAGAGACGGTTTATTCAGTTGCATAAAAGTTGTCCCCGCTTAGATAATCAATCTACAGCAGTATTATAGCAAAATATGAATAATACCCTCGCGAAATAATAAGTCATGAATAATCTGTTCGGTACACGAGACATAAAAATTGAACACTGATTTCCTACACATACGGTGGGCTGGTGGGCACAGCGCTAGCATATAAAATTAAACAGTAAAACATATTACTAAGGCAAAACTATCAATCTGACTGTGACTAATTATAGTGATAAAGATTTGCACGTGTGATATAAAAAAAAAGTTAGGTTAGGTTAAAGAATTTTGAAATTTTGATAAAAATTTTACTCAAATTTAATGAAAAGCTATGAAAATATTTATAATTTTGTCGATTCTAAAGTAAAATTCAAGATAACACTATTTAAAGTAACTTACCCTAGATGGTAGAGGGGTTAAACGGGAACGTGGTACGACGGACGCTTTAAAATCGGCCTAAGCCATAAAAAGAAAGTAACGAAATCACCACGGCTGCATAGCCAAATAAACAAAACTAAATTTTGACTTTCTTTAACAAAACTTAGGTCCCAAAATCCACATTTTGTGGTTGAAAGGCTGGAACCTAAGATGGCGCGACCGCTACCTTGTGTCAGCGAGAGGAAAGTAAAAGTTCCAACTCCTTGGAGAAAGCACGGAACCAGTAGGATGTGACGTCAACATTGACCATCCTGCCAACCTAACGGGGAAAACTCGCGCGGGATTTAAACTCTCCAAAAGTTAAAAATTAACATCGACAAAACACCAAAAAGATAAGTGAATCTTTAGTCGCAGTGAGACACCATTGAGTAACCATTGTACGCAATTCTATTCTTAAAACCGATTGAGTAACAGAAATTTATTAGGTTTTAATCAAATTGTTGGTAAAATAAAACCAAGGAAAAAGAACAGTTCCAATAACTTCTCACGGCGCTACAGGGTATCTATTCTCCAACTTGAGAGAAGTGATCGCTCTCTCGAGAGAAGGGACCATTCACATCATATGCTCACATCGTCTGATATCGTTCTCTTGCAGTCAAAAGTCCGTATTCTCGAGCATCGATCGATGAGAATGATGTAGGCGTGGCTTCCAAGGCGCCAAATTAAAATTTCTATTGCAGTATGATCATCGAGGTAGAATATTTTTCTGTATATTCCAGCGCATGCACCGTTTATTTGATTCTGCACTGTACGAAAATTTAAATTTCGAATAATTTGTTTATCTATTGGTTATTCATATATACTTATATCTGATTATGTTATTAAATTATCGGGTTGTATTTATTTATATTAAAACAAGATAAATACTTTAAACCTTATTATAACTAGGTAGGATTACCTTTCTTTGAATAGAAACATAATTCAATCAAACAAAAAAAAATAGTATTAAAACTTAATATTTATTTATGTAAATACTGTTTTGTTCTATATTCACTTAAATTTAAGAATATTTATTTGATGGCTCAAAGGGTGGACAACCCTAACCCTATACAAGTAATGGTGAAAAAGCAAATATTGCTCTGCTGTCCCGCATTTATCATTTTAAAAGTTGGCAGCCTTACAATAAAACCATAACGTAAAATTTATAAAAACTCGACCATCGTTTTTGCGTAATGCGCATGCTTATCAACTCACTTCTCCTGACTCGTGTTCTCTTGAAATTTTTGAGAGAATGAATTCCACAGAAAAATAAAGGGTTTAATGAATTCTCCCAACTCTTGATGGAAATGAATAGCCATTTTAAGTTTCAAGAATAAATTTTAAACATTCTTAATACCTACCTAATAACTTCTCTTGAAATGATAATTCGCCTATTTTCTAGGTCCTAGCAATGTTATCAATATTTCCGAGTTTATAATAATATAAAGTTACAAATAAATACTCTACTTCGAATTTATGCAGCAGCATCCCGAACTAAAATCGGGATGGTTTACCAATAATACTTTTACATTCAAAAAGGCCCAAAACCTTTGGGAAGAAGTTTCTTCTAAACTTAATTCCGTTGAAAATGGATCGGAAAACAACTGGCGGCAATGAAGGAAGGTAAGTCGCAGTAGGTATGTTTATGTACCTACATTTTAATAACAAATAAGTAATTAGGGTTTTCTTTAAAAGTTATTATTCTTGTAATGGAAAATTGTAACCTCCACAAAATGTAAAATGATATTGATAAATAAAATTATATTTGATTTTATATTACCTGACAAAAAATGTAGAAAATTTCTATATAATTAATACTAGCTCAATATATTCAATACAATACCTATATTAGAACAAATTTTACAGACAGTTTTATATGAAGTAGATTAATTACATAAATTATAAAGCATTCAGGCAGGTACCTAGAAAACTTAATTTCTGCAATGTACCAATATAATTACAAAATTCAATAGTTCAAACGATTGTTAAGTCTACATCATTTGATTATCATTGGCAGACAATACAACCCATAAAGCCTTACAAAGGCCATACAATAGAAGAAGAAATTCAAAAAACAAGAAAATGCGCGGAAAAGAAAAAAGGGTAGAAAAACAGAATGGTTATTTTAAACCACAGAAAAATAAAGGGTTTATTTTTAAACTAGTCAGAACAATGTTGCAAACTTTTCAAAGTTATTTGCTATAAAAGTTATGTACTTAATACCTTTGTAAGCGTATTTTATTGTTTATTAAAATTTCAATATTTATACTTAAACATTTTATTGTTATTTTGTTTCTTAATATTCCATTACCATTCTTATATCTAATGTAAGTATAGGTGCGTCGTAGGACGAAGTCCTGTATGTTTGTAACTGACAGACGATAGAGTAAAGTAATACATAAATTAAACATAAAACAAAGATTTCCACTTCATTATATTATGGGCATAATTACGTATTATATCGATATGCCCATTCCTATATAAGTCGCGATTTTACATGTTTCTCAAGTATATTTTCAGTTATTAAACTATATAACCTGGTATAAATAGCCTGTATAATATAATAAGTGTAAATACTTTCCAAAAATAGAAATGCAATTATAGGTTTATTTTTGGGTTAACCAAACACCTATATAATCAAGTCGATATCAATGTATGTGCAGAATCGATAATTCCTCCCATTGCTATTGCGATTTATAACTCATAACTCTCTGATATGGTACAGACCAGACAACATCACGATCACCCCTAATGTGCTGGCACATTGCCCCCAGTGAGCAGAGCCATTAAGAACAAGACAAGACAATCCTAAACCCTTTATTTTTCTGTGCATAACCCTACTTTTTCGACATAAATAGGTTAACAAAACATAAATTTTCTTTGGACGTTTTATATATTATTTTTTTATAATACTATTTATTTAAATTATATTAATATATCTAAAGAAAATGCTAAGCAAATATTATAAAAAAACTAAAATAGGACGTCGATTTTTTTTTCTCAGCAAGAGTTGAACCCCTCAAGATGCTGAATCGGGGGCTGTGAGCAGTGAATTGGAGGTACGACGTAAAGTCCTTGATACAGATTCAGACTTAAGTTTCCCTGAAGACGAAAGGGTGTTTTCAGAGTGTAGTTTCTACACCAATTTGCTAGACTGCCCAGTTGATATTAATACTTAACATTCAGTGCTAAGTTTAGGTGTTGCTACTGAGATTCCCGAAAATACATTCCAGTCTCCAATTGGAGAATGGTGTTTAAAACATAATATTATGACACATATAGCAGTAAATCATCTTTTAAAAATATTAAATCCATACCATGTTCATTTGCCTCTCGATGACACAAAACTAAATTGAATTTGTGTTAATTTAAAAATTATATTAGTAAGACTTCTTTACTCTTTTAGGTCGAGACTCTATCAAAAGTAGGGGGCAGAAACAACTGCGACTTTGTAAAAAGATCCATGAGCATGCTAATTGCAGATAGCTTGGCCATTTGATAGGTATAGTTGACTGGGATGGAGGGATAAGGAAAAATTTAAAGATCTAACTATTTGCAACTTGGTTCTAGGTAATTAGAAATAATAAATTTTAAATTAAATTAATTTTCTGATACAATAAAAATATCTGCAGTAGGTATTACATAAAACAAAAAAACTGCGGGTTGTTAATCTTTACTTTTTTTTTAGACGCCATAGAAAGGTGTGGTGTTGCACCTACTCATAACAAAACAGAGGAATCGTTGGGTAATTGGTTGAAGAGTGCTCCCGAGAGGACTAAAGAAGAGTGGCCCGATGGTGGATAATGTATAGATAGGGTAAATGCTCCAGTGAATGATCATTTAAGGCAATGTTGAGATTGTAAAGGTGGTAACAAAAGCTAAGAAATCTTTTAAGTCTATTTAAAAAATTGTCGGAACAGATATATTATCCTATTAATTTATAAACCTATCTGGGAATTAATAACACTTATTGTTTATTATATTGGCGCCACTTTTGGAGAAAAGTTTAAAATGTTGAATAAGTTCATCAGTGTAAACATACCTAGTTGGTTTTAAAATGCTTTATTATAAATTTAATATTATATTATAATTTGATATACCTATTAATCTTAATCATAAATGGTCATTCACTGGTCACTTACTGGTACATTCACCCTATTAGGTTTAGAATTAAAACTCATTTAAAAATGTACATATAAAGTTGAAGATTAAAATAGTTTGTAATACATTTTGGCTTATCTTGAACTTGACCCAAAACCGATCCTGAATCGTACGTATTATCTACATACCGAGCCGTACGTATTACCTTCATACTGGTCAGTACATAACTATGTACGAATGTACGTACTAAGCTGTATGTTATACATACGTACATTTCGACACATGTCTTTTGTACGCATTATAATTTTGAATTCGGTCGAGTTAAAGCAATACCCTCTGAAATACAGTTAAAGACGTACGACGTACGTACAAATTACGTAATCGTACGTCACCTGGACGTACTTTCGTCTAAAACACGTACTGAGGACGTACTTAATTCGTATTTGTGCTTATTGGGTCAATGAGGCCATGCTGCGTTTTCTTCAACATCTTTTCTATACGATTATTAGTTGACGGATTAAAAAGTCCTCATCATCAAATACCACTGTCATGTCGTC
Source organism: Polydrusus pterygomalis (assembly GCA_963969555.1). Lineage (NCBI taxonomy): Eukaryota > Metazoa > Arthropoda > Insecta > Coleoptera > Curculionidae > Polydrusus > Polydrusus pterygomalis. The sequence goes on from OZ018375.1 coordinate 74,875,647, forward strand.
AAAATTGTCACAAACGCAAAGAAAATTCGAGAAATAAAAATGTATTAGAATTGCGATAACAAATACAAAACTATAACCTACATTCTTCAATTTTTAAAAGCTTAACCACTAAGTTTTTTATGCGCATGCTTATCAACGCACTTCTCCTGACCTGATCGTATTCTCTTGAAATTCTTGAGAGAATATGAGTTCTCCCAACTCTTGATGGAAATGAGTAGCCATTTTAAGTTTCAAGAATACGGTTTAACATTTTCAAGAGAAAAAGTACTCACTTCTCTTGAAATGATCAATCACCTAGTTCGAGAATAGACGTCCAGGTCAGGATAAAATCGATACTCGGATGGCCGATAGTATTGCGCATGAAATTGACAGACGTGACATAAGTAGATTAAAACATAACCAATTTGTAAAATAAAATTCTTTGGGCATAAAACAAAAAAAAACAGAGACTTCCACTCCTCAAACAGTGGATTTCCATAGGGAACTCGGGCTTTCAAGTAAGTAGTTAATCCCACAAAACATATAACCTAGCTTTCGTTAGTAAACAAACAGATGTCAAGGTGTCATTACAAAAGGTAAACTTGCCACTTTTAGCTAAGAAAACTACCCTTCTGGAGGTATCACCAGGGTTTTATAGCGGAAACTGGAAGATAATTAGAGTCTAGGCTATATGCCCTTGTTAGTCTACGAAGCATACAAGTAAATAAGCCCCCAAATATGTCATTATCAAGCTAGAGAGACAAAGCTGTTATTAAGAAAATAAATCAGGTTTTTGGCCCCTTTTTGGACAAGAGAGTGGCCGTAGGCAAGAAATAAGGTAGGCTAAAAAGTTATTTAAGAAATATACCATAGATAAAATTTATACAAAGCTCTAAAGAGGTCAGGATTGAATGTTCGGGTATTCTTTGGAGAGTTAACCCCAAAACCTAGTTTAAACGGGTAGCAAACAGCTTAAGAGTTTTATTTTAGGTGGTACAGCAGTATCCACTTCTACTACTACTCAAGATCGACCCTACAGGGTTCCAGGAAAGCTATAATATACAGGATGTATGGTAAAAGGTAAACAAATGAGACATCGTGTTACAAACCGACAGTAAGAAGGAAATTGTAAGGTAAGAAAGCTAAAAACAAGTCGTAAGGCGGTATTACACATTTTCTTAACAGAGAACGAAAGTTATTTACTAATAAAAGGTAATGCTTTAATGAACAACTATTTTTAAATGATGTCGGAATGACGAATTTCAAAATTTATCCCATAAAAACTAATAACAATATTGATATGAAAGCTAGAACGATATTATAGTAGAGGTAAAATTTAAATAGAACCTAACGGCCAATTTTGGTCGTTACAATGTATGTGGTCAGTACAATACTTATCTGAGTTGTTGATGGAAATACCAAAAAAATTTAATACAAAAGTTCTAGTATCGCAAATGGCCTATAATGTAAAATTGTTTTTGATTCTACAGGGTGACTTAAAATGCGGGACTAAAAATGTGTAAGTTTGTAACTTAAACCGACTTAAACCAAAATACAAAACGAGTAGGTACCTAATTAAAAATAAATAATATCTAATATTTTGAAGGTTTAAAAGGTTTCTTCTTGGTTATTATTATTTTAGTTATTGCAGTGGATCCAAATTTATCAATTCCTCGTCGTGCTCAAGAGTTAAGGATTAAAAAAACGACAACTTGGCGTATTTTGAAAGAAGACTTGAATTTACACCCCTATAAGATTGTTTTGACCCAAGAACTTAAGCCACTGGACCATCGTCGGCGCAGAGAATTTTCTACTTGGAGTTTAGAACAACTTAAAAAGGATCCTAATTTTGCCAAAAAAATTATATTTTCAGATGAAGCTCATTTTTGGTTAAGTGGATACGTTAACAAGCAAAATTGCTGTTTTTGGTGTGAAAACCATCCACAACAGATTCATGGGAAGCCTTTGTATCCGCTAAAGGTAACTGTATGGTGTGGTTTATGGTATGGTGGCATCATCGGACCACTTTTTTTCCAAAATGAGGCAGGAGATGCAGTTACAGTGAATGGTAAACGATATCGACAGATGCTAAGAAATTTTTTGTGGCCAAATTTAGATGCACTTGATTTGGAGGATATGTGGTTCCAGCAAGACGGTGCCACATGTCACACTGCTCATGAAACTATCGATATACGGCAAGAAAAGTTTGACGAAAGGATAATTTCAAGGAATGCTACTGTTCAGTGGCCTCCAAGAAGCTGTGATTTAACTCCTTTAGATTACTTCTTGTGTGGCTATTTGAAATTTAAGGCTTATGTGTGAAAAATCTATGGTCCAGTCGATATAGAGTGAATGACTAACAGTTTATATATTAGTAAGGGCAGTGCTGGGTAAAGGTATTTGCAATTTTTTTTTATTAAGTGCGTAAACGTTAATTTGTTAAATTTATTTAAATTGGGCATTTCACAGTTCTGTGTAGGCTTAATTAGCTGGGAGAAGGATTTAGAAGCAACTCCTAAAGATGAAATAATTTTTTATATAAAAAACTACCGAGTTCTAAGGAAATCGTCAAATCATTTCAATTTTTTTTTTACATAAAATCCTGTTTATTCGTGGAGGAATCTTACTTCTGGAGTGTAAAACATACTAACTATAATTTACAATGCTTAGCCCATTTATTAAAAATAGAAAGTTGAAATTTGCATACGGCTTTAGTTTCTGCCCCAGGTATCCAGCAAAAAGGATTCTGCAAAACTCACCCTCTAAGAGGGTATAACTCATTTGTGTTAAAATATTTCCAAAGAGTATAATCACCCCGTACCCCCCCTCGCCTCTTCGTCCATCGCCCCTCACTTCAAAAACACGAAACCAGAGTTCTACGTCACAGCACAGAAATAATACGCTAAAAGGAGAGACCGAAAAGTCAAGTGCAGCTGACCATGCCTGGACACATATCATGTGACCAGAAGCTGAAATCCTGCATAAAGACCTTCACTGGAGAAAGAGGAAGTTCAAGGAAGCTGCTGCTATACACTAGAACCCAGAATGTTTTAGTAAAAGGCGGATTATAATATGCACTTAAATTTAGCCTAATTATGCGCATTTATATGCCTTGTTTACCTTTAAAATATGCAGTTGTGATAAAGACTTGTTAATGTTAAAAAATAGGGTGAAAGCATAGACCTCTTATTGAATATATTTTCATTCGTTCATAAAAATTCTGTTTGTTTACATCAAACATTCGTACGTGTGAAACCAAGACAGAGAGAGAGAGAGAGATAGCATTAAATTTCCGACTCCTTACGGAATTGTAATAGCTCATACTTCCTGCTTTTATGAGGGAGACCTAGAATATGTTATTTTACACATGAATGTTTCAAATTCCATAGAAAATTAGTAAAATAGTTGCATATGGTCCAAATTGAACCTCCTGGTCCTGCTTGAACCCACAAAACTGTACCTAACTACCAGGACAACAATACGAAGTTATCTCGCAGATAAAAATGTTGACAAAAATAGTTTTATTTACTCTTTTCCTGATTCCTACATAACTGAATGGACAAATAATACTTAAAATAATCTTACTTGTAATAAGATAATTCCGGATTAAACTAATCTAATTTTCCACAAATCTGCCACTGACGCACCATTTTGTTAAGTAAAGGGTATGGAGAACTATAGGGTAGGAGGCCGATCGACAATGGCAGCATTTTCAAATTCTGTCCCGGTTTTTTGGTTAGTTCGCTATTGGCCGATAGATGGCTCTCGCGTCCGAAGTGGGCTGGTGTTGTCTTCTTCTTCTTCGTTTTTAATATGGAAAACTAGATCCTCCATAGTTTTTAACTTTTACTTAAACCCTTTATTTTTCTGTGCTTCTACTTTTGACAATTGACATTTTATTTTTCGAAATAACAAAGAACGTTTGAAGGCAAGACGAGACAAATAACGTTGTATTGTAATTAGTTTCCATATTTATAATGAATAATGGTATAATTTATAAAAGTAGAGTTTGCTTTGTGTCGGGGTGTAAGACAGGATCTTCTTCAGAGATGAAACGCAGCCAAATAAGTATCTTTCTAGCTCCAAAGGTAAAACCCTCTAGCTAGAATGTTCCTGTATTTTATAAAGGAAGCATCGTTGGAACTTTATACAGGCCGAGTTTACTAATAAGTATAACAAAGTAAGTGTAAATTCATATAAAAGTCCTGATTTGTTCCTTAAAGAACTAATTTAAATAAAAATAGTTATCGCGTCCATAAGAAACCATTTATTTGATAGCCCACTTCGAACACGAGCGCCATCTTATGGCAACTCGTAAAGCTGAATTACCGATGCTAATTTGGGACCGAATCCAATGCATTGCGATCGGCCTCCTACCTCAAGTCCTCCATAGTAAAGGGTTTTCCAATAAGAACGATATGATTTTGAAACGATATGGTAACCATGGTAATAAAGTTATACCTGTCACCAGTTGTCAGTTGTTGTCAGTAAACTATAACAATTTATTATGGCAAAATACGCGCTTCAAGAACGTTTGGTTATTATCCAAAAATTTTACGAAAATAGACGATATTTTGTGAACACTTATCGCGCACTTCGCGAAAACTTTGGTGTAAATAATCGTCCTCCTTTGCTTGCCATTCGTCGCATCGTTGAGAAATTTGAAAATAATTTTACTCTTCACGATGTAAAAACACCAAGAAGACATCGAAACGCAAGAACTGTTTAGAATATTGCTGCTGTAAGAGCTAGTGTTGCAGTGGATCCAAATTTATCAATTCCTCGTCGTGCTCAAGAGTTAAGGATTAAAATAACGACAACTTGGCGTATTTTGAAAGAATACTTGAATTTACACCCGTATAAGATTGTTTTAACCCAAGAACTTTTCTGCTTGGAGTTTAGAACAACTTGAAAAGGATCCTAATTTTGCCAAAAAAATTATATTTTCAGATGAAGCTCATTTTTGGTTAAGTGGATACGTTAACAAACAAAATTGCCGTTTTTGGTGTGAAAACAATCCACAACAGATTCATGGGAAGCCTTTGTATTCGCTAAAGGTAACTGTATGGTGTGGTTTATAGTATGGTGGCATCATCGGACCACTTTTTTTCCAAATTGAGGCAGGAGATGCAATTACAGTGGATGGTGAACGATATCGACAGATGTTAAGAAATTTTTTGTGGCCAAATTTAGATGCACTTGATTTGGAGCATATGTAGTTCCAGCAAGACGGTGCCACATGTCACACTGCTCATGAAACTATCGATATACTGCAAGAAAGGTTTGACGAAAGGATAATTTCAAGAAATGCTACTGTTCAGTGGCCTCCAAGAAGCTGTGATTTAACTCCTTTAGATTACTTCTTGTGGGGCTATTTGAAATCTAAGGTTTATGAAAACAGACCACAAACACTTGATGCATTAAGGTTGAACATTGAACCCTGCATTCGTCAGATCACGCCCGATTTATTGCATAAAGTCATCGAAAATTGGGTTCGTCGAATTCGCTCGTGTACAGGAAGTCGCGGAGGACATTTAAACGATGTGTTATTCAAAACATAAATGTTATCGACTATACTTTAAGATAATATAAAACGTTTTGTTGTATCTGAAATTATTATAATTTTATTTAATTTTGAAATCATATCGTTCTTATTGGAAAACCCTTTATTTATTACAATAAAATGAAAGATCCTTTGCAAAAAAATCAAAAAAAACATAACGTCACCATTCGAGTATTCCGATGACTAACCGCGACAAGCGAAGTACTATGATTATTTACAGACAAAAAGAAGGGTTTATTCGATTACTACCGCTGTTTTTGTTGCTACTCGTGATTGGCTGACGCGTAAAAAAAGCGAGGTTGCCGCTATTATTCTTGATTTGGTCGCCATGGAACTAAAATAAGTAGGTACTAAATACCAAGACATAAAATAATCATATTTGTTGTCTTTAAACCAACAAAACAAAAACTTGTTCTACCTAGAGTATCTTATTAACGTTTATTTATCTGAACTATACTTGCAAAATGTGTATTTTATTAATTTTATGATTCTAATATATGACTTAACAGTAAGTTTGATAACAGCGCTTCTTTTGATGCACGTTTTAAATATATTGGACCATGCAACTAACCAGGTGAATTGTGATGGAGGGAATCTTTGATTTCTTTAAAAAACGTAAACAATGTAGGTAGTATATGAGTCATTCTTGAAATAAGGGATAATTGGAAAATACCAAATCTATTTTTTTAAAGCAAAAAAATAGAACTTTTTTAAAATTACAATGTTACACTAATAGTATCTCACAGTCAAGCTTAATTCTTTTTTATTTTCGAGATTTTTAGCTTTTTTGAAATTGCCGTCTTCGGAGTTGATGATCAATACCTCGGAGTTGACTATACAATCACTTGTTTAGTTCTAAATAGTGAAAATTTTCCATAAATTAATTATTAAACATTTCCTGACTTATTCTGATGCTGATTTTCTAGAGTCAGTGGTACGAAGTAGATTATTGATTAATTTTGGCCATTTATAAAGGTGCGTCGGAGTTGAATTTTATTATACTTTATAGTTGATCTTAATTCAATTAACCTGCTTAAATAAATAAGAAAAAAACACTTTAAACGCGTAAACTTTAATTAATTGCAAGTCATTATAACTTGGTAACTAAAGGTAACTTCTTGGATAACTTAACGAAAACAGACTATTTTAAAGGAAATAAGTACTTAGTACAAATTATTTTTATTCTTATTATAATCTATGCTAAAAAAGTAATGATTTCTGTTATCAATCCTGGGTGTTGGTAAAATTATTTCAATATCTTCTTTTACGATTTTACTTGTATCGTCCGCTAGCGGGAACACATATAGTAACCAGGGTTACCTTCTTGCCGTCTCAGAAATGTTAAGAGAATATTATCGCCATTTAATCTTGTGACGACTCCGCCAACAGTACTTGGTAGTTTTTTTGGAGGAAAACCTAACCATTAAATAGTTGTTTATTTTAATAAGAGGGTCTAAGTTTTCTTCATCCGAGTCTGAATAGACTCGAGGGCCGGGTTGTGGTGAAGGCGGTGGGGTGGTTTCATTTAAATACTGGTTTATAGTCCTTTGCCTACCTTTAGTACTTTCTCTGTATCTTCTTGAGCTATCTCTCCATGTTTTCTTTTAATGCGTTGTTGTCGGGGTGTCAGTTCATTTATTGATTTTATTTTATTTTGACTTCTACGACGACGATATCTTTCACGTTCCTTTTGTTTTTCTCGCGCATAATATTCGGGATTGTTTCTCAACTTTTCGCGTCTTAATCTTTGCAGTTCAGTTTTTCTGCGTTTTAGTTCATCGGCAGATTTTTTTACTTTTACCATGTCTACTGAAAGGAGATATATATTATAATAGATATGTCGTAAAATCGGAATAATTGTCAACTCCGTAGATCTTCATCAACTCCGAAGCCAACAAAGCTTCGGAGTTGGCGACTTCGGAGTTGATGATTTAACAGTTTCTCTGAAATATTTCTTGAAAGACATAACCTCAAAATATGCTACTTGGCGAAGTTTTTAATATTATTGCGATAATTGTGATTTTTACAAGAAAATTATTCTGAACAGTTTATTGACAATTTCGCGAACAACTACGGAGATGATTTTAATAAAGGTACTCACCTGTATTCACACTGTGCCACTAGAAAAACTCACACAAAATTGCGTTTTTGATTCCCAACGGTCTGGACATGGAAACTAAACTGAACTGAGAGATTAGGCAACCCATAAAACCCTGATTTTGTCGCCATCTAGTATTGAATTTCCTTGTTTAAATTGGCTGCTTTGGAGTTGACTAACAACTTGGGTACGCGTTTAATACACCAATTTAAAAGTGCGTAAGTGAATATTTTTAATTAAAATGTTGTTGTAATAACAGGGTCTAAAGTGTTTTCAATCTAATATATGTAACAAACACCAGCCATTCTTACAGAAAATCGATTTATTTGACGAAATACATTCAAATATTACTGTGGTTACAGCTTCGGAGTATGACGATTTTGATTTTAGTTAAAAAAAACAAAGTGAAATCGAATAACAAATTGCATTTTCATGTTAGCACTACCTCAAAATCATTGAGAAGGTTCTACGTATCTACAGAAAAATAGTCTATATGCTTTAAAAAAAATATATTGTTGGGTTTCAGCAATTTTCCTTGTTTCTAAGAACGACCCATATTCTATAAGAAGTCAGTAGGTATTAAAGGCGGATTCTGGGACCTCCTCCTCCCTGTGACCTTGATCGCGCAGGTGTGCAGGTGTTAATTTGACCTTGAATTGTCCTTGACCGCACAGGTATGCAGGTGTTCATTCGACCTTGAAAGGTGCAACTACTCTTTGTTAATTTGACCTTGACCATACACCTGGACGAGGGTATTTTTATGGTATACAATTTTCTTTTATGTGACTCATTTGACCTTGAAAGATGCAACTACTCTTTGTTAATTTGACCTTGACCATACACCTGGACGAGGGTATTTTTATAATATACAATTTTCTTTTATGTGACTCATTTGACCTTGAAGGATGGAGCTGCTCTTTGATGGCGCTACCTTGGCGTGGACGAGGGTATTTTTATGGTATGCTGGTACCCTTTTATTTATGACACTGTTGCGTTACAAATTTTTACACCATGGAGTATTTTTATTTCTTTATTGTCGTCATTTATTTGTTTGAAAATATCTAAAGGGATGCAAGTCTGCTTTATTGATGTTACCTTGACCATTATTTTTTCCCAAAAGTTAGATTTGTATTACATTTGGGTTTTGTTATACCTTCATGTTCTTGAAGGGTGTTTATGGGATTTTCACACCTTGATGGGATTTTCACACCTTGAAAGAGCTATTATAGTCGTAACAATAGGGTCTGGGTCTCTTTGTTATCGGATTTTCACACCTTGATGGGATTTTTCACACCTTGAAAAAGTGCAACTACCCTTTTGTTATGTATGATTTCGAAGGCGGCATGGACCTTTTGTTATGAGTAATATTGAGCGCTGGCTATTTTTCTTACTTTGTTCTTTATTTAGGTATTCTTGGATTTATTTTTATAGTGGATGCAGATGTCCTTTATGTAACCTTGACTAAACTTTTAAGCAGATGTTTATTTATGACATTGGGTTGGGTTTATTTCACACCTTGAAAGAGTGCAGCTATCCTTTTGTTATGCATGATTTCAAAGGCGGCATGCCTCTGTTCTTTTGTTATGGGTACCATTGAGCGCTGGCTATTTTTCTTACTTTGTTCGTTATTTAGGTATTCTTGGATTTATTTTTATAGTGGATGCAGATGTCCTTTATGTAACCTTGACTAAACTTTTGAGCAGATGTTTATTTATGACATTGGGTTGGGTTTATTTTCGACCTTGGACGTGCTCGGACGCAAGTGTTTGGTTTTTACGCCTTGAAGAATTTTTATTTTTTATTGACGTAATTTTGTTCTAAAATATTGAATGAGGTGCAGGCACGTTTTATTTACGATGACCTTGTGTTGGTTTGGGGTGCAGGTGGTTTTTATGTTGTTGAGTTTTGTATACTCTTTAAGCGGCGACTCCCCCTACCATTATTTTTTATGTCGTCGACCTTGAAAACTTTAATAAAAAGGTGGACGAATTAGTAAAGTGTTCATAGTCACACAAGCATCGCAGTAGTATTAACTGGTACCTTGTAAAGTGAATAGAAATATTTTATTTGTATTGTGTGTGTGCCGAAAGTGTATATTAAAGGTAATTTATTGTTTTATTACATATTTCAATAATGAGCATTTCACAGCAAACCTTGGGTGAAATTAATAATATGATAAACAAAGATACGGAATTTCCTGAGCGTAGAAGGCTTTCAACCTTAGAGGTTGGAAAAGTTTATACTATTAAAAAAATGGTGTCAACCACAACACGTTTTGGTAAAACTATTGTTACCACATTATACGATTCATTGCTTAATACAACCTTTCAATCATTTTTACCTAAACGTACTGTTGATGTGATTACTGCTGATTTTATTGATTTTGTAAATATGTCAAATGATCAATATACATTAACTTATTTGGGGCAGAGTTCAAGTGGATCAGGAAATATTACACGAGCAATTATAAATTTTGGTTGCTTGGAGTAAACTTTTTAAAATTTTTATTTAATCATATTGTTTATCATAGTATTTAATCATTAGCTGAATATGTAATATAATAATGAAATGCAACACACGTGTAAGGAAACACATACACAATCATTTAAAGTATTTTCTATTTAAGATGTGTGACGAAGACGCTATTAGAGCCGCTCAAGATTCATATATTAATGAATTATCACATAAATTATGCGGTATGGGTGAAGAAGCTCTTAAGTCAACCTGGGACCAGCCCGGTTTTGGTTTGTTTTTTAATCCAAGTCAATACAAAAAGGATATGGTGGATTCAATACGTTTTGCAGTTGGAGCTCATCTTTGCCAAAAATTCATATATGGTTCCATTGGTTTAGATGAATTTTGTACCGGTATGTTTAATGAACAGCTGGAAAAGTTTCTTATTGACATTCCAAATATTTCAAAAGAAACATTGTTAAATTATGGTAAGATGGACGTAGACGATGATGGTGACCATAACAAAGATGAAACTGATACCAGCAACTTGGAGATTAAAGAAAGCAAAGAAGAATTGAATAAAGAACAAGAAGATGAAGAAAAAGAAGTAGAAGTCGCAGAAGAAGAAAAATACAATTCCTTGTATGTGTGTTGCGGCGGTGGTGCCGACAGTATTGGGGAAGCAATTAATGATTGGTGTAGCAACTGTATTAATATAATTTATTATAACCAAATTTGTAAATAAATTATGTGTATGTAAAACAATGTTTTATTTATCCTAGTACATAAATAAGCATATATATATATATAAGGAAATGTTATATTAAAAACAGATTAGTTGTTAAGAAAAATGGGTCGTGTAAACAACACAATTGATAAATTTGGGCGTCATAGGGTAAATCAACAACAACAAGTACAATTAGTGCGTGCTTTACCTGGTATTGGTTTTAAACTAACCTCAGACGGACAATATGACATTGATGGAAAGACTTTATCAAATGTTGCGAACCCAACTAAAGATAATGATGCAACAACTCGAATATATGTTTTTAATGAAATTCACACTTTACGCAAACAGGTATTTGAAGCAATGAATAAGGATTACTTCCCCCATTTCAATAAAATTCAAAATGATTTTGAGGAAAAAACTAATAAGATTATCTCAGACCTTGAGATGAGAATTGTAGCCCTTGAGAAAGGACGAACAAAAACACCCACCTACTTAGTCGTCCCAAGGACAGGAAAACCAAAAGTCAAGTATTGAACATCCATCTTCACTGGTTGGTGCAAAAAAAGAGTTTTCGATGAAGATGATGAAAAACAAAGATTCCGATCAACACTGCAAAGAAGATAAAACCAAAAGCAATGCCAAGATTTTTGTTTCATATATTCATATTTTACATTAAAACAAATGTATTGATATAATGTAATAGCTGTTTGTAACACATTTAGAAAATAAAATACGTATTTGTAAAAATAATATATTTTTATTTCTCCAGTTAGAAAATATACAATATCATTTTACATAAAATATATTTATAAAATATTAGACTTAATTATTATCATAAACTTAATTATTATTAACAAATCGTTCTCTATATATTTTTTTTCTATAATCCCAATCCAAAACGTTTGCCAAAGCTATTTCCATTTGGTTTATTCTTCTTTGAAAACGCTCTCTATCAGCCCTAAGCTGTTGAAAGTTGCTTTTTCGAGCCTGTCTATATGCAAATGTCCAAACAAATGTTAGGTGCACTGTATGTATTTCTTCTTTAAATGTTACTTTCTTCATGATGAATAATATGAAAAGATGGATTTATACAATATTAGACTTATTTATCCAAGAGTTAGCTTGGTTTGGAAACCCCAACCATTTTACAAACAACTGATCAATATGATTCTTCTTACGTTTCCTTAGAATTTTTTCCACTAAATAAACACCTGGGCTGTTTGTTTTCTGCAACTCCTGTTCATAAAAACATCCTTTAATCGGTTGACCTTCTTCCAATGATTCCAATAGGTATGTAGGCGGGTTGGTTATATTAACTTTTGATATTTTAAATAGTTCCGTTGACCAAGAAGGTGTATATCCTTTGTCAAATATACTCTTATATTTGCTAATACGAACAATATCACCCAAACGATATTTTCTTTTTTTGGGAAAGATTTTCAAATAGTCATAGGCATTAATTTGCGTATCTTCTTTTACATCTTTCGGTTTCATTCCAATAGTTCGATGTTTAGTGTTGTTATAAGCTTTCGTTATAGATGGTAATATTTGCAACCATCTGTATGATCCCCTAGCTGAGAATTGCTTGTACAAACTATTTTTTAGAGTTCGTATAATACGTTCAACAATAGCAGCTTTCTTTGTACTGTAGGTGGAATAATGGTTTATATTATATTTTTTCATAAGAGCTTGAAAGTTACTATTATAAAATTCTTTTCCTTGATCACTATTCAAATTGCATGGTGTATATGAGGCCTCTTCAATTATGCTCTTCATCGCATTAGTAACTTCAACACCGGTCTTGTTTTTAACAGCTCTAGTATAAACAAATTTCGAGTAACAGTTTATACAGACGACAATGTAACGGAAACCATCGTTTTCATCAGCGTATTGTTGCATTTCAGCCAAATCAATTTGCCACAAATCTTTATAACCCTTTATTATGGTATGTCTTCTAGTAAAATTTTTTCTCGCATTTCTATGTAGTTCATTAACAATTTTAATTTTTTCGGGGCTAGGATCCATAGTATCTTGTCCAAAGACTTACTCTACACTAATTTATGCAACTAATTGTAATACTTAATATATTATTCCTTCTTCTCGAAGTTCCTCAATAATTGACATAATTTCATTATCATGTCCTGTGTGTCCGGCTAGTTTTGAACTCCACAATAAGCGTAATCGATCCACCAACTCACTGGGTTTATTCCAATAGACATATTGAGATTTCTTTGATGATAATGTCTTTTTTACTGGCAACCGAATTTTAACCATCTTTTTTTGACACACTCCAGCCCCAAGTTTAGTTTCCTCCATTAATGGTTTAATGATTTGTCTATATTTTAGCCATCTAGTTTCTCTTAAACCTTTATTTTTATCATACTTGTCGTATGCAGCATTTGTTACATCCAAAATATCTTTGTAAGCCTGAAGAGTGTATTTATTCAATTCATCTTCTTTGCCCAGGATTCGTGGTGATTTTAGGAAAATCAGATCATAAAGATCAATATTACCATCAAATATAGCAATATTTCTATCGTTTTTATATAACGCAACTTGTCCATTATTAAAACGCACTTCTATGTTACCGATATAGGTTTTTTCTTTATTATTTTTTCCTTGGCCATAATGAACGCCGTAAACGGTATCATAGTGAGATGGATGCTTTTGTAACCCTAATAAATAGGTGTGAATACGTTTAGAAGGTGATGTAGATGCACTAGATGCATTTGATGTTTGTTCCGACTGGTTTGATGGAGAGGGTGTTACAAAAACCGATTCGTACTGGCTATGCTTTGGTGTAGATGTTTGAAATAATTCCATCGGTAATTCATCAGATTTTTCTTCATCCGATACATCAATTGTTATATTTGATAAGTCCCTAGTTTTGCTTAAAGTGTGGAGACTTATTGGTTTAGTTTTAGTGTCTGATTTTTGAGTTGATATTGATTGCGGTGGAGACTGCTGCTGCTGCTGCTGCCGTTGTTTCACTACATTTGATATGGATGATAGCGGTTTAGTAATCGGCTCGTAAAACTTTTCTAAATCGACATGACTTTGCTCCCTAACTGCTTTAATTTGCTTAAATTTTTTTCTCACCGCATTGGTAGTTTCCAATAGCTTACGTTTTAAATCGATTTCTTCATTCATTGTGTTTTCAAATTAACGGTCAATGGTGAAATGAACCTCTAGGGTTACATCTATAAATATATATAGCTATCAAATCCCTTGCGATATCTTCCCGCATTTACTTCACTATCTTTATCGATAACTAAAAAACCATACTTATTGTCCCAACATTTGACACACATCTCTTGAAATTGTGGAAACATTAGATCGGGTGAAACATGATCGGAAAATATATGTCGCATATTCATCTCATCCTGTTTAAACATTATAATAAAGTTGGCATTATCTCGCACTAGTTGCTTCGGAACACGTGAATATGTTTGGGCTAAGTAAAAGGCGTCCACGTTTTTGTGTCGCCCCATACTGAAGTATGATCTTATGACATCCTGCTTCTCACACATAACATCATCAAAAATGAATACAGAGTTTGGTTTTGCATCTGATGGTTCCACTATATTATTTCCATCGCTAAAAGTGTAGTATCCAAGACCTTTAATCGGTGTTAGAATTTTTCGTAAATATTCATATTTCGGTTGATATAGCGACTTTGAGTAAATGTAAACATTTTCATAACATAACCCCAATGGGTGGGTTAACAGCGAAATCATAACGTTGGTTTTTCCACAATTCGACGGTCCAATTAGTAATCCGCGAATAGATGATGGAAGCAGTGCCCCATGCCTTCTTAATACTTTCTGATCGTGTCCAGATCCAACCTTTTCATCAAGATTATCGACTGGCAGTTTCTGTTTAAGCTCCACAATTTTCATTTTTACTATATTTGCTTATTGTTTTCACGTAGACAATCATTCAGATGTCATCCGTCAAGCGAAGTAGACGCTCTCGTTTATCAAGTAAGACTGGAGCTGGTATTGTTAATTCACTTATTAATAAGTTACCAGTTGAGTTGCATATCCCCGGTTATCAATATTGTGGACCCGGTACCAAAGTAGTAAAACGTGTTAAACGTGGCGATCTGGGAATAAATCCATTGGATGCCGCATGCAAAAAACACGACTTAGCTTATTTGCATAACAGCGAAGATTTAAGTGCGCGACACCAAGCCGATTACGAACTCGAGCAAAGTGCTTGGAAAAGAGTAAAATCGAAGGAGGCTAGTATAAAAGAAAAGGCGGCAGCTTGGTTAGTAACGAATATTATGAAAGCAAAACAACGTTTCGGTATGGGTATGCCATCGACTAGTCGAAATAAACAACGGCTGCCGCGACGAAGACGTCAACAACCCAAGAAAGCTTTTGGATCTGCTTTGAGACAACCAATTCGATCTCAATTACTGAAAGCGGTTGCAGGAGGAAAAAAGGTTCTTGAAAAAAATCTAATGCAAGCATCGAAAATAGCTGTAACAGCAGCACGTAAATCTTTAAAGTCAGCAGGCGGTAAACGGAAAATTCGTACTCCCAGAATAATACCAATCCCTAAAATTGGTGGATTTTTACCGCTAATACCGATATTCGCAGGATTGTCAGCTTTGGGGTCCCTAGCAGGAGGTGCAGCAGGGATTGTACGTGCTTTAAAGACTGTAAAAAATGCAAGTGCTGAAAAAACAGGTGCCACCTTACGTCTATGTTCAAAAGGAAATGGACTATTCCTTAAACCATATCGTAACGGCATGGGCTTGTATTTGAATAACAACGGTGGAAATTCAAAAAACTAATTGAAACCCTACCTCGAAGACCGCTATCCAATATCGAACTAGAAAAGTATACGTTGCAAATGAAAATACCACATTTTCGAGGGGTGTATATGAGAGATGCGCTGCCTCTGCGAGGACCGAAACGTTACGAAGCCGCAATTATTAATTTGGATAGTATATCGGGAGGTGGGACTCATTGGGTGGCATACAGAAAAAACCGATTAAATGTAACATATTATGATAGCTTTGGGGATTTACCTCCACCCATCGAATTGGTGCATTATCTGCAAAGGGGGCCCGAAGCGTCAAAGAAAATTTACTATACATATGAGCGACAGCAAGATTTTGGGACAGTCTGGTGTGGACATTTGTGTTTGAAGTTTCTCTCGGAAAATAAAAAACTATGATGGCATCAACGTACGTGACACCACAAATGGATTGTGATAACTACACTAAAATGTTGATATCACTTAACGAATTTCGTCAAGTCGGTGGATTGAACAAAATGTCTGCAAAACAGTTAGGAAATATGCCAAAGGAAGTGATGATTGCATTAGCTCCAAATGAAATCGCACTAGTTTGGAATAAGTTACCCGCATATATGAAAACGGACAGCGACATGTTAAAATATCAGTACTGTAACGAGCATTACAACAGTGAAACTTGTTTGGGTGGTGATGAAGGAGACGGACCGACACCTAAAAAGCTATTTTGTTGTTATTGTAAAATCAGTGATGTAAAGATAAAAACCGAAACAGCGAATGGAGTGAGACGAAACCTAAGCTTAAATCCGTTAAACTGCTGCAAACCACAATAAAAATAGTAGCATAATATGTTTCATCAACAGTCATGTCTTACACATTCACACTAACAGGACACACAAGTGTTTTAAGTGCAGACTTTTATCCACCCGTCGAATTGAATCCAGCCCATAAGTATGGTCTCGCATTGTTGGGATTTTATACGTATAATTCAATTTTCAATGTCGACGAAAGTAATTGTTATTTTAAATACAGAAAAAATTATAGCCAGAAGCTTATAAATGTGAGGATTCCACCAGGAGCCTATGAAGTTAATGAAATTGCGAAATCCATGTATGCAAGTTTAAAAGAATCCTGTAAACAAGAAGATTGTATGGATTTTTTTTCGTTATCAGCCAACAATAATACATTAAAATGTGAACTCAAGTCGTTGTACGATATCGATTTCAGTGGAGAAAACAGTATCGGTGAATTATTGGGTTTTGGACGAGTCGTGTTAGAGAGTGGGAAACTTCATGAATCAACCAGTAATGTGGACATAATGAAAGTGCGTATTATAAGGGTGGATTGTAACATAATTTCGGGAGCATATCTGAACTCTAAAGAAAGTCACACATTATTTGAATTCGACATTGATGTGGAGCCGGGTTATAAAATTTCCAAAGAACCCCAAAATAATATTTATATGCCGATACTGCCCGAAGGACGCCAGTCAATAGAGAACATTACTCTACGCATCTTGGACGATAACGGTGATTTGATAAATTTTCGAGGTGAGAAAATTATTGTTAAACTTGAATTGAAAAGACTATCATAAAATATGGGTTTCTGCTATAATCGCCAACTAAATATGTTGATGAATACTAAAAAATCGACTGCCATTAAACATAAAAGTAAACATATTACACATTCCAGAGTCATTCATAATCCAGACGTTAGATTGGAAAGACGTTTGTTTCATAAACAGCTGTCAGCTAAAGATCTCAAATTTCTACAATCAATTGGTTTGAAAGTACGAAAATAGAAAAATGGCTAGCACCAGTGACAAAATTGAAGTTTTTACCGAACCCATTTTCGATCATTCCATCGTTAGCTTGCAAGAACATACATACAAACCGTATGGTTCTCCAGCGTTTAGCAATTCTGATGAAATTCGCATACCAGTACACTTTCAGGACATAATTTTGGATATATCAGACAGTTACATATACATCGAAGGAAAATTTAAATCTAAAGATGTAACGAAAAAATGTTATCTATCAAATAATGCAATCGCCTTTCTGTTTGATGAAATTCGCTATGAAATGGGTGGTGAACAAGTTGCCGTCGTTCGCAAACCTGGAATTACTTCAACATTGAAAGCTATGACGTCGTTGGGTGCTTGTCAAAAAAACACTCTTATGGCGTGTGGATGGGGCTTGACTGATGAAAACCAATGTATTTTTGATCCAGTAAGCAAGATGTTTTCGGGAAAGTTGCCTCTAAAATATCTGATGGGTTTTGCCGAGGATTATACAAAGGGAATATTTAACATTAAACAAGAGTTGATTTTTATTATCGCCCGTACTTTTACCAATTGTTACATCGGTGAAGTAGATGCAGACATTACAATCGAAAAAATTGAGTGGAAAATTCGTCACATTATTCCCGACGACCAGCAAAAATTGAAAATATTGTCCCGTATTAATAAAGGTGGAAATAATGCAACCATTCCAATGGTATATCGTAAATGGGATCTTTACGAATTACCTGCTTTGCGTCAAACATCATCAGATGTGTGGGCCTTAAGGACAAGTACGAATCTCGAAAAACCAAGATATTTGATTATTGGGTTCCAATCAACCACTTCTTTGGATAATAGAGAAAAGGATGCTACTCAATTTACTACAGCTGATATCAGTGATATTCGTCTGTATCTAAACTCTACGGTATTTCCTTATGAAAAATGGAATTTGGATTTTGCGAAGAAACTGTATGCACCAGCATATTACAACTATGAGAATTTTCAAATAAGCTACTACCAACGAGAAATCAATGATCCTATGATGAGTTTTGCTGAATATCTAAATAACCCAGTGTTCGTAATCGATTGCAGTCATCAGCCAGAAGCGATTAAATCATCAACAGTGGATGTGAAGTTGGAGTTTGAAACACGCAAGAACAAATTTCCCAAAGACACTAAAGTATACGCACTGATAATTCACGATGCATTCTTAAGCTACAATATATTAAATGGTTCCGTTACTAATAAATCGATGTATTAGTTTTTAAGTTAATATTATTTTTGTAAAGTATAGAAATAAACCGATTAAATAGATATTTCATGTTTTATTTTTTGTAACTAATAAGAAATGCATTCCATGTTTACACCTTGTGTTCCATACAACTTCGAAAAATCCATTAAGTTTGATAAAATGTTGAAATATTAGCAACTTTTTAATATTAACATATAACACCTGATAGAGATGTACATGTATTTTTGTAATACTCTCGTCCTCTAAAAACATATATAGTTTTCTATCAAGAAACCTATCTTGATGAAATTCCTATTAATGCAAGGAACTGCACTGGCATGTAAAAATATTTAATATATTTTCTATTTAACTAGATACTATAAATAAAACAACAACAAAAATGGTTTCAATAATCATCAGTTTATTTCAATGAAGTTCTATTCTTTTAAAAAAAAAGAAAAAAAAAAAAACTAAATGCTATACGCAATCTAACTATTTTTATACATTTATATACAAACTTAAACTACACTATAACCTAAACTATATTTTTTACAAAAACTTATAGGTATACTTAAACAAATTTTATCTATACATAATAATTCGATCATAAATATATCTAACCTACAATACATTACGATCGTATAACTCTAACATAATAAGTTATCCCACTAATTTGGTATATGCATTACCATCATGTTTAGATTAAGTAAAACAATTTTTTTTAAACAATTTTGTGTTATTAAACGTTAATATAGAAAATCTTCTGATTTCTTTTATAGAAATTGAAGAGTACATGCATATCAAAAATGTGGTATGTCATTTACGAAAAGTGACAAGAAACGTAAACGGAAAGATCTATTTTACCTTAACAATTTGTAAAAATGGAAATAAAATAACTAGCAATAACGTATATAAATAAAGTGGGTATATAAAACTATGACATCACCCATACTTATTCTACATGTAAAATAATAGTAAAAATTAAGTGTCATTACAATGCTTCATATAATTTTAACATAATAAGCAATAAATTTAAAATATAAAAGCAAAAAAATATGGACTTTCCAATAGGATGTAAATATTTACAAATCTTCATCTGAATTAAAAGATTCGATAACTTTAAGCAAAATTTCCAAATTATCCTCGGGGTTGGTTTTATAAAATTCAATGTCTTGATGGCCCCAAGGTAGAGTTTTTGTCGTTGATGGAATAATGTAACGTTTGTCGTCGTTGTGGGAAAGAGCAACTTTATTTATAACTTCCGTATATATATCGTGTTTAATACTACGAAAAGTTTTCATTTTTCTAAATATAAGGCCGCCTTG
Source organism: Polydrusus pterygomalis (assembly GCA_963969555.1). Lineage (NCBI taxonomy): Eukaryota > Metazoa > Arthropoda > Insecta > Coleoptera > Curculionidae > Polydrusus > Polydrusus pterygomalis. Next base: position 74,895,574 of record OZ018375.1, read on the forward strand.
CTCTACTATTTTTCGATAATCTTCCAGGTGCAGTTGATTTTCGACAACATATTTTTTAATACCCTTGGCCTTTTTTAATTCATTGTTTAACGAGCTAACATAGTAAGCTTTCGCCCCAGTACCGTAAAAACATGTTATCGGGTCACCTGGAAATTCATCCTTCATTCTACCCAATACCGATTTACTTTTCTTAATATTAAACAAATTTTGTTCAGGATAATTTGATGTATCAAATTTTTCCGGATTCTCTGAAATAACGCGATAGAAATTATCTGTAAAAATTTTTAGTATAAGGGAATCCGTGTCAGTGTATAGCAAGGAAGCATTATTACCAAACTTTGCCTTAATAAAATTGTAAAAAAAATCGTAAATAACTGTTTTTGACATGTCCAATATGGAGAATCCAATATAAATTGGTTTATTGTAAATTACTTTTGTTTTACCCATATGAATTGCTACTAGATCTTCTGAAAATATTGAAGCGCTTTTAAAATTAGGGCGAGCGATTAAAGCTCTAGCACCTACTCTACCGACACTATTATCCCAAGATGTTATTAACTTTATATCTTTACGATTCTCCACATTTTCCATTGTTTTGCCAAAATTCGCGTTAATCATTAACTTAAATAAATCTTTACCAAATTTCGTTGTTGATTTATTTCGCAATTCAGTATTAAAATCTATGTACTTTTTCAACCATTTGGATTGATCAAATTTTAAAACTCGATGCGTTTGCATTACCATTAGGCCGTTATTGATGGCTTGTTTCAGCGTTCTATAATGTACTATGTACCGCTTTTTATCATTTAAATTCGGTATTAGCTTTGGTAGCTTCGCTGTTTCTGTAGGAGGGACTATGTTTTCCACCAAAAATGGAAGATCGGCATGAGCATCATGTAAATGTTCTGGATAATGCACATCCACTTCGAGAACATAACCTTGGGGGCTGTTATCATCAATCGCCAGAATATTTAAATCAATTATTTCACGTTGTGATAGCCACTTGAAACCACCAAATGGTAATGCCTGCGACATACTATGACCGTATAGGTTTGTAGCATCAAGATATGTTATAAATGAAGATGGTTTTGTTGCATCGTAGTTTGGTAAATATAAATTGTTGGCAATATGCTTTCGTTCCGTACACTGACTTAAGCCACCGCGAATACCCTTTTTAAAAAAATTAACTGTGTCTATGTCAGTCAGTAGTTCTAACTCTACCTTGGTCATACGCAGCATACAATCGAATGATAAACCTGGAAGTGTATAGTACTGAGCAGGGTCAAGCTTATAAACACGTAAACACATATCTCGAAACTGCTCAAAAACATCCGTTAATAATAATACATCTGACTTGAGGTACAAATCCGAGTATTCCCCCAAATTCTTACACCCAAACATATGCCATACTTCTTTAGCTCGTTCATAACTCTCATCGCTAATGTGCTCTTCGCGTAAATTATCATAAAATTCGTTTTTTAATGGAAGTGTTGTGTTGTTCATTTTTTCAATGGAATCTATAAAACTATAGGGAAAAACCCCTTTTCTGCGCATCATATTAAATTGATCAGTGTTGGGAAAAAGCTTTCTTGTTTCTCTAAATTCAGTGATATCTAACCCATTGCCTAAATTCTCCAAGGAAGATGATAAAAATTTAAAGCTATCGATAAATCGTAACTTTAAATATTTACGTTTGGTAATACCGCTCTTTTTATCAACATAATCGTGCACGTAAATGTTCTTTGTAAACGTCACATACTTTTCTTTACTTTGAGCTACTACTTCAATTCTATCCCCGTGTTTACACAATTCTTTTATAAAAAGATGGCAATCGTAACCACTTAAATTGTGAAAAATTATCGGAATAAAATTAGGTAATTTGTAATTTAAATTACAAATAGAGTGTGCGGCACCAAATCTTTTTTCCCCCGTTATGTGACAGTGATCTCTTACTTTCACATCTGTGTCGGTAAAAGGGTGTTCACATATACCGCAAATAGTAGCATTTGTGAACTCTTCCTTTTCCTGATCCGTTAAATCTTTCATTTTTTTTATATCCTTTAAATATGTATTATACAAAAACCTTAAATCGTTTTCAATCCGGGAAACAAAAACTTGAGCCGCATCAACCCCCCTATATAACTCAAACTTGGAAATTGAGTCGTCAAAAGAACATTTAATTAAATACGAAAAAGAGTATGGCTCATGCTTGAAGCTTTGCATTGTGTAAGAATTTGTAGGGTTTGGTTCCGCATTTACAACCGGTTTTAAAATAGACTCAAAGTCTGCATATACTACAAACGGAACTCGCATTTGTTTCTCAATGTTTTCAAATTTTAAAATGTTTTCAGGTACATTATTTCCAAATTTATCAGTTTTAAAATCCAATGTAGGAGTCTGTGAATATATATGGTTACAATCATATTGTTGATGTTCTGCTAATTTATTTTCTGAACTAAAATAGGTTAAACAACCATCACAAAAGAATATTTTATCATGATGATGCGATATTTGACTAGACAATAAACGCGATAAATCCTTAATCCAGCAATAATGACTTTTTGAACAATTTTCATCACAATTGTGTCTATTATTATCTTTCACATTGCAATCTTTTGTTATTAACAGCAAATTAACGTGATTTACGCGTTTTTGTCCCGAATAATATAGTGGTCCGACAATTTCATATTTTACCTTTTTAGCCTCAAATAAAGATTCTAAACCATACACATTCACTGAAATATTATTCATTTCTTCAAATTTTTTTATATCACGTAACTTTACTGGAAAATCCATACCTGTGAAGTTAAGAACGTCAGAGTAATGAGGATAAGATGATATCCGCGATGTCATTGTTGTGGCGGGAAATAAAGCTGACACTATAGCCCATGCAAAACAGCACTCATCTTGATTATTTACATTAATAATGGCCTTCTTAGTCTGAATTGGACGTGGTAATGCAATGTACGACGACCCTCTCATCGGACTGAAGTTATTAATATTAATTTCGAGGTAGAGTATTTTCTCCAATGCCCATCCTGTAATGAAAAACAACACACAATTAATACCCTTTCTATCAAAACACTAAAACGTTTAACATACCTGAATCTTTTTCTTGAAATTCAGTTGACTGGGTTTTCATCGCTTCAGTAAATATTTCATACACCATATTTAAATCGCTGCCTGCATCAACTACCTCATTTGCTGTATTAAACGATTTTTCACTTACAATTTCTTGTGATGGTAAATTGTATCGTCCTACCACAACCATATTTATTTTAAGTGAACGGTGTACTAACAACAATTGACTTATTAGATCTAACACTTTTGATCTTAATTCATCGAAGAATGCTGTAAAGTCTATATGCTCATTATCACTATTTACGCGGTAGGTTGTGATTCTGTGTTTAAATGCAGTATCAATAATTTGCACATTTTGAGATAATGGTGAACAAGCATTATTTCTATGATGTAATGTTCTTTGATGAGCTGCCATCTGATTCGCTGGTAAAGTTACATTACATGCAGCGCAAGTCTGCATACGTGATGATGAAGCACTATCATCTAGTCTGCGTCGTTTCTCTCCTGTGATTCTGTTTTTAAATGCAGTATCAATAATTTGCACATTTTGAGATAATGGTGAACAAGCATTATTTCTATGTTGTAATGTTCTTTGATGAGCTGCCATCTGATCCGCTATTAAAGTAACATTACATGCGGCACAAGTTTGCATACGTAATAATGAAGCGCTACCATCTAGTCTGCGTCGTTTCTCTCCACCCACATTATCGAATCTTAATCTACATGAGTTTTTTTTATGACGCAACATGTTATCACTTCGCGTAAATGATTGACTGCATTCTTCGCACACGTATTTATTCATGGTAACAGATAGGAACTCTTACATGAACGATTGACAAGCAAATACTGAAATATCCAAGTCATCCTCCCTTTTTATAGTAGGTCTAACACAATGTAAAAACCAAAACCTGTGTCCGGTCACGTCCAAGGTCGTAAATAAACCCAACCCAATATCATAAATAAACATCTGCTCAAAAGTTTAGTCAAGGTTACATAAAGGACATCTGCATCCACTATAAAAATAAATCCGAGAATACCCTAATAAATAACGAACAAAGAAATAAAAATAGCCAGCGCTCAATGGTACCCATAACAAAAGAACAGAGGCATGCCGCCTTCGAAATCATAAACACCCTTCAAGAACGTGAAGGTATAACAAAACCCAAATATAATACAAATCTAACTTTTAGGAAAAATAATGGTCAAGGTAACATCAATAAAACAGACTTGCATCCCTTTAGATATTTTCGAACAAATAAATGACGACAATAAAGAAATAAAAATACCTAACTTTTAGGAAAAATAATGGTCAAGGTAACATCAATAAAACCCAACTGTATCCCTTTAGATATTTTCGAACAACTAAATTACGACAATAAAGAAATACTTCATGGTGTAAAAATTTGTAATGCAACAGTGTCATAAATAAAAGGGCACCTGCATACCATAAAAATACCCTCGTCCACGCCAAGGTAGCACCATCAAAGAGCAGCTCCATCCTTCAAGGTCAAATGAGTCACATAAAAGAAAATTGTATACCATAAAAATACCCTCGTCCAGGTGTATGGTCAAGGTCAAATTAACAAAGAGTAGTTGCATCTTTCAAGGTCGAATGAACACCTGTATACCTGTGCGGTCAAGGACAATTCAAGGTCAAATTAACACCTGCACACCTGCGCGGTCAAGGTCACAGGGAGGAGGAGGTCCCAGAATCCGCCTTTAATACCTACTGAAGTCTATGTGTGAAGGTTTGTTGTGCATTGTGTGTGCGGAAAAAGTTAAAATTGTGGATTGGATTTATAATAATTTGTTTATTTTTATTATGCTTGTACATTTTGTAGAGGTCTTGGATTTTTGACGAAGGTTTAGTTTTAATTTTTTATTAACACTAAGTAGGAACATAACACGTGTTGATTTAAAAACCAAGAAAGCAAATGGTGAATTTTCCCGCTTATTTTAAGCGATATTTAAAAATTATTTTTTGACGACGTGCCTTCATGTTTTAAGGGTTTATCTTTATTAAGGCAATACCATAACACCTTGTGTATATTTATTTTTTATAGAAACAGACTTACAGATTGGGTTTATTTCACGATTTAACTAATTATACCGGACATAGATATCGACTGTAAAACTTATTTTCACTGTTTTCCCAAAGGTAATTGCCCATAATTTTGATTTCTTTTTTCATACCCAATTAAAACTAACGAAGCTGGATTGTTCCAAAAAGCTATTATTCGTAAATATTACGATTCACAGTGGAACAATACCTAAACACATAAAAGGAATTTATCTAACTTCCTTGAATATCACAATGCAAACTTAAGAAGAAAACGCAGAACAAATCGTAACACAATAAACTTGTTCCGCTGAGGAAACTCAGCTCAACTTTATACGCTTCACACCGCACATGCAAATTTTCTAAATTTTCTTGAAAACTTTATTAAATTGTTCTCTTTGTATAATGTATAAGTTTAGCTTTAGTAAGAAGTCTGTTTCCTACTATACCGCATTTCTTTAAAATGTCTACAAGTTATGATTAAAGTAAAAAACAAAATAAGGTACCTTCGAAGTAAGTTTAGTTTTCTTAGAATATTTATTTCTCCTTGCTTTCAAATGATAACTTTAAAATTATTATAGTTACTTAAGAAAACTGTTTATATAGAAAATAAACTACGACAAAATAGGATGTATACCTAATCATAATAATAAATAATTTTTCAGTTTCTAAAAGTTTGAGTCATTTACTGAGAAAATAAATGAACCAGATACGCACACTAATTAATGGCGTCTTTTTAATTATTTCTAGGAAAGGTTTGTGACCCTTTAGAAAGATTTTTAATATTGAGATCCATTATACTGGCCGACAAGATTTTTCTAACACAGGTCAGCTCTTTATTTTTAAAATGGAAATACCCTTCTAATAATAAAAAAAATATTGGGAAAGCCCCAATACATACCATTTTTCAATAGCTTAATAAGACCATTTTACATTAGCAGGTAGTCAATTTAATTAGGGGGGGGTAAAAATGGATGCATTTTATAACAGAAAAATTACCTGAACTGTAAGAATTTTAGTAGAACTTCAGGGAGGATTTACAAAATATTGCTGTTTTCTTTGTTTGTGGGACAGTCGTGCAGTATATCAGCATTATGTAATAAAAGATTGGCCACAAAGAAGTGAATTTCAGCCGGGATCTCAAAATGTTAAGTTTGCACCTCTTGTAGACCCTACCAGGCAGAAACTCAGAGCATGGAACTTATTTGTTAGTATAGTAAGGGGATTTTTGGACAACAATATGGATGCAAACTATCAACAGTTAGTTGATGCACTTTTAGATTCCTACAAATCGCTTGGTGCCCGAATGTCATTAAAAATTCACTTCCTCCATTCCCATGTGTCATTTTTTCCTGAAAATTTGGGAGCTGCCAGTGACGAGCAGGGTGAAAGGTTCCACCAGGATATCAGGACAATGGAAATTCGCTATCAAGGACGATGGAATCCAGCCATGATGGGTGATTCCTGTTGGTTTTTGAAAAGAGAAGATATGTCCCCTCATAAAAGGAAAAAAAAATTTAATTAGTGTGTTCAGTTAATATTTGTAATGTTTGTGTTTTTCTTAGATGTAAGGTATGTTTAGTAGGTGTAAAAATTTCAATATAGTCGATATACACAGTTAGAAAATTCTTAAATTATTATTTCAATAGATATTAAATATTGTAACATTAAATGTGGTACTATAAATGTAACAAGAAAACGTTACTTGTTACAACTTTTTTTTTCTCATTTTCGTATTTGGATAGGTCCATTCTACCACAAGATGCTATTTAGCTTTGTGTTACAACAAAACAATTTTTTTTTGTCGGCCAGTGTTATCAATAGGTTCTAATTCAGGATGTTGATACATACAGGGTGTCAGTTTAAAAACTTTCCACCCTTAATATCTTTCTTCCAATGCAGTAATTTTTGTGTAAACACTAACCTGAAAACAAAAATCTCAATGCGGGCAAGTTTAATTGTATCTGCAACTTTGAAACCTAGACAAAAAGCAATAAAATAGTATACCACTAAAAAGAGAATTGAACGCCATTTAAAACGATGTGCCATTTGACCCAAATTCCCATTTAAGATTCTAAGGGTGACATCTACCCCTCCTAGGGGGTTAAAACAAGAAGACTAAATATATTCTTTTAAAGTGTCCCCCTTACAAATAAAATTGACGTGTCTTTCCAATTTTTCATATTATTAACTGCAAGAAAGATATTAAGGGTGGGAACTTTTCAAATTGACACCCTGTATATAATAGCGCAGACAGAAAATCTCACAGCAGAGGTATTAGCGGACTATCCTGTCCAAAGATAAATTCGTCTAAGGAAAAGGAGAAACAAGGCTGAGAACACCAGCGCTGAAGAACATTTTTTACAGATTCTCAGGAATCAAAGTTACTGAAGAAACATAACGTAATTTTAAAAATTACATAAAAATAGATATAAAATTAAATATGTGCACATCACTAGATTTTTTTTACAAAATAGACAGTATATGTATGTGTACAGTATATATGTATTATTTAACATTGTAAAATTAAAGGTAGGAATAATAAAAACTACCCCTGCAAAAATAAAATCACAGACGATTCTTATCTATTTATATACTGTCTTACAGACATTCCAATGATTTTACAAAAAAAAATTATATTAATGATTTAAAAAATTCTCGACACCTTCTCTTTGGAAGGTCCCTTTTTTTCTTCCTCATTTAGTTTGGTTCTTTAGACTTCCTAAACTAACTTTTTACACATGCTCAGCATGTTTTAACTCTCCTCAACTTTTTTATATACGTCACTTCTACATTTCAGTTTTTTAATGCCATGCGAGGTAAAACCCGAACTAGACGTATATTTACACCAGAAAGAAGACAAACAAATAAGTTAATTAGTCGAAGCAAGAATTGCATTACGAACTGTCAAAACTCCGAAAAATAGCGTCATCATCGGTTCCGGCGAGAACCTTAAGCCGAGAGGCGGGACATTTAAATGACTATAGGTTAGTAATTTTCTTTGTGCAAAGTTCCATTAATTGGTTCGGGTTTGTTTGTTGTTTTAAATTAGTAGGATCCTTAATAAACTTCTTGCAATTATTACTTTAAAAGTAATCTGCTCTAACTCATTGTTAATCTTGCCTGGAATAAAATGAAAAATAAAACTCTAGATATAGACGAAACAATTTTATTAAAAAATTAGAAGTACCTAAATTACAATTACCATTTGAGTATCTCTTATAATTTCCTGTAATCTGCTTATTGGGTTCTTTGTTTAGAAGTTTTTTATGCACGCTCTAGACATTTCCTTAGCAATGCGTGTATTTTCAATAAATATTGTACTCACTGTCGGCCTGGAAAATTGCAAAGGCCAGGGTAAAAACTTTTTAGAGACAAGCTAAAGAGTGACAAAAAAATCCTGTCACCAAAATGCATTCTTACACATAAGAATGAAGAGCTAAAACAAAAATGACACAATGCAAAAAAAAACATCTCAGAGTGGGTTTGAAACTATTTCTACTCGAGTTCAGTAATGGGCAAACGACTAGTGAGGTCGTATGTAGATATACATAGTAATTAAGACAAATAAGAATAAACACGATTTAAAATGATATCGTAGGGTTTGTTTTTATAATATGCATATTAATAGTATTTAATATAGTATAAGGATGAAATAATTACACAGGTGTTTGCAAGTTTTAGCTATTTACCGTGCGAGCAAAAATTATTTGCATCAAAGAGGACTTGAATTAAAAAACGTAGAGCTTGGTTTGGATCACAATGATATTAATGGTGACGATATATCTACCCAAATCTAGGTTAAAATTTTGTCAAATTTATATTATGACATGATAGCCCAACTAATGAGTAGTAAAATACAAATTAACTTTTGTTGTTTACAAAATTGGATACCATTATAGAACAAGGAATCAAACGCCAAACATGGGAATAGCAGTTTTTATGTTTAAAATAACCCGTGCATGCGTAATATTATGACCGTATGCAACGTTAGCATAATTTCTAACTTAGTGGAACTTTTTGACTTAAGTCGCACGAACAACAAAACAAGCAAAAGTCGTTCTTAGTTTTAAGTTATTAAAATCCTGAATTTTAGAAATTAAGTTGTTCTTATAGTATGACTTATGTTATTACTGTCATTATCTGACCAGAAATAACATTTCCATTTAAGAATATTTGTATTTCTGCAAAAGATTGTGCTTGAATAAAAATACTAAACTGTCTTGCTTCAAATTTTTAAAAAAATATATGGAAGTGGAAGACGCCATCTTCTTGGAAGACGATTTTGGCGTTATCGCGCGACATAATCGAAATGGGTTTCTCACGCAGACAACGATAGCGAACAGTATTTTAATACTCTGAACAATTTATCGTTTTTCCGTCGATTTCGCTTACGAAAGAACATGGTACGTTTTACAAGTGTTACAAGAAATTGAACATTTATTAGAATTTATTAATGATTTGTAAGTACGTACAGCGATAGACGTACTTTTACATAATAATATATAAAAGAATAACAACCACAAACTTTTGAGGAACTACAATCAAATTCGCCGGTTCAATTTGCAAGGGCGCGGTAAAAATGTGAGGTTTGGTTAGGTCGTTTTGTTAGGATAAGCAGAAAAGCTTCGTGACATGTCAGTGTAGAAAACAGTAAAATAATGGAAATCACTAAATTTCTCAACGTTGACAAATGTATTGTTTCCTTAACAAAGACAACTTAATCTAGATGCGACGCATAAAAAAGATTATCTTAACTTTATGTATGACTTTATAAAGCTGAACTTAACGTTAAAACGGAGCATACAGGCATTATATCCTTAAAATATGAGGATAAAAAGTAACATGTGGCGCCATCTATTAACAAGAGTCCCATTTACTGGAACACACTTCGTGAAATGTGAGTTTTTGTATAAAGATCCACACTCATTGACAAGACGTGATTTCCAGTTTTTTTTCTGAAAATCGTAAAAATGTCGCGTGGGAAAAAAATATTAGAGATGTTAAAATGCAACAGGCATTATATCCTTAAAATATGAGGATAAAAAGTAACATGTGGCGCCATCTATTAACAAGAGTCCCATTTACTGGAACACACTTCGTGAAATGTGAGTTTTCCTACAGACGTGTGGAAAAATTAATTTTCCGCACTGATATCCGTGCGGAAAATTGATTTTTCCACACTAGTGCGGAAAATTTTTTTGGCACGATTATGTCAAAAATCCGTGCGGAAAATTGGTTTTTCCACACTAGTGCGGAAAAATTTTTCGGAACGATTATGTCAAAATCAATAATATATCAATTATAACTTGTAGTTATTACTTTTTTTCTTGGAATTAGTTACTGTTACATATGTATGTGATTGTTATAGTTAATTAAAAATTATTAAATTTCTTTGAAATATGTGTTACTTATTTCCACACGTCTGTAGAAAAACTATTGTACCTAACAAGTGCGGAAAATGATTTTTTCCGCACGAGTCTGCCGTTCACCGAACGACGCGTAGCGGAGTTCGGTGAAGCAGCCGTAAATAGCTATTTTGTATAAAGATCCACATTCATTGACAAGACATGATTTCCAGTTTTTTTTCTGAAAATCGTAAAAATGTCGCGTGTGAAAAAAATATTAGAGATGTTAAAATGCAATCAATCACCAGAATCAAGCTTTGGATGTTGAAAAACCCATGTTCTAACTTAAAAAATATGTCACTTGGTTCTTTGTTCAAGAAATGAAATTAATCCAAAACTTGTATTTTTGTATTTCCGTTCCACATTACTTGCTCGTACATAAACTTAATAAACTTGTTCTGTAATACACCTGTGTATTTTTTTCGTCATTCAAGAAAGATCCACATGCCTAGTAGGTATACCAATAACAGTACTGTAATACTTCGAGAAATATAGAAAATAAATATTTTTAAAGGAACCAGGTAGTTGATTCTTTTTTATTTTTATTTTTTATACTTAATTCAAGTTTTTCAAAAAGGAACCAAGTAGCTAATATTTTTTGCTAATATTGTATTGTATGGGATTTTACAAAATTCCTGTCCTCTTTAATTAAAAATAAAAATTGTTATAAATAGAATTTTTTTAAAATCGATATTTTGTTACATTTATCAATTTAGACAATATTATTCTTATTTTCATTGTTTCTCCGCTTTGTTATTTGGCTCTTGGTTCTCTGTTCTATATCTACATCCAATTATAATACTTGCACTTTATAAGGAAATACATTTAGCTGCTTCTTAAGAATAGTCCTGCATGTTCCATAAGATCTTCCCACTTCTTGGGACAGGCGTCTTATACAATTTGTTGGCGCACTTTGCGTTATTTCACGAACGTTTGCAACAAGTTCTTCTGTTCTTATAGATGGTCTTCCTGCTCCTTTTTTGTGTTGTATAGAACCCGTTTCCCTAAACACCGGCACGGCTCTTTTTAGGCAATGATAAAAATCCCCAGCAATAAAAGCAACGTTAGGAAAATGTTCGTGAAAATCGTCCATGCACAAACCCGGATTGTGTTGCCACTCACCATTTACTCTAACCCCGTTTCGAGAATACGCTTCAACCATGAATGTTTTGCGCGGTTCCGTAAAGCCCATTGTGTGAATTGTTCAAGAAATTGGAAAAATTAGCGATGAATGTCAAAAATTTATTTACTAATTAATTAATTAACTTTTAACGACTGTCAAAGATGACGGAATAACTGATTGATTATTAATTCAGGTGGTTACTGACACCCAAAAGGTATTAAGCTCTATGGCTAAGCATTACGTCTTTAGATGCAAGGCCCTCTTTGATGCAAATAATTTTTGCCCGCACGGTATATTAAGACAAGTATAAATCAGCAAAATAGTATCGTAGGATTTGTTTCTAAAATATGCATATTAATGTATTTACCGAAATTAAGGATGAAATAATTTAAACAGGTGTTTGCAAACTTTAGCAATATTTATAATGCTAATGCTATTATATGATGAGATACTTTGTATAATTATAAACATCTATTATTAAAAGTTAACAAAAATATTTACTAACATTACTTACCTTTGGCAGAATAAAAAGTGAAAAGGTACGTGTTCATGTTGATAGAAAATATCAAATCAATAAACGTTTTCAGATACTTTTATTTTATAAGGAGCGAGGGCGGGCGATGTACCAATTTTAAGTTAAACCAATTTTATTGTCCAGGAAATATCTAATAGATCTAATATACCGAAGCCAGCTTATTTATTTTAATGATTTCACAAAAGTTTTTATAAATAACTAAGCAAGAAATCCAACTACTAATTCAATTATAAAATCTTGCTTGTCACGTTTTGGCGGCTTAATGGTGCCGCCGGCTTCTTTTACCCAATCATTATTAGCTGAATGAGAGGTGAGTTCCGAAACAGTAGACTATCCCAGTATTAAGTCATTATCCTTTCACCTGTCTTGTAAATTTCTAACCGAAACCTGGCATTATTTTCCAATTTTATTTTTCTTTATTGCGTTGAGAGTTACAGAGAGGATTGAACCAAAAAGGGCAAAGAAATTATGGTAGCTTTTATTTGGTCTGATATAGAACCAATCAATGAATAGAAACAATGATTAAAGCAAATATGATTGTTCTAGCAGGGCTTGATATATTAAATTTTGTAGTTTTTGTATTGTAATTTTATTTAAAGCGATCCATACTCTTAGCTGCTCCAGTCTAAGATCGAAATGATGATAAGCTTTAAGAGTCTACCATCGCTTTTACTCGAGACATGAATTTATAGCGATTACTCGAAACCTTTTAAACCTATATAGAATATTTATTTCTAGAGATATTTAAAGTACTTTTTATAGTTTTAACTTTTATACTGTTAACGATCGCCAAGATAAATATTTCATAAATAGTTGCAGGCATTCGGCAGTCACTAAATATCACCATTAAAATTTAATTAAATAGATATAAGTTTGGTATCACTGCACTGAGGAAAATAATCTTCTACAACAATTTTGCTAAGACATAGTTTGTATTGATAGTTTTTTTTTTAACCTATATTAAATTAATTGCCAGTGCATCAAACCCGCTATAGTGCTATATCAATTCCAGATTTGCTAGAACAGTGTTTTTATTGGTAGTAATCAGTTCCATTAGCAGTAGAGTCTTGTTGAATAATGAACCACTTTTAATACAGCAATTTTGTTAAGAAATAAATTGTATCTTTTCAATGCGACGCATTTTGTTCCCAGTAAAGCGCTTTCTTTACAATTAAGAAAGCAGAACCGTTAGAACCTTTAATCTACAAGACGTTGGTGGGGGTTTGTCGCGATCGGCAACCGCCGCGCGCCGTAGTATTAGTTTTAACATATTTGTTGCGCAGGTTACATAGTTTTTCGGCTGCTCCTGTCTGAATTTGAATTTTATTGATTGTACCAAAACCTGTTTCAATTAATTTATTTTTACTTTGTATTTAAGTTTTTATAAACTTTATATGTCAGATAAATCAATTGAAGATTCTTATTTCACACAACTTATCATTAGTATTGAACTTTATAATCTATGGACGAATTTTACCAACTTAGTAAACCATGTTGCATAATAGATAATCATAATAGGCAATATTAAATGACAAGAACAATATCACACTAGAAGCCATTAAGTTTTATTATTATTTATATTTAAGTGCCAGTCGGAACTAATATACAGGGTGTCCGGTAACTTATAGGCCATAGAGCGACTGGAGATAGTAGATATAAAAATATGTCTTTTGAGCCAAATTTGCCCAAGTAAAATATTAGAGGTTAAAGAGATACAGGGTGTTGAAAGTGAAAATTAATTTTCGAAAAATGATGATAATTTTGAAACGGTTTAAGATATCCAATTCAAAATCGGTATAACTAGGTTTTCGAGAGTGAGAAATTCGAATTTGGTGTTAATTTCAAGATACTCCCTAGAGGGCGCTTGCTACGTGCTTCATGTTGAACTAATTCATCCATTTTTTTTTTAACCGTGCAGTTACTAGTATTTATACTTTAAACTATAAAAGAACCTACCTTTTTACGTAAAAAAGGTACTCTTGGTCGATCTCGATATCTCAAGCCGTTACCCAGATTTTAGCGTCTGAATGTTCCATTGCACATTCTGTTGATTGCTGAGAAATATTTAATGCACAAAGTGTGCCTTGCATTTTGACAAAATTTGTTGCGGTGAAAACTGTCATTATTTTCTACTTTTTCCCGTCAAAGGTACGTAAATAAAAAGTTTTTGCAATATCCAAGTACTGTAATCTTAACCAACCAACCAACTGTAATCTTTTCAAATAAAAATGCCCAGGCTTAATAAGTTTTCTAACCGTGATTTACGTGATATGGTCTGCGTTTATGCACAAGAGAATTATAATAGTCGTGCTGCACTTAGAAGGTATGTAGAACTCTACCCAACCAGAATCATTCCAGACCGAAAAATATTTCAAAGAATATTTAATCAGTTAGGTGAAACAGGTTCGTTTTATGTCAAAAATCCTGGTGGACGACCGAAAACTATAACGGTCGAACAAGAAGAAGAGATCTTGGTTCGTATATTTTTGAAAATCCTGAATTAGGCACTAGGCGTTTGGAAGCTTCTACAGGAATAGGTAAATCTACCGTCTCAGAAGTCATCAATGCAGAAAATTTATTTCCTTACCATTTCACGCCCGTTCAAAATTTACTGCCAGGAGATTTGCCAGTCAGATCAGAATTCTGTCAAAATCTACTAAATAAGAATAACGAAGATCCCATGTTCCTGAGAAAAATATAATTTACTGACGAGGCAACTTTTACAAGACGCGGAATTTTTAACTGGAAAAATAATTATCACTATGCTTTGGAAAATCCACGACTACCCAAAGAAAGACATTTTCAGCACGAGTTTTCGATAAATATTTGGTGCGGCATTATCGACAATTTCTTGATCGGCCCATATCAGCTTCCGCAGAGACTTAATGGAGAACAATATTTGCAGTTTTTAGAAAACGATTTACGTTACATTCTGGATGATATACCTCTGAACATAAGACACAATATGTGGCAAATGCAAGATGGTGCCCCAGCACACTTTGCAGTTCCTGTTCGAAATCATTTAAATCAGCGTTTTCCACATCGGTGGATTGGTCGCGGTAGCGAATTTCCTTGGCCACCGCGTAGCCCAGATATTAACCCGTTAGATTTTTAGCTGTTGGGTCACATAAAGGATTTGGCATATGGTGATGAATCCAATACACCGAAAGAACTTGAACAAAAAATTCAAGAAGCCGCCATTGTTATAGGAGATAATCAAAATATCTTCCTGAATGTGAGACGTCATTTGTTAAAAAGCTTTAAGAAAATGTATTGAAGTAAACGGTGGACACTTTCAACATTTACTAAAGTGAATTAAAACAAATTTTTAATAGTTTCCAATATTTTTATTTTGTTTTTTTTTCTGCCTTCTTATCATTAAGTCCTAGAATCTGGGTAACGACTTGAGATATCGAGATCGACCAAGAGTACCTTTTTTACGTAAAAAGGTAGGTTTTTTTATAGTTTAAAGTATAAATACTAGTAACCGCACGGTTAAAAAAAATATGGATGAATTAGTTCAACATGAAGCACGTAGCAAGCGCCCTCTAGGAAGTATCTTGAAATTAACACCAAATTCGAATTTCTCACTCTCGAAAACCTAGTTCTACCGATTTTGAATTCGATATCTTAAACCGTTTCAAAATTATCATCATTTTTCGAAAATTAATTTTCACTTTCAACACCCTGTATCTCTTTAACCTCTAACATTTTACTTGGGCAAATTTGGCTCAAAAGACATATTTTTATATCTACTATCTCCAGTTACTCTATGGCCCATAAGTTACCGGACACCCTGTATACAGTATATAAAATCAGCTTACAACTCCAATAGAAATTGATAATTACTAGTATATATTATATTGTATATTACTAGTATATAGTATTCAGAGCAATACTGGCTATAATAATTCTATGGTAGCATTAACTCCTATTTTCTATTGGCTAAATTACCGGGATATTATCACTACACAACGGTCTAGCAATTTTCGCTGTTTTACATTAGGAAATCGCGTTGCTGTCACATTACAGTATTAAACAGTTGTATAAAGAGTTTGTGAATTATTGTTATAAGGAATAGAAAATTTTTTTCTCAATGTGGATAGCTAAATAATCAAATGTTGTTTGTCTTGTAACATATTTTTAATTTCTTTCTTTCCGATAACATGTTTTTTAAAGTTGGTATATTTATATTATCGCAAATATAGTATATTTCGAGAACGGAAAGGTTTTAAGGATAGGTCTTTTAATAGTTCTTTAAATTCAAGTAAATCGTATGTGTCGTCTCGAAGAAATTCGGTGACAGCGGAGGACAAAAATGGGTTAATTTTACACGCGGTGATACACTCCTAGGTACTATTGTTTTTTTTTAATTACTGCTGTTTTTATATAATAACTAATAATTGTTTACTTGTGTTAATAATAAAGGTCTCAAGACACGAATCTCGTATAACTACATCGAGCGTCATGAAGATGTAGTTGTACTACGAAACGGCCGTAACGCCAAACCTTTTTTAAAATATAGTGAAAAATAACAAAGTACTTACATAAATTCGTTTTCATTTTACATAGTTAAAATTATATTAATCTTTTTTTGTTTAAAATTAATCTATTAAGATTGTCAAAAAAGAATATCCGTGAAAATGGATTAAAGTCAAAATATAGTCTCACTTGCCCAGAACTCGCTTCTGCCAATGAAGTCAACACACTTGTATAAAGGGACTTATAGTTTCTATCGTAATTGTTGTACCGGAAAAAAATTACAATGGAAGATACTATTTTCGCATATTTCAACAGAGTGCTTGCTAAGTACAAAAGTTCTTCGTTATGGACCAAATAATATTCTATAATGCGGTTGATTATAAATGTATGGGAAGAAATAGGTCTAAGCAAGTTAGCAGTGTTATTCCCTTTCTCAAGAGGAAATTGGAAGGATACCGTTCAAAAAACCTTAGTTCTGTCCAAAGAACAAATAAAAGAGTTTTGTTTATAAATGCAAATGATAGATCAATAAAGTAGGACTGTAATAATTATTACGCGTTTTAAAAATATAACTATTTGTAAATTATTAATAACATTTGTCGAAGAGCCCCACTTTTGCTGAAAAAAATCATAACTCAAAAATCATACGGATTAAGAAGTTTTTACGATAATTTTCGTATTAAGACATCACAAATTAACAAAGAATTGACTATTACAGTCGCGAATTGTTTGTAACTTAGTGAAGTATATTATTCTGAAAATAACTTTCAATATTTTTAGTAAGAATTGTATTCTAATAATATGTAGCTAGCTCAAATGTATAGAAATGTATATATTTCTCAGTAATTTGAATACAAAATTATTTTAATTTTTCCAATTTATATATTTGAAATTATAGTTGAATAAAGTACAGGGTCTTCCAACGAGGACTGAACAGGGGCTCATTTTTGAGCTTCCTTATATTTAAAGAAAAATCCAAAATAGCCAATCGATGTACTTTTTCCTGCAGAATTCAAAAATGAAACCAAAAATTTATTTGAACCAGAAACAAAAGAGTTACGCTATGGATAAGGTGTTTTTTAAATGGAACATAGCCTTTTTATACGATTTTTGGAACGAGTGATTTTTTTTTGTCCGTTCTTATTAAAATGTTTAATATTGTGACAGCTATTTTTATTAAATTTTAATGTCTTATCCAGTATAATTTAACTTTAACCTGTTTGAAACATACACTAGGTAATAAAGGTATAATCACCTTTGAATCCTTCAAAGTCATTTCGGCAATATTATAGTAAATTTGTCAAATTTTTTGACTTTGAAGGATTCAAAGGTGATTATACCCTTATTACCTAGTGTATATTTCAAACAGGTTAAAGTTAAATTATACTGGATAAAACATTAAAATTTAATAAAAATAGCTGTCACAATATTAAACATTTTAATCAGAACGGACAAAAAAAAAATCACTCGTTCCAAAAATCGTTTAAAAAAAGCTATGTTCCATTTAAAAAACACCTTATCCATAGCGTAACTCTTTTGTTTCTGGTTCAAATAAATTTTTGGTTTCATTTTTGAATTCTGCAGGAAAAAGTACATCGATTGACTATTTTGGATTTTTCTTTAAATACAAAGAAGCTCAAAAATGAGCCCCTGTTCAGTCCTCGTTGGAAAACCCTGTACCTATCATTTTATGTCCGCTAAACTGTACAATAAACTGTCCCTTACTGCGCAGTGAAACATAAAATGTTTTATGAGTTCGGTTACTAACTGGGCACTGATATTACCCGTAATTCAATGTAATTATACCTACATCTAACCAACGTAGACCAATGACTTTACGCCAGCCAATTAAACAAAAAAATTAAATAACTGGTTATTAATTTTGTGCCTAAGCTACTGGGCTAACGACAGCGGCATGATCAGTCAAAAGTATAAGGCCATTTTTTGACATCATACTTAATATAATGAGCTGCAGTGTAGCTATAAGTGGGTCGCCTCGGGAGTATGTCATTATCAGATAATTTCAAGCAGTACCTCCTATTGCGTGAGTAACCTAAAACATAATCAAGATTTTGAACTGGCTCCCGCGGACATGCAAGCAGCATCAGGCGACGGGACCGGCATTTAGTTAACATGAAAAACATCAAATTGCTCAATCGACTTTTTTATCTGTTATAATATGTATGATCATCAGTGTAAATAATGTCAGTAGCCAAAGAAATATAAAAGATTCAATTTGATATACCTACCGTGCGAGCAAAAAATTTTTGCATGAAAAAGGGCCTTGCATCTAAGGACATAATGCTTAGCCGTAGAGATTAATACCTGTTGGGTGTCAGTAACTACCTGAATTAACAATCAATCAGTTATTCCATCATCTTTGACAGTCGTTACAAGTAATTTGATTCATCGCTAATTTTTCCAATTTTTTGAACAATTCACACAATGGGCTTTACGGAACAGCACAAAACATTCATGGTTGAAGCGTATTTTCGAAACGAGGTGAAAGTGAATGGTGAGTGGCAATACGGGTTTGTACATGGACGATTTTCACGTGGCTGTGTTTAGGGAAACAGGTTCTATACAACACAAAAAAAGGAGCAGGAAGACAATCAGTAAGAACAGATGAACTTGTTGCAAACGTTCGTGAAATAATGCAAAATACGCCAACAAATTGTACAACACGCCTGTCCCAAGAAGTGGGAAGATCTTGTGGAACATGCAGGACTATTCTTAAGAAGCAGCTCAATTTATTGCCTTATAAAGTGCAAGTATTCCAAGAAATTCAAGCCGCAGATTTTGAAAGACGCAGGAATTACTCTCAATAATGGATTACCTAAAAATTTATTGGAAAGAAATGATTTATTAGACCTGACATTTTTTTCGGATGAAGCCTGGTTCCACCTCTCCGGTTATGTGAATTCTCAGAATTCACGCTTGTGGAGTAGTGAAAATCCCCATTTTTTTGTAGAGTCCACATTGCACCCTCAAAAAATTGGTGTCTGGTTAGCTGTTTCCCCAAGAAGAATTGTTGGTCCTATTTTTTTCCATGACACAGTTACAGCACAGCGGTATAATAGAGACAATATTTTGAATCCATTTGTGGAGCAATTACTTGACGACGAACTACGTTTTGGATATTTTCAACCGCCCATACAGGCGCCGAAACTATTAACTACTTACGCAATTTTTTCGACGACAGATTGATCAGTTTTCGATCAGACATTGAATTCACACCTAGACCACCTTGTTTAACGGTTATGGATTACTTCGTTTTTCTCATTTAAATAACACTATTTTTTAAACACTAGTTGGAAATTTAGAACAATTAGAAGAAAGGAGTATCCAAGAATGTGGTAACATTTCTCCAGAGATACTGGTCAACACTTTCGAAAATATGAAGAGACGTGTGAATTTATGCTTGGAGCATGGCTGTGGCCAATTTCAGCAATTTATGGCTGATTATCAAAAAGTGGGAACTTTTATGTCCCAGGCTTATAATTTTTTTACAGACAGTTTATTAACATCAATCAACTAGTTATTTGTTAAAGCAGAATACATTCTTGATGAAACGGCAAGTTTCAATGGCGAAAAATGATAATAAGCAATATAAAACTAAAGTTTAAGTATCAAAACGTCATTCCGCCGACGGTCCCTAAGTCGTTGTTTTTAACTTTAGATCCTAATATTTTGTAAATTTAGGTAGCTGCAGTAAAAATTGCTACTTAATATGATAATATTTGTCTCGTAGTTTGATTTTGTAAATTGTATTTTGAATAAAATAAAGTAATAACTGAGCAACAACAGTTTAAAATCCTGTCCCCAAATATTGAACCCGCATTGCACGTACAGTTTAAATTGCCCCCCAAAGTTTTAGCTTGCAGTTGGTAGTATTGGAGTCGTGTTTAATAGCGACGTTGTTTGTCGGAGTCCATCGTGGAGTGAGGTAAAGTGAAGAATTTTACGAAAGGTAAGAAATATTTCGAATATTAGGTGGAAATTTTGGTGCATACCTTTATTATAAATCATTACACCGACGGCTAATATTAAGTGATAAAAGTATATTTATAAAAAACCGTCTTATATGCAAATTAGTGCCGTAATAATGTTTACTTATAACCTTAAAGCTGGGCATAATATGCAAATGTAAATATGTAAAATCTCTATTTATTGACGGAACATCATTTCGCCGATGGTCATTTCGCCGACGTCGGCGAAATGACGATCGTTTGCGAAATGACGAAAACTTTAAAATTAAACGTTTAGGTAGTATATACTGTTTTATATCCTCAAGGTAGGCAATTGCTTTTTTTATAATTTAAGAACAGCACTAAAATTATATATATTTTTTTAGATTTCTGTCCTGTAATACTGTTTTATTATGCCTACGTCGGCGAAATGACGATGGTGGGCGAAATGACGAAAATTTTAAAATTTAACTTTTAGGTAGTTTATATACTGTTTTATATCGTCAAGCAGTAAAATTATATATATATTTTTTAGATTTGCCTCTAAGCTCTAGACTTACCGTAGGAACATTTATCTTAGTTCGCCTTGAAGGAAGTAAGCAATATTATCCTGTACTTGGCCATATGTGAAAAAGACATTGAAGAAGACGGAGAAACCAAAGTAATGTTTATGAAATTAGCCTCCGAAGATGCTACTTTATTTCGTCCTGATCAGAGAGATGTTGCCTATGTGGGGGTACGAAAATGTCTTGAGGTTCTAGAGCAACCGGACATAGTAATGAAAGATAGACTGTTTTATAAATTTAAGACACCGGTCGATGTTTTTGAAAAATAAGCTACTTTGAATATTTCTTTTGCCCAAGCTGGCGCTGCGCGCTGTTTAAAAAAAAAGAGTGTTTTTTACTGAGGAATATTTATTTTGTTTTGTCACTTGAAAAAGTGCGTAGTTTGAAAAGGTCCTATTTTTGTTTTGTCAATTAGAAAGGTTCTACTTATTTTTAAATGATTTAACTTAGGATATTTTTACTAAAGAAGTATTATCTTATGTCGTGTTTGTCCATTATTTCTTGTTTAAATACATATTTTTAAAAAGCATCATTTCGCTGATGACTGTCATTTTGCCGACGTTTTTGTTTTTTGTGCTTATCATAACAATCATAGAATATTGCAAACAACTGACTACCCTAAAATATTTAAAACGCAATTACCCAAACTCAAAATAACGATAGGAAGTTTAAGATCTGCAGTGTGTAACAAAAATCTAAAAGAACTAAAAGTTAAATATCCGTTTTGCCTAATTTTTTCAGTTATGTCTCAATTGTAAACAAATACATTAAAGATATACCTAAAATGGATGAAATTAGAATAATTTAATCTATCACATTGGTAAAAATCACTATTTAAATAATCTTTGAATATTAAATGTTAAGAATCAAATAGTTATATTATCGTCGGTGAAATGACGCTATATCAGTCAGACTTTTACTAAAGTACCTGTAATTTTATTGTTTTAAGGAAATCAGCGCGGCCTCTTTAGATAAGTGTTATCTGAACTCCCTTCAACAATAATTTACCATTTTGAAATACATAATAGACAAAAAAAATTTTGAAATCCGGAAATGTTAAAAGTTCCCACTATTTGATAATCACCCTTATGTAATTATTTTTCTTTTTCTTTCTGTATATTCTTACTTTGTTAATTTTGTAAACAACAAAAATAAATTTGTATTTGTCTACTTATTTTATTACTAATTAGTTTGGCATATCATGTCATAATATGAATTTGACAAAATTTTAACCTAAATTTGGTTAGATATTAGATATATAAATATATCATTGTGATCTAAACTAAGCCCTACGTTTTTTAATCCAAGACCTCTTTGATGCAAATAATTTTTGCTCGCACGGTACCTTATAGTTTCAAATCGCAGAGGGGGTTATTAAAGGAAAGGAATTCACCCATAACCACTGATCATTAAGATCTGTCCTATCATTCATCCCGTGTCATCAACATATTATAGAGACTGCTGCAGGAATCCGATATTAGAATTCGGTTTTTAGCACGAAGATTAGACCAAAGCAAGGACATTTTTAGATTATATGACTACAGAGGATTTAGGATATTTACTAAGCGATCTTGATGGTTTATACTTTTATTTTCTAAACTACAAATTTTATAAACATTAAACTTTACTAAATGAGTTTAACACAAATAATAGTTCAATAAAAATTAATTTTGCTGCAACTGCCAGAATATTGTGCATTTACAAATTATCTATTTTTTGATGATGATTAGTGGAGTCAATCTACGGAAAAATGAGGTGAGGTCCGTAAAAATTTGATAGAGGTTGGGGACGTGAAAAAAGTTGTTTCTTGTGATAAAAGTAAAGATATTCCAAAATTTCGACAAAAAATATTGATCGGAACTATCCCAAAAATCCAAAAAACTGTTTTTTTGGGTTATTTTTAGGTCATTTTTGAAGTTTAATTTTTTTTTTTGGCCCCTTAGACTTCTAACTAAGATTTGGGAGTTGAACCCTTTTATTGTCAATGTTCAAGGAAGCGTTAGTTCAAATTTGGAATCTTTGCGATCATTACTTCCCCTAAAAGATATATATATATATATATACGTTTTTCGGATTAAAACTTGAAATTAGGCTATATTGGTTAAATCTTCACCAAATTGGATGAAATTTGGTGTAAAGGTGGGTCATGGTGACCACAATAAGTGATCTAAAGATGAAGTCAAAATAAGAAATATTTTCGATAAAAATCCAAAATTTTGAGTTTTTCCCCAAATTTTGAAACTGACCCCCATCCTGTCAAATAAATCGCAGAGTACTCTACTTAGGCTCAAATTAAAGGCTATTTTATATAGTTTAACGTGGTATAACTTGTTTTCCAAGATTCGCTCATTTGTTGGCCATTTACGCCATATATACATATATGCGCGCGCTGATTTCCCACTTTTATTGTATTATAATGGTATTTTTTTACTACACCTCCGTTATTATGGTATATTATATACTAGGTATACTATATACAACTTTTTTTTTAATTAAAAAAAAAATCAATTGCGGTTTTTCTAATTCAAGACGCGACAAAAATTTTCTTCTCATGATGGCTACTAATATTATGAGATAAAAATTATTTTTAAATCAATGACAGGTAAAAAAATTGTGTATCTTATGTTTCTTTTTTCCTTCGAATTTTTTAACTGCTGCAGCAATGCTGTTAGCAGACATGTATATTTAATAGCATTTATAATGAAATTATTTTTCTATCATATTGATCAATGATCTATATATGTTATTACACCTCTGATGCCGACTGGAATGACGCATTTTTTTTAAACCATCTTCTTTAACATTGATGATTTCATCCAATGGTTTCAGTTTGTCAGAACATATTACACAAATGTTACTTTCCATGATTATTAACCACTTATAATTCAAATAATAATATATTATAATATATCAAGCATTTAATGGTGACTGTTATTAAAACTCAATAACCGAAGGGCAATTGTCAGAACAGATAAAATCAAGATATCATGTTGTTGCCACGGTAACCAGCGCTGGGACTTGACGTTCATGGCATGCTTAGTTTTTTATTATTTGTACAAAATCGTATTGAAATCGTGTGATTACATTATACTCTAGTGTATATTCGATATTATTATTGAGCAAACACATATATAATGAACATATAATACAATAATATAATATAATATAATATAATATAACATAATAATATTTATATATAAAACGCTAAATACAATATTATAGTAAAAAAATACCATTATAATACAATAAAAGTGGGAAATCAGCGCGCGCATATATGTATATATGGCGTAAATGGCCAACAAATGAGCGAATCTAGGAAAACAAGTTATACCACGTTAAACTATATAAAATAGCCTTTGATTTGAGCCTAAGTAGAGTACTCTGCGATTTATTTGACAGGATGGGGGTCAGTTTCAAAATTTGGGAAAAAACTCAAAATTTTGGATTTTTATCGAAAATATTTCTTATTTTGACTTCATCTTTGGATCACTTATTGTGGTCACCATGACCCACCTTTACACCAAATTTCATCTAATTTGGTGAAGATTTAAACCAATATAGCCTAATTTTAAGTTTTAGTCCGAAAAACGTATATATATAGATCTTTTAGAGGAAGTAATGATCGCAAAGATTCCAAATTTGAACTAAAGCTTCCTTGAACATTGACAATAAAAGGGTTCAACTCCCAAATCTTAGTTAGAAGTCTAAGGGGTCCAAAAAAAAATTAAACTTCAAAAATGACCTAAAAATAACCCAAAAAACAATTTTTTTGGATTTTTGGGATAGTTCCGATCAATATTTTTTGTCGAAATTTTGGAATATCTTTACTCTTATCACAAGAAACAACTTTTTCCACGTCCCCAACCTCTATCAAATTTTTACGGACCTCACCTCATTTTTCCGTAGATTGACTCCACTAGATGAGGATGACAATGGTTTAAAGTTAAATCCTAAAACATCCGCAATCATTTATTTTGGACCTGATTGTCAATGGGCAGCTGAAAACATGGATGTAGTTATGGCTGATACGGCACTACCCGTTGTGCAGGAATATAAAAATTTGTGGGTTATTTTTGTTAGCAAGCTTCGGTTTAGAAATCAGGTAGGTAAAGTTATTTAGAAATCGTATTTCTCTGTGAGAAACTTATATAAAAATAAGCATGCTTTAAGACCTTTATATCTAAGAAACAAAAAGGTAATAAATTATAGACCAAAAAGTGGTAAATATTTCTTCAAAATAAGTGGATAATTAACCACCTAATGTTAGGAAAAAGAAAAGATTTAATATTTAACCTTAAATTTTTCCTGTCCTGTCGTTATTGTCATTGTCGGACATTCGTTGACAACTGAGAGCAAAAATTGGGTTTACTTTACAAGCGGTCTCTTAATGAATAGAATGCATCACTGTAATCCTTAGATGCGATCACATGCATGGTATTATAACATCGCTAATAGTCCAAAGACGAGATCGACGTGGACACTTTCAGATCGTTGCACTTTGCTTCGTAATTACGGGTGTCTTGACTTTCAGAATGGGTTTCTGTTTCTGAAACAGCTCATTTATTGGTCTGATACCTAAGCCTATAGTTAAAACCTGATAAAATCTCAGTAGGGTCATTCGGAGCAAGTGTACACCATTTTCAATTCTCGGCTACTCAAAATAAATACGAATACGAGTCCTTCAATGTAGTGGCTATTGGTAGCATGAGGCAGATGAGGCTTAGTTCCACCGAGCACAAACAATACACTAATACACAGATGACAAATTGGATATAATATATTTGATATTTTAGTATTTGTCTTGGTTTTATTTTATGACTTTTATGGGTTAGTGGCAATGATATAATAATTTGACAATTACGCCTGGCATCGGGCCATTAGCATTACAACAAGGACAGGTAGACATGCTAAAAATGCTGATGGGCATCCGGATTACATCCTAGAATTTCGCCCCGTCAGTGCCTCTCCGTGAGGCAACTGCTATTCGTAATATCTGGACCCTCCAGCGTGAATAATTCAGCGAGGAGTACTATCGTATGGGACGATTCCCAAATCGACACAACAGCTAACAAAGCTGCATTTTTTATCAGATGCATATTAATTTTTAACAAACTATGCATAAAAGGCGTATTCGTGTAATAGATATTTTTAATAAATATTATTCTGCAATAAGTAAAAATTAGTGAGTTAGCGTTTTTTGCACCCTCTTGCTAATAAATAGTATTATATAAAACCCATTTTTTTTTAAAGTTTTATCAACAATAATAGTGTTGGTACAATATTTCGTGATGGTAGAATTCTTGGTCGTATCTAATCACCAGTAGTTTATGCTATATCAATAAAAAATCTACTACAAGTAACCCCGGCAGCTTGTGTAATTCCAATAAATAATATATTAGTTTGGTTTGGTTCACAAAAATGTCATCGCAACATTATTCCTTTTTCATAGCAACGCAGGCTAGTATATCGGACCATAAGCAGTAGTATTTAAGTAAATAATCTAATACGGATCCTCCACTCTAATTCTCTACTAAGACATTGCGCACACATATCGACTACCTACTGAACTCACTTACCCTTATTGACTCTAATTTTGACGTTTCAATCCAAAGCCTCGATTCGTAAAAGCGTTGAAGCGAGATAACGTTAATTGTTTTATCTTTAAAAAGATTGGAATACAAAGTTACCCGTTCAATTAGTCAGACTTTGAATTAGTGAGCTGTTGATTAGATTATCAAATGAAATTTTTCAACGGACCACCTGTATTATATTTATTAAACAACCTGTTTTATAACTTTAATGACACCTATTATTAACTTATTATATATTTACATTTGATATGTATCATTTAATAATATGTTTATTTCAGACAGACTTGAATGTTATTGGATGTACGGATCAGATGGGAAATCTCGTGTGGTGGGGGAAAAGATACACACTCCCCAACTGGTAGGTCATCGATGCGCGAAACTAAAGGTTGATAGCCCTTGAAAGGTACTTCAATGATTGGGACTCGTTGTTTGGAGCCCATCACGTTAAACCGTAGATCTCCTCGGGAATAGACCTGACAGCGAACGAAGTGCACAAGAACCGATTAAGCAAGCAAGCAAGGGACATCTTATGAGTTTTTACAAATATGTTTATATTAATCAAAGTGTGAATTTATTATTATTTTTTTAAGCTCCCCAAAACGAAATTTTGACAAGGATTTTTTATCATTATAGTTGTTTTTAAACTTAGTTAATTAATTAAAATATTGATTAAGCAATCATTTTTGCAGTTTTCTCATAAAACCAATTTATTAAAGTAAGTACGTAAAAACTGAAAAAGTAATGCATTTTATTACCGCATATAATATGTTTATGTACATCATGCCCACGGATGGATTTAACTATACTTGTTACATTTGTTATTTTCAGTGTTACGAAAGAAGTAATTTTTTATCATTTATTTTGCTTCTTATATAAATACGATTCCTATTAAAAAATTATGATTTTGTTGGTGCGCAAAAACTATAAAAATTTGGATTTGCGAAACTAAACATTTTTTAACAAACTTTTTGAAGTATCCGAATGAATGAACTTAAAAAAAATCAAAAGGCCAAATAAAATTTTTTAAAACTTTATCACAAACAAAAACATTCTAATTTTGAGAAGGAAAGAAAAACACAAAGTCTTCCTCCACAAAATTTAATAGAATAAAAACTCTGGTTTAAATGGTCTCTACATGTTTCGAACGTAGAAACGTTCATCATCAGGAGACAGAAATCTATTTTATGCTGATGGTGTTGGCAAAAGAAAAAATTAGAACCCTAATGCCTTTATGAACGAAAAAAATTTAGAAAATTATTTTTAAATGTAGAAGAAACATGGCATGAAGAAAATTGACAATGGTTGAACCATACTGAGCATTCAAAAAACGGTAATAAAGTAGGCCTAAATCAACCAAACTAAATGGGAAGAAGAGAAAAATTCTTTATAAGAAGGTGTCGAAAATTATTAAATTTTTAATTTTTGAAAAACATATCCAGCATAAGTAAGACATTGTGAGGATAGAAGTGCAGTAGCACAATCTGTAAAAAAATAGAAATTGTAATTAAAATTAAATAGTGAATAAGTACAGAAATTTTTTCATCAAAAAAACTTTAGAACAAAATTTCTTTAAAAAAGAAAAGTACTTACAATGTTGTTAGGTAGACAGAGTTTTTTGGGGTACTGAGGACTAAACCTCAGTAACCCCACGAGCGGTTAATTTAAAACCAAAAGAAGTAGTTAAAAAGTTAATAAACGTTTTGCAGAAAATCAAAAGTCACAATAATTGACGGATTACCGTAACTTTAAAATTTAAAAAAATTATAATAATTTTTTTTGTATAGCGTTCTTCCTATAGATATGCATTTTTGCATTCTCAATCATAAACCACTGGTGCTATCTATTTCATAAATCAAAATGTTGTGCATGACCACCTAAAACAACAAAACCATCTGAAACATATGACACATCGACTCCTCTTTTTATACCAGGTGTTATGTCCTTACCTTCCATATCTTTATATTTGTGACCGTGCATGATTATAAATAATGTCGACTCCCATTGTCTTATATCAAAAACATAAATCCTCTGCATACGACTTCAGAAACGTTTCATTTGTTATCGATACATGGGGCTCCATGTTGATAGCAGTGTAATTATGGCACTTAATAAAAAGATACCAGACAGGCACTCTGGTCCATGGTAATTTATGGTTACTAAATATTCATACAATGTGTATGGGCCCAGGCCAGCCGCGCAAACGAGAAGAAAATAAAAATACGCGCTTGTTTATTTAAGGAGATTTTGAACGGTATAAAGTTTAATCGACACCTATAATTTTGTTACGAAAACACATGTTGTTTTACATCGGGTATAAATGATCTGATGTTATCGTGATAAAAAGATACCACTTTGTATATAACGTAAATATACGTATTAATACTACATGTAACCGGTGTCGATGTTGTGCTGTTAAGGTTTCTTGCCGGCTGCTCAAAAAGAATTTGGTGAACTTTATACATAAAAAGAAAAAAAGGAGTAGCCATGTTTATATAATCGGTGTAAAATTGTTTTTCTACAACTGTAATGGAAAATGGCATTTTGCACACGACTACACTGAGATAGAAGTTTATTAGCTCTAGATCAAAATACACTTACTCTAATTAAAAAGTTCATCACATATTATAATAGTTACTAGTGCAGTGTTCACTTGGCCTAGGGTAGTGCAAAATGCTGGAATAGTTTACCTGCAACCAGTAAACAGGCTTATGTAAAAGTTGGTTATCTGAACTAGGTGCCTTGTTTACCGGAAATAAGTTCTCCCTTATTAAATTCTTGCTTTAAAACAGGCAAACTGTTTAGTTATAATAACTGAAAGAGATACGCAGATCTGGTTATTTAAACGAGGCAAATATTTTATTTAATGATAGTCATTGAGTCAGCTTAGTTAAAGTAATGTGATTATTACGCCTAGGTAATTTTTTTATTTAAACAAGGTCAAAAATGTTGTTGGATGGGGGTTTTCGCCTAGTTGGGGTAAAAATTAAAACTGATAGGTTCTTTAAAAATCTTAAGTTAATATTACGGTGCAATACAAAGCTAAATTAACTATTAAAAATTAAATTCACTTCACATGGAGCTATATTTTATACATAGTTAAGTAGCGATGCCTTCGCCATTACATTTTTGAACTAAAATATATTTATAATTTTTGTTATTAAAAATAAATCTATCGTTTTTTAATCACTAAAATGTGGGTTATTATAGGTCCCAAAAGATTACTATAATTGGACAAAAAAGCTAATTCAAATAATTTGTTGGCCAATAATAGTGCGTCAGACAGCAATAGCCCTTATACGAATTAAATTAGGAACTTCATTCTTATGCTGACTTATACTGTGCCGAAAATATTTGGGCAAAACCGAATATTCGGGATTTCGTTTGTATTTTTTCTGGCTCTATTTGAAGAGATATGTCAAAATAAAGGTTACATTCTTATTGGCTTTTTTTCTTTTTTACAAGTTGGTGTAATTAGATTTTTAATCCGACGTTTTCTCACAACCAGTAGTAGGAAAATTGTATTTTATGGTTCTTAAATTTCCCTCCTCATGCAGTGAAAATGGCACTACGGTAAAAAAAGGGTCGATTTATAAATTACTAAAAGCAGAAATTGTGCAAATTTGAGAAAATTTCGTCTTTTGCTTTTATTAAATTATCAATTAAATTTTTTTTTAACTTATGGGCAGTTGCTACCAAACGACGGGGGTCTTTTTGTTTTTTTTTTGGGCCGCTTTTGATAAAAAAACGAAAAATGAACAAAATATTGATAAGAAAATGTGTTTGCTCATAAAAAAAGTGGAAATTTGCTTTATCCAACTGTTATTTTAGTTTTTATGATTCACACGCAATGTTAATTAAATTTGTAGTAGTTAAAAAGTATCATTAGTGACCGCTGACCGTTACGTCATGACTAGTGCTTTTCTTTCTAAGATTCGCGAACTAGGTGAGATAGTAAATTTTCGTCAATAATGAATGTCGTATAATTTGACCAGTCAAAAAAGCTTTATTGTAATTTTTGAGGGTGACATTTTTAATCAACATTATTTCAAAAATGTCACGGTATTGTGAAAAAGAACAAGTATCAATTTTAAAATTATTTGATTATTTTGAAAGAGAAAGTGATGCCGGAAAGACTGTTTTACCCTTTAATGCAGTGTGCGAGGTAAATTGGATAATATAAGAAAGCATAAATTGTGAAAATATAAATAACAAACATGAAAAATATATGGCAATGTTTTTATAAATATCTATCTGTTTAAAAGAGTTTCTGATGCTTTGGGAGTTTTATATTCAACAATCCAACGAATTAAGGCAAAGGGTATAGAGAAGGATGTAGATTAGAAGAATCACAATAATGTATCTATTTTGGCATCCTGTGGTCGACAACTTCACGAAATTCATGAACATACCATAAGAGAGCGTATTTATCGGACGTATAGAACAGGTGAACACGTTACCATTCGCTCAATACAACTAAATCTTAAAATCATTGATCGTGTTGAAATATCCACTGGTTCATTAGCGGAATGTAAAAATTTAAATTTAAATGGCGTAAATGCACTGTATCAGACAGGCGTTTTTTAATAGAGCAACTCCATATAGCCCAAAAACAAGTAGAATTCTAGGAATAAGGGCAACTCTCAATTTCCTTTAAAACCTGTTTTTCTGGTTAAAACTTGGATATACAATAAAGAGGACTTTAGGCGAAGTTGGCAGAGGGTGTACGATATATTATTCTACATGCTGGCTGGTTTAAAAAATGGATTTGTGAATAATGTAAGTTTGATATTCAAGTCTGGCCTGAAATCTGATGATTATCATGATTCGATGAAGAATAGTGAAAACTTGGAAAAATGGTTTGAAACTTGGAACAACCGTCGCTTATTATCATGGATAACGCCACCTATCATTCTGGGCTAATTGAAAAAATTCGAAATACAAGTTGGTCAAAAAGATTACTTATTACATGGTTACAACAAAGACAAATTCCGGTTTCATCATTTGCAATGTAGGATCGGATCTAGATAATTAATAGTGAAGCAGCATATCCCACCCAAACGTTACAAGTCATCGGGAGATCGCTATTTATTTTCTTTTTCAATTATTTTAATAGGTTGAACGAACTAGCACTGCAGTATGCATGCAGCACGGTAATCCTATTCAAATGGTTTGGTCGGATCGTAAGCGCTATTATGAAGCAAAAATATCTTCTATGCATCCTGTAACAAATGTCGTAGTTTTGGGTCTGTGGAATGAAGCCATAGAAAATGTAACAGTGGAAAAATGGAAAAATTATGTAACACACCCTAATAAAATTATAAAATGATGTGTGGGAACGGGATATTTATCGATGCTTCAGATACTCTTCCTCTTATTAATAACTTGGACGAATCTGATGATTATTCTTGCACCGTTTTTTTGTTTTTGATTATTAAAACACTGTATTGTGTTGTGTTGTCATTTTTCATTATATTTTCTTTCTTCTTTATGATTTTATAAATAGGATGAAAATATTTGGAACAAAACTTATAGACACATGCACAACAATCAATCAGTTATTCCGTCATCTTTGACAGTCGTTACAAGTAATTTGATTCATCGCCAATTTTTCCAATTTCTTGAACAATTCACACAATGGGTTTACGGAACAGCACAAAACATTCATGGTTAAAGCGTATTTTCGAAACGGGGTTAGAGTAAAAAATGGTGAGTGATAATACAATCCGGGTTTGTTCGGGTTTTTCCTAACGTTGCTTCTATTGCTGGGGCTTTTTATGATTGCCTGAAAAAAAACATGGCCGTGTTTAGGGAAACAGGTTCTATACAACACAAAAAAGGAGCAGGAAGACCATTTGTAAGAACAGGTGTGGCAACAAAAATAAATTTGTATTTGTTTACTTATTTTATTACTCCTTAGTTTGGCATATCATGTCATAATATGAATTTGACAAAATTTTAACCTAGATTTGGTTAGATATTATATCGTCCCCATATCATTGTAATTTAAACCAAGCCCCACGTTTTTTAATCCAAGCCCTCCTTGATGTAAATAGTTTTTGCTCGCACGGTAAATAAGTTTTAGTTATTTTTCAGTACATTTAAATTAATTAAAAATTTCATTATTATTTTCAAAAACAAAATGTTTCATCCCATGATACCTTTTATCTTAAATAAACTACCTACTTATTTCTGACTTTATTAACAGTATAAAAGTAATAATTAAAAATTTGGATAAACGCGCTTGTATTTTACTTGTTCACCTGCATCAGTCTTTATGTAGATCAAGCCTAAGAAAAATCATAACCTTTATCACCGGTAAGTCAAACTGACTAAATTAATTTGAAGAAGTAGTCCATGCTTTAAGTGGAGTTTAAAGTATGGGAAAGAAAGGAAAACTAAAAGTCTTCCTCCACAAAATTTAATAGAATAAAAAATTATCAAAGGGTCTCTACATGTTTCGAATGTAGAAACGTTCATCATCAGGAGACAGAAAATATATTTGGTGCTGATGGTTTTAGCAGAAGAGAAAGTGGTGTAGAACCTTAATGAAGCTTGTATGGAATTAAACTTGAAGTGTAGAAGAGACATAATTATGAAAGAAATTGATGAAAATTAAATCATACTGAGTATGTGAGAAGCCAGTAAAGAGGATCTAAACTAAGCAAAAAAAGTGGGGAAAAAGAAAAACCTTTCTAAAAAGGGGTCGAAGATTATTTAAAATTGTTTAAAATTTTTTTATAAAACATCTTTAGGTTTATGCGAGGGGTGTCTCACTACGGCAGTCGGTGTACAAATGTCTAGGCAGTCATCGGCAATCACTGGCAGTCATCGGCAATCACTGGCAGTCATCGGCAATCAGAGGCAGTCATCGGCAATCACAGGCAGTCATCGGCAATCACTGGCAGTCTTCGGCATTTATCGGAATTAATTTTGATCTGACCAATAAGAACGCATATTTTTCGGCGTTTCGTAATGATGGATAAATAAAATTTGAAAAAATTATTGGCAGTCATTGGCAATCACTGGCAGTCATCGGTAATCAGAGGCAGTCATCGGCAATTATTTGCAATCACTGGCAGTCATCGGCAATCACTGGCAGTCATCGGTAATCACGGGCAGTCATTGGCAATCACTGGCAGTCATCGGAAATCACTGGCAGTCTTCGGCAATCGCCCTCGGCATTTATCGGAATTAATTTAGATCTGACCAATAAGAACGCATATTTTTCGGCGTATCGTAATGATGGATAAATGAAATTTGAAAAAATTACTGGCAGTCATCGGTAATCACTGGCAGTCATCGGCAATCACGGGCAGTCATCGGCAATCACGGGCTGTTGACTACCAAAATCGGCAGTCATTGTACAAATTTTACCTAGTGAGACACCCCCCGGGTTTATATCGGTAAGGTAAGGGTAAAAATTAGTCAAAATAATGAAGGGAATTTCTTTCATATTATGTCTCTTCTACACTTTAAGTTTAATTCCCTACAAGCTCCATTAAGTTTCTACACCAATTTCTTTTCTGCTAAAACCATCAGCACCAAATATATTTTCTGTCTCCTGATGATCAACGTTTTTACGTTCGAAACATGGAGAGACCCTTGAACAATTTTTTATTCTATTAAATTTTGTGAAGGAAGACTTTTAGTTTTTTCTTTCTTTCCCTGGCTAAATTAATTTACGACGTACCACAAATATGGAGAATATGACGTAACTGAACAAACTCTATATAAATCTTAATTAAAACATAAAGCTGATGTTTCAACAGTAAAATATACCAATGTAGTTTAAGCCTATAAAAGTACACCTATAAGGACGAAGGGAATTTCCGTGTAAAAGGCCACCAACAAAACATAAAT
The DNA here is from genome assembly GCA_963969555.1 of Polydrusus pterygomalis. Classification (NCBI taxonomy): domain Eukaryota; kingdom Metazoa; phylum Arthropoda; class Insecta; order Coleoptera; family Curculionidae; genus Polydrusus; species Polydrusus pterygomalis. The sequence continues at coordinate 74,930,247 of OZ018375.1, forward strand.
AAGGATAAAGCAAATTTATTGCCAAATTTTAAACCAATAATTATTTTCCTTTTACTTAGCGAGCGTTATTTACTGTTATCTAATTTAATAACCGAGGCATTATAACATCCCCTAAAACAATAAATTTTCATTAACTATTTGACAAACAAACTGCTGTCTCTATATAATTAGTTTAATTTGAGAAGTTTACTTCGCGGGCTCCGTCTTTAACAATACAGAGACATATTAATACAATACAAAGATAAAACAAAACTTCCTAATGTAATTACGCAATCGGAGTTTCAGCATCGCTTGCAGTTTCTCAAACGACAAGAAGTTTAGGAAACTAATGCGATCGGGTTTGAGCATCAATCATGTTCACCTTTACATAAAAGACACAAAGGAGTTATTACTAAAGTGACTGCTACATAAGAATATGTCGATGACAATATCATTTTTAGAAAATTGGGAAGTGTTCCGTGTATTACCAAGTTAGCTTTAAGGATATTTTGCATGTTTGGAATTGACGTTTCAAGAACAACGTTAGTAATACTTATAGTCTGGATATTAAGTATTAAAAGGACCTTTAAGCCAGGGTCTTCACGAGGACTCATTGGAAAATATTATTTATCTACAAGCGTACGGTAAGTAACTACTTACCGCACTGATTTGAGTGCGGTAAGTATCACTTTACAGCACTAGTGCTGTAAGTAATTATTTATAAATTAAGAAATATTAATATTAATTGTAGAATTTGTAACACTTTCAAACGATATCGATGAAGGAAGTGTTTTACTATCCGATGAGACACAAGAATTCAAAGTTACAGATATACTAAAACAGGAGGTTCTCTCTGCATATTTTTCTACACCATTTATTTGCTTTGCAACACTGGAGGACTTCCATCCACCATGTATTTTTAAACTCCTAATATCCCCGTCAGCATCTACTAATAATGTAGCTGACGTCCTTTGATAACAATGTCCGTATATTCTTTGGGATTGGAGAACTTTAAATAAGTATGATGTAATTTGAGAAGGTATTTTTCCAAAAGTATTTATACCCAGTGAACCTGATATTAATGCATTGTTGATAACGACTTAGGAGGCACCTACGGGGTAAATTAAAACAGTGCTCTTTTAGTTTTTAATATTGGTGCCCTAAAACATGCTTGTAGATAAAATATCGTACAATACACTTACGGTAGATGCCTTTACCGCATTTGCGTGATTTACCAAACTCGCCTTCGGCTCGTTTTGTTAAACATCACGCACATGCGGTAAAGACGTACCCACCGTACTTGTATTGTAATATACTATTAATAAACTGCTTATCACAAAGACCTTTATTACGGGTCTGTAGTTTGGAAATGGCATCGCTGATTTTAATACGGTTTACAGAGCTTGAAAGATTGTTTCTTGCAGATTAGTTGTGTGGTACGCAGGTGACGTAACCAATGCAGTTTAATATTATACAGGGTGGAAAAGAAAGCCGTACAAAAAATTAAAAATATCAAGTAAGTCACATTTCGTTAGTAGTGTTTTTCGTTTTATACACATCACAAACTCCTTCTATCCACATTAAAGTTTTATGGCTTTCAAAAGGAATCACGTTCAATTATCGAGTCATACATTTCAAATCACTACCGAAAAATATTTTCTAATGGTAAGTATTCGGACCAGGTTAGCATATTATCTGGCGTGCCAGTAGGCTTCATATTAGGGCGGTTACTGTTTCTCATCTACACGTCAGATAATCTTAAATCTTTAAAATGCTGTAAAGGACAAGCCTATGCTGATGACACGCAGATTTATTATGTTTTTAATGAATATTTGAAGTCTGAACAGCTCATTAATGATGACTTGTAAACAAGTTTACAATGTTTACTATGTACGGGAAAGAAAAGAGAAGGAAACTCCTTTCGAATTTTAATACCGATTTTTAATTTTTTAACACTTTTTTAATTTTTTTAACTTTGTTTTCGTCCAAGTAAACAATATGTTCTTGGCCTTTTCATGTTTTTATTTTTTGTTTACATTCCTTCGTAAAAGTGGCACTTGGGCCCTTCGGTGTGATGATGGTACTTTCTAGTAGCGAAACATATGCACCACATTAATTTGACCCTCTTTTTTTTAAAATACCTATATTTGTGGAGACGACTGTGGGTTTTTTTCCCTATATAAAAAATTAATTGTAATTTACAAAAAATTTTGCGGTGGTTGGCGGTTGGATGATAATTTGTTGACTATCAATTTAAGTAAAACCAAGTATTTACCTTTTGCAAGTAATATCTCAGGCCTTCCGGACAATGAGCAAATAAATGTCGACTTACCATTTAGAAAAGAAAAGATTTGGAACTTAGAAAAATCTGACTCTGTTAATTATTTAGGAATATTATTTGATAATCATTTAAAATGGCACCATCATATAGAGCAACTTAATAAGAAACTTCGATCCTTATTTTATCTGTTCAAACATATCAAAAAAATTCTGATATAAGTTGTATGCGAACAGTATATTTTTCTTTCAGTCTTTGTTAAGCTACGGAATAACTGCATGGGGAGGAGCTTACGAAAATACCCTTAAACCTTTGGAAGTTGCTCAAAAAAGAATTATTAAAACTATTTATGGTCTAACTATAAGTATCCCCACTGATCAGCTGTTCCGATTTACAAATTTTTTAGACGTAAGGAATATTTATTACCAAAATTCCCTACTATATTTAATTAGAACTAATTATTTTGACTTGCTACATACACCAAGCTATCAAACTAGGGTTCACGTTGGTAATAATAAAAAGTTGCCTAAAATGTCCAGGTCGTTGGGAAAAAGCAGTTTTTCATATATGGGATCCAGGTTATTTAACATTATTCCATAAAATCTTAAAAGTATAATTCGTCAAGTAAGATTTAAAACTGGTTTAATGAAATGGCTTATTGCTAGTTCTCCAATAATTCTCAAGAAAACAAAATTGCTCCAAGGTTCTTTGCTCGTGTGCCTGCAATATTGATTTCGCTTGTTTGCTTACTTTGCAATTTTTATATTTTTTAAATTAACGATGTTAAAAAATAACATACCTAAAGAATATAAATAGTCCCCTCTCACAATTAAAAGTACCGTAAAACGAGGCTACTTTGAATAGTTTTGATCTTTAACTGACAATAAGTCCGTTGTTTTTACATGATTTTAAAAACTACTTTAGTCATACTTGGGGCGATATGTTGACGTATCACTTCCGAAAATTTAAATTTAATAATCCGACGACTTCCATTTTTTTTTTTGGAAATCCGTGGGTTCAAAGTTGTACTGAAAGTGGGGCTACTTTGAATATGGTACTTCAAAGCATAATAATCAATGAAAATCACTAAAATGGGTTACTTTGAATACCAATTAAGTAAGAAAATATATATCTTTTTTTTTAATAAATGATCAGGCAAAAATATAAAGAAATAATAAAAAATAAGCTTTATTAAACACCTATTTAAAAAACGTTTATAAAAGTATAATATGTTTTTTCTATAAACTAGAGTGTACTTACAGGTAAACACAAAAAGCAAAAAAAAAATTTAAACGGTTTCACTTACCTAAAATTTTTGAACTATAGTTCAAAGTAACCCCGCAATTTAGCAAAAAATGACCATTTTTAGGTTTAATTTTGCAAAAGATTGAAAATGGAACAAATTTACTTTTTTTTCTGATGTAATAGTATGACAATCAACCATACAGCAACTACAAATAAAGCCTTAATTTATTGTGGAAAAACTCACCTCTCTGCAGACAAAAGTTTCACGACCACAAGAAAAACGAATTTTTACAATTTTGAAACTATCCCCTTGACAGGTGGAATTTTATAAATGTTAATATTTGTTCAATTTTGCCAGGTGTTGTGTGATACTAAGAAAATACTTTTACGAAGAAAAAAATCCTATCAAGTTAAAATGCAGTTCGTCTATGCAAAAATAAGAAATTTACACTTTTCGTTCAAAGTTGACCTTAAATTCAAAGTAGCCTCGTTTTACGGTACTAGTAAATACCTCATTATATTAAATTCTATGGTATCTAAAAATATATCTATAAATTTTTTGATAAATTATACCTACTCAAAATCTTATGTAGTAGATTTGGAGTACGCGCATTAGCTTAACACAAAGACACACAGATTACCAGTCAAGCATGACGCTTTGCAAATCTGTTGTCTGCTCTTACTTTTCACTAATTTTTTATTGATCAAGGGCGGATTTAGGTCCAAATCATGGAGGGGGTACTTAAAGACTTTTTTTGAACAAAATCTATAGGTATTAAAGCGTCGCAGGCGAAAATTTTTTGGGGCCACGCCCTAGTTTTGCTTTATTCCCAGTTTTTAAAATAAAGAATAATAATAAAACGCTTTTTACGTTTGTTACGTTGTTGACGTTTACGTATGTACAGGGTCTTCCAACGAGGACTGAACAGGGGCTCATTTTTGAGCTTCCTTGTATTTAAAGGAAAATCCAAAATAGCCAATCGATGTACTTTTTCCTGCAGACTTCAAAAATGAAACCAAAAATTTATTTGAACCAGAAACAAAAGAGTTACGATGTGGATAAGGTGTTTTTTAAATGGAACATAGCTTTCTTTGTACGATTTTTGGAACGAGTGATTTTTTTTTGTCCGTTCTGATTAAAATATTTAATATTGTGACAGCTATTTTTATTAAATTTTAATGTTTTATCCAGTATAATTTAACTTTAACCTGTTTGAAACATACACTAGGTAATAAAGGTATAATCACCTTTGAATCCTTCAAAGTCATTTCGGCAATATTATAGTAAATTTGTCAAATTTTTTGACTTTGAAGGATTCAAAGGTGATTATACCTTTATAACCTAGTGTATGTTTCAAACAGGTTAAAGTTAAATTATACTGGATAAAACATTAAAATTTAATAAAAATAGCTGTCACAATATTAAATATTTTAATCAGAACGGACAAAAAAAAAATCACTCGTTCCAAAAATCGTACAAAGAAAGCTATGTTCCATTTAAAAAACACCTTATCCACATCGTAACTCTTTTGTTTCTGGTTCAAATAAATTTTTGGTTTCATTTTTGAATTCTGCAGGAAAAAGTACATCGATTGGCTATTTTGGATTTTTCTTTAAATACAAGGAAGCTCAAAAATGAGCCCCTATTCAGTCCTCGTTGGAAGACCCTGTACCTATTTCGACCGTATGGTCGGGGATTGCAGACGTCGAGTTTGAAAATCTATAATTACGGAACCCCTAAAATTTATGGGGGGGGGGGGGGTAATTACCCCGTTACCCCCCCCCCCCGTAAATCCGCCCTTGTTATTGATGATCACAACGTTCAATACTTTTGTTTATGTTATTTACTTATTGTAATTCATGTATTTATTGTTTAATGAAAATAAATATATTTTTGAATTTAAATACATAAGCATCACCTGCCTGTGACCATCTGTTCTACCAACGAAAAGCTGCCGTGAGCACGTGAGTACCTTTTTAAGGAAAATTTAATTTTTCCCCTAAAAAGTACGTCACAATAATGGACTCGCACGACAAATTTTATTATTTTCCAAAAAGCTAATTAATAGTAATTTAGAAAATTTCACACCTGAACTTTTTAACCAATAAGATACCTTCATTATGACTAGTAACCATGGCAACTAAAAGAATTTCCGGAAATTTTTTCGAGGCGCCACGATATTTAAGTGGACATTTTTTGACAGTTGAAAAGGTAAACATATGATCTACAACCATTAAATAATGTACATATACCTGTGAATAATGCAAAATATCTGAATTATGTAACATTTCCCATCACTTTGACCACACTTTCCTTATAATCTTCAAAATTTTGCTTTTCCGTATTAAATGCGTAGTCCTCCAGTATAGTAGCCACCTGTACTACACTTATACACTCATGAATATTATACAACTTTTCGTCACAAAATTCAACAAACTGTTTCCATACACTTGATTTTGATTTTCGGGTGTTATCTGGTGTTATATTTTGAATTTCTTGTCTAATTACTTGTTGATTTTCTTTACCAAATCGCGACATTTCGCTATACACTTATTTAACTCAACACTCAACGTACAGACGTTTTAAACTATATACCTAGTAATTATTATCACAGATTATTATTAAGCTTTGTGACAGAACCGGTTAAACAAAATGACAATTCAACATATTATGTAAAAATACCCTGGCCAACTTGACAAGCAGTGAAATTAGTTTAAAATGTCAAGTTTGATTAATAATTTTTTTTCCAAATTATGGTGTGAAGTGGTGTGAAATTTTCTTACCGAATCCCATGCGAGCTTAAATTATTCCTGGAAATTTTCTTTCGGGCACGAATATTTCAAGAAAATTATCCCTCGTCACTTCGCGACTCTTGATAATTTTCAAAATATTCGTGGCCTCAAGAAAATTTCCGGAAATAATTTAAGCTCTTGTGATATTATAAGTGAAAATTCTTCGTGAAATTCTTAAAAATTAAATACGGCTCTAATAACTATCTACCTCAATGAAACCGCCAGTAATAATTATGATCGGGCCAAATATTACTAGATGTTTTATTGTTTATTAGTTTCAACATGTTTTAAGTGGTACTGCATCGAAAATTTCACACCTATAATTTGTAGCAAATAAGAAGCTTTCATTTCAACTCGTTACTATAGCAACCACAAAACTTTCCGGAGGATTTTTCTTCCTGGGTATCCTGGGTATGATAACAATAATAGTCTGTCTCTGCGACGAAACGACAGGCTTGGAAAGGATCGTAAGACCAATGAACAGAGCAGAATATACAGAGTATGCCCGCCGATTCGTCGGTGGTGCCTCACGGTCTACTAATGGTGAACAGGTAAAACCCATTAAACCGTCATTCCCCACTTTTATGGTGAGGGGGTAGATATGTAGAATTACTCCACATTGCTTATTCAAGCTCTACAGAGTAATCTTGAACGTGCACGGTCCGTTCCCTCCTTGTCCTTGTCATTTGCGCCGTTCTCAGTACACGTACGATGTCCGATAATAAAAAAGGGTGTTCCATTTTAAAAAAATGTATGTCTGATAGGGCCTCAATTTACGAAAGACCCTGTATATTGCAAAATATTTTTAAAATGCGGTCCTTAGGATCTTATACAATTCTTATAAAAGTTTTTTTTACTTTGTCACACTATTGGGACAACCTGTATTAGAGGGTGCCTGTATTCTGTATGATTTCCGTTATATTTCAAAAATATTAAGAAAGTTTGTCTATCTTGAGCGCGTAAGTTTGTCTATTCTGAGCGCCTTGGTGATGTCGGTGTGCATGGGAGCTTACTGAAATGGATTTGGTCCTGTCTCAGTGATAGACGACAGATGGTTTCCATTGGTGGTTTTTACTCTAAGTCTTTTAACGTGCCGTCTGGTGTACCTCAGGGCAGTCACCTCGGTCCATTGTTTTTTATTATATATATTAACAACATTCAACAATGCTTTAAATTCTCTAAATTTTTTATGTACATACGCAGATGACCTAAAATTTTTTCGAATAATCAGGGTACCGGGGGATTGCAATGGGCTGCAGGACGATCTTAATGCCTTGGTAAGATTCTGTGAAAGTCATAGTTTATTTCTAAATCTAGACAAGTGTGTATCAATAACATTTACCAGAAACAAAAATGTTCATAATTTTCGTTATACTATTAATAATAATGATATTAAATCGGTTAATGAAATACGTGATTTAGGTGTTATAATGGATAGTAAGTTAATATTTAGCTCTCACGTCAAACAGGTTGTCAATAAGTGTAATCGATTTTTAGGATTTATTATAAGATATGGTTTAAATTTTAATAATCCTCAAACAGTTCTAAACTTGTATTACGAGTTTATAGTTAGTAAACGTAATTTTGCATCAGGTGTTTGGAACCCTCAGTACGTGGTTTACCAGCAATGGCTGGAAAGTATTGAAAATAAATTTTTACGGTTCTTATCACGTAAGACAGACATAGCTATAGTCAATAGCAATTATAAACCTATTATGAAAAAATATTCAATAATGACACTTACTGAAAGACGGATGGTTTCCGATGTAATTATGATTTACAAATTGGTGAACTGTCATATTGATTCACAAATACTCAGATCAAAGTTAAGCTTTAATGTACCGATTATAGATTTAAGGCTTCATAATACTTTTAATATTCCACTTAGAAATACTAATTATGGAAAGGATTCTCCTCTCTGTAAAGCGACTCGTGCCTGTAATAATAGGCTGTCTTTAGGCATGGAAATGTTCGATATAATGAATTTACTTAATTTAAATATTATTAATTCTCACTAGCTAATACCACAACGTGGATGCTATATTGAGCTCAGTGTTTGTTGTATTCCCATTTGTAATAAATAAATAAATAAAAAATCTCCTTCTTCGTTATAGCCACTGAACGAAAAATGTACGTGATATTAATAAAAAAGTACATCGAATCAGTGAACGTCAACATTAATTTCCAGCCGATGACGGTTGTCATTGATTCAATGAACGTTCGTACGTAAACTTTCCTATTCCTCAAGTTACGATTGTTGTACGTTGAATCAATGAACAGTGAACATGGATCCTTGCTCGCCGTTTATTAATATTACGAACGATGGACATTGGTTTAATGTTTGCTGTACGTTGAATCAATGCTCGCCGTTTATTAATATTACGAACGATGGACATTGGTTTAATGTTTGCTGTACGTTGAATCAATGAACAGTGAACATGGATCCATGCTCACCGTTTATTATTATTACGAACGATGAACATTGGTTTAATGGTTGCTGTACATTGAATCAATGAACAGTAAACATGGATATATGATCGCTGGTTATCGATATTACGAACCGAATTTATTGGTAGTTAATTACTTTACTAATGACACAGCCTTCGTTAAAAATAATACAATTTAGTAGGTATAGTATTTTTCAAAAATAATGTCTCTACTATCTTTTTACTTATAGGTATAGAGACTAAGTAATTTTGCAATTTTACAAACCCAATAATAATAAATTATCTTGTAAAAAAACTTTATTCTTTTACCCAATCGCTTTTAAATCATTTTGGTAAATTCTATTAAAAATGTTTTTGATGATTTTTCTTTTTTCTACAATATGGTCAAAACCTAATTTTAGCTTTTCGATAAGAACTAACTTTTAGGAAAAATAGAATGCCAATAATAATTTAAAAAAGGGATTCTTTAAAATAAAGACTTGTTTAGTGATTAATTTTTTTATTCTAAAATAGCTTCACAAAATAAAAGGCTGAATAGCCGACTTTCTTGCTTTGAGATTTACAATGCGCTCTTCGATTTCCTGCTGGGTTTTTGCACTAAATAAAAATGATTCCTGTGAGTCCTTGATCGTGTATTTCGTATGCGTTGTCTTGTCAGTAACATTCCTTGCACAGAATTTTGAGGATGGTCTGAAAAAAGAAGAAAATAAAGAAGGTATTAGTATCTAAACGTTATAGGTACCAAAAGATAAAAATTGACTATGAATAGTTAGGTTAGGAAATGTATAATTTTTCTTTTTGAATTAGATTTATAGGTACCTGTTGTGCGGATGTTATAAATATTTTCAAAAACTATTCATAGGGCAAGTACCTATTTATACTGAAAAGTATGTTTTATACCACACTAGAGATAATTCAAGGAATTTAACGAAAAACTCGATAAATGACAATGAATTTTAAAATGTAATTTCAATTTTCAGCCAAAGAAAAACTCAATTTAGAAAAGATCTTGTAAAGGAATAATACCCAGAATTCAATTTTGTATAAGAGTACAAAAATACGTTTATGTAGACATTTTTTTTTTAATTATTGTTAACAATAAATAAATTTATTTAGGTAGCTAGTACACAAAATACCTAGGTACATAATTAATAAACAAACTATACTATAGTAAAAACAATATCTATTTGTGCTACTTTTGAATCGTTATTCCTAAAAGTGTCAAAGAAAAATTTTAACAAGGCCAAGAAAAAATTACTTTTTACGTCCTAATCGTTTAGGCCATATTATGTACCTATACCTATAATCATAATGTTATACTATATCAAACGTGTTAAAATAACTAGGTATGTTCATGGGCATTATTCGCACAGAATAAACTACTTTTACAGTTTATAGGATTTATTACTTACATTTCTTCTCTGGGAAGACTCAGGCATCTGGGATCGGCGGCTCTCCAAAAGGAAGAAATCACGGCCCTGGCCTGGAGCGACACACTTAACTTCATAAAGAGGTCGGGACGCTTTGGCGGTGGCCAAGGTGGTTAGAGTGACTGGGGGAAGACTCTGGGGTAAGCAAAAAGGATCGCCGTTGGACTTCTTGCAAGATTTCGGAACTCCCCTCAATTACTACTACTACATTTCTAAAGTTCGGTGTATTTTTAATAGCTTGAATCACTATAACTTCACAATTTCACAAATCACACTGTAGCAGAAACGCGCTTCTACCCTTTAACGTTATAAGACCGACTAACCAAAGATATGGGCGTTTGAAGATTTGTCACCAAAAATTGGCGCAAATACAAAAAAGTCTATGACAGCATTCGTAATATTAATGTTCGCGGTAGTTGATCCAATGTACGGCAGCATTAATATTGGCGCGTAGTTTAAAGTTAATGGTCGCGTTCGTAAAATCAACGTTTAGTGTTCAATGAAACAATGAACACCGTTTATTAATTTTTAATGTTTGCTGTTCATGGATTTATTAAGAAAAATACATTATTTTAAAGATGAAGAACATAGGTTAATAATCGCTAAACGTTAATTCAATGAATTTTTACATTGTATTAATAACAAAAATTATTAATTTTTGATGTTTTCAGTCCATTGGTTAATGTTGACTCGTTTATTGTTTCAATGAACTAAGTTATAGGTCTATGAACAGAAATCATTGTATCAATGATCGATTCATAATATTAATGTACAAAAAATTGACGACCACCGTTTATTAATTTTACGTACAAATTTTTTTTCTGTGGCATCAGTTGTTTTTTTTATTGTAAAAATATAGAGTTCATTATCAACTGCTAATTGCCGCCGAAACAATTTATTTTCTTTTAATGTTATCCTAACGAGCCTCCATTTATTTCCAACCAATTATAAATAATTTTGTTCCATTGGCCCATTGTTAATAATATAAAGGCAAAATATGAATAGCATTAGTTTTTATAGCAGAAATTATTGGCGGAAAATTATAATATTATAGAATTAACAGTTAATGAAGGCTGAATGTAAAACGTTCAAAAAAGTTGAAAATACGAGAAGCTGTATGCATTAATATAACGTTCAACATAATAAAACATGATACTTATACGTTTTTTTTGATAATTTAATTTTTCAATTCACTTTTAAAACTATAACTCAGTTGGGCCTTTTGTATGGCAAAAACTTTATTCTATTAGAATATATTTTTTTAAATTTTCCTTTCAAAAAAACTAAGTTTTTTTTTTATTTATTATCGGTAGATAAATATTAACCCAGAAAACCTACATGTGGGGGTAGAAAAAGTAAATTATATAAAAGTGCTGAAAGTGGTACTCTTCAAACGAGGAGGTATTTAGCACGAGGCGTTAGCCGAGTGCGGAAATTCTCCGAGTGAGAGAAAATCACTTTCACACGAGTAATGTACACAATTTTTCCTACGACCATACAAAATAATCAAAAATAGTTTGATCTGTTTTTAATAGTTTGTAGGTATCACCATTGTGTGAAATAAATTTTTCAACTCTAGTGTTGAAAAAATAAAAACAATGCCTACTTATACATTTTACCTTACCTAGATTTAAATAAAAAGAATAACTTTTTCTCCTAGTTGCTTACGCACATCATACCTACTATCTATGTACCTACAGTGAATAAATTTCGTTTCTGATTTTTTAGCTGCTTGCATTCTTTCAATAAAACAATAATATACCTAAATATACAATCCCTAATATACATACAAAAACAACAAAACACAAAACTAAAACATAACTTCAACATCAACATTATAGAATGATAGAGATGGAGTTAAATATCAATAGCTTGTTAATTATAAAATTTCTATCTATAATCGATGTGTTTTGAATATTATTGCTAAAATAAATTTACTTACATAAAGCACATTCACTTGTCCCATATCCTTAAACATTATGTGGATATTATTATCCGAGATTGTAAAATTATAAATCGGTATTTCCTAGGGTATCCTATTTCTGTTCTATAGCTGCCCCTTTTTTTTTCTGTGGTTCAACTCAGTTGACATGTTTGGTGTGTTGCCTGACATATTTTCCCTTTTTGACGTATTATTATTTTTATCATAAATACTCTTAGGTTCCCAAAAATAACGAAATAAAAAAGGAGTTTTTTATGTGCAGTAATGCCCTAGTGTACTTTACCCCACCCAGCACCCCAATTCGCTCCACGGGTCCCGTAAGATTGTTATTTTTTTTTTAATAGTTTTGCTGTCAAATTCGTCGGCCATCAGCTGTTTTATATTTCAACACACGCATTGAAAGAAAATATTTCAACTCGCGTGTGATATAAATTATTTTCTAGCCAAGTTAGGCGTGCTTTATTTCCCATTTTCATATGTGGTCGTAGAAAAAAATATTTATTCTACTAATTATGACAGTTTTAAAAATATTCTATTCGCATCAACCTAAAAAACAATTTCGAGAGGAATATAGTTGTCTTAAAATGAAGTTTAACTTCTAGTACACTGAGAAAAATGATCTAATACAACAGGTTTGCTATGAGATAGTTTGTGTTGTTAGCTTACTTTTTATTAACCCATATTAAATAAACTGCTAGTGTATCAAACCCGCTTTAGTGCTATATCAATTCCAGATTTGCTAGAACAGTGTTTCCATTATTACTTATCAGTTCCATTAGCAGCACAGTCTTGTTAAATAATGAACTACTTTTAATACAGTAATTTTATTAAGAAATGGTTTGTATCTTCTGAATGCGACGCATTTTATTCCCAGTAGGTAAAGCACTTTCTCTACAATTATGAAAGCAGAATAGCGTCCCCAAAAACGAATTGTATTCGTAAGAACCTATAATCCACAAGACGTTGGTGGGTCAGACTGTGCTGTCTGAATTTGAACTTACCATGTACCAATACCTGTTTAAATTATTTATTTATTTTTACTATGTATTTAAGTTTTTTTAAACTTTGTATGTCAGATAAAGCAATAGAATATTTTTATGCACAGCCCATCATTAATATAGGACTTTATAATCTATGAGCGAATTTTGCCATCTCAGTAAATCATGTTGAATAATAGATAATCATTTGCAATGTTAAACAACAAAAACAATATCACATTAGAAGCTATTTAAATTTTTGAGTGGTAAGTATATTTACTAACCATAGTAAGCAAATATTATTATGACTAATGTTAAGTTTCATTACAAGTGCCAGTCGGAATTAATACAGTATATGAAACCAGATTACACCTCCAATAGAACATGTTAATTACTGTGAATTTTCAGTATCACAACGGTCTAGCAATTGTAGTTGTCTTACAGTAGGAAAGCGCGTTACTATCACATACAGTGATGGGCTAAAATATGGAACAAATTCGTTTAAAAATCAGGTATTCATTTTTTGAAAAAACGCTCGGACACGTCGATTATAATTCTTTCTTCCGGATTTTTTGCCTCAAAAAGAAATTATACCGGGTGTGTCAAAAAGTAGATGTAGCAAAAATTTTTTGTTTTTTAAATAGAACCCCCCTATTTTTACTTATTAGGCAGTTGAAGTACAACTAATACGTAAGCAAATTTACTCACGTTAGTTGAGGAGTTAACGTGACGAACCGGTGGAAAGAATTTTAGTTGAAGTGCTTATCTTTTGTGTCCGTTAACGTAACCTAGAAAAAATGCAAATTTGACATTTGTCATATTATTATGTTAATTTTTTACCTTTATTTTTCTGTTGATTTTTAAAAGTTAAGAAAATTGCATAAAGAAGGAAGAAAAGCAAAAAGGAGAGTATGGAAGAGTATAAAACTTTCTTTTATTTTTAAATCTTCTAAAAATACAAAACATTATACAAATAAAATGGAACATACCATCGATAACAAACTTAAATCTATACTTATAGAGAAAAAAAAATTCAAAAGTATCTCTGATGAACTAAAATCACAATTCAATCACAAAACTTACGATAATAAAAATACTTTTTATTTTTTAACTAAAAAACAAATAACTCGGATTGTTGATAAATTTTGATTTTTTTGATTACTGCAAAATTATTTGGGATTTGTTTGTTTGTGGTTAGAAAAAGTTATTCATTTAGAACCACAGAAAAAACTGTTTGTCAAAAAATGACATTTCGAAAATAATCGGTTATATTCGGAGGTCCTTCGGGTAACGGAACGTTCATTTTTCATGCCCGTAACACAACGCAAGATAACGTACGCCCGTTGAACTGCTTAAAACACGTACGTCAAAATTTGATTACTGCGCATGCGTAGCTGTCAATTTGTACGTATACGTTAACGTTCGTGATCGCACTTCAACTGCCTATTACCCTAATTCTACGTCAAATTCTGCGCATAATTCATGTAGCATACTCTATCCTTATCTCTAACGGTTTTAGAGAAAAATTACATCATAAAAAAAAAATTCTTTAAAAAAAGGTACATGTACCTACTTAAATGTAAACAGGTAAATTTAAATGAATTGTTACTACGATAGCAAGTCATGTGTCAATCAAAAATCAGTTTAGGTATAATTTTGAAAAACGGTGATCATGGTGCATTTAAATGAAACACAAAGAATCGAAATTTTAATTTTAATTGGATGTGGAGACAAAACAAGAAGTCAAGAAGAAGTTTGTAACTTGTTTAACGCTAAGTATCCAGAACGGCCGATTACAAGATCTACAATAAGTAAAATTGAGAAGAAATTCAGGGAAACAGGGAATGTAAAGGATCGTCTACGGCCAGGTCGTCCAAAAATTAGTGAAAACTCACAATTGAACATTTTGTTAGAGGTTGAAGATAATCCTCATAGTGCATCCACTGAAGTAGCCCTTAATAATGATGTTAGCCGAAGATCTGTGTTGCGGGTATTGAAACAAGAAAAGTACCATCCGTACAAAATTAGGTTGCTGCACGAGCTAAACGAAGATGATTCCGACCACCGACTACAGTTTTGTGAAACTATAATGGAAATTTGCAACTTAAATCTATTTTTCCATCGCAACATACGTTTTAGCGATGAAGCCACGTTTTGTTTGAATGGTTCAGTAAACAGACAAAATTTTCGGTATTGGAGTACAAATTGGATACAGTTGGATGAGAGAACAGCACACGCAATACCCACAAAAAGTAAATGTTTGGGCAGGGATATTAAATCATAGAATTATTGGACCTTTTTTCTTCGATGGAAATCTTACAGGAGACCGGTATTTACAATTTCTTCAAATTGAATTAATTCCCACACTAGCAGCGGATTTTCCAAATCCGAATCAGCCTCATCTACCAGAAGCGTCTATTTGGTTTCAGCAGGATGGTGCTCCGCCTCATTTTGCTCGACAAGCACGAGAGTATTTGAATACTGTATTTCCCGAACGATGGATAGGTAGAAGAGGACCCATAAAATGGCCTGCAAGATCTCCCGATCTTACACCCATGGATTTCTTTCTTTGGGGTTATTTGAAATCAAAAGTGTATAAGGATAAACCACAAAATTTGGAAGACTTAAAATTTAAAATTAGATATGAAATTAGGCAAATTAATGAAAATACAGTAAATAATGTTTTAGAAGGGTTTTTAAGTAGATTAGCATATTGTCAAGAAGTTAATGGTTTGCATTTTCAACACTTAATAAACTAATTTTTTAACCTTTTTTTAAAGAATTTTTTTTATGATGTAATTTTTCTCTAAAACCGTCAGAGATAAGGATAGAGTATGCTACATGAATTATGCGCAGAACTTGACGTAGAATTAGGGTAATAAGTAAAAATAGGGGGGTTCTATTTAAAAAACAAAAAAATTTTGCTACATCTACTTTTTGACACACCCGGTATAATTTCTTTTTGAGGCAAAAAATCCGGAAGAAAGAATTATAATCGACGTGTCCGAGCGTTTTTTCAAAAAATGAATACCTGATTTTTAAATGAATTTGTTCCATATTTTAGCCCATCACTGTATAAGTATAGTATTAAACAGTTGTATTAAGAGTATGTGGATTCTTATTAGGAATAGAAGGCTTGTTATAATGTGTAATAATGAGTTCCTTTCCGTGACCTAAAAACAGTAATAAAGTTATGAATATTCGACTAAAATCAAAAAGCAATTTTCAGTTTTTCTCAAAAATCAAATGTTCATGTTTACATCAATTTAAAAACAATTTCTAGAGGATTATACAGGGTGTCCCAGATAAGAATGCACTCTACATGGATCTCGTAAATCATAGGAGATACGGAGATGGTTAAATTAGAGAAAAGTTGCGCATTACTGAATCCTATAACGTCATGTTTTCAAATTTAAAAAATTTCAAATGCTTCCGAAGTTATTTGGATAAAACCTAATTTTCGCGATTTCGTTTTAATTGATTTTTGATTCTATTTGAAGAGACATGTCAAAATAAATTTTACATTCTTATTGCCACTTTTTTTCTCCCCTACAAGATGTTTTAATTACATTTTTGATCCGACGTTTCGTTTAATCACAACCATCATCCACTTTGTTATTTTAAATAGTCGGAAAATTTTATTTTCTGCATAATAATTTCTACGTTTTATTCTATATCTAACGGTGTAACGGTGTATCAAACATATTCTTTATTAGACGTTTCGATATAGAAAAACACATCATCAATGAAAATAGTCACATTCTCGAAAATATTTTTTTTTAAACCGACCAGAAAATTTACACTTTCTGGACAATTTTTCGTCTAGAAAATATCGTTTTTCCGGTCTCTAATGTCACTGTCACCCTGTTTTTAGTTTCTCCAATCGCTCTTTGATAATACAAGATACCTTGATTTCCTTATTATGACAACAACATTTCGATGTATTGTCGAGTGACAGTTCGTTGATTTTTAATTTTGTTCTTTATGTCAAACTTGTTTCGCATAGATTATAAAATATATCGAAGTGTCGGTCTTAAAAAAAATATTGTACGTCACGCAACCGAAAATTAGTGTTTTCCAGGTCTCTCCAAGCTTCCAGGACTCGCCTATGGCTCGCCCTGGAAATGCTTGTCTCGACCTGAAAAACACTACTTTCCGGTCTTGTAACGTAAATTACTATTGTTTTTATTGTTGTATTTAAACACTAGTTGGATTTTAAAACATTTTTTTTTAAAAGAAACTTATAACAAAACATAATAATATCTAATAAAACTTATCTGAAAAAAGCAACAAGTAATAATTAATTTTAATTATTAAATACAATTATTTTTTATTTTTAAAAATGCATGATAATATTCAAACATATCGTACCATTTAAATTCTGCATCATATGGGTGGCTATGAAATTGATTGACGTTCGCAATTGTTTAAATAGTTTCTTTAGAAGTCACTTAGTTACAGAGACCTGTTAGTTTTAAATTTGGTAATTATTATTATTATTATATTTTTTTAAATTTTTAACTGTTGCATTGTGTAGTAAAATTTAAAATAATGGAACATGATTCTAACGAAGAAAAATTTTACATGATTTGCTGTTACATCGACAGTGATAAGAATTGTGCGCAAGCAGAGATGCAATAATTTCAAAAATATCCCGAACGGCGTCAACCAAATCGTTCAATTACACCAATGGACTTTTTTTTTGGGGGGGATTCCTTGACAATAAAGTTTACTGGAAAACTTTTCAAAATAATGATGAGTTGAAGGCTGAGGTTCGACCTGCAATAAAAAAAATAACTCCAGAAAGGTTAAATAACGTTATGGAAGAAATTGTTTACCGGTGTTATTTATGTTTGGAGAATGAGGGTGGAATTTTTGAAAATAAAAAATAATTTATTATAAAAATAATTGTATTTAATTATTAAAATTAATTATTACTTGTTGAATAACATTGTCCAGATAAGTTTTATTAGATAATATTATGTTTCTTTTAATTTTGTCCCATAATCTTAAGATTTACGCATATGAACACAAATTTAATAATATTGTAAATAATCTCAAATAAAAAAATGTTTTCAAATTCAACTAGTGTTTAAATACAACAATAAAAACAAAAATATTGTCGATAATGTGACTATTTTCATTGATGATGTGTTTTTCTATATCGAAACGTCTAATAAATAATATGTTTGATACACCGTTAGATATAGAATAAAACGTAGAAATTATTAAGCATAAAATAAAATTTTTCGGCTATTTAAAATAACAAAATTGATGATGGTTGTGACTAAACGAACCGTCGGATAAAAAATGTAATTAAACCGTCTTGTAGAGGAGAAAAAGTGGCAATGAGAATGTAAAATTTATTTTTACATGTCTCTTCAAATAGAATCAAAAATCAATTAAAACGAAATGGCGAAAATTCGGTTTTATCCAAATTAATAACTTCGGACGCATTCGAAATTTTTTAAATTTGAAAACATGACGTTACAGGATTCAGTATGCGCAACTTTTCTCTAATTTAACCATCTCTGTATCTCCTATGGTTTACGAGATCCCTATAGAGTGCATTCTTATCTGGGACACCCTGTATGTTAAAATTCATTATGACTAGCAATAATACATAATATGCTGTAGTAATATTGTATGAATATTTGAAGTCGACTATAAATTTCAAACAATCCTGATTTAACAATCTTTAATCTTTCCAACCGTAGGTAAAAACCTCGGTAAAACAAACCTATCCCCATGATGAGCATCGAGTCTGGAACACATTGGTATATGATAATAGAACAAGGCCTTTGATTATTATCAAACGGCAATAAAACAACCTGACGTAGGCCGACACGGACCCAAATGAAATTACAATCCCAAAAAGTTCCTCGGGATTTAATAATACAAAGGGCTGCTGTCTTAGGGAATACCGCGATACTGCAATACTTCAGCCTGTACACCTGGGAATATCCCGTGTGACCACCGCGGCAGGAACGTCAGAATAGCTCACTTTGATTGACGCGACCTAGGGTTAGGCGATCACTGGGGACAGTAAGGGAAAACGGCCTTGTTGGTTAATTATTAGGAAGATGCAAATGGCACAACAAAGGTGTATTATTTTTCAGTGTTTTAGAGGACCAAAACTAACCAATATACGTTGGTGTATTGGTCATTTATACTTTTTAAAGTGAATATGAGAATATGTGAAATACAAGAATAGAAATAGGTATACAACGTTTGCATAAAGTTTAAGAGATATTAATGATAATTAAACAAATAAAACCACCATGTAATGTAATGTATCTACCCTAAGACCTTATTATAAACTCTATACAGTGTCCGCAAGAAAGTCCGCATCAAATGGTATTTTTTTTTATTATTAGGTATGGGTAAAAATTGAAAAAGCAGTTAGTTTTTGCTTACCTAAAAACCAAAAATGACGTATACTAAAGCAGCTGCACGACTTTCGTTACCTGTCAAATTTGACATTTTTAATAAAATAGGTTCAAAAATGCCCTTATTTATCAAAATATCAAAAAACTTTATTCGAGAAAATTGTTTATTTAGGCATTTTTAGCCCTGTACGAAATTTTTATTTTTTGCCAGGTTCTTGAAAATTTTGATCAACCCTCGTAGATTAACTTTTATACATCGATGTAAAACCATTTGCCTTTACTTTATTTGTAATCTTATTGCAATTTTGTGTAAAATTTTTGTTTCCAATTATTTATTTTGCTTCAAAAACTGATATTGTTATTGATCAGTATGTAATGTTTGATGCAAAGTTTATCTAATTACATCAGTTTTGCCAAAACCGACGTTTCTCATTTTTCTTAAGTTAGTAAACAGATGTACAAAAATAAAATATTAGGAAGCTTTCTTTGAAATTTTACTTAATTAATATTGGATCAAAAAGAATAATTATTAATGCATCGCCTGCTTGTAAACTATATTTTTGTTGAATAAAATGTTTCGAGCGATTAATATTTATTCTTTTTGATCAAAATGTCAACGAAAGCTTCTTACTATTTTCTTTTTGTACAGCTGTTTACTAACTTAAGAAAAATGGGAAACGTCGGTTTTGGCAAAACTGACGTGATTAGATAAACTTTGCATCAACATTACATACTGATCAATACCAATTTCAGTTTTTGAAGCAAAATTAATAATTGGAAACAAAAGTTTTACACAAAATTGCATTAAGATTACCTTCAAATGAAGTAAAGGCAAATGGTTTTACATCGATGTAAAAAAGGTAATCTACGAGGGTTGATCAAAATTTTCAAGAACCTGGCAAAAAATTAAAATTGTATTAGACTGTCAAAATTTCATACAGAGGCTAAAAATGCCTAAATAAACAACTTTCTCGAATAAAGTTTTTTGATATTTTGATAAATAAGGGCATTTTTGAACCTATTTTATTAAAAATGTCAAATTTGACAGGTAAAGCAAGTCGTGCAGCTGCTTCAGTATACGTCATTTTTGGTTTTTAGGTAAGCAAAAACTAACTGCTTTTTTAATTTTTACCTATAGCTAATAATAAAAAAAATCCCATTTGATGCGAACTTTCTTGCGGACACTGTATAGTAAAAATTTTGAATATTCTCGCAAGATGGAGGCAAAGTCACGTAACACTCTGTCAATTTTGGTCTATTTAATTATGATAGGTTGGTATGAATTTTAGGACAGGGCCTTGAAAATTATAGATGTGATACCTTCTAAAACATATTATACCTACACAAAATATTTTAAAATAGGACTTTGTCACTCATATTTACAACAGAATTTTTTTTTTGGTTTATTTGTTCAGTTTATATACCTATAGGTAAAATAAAATAGTTACAGTTCAACATTAACTAATTGAATTCAGTCAGATATTACATTTACTGCCAACGAAATCCCCATATACGACTTACGTAAGGTACGTAGATCCAAATATGGTTTTTATATAATTTGTTGGCTATGATACGGTTACATTTCTAAACTTATATGTGGGCTAACATAAAGTTAAAAGCTTCAATTTAGCCAGGGATTTAATTTTTCTGACAATGGAAACTCTACTTTAACAGGAAAGAAAGAAAAACTAAAAGTCTTCCTCCACAAAGTTTAATTGAATGAAACAATCAAAGGTCTCTACATGTTTCGAACATAGAAACGTTCATCATCAGGAGACAGAAAATAACATTAAAAGTGCTTATGGTTTTAGCAAAAGAGAAAATGGTGAAGGACCTTAATGGAGCTTTCGTGAAAATAAAAATTGATGTGCAAAGCCACATAATATGGAGAAAATATTAAACTTTAAAACATACTAGGTATGTAAAAAGTCGGGAAAAGGGGTCTAGACCAACCCTATAAACTGGGAAAGAAGAAAATAAAACCTTTCTATAAAGAAAGTGTTAAAAATTAAAATTTGTTTAAATAAAACATTTTGGATAAATGTCAGACATAGAAAAAGTAAATTGGTAGTAATTAACATACTTAGTAGGGGTACTGAGGTTTAAGGCTCAGTAAGGCTATTCACTCTTCCACGTGTTGCTTTGGTCCCAACACGTGGAAGAGTGAATAACCTCTTGATAAATTTTAAAAATATAATGTTCAACTTTCGATTTTATTTAATAGAACTTAAATTAACCTCTTGCGGGGTTACTGACTGAGCCTTAAACCTCAGTACCCCACAGGACACTTCAAAACGTAATTTTTTTTCGGCTGAAGCCTGGTTCCACCTCTCCGGTTATGTAAATTCTCAGAATACACGCATGTGGAGTAGTAAAAATCCCCATTGCCACAGCACATTGCATTGCACCCTCAAAAACTTGGTGTCTGGTTAGCTGTTTCCCGAAGAAGAATTGTTGATCCTCCTTTTCCCTGATACAGTTACAACACAGCGGTATAGAGACAATATTTTGAATCCATTTGTGGAGCAATTTCTTGACGACGAACTACGTTTTGGATATTTTCAACAGGACGGTGCAACCGCCCATACAGCCGCCGAAACTATTACCTACTTACGCAACTTTTTTCGACCACAGATTGATTAGTTTTCGATCAGACATGGAATTCCCACCTAGATCACCTTCTTTAACGGTTATGGATTACTTCGTTTTTCCTCATTTAAAAAACACTGTTTTTAAAACACCAGTTGCAAATTTAGAACAATTACAAAAAAATACTATCCAAGAATGTGGTAACATTTCTCCAGAGATGCTGGTCAACACTTTCGAAAATATGAAGAGACGTGTGAATTTATGATTGGAGCATGGCGGTGGCCAATTTCAGCACTTTATGTAATTATTTTTTTTTTCTTTTTTTCTCTGTATATTTTTACTTTGTTAATTTTGTAAACAACAAAAATAAATTTGTATTTGTTTACTTATTTTATTACTCATTGGTATATCATGTCATGATATGAATTTGACAAAATTTTAACCTAGCTTTGGTTAGATATAACGTCCCCATATCATTGTGATCTAAACCAAGCCCTACGTTTTTTAATCCAAGCCCCCTTTGATACAAATTATGTTTGCTCGCACGGTACCTACCGTCAATACCATTCATCTATAATTTCGAATAGTAGGCGATATTCGTTAAATAAAATGTACCAGAGTGACGGATACGATTACGATTATAGAAGTAATTTGTTAAATTCCCTTATTGACGTTTTTTAAAGTAGAAGTAATCTATATCTATACAGGGTGTCCTAAGAGGTATCGTCAATAATTTGGGATTGAGAAGATTGGTTAAAAATACAGTAAGAACTTCACATAAAATTGTCATGTAATTGTCATTGTAAAACCTTAATTAAAATGCTAGGCCCGTAATTAAAATATATATTTGAAGGAGGGATCTAAAGAAGGAATTGGGAAGCTAATAACGCCGTCTTATAAAGCATAAAAAAATTAGGACGCAAAATAATAAAAACGAAAATTTCTATTTTTTTTTATTATATCACTGAAGGTACTCAAAACAAAATTCCCCCAAAATTTATGACCCAAAATACGCAACTTTGCCTTAATTCAACAATATTCATATCTCTTTACGTCAACGAGATCCCCGTGTACTTAAGGGCGTAATAGAGACACGTGACACATTCCTTGGTGAGTAATTTTGTGTGAAATTAATAATACTTTTTAAAAAATTGATTGATTTTTTTGCTTTGCCCCCCTCCCCCCGGGACGCCCTTGCGTGCACTTCCACAAATTTATAGCACGCAGTATGTGGAAGTATAAATTTCAAGTAGTGTTGCCGCCGAGACGAGAGATTCTCGTCTCTCGTCTCGTCTGGCCCTCTCTCGACGAGACGAGAGAGATATTTTCTCTCGAATAAAGCTCAGAGACGAGACGAGAGATGTACCCTCTCTCGTCGAGAAATTCTCGTCTCTCTCTCGATCTCTCTCGAGCAAAAAACGTTACTTTTTTGAGCTTTTTTAAATCTTCTTAAATTCCTCTTTGCAAAAATATACATAATGTCTATATTTGGACCAGTGGTTTTCGAGTCATTTAACTGCAAATAGTTTCATCTAGTTAGCCGTGCCTGGCCATTCAGAATAACATATTATTATGACGTTTTATCGCTGGATAAAATTATTTGCAGTCAAATAATTCGAAAACCGTCGGTCCAAATATGGACATTATATATTTTTGATAAGAGGAATTTAAGAAGACTTTAAAAATCCCATAATAGACAGGGTGTCCCAAAAAAATATTTTTTAAATTTACTGATTATGTGACACTCACTGTGACAGACATAAAGTTTTGAAATTAGCACAATAAGCATGTTTGTGTAAAGCCCGAAAAACTTTTATATTAACTTTTTTGCTGTATCTCGTGAAATAAAGTCTGTAAAGGGGTGGCAAATTATAAGGAAAACCCCAGTACGATACACCATTTTAAATTAATATTTAATAGAAGTTATATAGGTACCTAGAGAGATTTTACATAGATGAAATATGTTTTTCATTTACATATCTTTGTTTAAATTCAAGCATACCTACCTATTTGTAAAAATAACTATTGTTCTTTTTAATGTAACTGCGCGGGTATCTGCGATTATTTTAAATAATATATATCTTATTGTTTTGCTATTATCTAAATCTACCTTTCTCATATTTGATATACAGGGTGGCCCATTAGTGCGACAAAGGTCAATATCTCCGGTACCATTAAAGATAGCGAAAAATTTTATACCAAGCTTATAAAGGGTTAAGAGGTGCCTGTTTTAATATTATTTTCGTCGTGCTCCAAAAAACCGTCACGGTAAAAATTTTCCATTTTTTAAATAAAACACCCTGTATATATTTTAAATTTTTAGATTCTACATAAAATTATAATTACTTTTATTAAATGCATTATTAGTCTATAGTTTTAATAGTTTCCAAGATATTGACTTTTAAAAAATTATATTTTTGAGCTTCGACAGCCTATAGCTTTCTAACAGTACCGCTTAGAGCAAAACGGCGCATATGTCTATATCTTCCATTTTCACTATCTTTCAAATCAATCAAACTTCAGGCTAAACCGGATGTAACTCGAAAGCAGGAAATATAGTTCTTCTAATTTAACCCAAAGGTTTTTTTTTTGGGAAGATAATAAAAATGGAAGATAGGGACATGTGAGTCGTTTTGCTCTAAGACGTACTGTTAGATCTGTCGAAACTCAAAAATAAAATTTTTTAAAAGTCAATATCTTGGAAATGGAAAGTTCTTACCGTGCTGGTGTTTTGGAGCACCCTGTATAGACAAAAAATAATTTTATAAGAGGCACCTCTTAACCCTTAATAAGCTTCGTCAAAAGTTTTCCGCTATCTTACTGGTACAGGAGATATTGACCTTTGTCGCACTAATGGGCCACCCTGTAGTAAATACCAAGCAAAGTTTTAACGCGTTAAAATTTTGCTTGGTTTTTACTATATTTGGTTTAAATCACGAGAGAAGCGAGACGAGACGAGAGACCCATTTTGTCTCGTCTCGCGGCAACACTAATTTTATGGTAGGTATAGTAGTCAAACGAAACTTAAATTATTTTAACATTTTAAAAAGTTGTAAGAAAAATATTTAACTGTTTCTTTAAATTCGTCGCTTGAGTTTACGCAGTTCGAAGTGATCGATCGTTTACATATCTTGACCATAACTTT
This sequence comes from Polydrusus pterygomalis, assembly GCA_963969555.1. Classification (NCBI taxonomy): domain Eukaryota; kingdom Metazoa; phylum Arthropoda; class Insecta; order Coleoptera; family Curculionidae; genus Polydrusus; species Polydrusus pterygomalis. The sequence continues at coordinate 74,955,461 of OZ018375.1, forward strand.
CCTCTTGCAGACTGCTTTTGGCTATTTTTGGTTTTGGGTTGGTAGGGAATATGTCTTATATATATTATACAGTGACCGGCAGAAAGTGCGCAGCATATGGGAAAGTTTTTTACCTTTAACTTTAGAAAATTAATTTTATTTTAGATAGGTTCTGCATGTTCTCAAACCAAAATAACACCCATTAAATCCGGTAAAAGTCTTATGGTATACGAGGTAGGATCAAAAATTTGAAATTCCACTAAGAGTAAAGTACCACCATCTTTCATTTTAGAATATTTTTTTACTAAGAATTATTGTTTTAATTTCAAAGTTATACACAAATTCCAAATTTCGCTTATTTTGGACAAAACAATTGATTTAATCGTGTTTTCTCAATAACCCTGTATAAAAAATAAATGGCAACCGAACAGTACGAAAATAACATTTTCTGCAGACTTTGTTAGAGATTACCGTCGATCATAAGTCCGATTAGTTTGTTTTCATATTATTATGGTTTTTTAAAATAAAAACATAAAAATATTAAATATTTTTGTTGCACACCGTATTTTATTTTCTGAGGGAAAAAGTTAATTTCATCTAACTGATATTTTTTGATTAACATTGACTTAAAGCATCTCCTAAATAGTTTTTTATACATTAAAGTATGCATAGAAAGTTTCCTTATTTTGCGTGACGAATAAAATCCGTTCAAAATATATTTTTTTTTAAATTTTTTTCTTTTTAAATCAAAAGAAAACTTTCTATGCATACTTCAATGTATAAAAAACTATTTAGGAGATGCTTTAAGTCAATGTAAATTAAAAAATATTAGTTAGATGAAATAAACTTGTTCCCTCAGAAAATAAAATACGGTGTGCAGCAAAAATATTTAACATTTTTATGTTTTTATTTTAAAAAGGCATAATATTATGAAAACAAACTAATCGGACTTATGATCGACGGTAATCTCTAACAAAGTCTGCAGAAAATCTTATTTTCGTACTGTTCGGTTGCCATTTATTTTTTATACAGGGTTATTGAGAAAACACGATTAAATCCATTTTTTTGTCCAAAAAAAGCCAAATTGGGAATTTGGCTATAACTTTGAAATTAAAACAATAATTCTTAGTAAAAAAATATTCTAAAATTAAAGATGGTGGTACTTTACTCTTAGCGGAATTTTAAATTTTTGATCCTACCTCGTATACCATAAGATTTTTACCGGATTTAATGGGTGTTATTTTGGTTTGAGAACATGCAGAACCTATCTAAAATAAAATTAATTTTTTAAACTTAAAGGTAAAAAACTTTCCCATATGCTGCGCACTTTCTGCCGGTCACTGTATAGTCTTTTGATTTGTGGAGACAAAGTTTTCACATTTCATTAGCTGCCCACTTATTGAAATAGGGAGCATGAACAGCTAAAACGTATAAAAATAAATGCAATAAATTAATAAATAAATAAGTAAATAAAAAAAAATATTTTATGGTAAAATTACAGAAAACCTGCAAGCACAAAATATCCATACTGCCACGCAAGTTAACGCACAGATTAAGAATATTAGAGTTTTACACAGACAGGCGACATCCGTAAACACTTGCATTTGCGAGTGGGTGCAAAATCATTAAGTTTATTAATAAAACTTTAAAACAGTGATAGCTAGAGCAAATTTTACAATAAATAACTC